>OX352721.1:4807500-7207500 GCA_947095575.1 Electrophaes corylata
TAATAAATTCAGGTATATATTTTTTCTTTTTTATTATATATCACTTTTGCCCGCAACTTCGTTCGCGCTTAGATTTACATAGGTAAGTACTTCTTTTTCATTCACTTTGGCTACAGTTTTATTACATGTATAGATAGATATCCTCATCCTCGAGGGTACGACGCCAGAGGCATGGAGCAGGAGTGTGGTGGTACTGTTCTTTAAGAAAGGTGATAACACCCTTTTGAAGGAGAGTAGTTACTAATCGTCTCGCTCGTAGGCTAGACGACTTCCAGCCTCCCGAACAAGCCGGGTCCCGAAAAGGCTTCAGTACCATAGACCACATTCATACGCTCCGGCAGGTTATACAGAAGACCGAAGAGTATAACCTGCCACTTTGTTTAGCGTTTGTGGACTATGAAAAAGCCTTCGATTCAGTCGAAACCTGGGCAGTGTTACGGTCACTCCAGCGGTGTCAAATTGACTATCGGTACATCGAAGTGTTGAAAGGCCTATATAGTAATGCCACCATGGCTATCCGACTCCAGGACCAGAGTACAAATCCTATCCAGTTGCAAAAAGGAGTGAGACAGGGAGATGTAATTTCTCCGAAACTGTTCACGTCTGCACTGGAGGATATTTTCAAGCTCGTGTCCTGGAATAGGTATGGCATCAATATCAATGGCGAACACTTAAGTCACCTTCGATTTGCCGACGATATAGTCATAATGGCGGAATCGCTGGAAGACCTAAAAACAATGCTTAGAGACCTCAATATTGTCTCCCAACAGGTGGGTCTTAAAATGAACATGAGTAAGACGAAACTTATGTCAAATGCTCATGTCGCACCCGTACCGGTATATGTTGGAGGTCAGCCGACGAATCCAACTCGGATGGGCAGCGTTCGGGAAATTACGGCACATCTTCTCGTCACAGTTACCGCAAAGCCTCAAGACGAAAGTCTATAATCAGTGTGTGTTACCAGTGATGACTTATGGCACTGAGACGTGGTCGCTAACTATTGGTCTCATACACACGCTTAAAGTCGCACAACGAGCTATGGAGAGAGCGATGCTGGGAGTTTCACTGCGAGGTAGAATCAGAAATGAGGAAATCCGTAGAAGAACAAAGGTCACCGACAGCTCTCAGAATCAGCAAGTTAAAGTGGCAGTGGGCAGGCCATAAAGCTCGTAGAACCGACAACCGTTGGGGAATAAAGGTTCTCGAATGGCGACCACAAACCGGAAGACGAAGCGTAGGACGTCCTCCTACCCGATGGACTGACGACATTGTTAGGACCGCGGGAAGTCGGTGGATGGCGAGGGCTCAGAATCGTTCTTCCTGGAAACGTGTGGGGGAGGCCTATGTCCAGCAGTGGACTTCTACAGGCTGATGATGATAATGATGAGATAGATATATATTCCCCAAGACGGAAATATTCCTCTATAATCCCAAAATGATCCCCGATATCCCGGGAAACTTGTGGGATATTCCCGCATTGGGGAATATTACAACGGCACATTTTATTGTAGTTAGACCTGAGTACGACCCTGGTTTTAACCCGACTACCGAGGAAGGGTTATTAGAAACTTCACTACTTACATTTTTTATCATTTACTTACTCATTGAAATATACCTAGTAGGTACGACCCTGTATTTTTCTTTAACATTCGTAAACAAGCTTTACTAAGCTACCTACGCACCTGTTTACCACACGAGTAATGATTGAGGATCATTTTGATGTAAGTAGGTACCTCCATAATATACCAACTATTATCATAGTTGGTATATTATGGAGGTACCTACCTACTTACATCAAAATGATCCTCGCAACAAAATCTTGAAGTTTGGCACGAAAGCGGAATTTTGTCATCCCTCTTCATGATAGTGCACCATTTTTTGCGCACTTTCGGGACCTTTGGCACATTGAAAAATAGTTTTTTAGGTGTACTAACTGAAGTATTAGTACACTTCGGTACTATACAGTACTTATACTTCGGCATATTCACGTAAAAACCACAACACGACCCGCGCAGATCGAGTGAACTCTAATAAATGAATTGCGGAGAGCGCGCCCGCGGGCGGAAAAGATATCGTGACGTCACATGAGCTATTCGGCCGCCCCGCGGTTGACTGGTACAAAATGTGTAATATCTTCGCAACCAATGGAACGATTTCAATGATTTAAAAAGTATCGTACCTAAACGAGTAAAAGGAACACCATTACATAGATAATATATGCATTTTCCGACTTGGTACGGGAGCTCATTATAAAGATCTTCGCCCTGGCTGACTGACATAGACAATTTTTTTTTTGTTTTTTTTTCGAACGAACTAAAATGCTGGTAAAGTCGCCTGGCGATTTCTGACAGTTTTACAGGGCTACTAAGACATAGAAAACAAATAACCTAAGCAAATATATATACTATTTGGTACATTCCTGAATTTAGCAGTGATTGGTATTTGCGACAGGTTGCAAGCCTATCGCCGCTAGAATACCAAACAGCTTCGTCAGCACTGGTATTGCGCACAAGCAATTTTCAAATAGAAAAATCCATTAATAATAATAATAAATAATGCTGGACAACCCAACACAGCATCATCTAGCCCCAAGCTAAGCAGAGCTTGTGTTATGGGTGATATACTTAATACAATACAATATTAGATGCATACTGCATAGATATTTTTTATTATACATAGAAAATACCCGGACACCCGGAATAAATATTTGCAGATAGTACAAACATTTGTCCCAAGGCGGGAATCGAACCCGTAACCTCTTGCGTCGCAGGCGGAGACGCGCCCGCCACTCTACATCGGTCGTCATTGATGCACGACTGGATTCAAACCCAAGGCCTTAAGATCAGAGGGTCATTACTACACCACCGGCGCTCTTAAAAGATACTTTATTTATTTATTGGGAAACCAACAGCGATATAAAAAGTAGGTATTCTCACAAAGGTTAGATAATTTTTGTAGTATGGCCAATTACAGGTTTCCACTTTAGATTTAAAAAAGTTACAATCCAAATATAGATTAAAAAAAGATAAAATACAAAATCCTAATCCTAAAACAAGTTTTTCTATTAATTTTCTGCAGTAAATGCAGTATACTTATGCAGTATATCATGGGGCGCAATGTCCACCTGAGGCCTCATTTACCTGGGCGCTATCCTCCAGATATCTGAGATAAGAAATGGCGATAAATAAAATATTGACGGCTGGAACGCGTAATGGAAGGCAAGGTAATGAGATCGGCATGATAGAGGCTCCATTAAATAATAACTAGCATTTTAATAAAATACTCACAGGGTAGTTTTACCAAAAGTGCTATGCCTATTTCTACCGCGATATAGGCGGTGGTAACCACTTAACATTAGGTGGGATATCTGCTTGTTCCATCCGCATGTTGTATAAATTAAATTGTATAACTATTCGTCTGCAAAAAAAAATTATATTGGACCTCCATATTGGATAATTCTTTTTTTTTGGGTTTTTTATTGTCAGGACAATATTTGTATAAAATAAAATCTTTAAAAACTTTTTAGGTCTCATATCAAAAGTAAGCGAGTGAGTGAGACAGAATACTATGAGACTATCTTATTCTATGCTATAAGAGATCTCTAGATATGATTGTATTGTAGACGGAAGATTTTGTCTAACATGCAACACTTCCGGTAATTTTTATTTGACGGATTAATCATTTTCAATATCAAACATGTCAATATTTGGAATTATTATTGTTTATGATATACATTTTTTTAAGCTGCGACTGGAAAAAAAATGGCGGTACGAAGTTCGTCGGGTCAGCTAGTTTACTTATAAATATTCGAGTGTATACACTGAAAAAAAGAAAGAAACAGATTTTATTGATGACGATACCAAGAATCACATGCACATTTTATAAATAAAACATAAATAACGGCATTTTCCTCGGTCTAAGAGTTTCCTTCATCGTAACTTTTCAATCGCATCTGCAGTCAATTCACTGTCTGTTTCCGGCGGATGTCAATTATGCAATAAATCCGAGGCGGGCGGCTAGACATTTACATACGTCACTTTGCAAAGTGTTGGTATTACAATGTTGGTAGTAAATAAGTTTGTTTTTATTTGTTATAGTATTTTCTTTTTTACTCTTAAACTCGGCGTAACCCCGAAATAGTTACACCTCGTGTTTTATATCTTTTGATCTGATTTGAAACTTTTTACCAATGCAAAAATAAAACATAGTGAAAGTTGATAAGTTGCTAAATCACGTTAGCCAACACAAGCAAATGAACGATAGTTATGTTAAAACTAAACTTTAGCCACAAATATTACGGGTTTACGGGTATAAGCATAGAATTAGGACTAAAGGGTATAAGACACAGAGTAACTAAAAATGAGGTTTTGTTTTAGTGTCTTTCAAATATAATGAAAACCGGCCAAGTGCGAGTTGGACTCGCACACGAAAGGTTCCGTATTTATAGTAAAATCGGCAAAAAAATCACGTTTGTTGTACGAGAGCACCCTTAAATATTTATTTTATTTTTATTTTTTTTATTTTATTTTATTTTATTTTTTTATTTTATTTATTAGGTTTACCAACAGTTTACACATGATTACAGCATAAAATAACGAACTTAAATGTCTTAAGCTACATGAGAAACCAATTACAGGCAAACACAGCATGCACAGTAATCTTGGTTAAATGTGGGCGTTTCTATTATAAGCAATAAATAAGGTTCTAAAAAAAAAAAAAAATGCATTGGGTGCTTCAAAATAAGTAGGTAGTAAGAACTTCTAGGTAGGTACAGGTTACATTTTATTCTGTTTATTAGTACTGTTGGAAATACTTTGAAGTACCTACCGACAACCCCTATAAAAACAGACGACGCGAGGAACGAGGCCTTCTTTCGCTGCGAGCCACCGTGCTGAACGGACGTATTAAGTGTTACCTATCGTTTTGTTATTTATGTTTTGTATAACCTCTTCTATTTTTGTTCTGATTATCTTTCGTTTTACTGTAATTATTTCTGTTTTGGTTTGACTTTGTTTTTAGGTTAGTAAATTAGTTTTTTTTTAAATAAATTAGCTTTTGATTGCTAAAATCAGAAGTGGGATAAAGAAATCATTCCCACTATTCCCTGACCCAATTAATTAAATAAGTAAGAGTTATATCGAAAAAAAAAAAAAAAAAAGTGTTGAGGGTACTTAATTTTTATTGTGTCTCTCGTGTATTTAACTAATTAGGGTGCATCGGCGCACCGCTTTTGTGTCCTGTTTAAGTTTATTTGAAGAGATGAAGAGGTCGAGCCGCTCCCGGTCTCGCCACCGGCGACTGTCTGGATCACGTGGGGCGCGTTCACGGGACAGGGACAGGAGGTCCCGAAGCCAGCACTCCCGTAACCGCTCACGTAGTCACTCGTCGCATCGGCGCCGGTCTCGTGACCAGCTCTCTCGTGACCAGCGCTCCCGTTACCGGTCGCGTGGTCGATCGCCGTATCGACGCTCCAGTAGCCAGCGGCGTCGCAGTCGCTCTTGTGAGCGTTCTCCACACCAACGCTCGCATGGCCATCGGTCGGACACTCGAGGGCGATGCGTCCACGAGCTACCCTCACGTGAGGACCACGTCGAGCATCCCTGTCCTCGTGGCCGAGCATGCGGCAGCCATAGCTGTGCTGAGGTACGTGCTGACCCGGTGTGTGAGGAGCGTCCGCGAAGCGTGCGCACGCCCTCCCTGCCGCCAGTACCCCGGAGTAACTGTGAGTCTTTTGATACTGTTCTATTGCGTCTAGAAGAGTTAGAGAAGCGTTCTCTGGTCCCACTGATTGTTGAGTCTGCAGCTAAGCAAAGTGCGGAACATATAGTAGAAGCAATACATTCGCTAAAATCCACTAGTACCCACCATTATTATGTTTCGAACTTCGACCCAAGCATTCATGACGTGGACTCGTGGTTTAGTGAGGTTGATAGGGCCAAGCTTGCAAATAAATGGGACGATCGTGAATGCCTTTCTCGAATAGGGAACTGTCTAAAGGGTGACGCTAAAACATGGCTTAACGAATGGGTGTCTAACGATCGTTCGTGGGCTAACTTTAAATTAGACTTCAAGCCATTGTGTGTTAAGAAAATAGATTCTGCAGGTATTCTTTTCGAAGTGTTGTCCACTAACTCTGATAAATATCAAACCTATGCTGAATTTGCGCGCAGAACATTGTTACGGTTGCGGATTGTTAAGGGCCTTAGTGATGAGTTGGTAACAGAAATTGTTTTAAGAGGTATAACTGATCCCCAAGTAAAAGCAACCGCGACTAACGCCAACTTGAAGCCAAATGATTTGGTCAATTATTTGTCTGTTTTTATTAAGTCTCAAAAAAATTCAACGGCGGATACCCGCACAAACCGTCAAGTAACTCTAAACAAAGGCAATTATAATGACAGATCAAATGGCTTCAAGAAGCCATTGCGTACTGCAAGCAATGATACTAGCAAGTGCTTTGTTTGCGGTGTTGCGGGACACAAGCAGGCCACGTGCCCTAAGCGGTCAAAACCCAGTTCCAACTCAAACCAAACTCCTCCGTCTAGTAATAAAACTGGTTCAACTAATATCACATGCGCTTACTGCAAAAAACCGGGCCACGAAATAAAAAATTGCTTTGCTAAACAACGAGCTGATGCTGAGCCACAAAGTAGTAAGCGAAATGTTAACTTCTGTGCTGCCCCTTTGCAAAAGCGCACTGATATCGTAGTAGGCATTATTCAGGGGATCCCAGTAGACATTTTAATTGACAGTGGCGCCATTGGTGTGTCCCTAATATCTTCTGACGTTGTCAATCATTTTTCTTGCACTAAGAAGACCGTCAGCTGTCAGTTAAAGGGAGTAGGTGAGTCAGTTACTCAAATCGACTCGTACGTCACACTCACAATTGAGTTAGAAGGTATTTCATTAGAAATAGACCTTTTAGTAGTACCGAGCAAGTGCATGAATGCGCCTGTTATTATAGGCACGGACGTACTTAATAGGGACGGTGTTATTTATATACGAACCAAGAATAGCCAACGTATTGTTCGCGATCATAACCCGTTGATGGTGTCAGCTGTTGAGTCGACTGCGCAGCCAGTGATTAATTCCTCTCTGACTGGTGATGATTTAATTAAATTACAGGCTATATTAGCTGAATACTCTGAACACATGATCTCAGGTACTGCGACGTCAACTGTCAAAACTGGTAATATGCGTATTCAACTGAATAGTGATGACCCCATCAACTATCGTCCTTATAAAATGTCTCAAAGCGAGAAGCAAAAGGTACGTGACATTGTTCAGGATTTATTATCTAAGGGCATCATACGCGAATCGGAGTCACCCTACTCTAGCCCTGTTTTGTTGGTCAAAAAGAAGGATGGCTCCGATCGCATGTGCGTTGACTACCGTGCGCTGAACAGGATCACTGTTAAGGACAGATACCCGTTGCCTTTAATAGATGATCATATCGATCGATTGGGAAAGTGTAAATATTTCACTACATTGGACATGGCAACGGGATTTCACCAAATCTGCCTTGACAGTGAGTCTGTGCCGCTTACCGGATTCGTGACAAATGAGGGTCACTATGAGTATCTTAAAGTCCCATATGGTCTTGCTAACGCACCTATCGTGTATCAGAGGATCATAAGTACAACCCTTCGTGATTTCATAACGGCGGGAAAGGTTTTAGTGTACATAGATGATTGTCTCATACTTTCAGACACTGTGGATGAAGGCCTACAAACTTTGAAAGAAGTCTTAGCGACATTAACTAAGGCAGGCTTTTCAGTCAATCAAAAAAAATGCTCGTTTTTGTGCACTGAAATTGAGTACCTAGGGCGGATTATAACTAATGGGGAAGTACGACCCTCACCTGATAAGGTTAAAGCTCTTGTTAATTCGCAAGCCCCACAAAATGTAAAACAAGTACGTCAATTACTGGGCTTGGCGGGTTATTTTCGCAAGTACATTGCTGATTACTCGCTTATGACAGCGTGTATTGCGAAACTAACCCGAAAAGACGTTCAATTCAATTGGGGACCTGAGCAAGAGACTGTTAGGCAGGAAGTTATAAAAATATTGACAAGCGCTCCTGTTCTGGCTATTTACGACCCAAATTTACCTACGGAAGTACATACGGATGCAAGTAGTCTAGGTTATGGGGCGGTTTTGCTACAGATCCATGATAATAACACTAAGCGTGTGGTCGCATACTACAGTCAGGTGACTAAGGGTGCCGAGTCGAGGTACCATTCATACGAACTTGAGACCCTGGCTGTAGTCAAAGCACTACGACATTTCCGGCACTACCTGGTAGGCACTCATTTTACCGTTGTAACGGACTGTAACGCTCTTAAAGCTACTCAAAATAAGAAAGATCTGTTACCGCGTGTGGCAAGATGGTGGATCTACTTACAAGATTTTGACTTCTCCATCTCATATAGAAAGGGCGCCATGTTGCCACATGCGGATTACTTGAGTCGTAATCCGTGTAACACAGTAAATAACATAGACAGGCCACGTAACTGGGCTCAAATTGCACAAGCTGGTGATGAAGAGACAAAGAACCTAATTCAGGCTTTGGAACGTGGCGAGCTAGATTCGTCACGTTATGTACTACGTAATGATTTGCTTTATTACCGATATACGCACATAGGAGAAGACCCAAGGTTGCTCTGCTATATACCGAAAGGTCAGCGTCTAAGTCTCCTTCGTATCTTCCATGACGAACACTGTCATATCGGTATTGATAAAACGTTAGAGCTTATTCTAAGGCATTTCTGGTTTCCGGGTTTAAGACTTTTTGTAAAAAAATATATAGGCCATTGTTTAACCTGTATAGCACACAAGAGAGTTCCCCGCGCATCTCTTCAACCTATCTCTTCCTGGCCTAAGCCAGATATCCCATTTGACACACTTCATATTGATGCGCTGGGACCTCTCCCTGAGTCGAAAGGATGCAAACATGTAATGATTGTAGTCGATGCGTTTACTAAATATTGTCTACTTACGCCCATTCCTCGCCAAGATTTCAATGAGTTAAAGCAAATCTGTCAAAATGTGATTTCTTTATTTGGCACTCCACGCTTAATAGTAACAGATAGGGGTCGAATGTTTGAGTCCTTAGATTTTAAGTCATGGATGCAAGATTTAGGTGTCGAACTCCATCACATAACGCCCGAAATGCACCATGCCAATGGGCAAGTGGAACGGTACGTTAGGACTGTCCTAAACATGCTCCGAATAGAAGCCTCCTATAGAAAGCGTGAGTGGGCTGAGCAACTGTGGCAACTTCAGCTAATCCTCAACCTCACCCAACAAAAATCCACGCAGACTTCTGCGTTGAACTTGTTAGTAGGTCATGAAAACGCTACACCCGCAATTCGAACATTGGTACGAGATGTTGCTCTGGGATCTAGCTCCGCTAATCGCGAGGCTAGGAGAGAAATCGTAAGGCAGAGGACGGCCGAGCGGCTGTCTGAGAATCAAGCATCAATGGATGCTCGTGTTAACCGGGACAGACGTCCTCCTCGTGTTTTTCAGGAAGGTGACCTGGTTTTCGTGATCAAGTACTCCCAGTCAACGGGCAAGCTTGACCACGGCATGCGCGGTCCATATCGGGTGGTTCGGGTCCTGCCCCACGACCGCTATGAGCTAAGGTTGATGTCTGGGTCCTATGGGAAGTCCACGTTTGCTGCCGCCCAATTTTTGGTCCCGTGGAAAGGCGAGTGGACTCCCGAGTCATGCTCCGCTTTCTTTGAGGGTATGTGATACTCGTATGGCCCTTGAGGTATAAGTTGTGTGACCCTTGAGGTATGAACTGTGTGGCCCTTGAGGTACTTACACCAAGTCCGTTGGAATGGTGTTTTAATGGCCATGGAAGCTGGTCGGCTTTGCAAACCGACCAGTCGCTGTGTAAGTGCGTACACGGTGTTCGTTATTTGGCATGTTATGTTTTGATTTTTTTTTATATTTGGTAGCTGAATATTTTGTGTCTGCGTACTCTAGTCTAGAGATATCTTGAGACAAAGGAATAAATTTGGCTTTCGCAGTCACAAAGTATTCGGTTATAGATTTTGTGGTGCTGTAGTTACTAGTAACCTAACTAACCCTAAATGCATGTACAGATGATGCCGCTAAAGCATTGCACATACCTATTTTTCTTGTTTGTAAAAATCATGTCTCTGTTCACTAGCATCGAGCGATGATGATAATGACCCAGAGAACCAGCCCGGACCTAACGCGCTCAGCTTAGGTGATCGTTCACCACCATACGATCAAGAACCAGGACCTTCACGAGGTTTAGATATGCCTGCACTTGATTAACCGGAGCAACATCCCTGTACCCGCTAATCTGTCGGGACGCCAGAGCATCAGGAGAGGCCGTGTTGGAAATACTTTGAAGTACCTACCGACAACCCCTATAAAAACAGACGACGCGAGGAACGAGGCCTTCTTTCGCTGCGAGCCACCGTGCTGAACGGACGTATTAAGTGTTACCTATCGTTTTGTTATTTATGTTTTGTATAACCTCTTCTATTTTTGTTCTGATTATCTTTCGTTTTACTGTAATTATTTCTGTTTTGGTTTGACTTTGTTTTTAGGTTAGTAAATTAGTTTTTTTTTAAATAAATTAGCTTTTGATTGCTAAAAGTACTATAATTTTTATTTATTTTATAACGGAACTAATTTAGTATATACAAATATTTTACATCTAATATTTAACCTATCTACCTTATATCTACATATTTTATCATAACTTTTTCTACCTATAGTAAAAAGCGGGTCTTTACTATAGGTATATATTATAGTACTTATTTGTTGTTATAGCGGCAACAGTTGTTGTTGTTGTTGTTTATATACTTGTATCATTGTAACAACTGTTGGTAGACCAAATAAATAAATAAATAAACAGAAATACATCATTTGTGAAAATTTCAACTCTAACTATCACGGTTCAAGCCTGTTGACAGACGGACAGACAGACAGCGGAGTCTTAGTAACAGCCCCGTTTTACCCATAACAGCTCACTTGAGAAGTGAGCTCTTAATACATTACATACATAAAAAATACCGAGAACCTGGAATAAATACTTGCAGATCGTACAAAAATTTATCCCAATGCGGGAATCAAACCCGCAACCTCTTGCGTCGCAGGCGGACATTCGTCCACCGCGTCATTACGGTCGTCATAAGACCCTTCGCTCGCTTCACTCACTCGGTCTATAAGTTTTCTCTGGTCATCGTCTCCGCTCCGCTACGGTCTGTTTCACTCCAGTTCTATGCGACGCTTGTTTATAAAGGCCGCCCTAATTCACTGCAGTGATAGCACTCATCAAGTAAGACCACAGTGAAGCCGCTTTAAATTAGTTCTTACACAGCGGCGGCCGTAATAAAGCGAACACTAGAACATCTGGTCTTACGATCTTAAAACATGGCTGTGGAATCTTTCGTATATACTTGTATAATTTACCTATAAAGTAAATTGTTCTTGTAATTCCCAACCGCAATAAAACAAACCTATATGTATAGCTAGATATGTGCTATATAAAAAAGTCATCATAGCGTCTTAGAGTAGTGATTATATTTTTGCATCCAATGGGGCCATAGATAAAATATGTTTACGCAAGACAGCCACAGCTAACAAACTTTGGTGACCAACTTTTTGTTATTGTTTTTTCTTTTTTCATTTAGTTAATGTAGGTATATTTTGTTTGCTTATTATGTAGAATAATTATTAGGTATGTATTTCTTTATTTTATCTTGTTTTTTTATAATTATTGTAAATGTTTTATCGATTTTAAATTTAAATGTAATTTTAAATGTTCGTGTATCGGTCTCGTCTGAAAACCAGCGCCGCATCTTTCCTCAGCAGGATTGAAGCAGCATTTTTACTGAGACAGGGACCAATTAGGCCCCACGCAGTAGTTATTTATTATAATTTTTTAATAAATAGGTATATTTTAATGAATGAATGAATGAAAATTCTTTATTGTACACCTTACAAGCTAGAGAATAAAACAAAGAAACAATAGTAGTCAATAATAGATAATGTACAATGGGCGGTTTTATCGCTAAAAAGCGATCTCTTCAATTATTACTAATTATTAATTGTATACTACTTTAATTTTTTGTCCGTTGTGGTGTACAATAAAGAGTTTTCTATCTATCTATCTACTTTTAATTCATTCACAAAAGCGGTCATGTTTTTTTGAAAAATCGGAGCATCATCCAGCCTATCAGTCGTCGTATCTCATCAATCTACAGTCTGATACCTCCTCGATCGCATCGCGATCAGATCTGAGTGACGACGGTCAATCAAAGCACAATTAACCAGCATACAATGAGGATCGGATTGGACGTATAAATACAATCTTAATGCAGTAGCACATGAGAGTTATGGGGATCATCTTATCAGTGAAAACTTTATAATAATAACGCTGGACAAGTAGGTACCTAAGCTAAGTAGAGCTTGTGTTATGGGTACTAAATGACGATAAACGTTTAACACTACCATGGGGGGTATGAAAGCACTGTTTTTTCTCTCTTTATCTCATACCCAGTTACGTTTTGTATATTAAAGAAGTTTTACTTCAGTCGTGTGGTCTGAAGCATACTAGTTTTTTTTACTTTTACCTGTAAGGATACGAGTATATTCTACTTCCCCGTATACAGAGCCACGTATTTATAATAAATAAATAATAATAATAAATAATGCTGGACAATCCACACAGCATCATCTAGCCCCAAGCTAAGCAGAGCTTGTGTTATGGGTACCTACTATAGACTGATATACTTAATACAATACATTACATACATAGATATTTTTTTATTATACATAGAAAATACTCAGAACACCCGGAATAAATATTTGCAGATCGTACAAACGTTTATCCCAAGGTGGGAATTGAACCCGCAATCTCCTGCGTCGCAGGCGGACATTCGCCCGCCGTGCCACATCCGTCGTCTACATATTAAATCTACTTGTATTTACTGTGCGTCGTTCGGTAGCGGCTTGTCTCATGACACCGCTTTGTGCATGCCGAGACACCGAAGCCCCGACGAAAGTATAGCCAACTCCTTTCAACTTATTTTACTGCGCAAATAATGTGAAGGCTCGCCTGAAAAGTATTTTCAAATGAATTGCAATTAGATAAATAGTATATACTTATAAAAATATAAATACATTACATACATAATGTGTACGTAATCGGTGATGACCGATATGACGCAGCGGGCGAATGTCTGCCTGCGACGCAGGAGGTTGCGGGTTCGATTCCCGCCTTGGGATAAACGTTTGTACGATCTGCAAATATTTATTCCGGGGGTGTTCTGGGCATCTTCTATGTATAATAAAAATACCTATGTATGTAATGTATGGTATTAAGTATATCAGTCATCTAGTACCCCTAACACAAGCTCTGCCTAACTTGGGGTTAGATGATGCTGTGTGGATTGTCCAGAATTATTATTATTATAATTGGTATAGCGCTTTATATATTTATAAATTGTCAGGAGTATTTTATAACTCACACCCTTATTACTGGATGATGTAGTACCTTGGACCGAATTCTAGATGGAGAAGACTTGCCCAGCACTCATACCATCCTCAAAACCGGCAGCCACACCCTTCAAACGGAACACAGCAAGCTGCTTGGCGGCAGAAATAGTTTTCAGTTCATCGGTTCTCTGAGCTCTAAACTTTTACTATAGCTCCCTATTTATCATACGCAATATCCTTTTTCCATGCAAATTTATTCAGGGTCCGAGTAAACTGTCCCAGAAGCATCCTTTTAGTCGTTTTCTCTATTTACCGGCGATCGGCGACGGCAGCGCTACCGCCCGGTACTAAATAACAGTGTCGCGCGACCCTTTACACACGCCGCCTGGATGGTATCATGCATTATTGAGCTAGGAAAATAATAATTTTTTCAAAATTCTTGGTAACCAATCGTGTGGTTATCGAAAACAGGCTAGTTGTGGCAATTATGGGGGAAATCGTTAGTGTAGCAATACAAAATGTAAAAGAGAATAAAAAATACGCAAGCGAGATAGCTATACAAAATGCCATAGTCAATACAATAGCGAAACTCTCGGTAGTAACAAAGGTTGTTCGGTTTAGTTAATACCAGTTTTAATTAATAGTTTTTGACGTCATAAGTAAACCCGAAAACCAATTACAATTACTTAGTCTAGTAAAATAAAGTCAAAGTGAAAAAGCATAATTCAGTAATATCTTCTTCGTAATCGTCTTATCTTTTTCGTAGGATCATCTTGAAACGTCTTAAAGCTAGGTGAATCTAAGTGCCTGTTTCTTGCGACCAAGCCTAGAAGAATATAGGTCTAGAAAAAATATTATATAACAAAAACAACCTTTTAATAAATGAAATGAAATAAAATGAAATATTTTTATTTGCGAGAAACATGGTTAGGAGTTCTTAAAGTTAGGCACAGTATCACATATTTCACCAAATCACTGGCATGCAAATTTAAATGGTTACAACATAGGTCATTATCAATATTTTTATTATCTATATCTATATTATTATTATCAATATTATTATTTATCACTATTTAAAAATTCATTAACACTATAAAAACATTTTTCAATTAGCCATAATTTAAATTTTTTGTTAAATAATGTTCTTGGTAAGTTTTTAATTTCATTAGGAACTTTATTAAATATCTGTCCACACATAGCAAAAGAGTTTTTTTATATAGTGTAGTTCTAGGTACTCGAGAAAAAACAATTCTGTCAGGGTTTCTTACACATCTTGAGTAAATATCTCGCGCTTTTGTGAATAAACTGAATTGATCTCTAAAATCGTAGTAGATAAAGTACCTATGTTGCAAGTGGCGCGTTGGGGTCTTTTGTATGGAGGTTGAACGCTTAATTGGAGGTTGAATGCGTATGGTTTTATAAATGTAGGAAAAATCGGGACATGTAAAATTCAATTTTTTTTTAGAAGTAGTACTTCTAATGCGACCAACAAGGTTGCGTTACACGTTCAACACTACCATGGAGGGGGTATGAAAGCACGGTTCTTTCTCTCTTTCTCTCATAGCCAGTTACCTTTCGTATATTAAAGAAGTTTTAATTCAGTCGTGTGGTCTAAAGCACACTCGTTTTTTTTATTTCTAACGAGCTGTGCTTTTTCTCACATAACGCCATCACGCGTTCGCGCACCTTTTTGTACACTCGTATTTCGGCTGCGCGCGCATTTATCGCATCATCTGATACGCTATCCGGGATCAGTATCGGATATATCTTATACGATGCTGGACACAGCTGATTAGCCAGAGGGATTTCAGTTCTGGTCTCTAAGATTTTTGAGAACTACTTTTAAGATAACAATAGTATAGGTTGGACACTCAAAGCCGGGTGTAGGCATCCTCCATGCGATTCCAATCACAGCGATCCCATGTTTTTCGGGTCCAGATATTCCCCGCTACCTCTACCACGTCATCGCACCATCTTTTAGTAAGACGACTTCTTGTGCGCGCCGCATCTCGTGGGTACCAGTGGAGGATCCTCTCGCTCCACCTCCCATCGAGTGCTCTGGAGACGTAGCCTGGCCACCTCCTTCAGCCTACATAGCATGCTCACTGCGTCGGTGACTTTTGTTATGCGTCTGATATCATCGCCCCTAACTCTCTTTAGGACGAGCATTGCCCTTTCTGTTGCTCTTTGGAATGTGGTTAGTACGTAAGTTGGAAATAAATGGCTTATTTATTTATTATTTTATTTATTTATAATAGAGGTACTTACGAATGTTTTCTAAAAAATCTTAAAAGTTCTTAAACTAGAAATCTTGGTTACTAAGAACCCCGTTGGATGTGACATTGACGTGAGATATTTGAACTCGTAGATCTAAGAACACAAAGATATTTTTTTTTAAGATTATTTTTTCTTCTGTGCAAATATTAAAAAAGTAGATTCAGTTAATAATAACTTGCTAAATAGGCTCCGCTGCTAATAAATAGTTATATTTTTAAAAACTCTGCTCTAATTTATTTTTTATTTTACCTTAAATAATATCTTCTGTTTTTTTATGCTGTATGTACTTACCTAATTTAAATTAATCTTTGTTTTTTATATGTGTATGGACCATGTGTCTGCAATAAAAAAAACTATTATTAGTATAAGCACTATGTTAAGACACGGAACTTTCATTTTACCAAAAAACCATACTGAATCGCTACTTTATATGAGAAATAATCCAATTTTACGTTAAACTTCCATACCATTTCCATTTGGACTAAACTTCATACATCATTTTGATGTTTGTCTAGCCATTAGTAGCTAGTCCACGAGCTACCAGTAGGAGAAACAATAAGTTCGTCAATACCACAAGCTCAAAAGCCACGACATTGTAAATCCCAAACACCCAAGACATCTTATTTTCCCGTCAAAAAAAACATAAAGCTTTATTCTTAATGGTCTTACCCACACCTCCAAACACATTAGGCTGAGGGCATACTCTTAAAACCCAATTTTATTGCAGTTCTTCTGTGCAATCCAGGTTTTAGACTGCCTACAAAGTAGATTAAATAGCGCTCGAACCAATTTGAGCCGAGTTACAAGGAGATACAGCTGAGTTCAGCTTGCTAGGGTTGTAGATAATCTGCCGAACAGTTCACAAATTAAAGACTCCTAATGGGGTATTTAAAAAATCTTTGATTGTAGCGCGACGGCGGAGTATGGATACGGTGTGTCAAATTCTTCTTTCATTTAGTTATTCAGTATGTTTGTTGCCTTAGTAGGTAAGTTCTACACTGTTAGATCTATTCATTTAGGCAAGCATTTTTTTTTATAATAATAATTGTGTTGGCGCTTGTTTTGGTACATAGGCCTATAACTAAGGTTTTAAGCACATCCCTTAATTTTCTATGTTCTAGTTGAAACCCAGGCATTGTCATTTAATTGACACCCAATTGTCACAGGCAGGACCTCAAGAAAGAAATGAAACGATCACGGACAAATCAATATCCATTAAATAAATTAGAACAATTTGAGTATGTTTTATTTTAACTTTATTGAACTTCCTTAACTCAGAAACAGTCATCTATGCTCATTACACAACTTTCTGCCCTCAATGAAAGTCGAATCCACAACCTACACGGCGGAAGGCTGGGCTGAACCAACTGATTTGTGATGACAATCAAGTCAGTGGAGTATCCACCAATACTTATGTGTTAATCTTCGATCAGTTAAAAGTGTAAATATGTTTTTTAACAGCAATGAATTTTGAGATTAAGTGCCGATATACCTAATTTGTTAACTAGCCTAATAAGGTCAATGTGGGCTGATAATAAATAAAAAAGGCGGTTGGAGTTGGGGTATGTCCACACAATTCTTTCCACGATGGGTCCAGTAGGATCACAGATCTGTGATCTTTCAGGAAGACCACGGTTTGCGATCACATCGCCGCTTATTTGTTTACGTTTTTTTACTCTAAGCTACTTGTATTTAATTGTGTTTTACATGCATTCATTAAATTACTTTAAGTAGCTGGATTTTTTTATTACATAAAACTTTCGTACAGATATGAATGTGGATGGATATGCATGTAGAGGTAGGCCAAGGAAAGGTTGATAGATTGTGTGAGAGATGATATGGGTAAGAAAAGAGTGACTACAGTTTTAAATTATTTTTATTTAAAATATTTAAAAAAAATAAAAAAATCTAGGTCATTACATAAGAAAAAAAATGGAACAAGCATTTAGCCCACCTGGTGTTGAGCGGTTGCCTCTAATTATAACAATGATTCTAATTTTATTCTATTACCTTACAAAGTATGTCCACCGACGTGCAATTGAGTGCGACATTCACTGTAACCCTTTGGATTGCTTACATTAATTGGAACACGGCAATGCAAGTAACACTGCTTGGCCGAAAAAATCAAAGTCAAAGTCAAAAAGCATTTATTCAGTAATATCCGCAGGGATCATCTTGAAACGTCTTAAATCTAGGTGAATCTAAGCGCCAGTTCCTCGCGACCAAGCCTAGAAAGCCTAAGCCTAGAAATAGGTAATACAATACTAGTACTTCCCCGAACGAATAAAAAACATCTCTTAACAAAAAAACGAGTGTGCTATTAATAGACCACACGACTGAAGTAAAACTTCTTTAATATACGAAACGTAACTGGCCATGAGAGAAAAAACGGTGCTTTCCTACCCCTTCCATGGTAGTGTTAAACGTTTAACGCAACCTTGTTGGAAGTCGCATTAGAAGTATTACTTCAAAAACGTATTACTTACGTTATTACTTACGTATTACAGAAGTATTACTTCAAAAAATACACGTACAGAAGGTTTACTATGTATTATTAAGTAACACAAGCTAACAAGTTTTATTTATAGGTAATCTTTTTATAAGTACACACCACATTTCCTTCGCATTATTCGAAGAAATTCAAACCACCAATAAAAATGTGTTCACAACTTTGCAAGTATCAAACCAAAAATCCGACGGCAATACAAAGCAAAAACAAAATAAATCGAACGGCTGTCCAGCGTATTTTGAATATGGAAGCTTTTTTATTCATAAACTCAAAGGCCACCGATCGCAACATACTACCAAATAAAGCAGAAACACACGAGCTCAGCATAGTTTGTAGGGATGTGCTAAACTCAATTTGAAGCTACGAAATAACTTGTCTAGATTATTTTTTCAAGTTGCAAGCTAGCTTGAAACTATTTGTCAATCAATCAATACGAATTATTAGAATCTTTTTCCTGACTGACTGACGTAGATACTTGGAATTTTCGGGGTTTATTCGTCTTACATTATTATTATTATTACAATGAATACAAAAAATATACAATCTTACGTTATTATAATTTCACGAACTTTAAATTCTAAAGAAGTAAATTAACAAATGAAAATAAATTTTAACTACCCATTTCATCTAGTAGATTATAGCCCATAGAGTTTTTTTCTCTACTTTATAATACAAACTACTCATCACAGAAGTCTTTCTCTATAAGTTTTTGATGTAAAATATTGGGTATCAGATAAAATCTTAGACATTATATTACAGTCTTGCAGATGTATTCCAATTTTAAATGTCGATTTTATCAAACTTTATATACAAAAAATATTATCATATCGTTTCGGAGTATTTAAACAAACTTGAATCTTCGAATAGTACCATTCTCGGGAATTGGTGACATCACTAGTCCTGGAATAAAATAACAGTCTCTTTGCCTAAGGGTTTAAATCAAGGAATAGCTTAAATAGTCCAGCGGCAAGGTTCAACGTCGTGAGATGCCTTACGTAATTAGCGATAGAACTAATTAAATTAAATTATTTCTTATAGAGCTAGTTGCTAGATTGGTTAAATGTGCTAAAATGATTACTTATCCGTAGGCATTAACGACTAATGGTGGTAATTCTAAAAATATGTCAAAAAATACACAATAACACACGCCTTCTAACCCCAAACTAAGCAAAGCTTGTACTATGAGAATCAGATGACTTATAAAATACAATGCTTAACTATTGTCTTCTCTTACGAATGGGTAATGACAAACAGTGAGAAGACCAGTTTTATGCAGTATTTAAATTTAAATAAGGTTTATAAGTATGGAGGTTAATATGTAAATTGACAGGTCTCACAGCTCAGTGTTGTAGGTTGCGGGTTGGATTCTCACCGAGGACAAACATTTGTGTGAAACTTGGACTTGAGCCTATGGAGATACGAAAAGCTCCCTTAGAAGCTGAGGCAGGAACTAGCGTATCGCCATACAAAAAATTCGTGCTCGCAAACCGAAATCCGATTCCGAAAAACTATAAAAATCTTTTTTGTTTCTTTCTAAACGCAACACGCAAAATCTACTGAATAACCCTCATACTTATAAATGTTATTTAAATTTATTAATGGGTGTAAAAAGTCGCGAGCGGGACATCTAGTCACTCAATAAAACTATTTACTAGTTCCTTATTGTGCTTCAAAAACCAAAAAGTATATTTCCGGTTCTCTCTACAAATCCATCAACTGGCAACTAAAAAAAAAGCAATTTTACCAGTTCCATATTCAAATCACGGCGGCGCGACGATTAGCATCCAAGATGGCTGGCGAGAGATTTTCGGCCAGTGATACAAATTTCAATTTCCTGTTTTCTTTATCATGTCAGAGTGATCTAAAGTTTGACAAATAAGTTCATTTTGACGAGTCGGGCAGTGACTGAGCGGGATATTTATCATTTTAAAATATATCATTACTAGTGCCGGTAGCTGTTGGAAATCCGATAAAAATGTTGGAAGATCGTTCTAAACTATGAACTTGAATAAGGCTACAGCTTTATTACCTAAACAGGTTACGCTGGTTGTATACTGCTTTGCTCTACAGCCTCTACATATTAAGCAGTTTTTAGACGATATTTCGAAATTTGTAATAACTACGTCACAGTTAACATTAGTCATGTAAATCATCTATCAATAGTGTTTTCGGGATATATTTTTATTGTTGCGTAGGGGTGTATTAAGAAAGGAAATCCTGAAATTCAACCCCTAATGCATCAGGGGCTTAAGATTATGAAAATACTTTCATGTGAGCAATTAAGCGTCTAGAACTCTGTTCTTTACCTAAACAAAAACGGTTAAGTATTTAGCTTTTTTTTTATTTGGGTTTACCTTTGTCCAGACTCCATTTGGTAGAATAAAGCGATACTCTCTTTACCATTAGCTCGTATATAATGCTGAAAGAGCGCCGCGCGGCGACCGGCCCTTAATAAACAAATGACGCGCGGTCAGATTTAAGGCTCGACGTCGCAATTATTTCGCTATTTCGACGCACAGCGGCCGACGAGCGGCTTTTCGCTTTTCAGTTTTAAGTAGACTAGTGCACTAAATGGTATATAGATAATACGTTTCGGTTTGTTTTGGTCTTTTGTTTTTATGAATTAAGCATGTTTTCTCTGTAAAACCACTTTCAATACAATAGAAAAATCCGAATGGTTTCCCCTGCGTCGCTCTGCCACCGCGTCGCTTCTTGGCTCGCTCGCCTCAAGGTCATCGGTACAGTCGGCTCAAAATTTGAATTTCACGTTTTCCGTGGATTGTACGTACGTTAGTTGCGACAATATTTAGATAGTATCTAGCCTATACATGTAAGCCCCGCACCATGTACCCCCGCCACCATGGCATGGCATGCATACATACATACATATATACATACATGCATACATACATACATATATACATACATGCATAGCGGGCATGGTACGGGTACCATGCCCGCTATGCATGTATGTATGTATGTGAGGTCTGCCCGCGACCACGGCTATTGCAACATAGTCGAAACGTCGGGAAAATAAATAAAAAAGGTAATACGCGATAAATACCCGTGTAATATAAGTCTTCAATATACATGTAAGAACTAGGAAAATCGTTTTTTTAAGTTCCTTTGGTAATATTGAAACCCATCTAACATACATAGTGAATCAAAAAAATGTTTTTTATTAATCTAATATCTGCTTCTTCAGAAAAATACATAAGAAAGAAGTGAATTTTTTTTTAAATATTTACACGTTGTTTTGTTTATGAATGCCATTTTATTTATAAGTTTGTAGGTAGTAAAAATATTTTATGTTCTTTTGTAATGTTAGATTGTAATAAATAGGTAGCTGTATTTACTGTGATTTTATTCGACAAATAAATATTTTAAAACGATTAAGTATTTTGATTTTGAAGGCTGAGTGTAATTTTGCTATTAGCGACGCCGAGGCAATAATTAGCATAATTTTAAATTAGCATAATAATAGTTATTCATGAGCGACGCGGTGGCGGAGCGACGCAGGGGAAACCATTCAAAAATCCTACTAATATTATAAACGCGAGAGTTTGTAAGTATGGATGGATGTTTGTTACTCTTTCACGCTCTAACCAGTAGACCGATTTGGATGAAATTGGAATAAATATAAATTGTAACCTGGATTAACATATAGGCTACTTTTTATCCCGAAAAAATAACGGGAACGGGAAAAAACTGCCACGCGGGCGAAGCTGCGAGCGGCCGCTAGTAACAGATAAAACGGAACCAAGAATTGTTATTTGTGCCATTATTAAAACTTTAGGCAAAACTTTTGCACAAAACTACAAATTTTATAGCAGTTCATAAGGTTTTCATAAAAATTTATTAGAAATATACCTAGCATCTAATCTTATATAGATTTTTGGAGTTATGAAAATGAGTGACAGATATAAACACAGTCTATAACCTTATCTAATAAATCCAAAATGCATGAAAACTTTTTGCTGTAGGTAAAAAATAATTACCTCACAAACTGAAATGTTTGCACAAGCCTTCCTGAATACCAGCAGTCGGCGTTTGTAAAGAATGTCGTTATGCGCGCACCGGCTCGCGATGACAGCCTGCCTCTAGCTCCACCGAGCTATGTACTCCTGGTACCTTGGAGATGACAGGCCACGACGCTGTATATACCTTCTTATTAATTATGTGCGCCTGGTAAGTGAAAGACTTTTAAAATAAATAAGAAAATTATAGCTAATACAAGTATTTATTGGTATGTACAAAATACATGTGAAACAGTTGAGCTATCTACAGACCGTTGCAAACGATCTAAAGGTAGCTCAACTGATCCAGATCAGTGCCAATCGGAAGCGTTCCCAAAACACTGGCTGCATTGCCACGCTGAATGGCAATGCTGATTCGTTGTGCCAGATACTCACCAGCCCTCGGGTACTTTTTTGAAGTAATAGTTCTTATGCGACTTCCAACAAGGTTGCGTTAAACGTTTAACACTACCATGGAGGGGGTATGAAAGCACTGTTCTTTCTCCTTTCTCTCATAGCCAGTTACGTTTCGTATATTAAAGAAGTTTTACTTCAGTCGTGTGGTCTAAAGCACACTCGTTTTTTCTAATACAAGGTACTAGGAATTCAATATAACACCCAGACACAGTAAAAACGTCTGGGTGTTATGCGTAATGTTTTAAATAGTTTTGTGTTTTTAAATTGGCGACCGATGTGGCCGAGTGTCTGCAGGAGGTTGCGGGTTCGGTTCCCGCCTTGGGATAAATGTTTATTCCGGGGGTTCTGGGTATAATAAAAATATCTGTGTATGTAATGTATTGTATGTAAATCAGTCATCTAGTACCCATAACACAAGCTCTGCTTAGCTTGGGGTAGATGATGCTGTGTGGATTGTCCAATATTATAAAAAAAGTTTTTATCTTAGCTGTGACAACCGTCACACCTGTAGATAGCCTTCTGTGCTGCAGATAGTTGGTTCGATTCTCACCGAGAACAAACATTTTGTGTGATGAACGTAAATATTTGTTTTATGTCTGGGTGTAAGGTTTTGTTTTACGTAGGTACCTATGTATTTACAAAAAAAGTATATAAGTATCAGTCATCTGGTTCCCATAGTACAAGGGTACAAGCTATGTTTTATTTGGGGCTAGATGATGTTGTGTAAAAATGCCGATGTGGCGCGGCGGGCGAATGTCCGCCTGCGACGCAGGAGGTTGCGGGTTCGGTTCCTGCCTTGTGATAAATGTTTTTACGATCTGCAAATATTTATTCCGGGTGTTCTGGGTATTTTCTATGTATAATAGATAAGATCTATCCATGTAATGTATTGTATGAAGTATATCAATCATCTAGTACCCATAACACAAACTCTGCTTAGCTTGGGGCTAGATGATTGTGTAAAAATGTGCAGTAATATTTATTTATTTATTATTTATATATTTTATCATACTTTTCTGTGTCAGTCATGCCCAGTTTATCAACAGCCTTGTCTTCTTAACTTTCGCACTGCGTGCAGTAAATCTAACCTTTATACCTCACGATATTACTACCATTATGTATTAATAATATTAATAATCATTAAATATAAACAGGGCAGGTTGCAGATCAAATTTTATGTGCTTCACAAGATGCAACGCACCCCACGCTTCGCCTACGGTATAGTGGTGACCAGGATTTTATGTTTCTAATGGATAATGAGAAAAAAACTCTAGTGAGGAAAACTGCATCGTTTACGCCTATTTTCAGAAATGTTGATAAATAATAATAATAATGCTGGACAACCCACACAGCATCATCTAGCCCCAAGCTACAATACTATATTACATACATAGATATGTTTTATTACACATAGAAAATACCCAGAACGAATTTGATTTGATTTATATAACTCGCGTTAAAAACTATTTTAAAATTCATCATACATTACCATACTTATACAGTATTTTTGTGTCTATCGGCAGCATAATCATTTTTATATGCTACCGCTGGTGGAACAAGCATATTATGATTACCTGTGTTTGATATAGGTGATGCATACTACTAGGCACACCGCATTCCTACAAGGCTGCCTTGTAGGTCACACACGTTAGGTACGCTACGAAGCACTACTCTGCGTCCACCAACCTGAGGCATACAGGCGTGCCTGTAATTTCACTGGCACCCACACTCTTCAAACCGGAACACAGCAGTCCCATCACTGCTTGGCGGTAGAAATAGGTACGGTGGTACTACTTCTCAAGGCGAGCCCTTTTTAGTTCTTAGGTGTACAATAGGTATTTTTTTTTCATCACCAGCCCGAAGAATTCCGATGGTGGACGGTATGTACTTACACGCTTCAGCATACCCGCCTTATCAAATCTCCCAAAGATTTCCAGGATGAATGGTTTTTACCCACATCTCTCGATCTTGCGGTGACCTCTTACGCTTCGTCTTAGTTTGTAGGCACCATTCAATAACTCTTGCGTTCGTCCGAGTTGGATTCGTCTGCCTGCCGAGGTACTGAAATAAATTGTGCCAGTGTCCATCAGCATTCTAAATAATGGTGACCCCAGCACTGTAAGCACGATTTTTCCCTTCAATCAATAAAACGATCGTAGAACAATCGACGAACAAGCTATTTCGCAACCTACCTACTCAATACCTATTGCCTGCTTGATAATAAGAAATAGGTAGGTGTGGATACCTAATTAATTGCAACGATTTATTAGTTAACGCCTTATGATGAGGAGTTAATTATTACTAAAGTTAATCCTATTTTTCTGCATCCTATAAGTTCCAAAAAAACAAAAAAAGAGTGGAATGGAAGATTTTGGAAACTTTGTGGATTTTTGAGTATTTGCCATGTATGTATAATTATTGATTTGAAGGTTAATGTATACATTCTAGGGCAATTGGCTGTACCTACTACTCTATCCTACTTTCCCTCAGGACCTATTCATCTTTCAACTTTCCCTCAAATCAACTTTTCCCACACAAAACCCTAAAAATGCCGAAACCCGTCATTAAAAGTATGGCTAATATAATAATTACTCAGAGTATAAAATATTAATTTTTAATTTGCATCGACAATCTCGCAGATTATTCAATGTATTGAAGGCACAAGGTTCGCTTTGTGGGCTTAGCAGAGATGCTGGGACTACGATAGTGGTGTTTGTTTTGAAAGCTAGCCGGGTAAATTAAGAAGGCTTGACATAATTTTTATCTCACTTCTTTATTTTGATTGAATTTCTAAAAGATTATTTTTATAAGCAGCCAAAAATAAAAAAGTAAACTAGATATAAGATTAACTTTTTTTTATAAATGTGACCAAAATGGTTTTTTTTACCATCGAATCGACCAAAGCCAAAAGGAAAAGGAAGCCAAAGGTTCTAGCAAAGATTTTATCATTTATATTAGGTATTAGTCTTACTGTTTTATGACGTCGGTTGTACTGATTTGGATGTTATTCGTAATATTCGCAACTTAGCAAAGGCTGTTTTTGGTCCGGGTCGTAGGTAAAGCTTGTTATTTTATGCAATGATACCGAACACCAAACCAGCGAGGTTCAGTTTTTCCTTGCAGTTAATTCATATATTCATATTTTGCGAAGAATTCAGTCTGAGAATATGAACGAGTGCCAATGAGTAGGTAGGTAGGTACCTACCATCCCTAGTCTTAAAGGTAAATCTAGGACTTGTGCTAGAAGTGTACCTAAACCATAGTTTTGAAAGATGACCGACGATGCAAAGCTTTGTTATAGGTAATATTAGTTACTTACTTATTATCAGGTGGGCCATCTATCAAAGACAGGTAGGAAGACAGATTGAAATGAGACTAAAAAAACTGAATTCGCTTGAGAAAAATATTGGTCAAGCGCAAAGTCAAAGAGTATTTTTTAAGGAATAAAGAATTTTGAAATCTGCCGGGTTGTACAAACTTGCGCACACCCACTGTATGTTTTGATCGGAGATTTGGCGCTTTCTACGTTATTAATAAAAGCCTGCAAACGATGCTGTAACGGCCGACTAGTACAGGCTGTTTCATTATTCAATGTTATATTAAAAAAAACCTCATAATATTATCTGATATACCTAATTAGCCCGGTCACTGTTTGTCATTGCCAATTGGTGAGAGATGGCAATATCCAGGCTTTGTTTTATTTTTAAAAGGCAGTAAGTTTGTATCAGTAACAAGCCTATGTTAAAAAAAATAAGTACCTATGCTTTAAACCACACGACTAAAGTAAAACTTCTTTAAAACGTAACTGGCTATGAGAGAAAGAGAGAAAGAACAGTGCCTTCATACCCCCTCCATGGTAGTATTAAACGTTTACTTTAGTCCTTATTCTTACGTTTAACGCAACCTTGTTGGAAGTTGCTTTTAATATTACTTCAAAAAGTATAAGTTTCATATTGCCGAGAAGTCTATAGCATCCTGTATAAATGTGAATGGATAATCCCGCAAATAATACGTCCATGATCGACTCTCGAGTTCATCGCTCAATCAGTTCGGCCTGCGAGTGACGTCACCGCTCGTGACGCGCCCCGCCTAGAGATGGCGCTGTTTGATGGAACCTCGTGTGTGGGATACTGAGGCGAGGGGTCAATGACCTGTTAGTTTTACTCATATTATCATAATGTATTTTAAAAACTACCTAGTACCTTTTTATGTAAAGAAATTATTGAACAAGCTGATTTTCGTAAAAGTAAAGGATCTTGTAAAGGACTCGTCCGGGAAATGTACCTACTACCGCCAACAAGCGCTGCTGTGTTCCGATTTGGAGGATGCCGGTGAAATAACAGGCACATGAAGCTAGTGAAGCAAGTTTGTTAAACGCAGGACACATTCTTATAAAATCAGACCTACGGGGTAATTTATGGGTAGTGGTTACTACTTAACATCAGGTGGGGCATCTGCTTGTTCCATCAATAAGTAGTAAAAAGAAAAAAACCCACCTCACGTTAAACGGCTACCTCTGCCTATTAGAATTTCCTAAGCTGTGGTACCTACTGTTATCAGCAATTACTCTAGGCACTTACCTACGACAATGCATGGCGCTTCTATCACAACCATAATATAAGGACGAAGGTAGAGTTCACATGAAGATAGATTTTTATCGTAATTTCTCACGAGAGAAGTCCTGCGGGAGTAAATGGAACTAATTGATACAGTAGAGACAGAATAGAGAATAGAGGTTCGCCTAGCAACCATTCAGTCGCAGTACTCTAGCGCCGCGTCTTTCAGAAGTATCAGACTTCTACCGTGAGACGGACTTTGCCATCCGTGATGGGGATTGATTGTAATTTTTCCCTTACCTGATTGTAAATAATTTTAATAAGGAACATAAAATCACTAACCTCTTACATTCACGCTCAGTCGGCTAAAGATAAAATTGTGTACACTGCCCTCTATATGTCTTTATCAGAAGTAAGCATTTCAACGTTTCGTTCAACGCAGTCCTGCAAGTTCTTATCAAACCCCACGAAACTTTAAACCACACCACCACCACACCGCGCACCGCCGCCGCGCCCCCTACCTTATCCAATCTGTTCCAAACCAAACTAAAACCAAACCACCAACGGAAGAACGGAACGTAAATCTAATGTCAATTTGCAAACAAAAACTATGTCAAAATTATTTCTAAATTTTGTGTAAAAACAAATTAAAAATCCACCCAAAGTATATTTTCAACAATCCATGGTATCTGTTTATTCTGGTGATCAATAATAATCTAAGAAAATGGCTGAAAAGTAAGTAGTAATGAGCATTTCATAACATCCATTCATTGCTTGTTGTTTTCTGTGCGACACAACACAATACTAGTTTTGTACTGTTTATTTCTGCATTTATTACCAACGTTTTGCCCGTCCCGTTACCTAATTTATGGTCCTTGAGTTTCAAAAAAAGAGATTTACGCATTCAATTTTCAAGGCTGGTCACTTTCGACTACACGATAATAATTTCTTAATTTGTTCCGCAAATAAATAAATGCACGCAGTTTACCTATATCAACCTCGTTTAACATGTTTGACAAAAAGCAGATAATAGTAATAGGTAGGTAGGTATTGAATTTGTTATTTCTCTATATCTGACTGTTGACCTCAATCTGTTGGCATCTGATAGGAAGATTAAACTGATAAAGAAGGTTGTATCGAAATTGTGTGAACTTACCAGTAATCCACCTTGGAAGTAAATTATTATTTTAAATGCATGAATAGTTTTGTTCCTACCAAATATCCATACCATTCTTCCATATTTTTTAGATTCAAAAGAAGCATAAAAATATGCACATAATAAGTAGTGCAATATGGTTGCCAATTTAATATTAAAAACTTTACTCACACTTAAAACTACCTTCTTTTACACAGATCTGCTGATGCTGTCCTCTGTGAGGCTTCCAGCAGTCAACAGGATGAGAGGCCGTCCGGTAACTGGTGGGATAGCTGGCTCACATCGGCTAAATCCAAAGTAAGTGCCTAGAAGTTCTAACAATTCAAAATAAATGCTTACATAAGACTACACTATACATAAAATTACCTTCAGTTTCAAATACCTCAAATCTTCACTATTTTCTAAATAAAATACCATCTGCTATAAAGTGTGGTCATATTTCAAATGTAATGTCTGGCTGGTTACTACCCTACCCTACCCCTATACATCTGGAAAGGATTTTCTGGAAGTATCTGGAAAGTTCTAAGCACTAAGATACCTGTGGGGATGTATACCATATTGGATAACAGTCATAAAGCTTTTATTTTCCTAATATTTCAGTCAGCAGAGGTGTACACAATGGTGAAAAAAGACCTGGATGAGATTGGAAGTGCTGTTAAGAGTGAGGCGAGCCATGTCTTCAGTAGCACTTCTACTGTCATTGGGAAGACTTTGAAAGTAAGTTTACATGATGTAACTCTGTATACATCTACGCAAAAAGGGCCCGAGAGCGGCCTAGTTGCGGAAACCAGTCCGCCCACCAAGTCCCTTTATACATCCTCAAAAAGCTCCTGTGTGGTGCCAATCTAAATATAGCGAAGGCAAGACAAAACATGCAAAGGAAATCATACATAATCATACATTTGTTTGGGTGTTATATACTAAGTATGTATTTACAAAAAAAAAAGAATAAGTATTTTAACTTGTCACATGGAATATGAACTGCAAAAATGTGGGTATCTGCCAAGTGCAATGTTTGGTTATACCTCTGACTACCACCATTTTGTCGCTATACTTGTACTAAGAGATCTAAAACACTTTAATGTACACAAGGATACACCATATGTAGTCATGAACTAGTAAAGTACAATGGGCGATTTTATCGCATAAAGCGATTTCTTCCAGGCAACCTTAACTAAGGATATATCTACTGTGTCTAGGGATCATGATATTTTTTTTTTTTTCATTGCATGGGGAACCTATTTGTATGTATATTGTTGTTTCTTAAGCTCTTCTACTGCCTTTGAATGTGATAGCACTTAAAAATTTAAATATACTCTGTTCCAGTTGGAGAATCCAGAATCACCAGCCAATGTGATGAAGAAAAGCTTCAGTACCTTCATTGGTTAGTGACATTTTGCTACTTATCCATAGAATAAGGCTTATTCTATGTTCTTATCTATACCTGGTGTAATAAGGCTTTAGGGGGTGGCGAACGGGGCAATCGCCCGGGGCCTCGCTCTTGCAGGGGCCTCGCGCAACAATGCAACCCATGCAAATTTTTAAAAATATTGATTTTTCATTACACCTAAACCCACCCAGACCTACTTTTGCATACATACTTTTCGCAAAGGACAAGGGGCCTCGCAAAGACCCGCCGCCCGGAGCCTCGCAATGGGTAAGGCCGCCGCTGCTGACAATCACTGATTACAAAAAAACACGTGAAAAACTTCTTGTAGGTGCTTTGGATATTGTCACAGTTTTGTCAATCCCCGTAAAACCTTCGTAGCTGGATAGTTCTTAGTTCGCTAGATGCCGCTACAATATAAATTGTAGCTAAATATATGTGAATGTACAGTCAGCTGCACTAGAATATATACAACTAGCGGCCGCTCGCAGCTTCGCCCGCGTGGTAGTTTTTTTCCGTTCCCGTTATTTTTCCGGGATAAAAAGTAGCCTATTGTTAATCCAGGCTATTTATAATTATTCCAAATTTCATTCAAATCGGTTCACTAGAGCGCGAAAGAGTAACAAACATCCATGTATCCATCCAACCATCCATCCATCCATACTTACAAACTTTTGCGTTTATAATATTAGTAACATTATAAACTTCTAAAATGATATGACAACGTCATAATAAATATTAACATGGGCAAAAAATGAGCTACCTGATTAAATAATGTCATGATTTTTGAATTTTGGCTGTGTATAAGTTTATAATTTTTTGCCATTTTGTGAAAGTTACGAATTATATACATTCTAGTGCAGCTGATTGACTATATGAAATACTTCCATCTGTTGGTCCCAGGACCACGAGCCAAAGGTTGGTAGAAGATCTTGAATTTTTCGTTCGACATACATTCCAACCTTTTCCTTCCTTTTCGGGTGTTCTGGGTATTTTCTATGTATAATAAAAAATATCTATGCATGTAATATATTGTATTAAGTATATCAGTCATCTAGCACCCACAACACAAGCTCTGCTTAGCTTGGGGCTAGATGGTGCTGTGTGGATTGTCCAGCATTATTATTATTATTATTTCTCCACATGAGTATGGTCATAGAAATTTACCAGCTACTTATTACTGCAGGTCAAGTGAGCACAGTCCTGAACCCAGAGCCTGATGATGAAGACGACACAGAGGTCATCCTGTCTTCCGGAGACACCACTATGCTGTCTACATACAAGGTAGGCAAAAGATATATAAATATTGGCAAACATTCACACAACACCCTATAGCCCCAAACTAAGCATAACTTGTACTATGTAAATTGATTACTAATAGAATGCATAAATACTTTTTTTATTACATGCATAGAATAATATAACACCCATCCCAGACACAACAAACTTCTATGTTTGACGACCGATGTGGCGCGCGGCGGGCGAATGTCCACCTGCGTCGCAGGAGGTTGCGGGTTCGATTCCCGCCTTAGGATAAATGTTTGTACGATCTGCAAATATTTATTCCGGGTGTTCTGGGTGTTTTCTATGTATAATAAAAAATATCTATATATGTAATGTATTGTATTAAGTATATCAGTCATCTAGTACCCATAACACAAGCTCTGCTTAGCTTGGGGCTAGATGATGCTGTGTGGATTGTCCAGTATTATTATTATTTGTTATTGAAGTAATACTTCTTATGCGACTTCCAACAAGGTTGCGGTAAACGTTTAACACTACCATGGAGGGGGTATGAAAGCACTGTTCTTTCTCTCTTTCTCTTATAGCCAGTTTCGTATGTATTAAAGAAGTTTTACTTCAGTCGTGTGGTCTAAAGCATACTCGTTTTTTATTTTATATTTCAGAAAGAACTTGAGGCGCTTCAACGCGTAGACGCAACATTTATAGTGCCAGCTTACAGCCCCGAGTTCACAGCGTGGCTCAGCAGTCTGGAGAATGCAGAGGCTGGGGTGATCAGCGCCCCGGCGGCGGCGAGGCGTCTCGACGCTAACCCTGTGCTCAAGACGCAGTACCAGAGGCTGGTGCCTGATGCTGTTTCACATGATGAGTTTTGGGAACGGTTGGTTGCACTATGACCATCCATTTAATCTGAAACCTGTGGTTATATCACTTAACTAGTGAAACGCGCGGGACTTTGTACACGTTTAGAGGTTGAATTTCGGGAATTCCTTTCTTACTACACCTCTACGAACCAAGACGAATATACTCTGAAAAAAAGTCTCTACGACCAGTGGTTTAGGCTTTGCGTTGTCTATATGTCAGTCAGTCAGGACAAAGATTCTTATAATTGGTATAGATTTAAAGCGGTAACAACCTGTAATAACAAAGTATCGACCGATGTGACGCGGTAGGCGAATGTTTGTAATAGCCCTGCTGCCTTCTGCACTGTAGGTGGTGGGTCCGATCCCCACCGAGAAAAATCATTTGTGTAATAAATATAGATATGTATTCTAAGTATGTATTTACAAAAAGTATATGTATAAGTATTCTATCAGTCATTTGGTTACCACAGTACAAGCTTTGCTTAGTTAGGGGCTAGAGGGCATTGTGTAAATGTGTGCCAATATTTATTATTATTATTAAAAAGATGTTTATTCTGTGTCTGGGTGTTACAATATATTCTAAGTATGTAATTAAAAAAGTATACGAGTATACTATCAGTCACTTGGTTCCCATAGTATAAGCTATGCTTTGTTTGGGGCTAGATGATGTTGTTATTAAAAAAAATGCCAAACAAGGGCGCTTATCCAGTATCCACAATAATTAAACATGAATCACCTAAAAATCTAGGAATCTGGCTTGCAATGTTACATGTTCCCTTTATGATCTCAGGTACCTGTTCCGCGTGGCCTTACTCCAAGATCGTCTCGCGGCCGCATCTCGCAAGCAGCCCACTGATGCTCCCGTCACAAACGATCCCGTGATGGCACATCTGCCCTTGCAATCGCAGCCTGCCACGCCCATCCAGCAGTAAGTCAGCGAGCGAGCTAAGCGAAAGATCTTAGTAAACTAGTATAAATCGGCGTTAGAACTTCACGAAATTTCCCCTGGGATTTTCTTATAGATCTTTTGGTGCTAAGTATTAGCGATTCCAGCTGATTTTGAGGACATTTAATGGGGTAGTCAGTGGTACGTCTTAGTCTTACATTTGGCACATACTCACATTAGTCAATGAGATAAGAGTTTGTCTGACAGACGATCCATAGTGTTTTCCATATCTATATTTAGCACAGTCGTTGCCGCGGAACGACGCGGCTCAGAACAAATGAGTTTTTTTTTTATACTACTTGCTGATGGAACAAGCAGATGGCCCACCTGGTGTTAAGTGGTTACCATCACCTATAACAAAGCATTGCCTCTCAGGTCACGCTCGTTAGGAACGTCACCTACGATGCACTACTCAGCGTCCATCAACCTGAGGCATACAGGTGTTAAGCCTCATGTGCCTGTAATTTCACCGGCACCCACACCCTTTAAACCGGAACACAGTAAGCTGCTTGGCGGCAGAAATAGGCATGGTGGTAGTACTTCCCCGGACGAGCCCTTCACTAAGAGCTCTACTACTACTAAAGAGATTCTTTAAATCCTTTAAATCTTTTCTTTCCAATTTCAGGAGCCCTAAGAAGGTGCTGTCAGGTCTAGAAAGCGATATATCCTACGACAACTCTGATATTGAAAACGCTGTCGTTACCTGGGGTGAAGGTAAGTTAGAATAAAATTCTTTATTCATAAAAAAAAAATACGATGAAATACTCGTCTAATTACTTTACGATTCAGACAATAATCAGTAGGTACAATTTGTAGTAGTAGTTCTTAGTTAAGGGCTCGTCCGGGGAAGTACTACCACCATGCCTATTTCTGCCGCCAAGCAGCTTGCTGTGTTCTGGTCTGAAGGATGAAATTACAGGCACATGAAGCTTAACATCTGTATGCCTCAAGTTGAGCAGTGCATTGTAAGGCACGTTCGTAACGATCGTGACCTGCAAGGTAATGTTTTGTTATAAGTGATGGTAACCGTTTAATATCAGGTGGGTCGTCTGCATGTTCAGTAATCTTAAAAAAATGGATATTACCTAAAACAAGCAATATGACACAAGTAGATAATTGTCAATTTAACAATGTCAACACTATTGCTATCTCTGTCAGTCGCAGTCGATTGTCGTGTCAAAGTTAATTAAGTTAAGGGTTAATTGATTGTGAGAAGCTGCTATATTAGGTTCTGCTAGTTTTTTAGATTTTGATAAAAATCTGAATCGTAAAGTAACTTGACAGTGTGTGTTTCTTTCTTATAATATGTGTCTAACTGTAAAGCTTATTTTTAATTCTTAAGGCAGAATCACATTAGACCAGCCTCGCGTGTCGTGACGCGTCAGAGCTCTATCCTATATATTTTGTGTAGAAGTGATTGCAATAGAGCAGACGGCGCAGTTCTACTTCTTTTGTCTGTCTCATGAAAACTGTCAGACAAACGCGTCAACGTGGGACTTTTCTACTGTGATCCTTACTATATCTTTTAAATTAGATTAATATATTTTCATAATCTAGCTTTTAAATACTTATTTCTATCTGAGTTTTAAGTGTTACACAGCACGAGGGTCCAAACTCAATATTTAATGTTATCACGCTTTTAAAAATGTAAAATACTTTGCTGTTTTAGTTAATTATAATTCATTTTATTTCGATATACTATTTGAATAAATGTATGCAAGATCTGAACTATTCTATCTCTGACTAAAATAAACCTTATTTCCTCTATCATAAGAGCTTTCCGACGCTCAGCCTGACCTCAATTTCTCAGAAGACTTCGCGAACGACGTCGAATTGACAGAGGAACAGCAAATTCTACTTCTAGAAGAATACGAAAAAGAAATATCATCAAAGAAACAGACTAAAAACTCGCCACGCGATCTTACTAACAACAATACTAACAAGCAGACAAGCACAACCACTAAATCAAAGACAAAAGCCGCGCAAACCAGAGACAAAATGAACAATAAACAAACCAAGACCACAGAGAAAAAAATGGCGTCTCCAATTACAGAAAAAAAGGCGGTTAAAATAAAAAATGGCGGACCTAAACAATCGCCGAAAAAGCCAGTCAAAGACGTTTGCGGTAATAATTTAGTTGAGGACTATTTTGGTGAAAAGGCCGATGCTGTAAAAGACGACGATACAAATTCAGATGAGAGTTGGGAGAAAGAGTTTGAAATTGATGACGTAAAAGCTTAACTCCGGCTGTAGACAATATAAAATGGATATAATCTATAGTCGTGCAAAATATTGCTAGATTAAATGGACTACCCACATTACCGCCAACAAGCCGCCATATTGTGTTCGAGAGGGACACCATTATCAAAAATTGTGAGACAAAAGATACAAATGACAGCAAAGGGAAATAAAATGGCGGGATTCGGTTCACTGAACGCACGAGTTGATAGCACTATATTAGACACTGCCAGATATCGGTCTAGTAACTTCTGTCCTTTTTTTTTAAATAGATTGATATGAAGTACACTAAAAACATCTGTGGGCCTAGAAGAAACAAATTTGTCATTTATATCGTACCGTAATCTTAGAGTTACACTGCATTTTGCATTATCGATGCCGCGCAATGTATTTCAAATACCAACACGTTACGCTTACGATACAAATGTCAAATTTATTCATGGGCCTCTGTTAACTCAAAGAACGTAATCAAGGTATTATGTAAACAAGGCTTTGTTTGCTCAGCTTTTTGAAATCGACAGAAAAACGCCGCGGTACCGGCATGTGTGTATACTCCATAATACATTTTTACGCTTTGAAATTAAATTCCAGTTTCACACGACCAAACCTAGAACTGACAAAAAACTTGTGGCCTTATAACGACTAGTTTCAGAGTTCCATGCAAAGCACTGTAAATGTCTATTTATGTATACTACTCATTGAGACAGTACAAAAAATGGGAATTACGCTCAAAGGCAATAGAGATAAAAAAAAGTTCATTTCATGCTAAGCTTTTTGATAGAACTTGTAAACAAATGTACTAACTGTTGGTTAAGGCAAATAAGAGTACTGCACAGTACTACGATTGAAGAAATTCGGTCTGATTTTGCTATCTCGCTCTATCTCGAGTGATATTATATTGTCATCTCTGAAAACGAAGATTGCCGAAGCGCATTACTTTAGTCGTAGTTCATTAAGCGACCTTTTACATCGTCATAAAACCTATTATAATTTATTAGAAGTGGTCATGTGCCAAATATATATTTTGGACGTATCTCTGATTACCCCCATGACACATCCTCAAGAATCCAGTGCAAAGAAAATTACTCGCGGTATTTTTATTTTAGTATCATGGTACACATACAACTCAATAAGGCCGAGTTTCACCACAAGTTGAACCGGTAACCTATACAATACCGAATGTGGTTAAATAAAATATTTCAATCTTATATTTTAATTCGTACTAACTGGTTTTACTAACAAAATTATTTCATTGTTAGCACCCTGTATTGTATCGTAAAGACTAACACTGGTGTTACTTAACTCGGCGTATCGTTGAAATAGTTGCACCGTGTTTTGTCTTTTGCATTGACAGTAAGTTTCAAATTAGATCGAAAGTGACAAAACATGGCGTAACTATTTCGAGGTTACGCCCGGTTTATTAGTAGATGAGAAAAGCTCTGAACTCTCATTTACCCTACTGCATTTATTTTAATACTTACTTAAGAATACCCTTTCTGTAAGTCACTTAATATTCTAGTTTATAGTATTTTTATTTTATCCATTCCAGCTTTATACCTTGTTTTTTTTAATAGATCGCGTCATTGCTGATTTTGAATGTAGGCACTGTTAGATCATTTATTATTTACAACCCTACTACTAATAAACTCGGCGTAACTTCGAAATAGTTACGTGTTTTGTCTCTTTCGATCTGATTCAAAGCAAAAGTCAAAACACGGTGCAACTATTTCAACGTTACGCCTATTTTATTTGTACTTGGGTTAATGTCTGCTTATATTCAGACCGGTTAAAAAGTTTAAGTCGAAGTTTGATTTTAGATTTGTACGTTTTTCAGTCCGTTTAACATTGTTAAGTCTAGGTAGCATACCATATTTGTACATTAAAATGTAAACGTGTGATATATATAGGTCTTTTTGTACTGCCCAAACCAAAAACACAAACCCTTTTTTTACTTATAAACTTGGCGTAACGCTGAAGTAGTTACGCCGTGTTTTGTCTCTTTCGATCTAATTTGAAACTTCCTGTCAATGCAAAAGACAAAACACGGTGTATCTTAAAGTTACGCCTTGTTTATGAGTAATAAGGTTAAAATTTCAATAGAAATACATTTACTTCTTAGTTTACGTTTTAGTTTTGGGCAGTAGATAGATATAAAAAGTAGTGGTTATTTATTAGATTTTTCTTGTCGATTTTACAAGTATTCACCGACAATACTATAGTTTTGGCGAAAGGCGAAATAAACTTAAAGCTCAAAGTATTGAAAAGATTAAGCTGTATCTAGGTAGGACATGTTTTGACTGACAATTTGACTTTTGGTCATGCAGGCTGCATACTATCCGAAAACGTATTTCAGAAAAAATCTGATGCGCACTAAAGCTTTCACCACATACATGTACCAGACCCCGTAGACGGTAAGAAAGTCTATTCACTGTCTTCAGAAATTTTCTTACATACGTTTTCGAATATTATGGGGCCGGACTAAAGGTCGTAGTTCACTTACACGAGCCCGCTCCTGCAGAACGCCGCCTTAAACGGACATGATTTCTATTGAGCGGTATTTTTTGATTTTTCGTTTACTGGCTGGAATGTGTTAAGTATTATACCTAATACTTAACATTACAGCAGTTGATAGAGTGATCCATTAATTTTTCCTCGTCTAGGCTAGCGAATCTATGAATACAGGACCATGTCTATAAGTAAAATGCTAAAAAGTTATAAAATTTAATTATTCCGTAGTGTCATAAAAGTATTTTCTTGTACCCATTTTTTTTAATTTTTATATTTTAAAACATTTAATGTGTCTGATGGCGCTAAATTAGCGTCGAATAGTCTGCTAATTTGTATTGTCAATGTAAAGTATATTCTGTAGAAGACGCCCTGGAGCTTACATTTCAATGAACATTCTTCTAGGCTTGGTCGCGAGGAACTGGCGCTTAGATTCACCTAAATTTAAGACGTTTCAAAACGATCCCTGCGGATTTTACTGATTAAATTCTTTTTAACTTTGACATTATTTTGCCGTGTGGGAGCGAAGTTGTATAAGTCGACTACGACCTTTATTGTGTTATGTTTGACAGCTCGTCCAGTAAGTGTAGATGCAGCTTTAAAAATATTAAGTATCTGATACATCTACGCTTGGCTCCGCCTCAATGACTTAAATTAAGTGCAATACATAGCTTTTGGCAAATATTTTAAATATATTAGATTAATGAATTCGTCGTACACATTGTAATGACACTAGGTTTCGTTATGTTTGTGTAAATTATAATTATTATGAATATGAATAAAGTTATTAAAAATTGTACCCTTTTTTATTACAAACAGCCTGTTTATAACTAGTGATTCTGTGAGAATAGTAGATTTCGCGAGGACTTTTATCCATGCAATTGAAAAAAAATGGTAAATCTGTCCATATATAACGCTACAGCAAACTTGCTCCTTTTTGGGTCTCCACTTCCTCTTTTTGAAACGTTTTCCGCAACATCTTGTGTAGAATGAAGACCTGAATGTTTTTTTTTTTTTTAACAACAAATTTCCCCCTTTTCTCCCAATCAAAATCGCGATTGATAAAAAAAAATTAAATAATTCAAAGAACTTGTGTGCCAATTTTCGTTAAAATCTGTTGAAAAATGCGACGTGTAGGCGAGAACAGACAGACAGACGAACAAAAGCATTTTTTGGCCAATCTCGAGACGCTTTGCTTGTTCGGTAAATTTTACACGCATAATCATCTAGTTCAAAACTAAGCAAAGCTTGTGCTATGGGAACCAGATAGCTAATAGAATACTTCTATACTTTTTTTAATGTAAATACACGAGTGTTAGTTCTTGATGGCGATCGAACAACCTACATCGCAAAAGGTAAAGCTGCTACTATTGAATTGTAGCGTCTATAATATAAATTAACAGATGTATGTATGTAAATATTTATTGTGGTTTCGGCATCTGCGGCATCGGTACGGGTTCCTTGTGCGGGTAGTAAGGACCAGCGGGCGGGTGCTCCAGCGCCGAGAGCGAGTCGTCGGCGCGAGGGTACGGATGGTGGGGCGGAGCGCCCATCCACTGCGGGTACCAGTACAGACCTTGTTGCTGAAAGGATAAGGTTGAGGTTAGCGAGACAAGTAATAAATTACACTGGAATTTATAGTTTGGGGCAAACAGAGGGCCTATAACATTTTTAGCGTATCGTGTTGTCATTTAAATTATATTGCGCAGCATCAATATCTCAAGTATGAGTTTTTAAGTTATGGAAATTAAGCTTACTTTTACTGTACCTACCTACAATTATTTGATTTCTTTCATCTTTTATTAAGTTACCTAATTTTAATTTAACTTTTTTTTTTTTTTTTTTTTTTATTCTTAAAATTTAAGGACTGAGTCGCTGAGCGACTATGTCAGCCCTGTAAATGCTTGCAATTAAAACTACCTACGAACTAATAATATTATAAACAAATCTAAAAAGTGACTTAGCGGCCTCGCACAGCGGAGCAGAAAGTACACTTTGAAATACACCAACATCCAAAAAATTTAAATCATAATAACTATGCATGTGAGATCTCAAAGCCTGGCTTCGCTCACATTCCTCCAAGAGATGATGAACGTCTTCTATAACTCCACAAGAGGCACAGTTGGGGGAGTCAGAAATTTTCATAAGATATTGGAACTTAGCTAGAGGAATGTGCCCGGAGCGCAGCCTGTGAGCAGTCACAATCAGACTTCTCTTAAGCTTACTATTTACAAACCAAGGTATAAGAGGAGGTTCAGACTGTACAGTTCTATACCAAATTCCTTTGAACTCTGAAATATTTACAAAATGTTGTTTCCATTTTTCAAAAACTTTATATTTATATTTACACAATACTTCAGTATGTTCAGATAAAATATATGTTTCAACGCCTACTGAAATAGCCTGCTTAGCTAATCTATCAGCCTCCTCGTTGCCTTGAACACCAATGTGCGAAGGAACCCATTGCAATCTCAGATCTATACCATTGTTTATCAGGGATACTGCTTTCGTTAGTATGCCATACGCTAAGGATGAACCTCGAACACCAGTTATACATCGAGCTATATGTTGTAGAGCACTAAGGCTGTCAGTCAGTATAACAACTTTTCTAGAATCTAATGTAACCGCATAAGATAATGCCTCTGAAATTGCAAAGAGTTCTACAGTCATAATAGTATTGCTATCAGATGTTACTTTGTATTTCTCCTTCACATTGCGACTGGGATCGTAGAAAGCAGCACCTGCCTCTTTTTCCACTTTAGATCCGTCAGTAAATAATTTATACCACTCTTTATATTTATCATTAAGCATAACTAATGTTAAGGATTTCAGTACGTTGACATCATATTGACTTTTTGCCTGATCTACTCCCTCTACCATAGTCTCAATAAAGTTTAATTCTATATTGGAAGCCCAAGTATCCAAAGAAAACATACTTAAGGGATTACTAGTTTTAATTTTTTCTGTCTTAGTTTCTTCAAAAATTGAGATGAGTAAAGGTTTATTTTGCCGGCACAGTGTTAATAATTCTTCAAATAAACGAACAGTTATATTATTAGAAAACGATTAAACTTTGAGGCAGTATTTCGTAGCAAGATATTCACGTCTAAACTGCAGTGGATATAAACATAACTCACACTCCATAGCATGTATGGGTGTGGTTCTAATAAACCCACCAATCACTCTCATCGCCATATTCTGTACTCTGTCTAACTTTAATAAATGCGTCTTAGCAGCGGAGTCATAGAAAAAACAACCATAATCTAATCTACTACGAATCAAAGCAATGTATAATCTGCGTAGATGTTTAGGATGCAAGCCCCAAGAAGCACCAGCTAAAACTTTTAACAAACCTATCATTCTCATTGTTTTTTCACGAGTTTCATTAATATGTTTGCTCCACAGTAAAGACTTATCCAAACAAATACCCAAATATTTTATGTTTGATACAGCCGTTACATTATAATTATCAATAGATAGATTTACTGTATCCATTCTGCGCCCTTTTCTAAAATTGCAACACTGAGTTTTTGTCGGAGATACGTCTAAGCCCAATTCACCCAACTTGCTTACCGCAGAATTCAATGCCCTTTGAAGATAGGCTTCATTTAGTACTGAATTTCTATTTTGTGTGTAAAATACAAAATCATCAGCATACTGTAATACATTAACATTATCATAACCCGTGCAAATCATGTGAGTTACAATATTAAATAAAAGAGGAGAAAGCGGATCACCCTGTGCTAGTCCCTTTCCAGTCCATCTAATTATGCTTACATCATCATCACCATCTTTAATATTCAGAAATCTATTGCTCAAGAAAGACCACAAATATTTGCACGTTAGAGATCCTAGATTCAAATTATCTAGCATTACCACAAGTTGGTCAAATTTAACTTTGCATGCTATGTATTGTATATAGCGAAATACGGATCATTTGTTTTAGAACATCAGAATTATAACATCTATTATGTACCCACTACCAATTTCAAGCAATAAAGATATTCTATTCTATTCAACTACGTTCTATTGAACTAATTCTTGCTTGGCCCTTTGTACTTTAACCCTGTTCCATCTTTCTGGGGTTAAATTTAAGGAGTTTCTTAGAATCCTCTTACCTTATTTCCGTTGCCATGACATGTGAAGCGGTATTCGTTGACCGACAGCGGGTCCAGGTAGCTGATGCCGGCGATGGACCCGTAGTTTGGCGGGAACATGAACCAACATCCATCCAACGTGTCTATGAAGTTGAAAAAAATATAACTATAACTACGAACATTTCGCGCACAGGTTCGCGCCTGTATTTAGGGAGCCCCTAAATGCATTTAGGAAGTTAATTACGTTTAACATCTTGCAGAGGGAAAATTAAGTCGCTGTTCCGTTTACGCTAAACATGTATATCTTGGTAAACGTGAATAGCTAAATAAAATTAAATCAGATTGTTATGCAAGCAAACAATGTGTTAATTTTGTTTATAACAACTGTATTGTTCAGCTGTTTCTTCAAAGCTGGAGAGGAACACTAAACTCTAAGCAGGGTAAACATTATCAAAGGATCTTATAGGTACTAAGGTAAGAGATCCGTAGGGATGGAAATAGTAAGCCTAAGACATGGTAACTCACAAGTAATATTGGGGTTATTATTATCGTCATTGGGGTCATTCGTAACGGATGGCGGCGGTGCTGAAGACGAAGTTTCTAGCCATGGTGGAACTGGAGTCAGACCTATGCCTGGGTCTCCGGGGATTACGAAAGGACCTGAAACAATTAAATCTCAAAGCTTTGCCGTCACATGAAGTAAGAGAAGATAGCATGCCTCGCCCATCGATGAGGTGGAGTTGGCGACTTGTCTCGCCTTAAGTCATCATCCTCCATCATCATCAGCCTGTAAAAGTCCACAGCTGGACATTGGCCTCCCATACGTTTCCAAGAACGGTTCTGAGCCCGCTCCATTCATCAATTTTCCGCGATCCCAACAATATCGTCAGTCCATCGGATAGGAGGACGTCCTAAGCTTCGTCTTCCGGTTCATGGTCGCCTTTCGAGAACCTTTTTTCTCCTGCGGTTGTTGGTTCTACGAGCTATATGGCTTGCCCATTGCCGCTACAACTTGCTGACTCTGAGAGCTATGTCGGTGACCGGAGCTATTTCTACGGATTTCCTCATTTGTGATCTATGTACTTAATACTTATAGAACTTAACTAGATGGTAACAGCAGGAAGAAGTTACCTCCATAAAAATTGGTGTTGTTCCATTCACAGACATGGTGGTCGCAGCTGAGTGGTGAATAAGGTTCCTTCGTATAGTACGTGTGTCCGTTAGGAAGGCTCTGCAATATAACAATAAAGACTAAAGACGGTAAACTAATACCTGGTGCGGTAGAGTTTATCATGTTAGACATACCTCTGACTATCCCCCTTAGACGCCCTCAAAGAGTCTTGAGTTGGTACATGTACTAAGACGCAAGTACTTGGGAATTAAATTGATGATATATTTTTTGTTCATAATATTGACTGTAGTTTTTTCCGTATAACTCACGAGAAGGTAGTCGTAGTGCCGAAACCGGATCCCTTGGATGTTGAAGTCGAGGATGAAGGAGCCCGAGGTGATGATGCAGGATGCGGCAGTCAGCGGAGGCAGCTTGTACATTACCAGGCCGCACTTCACTATCGCCTTGGGGAGGATAGCTACATCGCGGATATGCTGAAGACTCTTTTTGAATGGAAACCTGCAATTGTTATCTATTTTTTATCATAAGACTGAAGACGTCTACCGACATAAGCCGCCTCCTCTAAACTTTTTTCGGAATTAAGATCAACGATTTATTTAAACCACCACATATTGAGTATTGATATACCTACCTAAAAATCAAATCGTAACTGTGCTCTAAACCATTTTTGAGCCACTACAAGTTAGCCCTAGGTTTTACAATATTACTTGCAAAATTATTTAATATTGTAAATGGTCTAATACTCTGAATTTTCTTTGCTTTACCGTCTGTCTAACTAGGTACGAGGGGGGCAATCAGAGCTACGTCTTCACCTTATTTTCAACTACTCACCTAAAAATACAGACTCCAAGATTGCACTCCATGCCATGTATATAATTATCCATTTGAAAAGCCACATTCGGATCTTCCTCTAGATAATAATGATTATCTTCCAAAAAGTGCACGAATCCTAGGAAGTGGAACCCACGTCCCTTGCAGTACGGAGCCGGCCCTCGTCCCATGTAGTATATATCGCTGTACAGCTCGGAGAGAAATATGTACACGTTTTTGCCGCAGTAGTATTCTAAAAGACGTGATAAAGTTACCATAATAACATTTGAACTTTTTAATAAACTGATAGATCAAGATTTGACGACCGATGTGGCGCGGCGGGCGGGTTGCGGGTTTGATTCCCGCCTTGGGATAAATGTTTGTACGATCTGCAAATATTTATTCCGGGGGATCTGGGTATTTTCTATGTATAATAAAAAATATCTATGCATGTAATGCATTGTATTAAGTATATCAGTCATCTGGTACCCATAACACAAGCTCTGCTTAGCTTGGGGCTAGAAGATGCTGTGTGGATTGTCCAGCATTATTATTATATTATTATTATTAAGATAGATCGGGGTCACCCGAGAAAGCATTGGCGAGACGGTCTGGATGCCTTTGAATGGAGGTGGTGGAAGACTCGGGAAAGGAAGAACTGGAAGTCTTTAGGGGACGCCTTTGCCCAGCAGCAAAAGATTGAGAAGGTATAATTAAATTGAACAACTATTTTTAAAGAAACTTTTCGGTGAGAAATTCGTGTAGTACCACCACCGTACCAATTTTTGACACCAAGCAGTGATACTCGCATTATACAAACCAATACAATACAGGCAACAATTACCAACAAAATTCATTTTATTAAAAGAAATAACTTATAACTAAGCTTTTTTTTTATACAACTTGTTGATGGAACAAGCAGATGGCCCGCCTGATGTTAAGTGGTTACCATCGCCTATAACAAAGTATTACCTCTTAGGATACACTCGTTAGGAACGTGCCCTACGATGCACTCCGTGTCCATTAACCTGAGGCATACTGGTGTTGGGCCTCATATACCTGTAATTTCGCCGGCACCCACTCCCTTCAAACCGGAACACAGCAAGCTGCTTGGCGGCAGAAATAAGCTCGGTGGCAGTACTTCCCTGGACGAGCCCTATACTAAAAGCTCTACTAGTACTTAGAATTAATTACTTAGCTTGAAGGGATATTGCCGTTGAAGGGCAACTTTGTTATAACTTACCTTGACTGATATAGAATTCTGAAGGAATATTACCACCAGCCGCACTATTGTAGGTAGCGATGCGATCAGACTTCAACGCGTTGTGGTTGTCGTACATAGTCAACATGTTATCCACTGTATCTTCTAGCGCTATTAGTAGAACCTGTGAAACAGTAAATCCATTCGGGATACGTAACGTAGGCTTTGAATGACAAGAATGTAAGATTTTACGACAATGTAATTGTACGAAGAATGTACGATGTTTAGAGATAATACTGAATGCTACGCCATACCTAGCACATCTACATCTACATTATTACGACGTATAATTAACTGTATTACTATGCCATACGTGGCAAATCTATGGATTATGAAGTATTTCCAGAGGTATTGTACAAAAAGTATGATATAAGGCCTATCTTCTTCTTATAGGCGTTCGCTCTTGGCAGAGCGGTCGTGGTCGTCATGAGTTAATGCTTTTTGTTTGTGTTTTGTCAAGGGCTGTGGCATGCCTCACGATATCCCACCATCCATCCCGGCTCATTTGAGAGCACTACCACAGACTTAACCTAGTCGATCCATCGCATGGACGACCGCCCGCGCGGTCTAGTGCCCTCCACTCGTTCTTAAACCACAAAGCACTCGATTGAGTCAGTATCTCGACATGTCCGAAGAACTTTACTGTATAACCTACATATTGACGTACTTTTCTAGATAATACTGAAATCGTTCCGAAATACACATTATCAAACCTTTAGTTCCTTTATGTGTAGCGTGATGAACCTCCCCAAGTGGTCTGTTGCTATGTGCACGTGTTCATTTATTATGTACTGAAAAAAACAAACAATTTGCCAAAACTTATTATAAATCAATCTAAATGAGTTTATGATAGAAGTAGTAAAACAGTAAGCTCGTTTAGGGACATGACGGAACCCCTGGGAACCATGCGCCTTGTAAGGTGATTTTTAACCCAAAAAGAATTGATCGTATCCCGCTCTGATGAAAGTAGATCTAAATGGACTGAGAGGTGTTGTAGTAGAAGTCGTTGTGGCAGCAGAAAAAAAAACAGGGGTCAAGTAGTAACTTGATGGAGTCTACGCTACTGCGTAGACTCCATTTTCAGGAATTGTTGAACTGTTGTTCCAGAATGTCCCATCATATTTTCTGCGACCGCCAGCCTTCCTTACTAAGTACCTGATCAGGCGCACGTTTGATCTTCATCATCTCGATCTGGTAATGCGCCAGGTGGTCCAGCTTATCTGTCGGGTCATGCCCATAGATCTCGTAAGCGTCTATTAGCATTGCAAGGGTTATATTCTCGCCGGCCTCTTGACAGCATGGGTGATTGCGTACTAGGTAACCTTGCTGAAATTTTAAGAAAAGCTTATACCACACTACTAAATGGTACCTGATCGAAAAAAAAACCAAGACCATGCAGAAAAAAGACGGAACGGTAGGTACCATTACCAGAATAGCAGGAACCTTGCAAGATGTTAAACGAATTAGCTTCCTAAATACCTACATTTAGGGGCTCGCGTTTAGTTGTGCAAGCGGGCCTGTCTCAAGCAGCGTAAGCCTGCAACGGTACTCATACGCCAAAACCGAGGACAGAAACTAGTTTGAAGTCAATAGGATTTTACCAAAGTATATTCAGTAATATCTGCAGAGATCATCTTGAAACGTCCTAAATCTAGGTGAGTCTAAGCGCCAATTCCTCGCGACCAGGCCTAGAAGAACAGGCATGAAACTTACGGCTTGGTTCCGTTTTTTTATACTATCTGTTTCCAATTAATAAATAATTATAGTTTTATGCTGGTATCTCTTACCGTATCACTAAATATAAATAAAAAATACGCAAGAAATATAAAGCCATTTGTACGTCGAACCACGCGGGCCATATCGACCGTTTACCTGCTAAAGCCTAATCTTGTTCTTGTTAGCGTGAATTGTTAGTGTTATTAGTGTGAAGTTTTAATGGTTCATTTACGATCCATAAAAAAATTGGTAACAGAAAACATGCAGCTCTAAGATATTCTAGTCTAGTTCTATCTGCAGACCGTTTCAAATTATCTTGGGATAGTTAATTTGATCCAAAACTTTGTTTTGGGTACCTTACTTATAGCATTTAGCTATTAGATTTCTGAAAGCTATTCCGTCACTCACGACGGTACAATGCCAGAGGTGTGGAGCAGAAGCGTGGTGGTAAAGGTTCCCCTCTTAAAGAGTTATAGGCCCATCTCGCTTATGAGTCACATTTATATAAGCTGTTTTGAAGAGTCAAAAAAAACCAACAGTCTCGCCCGTAGTTTCGACGACTTTCAGCCTCCTGAACAAGCCAGGTTCCGAGAAGACTGTAGCACCAAAGACCATATCTACCCATTCTGACAGGTTATACAGAAGACCGAAGATTCGAAGTCAAAGTCAAAAAGCATTTATTCAGTAAAATCCGCAGGGATCATCTTGAAACGTCTTAAATCCAGATGAATCTAAGCGCCACTTCCTCGTGACCAAGCCTTGGTATTTACCGTTTTTTTGTATGATTGGTCACTTTGGCGTTTTTGGACTATAAAAAAACCAAATTCAGTTGAAACCTGGACAATATTGCGTCCGCTTCAGCAGCAGTGCCTTAACTGTACATCAAATTGTTGAAATGCCACCAATAGATATGTCTGAATATAACAATTAGTAGGTTATTTATTTTTTAGAGCACAAAAATTTCTACCTATATTCAGATCGGCCAAAAAGTTTTGGTCAAACTTTGGCAGTTTTTATGTCTGTCTGCAAATATATTGTTAAGACTGGGTAGCATAACATATTTGTACATCTTTCTGTGCTGCTCAAAATAACAACACTTAAAATTTCTATAAGAAATACCTTTTTTTCTATTTTTTAGTTTTGTGTAATAGATGGGATTTTGATAAAAATAAAGTATTGATTAATATGATATGATGCGCTATCCTTTCGAGAACCTTTCTGCCTTGTCGGTTACCTATATGCTACATCAACAAAACTGACGAAAAGAAAGTAAAAAGGGTATAGATACAAATGAAAAAATGTAATAGTATGTAAATATTTATTGTGGTTTCGGCATCTGCGGCATCGGTACGGGTTCCTTGTGCGGGTAGTAAGGACCAGCGGGCGGGTGTTCCAGCGCCGAGAGCGAGTCGTCGGCGCGAGGGTAGGGGTGGTGGGGCGGAGCGCCCATCCACTGCGGGTACCAGTACAGACCTTGTTGCTGAAAGGATAAGGATCAGATTTTAAAATCGGTTATATATTTCTGGCGTTTATCCATTACACGATCTTTTCTAATACTAACGAAACGCACGCGACTAAATATACGTCCCCGCATGATGTTATTTTTATACCAATTTCAACCCCCCGGGTTAAATTTCGGAAGTTCCTATCTCAGTACACCTTTACGCACCAAAACAAATATACCCTGAAAATTTCAAGTCTCTATGACCTTTATACTGCGTTGTCCATTACGTCATTCAATCAGGCAGGGCAAACATTCTTTTAAATGTTATAAATTTGACTTTTCCAAAGTGCTTATGCTTAGTAAGCTACAGTGGTGAGTAGGTACCTTATTTCCGTTGCCATGACATGTGAAGCGGTATTCGTTGACCGACAGCGGGTCCAGGTAGCTGATGCCGGCGATGGACCCGTAGTTTGGCGGGAACATGAACCAACATCCATCCAGCGTGTCTATGAAGTTGAAAAAATACAAACTGTTAACTTACTGAGATTTCTGCGCAAATATGTCAGCTCAGCAAATTTAATGCCCGACCCACGCGGGTAAAAAAAATTTGCTCATCTTTTTTTTTGAAGTGAAACTTCTAATGCGACTTCCAACAAGGTTGCGTTAAACGCTACCATGGAGGAGATATGAAAGCACTGTTCTTTATCTCTTTCTCCCATAGCCAGTTACGTATTTACTTCAGTCGTTTGGTTTTGGTTTTTGTGTTTTTACACTCGTTTTTTTTTGTTCACCTATCTATCATGAAAAGCATAGATCACGGATAGTAAAGGGCTCGTTTAGGGAAATACCACCACTACACCTATTTCTTGTTTTGTTCCGGTTTAAAGGGTACATAAGGCTTAACACCTGTATACCTCAGGTTGATGAACGCAGAGCAGTGCATTGTAGAGCACGTCCTTAACGAAGGTGAAGCAGGACAATGCCTTAATAGGTGATAGTAACCACAACATCAGGTGGCTCATCTGCTTGTTCCATCAACAACCACATAAAAAAGGTATGAGTACAACAGTACTCATTAACAAATACGGTAAAATAACCTGAGGATTACTTTTATCATACGGTAACTCACAAGTAATATTATGGTCATCATTGTTCTCTTTGTAGCTATTTCCATCAGATGGCGGTGCTTCAGATGCAGATTCCAACCATGGTGGAACTGGAGTCAGCCCTAGGCCAGGGTCTCCGGGGATCACGAAAGGACCTGAAACAGTACAAATACAAAATACAAATGAGTTTATGTCATAAAAAACGATATATAATAATATGTGGGTACAAAAATACCACTAAATTGCAAGTTTGACAATAGGAGTACCTAGTCTCAGCACTATTTCTGCGTAAGAACTTTCGTTTTTACACAGGGCTGGTTTTCAGTCTACCCCGACGTTCGATCTAAGGTGGCAGTCGAGCTTTAAAGTAGTAATTAAAAAAAAAACGGACAAAGCAAAGAAAATCAACAAAAGAAATACAAAAAGTGACTTACTGACAACTGCTAATTTAATACGTATAGCGACCTAGATGGCGCTATAGTAGAAACAAGTTTAGTTACCTCACCTCCATAAAAGTTGGTATTGTTCCATTCACAGACATGGTGGTCGCAGCTGAGCGGAGAGAAACGTTCCTTGGTATAGTACGTGTATCCGTTAGGAAGGCTCTGCAAAAAGATACTGACTGGTAAATGAAATCCCGTTCAATTCAAGCTTGTGGCAACATTACTTCAATTCAAACCATGGCCTTATTCCACAAAATCCTAAATACGAATAGTTAGGTACATTATAACCCATAAAGAAAGAAAGAAAAGGAATATAATCATGACTTTAATCCCTAGGTAATCCACGGTAGATATCCCTTCAGATCTCTTAGTACCTACTCGTGATTCTTTAAGGATAAGATTAAGTGGTTACGATCGCTTATAACAAAGTATTACATCGTAGATCACGCTCGTTAGGAACGTGCCCTACGATGCACTGCTCAAACTCCATCAACCTAAGGCATACAGATGTTAAGCCATGGCTAAGCCCCATGTGCCTGTCATTTCACCGGCACCCACACCCCTTAAACTGGAAAGCAGCAAGCTTCTTGGCGGCAGAACTGGACATGGTTCCCCGGACGAGCCCTTCACTAAGAGCTCTACTAATACTACTGGTTGGCTCCTGATATAACTCACGAGAAGGTAGTCGTAGTGCCGAAACCGGATCCCCTGGATGTTGAAGTCGAGGATGAAGGAGCCCGAGGTGATGATGCAGGATGCGGCAGTCAGCGGAGGCAGCTTGTACATTACCAGGCCGCACTTCACTATCGCCTTGGGGAGGATAGCTACATCGCGGATATGCTGAAGACTCTTTTTGAATGGAAACCTGCAATTTTTATCTATTATCTATCTATACCAATTATCAGACTCTTTCTCGTGACTGACTGACATAATTAGACAACGCATAACCTAAACCATTGGTCACTTGAAATTTTCAAGACATATTTGTCTCGGTGCGCAAACGGAATCCCGAAAGTTAAATAAACGGAGTGTTAAGTTAAGTGGAGTGGAAAAAAACAGCCTTACAGCTGTAATCTCAGGCACGGTAGATATCTTCTCCGATTTCCTAGGACCTACTAAGTGGCACCAACTCAAGATTCTCCGATAATCACGATTAATCACGATGTACCGACCGCAGAAACGAATGAGTACAGAACAGAGAAACGACAGTAGTGTAATAGTTTTGAATTAGAGTAATTAATTTGAAGTAAAATCTCTCATTTCTTTATTTATTTATTTGATGATGTCATGATCTTTTGAGGATGTTAAATCATTACATTTTCAACTACTCACCTAAAAATACAAACTCCAAGATGGCACTCCATGCCATGTATATAATTATCCATTTGAAAGGCCACATTCGGATCTTCCTCTAGATAATAATGATTATCTTCCAAAAAGTGTACGAATCCTAGGAAGTGGAACCCACGTCCCTTGCAGTACGGAGCCGGCCCTCGTCCCATGTAGTATATATCGCTGTATAGCTCAGAGAGAAATATGTACACGTTTTTGCCGCAGTAGTATTCTAAAATACAAATAATATATTTTAAATTTGAAACGATTTGTGAAAAAAATCGTCTGGGATTTGGGATATCTACTACCACCGCACTTTTTTTTGACGCCACGTAGTGATATAAGCTGCTGCAGTGATAGTAACTCCTGTATTTTAAAGTGTTTTGTTTTTAAGAGTACGGGTACCCCGTTGCAAGTGTACGTCTTTTCAGACTAGGCTCAGGGTGTTGAAGGGAAAACTAGTGTTATAACTTACCTTGACTAATATGGAACTCTGAAGGAATATTGCCACCAGCTGCACTATTGTAGGTAGCGATGCGATCAGACTTCAACGCGTTGTGGTTGTCGTACATAGTCAACATGTTATCCACTGTATCCTCTAGCGCTATCAGTAGAACCTGTGAAACAGTAAATCCTTGATTACGTATCTTTTGTCAGATCGTCTAAATGTGGTATGATTATTGTGTAGCGTCTTACGTACGCTTCACGGCATTTATTGCTACGCTATGTGTAGCACACCTACAGTTCATACAATATTGCTACGACATACAATTTCACGGCATTCATTGCTACGTTATGCGTAGCATGTCTACGAATCACGTAGCATTGCTACGACGTACATTTCACGGTATTCATTGCTACGTTATGCGTAGCATGTCTACGAATCATGTAGCATTGCTACGACGTACATTTCACGGTATTCATTGCTACGTTATGCGTAGCACATCTACGGATCATGTAGCATTGCTACGACGTACATTTCACGGTATTCATTGCTACGTTATGCGTAGCATGTCTACGAATCATGTAGCATTATTGCTACGACGTACATTTTATGGAATGCATTGCTACGCTATTGCATTGCATTTTTTAGCATTGCATTTTTTACGCTATGCGTAGTACATCATGAACATTGCTGCAACGCATAATTCTAACATTAACTACACTTGATGTACCTATTGGATTTTGTGTTTACGACAAGCTCATAAGAACAGAAATATTTTATCCAACGATACGTAGCCTAGATATTGATCTCCTGTACTAAATAATACTGGAATCGGTCCTTAGAACTATCCTGTGAGATTACTATATTTTTTTCTAAATGCAATTTATCATACCTTTAGTTCTTTTATGTGTTGCGTGATGAACCTTCCCAAGTGGTCCGTGGCTATGTGCACATGTTCATTTATGACATACTGAAATAAAACAAAGAAATTGCTTAAATTTATTACAACTACATACAACATACAAATTTTATAAAAACTTACTTAAAACATTAGGCATGAGCCCAAGGTGAACATGACAAAACTCTTGCGAACAACAATTGAAAATGGAATTAAGCTCCGACCTAGATTTGATCTTGAGTGACCTTTGGTCTTGTAAGGTGACTTTAATTCGATAAAAATCACCTCGGATGCCAGCAGAGCGAAATTAAATGAGTGTGTCGCAGTAAATATAGCTGAGACAGCAGAAAAACAGCAGCAGACGAAAGGTCAGATTATAGCGTAAACTCCAATTTCCTCTATACCCTATGTTGACCCGACTATTCCATCGTATTCGCAACAACCGTAAGCTTTCCTTACTAAGTACCTACCTGATCAGGAGCACGTTTGATCTTCATCATCTCGATCTGGTAATGCGCCAGATGGTCCAGTTTATCCGTAGGGTCATGCCCATAGATCTCATAAGCGTCTATTACCATTGCAAGGGTCAGATTTTCACTGGGCTCTTGACAGCAGGGGTGGTTGCGGACTAGGTAACTTTGCTGAGAATTTTATTTAAAATATAAGTTACACTTGTACTATTACCTGTTTTGATACTCAAACGTCAATAAGAAGAACCAGCTAGACCCTAAAAAATATGACATTACCAACGTAGCAAGTAAGTTATAAAGGAAAGCAGCTAGACCTAATTGAGGTGGCTATCGTTGATAGCAGACTTTACACGTAAAAATAAAAGTTTTAAACACTGAAATAGTGTAAAAAAAAAGTAAAGCAGGCTTTGGGGACTGCCGATAGAAGTGAAAACTAGACAAAAAAGTACACATATAGCTCATGGAAAGCATTTAGTGACGATGACGCGAGTTCCATGATTTTTGTTTACCCAAAAAGTGCTCAACGCGTCTAAAGATGTTTTCACTTTTTTTTTATTTGTAGACATTATTTACATATTATCTAGCCCCAAACTAAGCATAGCTTGTACCATGGGAACCAGAAGATTGATAGAATACTTATGTAAGTATTATTCCTATTACTGGCAGTACTTTCCCGGAAGAATTCTTTCACGAAGGCTTTACTTTACGAAGAGTTAATTTGATTCAAATTAAATGATGAAATAGCGATGAGACTTTATTGTCTTTTGGAATAGAAAGTGTTTGACAGCCGTTACAATTGAGCTGTGTCGTGATGCTGTGTGACGTAGTAGCCCTGCCTTCTGCGTTGTAGGTGGTGGGTTCGATCTCGACCGATGAAAAACATTTGTGTGATGAACATAGATGTTTGTGTCTGATTGCTATATGTAATATGAGTATGTATTTACAAAAAAAACTTGTGTATAAGTATTCTATCAGTGATCTGATTCCCATAGTAATCTTTATTAATTTGTGTTCTTTGATAGCGTTGTTGTGTGTCTCAATATTATTATTATTTATATCAACGGCGATCAAATGAAGAAAACTGCGGACAGAAGCTAGTTTTATACTGGTATCTCTTACCGTATCACTAAAAATAAATAAAAAATACGTAAGAAATATAAAGCCATTTGTACGTCGAACCACGTAGGCCATATCGACCGTCTACCTACTCCTAATCTTGTTCTTGTTAGTGTGAATGGCCAATTAGTTTTAACAGTCAATCTTTACGATTCATAATAAATAGGTAACAGAAAACATGCAGCTCCTAACAAAATACTAAGATATTTTAGTAACATTTATTTATAAATAATAATAATGCTGGACAATCCATACAGCATCATCTAGCCCCAAGCTAAGCAGAGCTTGTGTTATGGGTACTAGATGACGACTGATATACTTAATACAATATATTACAAACATAGATATTTTTAGTTATGCATAGAAAATACCCAGAACACCCGGAATAAATATTTGCGGATCGTACAAACATTTATCCCAAGGCAGGAATCAAACCCGCAACCTCTTGCGTCGCAGGCGGACATTCGCCCGCCGCGCCACATCCGTCGTCAAATATAATACAATAGAACAAACATCTCTCTGACAGACTACGATCCGGTGGTATTACTGACGGATGGTTTTATAATATAGGAACCAAGCATTAGTCTGAACTGTTTTACTTACGGACTGGTACCATATATCATACTCAAGTTATTATTAAAATATAAAATAAAAATATTATTATTATTATTCTTATTCTTAAGTTATCTCTAGTGTTCTTACTTCTTTGTGTACAATAAAAAGTTAGTCTATCTATCTATCTATCATACTGAAATTTCCAGATGTTTTCTTATAATACACAGGCCCATAAAGCTATGATTATTTTTGAGGAACTGATTTATGCCGTGTGAAGTTATTTTTCGTACAAACTTCAACACCCGCTTTACCTGTGTAGGGGTTGAATTTCGGGAATTCCTTTCCTAGTACACCTCTATTCACCAAGACGAATATACCCTGAAAAAATAAAATCTCTAAGACCTGTGGTTTAAGCTGTGCGTTGTCTATGTCAGTCAGTCAGTATAATTGGTGTAGATAGATTTATTTTTAAGTAGGTCAACTATTGCTTTTCCTTCTTCTTTTAAATAGGTCACAAGATATAGGAGTAACTACAAAGTAAAAGGTTGTCCTCAAAATTACACATTCCAGTATTTCAACATCAAGCGCCTTCTAAATCTTAGCGTGAGAGTAAGTGTGCCATCGAAGTCCTTGCACCAGTAGATCTACCTTTCGTAACACTAACATTGCCCCTGCCCCTGCCCCGCCGATCTATCGATCTGCTCACCGCGCACACACCCCGCGCTAAGGGAAGTGAACGGTGTGACGTCATAAGGCCGGACGAGTTCGTCGAAAAAGACGGACAAAACAGAGATAGAATTTTTTGCATGTATGTATCTAAAAACATTGATCTTTAAAAATTTTGATTGCTACATGATCTGAATCAATTACTATAAAATACCCTTACTTCTATTCCGTTTATTTTATTTTGATCGTTTTAATTAACTTAAATTGGTACTTTATTTTTATTTCAGATACCTATTACTTAAGTACTCTAGGTAGTACCTACCTATTACCTATGATATTTTGTGTGTAATATTCGTTAATAAGTATAATGACAGTTTTTTCTCGTTTGTTATTAAAAGGATTAATTGACCTGTATTTTAAAAGAAGTATTTAGTAAGTGCAAACAACATTTTTGTCCGGACTCAGAAGTCCGTAATATAAGCACACAGACAACCCTACCCGTGCTAAGGGTGGCATAACCACCCTCTGAAACCGTGCCGAGCAGCCATTACACAAAAGAAAACCTCTTCAAAAATGTTAAAACCCTACAAAAAACTGCCCCGAACCCAGTAACGAAACAAACATTCGTGAAATATAAGTGAAAATAAAGCAGAAAAAGTGAAATGTGTGTAAAAATGAAGTTCGAATAAAATGGCTGCTCCCACAAAAGGCACATTGATAGGTTAAGTAATGTAATTTTAGCCATAAGATAGTGTAAAGAAGTCTTCCAACCTAGAGTAAGTAAAGTATTGGTAATCTATGTCTTCCACAATATACATAAACTATTGATTTACAAGAACGAGACTATACAGTCGAATAAAGTTAAGAAAAGAGATTAGCGAATAACAGAGTAAGAAAGAAAAGATATCAGGATGATTAACCTCGGCCGCTTCAAGTTGCCTCCCCTGAAGAATGCCTTGGACGTCGCTATGCAGACCGTGCGGCAGCAAATGCCTGAGAAGCCTGGGACCTCTGCTCGGCCTCCGCAAAATGTTCGCTTTGCTAATATGGGTATGTTAATTTTTCACTACTAAAAATACTGAATTCATTGAACCTAAGACCTAACTTTTTATTCAATTTCGATCCAAAAGTGTAATATTTAACTTCAATTAAAATAAAGTGAAAATTTACGTCCAAAAATATTAAAAAAACAGGATTGGCAAAAAGCCAAGTCTGCCGTAACCTTTGGCATTAGCAAGTACGTCATAACTTTTCAGACTAGGTACCATTTATGGTGTATGCATCTGTGCCGAAATATTGGAAAAATAATGTGAAAGCAACTAGTTATGTCGTCTACATAATCTTTTTAATTTACAGACATTGGCGAAAGCTGTGAGCTTTCAACGATGAACGAAAGCACTTCGCCAGGATATCAATCGACCAACCCTACCAATCCATTTCTGAGCGGACAGCTTCAAGCTGAGGACTCATTTACTAGCTACCAGAACACGGGTCCGCAACAAGATGGAGCGCCAAGGTAATGCAATATCTTTAGAAAGATATAAAGGAAATTGATTTGGCTACCAGCTATATGATAAATTAAGACATCCGTTATCTACCCGTGTTACAAGCTTTGCTTAGTTAGGGGTGAGATAGGGTTGTGAAATGTATTCTAAAATATATATAACGTTTCAGGACTCAAAGTATGCAAAGTGTAGATTTCTATGCTTCATCTGAAGAGGGGGGTTTTGAAGAAGGAGGAGGAAAGCCTGGCCATAAGATAAATGAGTTTCAAGCTGCTTGGAACGTCACCAACGCCATTCAGGTACCAAAGACAACAATTAATTAAATTAAATATTCATAAAAATTAATAGGAATGTTAAAATGATCTATTTTCACAGGGCATGTTCGTGGTATCCTTACCGTTTGCTGTTCTCCAAGGGGGCTATTGGGCCATCTTCGCTATGGTAGGCATCGCTCACATCTGCTGCTACACCGGAAAAATCCTCGTCGAATGCCTCTACGAGGATGACCCTGTCACAGGTCAAAAAGTAAGAGTTAGAGACTCCTACGTCAGTATTGCCAAGGAATGTTTCGGGAAAAAATACGGTGCGAGAATTGTTAATCTCGCTCAAATCATCGAGCTGTTGATGACTTGTATTCTTTATGTCGTTGTCTGTGGTGATCTCATGATTGGAACGTTTCCTGACGGATCTATTGACACTCGATCTTGGATGATGCTTATGGGAATCTTCCTTCTCCCATTAGGTTTTCTGAAGTCACTAAAAAGTGTCAGTATGCTTTCCTTCTGGTGCACTATGAGTCATTTGATTATCAACGCTATCGTTCTGGGCTACTGCATCCTCTACATCGGCGATTGGGGGTGGTCTAAAGTAAAATGGAGCTTAGACTTTGAGAATTTTCCTATTAGTCTTGGTGTAATAGTATTTTCTTACACCTCGCAGATATTCTTGCCTACTTTAGAGGGCAATATGGAAGATAGATCCAAGTTTGAGTGGATGTTAAACTGGTCACACATCGCCGCTGCCGCTTTTAAGGCAATTTTCGGATATCTTTGCTTCTTGACTTTCCAGAACGACACTCAACAGGTTATCACTAATAACCTGCGCTCTGCTGGCTTTAAAGGGCTTGTGAATTTCTTCTTGGTGATCAAAGCTGTTCTCAGTTACCCGTTACCATACTATGCTGCTTGTGACCTTCTGGAACGTGCTCTTTTCAGAGGCAAGCCAAAAACCTTGTTCCCTGTAATTTACGCTCTTGACGGAGAGTTGAAAGTTTGGGGATTAGCTTGGAGACTCGGAGTGATAATGTTCACAATTTTGATGGCTATATTTATCCCACACTTTGCGATTCTCATGGGTTTTATCGGCAGCTTCACGGGAACCATGTTGAGCTTCATCTGGCCCGCTTACTTCCACATCAAGCTGAAGGGTAATCAGTTGGATAGCACTACTATTGCTTATGATTACTTTATCATATCTCTTGGAGTACTGTTCGGAGTCATTGGCATGTACGACTCAGGTTCTGCTCTCATTAAGGCATTCAAGATTGGATTGCCGTTCTAAATTTATATAAGGTATGACTATGACAATAATTGTTGAACTATTTTTAGATTTACGCATAGTAATATTCATATACCCACTTTGTAGCTGGTAATGCGGCTTGCGATGTTAAAATGCGAGTATGTATTTATTGCTAGACCAGTTTTACTATAAAATGTTGGCTTAGTACTGATTTAGAAATCATTTAGAAAAATATATTCCATACAAATGATATTAGTCAGAATAGAAAATGATTATATCTTCTTATACATGTTACCTATATCCAACGTCTTCCAAGATGTATTTAGATATATAACAACGAAGTCTTCCAATTTATATAAATGAAATAAATAATAAAGCTTTATTTTACAATATAATATACATCAGTGTTGTTTTGCCTGCCAAAAAATGCAGTAACAATACTTTGTACTCATACGGATTTGGAAAGTTCTTATGTATATTTATTTCAATATTTTTAAAACTTATGAACATTGTTTTTAACATTAAAATAATAAAAAAACACAAATAATAGAAAGGCTCCTTTTTCTAAGCTCAAATTATATGGAGTCGAAAGGATTGCCAATATTTTGCTCTTAAATAAAACAGTACCTAACGTCATATTTGATTTTAGGCTCGTTTAATTTTTCAGGATTCTGATTGACAACAAATCAAATTATTTAAATTTTGATTTAAATCAAAAAATTATAAAGCAATGTCAATAAGGGATAACTTTAATCATATATATTTGTATTGTTTTTTAACAAATAATTTTAATAATAAGTGTAAGTTATAGAATAATGTAATCAAGTCTTCCATTTTAAGAGTAAATTATAAAATTGTTGTTGATTATTATAAATAGAAGAACGTACTAAAATATACAAGTTGATTAGATTAGATTGAGATAATGGTATGCATTATGTGATAACATATTTTGTTAGCTGTTTCACTTTTACATAGTTCCTGTTTGTTCAATGTAAGCAATTTGAAGCCAATCTGAAGCCCAATCTTATAACGAAATATCATCAAATTCCAGTTTCAATCGTGTCAATTTCCAAATGGTATTCTTCGAAACTGACATTTGACACATGCCTAATTACGACAATCAAATTCTAGTTTCAATCTCGTCTCAGCTCCAAAAAATACAAGACTGGGCTTCTGATTAAACTTAAGTTCACAAAACCTATTGATAAGAAACTGTCTTCCATACTGTTAATGTTGAATTTGTAAATGTGTTAAAATCTAAACGCTTATTTGTCATGGTGTTGTTTGAACATATCACTGATATGTATGTTCGGTAAATAATGAGTCAAGTTAAGCTGTTTATCGTACCTAAAACCATTAATCTCATGATTTATCTATACAAATATTGAGAGTATATATACCTATAAAGCAGATTACTGAAGGGCTAGACCCTTAGTAGTAGTAGTGCTCTTTGTGAAAGGGCTCGTCCGGGGAAATACTACAACTGTACACTGCCGTCAAGCAGTTATGCTCGCATTGCTGAGTTCCAGTTTGAAGGGTGTGGGAGTGGAGAAATTACAGGCACATAAGGTTTAACACCAGTATACCACAGGTTGGTGGACGCAAGGTAGTCCATCGTAGACCTGACGTACGTAACCTACAAGACAATGCTTTATTATAGGTGATGGTTACCACTTAACATCAGATGGGCCATATGCTTGTTACACCAACAGTACCATAAATAAATAAATCTTAGGAACTCCATCATAAACGAAGTCTTCACTTAAAAAAGCTATCAATTGGGTTATGCTTTAAAGCAATTATGGATGGACCTACCAAATATCAAAATACCAAACTAAACCACGAAAATATTTAAAAACTAAAAAATCTCAAAGGGACACGTACCTAATGTTTATCTTGTTCGATGTTTGCTTGTAATGAGAGTTCGTATTTAGTGATGTATCCAGTGCAATAATGTTGTATAAAATTAATTATATCTACGTATTTACTAAAAATACATGTATGGTGATGAAACGATTCTAGGTGTGTATTTTAAAAAATATAAAATGTTGTTCGACATTTATGTTTCATTTTAAAGAAGCCCTTTTCAATTCACCTAACCTACCTAATAAAACCAAATAAAAATTACTTAACTATAATTTTTAAGAAATTAGGTACGTTTCATAAGCAAGCACCTAGGCAATCGGTTAAACAGAAGTGTGTATTTCCAAGAGTAAAATGAATAGTTTTGAATAGCGCCCAACGCGGGACAAGCTTAGAACTTAGAACCAAGTTGGTTTTAAGTTCTAAACATGCCCCGCGTTGGGCGCCATTGTAAGCATTGATTTTGTGCTTTGACTTAAGTTATCTACTAACCTAGATATCCAGTTTGTTTTACAATAAGTGGATTTACAATACTTACGGTTAATGGCCAGTAGCGTCATAAATTAATTATCCTACCTACCTTACTAAAGCATATGTCTGTCTCATAAAATAGGTATTTCAGTGATCGTAGCTCTTTTTATATTTTTGAATAGTTAATCTTGTTAAAAGTTAAGGGCAAGGTTGGGATAAGAAATTAATTGCCAATTACTGAATTACTTTCCCGCGCATTTTGTTGGACGCCATGTTGGCAAAATGGAGGCGTGTATTCGCGCACGCACTCTGCTCGCATTATGTCTGGTTTGGATACACGTAACGGTACGTATGAAATCTATGAATACTGAATATTTTTTAAATATTTTATTGTAAAAGTATAACATTTGCAGAATAGTACATATTATACATTTATTAGTTTATTCACAAAGTCACGCCTGAATCAATTTACTAGGTACAGTCAGCTGCACTAGAATGTATACGATTCGTAACACACAGGATGGTTTTACAGCGTTACAATTCATATTTACAGGGCAAAACCTCAAAAAATAAGTGAACTTATCAGCTAACTTCACGATTTTTGAGTTTTTACTGTTTAAGAGTTTACTATAAGGTTTTGATACCGTTTTGAAAGTTACGAATTGTATACACTCTATTGCAGCTGACTGTACCTATTTTATTTCTTTTATCGATGTGATAAATTACGAAGAATGGAAAAAGAAAAAGATAGGTCTGCAACGGTTGAATATTATTCATACGAAAATTAGGTCTCTTGGTACTTATTATCTTATGAGTACCTACCTATCTTATGAGATGGTCAGAAAAAAGAAAAAAATCATAGCCATAGTCAAATATTACCTACTTTTGCAATATGGCCATAATTTATAATAAATACTACTAAACTAGTAGGTACCTTATCATATTGAAAGTCTAAGCTGCCATTTTTAAAAGATCTTTCAAATAGGTACTTTTACAAATAGGTCCTACTACCAAAAATTCTGATGATAATTATATGATATACGTTAATTTATGATAGTTTGTTTAATAGACACCATACAACATACGCAACCACCCATGTTGTACGGCACCTGGCGAGAACCTCACGCTTGCTATGATCATAGACGCTTTCGAAATATACGGACACGACCCAACGGATAAGCTAGACAACCTGTGGCTGTACCAAAATGAGATGATGAGGATTAAAACTGCAGAAGATCAGGTGAACCTAAGACTTCCTAGAGCTTTTACCATCCTTTTCTTTGGCCATTAAGATATACAAACGAAATTTCTGCCTTAAGCTTGATATTTACTTACCAATTACCAGAATCTTTGTCCTGAGTGACTGACTAACTGGCACATAGACTAGACAACGCACAGTCTAAACTGTTGAAGTTTGTATGCAACCAATTTCATGCGGACAAAGTCGTGAGCTTTTTGCTAGTGTATAATAAATATGTCGGGGAAATGAGTTTCTTTCGATTAAAAACGTTTTCACGAATTATGCAAACTAAGTTTCGAGTAAATTCGAGAGTCAATTCCAAAATGCTACGAGTGTAAAGACTGAAGAAAATAATAAGGTATCAAGTTAGCTATTGTATTTGGTTTTTGCTTTCAGTACTTGATCAACGAACGAGTTCACATAGCAACTGACCATCTCAGTCGATTCATAAAACTGCACATCCAAGAATTAAAGGTCAGTTATGGATATCAGAAGTATTACGAAATTATTGTATTCTAGGTATGCATGTATTTACAAAAAGAAAGTACCTATCTAGTTAAGTATTTTGTCAGCTGTCTTCCCATAGTACAGGCTTAGTTTGGGGCTAGAAGGCGTTGGTGTCAATATTGATTTATATATCTGGTCTTGGCAAAGATCCAAAAGGAATGTACAGTCAGCTGCACTAGAATGTATACAATTCGTAACTTTTACAATGGTATTACAGCATTACAATAAGCTCTTACACCTCAAAAACTAAAAAATCATGAAATTTGTTGATGACTTCACTTATTTTTGGAATAATTGTAAATATTTTTAGCACCGCTGTGAAACCATCTTGAAAGTAACGAATTGTATACATTCTAGTGGAGCTGACTGTACCTAACGTACGTGATCTACAAGGCAATACTTTGTTATAGGTGTTAAAAATTTTATAGGGTCGGCAACGCGCTTGTAATTCCTTTGGTGTTGCAGGCGTCCATAGGCTACGGTAACTACTTTCCATCAGGTGGGCCGTAAGCTTGCAACTTTGTTGTATAATAAAAAATAAGGTGATGATTACCACTTAACGTCAGCTTGTCTCAAAAGCAGTAGCATTAATACCGCAAATAAAAAAAGCACATGAGGCTTAAAATCTGGATGTATCATGTTGATGGACATAGAGCAGTGCATCGTAGGCCACGTTCCGACTGACCTGCGAGGCGATGCTTTAGGTGATGGTGGGTACTTAGGATCAGGCCCCATCTGCTTGTCCCATCAGCAAGTTGCATCAGCGGCCAATTCTGTATCTATTCATGCCGACTTGGTAGGTCTTGCTGATCACACTGGACGATGTCATAGACAATATGTTGACAATGTACGAGAACCACAACTCCATTGCTGCCGAAAGAAAGGCCACTTACACCGGAGGACCTGTGCCAATGGAGTTTTATATAAGCCAAGGTAAGTCGCAATAAATCCATACTCTCCCTTTGTCATCTCCCTGCCCTCATCTCACGCTTAGGGGAACTATTGCTTCTCTTTCTTTTTGAAGTAATACTTCTAATGCGATTTCCAACAAGGTTGCGTTGAACGTTTAACACTGCCATGGAGAGGGTATGAAAGCACTGTTCTTTCTCTCTTTCTCTCATAGCCAGTTTCGTATATTAAAGAAGTTTTACTTCAGTCGTGTGGTCTAAAGCACACTCGTTTTTTTATTTTCTTTCTTTCTGTGGATGTCGTTCACACAATTTTCAGCCAATTGATCACCGTGTGCCAGGTTTTCACTGAACTAAAACGTATATTTTATGACTTATAGAATACTATTGCGGCAAAAACGTCTACATCTTTATATCGGAGATATACAGCGATATCTACAACATGGGCCGTGGTCCAGCGCCGTACTGCAAGGATCGCTCCTTCGTGTTCCTCGGCTTCCTGCATTACCACGAAGAGCAGAAGTACTACCTGCTAGATGATCCGAGCATATCGTTCCCGACAGACAACTACTTACATGGACTGGAGTGCCATATTGGTATCTGTATTTTTAGGTAAGACCATTCTGAGACCTTCAAATTTGTTTAAACACAAGACGAGTAGGTACACGTATACGGCACAGTTTCTACCATTCTTATTTAATGCGAACCCATTTACACAAAGCGTTTCGGTTCTAGTATACCTTCATTACGCGAACTGCTATGGAGTGGAACTCATTAACGCTGTCCGTTTTTCCTATAATGTGAATTCTGAGACGACTTTGTTCAAGGCCCGCTGGCACAATCGGATTTAAGTTTATTTAGCATCACGTTTACCAAGATAAACATGTTTAGCGTAAACGTATTGTGTGCAAGATGTTAAACGTAATTAGCTTCCTAAATGCATTTAGGGCCTCGCTAAATACATTTAATGATCGTTGTACAAGCGGGTCTAAGCGTAAATCTTTTCAAACAAAAGTGTATAGATGTATTCTTGGCCGTGGTTATGAGATTGTGGCCCATGATATTCAAATAATATAAGAAAAAAGCAACTTTAAAGTTCTAAAAATCAAACCAAGCTTAAAAGGAAGACCTAAAAAATAATTTTCCTACCATTGCCCACCGTAGTAGGCATACCTACTTAGGAAGGTACTTTCGAGGAGACACACAAACGAAGTCTAGGTAAGTAGGTGGTATCCTACTAATGCTTTAGAAGTTATAAATGAATAAGTAATAAGGTAAGCGAAGCAAGTTTTCCATTTAGACTGTTATACACAGAGACAAGCGGTCAGCCAATTAATCAAACCGTTTTCTCCAGATTCCCTTTCAAAAAGATCTTGCAGCAAGACCGTGATGTGACCGCCCTCCCAAAGGCGATAGTGAAGTGCGGCCTGGTGATGTACAAGATACCACCGCTATCAGCCGCCTCCTGCATCATCACTTCGGGGTCCTTCATCCTCGACTTCAACATCCAGGGGATGCGGTACCGGCATCACGACTATCTGCTCGTAAGCTTTCTGCATTACGTTTTCATCAATATCTTACCAATACACTTTTTCAAGTTATTTTGAACTCACCGCAAATACTTAGGCTAATAATATAAAATTTGTTATATACTTAAACTTAAACTTTGTTATCAAATAATTTAACTTGTTAGGTACTTCCTTTACTACTTACCTACTTACAAGTTGATTTGTCTTCCAGACTACTCCCAACGGCAACACGTTTTACACCAAAGAGCCCAACTCACCCTTGGCCTGCGACCACCACGTCTGCGAGTGGAACTATACCAATCATTACGGCGGTAAGAAATTGTCTCACTACATTGTCAGGCCTGCTTGCTTTTAAAAATATCATAGAAAAATATTGAGTATAGTATAGTTGGCGACAAACACTTGTCCGCTAACTGACAAACCACGTGAACTGCGTAGTACGAAAATTAATATAAGAAATGCGTTCTACGCAGCTTAGTCACGTACTATGTCTAGGTATGTCAGCGGACAAGTTGTTTGTCACAAACTATTCTCATGTTTAAAAAGAAAATTCAAACGAACCTTGCTTCTCATTCTATTATCGAGCAAAGCAAAAAAAAAAGGCAATTCAATAATAAATATCAAACAATAATTTGCAGCATATAATAACGTACATATTTAATTTAGGTACAACCTATTTCATCTTCTAGAAACTTGTTTGCATGGCATAATTCAAGCCACAAAATTGCTAACAATATTTTCAGTTACATGTACAATATAAGTCTGATTTGTACGAACCTTAGAATAATTGCTTCAAAGCTTAGATCATTTAAATGATCTAAGCTTCAAAGGTACAAACCTAATCAATTTGACAGCACAAAATGTTGCAATCCCTTTTTAGACAATGTGAAACAACACAGACAGCTATAACTTCTGCACTGTCAAAATAAATTTAGTCCAGAAAAATACAAAAATAGGATAAAGAATCGACACAACAACTGGTGCAGAATGTACACGCGACAAATGCATTGCTTACCTCTGACTACCCTCTTAGACATTTTTAAAGGCTTTTAAGTACTACCTGTACCTACTTGGTGAGCACTAAGAAATCAGAGGGGATTTCTCCCTGGGGATTATTCGTGATTAAAATATTTCACAGGTCCGTTCCTGATTCCCGGTGACCCAGGCAGAGGAATTGATCTCATACCACCCTACATCGAGCCCACCCCTAAACCAGATGAGCCAGAGGAAGATAACAATATCACTGTACCCTGTAAGACAATCCTACTAATAATGCGAATGTCTGGATGGATGGATGGATGGATGGATGATACTTTTTATCCCGAAAAAATAACAGGAACGGGAAAAACTGCCACGCGGGCGAAGCTGCGAGGGGCCTCTAGTATTAAATATACTACAAAATATGGGGCATACATAGGACTAGTGCAAAACTATGAACGACACTGCAGGATAATTTGTTTCTGAAAAAGGGATGAAGCAGATTTGCTCTGCATTTCGATAAAAGGACAAGCTCCTATTATAATTAAATATGTTATCAAAACGAAATAAACTATACATTTCAAACCTACCTCGATACACTTTAGTCCATCGTAAAAAAAAATCCATTGAAATTTATACTTTATATGGATTATGTCAAGATAAAAAATCATTTTCGATTTCCCCCTTAGATATTCTGGACGGTTGCTTATTTATGTACCCACCAAACTATGGATCAATAGCAGGAAAGAGCTATTTGGACTCTGTGGATTTGCACGATGACAGGTTTACTTGCAACGCCGCTGGCGGTAACAAGGTGAGAATTGTTCGATAGTGAGTAGAACTCTTATTTTATTCTATACAAATTTTATAAGAATATTAATTTTATAAGAATAACTGACTAAACCGCTAGGTACTCGTAAAGGCTTTAAAACAAATTTTCAAAATTCAACCCCTAAATAGATCAACGGAGGTTAAAGTTTGTATTTATATAACTTCGCGTCGACTTTGCGTATTTTCAGTAGTTTATTTATACGAATTTACAAGCAAATTTATATATTTTTATTTATTTCTTAAACAAGTTCATTATCCAATCCTTAGATAAAAATACCTATTGAACTGTTTACTTTGCAGGGTCTTTATTGGTACCCTCAATGGATGGGGGCCATGCCACACCACCCGTACCCATCACTGGTTGATGAAAAAGATAGCTTCGAGCCCCCAGGACCTTACTACCCCCACCAGAAAGGATACGACTTGAACGACCCGGATGTAGACTAATATCACAGATAGATAGATCTAGCTTTTATGAGCAGTAGATTATACAAAAATTGTCTGAAGGAACTCAGTCCTATAAAATCGAGTGAAGATAGTCGTAGATGGCACCACTAACATCCGATCAAAAATCGTTTCTGATGGATTAGCCAATTCTCGCCAATTTGTTTCAGTAGAAAATATGCGAACGCATATAATCCTATGTCTAATACATAATACGATAATTAAAGCGTTATTGCATAATTTTATTATTTCTTATCGATTCTGCTTATTTTATAGAGAACTAGCTGTTGCCCGCAACTTCGTCCGCGTTGTTCGTTTGTTTCCGACTTACTTGTAACACTTATGATTATATTTCGGACAATTCATACAATATCTTTCTAAATAGTAATAGCTTATGTGTTATTCTGAAGTATAAGCTTATTATTGTAAAGTAAACTCCATTCAATAGTTTTTGCATGAAAGAGTAACAAAAATCCATCCATACATACTCGTACCTACAAACTTTCGCAATGTTTGTATAAAATTAAAAGAAATATTTATTCATCGTAATTATCTGTCACTTTTTCCAAAATTTTTACAAACAATTCCAATTAAATATACACTCTCCTTGCCTTTTTTCGGCGAACTGATTTATGAAATCATTTATAGCTGATGATGACTTTAGTTCAGGGATGTTGCGAATATTCGCATCCGCATCCGCAAATGCGGAGCTTCCGCATAAATTTGGACATCTGCATCCGCATCCGCATTAATCAATGCGGATTTTCATGCGGATGCGGATGTAATACAAGTTACGACACGAAAGAAATTGGGCGGGACCGGCGAAAGGCGCGTGCCGTTCGCACGTGACAATGACCAATGAGAGCGAATAAATTGGTTTGTTTGCGCTGTGGATTACTTATCGATAGTTAGATATTTTAGTGTTATTGTGAAATAGTGATCATTGTGTGTAAATAATTGTTTATTGGGAAATCTTTATATTCCTAACTCAGCTTATCAGCTTAAAATCGCCAGGTTGTTTAACCGGTAATACGTATTATTGTGAGTAAAGTATATCGTTTTATAACAATATTCTTTACTTATTTACAAAGTGAGGTTACCGTTATTGATAGATTATATAACAAGTAAATTCACGATGTCACCACCGACACAAAGTAATACCTATATGGAATTAATTTGAACCAAATATAGAGGACCATAATAAAGCTGATTGTAAAATATGCAATAAAAGCTACTCTCGCAAGGGCCGAACCACCACGTCTTTAAAAAACCATCTAAAGTCGATGCACCCAGAAGAATTTTCCATATTTGAGAGCATGAGTAAAGAAAAACAATTACTAACAGAAGATAAAATCAAAATCATTGTTTTAATTCTTCAATCATATAAAATTTTACATAGCATCTTTAACATCCGCATCCGCGGATGTGAGCCTTCAAAAATCCGCATCCGCATTCACATCCGCGGACGTGAAAAAATCGGCATCCGCAACATCCCTGCTTTAGTTTTTCTTAAGTTTCCGCATGTCGGGGGCCCCGTATAATTGATACGGCAGATACGGCGGTAGCTACGCTCCTGAATTCTTCCGGTATTAGTATCAAGAATGCTCATAAAAGCTATATTTTATTGTGCTTACAAAAACTTCTTATTGTCTTAATAAACTTTCGTAAATAAAGATTACATGTTATTATTTATTAATCAGCTTTAATTGTATAAAACTTTTTATTCATAATCTTTTAAAAACCTCTTTTCAGCATTGCTACCACGTGCTAAGATAATAAACGAAGCGAGACCTCCTTTCACATGAAAAAATTCACCAGCCAACAGTTCACTAAGCAGTCTGTTAGGGTTGACCAAAAAAAGTTTCATATTGCAACCTTCATAGTAAACATTTATATTCTCCAAGTTATACTTCCCTTCATCATCCCATGGTGCAGGAAACACCTGTTCCAAGTTACTCAGTAAGCTACGAGTTTCGGGACAAGCTTTGATATAGTCTGTTACCTTGTACTCCGGGTAAATCAACAAAACTGGCCAGTAAAGTACACCACCATCTATATGAACCATTTCATCTGGAGCAAAGCTTGAAGTTTTAGTTTGTAAAAGTGAATATTCCAGATCCAAATCCAGATCTTCCTTCTTTTTCTTAGTCCATTCATAGACCCGGATACCTCGTTGCTTAACAGCTTTGACTACCAACTCTGCCTGCTCTGATTGGATAGCGTGGAGTCTCTTCTTTCTCCTATCATCCCGCTCTTGGATTACCAACTTTTGTTTCGCCTTGGTTATTAGATCAGCAACTTCTTTGTCCTGAGGCTTAGATGCTAATATCCTCTGACAGTATTCTATGCATTGGCTGTACTTTAGGCATTGGAATGCAGCTTTTGCCGCGCGAAACTCAGCTTTGTAGTAATTTGGTGCAAATTTTAAGGCTTTTTCACTGTCCAGTAAAGAGGATCTGAAGTTTTGAAGGTAGAACTGAGCAGTGCTTCTGTTTTGGTAAAGAGTTGCGTTGAGGTCATCGCTGTTGCATTTTAGCTTGATTCCCTCAGTGTATCTGAAAGAACATAAAATAATTTAAATATATTCATAACATTTTACATACTACAAGCCCACACCAAGCTAATGGACTATGGAAACCAGTATGACGTACAGATAACAGATAGCATACTTTTTTAATGTATTTTATAAAAAATACTTACGCAATAATAGCCATCCTGTAGTTCTTATGTTTAAAGTGGAAGTTCCCGTCATCTTTGTAATTGGTAGCAAGTTCTAGCGGAGTATTCTCTTCAGGATCATACTTAAGCTTGGCGAGACCCTCGACAAGTGGCGACATCTGACCCTCCTCTGGAACTGTCTTCATGAAGAATGGGTGCTTCTCCATTTCTTCCTGAAAAATCACACTAATATTATAAATTTGAAGTGAATGTATTCCTTTAAACATTTGTGATCTGCAACAGTGTCATTCATAATCATCATCAAACACTTGTAGAATCCAATGCTGGATATAGGCCTTCCCGAATACGTTTCCAGGAAGAACGATTTTGTGGCAACGGGTAGAAGTGCTTCCAACGCTTCATCTTCCGGATTAATGTACTGGCTATTTTTTACTGTCCAGGTACCATGCAAGTGGAGTCAGGTAAATGCTAGCCAGTAATTCTATTTATGAATTCTTTAGGTTATGGCCAGACAGAAACTATGGATAGAACTTACATGAATTCTATACAAGAAGTAATGTAATAAAACAAATCGATATTTCAAAATAGTCCAATAGTCAAAAGTTAGCAAGAGAACTTTAGGTTAAGTCAGTTGTTTACAAACATTTCACTATTGGCTAAATTGACTAAAATTAGAGTCCAAGCCACACTGCTTTGATCGTAAAAAACTAAAGTCTCACCTCCCATCGATCTTCTGACCATCCATCAGTGTACCTCTTCTTCTCCAAGCCATTGATGAAATCATCTAGCTCTTCGTCCATCTTCTTGGCTAATGCAAGCCTCTCCTCATCAGTCATATGCTTTTTCGCTTCTGTAGCTGAAGAACCATCTGTTTTCGTTGGGCCCATCGCTACTGGTGTCTCCTCAGACATTTATTTAGTCAAACAAAAACCTAAATAAACTAAACCTAACCTACCTAACCTCTTGATCACAGAGTACTTTTGTTCTTGATTGGGAAGTGAAAATAAAATAGGTACAAGCTTGCTCGCTGGCCACAGATTGCTGTCTGATTAGTTTATTTAAATAAAAAAGTACTCTGTTCTGTGGTACTGTTCTGGCTGACTGCCAGTAAGTACTCTGTGTTGCCAGTAGCCCGGTAATGCTGTCGGAAATCGCCAGGCGATTATACCAGCATTTTAGTCCATTCGGAAAAAAAACTGGCTGATTGACTCGTAGGACTGACTAGGTACCTATACCTACCTGCTATTATTCCTCTAATGGAGTGGACCACCTATTGCAGGTGTGTCTATACGATATCATGCCCTTAAATAGCTTGCCTTTTTTTTATGAGTGTATTCTCTCCATAACTCACGTTGGTTAATAACAATAACTTTAGGTACCTGCTTAAACTTGTGTTCTGTAGGTACTAACAAGATGTGTTTTAGTACCATAACTGTTTGTACCTACCTACCTATGTTTTGAATATTTTATTTTTTAAATAAACGAATGGATTGTTGCGTTTGACAGAAAAACTATCGATCAGGCTAGATAGTACAGTCGCCTATAATTAATGTGTATAAAACATAATTAATTTGCAAAATCATGTCACAGCGTTAATTTTCACAAACATGTAGAAATTAATATCAAAATGATGTAAGTAGGTAGATACTTATTAGAATATATAATTTATATAGATACCTATTAGTTTGTGTGTTTACATGTTTGTGAAAATTATAACAGTGGCATGATTTTGAAAATTATGTTTTGCATCTACCTACTTACATATAGGTACCTAGGTTCCTTATTGCTGGCTCTTTTTTGAAGTTAGGTTCTTGACTAAATGGAAAATGTTAAAAATATATTGGTGGATGCTGGTAGAAAAGTAGAGGAAGACCAAAGAAAAGATGGATGAATTTCGTGAAAGATGATATGAGTAAGAAAGGAGTGAACACTGAGATGACGACTGATAGAAGAGAGTGGAAGAAAAAAACCTGTTGTGCCGACCCCACTTAGTGTGGGATAAGGGCAGGAAGATGATGATGATGATGATGCTGGTGAGCAGTGGGTGGGATTGAATTAGGTCATAAACCTGGGTGAAAGGTCAGTTTAGGGTGAAATGTCTGTCAGGATCAAATGGCACGGTCATTGACGAGGTCACTGCATGGTCTGATTTTGACTGAAAAATACCTAGAAATGTTTGGTTTACTCTGAGTGTAAATAATAGAAAGATCAAACTTCTGGGCACAACTATAATTAATCGTTAGTTATACATATTATTTGATATTATATGCTTCCTTATGAGCAAAACTTATGTGGAAATGGTAAAAAAACTTACGTAGTTCTGCAGGTAAACGAAATTTAAAAAATCTTATTTTAGCTCACTAGATGCCAACAAGCTCGGTAGGTAAGCTAGTACAATTCGCCTTTCTGCCACTTTTGAATATATTCGCACTTTCTGCACTCACGTCTTGCGAAGTATTCCGGATATTGGGCCTTTTCAAGGGGATGCCAATAATCCAGAATCCAATCTGGCGGGACGACTACTCGCTCAGCTGCTATTCCAGCAGCCAGACCATACGACCTGGGAACTAACAAACACAAATAAAATAATTAACAACCTCTCCTAAGTACCTAAATAAATTGCAGTCGAATTCAAAAGTAAGTTAGTGAATTTAATATACCTAGGTACTTAAAAAATATAAATTTGCTGGAAAAAGATAGCCCTATCAAATATTAATGGGCATTTTGACGAATTTTTAGCACAGACATTTTTAGACTATTTGTAATTTTTACAGTCGGACATTTAGTCGTGCAAAGGTTAAATTGCTGCATTACTGAATAAATGCTTTTTGACTTTGACTAGAGGGGATAGTGTCTTATTCTATACCGGGTCCACCGCGGCCAACATTATAAAATCACAATTTAGCAAAGGGTACCTTTGCCTACCTACTTACATTTCATTATGGGAATCGGATTGGTTTTCAAAAAAACCTCATGTTCACCAAGCCACAGTAAGCGACGCTGTTCTTTAGGGTCACAGACACATCGGTTGCAGTCAAATTCATTTCGCATTATGACTTGATGATAGCGTATAGCAGGCCTGAAAAATAAGTCAGTGAATAAACAAGTAGATGTAATGGTAGATGCTTAGAACTTTCTAGAAATCTAGAATCGGAGGTCGAGTAAGTAAATTTTACCTGTATATGTAGTAGCCTTCGATGAGCCGCATGGCTTTCTTGTACAGCGTACATACTTTTTGAGAGTGATTTCTTAATTCAGGAGCAAATGGCATTATGCAATGTATGATAGCCACAGAACGGAAGCTTTCAGAAAAAACTACTGAATGGATGCGAAGCTAGTTGAAGATAGTATAACTTCTGAAGTTTGAAAAACTCTGTAAGTAGGTTGGGTTAACTTGAAAAAACATTAAATATTCTGCAAAGAGGTTTTATTTTTCTTTTTTTGAATCACTAAAATCCAATTTCAGTTACACAGCAAATGTTTCCCTGGCGGTGAAGTTGTACTTACTTACGCTCAAGACGCAATCAATCTTTTTTTATTTATTGAGTTAAAGTTAGAAGGTTTTTCCAAGTGCTTCTTATCAAAAACATCAGTGGGATGGATTTATCCATCGAAAAATGTATGTGCACAATGCAAGTACTCTCAAACGGTGAAGAAAAACATCATGGGGAAACCAGTAAATATTCTAGCAGCGGCGATGGGCTTGCAACATAATAACGTTTGGAATACCTATTAAGTACTGCAAAATGTGTGTATCTATGTACCAAATGTAATATTTGGACGTACCTATGACTACCCCCATTAGACATCCTCAATCAATCTCGAGTACCTACTTGGCACTAACATATCTGAGGGGATATCTACCGTGCCTGGGGATTAAACTGTCAAGCTATTTCTTTTCTTTTTATTTATCATCATTGCAAGTTGTAAAACATCCATGGCGCTAAGTTAACTTTTACACTCTTAGATGCGACTACTATCACTATTCTCTAGCACAAAGTGCTTTAAAGAACATTATTGTGTTCTGTGTTTCAGTCCATAAAAAAGTAGGTACTCTGCTTAGACGAGTAAACCACGTACTCTGTGATCACATCACAGAATATTTTTTTTTTTTTCGAACGGACTAAAAATGCTGGTATAATCGCCTAGCAATTTCCGACAGCGTTACCGGGCTACTGGCGAGCGCAGAAGGCGCTACGCCATTACAAAAAATGGTTTTGTTGGCAACGAGCAACATCACAGAATAGTGCCTTGCCTTGTCCTTAAATGGCAGGGTCCCTCCATATGGTCCCTCCCTAAGAATATGCTATGGTCCCTCCTTATATGCAGAACACAGAGTGCTTTGCCTTCGATGTTTAAACTCTGTGGTCTTGCAACACAGAACCACAGAGTACTTTTTTATAGACTGATAATATGTAAAGTGATATGATAGGGATGCGCTTTTTAAAAGCTCGATCCGATCTTGTGGCTAGCAATGGATCGTAATGTCTCGATCCGATCTGCAAATCGGACGTATGCATTCGATCCGATTTCTGAAAGATCGATCCAAAGAATCGCATGAAAGTACGACATAAATATTTTCTTGTTGTGAATATAAATAATTAGGTACCTACACATTATAGAAATTTATTTCAAACAAAGTAGGGTCGGGTTATCTTGACAAAAAAATCACAAGTGGAATAACGTTTACCACGCAAAGAAACAAATCTTTAGACTAAAGAAAACTTAAATTTGGTAACTTAAATTAAATATGTAAATACCGATATTTTGTTTACATTTGTAACAAACATACTAACAACTTTAAGTTCCAGGTTGTACTTTGATTGACCGCTCAATACTATCATACCTACATTACACTGAGCAAACCACATTGCTTGTACTTACCACGATCCGATATTTGTTGCAGTTGAATCGATCCGCAGGTCATCGCATCGTTTCGATCCAATCCTAAAAACGATCAAGATTCGAAGATCGGATAGGATCGGCGCATCACTTAAAAAGTTTCAGTCAGTTTAGCTAAGAGTACTCTGTGGTACACTTTGATGCGATGAAACCGGTGGTGTTTTTATTTATTTAATTTGTATTTAACTTATTTAAACACTTTGGGTAGTATTTAAGGTAAAACACAATGTCAGACGCTTGGGAACAGATCCAAGCGGTGAAGAGTAAACGGAATAGCTTACGGGAAAAGCTTGAAAAGCGGAAGAAGAATTTGCAGACGATCTTGAGCAGTGCCAGTCGTGGCGAGACTGCCGAGAGCTCTGGAAGCGGTAAGACGGCAGCAGCGTCTAGTCCGACGCCGAAGAGCCAATGTAAGTATGTAGAAGTATCATAAAAAGTATTTAACAGAAACAAAACTCACAGACATTCTTACCCGGATAGACGTCCAAAAATGGAGATGGGCTGGATATGCTACGCCACCCCATTAGCAAATGGAGCAAGCAAGTCACCCTCTGGGAACCAAGAGACTGCAAAAGAGGTAGGGGTCGGCAAGTCAGGAGATGGGAAGATGACTTGAAACAGACAGCGGGACCATTCTGGTCGAGAGTAGCAAGGTACAGGACTCATTGGAAGGAATTGGAGGAGGCCTATGCCAAAAGGCACACTGAACTTAGGGACCTATTGTAATCCTATGTTTAGGAACAAAAGGCTATTATTATTATTATTTATATATCTGAAATAAATAATAATATATAGACTAGTTTGGGCACCTCTAAAATGTATTTGTGTTGTTTTGTTTGTTAGAAACTAGCAAATAATAAAGCTTCATTAAGTTAATTTATACTGGCCTGTCTGAAACATTCCATGTTAGAGGCATATCAGTCTTGATTGAGACACTAAAGTAATAAAAAAACCTTTAAACTTACCTAATGTTGGTCGTAGCATTTAGAACTGTAAGTTAGACAAGTGAAATTTCAAGTGCCTGTTCAGGATGAGTTATTTTTATTTAAACACCAGTTGCACCACTTTAGGAAATACTTTCTTAGTATAACCCTATGCACCAAGGCAAATATACCCTAAAAACTTCTCTAAGATGTCAGTCCGTTAGTACAAGTATTGATTAATCTTTCTGTTTCAGCTCCAACACACGATAAACCCAAATTAGTTCCGTCAACATCACTAGAAGTTAGACTGCTTCAAGTGCTGTCAGATATACAGCTACAACTGCCGGCAACAGCCAGTGCCTTGTTACCTGGGCTGGGTGATGTTGATGCTGGAATAGTGGCCAGTCTATTACAGAAGTTTGCAACACAGAAGCTTATTACGTAAGCCTTTAACAATTAATGTATTTACTAAAGCCTATGTATAAATAATAGTAAAAATGCTGGATAATTCACACAGCATCATCTAGCCCCAAGCTAAGCAGAGCTTTAGTATGTTTATTAAATAATATCATTTGACTAAGACATATTGTTCAAGTGTGTAAAAATATGTGAAGTTATTTTGCCGCTGTACCTGTTTAGGTAGAGGTTGAATTTTGGGATTTCCTCTCGCACCCTCTTTGCACAAAGACCAATATGCACTGAAAATTCCATGCCTCTACTAGCAGTGGTTTAGGCTGTGCATTGTCCATATTCCAATTAGGACAATGATTCTTATATTTGATGTAGATTGTAATTTTTACAGAATCAAGGAGCGCACAGAAAGTACAACAGATGCCACCATTGAGGTGGAAAGTGCTGAATCTGTCAGATTGGCGGCTGTTTTAACTGCTTTGATTGAAGAGCAGTCTAATTCCACAAGTAATAAAAGGAAAGGTGAGAAATATACGATATAATTAGTATTGGTATAAACAAAGTCAAAGAAGCATTATTCTTTGAAATCAAAAAACCATCTAAAACTTGTAAAACTTCAGCAACTCTGCACTAGATGGCGCTTTGATTCATGTAATCATTGTAAACTTAACTAAAGGTTTCCGTCACAAGATGGCGCTATTTATCATTGTACTAACCAAATTATTAGTCACGGTATATTTCTGCCTGGCCAATTGGATTAGCTCCACTGGAGCTTTATTAGTCCAAACGATAAATCTCCACGAGCGAGAGAAGCGCGGCGATATTATCGTCGTGCCACGTATTTCTATAACTAATCGCCGCGATAACATCGCCGTTGGAGACACGGCCTAAGATAGTATAGATGTATGTTTCTTGCCTGTTCTTTTAGGCTTGTTCACGTGAAACTACCATAGATTCCTTATCTTTAAGACTATTCAAAATAATCAAAGTTAAAATAAAATACGTCAGTAAATTTATATCTTTGTTCAGGTGAAACTCCTGTTGAAGAAACAACAAATGCTAAAGTAATGAAGGTAGTCACAGAAGACAAGAAAGCAACGAAAGGGGATACTGATTTAATGGTAGGTAAACAACCGTTTTAGAAGTAGAGCTGTGTGTAGCAGTTTGTGCTTAAAGTAGCCTACCCCTGGCGGCGGGGGTGCCGCAGGGAAATTTTAGTTGTAGTACAGCTCTTAGTGAAGGGTTCGTCCGGGATGGTACTACCACCATGCCTATCTGCCACCAAGCAGTTTGAAGCGTATAGGTGCCGCTGTAATTACAGGCACACGAGGCTTAACACCTGTATGGCTCAGGTTGATAAACACATAGTAGTGCATCGTAAGGGCACGTTGGTAACGAGCGTGGCCTGCGAGGTAATGCTTCGGCGTTATACGCGCACTATACGATTGACATCATATCTAGAGGGGCACCTTAAGGGGGGCTTAACCTAAGCACTAACATAGTTACAAGAATAACGTGAAAAATTCAACAAATTTGTAACCATTTAATTCTTTTTCAGTCTCTATTAGCGATGCCATCAAGCAGAGAAAAGGCTGTGAAGAGGGTAGGCGAAGAAATAATGGACTTGTTGAGCAAACCCACCGCTAAGGAGAGATCTCTAGCTGACAAGTTTAAAAGCCAAGGAGGTGAGTCTTGCCCTCTCCGCTTCCTTCTATAGTCTTCTGCATGTCCACCCTCTGGTGCCCGGTTATCGTTGAATTTTGGGACACGCTGTATAGATTTTGGCAATTGTTTGACATGGGTAAAATCGCGTGCACACCTATTTATTTTTTTATTGATTAAATTAGCACGGTTAATCCCAGTTACACTAATTTATAATACAATACAAACACTTAACAATCACAAAAAAAAACAGATTACAAACTAAAACTGCGACGCAGGAGGTTGCGGGTTCGATTCCCGCCTATTCCTATTTATTCCTGGCGTTCTGGGTATAATAAAAAATGTCTATATAAGTATGTAATGTATTGTATTAAGTATATCAGTCATCTAGTACCCATAACACAAGCTCTGCTTAGCTTGGGGCTAGATGATGCTGTGTGGATTGTCCAGCATCATAATTATCATTATTATTCATTTATAATGTAAGTAGAGTTGTACAAATGTTCTAGGTGCACAAGTGATGGAGTTCTGTCCGCACGGCACCCGCGCGGACTGCGTGCGCACGTTCACCGGCAACGGAAACAAGATGTATGTCTGCAAGAAACTGCACTTTAAGAAGATCATACAGAGTCATACGGACGAATCATTGGGAGATTGTTCATTTCTCAACACCTGCTTTCATATGGACAGCTGCAAGTAAGTTTCTAGAGCTGTGCTGGGAGTTTCTTTTTTTTTATTCAAGCATATGGCCCACCTGATGTTAAGTGGTTACCATCGCCTATAACAAAGCATTGCCTTGTAGGTCACGTTCGTTAGGAACGTAACCTACAATAACACTGCTCTGCGTCCATCAACCTGAGGCATACTGGTGTTAAGCCTCATGTGCCTGTAATTTCACCGGCACCCACACCCTTCAAACCAGAACACAGCAAGCTGCGGCAGAAATAGGCATGGTGGTAGTACTTTCCCGGACGAGCCCTTCACTAAGAGCTCTACTACTGCTAAAAATTTCACTTAAAAGTTTCACTGATAGAATCAGAAATGAGGTAGTCCGTAGAAAAACCACGGTCACCGATTTAGTTAATAGAATCAACAAGTTGATGTAATGGGTATAGAACCAACAACCGATAGGATAAAGGTTCTCGAATGATGATCACAAACTGGAAAACGAAGCGTATGCCGCCTCCGTACCCATTTTAAATTTTTAGGTTCGCGGGAAATCGGTGGATCCGGGTGGCAAGTCGTGAAACGTGTGGTTATTGACCTCGCATCAGTCAAATATTGTTGGCGATTGCTATAAAGCAAAAATTTTAAAGTGTATTTGTCTTGGTGCATAGGAAATAGCCTGAAATTTAACCCATAAAACTTGCGACGTGTTATGAAGTTTTGTCACTAATCCTTTTAAAAATTTGTTCTTAGATATGTACACTACGAAGTTGATAACACGGACCCAAATATAAAACCGAAACATATAGATACGAGCTCACAAAATGGTTAGTATTAAATAGTTCAGTGTACAGGCAGTTTTGGAAGTTGAATGAATGAATGAAAAATACTTTATGATACATACACCAGACACAAGTAACAGAATAAAAAGAACCGACATAAAATGGAAAGTACAACGGGCAGCCTTTTCTTTTTTTTTACACAATTTGCTGATGGAACAAGCATATGGCCCACCTGATGTTCGTTGCAAATTTTATAATTATTATTTCAGGTGCATCTTTAGTAACAAAGCCGGATGGAGTCCTCACGCTGACGCCGCCGCAGTGGCTACAGTGTGATCTTAGATACCTCGATATGACATTCTTAGGTAATTAAAATAACGAAGAAACTATTAAAATAATCTTTATACCGGGTGTAATAAGAATACTTCCGAAAACTGAAACTGAATTCAGATCATGATTCTGATCACAAAAAAACGCAAAAAAAAGTTTTTTCCGTGTTTTCAGCATCAATATCGATCACAAAATATACACAAGTACCTAATTATCTTATTTAAAAACGAGTAAAAACAACAAAACAATCACGAATATTTGACCGGTGCGTTGCGCGGTCATTGGCCGCTGTACGGTATACATTGCTGGTTAAGAAATAGTAGTTCCAGCGAAATAATCGTATTACTCTAAAACTATTTGACTGTCAGCCAAGTGGTATTTCATAAGATCCTGTTATAGGTAACTTTACACGTTCCTGGAGTATATTCGGAAGTGATCTTTTTACACCCAGTATTTCACACGACTAGACGAAATTATTGCTACTTTAATTAAAGTTTTAGTTTTGAATCAATACCAATTATAAGATTTTTTATCCTGACTGACTGACATTATAAAAACCACAGGTCGTAGAGACTTGAAATTTAGATGTCACACTGAGAAAAATGAAAAGCTGAAAGTGCCGTTATTACGGCCGATTTTGTTCGTATGAAGGCAAAAAACCGACCGAACGTAACAACGAACAGAAACGCCTTATAAAGTTGTTCCGGTCGTTCTGTGTAAGTATAATAGACGGTATCATTTTGACGTATTCACTTTGAAAGGTAAAAACGAACGTAAGCGTTACAAACTCGCCCAGCGTAATTACAATTCAACGGTGCAAGACTTTTTTAACCTTAGGCTCCAAATCCATTTTTCTCAGTGCAATCAGTCAGGACAGCGATTCTTATAATTGGTATAGATTTGATTAATTTGCAGGTAAATTTGCGGTGATAATGGCGGACCCCCCGTGGGATATTCACATGGAGCTCCCGTACGGAACAATGTCGGATGATGAGATGAGATGTCTCGGAGTACCGCAGCTGCAAGATAGCGGACTTATATTCCTCTGGGTCACTGGCAGGTACAGTTAGCATCAGAACTAAATGATGATCAGACAAAGATTAAAAAGTCTTATATAAATTTCTAGCGGTTCGTCCCGGCTTCGCACGGGTTTTAGTCATCATTCATCATCTTCCTGTCCTTATCCAACTTTACGTGGGGTCGGCACGATTTTTTCGCTCCATTTGCCTCTCTCATCCGTCATCACTGTAGTCACTCCTTTTTTACCCATATCATCTCTCACACAATCTATCCATCTTCTCTTTAGCCTACCTCTACTCGCATATCCATCCACCTTCATACTGACACTCTTCTCGTTAAATGTCATTTTTAGTAAGGATCCCTATTTTTTTTTTGAAAATATAATATAGCCTATGTCACCCGGGGATAGTGTAGCTTTCCAAAGGTGAAAGAATTTTTCAAATTGGTCCAGTAGTTTCGGAGCCTATTCAATGCAAACAAACAATCAAAACTTTCCTCTTTATAGTATTAGTATAGAAAACGATATAATTTAAAGTATAGACTAGCTCAACAGCTGAGTTATTGGTAGCTCTGCCTTCTGTGCTGTGGGTTGTGGGTTCGATCAAGCACATAAGGCTTAACACTAGTATGCCTCAGGTTGGCGGACGCAGAGTAGTGTATCATAAGAAACGTCTTATGATACACTACTCTGCGTCCGCAAGATACCAAGATGATCCCTGCGGATATTACTGAATAAATGCTTTGTTATAAAGTCAAAGTCAAAAAGCATTTATTCAGTAATATCCGCAGGGATCATCTTGAAACGTCTTAAATCTAGGTGAATCTAAGCACCAGTTCCTCGCGACCAAGCCTAGAAAAAGGTGGCAAAGGAAGCCTATAGGTTTAGGTAACCACTTAACATCAAGTGGGCCATCTGCAAGTCGTATAAACACTAAGCTCATGACGATGTTGATTCCAGGGCTATGGAGCTCGGCAGGGAATGCCTTAAGCTCTGGGGTTACGATCGAGTAGACGAACTGATTTGGGTAAAGACGAATCAGTTACAACGGATCATACGAACGGGAAGAACAGGACATTGGCTCAATCATGGAAAGGAACATTGCTTGGTAAGTTTACCATACCATACCTATTTCTGCCGTCAAGCAGCTTGCTGTGTTCCGGTTTGAAGGGTGTGGGTGCCGGTGTAATTACAGGCACATGAGGCTTAACACATGTATGCCTCAGGTTGATGGACGCACAGCAGTGTATTGTAGGGCACGTTCTTAACTAACGTGATCTATAAGGCAATGCTTTTTATAGGCTATGGTAACCACTTAACATCAGGTGGGCCGTATGCTTGTTCCATCAGCAAATTGTATTAAAAAAAAAGTTTCTTCTGCTTGAAGAACGAAGACGGTACGATTGACGACCGATGTGGTGCAGCCCACCCAGAACACCCGGAATAAATATTTGCAGAATCGAACCCGCAACCTCCTGCGTAGCAGGCGGACATTCACCCGCCGCGCCACATCGGTCGTCACATTTGTATAAGTATTCGTAATTCAGTATATTCGTCTTGGTGCGTAGAGGTGTACTAAGAAAGGAATTCCTGAAATTTAACCTCTAAACGTGTACAGCGGGGGTCGAAGTTTGTATTAAAATAGCTTGTACTAAATAATAATAATTAAAATGGTTAACAGGTGGGTATGAAGGGCAACCCTGAGAACTTGAACCGCGGTCTGGACTGTGACGTCATCGTAGCAGAAGTACGCGCTACATCACACAAACCTGACGAGATATACGGCATTATTGGTAACTATTACTTCACAGCGTTCACAGCTTAGTTAATAGTACCTCTGCCTTCTGTACTGTAGGCTGTGAGTTCGATCCACACAGAGGGCAAACATCTTAGACGAACATCTGTGTGATGAACACAGATGTGGGTATTTTCTATGCATTATAAAAAATGTGTATGTATGTAATGTATTGTATTAAGTACTAGCTGACCCGTGCCCACTTCGTTCTTCGTTGGGCGGTAAACATTTTTACTTACAAATCTTAACTGAAGTAGTACTCGATGTCGCCAACAGATGGCGTTAATACGGTATAAAATAGCGGCCTTTCGCAGTTTCGCCCGCGTGGCAGTTTTTTCCCGTTCCCGTTATTTATTCGGGATAAAAAGTAGCCTAAGTTACTCCTTGCAACATCAGATATGCCAGTGAAAGTCCCGTTGCAATCGGTCCAGCCGTTCCAGAGATTACCCGGAACAAACAGACAGACAGATAGAGAGACAAAAATTTAAAAAAATGCTATTTTGGTATATGTATCGCATATACATTCATATGCATGTAGTAAAATGCGGTTATTTTAATATTACAAACAGACACTTCAATTTTATTTATTTGTATAGATAGATAATGTATGCTCGTTTTTACAGAAAGACTGAGTCCAGGAACAAGGAAGATAGAACTGTTTGGAAGACCACACAACGTTCAACCTAATTGGTAAGTACCTATAGTCAAACAAAGTCAAGGAAAAAAAAAACCCGTTCACAAAAAAAATCTTAGACAGTTTTTAGTTGAAATCCACACAGCATCATCTAGCCCCAAGCTAAGCAGAGCTTGTGTTATGGGTACTAAAGGACTGATATACTTAATACAATACATTACATACATACATATTTTTTATAATACATAGAAAACATCCAGATCACCCGGAATAAATATTTGCAGATCGTACAAACATTTATCCCCAGGCGGGAATCGAGCCCGCAACCTCCTGCATCTTAAATTAATAGGAATCGGTGTTTATACTTGACAAGTTGTTACAAGGTGTTTATACTGTTTTTCACAATTATTCACAATTTTTCAGGATAACGTTAGGCAACCAAGTGGACGGCGTTCGATTGGTAGACCCAGATCTAATAGCATCCTTCAAGAAACGATATCCAGACGGCAACATCACGGCACCACCAACACCGGACGCAGGACACTCATAGTACTAAATGGTGATTTCCTTCACCGAACCTTACCTTCTAAACTACAACGGGAAATGTAGTATGCCACTGTCTGGTATGCATATTGTCTGTAGAATCCCAGCATTTATGTCAAGTGACAATCCATAGCCTTCATTGCCCGGTTCCGATATTCTATGAGCGTCCGTTAGTAGCTACGGGTCGTTGTCATATAAACTCTCATGTCAGTGAACAGGGACACCTGCCCCCAGGTCATAATCTACCATGGCCGCCGCTGCAGAGAAAACCTTGGCAAATGGCGATGTGGCGCGGCAGGCGAATATCCACCTGCCACGCAGGAGATTGCGGATTCGATTCCCGCCTTGGGATAAATGTTTATGCGATCTGCAAATATTAATTCCGGGTGTTCTGGGTTTTTTCTATGAATAATAATTAATATCTATGTATGCAATGTATTGTATTAAGTATATCAGTCATCTTGTACCCATAACACAAGCTCTGCTTAGTTTGGGGCTAGATGATGCTGTGTGGAGTGTCCAGCATTATTATTATTAAGAACTTGTTTAATGTGTTGGTTGACCATTGACACGATAGAAGAAAATCAGTGTAAACTGTCGTAGTAACGATTACCAATGAGATAAAGGCTTATAAAACATGAAATGGCACTAACATAGTCTTTAAGTTTTTGTGTTACTAACCAATTATGTAAAAATTGTATAGACCTGTCTGAAATAAATTATTATTATTATCTGTCAAACAATAATTCTTAATACTAACAGACGCTTGTAAAATATTGGAATTGGGCGTAAGGCTTACGACTGCTATAAATTGTGTTCTTGAGAAGCGGTAATAGGTGCGCGATCAGTCCTCTGATTACGTACCTCGCGATAGTTCTGCGACAAGCGAAATAGGCAATCACCGACTAAAAAAAGAAATGTTAGTTAGCAAAGATATATTAAAATAATACGGGGATTTGTTTTTGTCTTTGGAAGCATTACAGACTTTTTTATTTTAATTGCTTTTCTAATGTTATTTTAAGTTCTGTGTGTATTTTAAGTGACATTTTAAACAACATTACTTCAGCTCTTAGCGCAATGTGTGAGCAGTTGGAATGAAAGCTTAAAAAGGGCATCCATATTAAAACAAATATGTTTGGTTTTGGATTTTATTCGCAATATCTTGTTTAGAATGAAGTCCTTTGTGTGCTTTACGAGTTGATTTAAATCTGTCGATAAATAATGCTTTAGTAAACTTCCCCTCCTATTTTTTCCACAATCAGAAATCGCGATCGACAATTTTTTTATAACCTAAGGTACTGGTGTGCCAATTTTCGTCAGAATCAGTTGAGAAATGCGACCTGTAGGCGATAACAGACAGACTGACAGCCGGAGAAAAGCAGTTTTAGCCGATCTCAAAACTGAGACGCTTCGCTCGCTCGGTCAACTATTGCTATCTCTTATCAATGGGTGGTGACACACAGTGACAGGACTAATTTTAGGTAATTTTTAAATAACGTTTACAAGTACGGAAGATAACGTTCCTATGCTAATATGTCTGAAGACAATAATATTTAAGTATTGATTGTCGCTTGTCGCGGTCCTGTCGCAAGATACGTAATCAGGGGTGGGTTTTAGAATTCAATACAGGAGACAAGGTCTCAAAAAACTAGGTAGTACCTACTTGTTGTAAATAAAATAACTGTATTTATAATAAATCATATTATTATTATAACTCTTTTATTACACAACTTATAGTACAGAGCGAGAACAAACTTGACATTCATAACGTAAACGTATTGTACCGACACGCCGCCAGTTAGGTACACTGCGCGGCAACCAGGCGACACTCCGCAGTTGTGTTATCAATGCCGCGCAATGTAATTCAAATATAAACGTTAATTTATCCTGAGTCACTAAAAGCTCTACTACTACTACATAACTATACTACTACAACTAATCTATAGCAGTTATAAGAATCATTGTCCTGACTGACTGTTAACAGACAGCCTAAACAGCTGGTCGTAGATACTTTTAGGATATCTATACTAATAATAATAATATTATAAAAAGGAAAGATTTAATTGTTTGTCTGTTTGTTTGCATTGAATAGGCTCCAAAACTACTGGACCTATTTGAAAAATTCTTTCACTGTCTGGAAGCTACACTATCCTCGCGTGGCATAGGCTATATTAGATATATTTTCAAAAAAATAAGGGATCCTTACTAAAACCCGTGCGAAGCCGGAACGGACCGCTAGTGTAAAATATATGTGTTGGGGTACACCTACTAGGAAAGCAATTCCTGTAATTTAACCCCTTGAGGTGCAGCAGGAATTACACTTAGTTGTAAATGAAACACAGCGTAAAATAAAGTAATATAATATTAAAAACGTGTACATGGTACAATTTGCTGTCAGAAGAAGCTTGGAGAGTGAGGGCTCCGTCGGCCTTTGGGCGAGGAAGGACGAGGTCCTAACACGTTACGAGAACCAGTTCCGGGCTTCTCTCTGACCAGCCTGGAAACCACAAACAATCTCATAAAACCACCGGAAGACGAAGCGTAGGACGTCCTACCTGATGTACTAAATAACAAAGCAGCATCATCTAGCCCCAAGCTAAGCAGAGCTTGTGTAATGGGTACTAAATGACTGATATATTATGTACTTAATACAATATAGATATTTTTTTATTATGCATAAATATACCCAGAAAACCTGGAATAAATATTTGCAGATTGTACAAACAGTTATCCCAAGGCGGGAGTCGAACCCGCAACCTGCTGCGTCGCGGACCTTCGGCGGACCTTCGCCCGCAGCGCCACATTGGTCGTCAAATTGTCGTACTGACGACATTGTTAGGATCGCGGGAAGTCGATGGATAGAAAGGACTCAAAATCTTCACAGTCCACAAAAATGTCAGTCGAACGTTGGACACGTACGTGCCACCAAAAAAAAGTATACAAAAATCCATGAAGCCACTAACACATCTACGCTCAAAAAATTTGGAACTCACATAAATTCCTGGTTCATGTTCTGTCGCATCCCAGTGCTTGTCCTCGAGTTGACATTCTTGATAGTTGCTTGCTGTTGTAGCTTGATAGGCCTAGTCTTTTCCTTGGACACACTGATGAAGAAACATTTTAACCAGTGATCGGAATTAGGCGGCCTAAATAAAGTTTATAGAACAGAGGCAAAAAAAGTGGAAACTTCCTTACTACAACAATGTTATTCCGCCTATTTTCGGCAGTTGGGCCGAAAATTACAAATTAGTTTGTTAGTTATTCATAAGCTAATAAGCTGGAATGTAGATTACATTACCTTCTGCACCTTTTTATTTACATTGTTCAAAGAAATGGAAATAAGCATTAAATTTGAAAATAATACAAATCGTTAGTTAATTTTATTATTTTCAACAAAAACATTAACTTGACAAGTGAGCTCTAATAAACAAATGTAGTACTTAGACCAATAATAATTCACGCGGACAGCTTTTAGCTATGATTTCGTATGTGACCCGTCATCTAGGGGTTATTTCATTGATTAAAGAAAAAGATAATCATTTCTATTTCTTTGACTAGCTTAAAAGTTATTGACTTACTTGTGTCCAATGTAATAGTTTACCTGGTTTTATTGGTATTGACCACACAAGACAGCTTGTCTGATTGCAACGTGTCGCGCAATCTTCTTTGAAGCTGAAATAAACAATTCAACGTTTCAAATACCTGATGCTACCTCATAACTACTCGCCGCTAGATGGCGCGATTAACAAAAAAATATCTTTTTTCGGCGAACGCACCACTTAGAATCTAAATGTTGGCGCGGTTCGATTCCAGATTGATTGTAACTCGAATTTTACTTGCTTGCTTCTTGCCCTGCTTTCTGCAGGGTGTACATTCAATGAGTTGTTGATGGAACAAGCAGATGGTCCACTGATGTTAAGCGGTTACCATCAAAGTCAAAGTCAAAAATCATTTATTCAGTAATATCCGCAGGGATCATCTTGAAACGTCTTAAATCTAGGTGAATCTAAGCGCCAGTTCCTCGCGATCATCACTTAAAACAAAGCATGACCTCGCAGGTCATGCTTTATTAGGACTATTAACCTGAAGCATATAGTTTTAGCCTCATGTGCATGTAATTTCACCAGCACCTACACCCTTTTAAACCGGAACACGGCAACCTGCATGGCGGCAGCAATAGGCATCGTGGTAGTAGGTACTTCGCCGGACGAGCCCTTCACTAAGAGCTCTACTACTACTAAAATTCACTAGTGATACCTACTACTTACTAGGTACTAATGTTCATTTAACACGTGACAAGAATGTTGCAAGCTGGGGATAAGCATTTCTTACCTTGATACTGTTGAGCATATCTCCTTGCGTCGCCAGTTGTCGCTCATCGGACCGCACGCTGGGGGCTTGTTTCGGGAGGGGCGCATCTCGGCGAGCGCCCAAAGACGCGGCTCCGATGGAAGCCGCACCCGCCGAGCCATCCCGGGGCGATGTCACTAGACAATTCACAATCCACGCTACTATCACTGAGCTCATGACCAACACTGGTGACACAGTTTTTCTACTAAGCCTTCAGAAAGCAGAGCGAATACCGACACCTCACTGGCGAAGTCAAGAAATGTTTATCTTTCCAGCCGAAAAAATATGTATTTAATTTCTATGAATGTATTGCGTATATGTACCCTAGCATTGAGATGTCTACAAATTAAAGAAATTATGACTATGCAAGCAAGGGAGAATTTTTGTGTTGGATTGAACAGGATGTTCAAAAGTAACACAGTCATAGTACTATGGATATGAATAACACAGTCATAGTACTATGGATATGAATGTCCTTCAAACAATCTATCATTTCACTTACATGCTAGAGTATCTCACAGACTAGGTATATGCTACTAATGGAAGCTTTTAGAATATGGAAACAAGACATTCTAGCCAGAGATAGCTAGAATTTGGATTATTTAGAACACAGCAAACTTAATAAAGGTGATAACAGTAACACAAATATATTTAACATTTTTTATTATTCATCGTCTACATCTAAATCACACTGTCCTTTTCATAAAGCATTATCTTAACTATAAAAATAAATTACTGAAGAGATAAGGACTATGCTTATTTACAATTAACTAAGAATATCCAGCAATATAACAACCAAAACTTCAAACATAATTTGATTACATTTTCTTTTGGAAAACTAAAAGTTTCTCTTACCAATCCATTAAAATTTAATTTTTTTGTTTGGAAAACCTATGATGCAGTTTTTACAGCTATTTTATCACTCTTCTTATCTTCTATTTCCTTCGAATTTAACTTATAAAGCTGCTTTCTCATAGTTGCGGGCCCTGCAAATACGGCTGGAGAGGTCTTTGTCTCCGGGACATAAACTTCATAGGTCTTGAAATATTTCAGGATATTGGAAACATCTTCTTCTTTTAACTTGTATTCTTGAGCTATTTTTGCATGCGTTACTTCACTAGGGTTTAATTGGTGAGCAGAAATAAAGTTTATGACGCTTCTAAGTGTTGTGTGACCATATTTTACTTTATCAGGTTCTTTGAAACCAAAGTCAAAGTCTTCTACTAGTTTACGGTCTTGAGGTAGTGGTCGAGTAATGCTCTGTTCTTGCTTTTCTCGAGTAATGTCATCTTCTGGTCTTCCAAAAGAGGTTACATAAACATCTTTTAGTCTAGCGTCGAGCCCTTCGTCTTTCTTGTCTAGTTTTTCATCTATATCGGGTTCCGCTTCGAGCGTGCGTTTCAAATCTTCCAAGTTGTGAGCGTAGGTCGGCGCCGGGGTAGGTTTTTCTTTAGAAATAATCCGATGAGCTCTATTCTCGATGTTGAAGGATTTAATAGGTCTCAATGCTTTCGTTACTAAAGCACCCATCTTAGATGGCTATAGTACAACGATTTTAAGCCGGAAACTCTAAACTATCGAAGGTTCAACATTCATAATCAGCGAAAAATGTTTATTTTCTTCATATTCGCAGTGGCTTTTCTTATTTTGATTTACGAAATTGAAATTCACTCACGAGCGAGCGCAAGGATCGCAAGATGTCACCTGCCTGACACTGACAGATCACGTACCTATCATGACAGCCACAGTTCTATATTTGAAAAATACTGCCAGTATTGAAAACCAACAAAAAGGAATAGTGCTATGCAAGACAAAGCCCCCGTTGCTATACATTATACTAACATTTTAATCTTGAAAGTGCATCTCTCAACGCAGACTTGGAAGCATCTTTCACTAGGAACTTCTGTGTCGTCTGAGGCGTCATTGGTGTATTCGTAGCTCGTGTCTGTTCGTTGTACATCCGCACTTTAGGTGGACTTGGGCTCCGCCCTAATCGACGCCGCTGCTGCGGCTGCGTTGTTCGTGAAGCTAAATATTTTAAAAATATAATAATTCTGTTAAGTCATTACCTACCCATGTGCCTAACAATTTTTTAGCAATGTAATTCGTTACAATTACTTACATTAAAATAGTAGAAAAATGGTACCTGTACTAATGGAAGGTGTAATATGAGCCATGCTTCCCGGTGTGGTACTGAGATAATTTGGCACTCGCGAAGCGTAATGAGGAGTAACTGTCATTGAAGAGTGTAGCTGCCTCTCACGCTCTTCATTGTTTTGGCTTGATCTTATAAGGAATTTCTAGAAGTAAAATAGAACAAAAAAACTTACAAATAAAATCCGCTCATCCATAACATAAATAATATTTTGAGGGAAAAGTCGTTAGTAAGTAATACCTTAGCGTCATTTACGGTTTTAATCACAGGACCATTTGACGATCGGAAAGTTGTTAGTACTGGATGGAAGCCGGCTGCAGTTTTCGTGCTTGACTCCTAAAACAATACATTCAAATAAATAAACATTTCATTCGAAATCTTAATTTTATTTCCACCCAATATGTAACACTAGAGGTTATTACGTGTGATTTGGCGCTGTTGCGTTGGGTTTGCGTACGCACTGTTGAGCTTCTTGAAAGTGATCGGAGTGGACGAGGTTCTCCTGCACCCGTTCCTCTTCGTATGGCTGCAGAGCTCTTGTCGTCCTGCTCCCTGTTTAGAATTTACATCGGCAAACAAGAAAAACTGTTTATAAAATAAGAAATGCAAGACCTACCTACTTACTATAACCGAATCTAGTAGGCTTTGCTATTGCCTGGCTTTAATAGATTTTAACTTATATAGTACTTATACTAGCTGACCCGTGCCCACTTCGTTGGGCGGTAAACATTTTTACTTACAAATCTTAACTGAAGTAGTACTCGATGTCGCCAACAGATGGCGTTAATACGGCATAAAATAGCGGCCGTTCTCAGTTTTGCCCGCGTGGCAGTTTTTTCCCGTTCCCGTTATTTTTTCGGGATAAAAAGTAGCCTAAGTTACTCCTTGTAACATCAGCTATCTGCCATTGAAAGTCCCGTCGAAATCGGTCCAGCCGTTCCAGAGATTACCCGGAACAGACAGACAGACAAAAATTTAAAAAATGCTATTTTGGTATATGTATCGCATATACATTCCTATGCATGTAGTAAAAAGCGGTTATTTTAATATTACAAACAGACACTTAAATTTTATTTATTTGTATAGATTATAAGCATTAAAAAGTACGGATGAATAGAGCGTGTGCATCACAATGCCATTAGTACCTATATTCATTATACTATCGCTAGTGCTTTTACCCTTTTTGTAGAATCCTTTGCGTACTCATTTTTGAGGATTTCAGGCGCCAGTCGTATTGTTCCTTCTCCGTCTTGTTAACAGCTACCTCGCAAAAATATATAGGATATAGACACAAAATTAGTAAAACTATGTATGTAGTAATTCTTAATGTGAAATTGCTCTGCTTACCATGTCAAGTAGACTGCAGAGTCTATTGAAATAACAAGCTCCAGGTGTTACTCTTGCACAACGCACAGAAATCACCCAAAAAGAATCTTGAAACGTTTTGATACATGGTGTGCAAAATAGAAGTTTTTTCCAGAGTGGTGTGTTTTTTCGGTCAATACCAGAATCATCGTCATACTCTTCAGATATTGTATTGTTTCTAATGATACAGCCTTTTAGCTGTGTCAGTGGTATAACTGGTGTGACAGTCAAGTCGCAAGAAGTTAGGAATATTTCTTCATCTTCAGTTTCCATTTTATCTGGATGTAAAACAAATGTGATATTTTATCACTGTAATTTGAATTTGAAATAACACTGTGGTGTTACGTGCGATTTCATAGTGCGTTGTGCAAAAGGTGCTGGAAAAAATATAGTGGCTCGTAACACAAACAGTGCTACTTTCAATCAAATGGACCACATCAATTCAATAAAATGAAATACTGAAGAGTTACATGAAATAGTTTATAACACTGTTTGAGTTTAAAGTAAATTGTGGCTAAATTATCCATACCATCTCTGATTTTCGAAGATTGAGGTCGAACAGAAGCTGATTCATCAGGTCGAATCACTCTTTGTGCAGGCGGAGGCGGTGATGGTGATTTGTGAAATATCACTGGTCGTTGTTTCTTGGTCTTTTCCGCAATTGAGTATACTCCGAATTCGTGGATCGGAAGTTTCTCTGTATCATTGAATAAACGTTTTCTGTAAATAAGATGTATGGTACCTACATTTTTCAACTTGATATAACACGGTACATCTATAATATTCAGTCATTTACGGTGGTAAGAAAAAGGATGAATTGTTTATTATGTTAGTAGGATTTTTTTGTTTCATTAATATATAAATTGTCATCTCTAAAAATTGTTTACCTGTAGAGATTCCCTTGTTTAATGAGCCAAGCTTCTAGTTGCTCCAGCCAACCCTGCCGAGGACATTAAAGATCTATTTTAAATCAAAATGCGCGTGAGTTTGTCCGCGTGAAGTTATTTTCATACGAACTTCAATCTCTGCTGTACCTGTTTAGGGGTAAAATTTCAGGAATTCCATTTTAATTAAAATTAAGTCACTACGACCAGTTAATTGGGCTGTGCGGTGTCTATATTTCAATTAGTAAGTCAGTCATGATGATTCATGATATCATATTCTTATAAGTGGTATAGATGAATTCGAGAATAGAGTTGTGAAAAATGAGTAGATGTACGTGTGTGTACGCACCTGCTGATGACCAATTACTGATCCCGGTCGACAAATTCTCATCCATCCTATGGCTTCGTGTGCGGTCATACGATAATGCTTCATAAGATAGCAACCTATCAGGGAACCAGTGCGCCCTAGACCTGCCTAAACAATGAATTAATCAGTAATTTATAAGTACTGATTTCAAAATAATACAGATTTAAATAGTGCTAAAAGATTTTACTTAAAAAACGTTGATCATAACCTTGCAATGCACAGCCATGGCACCATTAGACTCTTCACTAATTTGAAGAAATTTTTGGAGAATATGCCTTGGTGGACATGAACCGTCAGGGAAAAATAGGTCATAATGGATTATGCCAGCATTGTTGAACCTTAAAGTGAACAAGTATTAGGTACATGGATGTGGTAACATTATTATACGAATATTTAAATATGATCGCCAATAACAACTCACACGCTGCCGTCATAGAGCCTTTTATTTAATCGTATAACGATTTGTACATTATTCTCAAGGAAATAGTCTATGTACATTTCAGGCGGATGATACAATGATACGCTGTAGTCCACAGGGCCAATAAAAGCAAGAAACTTTCCTGAAAACAGTTACTGATTACAATGTAACTTTTACCATTTATGTTATTAAGCTGACTTTTATATACTTACCTGGTACAATCCAGTTTAGATCGCCTCCTTGAATTTTGTCTAATCTATCGTATTCCTCGTAATTGAAGTCTTGAAAATTAAATAAACCTAATTCTCTAGCTTTTTTTATAGCTTGTAAACAATCCATCAGAGATATCGTGTACGCTGAATCACCTTGTGTAGCATCTTGAAATGGTCTTGAATAAAAAAGCATTTTTTTTAAAAAGGTAGTTTATTCGAGACACCAGCTAAGGACCACTGTGTAGCGGGTGTCAAGTCCTGAGGGATCCACATAGGATTAACATACTGTACAATAGAATAAGGTCTTATCAAAATTCATCACATAAAACCAAAGTGTGTAAGTACCTGTAGCTTTGTCCATGTATCAGTAAGGGCTTTAGAGCGTCTTTAGGAGGTAGACTCAGGTATAGAACACCGTAACATCCTAGTAGGAATGCAGAGTTTGCTTTTTTCTTGGGATCAATCGTTGTATAGTGCACTATTGCTTGCTTATTCAAATACTGATTAAGTTTATCATTCAGAATTTTACAATATTTGAAAACACAGCCAAGATTCAGTGGCCCGAAGTCAGAGTAATAATTTTCATACACTAATTCATTATCAATGGAAAAATAATGAGTATCACTGGTACTTTTGAGAGTTTTTCCTGTTCTTACTGTAGCCATATACAATACATTTTTGATATACTCAGCCATAAACAGAATGTCTGGACTCCGATTCATTATTATAAAATAAATGACACATTAGAAAACACTTGATTGTACATTCTAGCACTCGAATATATTACAAAATATATTATTATCGATTGTAAATACCTACATACCATGTCATAGTGCACGTAAAAACAATATAAATTCACAAAGCTACTACCTCGTAAAGACGTACAAAAAATCGTAAAACTGACATTGGTTCTCTTCTGTTTTAAGTTTTCCGCGTATTTTGAGTCACCGTGACAGTTTGTTACCAGTATCTAAACGTGTTGTTCTGTACTCTTTATAGGTAAGCTAATAGTTTAGAATCGACTAAAACTACAGAGTTACTGCGTTCAATAGTAACTGTAAAATAAAAGCTACCCCACTAAAAAGATTAATTAAAAGAATACAGCAAAGAAAATAAACGATTTATAATTATGATTTAACGATTTTTTTTGGAGTAGGTACTAATGCAGCGTTTTCTGATTGGAGTAGGTAGTTATGTTTCACTAGCATTTTTATACGCACAAAGAGGTGCCTTGTGCCTGACTCCCTGTTGTAAAAAATCTTCAAACTTGTCACTTGCAATAGGAGTCTGCTAACAACAGCACTTACACTATCACCCCTCTGGTTTGCGGATCACAACAAGCAAAGTTATAATATCACTACCAAATTAGCCAACACTTTTAATCACCCCGCACCACCAATAATACCTTTGAGGTAAAGTGAAAATCAAAATAGTGACCAACCATTTGCACAGGTTTGACAGGAACACCCAGAATTTATAATTGACTATATATATATATATCTAACTAAAGTCAATTAGCTCTTGGAGGCTTGGAGATATAAAAATGTATTTCTAGGTAAATGAGCTCCCGTACCAAGTTGGAAAATGCATATATTATTTATGTAATGGTGTTCCTTTTACTCGTTTAGGTACGATACTTTTTAAATCATTGAAATCGTTCCATTGGTTGCGAAGATATTACACATTTTGTACCAGTCAACCGCGGGGCGGCCGAATAGCTCATGTGACGTCACGAAATCTTTTCCGCCCGCGGGCGCGCTCTCCGCAATTCATTTATTAGAGTTCACTCGATCTGCGCGGGTCGTGTTGTGGTTTTTACGTGAATATGCCGAACTATAAGTACTGTATAGTACCGAAGTGTACTAATACTTCAGTTAGTACACCTAAAAAACTATTTTTCAATGTGCCAAAGGTCCCGAAAGTGCGCAAAAAATGGTGCACTATCATGAAGAGGGATGACAAAATTCCGCTTTCGTGCCAAACTTCAAGATTTTGTTGCGAGGATCATTTTGATGTAAGAAGGTAGGTACCTCCATAATATACCAACTATGATAATAGTTGGTATATTATGGAGGTACCTACTTACATCAAAATGATCCTCAATCATTACTCGTGTGGTAAACAGGTGCGTAGGTAGCTTAGTAAAGCTTGTTTACGAATGTTAAAGAAAAATACAGGGTCGTACCTACTAGGTATATTTCAATGAGTAAGTAAATGATAAAAAATGTAAGTAGTGAAGTTTCTAATAACCCTTCCTCGGTAGTCGGGTTAAAGCCAGGGTCGTACTTAGGTCTAACTACAGTAAAATGTGCCGTTCCCGGTAATATTCCCCAATGCGGGAATATCCCACAAGTTTCCCGGGATATCGGGGATCATTTTGGGATTATAGTTATAGATTCTATCTCATCATCATCATCATCAGCCTGTAGAAGTCCACTGCTGGACATAGGCCTCCCCCACACGTTTCCAGGAAGAACGATTCTGAGCCCTTTCCATCCATCGACTTCCCGCGGTTCTAACAATGTCGTCAGTCCATCGGGTAGGAGGACGTCCTACGCTTCGTCTTCCGGTTCGTGGTCGCCATTCGAGAACCTTTATTTCCCAACGGTTGTCGGTTCTACGAGCTTTATGGCCTGCCCACTGCCACTTTAACTTGCTGATTCTGAGAGCTGTCGGTGACCTTGGTTCTTCTACGGATTTCCTCATTTCTGATTCTACCTCGCAGTGAAACTCCCAGCATCGCTCTCTCCATAGCTCGTTGTGCGACTTTAAGCTTGTGTATGAGACCAATAGTTAGCGACCACGTCTCAGTGCCATAAGTCATCACTGGTAACACACACTGATTATAGACTTTCATCTTGAGGCTTTGCGGTAACTGTGACGAGAAGATGTGCCGTAATTTCCCGAACGCTGCCCATCCGAGTTGGATTCGTCGGCTGACCTCCAACATATACCGGTACGGGTGCGACATGAGCATTTGACATAAGTTTCGTCTTACTCATGTTCATTTTAAGACCCACCTGTTGGGAGACAATATTGAGGTCTCTAAGCCTTGTTTCTAGGTCTTCCAGCGATTCCGCCATTATGACTATATCGTCGGCAAATTGAAGGTGACTTAAGTGTTCGCCATTGACATTGATGCCATACCTATTCCAGGACACGAGCTTGAAAATATCCTCCAGTGCAGACGTGAACAGTTTCGGAGAAATTACATCTCCCTGTCTCACTCCTTTTTGCAACTGGATAGGATTTGTACTCTGGTCCTGGAGTCGGATAGTCATGGTGGCATTACTATATAGGCCTTTCAACACTTCGATGTACCGATAGTCAATTTGACACCGCTGGAGTGACCGTAACACTGCCCAGGTTTCGACTGAATCGAAGGCTTTTTCATAGTCCACAAACGCTAAACAAAGTGGCTGGTTATACTCTTCGGTCTTCTGTATAACCTGCCGGAGCGTATGAATGTGGTCTATGGTACTGAAGCCTTTTCGGGACCCGGCTTGTTCGGGAGGCTGGAAGTCGTCTAGCCTACGAGCGAGACGATTAGTAACTACTCTCCTTCAAAAGGGTGTTATCACCTTTCTTAAAGAACAGTACCACCACACTCCTGCTCCATGCCTCTGGCGTCGTACCCTCGAGGATGGGGATATCTATCTATACATGTAATAAAACTGTAGCCAAAGTGAATGAAAAAGAAGTACGTAAATCTAAGCGCGAACGAAGTTTCGAGCAAAAGTGATATATAATAAAAAAGAAAAAATATATACCTGAATTTATTATATTTTTAGGTGGAAGCTGATAATAATAATAATAATGCTGAACAATCCACACAGCATCATCTAGCCCCAAGCTAAGCAGAGCTTGTGTTATGGGTACTAGATGACTGATATACTTAATACAATACATTACATGCATACATATTTTTTATTATACATAGAAAACACCCAGAACACCCGGAATAAATATTAGCAGATCGTACAAACATTTATCCCAAGGCGGGAATCGAACCCGCAACCTCCGCGTCGCAGGCGGACATTCGCCAGCCGCGCCACATCGGTCGTCATATGGAGAACTACGTCAAGTATGGCTTGTGGGAGGAATGCTTAGATTGAAGAAGGAAGTATTGCATTCCTGTATTGTATTCCTGACCTTGATTATTTATTGTATAATTTTTAAATAAATCTGGGTATAACCTACGACAAAATATAATTTAAATTCTTAGGGCTTATTTTAAACTTAACATACCTAACGCTTTCGTTTATTCATAGCTCTAAATTACGTGTCCAAAGAACTTAGGTAGGTACATTCCTGTCAAATTAAGTATTTAAGTCTAATTTTATTTATTTTATACCTACATAATATTTTTCTTTAAACCTTTAAGTTTCTACATACTTATCTACATACCAATGTTGAAAATAACAGCGTAGGTAGTTACAACAACAAACACAACTTCCCTGGCTGACTAACCTAAAACTTTTAGGTATTTTATAGGCTAGTCCAAGTATGTGTACCTACCTACATATTATCCTGTTATTCTGATTAGGTTGATAATGAGATTTGTTTACCTCTGAAGTTTCCAACCATGAATTTCAGCGCTTGTGTAATTTAAATGATTACTAAGATAATCAAATACCATGAAGGTATCAACTTTAGGTAGATTATCGGATTGCGCTTGCTCAAAACCGATATCTACCTTATTTCTAATACTCATTTGTTATATTAAAATAACAACCTTCTAATAAAAACCTAATCAAATCACTTGGTGACGTTACGCTCCGTGTCGGACGAGTATCGCGAACAGAAACGGGGCGCGTAGTGGTTTGGCGGCTAGCGCTGGGCCATTGTGACGTCATCGCTTCCGTTCGCGCGGTCAGTGAATCTCGTTCGGTATTTTGCCCATAACTTAGTCAGTTTTGGCCGTAGAAAAAAAAATTTTGCATTTTATGTTTTAGTTTCTCAAGGCCTATAAAACTGCATTCATAGAAAAAACTGTGACGGGTCCCCATTAGTTTAAAGGAGTGTTCGCATAGGTAAGACTGGTTTCCGATTCCATCCATACGCGAAAGCAGTGGTGTGTTTCAGTTAGTCGATTATTTTTGATCGATTTAATCGCGGTAATGAAATGCTACATTCTTACTTGCACAACTCTATCCTTTTCGCGGCGCGCAAGGTAAACTGTCAAGTGTTTTGTGGTGTAAATTTGTAAATCTCGAAATATTTTTAAGATCTTTGGATGTACAGTGATCTAAGTTTTCAAATCGTAATGCTGTTCTATTATTCAAACTATTGTATTACGTATTTCAGGTCGTCCAATAGTGAAAAATCATGGCTGAAGTCGAAGTGTACGTACCCATTATTTGTGTTTAGTTGGTTATTTTACTCCTTTTCCACTCAATTCGACTCAAATATATCTCATAGTTATATAATGCAATTAATAGAATAAAACTGGATGCATGTTTATAATGCCTACAAAATGTCAACATAACCTATTTGAACCTCTCGCATTTCTACAGTTTTCCTAATCTGATTATATTTTCTCTTAAATATTCGCAATTACCGGGCTACAACCTGCCTAATTAATATTTTTTCGTTATGAAGATCATTTTGTGACCTAGTTGTATAACCTAGGTATATTCTTTCAGTGAGATTCCCGCGAACCCCGTCCTGAGCGGAGGTGCTATGGACGTGAACCAGGCCTTGCAAGAGGTCCTGAAGACTGCTCTCATCCACGGAGGCCTGGTACATGGACTTCACGAGGCTGCAAAGGTCCTAGACAAGTAAGTCAAGTGTTCAGAAGTGAAATGCTAGGTACTCCAGAAGACACTTACCCTGGTAAAGTAAGGTTGTAATAAACAAATATCACCGTTTAACTATTTCTTTCTTATGCTAAGGTTATTTGGACCAGGGTAGGTGTTACAGTTGATTTTGTGGAGAACTCTGTAGATCAAACTATATAAAAAATGTAGATTATTGTAACCTCTAAAGTTTTGTTCTGTGTAAGGCTAATGAAAGTGGTGTTATAGTACATACATACCTACCATTAAAATGTTGGTACCTGTAGTAACTGTTATGGTTTGAGGAATACTAACTCACATTAGCAAAGACTAGGTGTTGTAATGGTTACTGTTGGTTGTGTGTTTGTTAGGCTAAGGCCTCTTAAATTTTTGCATTTTGTGCCTTTGTTCACCAGTCTCATAGAAATCCAGCTTGTTTCACCTTCAGATACTTATTTTGATCCACAGGCCATTGGACAAATGAACTGAAATCCTACCTTACTCTAGCAATCTTATTGCTACAAAATTATATTTCCGTGAATTTGGCAATGGAGTCCAACCTAATATTCACTCACTGGGTGGCTGTTTTAGTCATGTGGTGGGTGGAAATATTAGATCTGTTTATTAATGAGAGGTCCAATGACCTCTGTTGCCTAGAAAAACGCACACGCATAGTACCACATCACTTGTCACATCGAGTTTGTGGCCTCCCATGTGTGCTACATATTCAACTAACAAGGTTTTGCCTCTTCGTGAAACTAATAAACACATGTTGGCATATTTTATTATAGTATTTGAATGTGTTGCATGTATTTATTTGCCTTTCAGGAGGCAAGCTGTACTCTGTGTCCTTGCTGAAAACTGTGATGAAGCTGCTTACAAGAAGCTAGTACAGGCCCTCTGCAACGAGCACCAAATTCCCCTTGTAAAGGTATGCAAAATGAAAAAATATTTCTATGTACCTACCAATAATGTACATTTAAAGTAAGATTCTAGATGTTTTATGTTTACACATAATTTTTAAGCGGAAATCCGTGGTCTCTGCCTACCCCCATGGGAAACAGGCGTGATTTAATGTATGTACATAGACATACATACATAATTTTCAAACCAATTTTATTTTTGTACTACAAACTACAAAGTGCCGTCTTCGAAAAGTTTCGACTCGGCGAAAAGTTACTTAATACCTTACAATAAGGTTGTTTTTCTTGTAGGGGGTTGATCCCTGGGGAATGATTGATTGGTACTACGCCCACTCTCTTGGCATAAAACCCTAAACTGGCTTTTTACTGATAAATGGCAGTTTTAGGAACACAAAACAATACTGCACTGCAAAGCACACCAACAACTAAACTGGTTTTTGGTGCCGTAGACAGTGCAATATAAAATGGAGTGCCAAAATGTGTAATTTTCATTTTGAGTGTTACACTATGCAACATTTCATACATTTGGAAACCAGTTTCATTAATATTTGCCATCCTAGGTGACAAAAACGTGTACAAACTCTTTGGGAATTATTAGAAATGGTGTTTACCATGTTTTTTGAGATTTGTTATTATTATTTTTGACTATAATAAATAATAATAATAACAAATCTCAAAAAACATCCTACAGTTTTCTTGTATGATGCTTTTAACAACTTGATCACAGGTCAAACTAAGCAACAATGAAGTTAAAAAACACCGTGAATAGATATCTCGTTTCTAGTTATGTATTGATCAAAATCATGAATTTTCAAGAGGTGTAATTTCTTTATGTAAAAAATCTTCTTCCTCCAGGTTGATAATAACAAGAAACTCGGCGAATGGGCGGGTCTCTGTAAAATCGACAAGGACGGCAAGGCGAGAAAAATCGTCGGTTGTTCATGCGTAGTTATCAAGGTGAGTCACAAATATGCAGTAGTTAGTCGAGCTCTTAGCGAAGGATTGGTCCGGGGAAGTACCACCATGCCTATTTCTGCCAGTGAAATTACAGGCACATGAGGCCTTAACACGTCTATACCTTAGGTTGGTGGACACAGAGCAGATAATTGTAGAGCACGATACTAACCAATGCAATACACGGCAATGCTTGTTGGTAGGTGGATGGTAACCATTTAACATCAGGTTGGCCATCAGTTAGTTCCTTGTTATAATAAAAGTTTAATGTAATTTGCTGAAAAAATCTTCCAATAACTCTAGTCTAGTCTTTACAGCTGGGATAGTAAATAGCTATGCCTTCTGTGTAGGTTGTGAGTACAATCCCCACTGAGGATAAGCATTTGTGTGATGAACAAACATGCTTCTTCAATGTCTCGGTGTTGTATTTGGTTCCCATACATTTGCTTAGTTTGAGGCTAGGTGGTGTTATTGTGTAAAATATCTGTCATTTTTTCGTTTTTATTTTTTAATGCGCTGCAAAGCACACCAAAAACTGCCCTGGTTCTTGGTGCCGTAGTCAGCGCAATAGTAACTGGGTGCTTAACTGTGTTGCAGTCATAATGAATGCAACTCATATGCAACACTTCAAACATTCTTACACATGAATATATTTGTTGTTTATTTCATGATGAAAGTACAAAGTGAGTTGGTTTTTTTAACTATGAATTCAACATTCAGGCAGCGTAGGATCCTTCAGACCAATTGTACCATCAGCCAGTACTGTTGGCTGATACCAAGTTTTTTTCGTTTTCCGGATACCGGATTTCGGTCTCGAATTTTTTAGTAGCCTAGTGCCCCCATATGCCGCTAGGGGCGCTTATCGTATCTCCATACAAAAAATTCAAAATCTGTTATCCGCAAAACGTATAAAACTCAGAATCCGCTCAGATGGTCCCCGTATTTGTGTTTTTATGTAGATTTTAGCTTTAGCACAAATGTAAACATGTTTTTAACCAAAGTAATGTAGAGTACATTACTAATAGAATGCCAATCTAGGGACAACTAATTTGGCTAGTGAGTAATTTTACGTAGACTTACATTTTTAGAACAAATTATTATTTTAAGAATGTGCTCACTAACACGTTTCTAAGAACAATTTGTGCTAAACAAGAATATGTAACTAGGGATCTTTTTCGTTTAATTACGTTTTCAAATTTTAATGTTTTTTATAGTTGTGGTCGTACACATCTTTAGTTCCAAACTAAGCATTGGTATCTACCGGATATCATTATTTTGTCAAGGCGTATAAAATGTGTTCTGAAATTGTTTTTTCCTGTTTACAGGACTTTGGTGAGGAGACGCCAGCGTTGGACGTGCTCAAAGACTACCTGAAGGTCTCGAGTTCTTAGGTCATAAGCTATGTAATAAAAAACCAAAAAAATTGACATAATCTTTTTATTGCTAAAATAACATTAAACATAATTAATAGTTTCAAACACCACACCTATAAATAATTGAGTGAAAACTTAATTGAAATAAATAAATTGGACAGTAAATAAATTCGATAAGCAATTACATAGAAATATCATCAAATTGCCTACATTACTAATTTATAGTAATAGTTATAAATAATTGAGTGAAAACTTAGCTGAAAATAAATAAAATGGACAGTAAATAAATTCGATAAGCAATTACAGACAAATATTAGCAAATTGGTCACAAATCTCCTTGTGTTTCGGCCATTGTTGCACTTGACATTCCCTGAAATAGGAAACATTCAAAATTAAAATAACATAATGGTAGGTAGGTACCTACTTAAATTTTGCGCATATTTAGACTCATCAAGCTGTTAGCGGTAATCAACAAACATAATCATGTCGTAGAAGAACATCACGTATCTCTGGATGCGTCTGGTTACGTATGTAGGTGGATAAGAGATAGAGCGAATAGTATAGGATAATGCGGTAGGACAGTCAAAAGACCGATGCCAGTTATAGGATCTATCCATCAGTGTTCGATGGATAGAGAACCCCTTCTCGAGACGCATCGTATCACGAGTCTTCTTCAGACTGAAGATAATGGAGACAACTTCAAACCTTAATGGAATATGATAAATTAGATATACCTACCTTCCACAATACCATTCAGTCTTGCACCGTGAGCACTTCTTGCTAGCCTTCTCGCCACATCGACCGCACTTAGCACCACCGCTATCCATTACCAGCGCCGCGTCACTGGTATACGATTCTAGAAGCTTCTTGGCCATCTCTCGGGATTCGTCCGATCCATCTAGATGGAATAGGCCGAGTTGGGCTTTGGCCATCGATTTAGTGCGCTTGTGGACTTGTTTGAGATAGCTATTTTTTATCTAAAACATAGGAAGGTTAATTTTCATTCTAAAAAAGTGATCAAATTGTGCAGCGCCATCTTTTGGCTTATAAATAAACCTATCTTAAACTAGAGCTACTCATCGGTAGATGGCGCTGAGCATCATAACTTTTCGTGAACGTTCGTCAAAACGAAAACTGTCTATATCCAATAGATGGCGTTAATCTTACTTGAGGAACAAGTTCTATGAGCGTGCAACCCGGGTTCTTGACACCACTGCTTCGGTTGTTCAAACTGGAATAGTCGCCCACAGAAAGGCGGCAAAGAAACATCTTTAAATCACCCAGTGGAGGGATCTGGTCCAACATCAGGTCGGTAATTTTAGCTTGAAGCTAGAAAATAAAAGTTTTAATAATTTTATTGTTTCTAAAGTTATCTTAGATTACCACTCATGCATAACCTTAATTGCTTATATCGCACACAACACCTACCTACATCTTGGTAAACTATCTTAAAATGGTATCTTTGAGTAAGTCTTTATCATACACGGCCCGATTTTACTTTTATGTTCTGTTGCTCATCACACTCGCTAAACATGCAGGTACTTAGTCAAAGTCAAAAAGCATTTATTCAGTAAAAACCGCAGGAATAATCTTGAAACGTCTTAAATATAGGTAAATCTAAGCACCAGTTCCTTGCGACCAAGCCTAGAAGAACCGGCAAGAAACTTACGGCTTAATAATAATAATAATGCTGGACAATTCACACAGCATCATCTAGCCCCAAGCTAAGCAGAGCTTGTGTTATGGGTACTAGATGACTGATATACTTAAGGAGGGGGTATTCGCCAACTCGAGGTTTTCTCCAAGTAATTTCTCTTTGATGAGTGAATATAAATGTCCAAAAAAAATATATATTGTTTATTAAAGACTAAATTTTAATTTGTACAATTGAAAAAATTCTAACTATATTATTACTATATGAAAAAAATATCCAAAGTGAAGCAATTTTTATTTTAAATTTGGTTATTTCTTCTAAACGGTATTGATTTTTAGTATTTTTATTTCACACAAATATCTGTCAAAGTTTTTATCACAAAGTGAACAATTGGCAGTTCGAACTAATAATTCATTAAGCTACAATTAATTATTTCTTGAATGCGATACGAAATGGAATGCGCGGGTCCCTGTGCGGGCGACGGGCGGCAGTGCAACTCAGACTGTCGGACGGGGAGGTTGTGCTGCTCATTGCTCCGATTCGCGCATGGACGATTTAGTGTTAGTTTTTTAATTTCGTTTTTTTGTAAATCGTAGGTAAGGCACTTACGTAAATTTTTCGCGCTTCACGCTTCTTTATAAGTTTGGTAGATTACTCTTTATTCATTACTATGGCAAATAAAGTTACGTACGGTACAGGATACCTACAGTTTCACAACTATACTCGAATAATAAACCACACAGTAATAGGTTAGCCCCTCGAAGTAGGCGGGAGTAGTCGTATACACCCTGTAAGCATTCGTCGTAGGTATCCTAGGATACCCGGTTGACATAGGCTAAATTATTTTTCAAAAATTAGGGTTCCTTACTAAAACCCGTGCAAAGCTGGGACGAGCCGCTAGTATTCTATAATAATTTACGAAACCACCGATATGATGCACGGTCGATGTGGCGCGGCGGGCGAACGTCTGCCTGCGACGCAGGAGGTTGCGGGTTTGATTCACGACTTGGGATAAATGCTTGTACGATTTACAAATTATTATTATTATGCTCCTGGCATAACTGCAAAAAGTCAACTTACAGGAGGATGTGGTTTTCAGATTATTTCAGAAATTATAAACCTTTTTGGTAGTTTTTTGTCTAAATAATTTCAGTATAATAATAATAATAATGCTGGACAAGCCACACAGCATCATCCAGTCCCAAGCTAAGCAGAGCTTATGTTATGGATACTAGGTGACTGATATACTTAATACAATACATTACAAACATAGATATTTTTTTATTATACATAGAAAACACCCAAAACACCCGGAATAAATATTTGTAGATTGTACAAACATTTATAATATTATAAATACTTTTTTAAATTGACTATCCTATCTTGCTCCTAAACCACTTCTAAACTACTTAATACATATATATCTATATATACAAAAAATATAGATATATATGTATTACGATTTTTTAAATTATAATAATGGAATTTACTCTTGTTTTTTCGATTTTTTCCCTTTATTCTATCGGTTGTGCCCCTCTTGCCCGTTGATTATCGCTCGAAAGAAGTTATAACCTCCATTGGGCCTTTTTACCTCGGAGTTTTGCGTGTGCAAGATTTTGGAAAGTGAGCACACCTACATTATATATATCTGCCTACATTATTAAAGAATATTAGCTATTGCTTGAGCTGATTATCAAAAAGATGGGAATCTTTTAGATAATCAGCTCAACACAAGTAACGCAGTTAGTTAGGTCTTAAAATGTGCCCTTGTATCTGGTCTGTATATTCTGCAATTAAACTACGTGAAAAGCAGTTAGCATGCCTTTGTTGTATTTCTGTAAGAAATAAAAGATTTGCACATATATTTTTTTCTTCCTGTAGAACTCCATCATAATTTCTTCCCAAGAGGGCAAGTTAAATCCATGGTAAGAATACTTTCAAGTTATCGAACTAGCATCATTTGATTGGCTGTATCGAATGGGTGGTCAAATACGAATAATGGCCAATACGGTGCTCGATTGTCTTTATTCATGTCCAGACATATACTAGTGCGTATATTTCTCCCTCATAGTGCCACGATCACATAGATCCACATAGATTTATGGATGGTGTAGGAGAATTATGCTCTCTATCTCCTCGAGCGACGGCTGTAAATTATAACGACGCGCTTCAAAATGCAATGCTACCGACAGTCCGTAATATTTAAATTTCACCATATGACTGCGGCGTCGTTGATGCTTGTGATTGTGACAATTTAATAAAAGGATACATCTACTTTTAGCTTTGTTTTCTGACAATATAATAAAAACGAATCCCGAAATAAACTGTTTTATTGAACGCATATTGTTAGTAACAAGTGTACATAATTTGTAAATTCCGACAGGTGGACTCGCCTTGTGTCAGAACTTTACAATTTTATGTAGCTTATGATTATTGGTTCCATCAAGTTCAAGCTAAGAACAGCTGTCAGCGTAACAAACAGTAATCATCGTTATCTTTAATCAGATAAAGAGGGCAATAGAAGTTGTCAAATCGGTTTGCAAGCGAAACTAATCCTTATCACCTATGAATCTGCAAGCGGCATTCAACCTTAGGGTGGTAAACCAATTTTTTGGGCGACTGTACCTATAATTTTTTGGGAAAAGGCTAGAACCTCTGTAACCAGAGCTATACCTACCTGTGTAAAAAACTTATGGATCTTCACCGTGCTTGGAAGGATTTGCAAAAAAAGATATGAGCTTGATGATATGTTTCGGTTACCGTCATCTCTTACAACACAAGATTTTATAAAAATGCAAGGACATCACGGTCAACCTACCAGCCTTGATGAAAACCTTAGAAACCCTTGCCATCCACCTCTCAAAGGGTAAGTTCTGGAACTACTTACTACAAAAAGAGGAAGGAAAGACTTTGTCACGCCTAAATTAGTTGCAGCTTTAGACAGATGTCAATTAAACAAGGAATTCTGTTTATATACTTCAGGCTGTAGCAAAAGCACTAGATCTTAGCTGTGATGATTTCCTGATAAAAAAATCGTCCATTCGACGCATTTGCACACAGAGTAGAAAATATAGTGTAATCTATAAAATCAAATTTTGTTTTAAAATGTGTGTTTGAAATAAGAATCCACCAAATCACAAGTAGCCCTGATATCATAATGTTAAAAAAGTTTATATATTTCAATTGATTTATATGCTTATAGAAAAATGTTAAAAACAGAAATTTTAAATTCGCGGGTTAATGTAAATGTAGACAGATAAAATTTTGTATTTAAGTAAGTCTTGATAGTTTAAAAAGAAATACGGGGTATACAATTCGATTTCCAAAAAAAAAATATAAGGGACTTATATTCGTCCATATAAGGGACACCCTACAGTACATGGTAGTTTGGAAATAAAAGTCACCCTAGTTGACAGTAGCGGCTTGTGTGCCTTTCTTCACCGGGCAAAATGAACCACTCATCTGATTCCGCGCGTGATAATAGGCAATAAATAAAGCATAAAAACTTGATTATTAAAATATACATGTTGTTTTCTATATTTTTTTGAACTGATATGATGTAAAATGGTATGTAGATGCTGAAAATAAAAAAAGTACTATCAAAGACACAATCAAATCTACGCCCCTGTGACTAGGATATGACGTATTGCATCGTGTTATTATGAATATAAATATTTTTTAGCCAACTTAGTATTATCTTCATATTTATTTACTTATTTTAGGAAGACTTGTGCCTTTATTGACCAGACAAACAAATCATAAAAACTTGATTATTAAAATATCTACATGTTTTTTTATATGGTATGTAGATGCTGAAAATAAAAAAGTACTATGAAAGACACAATCAAATCTACGCCCCTGTGACTAGGATATGACGTATTGCATCGTGTTATTATGGCTATAAATATTTTTTAGCCAACTTAGTATTATCTTCATATTTATTTACTTATTTTAGGAAGACTTGTGCCTTTATTGACCGGACAAACAAATCATAAAAACTTGATTATTAAAATATATACATGTTTTTTTATACTTTTTTGAACTGAAATTATGTAAAATGGTATGTAGATGCTGAAAATAAAAAAATGCTATGAAAGGCACAATCGAATCTACGCCCCTGTTACTAGGAAACAACGTATTGCATCGTGTTATTATGAATATAAATATTTTTAAGCCAACTTAGTATTACCTATGTTTTTATTTATTTACTTATTTTAGGAATACTTGTGCCTTTATTGAACGGACAAATAAATCATAAAAACTTGACGCCCTGTTACTAGGATACAACTTATTGCATCGTGTTTTTTTTACTTCTTAAGTTAACACAAACACGTATTACATTAAAGTAAATATAAATGAAATTATTAAATTAATATTTTAATGAAATGATTATACAATTTTAATTAAGCTTTTTAGGAAATTATTTTAACTTCATAGGTTGAGCTTAAAATTTATAAAAAGTTGTTTTAGTAGTTAGTACATAGTTAGTTATTAGTTATTGTATGAACATTATTTTTATTATTATTTCAAATTGTTATGATCATATGCTAAACGGGCGGAGGGCAGTGGTACGCCATCATACAGGTTTTTCAGTTTGGGTACCAATGCTGTCTAACCAATGAATAGTCATGTATGTTGTTTCCAAATAAATTTCATTTCATTTCATAATGAATATAAATATTATTTTAGCCAATTTAGTATTATCTTTTTATTTATTAACTTATTTTAGGAAAACCAGTGTCACCACTAAAATATTTCTTTTATATTGAGTAAATTTTTAGAGCACGATAATAGCGCGGCTCCTTGCCAACAAACAAGGAGCGCGTGTTGCGCTTTGCGAGCGTAAAAATATAGCGGGGGGCACGCGGTCGGCGCGGGGAAATTATCCCACTCCGCCTGAATCCTCAAGGTCGTTGGCGAATACCACAGCCTTAATACAATACATTACATAATTATAGATATTTTTTATTATACATAGAAAATACCCAGAACACCCGGAATAAATATTTGCAGATCGTACAAACATTTATCCCAAGGCGGGAATCGAACCCGCAACCTCCTGCGACGCAGGCGAACATTCGCCAGCCACGCCACATCGGTCGTCAAATAAAAGTAAGGTAAATAATAGTAAGGTAAATAATGAAGCTCCAGTGTGGTGCCAATCTAACTGAATGATGATTGAACTGACTGATGTATGTTGATTCATACCCTGCAAAAGTGAGTACGTCGGCTCTCCTCGATGCTATAGTAGTGGTTCAGTCTCGGCTCCAGAAGCAGCTGACGCAAACACAGCCATAACTGTGCCTCGCTGCGATGCATCTGGCTCAGATCATCAACAGTTGGCTTGGACCAGCGGCCGACTGAGATAAGAAATTGTGTAATGTAAATAGGTGCTGTAGGTAGTAGGTACTATGCTTTTGGTATCCTACATATTACAATAGAACATAAATATCCTGGCTTCCAGAGTGTACCGCGCTAACGACGTCCACTCGCTATTGCCGCTCGGTCGGTAATATGAAGCTCGCGATACCACTTATAGGTAGACAAAACACTACAGGTTCCTACTATATCCGGCGACAACTAAGTTGTCCCTGAGTGACGAACAATACCAGCAAGTTAATCACGTGGTTTCCAAAGGACAAGTTGCTGGTCACCAAGAGCTACTTAGTTACCAGCGGGATGATTATATATCTGTTGTTGCATTCAGAATCCACTTGCAATAATTACTGATAAGCTATAGCAAAAAAGAATAGCTTCTCGACTTTAATCCCTAGGTACGGTAGATTCTTTGAGGATGTCTAATGGGGATAATCAGACTAAAGTCCAAATATTACTTTTGGTATACACCCACATTTTGGAGTAGTTGGTATTCCATACGTGTCAGGATGCAAGCCCATCGTAGCTGCTAGAATACTAACTAGTTTCCTCATGCTGTTTTCCATTACCGTTTTAGAGAACTGGCATTTTTCTATAGAAAAATCCATTGGTACACTACCGGATTCAAAGTCACGATTAGGATTAGAAAGCGGGGTCACCCCCACTAGACCACCGGTGCATGCTATAGCAAATTTGTCATAATGTGGCATTTCAAACGTGATTCTCATCGCTACCTACAATAGAAATGATTCTACTTCTAGCAATTCCAGTTAGTGTACTATCCATCTACTTAAAGCTTGCCGAAATGACTCACAGTTGAACACCTCCAAGTCGCCACTATCATTGGTTCTACTCCAAGGCTCCATTGTCAACAGATGTGCCAGCAGAGAAGGCACGTCGTACGTCTTGTAAAGACTCGTGGATATCAGTGCGCCCATTTTAGCCATCTCCATATGTTCCGCTAGATAACTGATACAGGACAATTTGTTGTTTGAACTCTTAAAATATCTTATTTCACTAGGTATCTACTCCTTACTCAGGATTCAGGGGTATCAGGAATCTTACTCACAAAGTACCCACCTAATCTAGCAATTCTTAGGACCCCGCTATCAAATCACATCCTATCCCTCAGGATAAGTAGGATATCTGTTTCGCAATCAGTTAGCTCTGCACTATTGACCATGGCGGTGATTGCGAATCTTATGTTGCAATCAGTTTGTAATTGGCTCTCCAGCCGTTCTAATTATCTAAATAAATAAATGACATATTTAGGCTAAAAACAAATAAATAAATCTATACAAATGAAGTGTATGTTTGTAATATTAAAATAACCGCTTTTTACTACATGCATATGAATGTATATGCGATACATATTCCAAAATAGCATTTTTTTAAATTTTTGTCTGTCTGTCCCTTTGTTCCGGGTAATCTCTGGAACGGCTGAACCGATTTCGACGGGACTTTCACTGGTAGATAGCTGATGTAACAAGGAGTAACTTAGGCTACTTTTTATCCTGAAAAAATAACGGGAACGGGAAAAAACTGCCACGCGGGCGATACTGCAAACGACCGCTATTTTATGCCGTATTAACGCCATCTGTCGGCAACATCGAGTACTACTTAGTTAAGATTTGTAAGTAAAAATGTTTACCGCCCAACGAAGTGGGCACGGGTCAGCTAGTAATATATATATACTCGTATATGCTATAAAAATCTATCATAATATTTGACACTTGCAACTTGAGTTTGATTGCAACAAAAAATATACAAGCACCTTTTGCCTTTCTTGGATTCTTTGTTAATGATAAGCAGTTCCAGTCCAAAGCTAGTCTAGTCCAGTAATTTCACCAAGTTGTATTCAAAGTTACAAACAAGTTCTCTACTGATAAACCACTTGACTAAGAGCTTCGTTATTCAGTAGATAACTTGTATCTCGTCAACTATAACAGACCGGACTATGGAGATGCATCTCATGCTGACATCAAATTGAAGGTCGCGTTTCTGCCGATCCAATTCCTCTGCTGCAGTCTCGCACTGTAGCTCTTGCGTTGTCAGTGGCTTTAGGTAACCATTGCTGAGAACAGAAAGAGACAGGTTTCGCAGAATCCTAGCACTATATTGGAATATAATTCTTGCTACACTGTCTTGGTTATAACTTGGTGGAGACACAGAGGCGCATTTGGCCCACACATATATGTTTTTTATACGACATGCTGTTAAACCAAGCAGTTGTTTAGTGGCTACCATCAACAGAGCATTATCTAGCAGGTCACTTTCGCTAGAAACGCGCCGTCTTTCCTAAAAGGAGAGACTGAGTTCGTCCGGGGAAGTACTACCACTGCACTGTAACTACTTCTGCCGCCAAGCAGCGATGCTCGCATTGCTGTGTTCCTGTTTGGAACGTGTAGGTGCCAGTGAAATTACAGGCACATGAGGTTCATCACCAGTATGCCTCATGTTGATGGACGCAGGGTAGGCAGAGTAGGGCACGTAGGTTGATAGCTACAGTGGATCGAGGATATCTACAGCACGGAGCTAATTTAGTTCCATTTATTTACTTGATTAGAGCAATCAACGCTGTCAACTGCTCAACGGCATAGTCGATCAGATCTCCAGCCACTTCGCTAACGCACTGAGCGCCGTCCTCATGGAACAGCACAGTTTCTAGTAGACCCACGGCTGCAGCTTCATGATACAACTGGAATTAAACCATTATGGTGGAAATCGATACTGAACATGAAACAGAGGTGCAATCAACTTCGGTCGACACAACTGCTGACTTTATCTATAGAATTTTATCTACGCCCGCTAGCACAAAACTAGCCTCGATATATTTTATCGAGTGGTTTCCTTGTTGACAGCCTGTCGATAAATTCGGTAAAACTCGGTAAAACTTCGGTGTAAGTAACTAAGTTTTATGCTATCAATCTCAAAAATTCTCGGGGTAAATAAATCAGGGTTATACTGAAAACGGTATGTCAAATTTTATCTATCAGTATATCCAACCTTATTGACGACGTTGTAAAGATAGCGAAAAGCTTCAAACTAAGAGAAGGCTATGCTCAGCTAAGGACCTCTTCAGACTGCTGGTGATATGTAGTGATATTTAGTACTAGAAATCAGTAAGGAGTTACTTATGTTACCTATGGAGAATTGATTTGACTTACCACCATATAAATACCAAATGTATTTATTGGAGCCGGTTCCAGTTTCATGATTTGCGGGTAAATTTTTAAGCGCCATACTTGGATGCAGATTGCTTCGTAGACCAAGACCTCCAGCTGAAACAATATCTAAATTAGTGGTGCCCTCTATTGATAATAATTAATAAGTTGGCTATGTTATCAAAATCGTACACAATTTTAATAATAGTAGCTTAAAACCAAATAAAGATCTACTCGATAACAGATGGCGCTAAAAACCGGGTTCTTTTAGAGACCCATTCTGTAATACTGTTATCAATATTGTGATATCAATGAAATTGTATAAGTCTGACGTGGTCTGACCCAGGAGATATTATTAAAGTTATTTAAGTACTTAATACATTGTAGTGGCTGCAAGTTTCAATTAATTTCGATTTAGTTTTCAATGCAAAATTAAGTAATTGGCGACAGATACAAACCTTTCCTGATGAAATAAGAGTTTCTTTAGTAAGTTCTTCTTGCATAGACGAGGCCTCAAGGACGGCTTGCTGGTTTAACTTTTGCAGTCGAATGTGCCAATCAACCCAACTGTGGTTATCAAATAAAAACATTTTGAGCAATATTTATAAATATGAGAAATCAACGACAGTAAAAATATGTATACACACGATTGATTTCCTATGGATTCGATTCGCGATGGATCCATGCTATCAACAAAGATATCTAGCTCACCCACATCCAGAGCACTTATTTGGGGATCTTTTTCAACCATTTTTAAAAGATTTCTAGCCTCAAAATAACGAACCAACCGAAAGTCAAGTGAAACCGTAACCACAAAGTACCGTAACTAGGAGAATGTTTTTTCAATATTTTTTGAAAGATGCCGCTAAAGCACTGTGGTGCTGTCATAGATATGTCCGCAGTCTATAAAAAGTACTCTGTGGTCCGCAGACAGAAAGCTTTTATCTAGATTAAGCGCCATAACGTTGTATGCTCATGGCATTCTCCGAAATTTTAAAAAGCCACCTGCCTAATCTCTCTTTCTTTCACTCAATCTTGAGAAAAAAATATAACGGTATTGTTAGATACCTCTCAAAAGAGATTTTATGAAATCTGCCGAAATGACTTTTTGGTAAGCTAGAAACAACAGGAAATGAACCAAACGCGTTTGGTGTTGCTAGTGCCGACGAAAAAACTAAAATGGCGATAAGCAACGGAAGTCAATTTTCCGTCTTTTTGGTATTTGACACACGTGCCGCGTGGAGTTTAGCCCCGCAGGTGGAGAATTATTTGTTATTTACTAGTTATTTCGTATTTATATTGTTCGCAATTGTATTATTTACCTTTCTACAGTGCCCGGTTATTGAAATGTTGAGTGGGTTTTGTGAAAAGTGATCTCAAATGGATGGTCGTAATGATGACATGCCGCCACAAAAATGTTCTTCGAAAATTCTAACTCTTCCCTACTTCTAATGCTTCATTACGCGTATTCTTTGTAGTTTTATCGTACCTACTCCTTTTGCTATAATTGACTCTATTCATATCTAAATTTGTGTTGATTATTATCACGTTTATTTTCATACACATAACCTTACTACTGTCGTGTGGGTTTCTGCCCATGTAACTGTTAACTGAAGAGTACTATCCTGGATACCATGAGAGCCCAGTTCAGATTCGATACGTGTGTAAATTTCATGAATCACTAACCTAAAACATCACCTGTGCTTTGTTGACATGTCTTACTCATGGAACAGGCGTTTCAATCCTCATGGACTTGTATGAGGTTCCTCTGTTATCAGATTGTGTCCTAACCTAATGCTTGATAGTCTGAAAGTTAGCATAATATGACTGGTTTATACATACCTTAGCAACGATCACATAAAACTACTGTAATAAATGAGCTTAGATCAAGATTCATCAAATCTTTATATATATATATACTTCTGGTATTATTGGTACCTAGTTGTGTTTTGCTCAGTTCTGCAGCTATGGGCTTTTCTACTCTGTTAATGAGTATTCAATGCCTTCCAAAGTCCTATATCACTGTTTTCAAAACCCACCCCACATTGATGTTCTGTACAGTTCTAAAAAAAGTTGTAATAGAACTTTTTGTCTTGTTTCTATAATGACCCTAATATTTCAGCACGATGGTTGCGACAACAGAGAAAAAGGCTGCGGCCCCTAAGGTCGTGAAAGGCAAGGAAGATAGCAAGAAGTTACCGGCTGTCCCTGAGTCTGTGCTCAAGCACAGGAAGAGGAGAGATGCCCTCCGCACACGCCGCCTACAGGTATGAACTCATTTAGAAAACTTTGGGGCAGAGGTTATTTGGTAGTTATGTCAGGAAATTTCAGTTACTTTTTATATACTCTATCCTTGGAATATTCCTGTTCAAGAATCTTTATTTCTAATAAGAATTTACTAAATCCACTTGTTGAGAAATATCTCAAATAAAAAATTGAGGGCTATGTAATAATAACTATAAATAAACATAAATGATATTTTTTGTCTGTTGTTTCCAAAAACTCAACTTATGATGATCCTAATTATTGAAAGGCATAGTTCATCTGATGCAAAGTGCTGTTACCCATCAATAACTGATTTTTAAAATAAACCTGCACCAATTTCTACATCATAGAGTTTTTACTACATATTTATTTTCCTCTCCCAGGTAACGCTCAAGAGGCGTTCAACTGCCATCAAGAAGAAGAAGGAAATCTTCAAGAGGGCCGAGCAGTACGTTAAAGAATACCGCATTAGGGAGCGTGATGAAATCAGGCTAGCCAGACAAGTGAGTAAAGTCACAACACAAGAACACATACACAAGAATTCAATTTCAAAGCCTTTATTGCTAAAAAGAACCTTATACAATATATAATAATAAAATTCACTTTGTTTTAATTTAAGTCCTGTCCTAGCGTGTTGGACACAATGGCCTCCTCCAGCATCTTCCATCCACATCTATTGCTTGCTGGTCTAGACCAGAACGGGCCTGTGATTTTCCGTATGTCATCTGACCATCTCTGGAGCTGTCTGCCTCTCTTTCTCTTTGCGTCGTATCGGGGGGTCCAACTTGTTATGGCCTTGGCCCTGGAGAAACAAGAATACAGGTTCATTAAATTATGAAAAGGCTGAAACTGCCTTAACTCAAAACTACACTTAATGGTCCTGTAGATTAAGTATGGAGACAACACATTCCTGCTACAGTATTAAAGTAGCAGGAAGCCAATTTAGTAGAGTGGCTATTTATAGAGGTGAATGGAGAAGATTAGAGGAGGCCTATGTCGAAAGGCAAACTGTGGTAAAGGATTAGTAAGATAGTGTACATACTTACAGAAATAATGTACTTTAGCAAAGAAATAAAGGCTTTTATTATTATTATTATACAACACATTATCTATACTAATTATAATAATCTTTGTCCTAACTGACTGACTGACTGCGATATAGACAATGCCTAAACCACTGGTTGTAGAGACTTGAAGTTTTCAGAGTATATTCGCCTTGGTGCGTAGAGGTGTACTAAGAAGAGATTTCCCGAAATTCAACATCGCGATGCCGCGCGCGTTTTTTATTGCCATCATTCCTTCAGACAGACCTTCATTACCTTTAATTTTATTGCAAATCATTTACACATCTCTTAGCTTAAATCTGTGCACCCGGTGTCTTGGTGACGCTTGCGACAGAGGCGGCCGTAATACACCCATGTGATTAGGTATGCTCTGCACGAGCCTCTGCGTCTCTATGGCGTTGTAGGCTTTATTAGAGCATAAAGTAACCGAGCGCCCCTATGGTGGCCCGCACCATGCGGAGTCAACTTTCCTAGTGCTCACACATTTATCTAGACCTTATTTCATCATCATCATCTGCCTGAATGAGTCCACTCCTATAGTTAAAGGGTTTGCTGTAGTCACTTGGCAGGTGGAGCTTAGTGTGTTTCCTTAGAAGTATTTGCTTACAAAAGCACCAGTTATATGTGTCAGGAATGTGATACTGACCACCACAGACCGGAAATATATACCTGCAGGTCATGGAAACATTTGCTGTGCTATATGATCAAAACTGCACCCTATTTGTCTCAGCTTGTCAATCGTAAACTGTGTTCTATCCAACTAAGTAACTATTTTACAATTAAATAAATAAATAATAATTGATCTATAATTTGTCTTTATTTCTTGACAGGCACGCAACCGTGGTAACTACTACGTCCCCGGCGAAGCAAAGCTCGCTTTCGTCATGCGTATCCGTGGTATTAACCAGGTTTCCCCTAAGGTAAGTTCGTTTTACTGACATGAGCTGGCCTTAGCTAGCTGATTAGGACAATTTACTATGTCATGTGGCTTGAAGGACAAAACTGCTATGACACATACAGAAATAATAAGACTGGTTAAAACCAGACCAGATGCTAAGTTCAAGTTGAGGATGTTGTTGGTGTCTTGGTGTCTGTTTCATCACACATACAGAAATAATAAGACTGGTTAAAACCAGACCAGATGCTAAGTTCAAGTTGAGGATGTTGTTGGTGTCTTGGTGTCTGTTTCATCACACATACAGAAATAATAAGACTGGTTAAAACCAGACCAGATGCTAAGTTCAAGTTGAGGATGTTGTTGGTGAAATTTCTTGGTGTCTGTTTCATCATAACATGGCTGATAGTGATAAAGGTGCTTTTCTGGTAATTATGAAAGGAAGAACCCAACTAAAATTTCAAAAGCCAATAGTTATGCAGGTTTGTTAGGAAAAATGCGCTTTGCACGAGCCAATGCGTCTCCATGACGTATTAGGCACATTAGGAGCGCACAGTAAGCGAGCGCCCCTATGGTGGCCCGTACCCTGCGGCGTCAACTTTCCTAGTGCTCGAACATTGTTATATCCTTCAGTTATTGCTTCTTGCAACTAGTCACTATAAACTTGTATTATGTGCTCAATTAGACTACTTATGCTCAAGGACATTACAGGCTTCACTCACTAAGCCAAGTATATAAAGTCCTTCTGTTATCACATATTGTCATACTTTGGATATTCTTTCATTCAACTTCGAATCAGATGAGAGAATGTCCAACGGACGACACTATGATCTGCAGGATGATGATATCTTCAGACTCTTGAAGAAGTACTGGTGGGATATCAAGGCTGCTACCGAATGTTCTGCCATGAAACTGATTCTGTGATACAAAATAAACATTTTGTTATTATTATTTCAGGTCCGCAAAGTTCTCCAGCTATTCAGACTGCGACAGATCAACAACGGAGTGTTCATCAGGCTGAACAAGGCTACAGTGAACATGCTGCGTATCGCAGAGCCTCACATCGCGTGGGGATACCCTAACTTGAAGAGTGTGCGCGAGGTATGTTTTTTATTTTTACTAAAACTTTACTCTGCACAAAGTATACGCTCTGCACGAGCCACAACATCTCCATGGCGTTGTAGGCTTTATTAGAGCGTAAAGTAAATGATCGCCCCTATGGTGGCCCGCACTATGCGGAGTCAACTTTCCTAGTGCTCATACATTCCTTCGTGTTGCTAATTTAAAAACTCCATTGTCCTAAACACAAATACCTAACTGCAGACTATCTAGTTGTAAACATACCCATAGGTAAACAGATTTTACTGTTGGCAAAAGTGACGGCAATTAGTTCTGTGATCAAGAGGACCTAGTACTTCGCCTCGCGAGCTTTGCTGCAATCATAATACCGCACGGCAGTGTACCGGCAATAGTGACTACAACTATTATAAAGTTCAATGCTCCTGTATGTAGTAGTCTCTCAATAATTTTCCAATAGTTCTTGGCTTATGGCGTTCGTTGTCACAATAATTCTGCCAGTGTCTGTTTCATGCTAGTTTCATAAACAGTACCTGGGTATGGTAGAAAATAAGTCGCATTAATGTTTCAGTTGATCTACAAGCGCGGGTTCGCCAAGGTAGCAGGCCAACGCGTACCCATCGCCTCCAACACCATTGTTGAGGAGAAACTCGGCAAGTCTAACATCATCTGCGTTGAGGACCTCATCCACGAGATCTTCACTGTCGGAGACAAGTTCAAGGTGAGACTATAAAAACTTATCATCATCATGCATAGTTGAGGGACACCCCTAAACTTGAAGATACATAGATTCTTGAGGTTTTCGTAGAAATAATCGAATAAAAAATCATTAGTTACATTTACATTACACACATTTTGCTTGAAAAAGCGTTAGTAAGTTAATCCCGTAAACCTTCGCACTACTAGTGTCATAGTACTCGCGAACTGTCACGGGTTAACGTGACCAGTCTCAGCCCGTGGGGCCGTTAAAGTAGTTTCATTGCATAAAGTCGTAAATTGAAAACCGCGCGACGTATTATTGGCTATATGAGCAACTATTGAATATGATTTGTGTCCACTGTTGCTAATACTTCTTAAGTCCAGTTTTAGTGGTTTCTGTTTTGTGTTGTGCAAGCCTATTTCGAAAGGGATTTTTCATAAATTCACAGATAACTGATGTGAAGAAAATAATAAAAAAAAGTCTTAAACTAAATCAAACTTATTTGATGTTGGTTCACTTTAGTTTGACTTGATAATATCGCTCAGCACGAGCCTTTGCGTCTCTATGGCGTTGTAGGCTTTATTGGAGCGTAAAGTAACCGAGCGCCCCTATGGTGGCCCGCACCATGCGGAGTCAACTTTCCTAGTGCTCACACATTGATCTAACCAAAGATTTTGTTCTCATCACACATGAAATTAAAAAATGTTACGGCTCACTTCTGACTAGACTATAATCCTCAAGAATCTCTTTCAATTTCTTTTTACTTAGAATCAAATTTTCTAAGAAAAAAGAGGTAGATTATTACCTAAATCACATTTGATTAAAAGAGGCAAGCTGACGTCACAACGTCGCGCCGTACTACTCACACGCACATAAAATGCATGTAGTGGGAGAAGGATGGATGACGCCACGGCTAAGCTCAGTTTTGACTAATAATGAATTTTGACGTGTTAATGGCGGTGCGCGTATTACTTATCTACCACTTTGTTCTTCTAAAACAAACGGCTAAAGATGATATTCAAACAGCGGCCATGGGCTAGCAACATGTGCCGAATGTTTGAATGTGTGACTGACTACTCCTTTGGGACATCCTCAAAAAACATTGAGTAGCTTATCTAACAAGAGATCCGATGGGATATATTCGGTGACTGGACAGTAAAAGTAGACAGACCTCTGATTTCTGTAGTTATTGCGTCTTTCACAAAGATCTGTGACCGTTTTAGAGCGGGTGTTTAATCAATTGAATATTGTTTCAGTACGCAAGCAATTTCCTGTGGCCATTCAAGCTGAACAATCCTACCGGTGGATGGCGCAAGAAGACTATCCATTACGTCGATGGCGGAGACTTCGGCAACCGCGAGGACAAGATCAACGAGCTGCTGAGACGAATGGTCTAAATATAGCGTTTATTTAAAGTACTATGCTGTTTTATTTCATTTTACATCAAATTCTACACGAGACAGGTCTATTACATAATTACAAGCAGTAGAAATAGCACTTACCGCCGCTTACTGTAGGCTTCATATGGTTGCTAAAAGACCGAGATTTTTATGGTAGTGCCTGCCTCCTAAGTTAACCACGTAGTTAACTCGTGTAAGCCTGTATCACCCGAATAATAATCGCAACTTAAATTTAATCACGTCTCTAGTCGCGATTTTTTGACAGTTTGCAATGAGTGTCTAAAATTCGTCACTTGAGTTGCGTTTGTGTATTCGAATAGGTTATGATAGGTATTTAACATCAGGTAGATGATCTGCCTACTCTAACGGCTGTTCATTTTAGTCTAACAATACGACCTAAACATTTGACCTTTCACTTAGTAATCTTGATTAAAAGTAAAAAAAAAAAAATTATCAAAAAATACAAGATTCAGGTTCTGCTAGTTGTTTTAATTCGTCGAGATTTTTGATTAAGCCTGAAAATATTTTTATTGTTTTAAAGTTCTGGCGATTGAGTTACCTAACTACAACAAAAGGTGTTAGGTTTTTCTCTGTCAAGGTGGGATTAGAAATAAAAAACGGGATACCAAATTATTGGTTTATTATTTTACGAGAGTACAAAATGGAATGCTAACAGTACAATTCTAAGTTCCTGAGATAGTAGGAATGACTAGGTAAAATACGCGATTAGTATTTTTATGAGTAAGTTATCTTATTATAATGACTAGATTTTTTTATGAGTATACAGTAAAATACTAAGAGCCACTTGTCTAGAATACAAAAGATAGATCAAGTGTTTAATCTCCGTCATGGCTTAACGAACGCTAGGAGCCGTTTACGTTTTCCGCATAACGGATTTCGGTTTGCGAGCTCAAACTTTTTGTATGGAGATATGATAAGCGCCCCTAGCGGCCTATGGGAGTACTAGTGTATCTCTATGCAAAAAGTTTGAGCTTGCAAACTCAGAAAATAGAAAAGTCACATAACACTGATATAAATGCTAATAATGGTCGCCTGTTCGTGGATGACCGCGTAAAATAGCTTCAACTATCGATTACATAGGAAGCATAGCAACAACTTCTTTCTCAAACTTCTCCATGAGCGGCGCGAATTCTTCGTAGCTGGCTGATTCAGTGATGCATTTTTTCACAGCTTTCTGTAAGTTCTGGAAAGAAAAATCAGGAGTTACTCAGTCATGTTTGTATCTTCCAGTCCTCATTGGTGGGCTGATTCAGAGTTTTTTTTAGTATGGAACTATGGAGATACGATAAGCGCCCCTAGCGGCTTATAGGGGCACTAGCGTAACTTGGATGTTAGTCTTGCTACGCTTATTCTCATAACATCATCATCAGATACCACAGCACCCAAACCAGTAAAATATTTATAGACACTAACACTTAGTCCAACCGCGGGAGTCGAACCCGGTCTTGCGTTTCATACACATCATTACCTAATCAAGCCCTCTACTAGACATAGACCTTCTCTACTTATATTCAGGAAGATTAGCGAGGGCCACAGTCACCACGCTTGTATGTCGTTGTAAAGTGGTAAAGGGGTTCACCAATAGCAATAGCCAGACTATTGCTATAATTTATACATACCTCAACTATAGTATAAAAGCCGATATTAACCAACTCTTGTCCTGGCTTACAAGTACTCTCTCCGTAAACCATATCAGCGAGGAAGTTACGGATGCTTGCAGTAACTGAGAGATCTCCACTCATCACCTTCAGCAGAGGATTGGAGAACCCATCATTCTCCAAACTAATGGCCACAGCCTTTTTCCCAACAACAAAATTAATTTCACTTTGGGACTTCAAAAACTCTTCAGAGTTTAAAATTTCTTTCATGAACTGTGATTTGCAGCCACTTAAGTTATCAAAATTGAACTTCTCAGGTAACTTTGCATACATAATGTATGAGTTGACAGGCTGTTTAGAAATATCTGTGAAAGTAAATTCATTTCTTTGATTAGAACATGTTAGGATTGCTTCTCCAAAATCTTCCTTCATTCCTTTATGACAGATAAGAGTTTTTGGAGAACTCTCTCGGATGAACTGCTCAGATGTCAATGTAATGTTTTTCTTGTACAGTTCAGTCCAGATATTCTGCTTTTTAACATAAGTACCCGGGATTCTGACCACAAGGCTTATGTGTACATTAATCTCTGTTGCATCATCTAAGTGCAGAGGTATTATGAAGTTTGTCTTGCTCATTTTTGTACTTGTTGTCTGGAGTATTTTATGTTTGTTGGATAGAGTCACCTGTAATTCTGCCTCACTATTAGCCATTATGTCTGATATGATATCAAGGAGAACCTTTTTGGTGTCACTGCTGATTTGGGCTGATACACGGATCAGGTAAATGCCTGGTTCAAAATATCGGGAGATATCTTCAGTCAAAATCAGTTCTTCGGAATTGTCTTTCATGACTTCTTCAAAGCTTCCATAGATGCTAACAGAGCTGCTTATTACTTTGTGCACAATCTCTTGTCGTTTGGAAAGTGCCATTGCAGCGATATAAGACCCTTCAATGCTTGCTTGTTTGGCAATATCTTTACTTTTTTCAACCTCTGCAAATATTTTATTCAGAAACTCAGCATTTTCTATCAACTCGTCAACAGCATAATAATTTTTTTTGACTGGTTTGAGGAAGGACTCCTCAGCATGGAATGCAAATGTGTAAATGAGTTTTGTGAATGTAGTACAGATCATTTTATCTCCACATAGTAAGAAGTCATTGACATTTTTGACAAAGAATGGTTTAAATGCAGCATTCTTGGAGAAAACATTGTCAGCTTTCCACATTGTTGCACCATCAGTGTACACTAATGTGTCATTGATGACCTTAAATTTGTGTAATGCAGAGGTCAGGTATGTAACTTCTGGTTTTATATTGACTGTGTTGGCTGTGTGAAGGTCTCTTAATGTGAGCCGTAGAATAGTACCCATTTTCAATCCTATAAGTAGGTAGGTACTTTCAGTGCCAACAATTTCAATGCTGCATATTTCTGAAGGAAATGAATACAGTTTGACAAGGTCAATTTTGTCTTCTACCACCTTTGGGTTAAAAAGACACCCATAAACAGTGTGCTTATCAAATGTTATCACTGTGAAATGGCATTGGCTGCTTACATTTTTGATACTGAACATTTTTTCAAACAGTGTACAGTAAAGCTCATTGATTTTGTGGTGGGTTAAAAAGCACTTATCTCTTGAACTATTCTGGAAAATCCAGGAGTCTTCAGTGATGAGCCTCACTTTTTTGACTTCTTTGAAATCTGTGCCAATTCTATTAAGACACAAAAAGAATGTCTCTGAATCATACTTCAAGCTTAAAGATTCATGAGGGCTGTAGGATACGCATGTTATGATGCCTTTGTCACGCGGTTGATAGGGACATTTAAATACTTTTTGGTCAAGTTTTTTAAATTTGAGCGCTGTTACATGCACAAAACCATTGATGTCTAGGCAGAGGATATATTTATTGGTGATGAGCAGGCGATGCACCTGGAACTCCGGGGTCAAAATCTTCGCTGCAGAAGTAAAATTAAAGTTTTCGTAGATGAATATCTGATATTTATTCCACATAACTACCACGGAGTTGGAAGAATTGAATTCAATGTTTAAAATATCCAAAAGCCTCTGGTCACATTTGTAGCTCTGATTCAGAGATGGATTATCGTCACTCTCATTCATTGTGGATGAGTTGCCTGGTTTATTTCGCAGCTAAAGGGTCTACTTTCACCTTTTATAGGAACCGAAATCCCATCAAAAATTATCGAATAGGTATCAGCAGGCTAAGCGGGTGGGTGCCCGGCAGTCTATAAAAAAGTACTCTGTGGCATGGCGTTATCACTCAATACAAATGTGATGTGCCGTATTTGAGGAAAGTTTGTCCAAATTATCAATAGATGTCGCAAAAATAAGTTAACTAATTAGAAAGTTTTTATATTAATAATATCGGCATTTTAAGTGTCCCACACTACTAATTGTGTGAGATAATCATTTGCTATTTAATGCAAGATTTTTACTATTTATTTGAAATTTCAGCCTTTGCAGTCAGAAATCGGTCTCTGGCAAATTGGGTTTCGGTCTTTTTTGAAAACACACGCTGGTAACACTAATAATGTCTACCGTTTTGCTCTGTGTCTGTGTTTGTTTTACTTTTTCCTAAAAAAAGCTTTCACATGCTCTTCCCGGTAATATTAGTGATATTTGTACGATGACTGTGCTGTGTTTGGACTCCGTATATTCGGCCTTTGCTGATAAACTACTGCTTTTCCACCTGGACTTGGATTTGGCTTGTAATTTGGTTACCGGCGATACTTCGATCTCCAGCGATGAATAGAGCTGATCAAACGTGTTGTGTGTGCAAAACTATCTTATGATTACCTATTAGCTACAGAAAAGGTGTAAATTTAAAATAAATATCATAATTATGAACAATGTGCATTTATGTTTTCATAGCATTCCCAAGTATGTAGTAGTAACCCACCCCACGACTAGAAAATAATATAGGTATATGATAGGGTACAGGGTAGGTAGGTTTCTATAGATAAAAGTTTGCCCAAATTAGCACGAGATGTCGCTGCACGCTCAAATCTTTGAATGATGCCTCTATCTCCAGTATAAAAGTTACTTTATGCTCTGTGGTGCCCGGCCCGGCTACCCTACCCACAGAATCAGAATATCACAGATAATAAACTATAAATAAATATATAATAGGGATGTAGCAAAGTATTCTGTGATTCTGAGTGAGTCCCATTAATGTACAACCATGGAGTACACAGCCCAGGAAATCACAGCCTTGGAATGACCAGGCAGGAATACGTAGCCAGGAAACAACAAACTCCGTGTACACGAAATCTGTGTAGGACCTGGGTATTGGTACCCATTGTTCTGATTGGTCAAACGAAAGCTTCGTTCAGACGCAACTTAGGCCGCGCTCACTTTGGATACGAATTATATCGTACGTAAACGTATGAACACTGTTCGTACGTTTACGTTACGTTTTTCTCCGTCAAATAGACAGAGTATTGGTGTTAGCGCATACGTGAAGTCCATTATTGATGATGAACGCACGAACGTGTGATAAAATCCCAACAAGTTCGGATTGATTTCAGACGTCGGACTTGCGTACGTATACGTACGACTAACTCGCGCGCAGTGTGAGCCCTTTCATAGTACTCAGAAGGTCGGGAATGTTCGTGCGTGTTCGTACGTTTCTGCACGAATGGAATTCGTACGAAAACGTATCCAAAGTGAGCGCGGCCTAATGAGTGTAAAGTTGTACCGTCCAATTTTGAGATTAGTTTGCAGTTTTTTTTCTTGTGTTAACCAAGTCGGACGCCATGATTACCCTTGGATGGAAAATGTACACAAATTCCTAACTGCATTTTCCATGGTTGTCAAGGGCAAAAACTAGGTATAATTTTTAAGGTTTTGAAAGAGATGCGAAAACCATATACTCTTGGAATAGGGCGATGTAAGCTGGAGAAAATACGATGGAGTAAAACATGAAATCAAATATAAAAATATAGGCAAAGGTGTAACTTTATTAGTAGGTAGGTATTTATTTACAGGCCACAATAAATATTAAATTACATAAGACGCCGGAAATCCAGAATTGGATAATTCCTTAATAACTAATTGGCACACTTTCACATTGAATCACTAGCAAAAATATTTCTAGATTACAAATTACTAGCTAAAAGTTTGTATTGTTTCTTATTGACTTTGGGGCTTCGATTATCACTTGGTTATTATTATCAGAATGCCGACGCGGTGCATGGCACTTAGCTATTATTTAGGTAAGTAGGCACCTACTTAAATTTGTAACACTGTCCTACTTACTCATAGTCAGTAGGTAAATACAGAACTAAGCACGAGCTGCGAGTTGCGGTGGATGGCAGTCGCGTGGACGATAGTTTGTAAGGGTAATATGTTGGACACTGGCGGACGCAATGACATTCACATAACCATGTGATGAGTGGACGAACCATGGACGAACTTAATATCCGCATGGCCGGCATCCACACAGTTCACTGCTCGTGTGTTGTTGTCCTTACTTTTAATCTCTTTTAAGTATTTTTAGAATTTTAATAAGTCGATAGGTAAACCTAAGTAGGTACTAGATTTAATTTTTATGCTGCATGTTAACTTAGTTAAAAAGTGTTTTGATCATGTATCAGTCTTAGCCCCAATACTCATTTGTAATTAAAAAACAGTTTTTAATATTCTAAAGAATATCTTACATATTGATATGTGTCTTTTATGCAGTGAATTTATGAATAAATGCACGTTATGAAATATCCGTTACCGTAATAAAAATAATTATTGAGCTGAATTAAAATGAATTACATCTATAAATGCTTAAATTAATACTAATTAATCTTAATTCTATATTTACAAGATCTCACAATTATGAGTATTTTAATTGCACTTTATTTGTATGCGAGTCGAAATCATCATTGTAAATAAATACGCAATGTGGCAGTATGTGATTTCTATCGACGTTATAAAGAACCATTTATTTATCAAACAGTGTTTAAATTCAACTTTTTTGTTAAAATTATTAAAAGTTCATTTTCGTTTTTGAACGAGTCGACGTTTCCGCCGTGACGCATTTGTTACTTTTTGATATCCGGGTCCATTTTTGTTTTGTCCATCGACGATGACACCATCCCGCTTTGTGGATATAACTTGTCTAAGTGTTTCAAAGATTCGTTCAGGAAATTCTGGAACAAAAAATAAATATTAATAAATAAACAAATAAATAGGTCATATCTTTTTTACTTTATTATTGGGTACACATTATAATGTATGTTAATTATTACTTATTACATCATATTATTAAAGCATTAGTTGAAACTTATGGCGCATTTCGCCTTTTCTGCACCACCACTTGGGTTGGCTGGTAGAAAATGTTTTAGCATTAAGCCCTTCGTATTGTACTTACTTCAATAATACATTTTTTAGACAAGCTCAAAGTTGCACAACGGGCTATAGAGAGAGCGATGCTGGGAGTTTCACTGCGAGATAGAATCAGAAAAGAGGACATCAGTAGGAGAAATGAGGTCACATAGCTCTCAGAATCAGCAAACGGAAGTGGCAATGGGTAGACCATTTAGCTTGTAGAACCGACAACCACTGGGGAATAAAGGTTCTCAAATGGCGACCACGAATCGGAAGATGAAGCAAAGGACGTCCTCCTACTCGATGGACTGATGACATTGTTAGGATCACGGGAAGTCGATGTATGAAAAGGGTTCCAAATCGTTCTTCTATGTCCAGCAGCGGACTTCTAAAGGCTGCTGATGATGATGATGATGGTGATAAATACATTTTTGTGCAATAAAGAATACTTAAAAAATAAATGAAGGTTTTGATCGGTTCATTGTGTATTACCTGTATAGCAGTGAGCGCTGCGACTATGGCAGGTCCACCGAAGCCATGCGAGATTAGAGAAAAGTGTGTGAGATGCCGCTGGATAGCGGGTTCCAATAGATGTGGTGGTCGTGTGTTGCACAGCGGTGATCGATCCTGATTTAATAAGTCCATCAGCTCTTTTGTCACCTGAAACAAGATATTTTGATTTAGTTATACCTACTACTATAGAAAAGAGAAAGTGTACAAAACGTATGGGCAACTAAAGAGATCGATAAAAGAAGCTCTCTATAGAATTTTCTATAGAAAATGCTTTCATATTTGAACTTGCAACAGGAGTTTATTAGCAACAACACTTATACAATCATCTCTCTGGTGTACTCACTTGTTTAGTAGCTTGCAGTAAGTCTCGTCTGCGCCGGGCGTCGTGCTCCGCGTATTGTCTCGCAAGGTACTCGGCTAGCGCCCGCGCGGGAAACTCCGTTTCGCAGACGTAGCCGAAATCCCGCGCCAAGTGGACTGCTTCCGCTGAAACCATTACAAAATTTGTATTAATTTACAATCCTTTACTAAATGAACTATGTTACAACTAGTGGTTCTGTCGTCATAAAAATGTTTGCCACCGTAATGCTAGATCGATTTGGACTTGGAATAACCTAAAAATCTTGTCTGAGGGAGCACAACTGTTTAATGACTTACCTAATACTATAAAAGAATGTACTACTATAAATATATTTAAAAATAAACTTAAAAAACATCTTTACACACAATTAAAATAACTAATTTGTAAGGCCCTTGAGGCTTTTATGTTTACCTTTATTATAGATACTGTATCTCATTTTAAGTGAACTCTATAGTTTTTATGAGAAATAAATTTCTTTAAACCTAAAGTTCGTTACGGGAAATATCTTCTACTTTCTACAGTTAAAATTGTTAAGGTGTATAAACGCATTAGATGCAAAAGTTTGTAGGTATATTTTACAATATTCACCACCGTTATAACTGGACCGATTAGAATTAATCTTGGAAGAACTTTATTTCGTTTATAAAATATATGAAATATCTTATAGGCTATTCTTTCTATAGCTAAAATTGTTAGAGTATACAATAATCGAACCGGCGCGGTACTGCTGCTAAGTTATTGCCTTTGGCGCGAAGTTATGGAAGTCTAAAGCCTTTCGTTCGACAAACCTACACCAGAATTCCTTTAGAAAGGAATTGGTGGTGTAGGTTTGTACTCAGTACACAGTGCCATCCATGACTTGCAAATGCAATGTGGAAATGTTTGGAGTCAAAAAGCTACAGTACATTTCATTAGTAATATGTCAAAACCTGTGGAATGAGATGTATTGCGTATCAATAGCCGTCACAGCTCAGTTTGTAGTAGCAGTAGCCTTGCCTTCTGCGCTGTAGGTGTGCAACGTGACTAAAATGAAAAATGGGTGTGGTGTGGTGGTGTGGTGGGTTCGATCCCCACCGAGAACAAACATTTGTGTGATGAACATAGATGTTTGTTCTGTGTCTGTGTGTTATATTGTATTCTATGTATGTAATCAATATTTAAATCAGTTACCTTCTACTAGGGACGTGAGGAGCGTGACATTTGCCGCTTTCCGTCTCCCAGCTGGAAGATTGAGTCCTATTTTTTCTAACTTTTCTCTGAGAAGTCTGCCGCCATTTTTGCTTTTTGCTCTGAAAATAAAGAAATACCAGTTTTCAGGTAGGTAGAGGTACTCAGTAAATAAATTATTTTCTACAAATTTTTTGCTACAAATTACTAGCAAAACGCGCGTGACTTTATTTACACGTGAAGTTATTTTCATAAAAAGTTTAACCCCCATTGTACCTATTTAGGGGTTGAATATCGGGAATTCTTTCCTTAGTAGGTCTAAGAATAAGAATAAGAATAAGAATATTTTTATTGAATATAAATAATATATTAATATATTTATATATATTTTGTCTTTTTTATACAATATGCTGATGGAACAAGCATGGCCCATCTGATGTTAAGTGGTTACCATATAGTCTATAATTGCCTTGTAGGTCACGTTTGTTACGTGCCCTACAATACACTGCTCTGCGTGTATTGTAACCTCAACATCAACCTGAGGCATACTGGTGTCTCGTGTGCCTGTAATTTCACCGGCACCCACACCCTTCAAACCGGAACACAGCAAGTTGCTTGACGGCAGAAATAGGCATGGTGGTAGTACTTCTACTACTTTTATGCACCAAGACGAATATACCCTGAAATCTTCAAGTCTATATCTAGCGGTTTAGGCTGTGCGTTAGGTATTTTTAATTATTTATGTCAGTCAAAACAAAGATTCCGGAGTGTAATTGGTATAGATTAAGCAAAGTTTCTGCTACTCGCCGCTAGATAGCGACATATAGGTACTCACAGTGATGATAATTTTATTTATTTTGAAAGTAGAATTATTATAGTAGGGCTCTAGCTAACTAAATACATAGTTGTATGTAGAGTGATAAACGCAGACCAAGCAATGCTTTACACCAAATAAGACACAACTTCAGTGGGCGTGTTTGCTCTGTGAGTTGTATTAACTACCCAAAGCAGTTCTTCAACATTTTTGAAGTAATACTTCTTATGCGACTTCCAACAAGGTTGCGTTAAACGTTTAACACTACCCTGGAGGGGGTATGAAAGCACAGTTATTTCTCTCTTTCTCTCATAGCCAGTTACGTTTCGTATATTTAAGAAGTTTTAGTTCAGTCATGTGGTCTAAAGCACACTCGTTTTTTTTCTTATACAAATAAAATTATAACAAAAAACCAACTTCAATTTCTCATGGATACCATTGTCGGTACTAGAGCAAATTGAAATGGGTCCACACGGGAAGCGCCAGTTTTCAAATAAAAAAAGAATCATCAAAATCGGTTCACCTAGTCGGAAGTTCTGAGGTAGCAAACATAAAAAATACAGTCGAATTGAGAACCTCCTCCTTTTTTGAAGTCCGTTAAAAACAGCTACCTTCGTTTTAAAATATGTTACTGTTACTATGTTAAGCACCTATTCGTTCCTCTGAACAGGGAAAATTCTTTTTCCTATCCTTCCAATTATTATGCATAACTCATTAGACTGTGGCAACGGTGATGTGGTTTAACCCACAAATTGTGGGTTAAATTGTGGGCCACAATACCTCTCATATATTACGACACAGGCATCAGCCAGTAAGTAATCTTCAGTAATAATTTTCTTGGAATTTGTTCGCATTCCAATCTTTGGTTTTGGTATGTTGATGTAAAATTCATCATTATCCCGATTCGGAACAATAAAATTTGGATTTAAAAGCGAAATGTAAGTACTTATGGTTGTAAAATAGTGGCTAGTAAATTTACTAGCCTAGTAGTTTTTGTAAATTTACTTGATACATAGGTACCTATTTATGTTCTGTCGTTTTAGTAAGTATAAGTAAGAACCTACCACTGTAACCACCGAGTAAAAAAAACCTTAAAAAAAAAGTCAAAAAGCATTTATTCAGTAATATCCGCAGGGATCATCTTGAAACGTCTTAAATCTAGGTGAATCTAAGCGCCAGTTCCTCGCGACCAAGCCTAGAAGAACCGGCAAGAAACTTACGGCTTGGTTCCTACCGTTTTTTTGTATGATCCTGTTACAAAATAATAATAATGTAAATAATGAAGCTCCAGTGTGGTGCCAATCTATCTGAATGCAAGACATGAAACATGCTAAGGCAATTATGTAATGTAATCTTATGTAATGTAACCTGTAGCTTATTAATTTCTGACCTAATTCCATTGAATTAGAGTTGTGATTGTATTTTTACTTTTCTCTCCGTTTAGGTACGATTTATGACGTATTAAAAAAAACTACTTACTAGATCTCGTTCCAACCAATTTTCGGTGGAAGTTTGCATGGTAATGTACATAATACGAGTATATGGCTCTCGCGCAAACTATTCAGTTTAGAAAAAAAAAAATTATGAGAAACCTCAATATTATTTTTAAAGACCTATCCATACATACCCCACACGTATGGGTTTGATGAAAAAAAAATTTTGAGTTTCAGTTTTAAGTATGGGGAACCACCAAAATTTTTTTTTTCTATTTTTGTGTGAAAACCTTAATGGGGTTCACAGAATACATCTACTTAAGGAGGTGGTATCCGCCAACGAGAGGTTTTCTCCGTGTTATTTCTCTTTGATGAGTGAGTATAAATGTCCAAAAAAAATATATATTGCTTATTAAAGACTAAATTTCAATTTGAACAATTTAAATAATTCTAACTATATTATTACTATATGAAAAAAATATCCAAAGTGAAGCAATTTTTATTTTAAATTTCGTTATTTCTTCTAAACGGTATTGATTTTTAGTATTTTTTTTTCACACAAATATCTGTCAAAGTATTTATCACAAAGTGAACAATTGGCAGTTCGAACTAATAATTCATTAGGCTACAAATAATTATTACTTGAATGCGATATGAAATGGAATGCGCGCGGGTCCCTGTGCGGGCGACGGGCGGCAGTGCAACTCAGTATGAACAGACTCCTCAAGGTCGTTGGCGAGTACCACCGCCTTAACAAGTTTCAACATTATAGTTCTTATAGTTTCGGAAAAAAGTGGCTGTGACATACGGACGAACAGACATGACGAATCCACAAGGGTTCCGTTTTTTGCCATTTGGCCACGGAACCCTAAAAAGACATAAGCGAACTAAAAACTAATGCTCGGTTACAATATCTCACGAGCGTCTGTTAAGCACTACGTCGTTGCCCGTTAGATAAACTTCCAGTACAAGTAAGTATAATAATTTACACAGGCTATGGTATTAATTAGCTAGTGTAATACTAACCAATGGGATGAAGACTTCCGACATTTACGATTCTTAGTAATTACTAACGGACACTTGCATTTACGTATCCGAGTAAGTACCTATAATTTATCTCTCATTCATCACCTACCGCATACACAGATACGTATTGACAGCTAATTAGGTACATAGGTACTGTAAATGAAGAAAGAACATCTTTATAGCAAACCAATAAATATTTTAAATGTGATTAGAAAAATATAAAATGTTGTTTTGACATATTCAAACTCTATAGAATGAAACTATTTTCACACGTTCATTTAACCATCGACAAAGAAGAGAAACGCGCTAACGAGCCAAACAATAAATTTGAATTTAGAAGGAATCAAAAGCACAGCTTTTGAATCAATGGAAAACTAAATCGGATGAATCGACATTTTTTGAGTATCGGTTGGTGTTGTCATTTATTTTGTAATATCAATTAAAGAGATTAAAAATCAAGCAACTATGAGTAAGCATAGGATGTGTTTATACATTTTGTACATTCAAGGGTGTAAAACTACCATTTTGAAAGTAGAAAAATGCTACCCCTAAAACATGGTTTTATTTTAAGATACGTTCTGAGATGACAGTTTTCAAATTGATCCTATTTACGGGGTATACACAAGTAAAAATCATTGGGCACATTCGTTTATAAACCATGGATGGATGTTTGTTACTCTTTCACGCTCTAACCAGTGGACCGATTTGGATGAAATTTGAAATAGATGTAGATTGTAACCTGGATTAACATATAGGCTACTTTTTATCCCTAAAAAATAACGGGAACTGGAAAAAACTGCTACGCGGGCTGCGAGCGGCCGCTAGTTTAGAATAAAATTTATTACATTGTTGCACGTAATTAGCGTAGCCCTAATCCGATATGGCGCGGCGGGCGAATGTCCGCCTGCGACGCAGAGGTTGCGGGTTCGATTCCCGCCTTGGGATAAATGTTTGTACGATCTGCAAATATTTATTCCGGGTGTTCTGGGTGTTTTCTATGCATAATAAAAAATATCTATATATGTAATGTATTGTATTAAGTATATGAGTCATCTAGTACTCATAACACAAGCTCTGCTTAGCTTGGGGCTAGATGATGCTGTGTGGATTGTCCAGCATTATTATTATTATAATCACAGAGAATAATAGCAAAATGTACCGTTAGGTATCTCTGTGTTTTGACCGGCTTTATGCGTCACATCGCACACACACACGCACACGATAATACCAAAGTAAGTAATTGATTTTTAGTTTTAGAATAGTTGATTCGTTTTGGTCGTGCATGGGCGTTGGTTGAGTGATAGAGAGCCCTCAATGTTTCTGTCAACTTGACCTACCTACTTATAAACACCTACTTATAACTTTTTAAACTATCATGGTTTTAATCAATATTTTGGATAGAAACGGGATATTTACCATGATCATCTTGAAACGTCTTAAACCTAGGTGAATCTAAGCGCCCAGTTCCTCGCAACCAAGCCTAGAAGAACCGGCAAGAAACTTACGGCTTGGTTCCTAACTTTTTTTTGTATGATCCTTTTACAAAGTACCTAATAATAATGTTACGTAAGAACGCAACAACAGAGTGCCGTCACCATAAATAGAGATAGTAAGAAACGTGTTATTGGACATATTCTTTGAATAATTATTTAAATTATTCATTAGCCTACATTGTCGCTAGTTATATTCAAATAATTTAGTTAGGTAGGTACTGTTTTTAATAATTTCCAAGATGACCAATTGATATCGCCAGGGGTTGTATTCTGTGCCAGGTGATTCTATAGTTTGACGGAGCAATAGGTTAGTGTGGTATGGACATGCCATACAACGGTAAGAATATCAAAGATAAATGTGGATGGATATAAGAGTGGAGGGTAGGCCAAAGAATAGATGCGAGTATTTGTGTGAAAGATGATGATAATAAATAAATAAATAAATAAATAATTATTATACATAGAAATACCCAGAACACCCGGAATAAATATTTGCAGATCGTACAAACATTTATCCCAAGGCGGGAAAAATGTATGAAAATTGTATGGTTGCTCTAATTATTTTAAACGATACGTGTACTATTAGCAACAGAACAGGCACAAAATATTTAAAAATTCAAACAATACGTGCAGTCAGCTGCTTTTGCGAGGAATTATTCGTAACGGTGTTGCCATTACAAGATTTTTTTATTTTGCGCACGACAGGATAAACTGGTATTTTTAATATGCATAGCTACATTTTGACAACGTGCCTTGTCGTATGTTATGCTAAGGAAGCAATTAGAATAAGTTTATTAACTGCATTTTTATTTATAAATTGTATAATGAGGCTAGACCGTACTATACTATTGTATAGTAGGGCGTTGTGTGAATGCGTGTCAATATTTAAAAAAAAATATTTGGATTTTAAAACATCCGTTTTTTATGTCTTGCTGATGGAACAAGCAGATGGAGATTTTGCACGTTCCTAAGTGTGACCTACAAGGCAATGCTTTATTATAGGTGATGGTTACCACTTAACATCAAGTGAGCCATATGCTTGTTACAAGCAGTAGCATAAAAAATAACACAATTCGCGGTTTGAGCTCGCATGAGGTATAACATTACGCAAGTTACGTCATTTAAGGGGTCAACTACCTTAGGTACCTACCTAGGTTTTTTAAGCTCCGTGATTCCATCAAAGATAGCCTTAGATGACGGGACACATACTGATTGAAAATTTTTAACTGTGTTTTTTTAGCCATGACATGTTTAACTGTAATAAATAAAAGTGATTACGAGATTAATTTAAAAAAAATATTTGAGAACGTTTTGTTTATTTTTATTTTTCCCTGAACAAACATCGCGATTGATTAAAAAAATTAAATAAGTAATTAACTTGTGTGCCAATTTTCACCCAAATAGGTTGAAAAATGGGACCTGTCGGCGAGAACAGACAGACGAACAAAAGAATTTTTGGCCAATATCAAAACTGCGATGTTTCGCCCGCATTTCTTGCTCAATAACCATGCAATAACCGATACTTTCCCCTATCCCCTGGCAAAGCTATTTCAGTCAGCAAACTAGGGGTATCAGTTTTTTAACAGTTTTTTAATTGATCAGTTTTTTCAGTTTATCATTGATCGAAGACTCCGTAAGTCAGAACTGCGTCGCCTGAAGGCAAGTAGCTATAACACGCATTGATTGAACAAGCCAATTTACAAGCCATAAGTTACACCAATAAGACCTCATTTCTCCAGCAATAATTGTAGTGCACCAATCACGTACCAACTAGGATGTACAGTTAGCTGCACTACAATGTATACAGTTAACTTTGAAAATGCTATCACAACATTACTATAAACTTTTAGTTAGTAGAAACTCAAATACCATGTTATAGTTGATGAGTTCACTTATTTTTTGCATTTTTGCCCTGAAAATTTACTGTTACGCTGTGACACTATTTTGTTTATTTAAATGTATGTTTGCTATGATGATCACTCTGGGAACGGGGCATGCATATTTAAGCTAATTTTAAGGTTATACTAACACTCTTTTCTTCAATGTTTTATATTTTTGTGTGCTTACTAAACCTATATGGATCTCTGGTTATCCAATAAATAAATAAAGAGATTTTATTTATTTATTTTGATAGTTACGAATTGTATACATTCTAGTGCAGCTGACTGTACCGGAATAGTTTCACACATAAACATTTACGTCTTCCTTTTGAGATATGATTGGATTTTTATAAGTATAGTAAGTGTTATTATTTAATCTGTGTCAGTACATGAACAGACAGTTTTTTGTGGGCCTATTGCGATGGGTTTGGCATTGCGATTGAGTGGTTAAGACTGAAGAAGTTAAATTGCGATAGGTAACTCAACTCTTTGTAGTACATACTCATTTTAGATTTGATTGGTTACATTTATTTCGCCTATCATCGATACTAGGTTCTTTAATTAAGAAGTTGAAATGTCTGATGCTTGTGTGTGTATAGGTAGACTAACGAAACGCGCGCGACTTCGTCCGCTTTAAGTTATTTTCATACAAACTTTAATCCCTGTCTGTTGTACCCGTTGAATAACAAAGAAATCAGAAATTTGTTTTCAGTTATCTACTTACCTACTTATTTATATACTTAGAAGAAATCAGAAAGTATACCTAAAAAAGACCCTACAGTTGTGCTTAAAATAGCTGTAAGGGCAGAAAACATTAGGTACCCATAGCATGTGCATAACACATCAGTAGGTACCTACTTATTACAATTACTTTAAGCATGTTCTCTGATATTGGTAAAAAGTCCACGACAATGGGTGATCTATAAGTAATTTGCCTATATGGTATCGAATAAACATGAAAAGGAAGTGTGGTTTTGTAGCAACTCAGCTCTATAACCACAATAATTATTGGTTAAGCCACTTACTACCTTTTTTACCGAGAGCCGTAAAAGTTCATTTCATTTTTACTAAAAAGGTTGGTTATCTATGATTTTTAATGGGGTATTACGTTTGGTTAGATTGGTAAGAAGCATTTATTGAGATTTCCATCTTCTTCCTCGGTGTTTTGTCATGTTATAAACCGCCAAACCAACCAAAACAGGCCGATGAAAGATCAAACACGCGATTATCGCTGACCACAACGTGTAAAGTGTTGCCATTGCAAAAAAATAATAACCCGGTAAGGAGTAAATTCAAAATGGCGGTGCAAGAAATGGGGATAATTGTCTAATGTTTATTATTCATCAGGTATCTACTGTACTGATGGTATTATGTACACGCATATTTATAAAAATGACTAATCCTTAGCGTTTGATAGGTAGCAGGCAGGTTGGTAGGTACATTACATACTACATACCTACTATACTAATCTTAGAAGGTTCCGATTGACCGTGTCTAATGAGACGCAGATACGATACAGATCAGATTAGAACCATAGATAGGTGTTTAATGTATTTCTAATATGTAATTTTAAATCATCGATCTAGGTTAGGATGCCACGAAATAAATAGGTGTTTTTTTGTTAAGAAATATACTACAACCAGTTTGTGCAGCCAATGCTGTAAGACGACAGTAGGAGATACTAAAGTGTCTAAGTACCTACTTATATAATTCGTCATCATCATCAACCAATTTCAATTTTAATCAATCAATTTTAGTAGTAGTAGACCTCTTAGTGAAGGGCTCGTCCGGAAGTACTACCACCATGCCTATTTCTACCGCTAAGCAGCTTGCTGTGTTCCGGTTTGAAGGGTGTGGGTGCCGGTGTATTTACAGGCACACGAGGCTTAACACCTGTATGCCTCAGGGTTATGGACGCAGAGTAGTGCATCGTAGGGTACGTTAACGAGCGTGAACTGTGAGACAGTGCTTTGTTATAGGTAATGGTAACCACTTAAAATCAGCTGCTTGTTGCATCAGCAAGTCACATAAAAAAAAGAAAAAAAACCTCAGAACTTTATTAGGTATGTTTCTATTTTTAATTGTATTGTACCCACAATTTTTACTGTCATTTTATTTTTTGCTGTTGTCTGCTGTCGTGTGTTGTAAATGTTGTGCAAGCCTGTTATTGGTACACATTTTATAGAGTATTTTTATATTTGTTGTATTAAAAAATTTATATTATGTTGTACTGTTGGCGTTGCCTAATTAATAAATAAATAAATCATCATCATCAGCCTATAGAAGTGTACTGCTGGACATAATAAATAAATAAATTAAACTAATTAGCGCATTGGTATCACTGTGTGATGCCGTAAATAAAGTAATTGATCAGAACAGATTATCAAGAAACACGATTAGAAACATAATAATATGTATAAAAAAAAATTGGTCTAAAACGACGGTAAACCTTACCTCCGTAGCACTCCTCCTAAAAGCGAGGCATTGAGGCATTCAGGCGGGGACAGTCTCCTCTGCACTTCAGCAACAGTGACCTTGTACTTGCTGGTTGAAGACAGCAGTGACAGGCGCCCTGGAACTGAGCAGAACACGTCGTTGGGCGCGCAGGAACCGCCCAGGCCATCTCGGCCTTTCATTGCTGGATGGAAAAACAACAGGTTTTTTTAATGAAACCCGAAGATTTCGTCTTGTTACTTCAAACCCATATCTAAATTAAACTTCAAGTGGTGATAAGTTGTTGTTTTTTTAATTGCGTGTGATGTGGGTTCGAATTGATGAATTTTATAGTTATTTACCTGTTATTTTGCCTAAATCAAAATGAATAGGTAAATTTCATAGTTTTCCTCTACCTACGCTACGCAGAAATAAAATAATAGGTACTGTTTAAAAATGCCATGGTGCAAATCGAAGTAATTTTATTTGAAACTATCCTGAAATATGATGGGTATCATGTATCAAATGGATTTTTACAAATAAGTTGGGCCACCCCGCAGGTGTTAATAAAAACTAATTTACACTTACTAAGTAATTTTCACCATACGACATTTTAACAGTTACCCACTACAAGGAAACACAATACATCTCTCTAGGTAGCACGTTGAAAAAATTGCAAGTGATTATAACATTCGAATTTCGAACACTTACAATGGCACCACGCCCCTAAACATGCACTCAGCATGATCACCATTATCATTGTAATATTTCTATATGGCAACCCTAATATAATAAATATTAGCTTGTCATTAGCTTTGCACCATACTGACCGTGTGCCTTTTGAAATGGAATAAAAGTTGCAAGAGTTTGAAATAACAATGATTTTCTTGGGCGTCAAAGTGTGGTGTGAGGAATTTGGAATTTGTTTTAGAAATATGAATGCTATTGAAATTGGATTTATACGAAAAATTTGTTATTAATAAAAACTATTACAATAGTAAACAATGTCCGTAATAATCATAATTGTCGTTCTACTGTAAGTGAATACAGCTTTGAATAAAGACTAAATGGATGCAGTGCACACATAAACAAAAAATAGTACCTATCCAAAATTAAGAATTTTTACACGCGTATACCCACCCAACACAAATAAGAACTACGTTAAAACTCGGGACTTTCATTCTACTAAAAAACTATAGTGGGTCAAATTTAACGTAAATTTCCGCACATTTGGACTAAAATTCATATTATATCTTCTAGGCTTGGTCGCGAGGAACTGGCGCTTAGATTCACCTAGATTTAAGACGTTTCAAGATGATCCCTGCGGATATTACTGAATAAATGCTCTTTGACTTATAATTTTGGTGTTCTCGAGTTTCGCGAATACCATCGCTATATTATTCTGTTATTTTTAAATCAGGAACAAGAAAGCCCAATCAGCCAACATAATTACAAAAACAAAAGAGTTACTATGCTATTTAAATATCGAATGATTGATCGTTACATCCTCCGATATCGATTCTTTCATCTGAATGAAATCTGAAAGTAATCGAGCAAGCCATAGTGAAGGTATTTATCTATGAACGGTAAACACGGGTATGAACAGCCGATTGATGAGTTTATCATATATCAGATATAAAACTCAATGTCTGATACATTATAGGTCAGCTGACCTCATGTTTACGCTCTATAACTTTCTAATTGTTACTCTGAATGAGATGGATTTTTCCAATCTAAGTAGGTACTTACTTATACAATATCGATACACCTATCCGATTAGTTGTATGAGGCCTAATTACAGTTTTATCAATACCGGTCATCATAGATGTATCTATATACCTACTAGTAACAAGAAAATGTTTAAAATGTTAATAAGTACTTACATACTTAGTATCACATGTTTGATTGGGTAATTACCATAATAAATTAAATAGATTGACCTACAGGAACAAAATATACCTACTAAATTGACATTAAGGTCAAGCACAGAATATATTTCCATTTATAGCGTAAGCGTAATGACATTTGATTTACACTGCGTGGCACTAACAACTCGACTACAGAGTATTGCCTCGTGTCCGCGCAGTGTACTTGGTAGTGCTATGTTTCATCGTGGTTAGTTTTGTAAACAATATTTTCTACTTGGCAGAGTCCTGATTAAACATAAACTTAAATGTATTGTATTACTCTGACAGAGTGGATCTTTTTAAATGGAACAAAATAATAAAAACTCACTTTTCAATAGAGGTAGATCCGTCATAAAACCCGTAGTATCGTCCATCGTCGCATTCTGTAACAAAAACACGCTATCAGACATAGATAAAGTCTACTTTATAAAGTCGAGAGCATAAATACTTGAGAAATACCACCACCCGCCCTCCAATACGTTTTTAATTTTGCTTACTTTATTAAATTCCTATTGAACATGTTTCCCAATAGCGACCAGTTTGTAAAAATGTTGCAAGGGCAAAATAATGAATTAAATATTTGGGATATTTAGTACATCCGGTCTTGCGATATTTTTATCATGGCTCTATGAATTAAGAAAAGGCTAATTTAAATAGAGCTGTGTCTCAATATTAAACATTATTTATCTTCTTTCCATTAGTAAATACACCACCGTCAATTCACTTAGTTATATTCTTGCGGTGCAAAGGTTGCCTGAAAGAGATCGCTTTCCGCGATAAGGTCGCTTGTTTAGTCAAAATGTGCATTATGTTTTTATTATGTTTCTGTGTGGTAAACCACTATGAAATATCTTAAGGTGGCGTAATTTGTCACAGTTCAGTTAGAAGTAGCTTTTACGTGCTGTGCTGGTAGTGGGTTCGATTCCCATTTATAATAAATGTGATGGTCATAAATGTTTTTAAATATTACTAACCGGTGCTTCTTCAGAATGTAGTGCGTGATGCAAGGCCAGCTCATGTTGTTCCCTCGTGCCGTACTCAGCGCGTCTCTCTCCACCGCCACCACCACCACTGCCGTACCCGAACCCACCATGTGATAACTGTTGAAGGAAAATCAAAGTTCACAACACAGCATAATGCACACAGCCCAAAGTCATAAAAATATTTATGAAGATAGTAAACTGAATCCTGTACATTTTAGCAAGAGTAGAAGAGCTCGTCCGGAAGTACTACCACCATGCCTGCAGCGTTGTAGTTTTTCGGTCTAAAAGATGCCGGTGTCGGTGTAATATAGACACATGAGGCTTAACACGTGTATACCTCAGGTGAATCAACGCAGGGCATTACATCTTAGGGAACGTTCTTTACGATGCTTTGTTATCAGTGATGGTTACTGCTTAACATTAGGTGACCTTATGATTGTTCCGTTCCGTATGATTGTTCATAGCCGTTTTACAACGCGTAATGGGAGAGCTGCCATGGTCCAATCAAGGTATTATTATAAATGGGAAATTTTTAAGTCATCTTAGATTTGCTGATGATATAATTTTATTTTCGGAAACCCCTCACCAATTAAACAAAATGGTAAATGAACTAAACTTGGCTAGTATAAAAACTGGTCTGGAAATGAATCTGGAAAAAACTAAAATTATGTCTAACCGCAGTGCAACGCCCATCTCAATAAATAACACTCCCCTCGAGTTTGTCAACCACTACATATACTTAGGAAAACAAATCTCCTTTAGTAAGGAAAGAAACAACGATGAACTTAAACGAAGAGTGGCAATTACCTGGAACAAGTTCTGGCTCCATAAAGAAATACTAAAACCGCAACTTCCGCTACCGACCAAGAAAATAGTCATGGATACAGGACTTCTACCGTGCCTTACCTATGGCTGTCAAACTTGGACCTTCGATCTCAAAACCAGAAACAAAATTCAGACTACCCAGAGAAGAATGGAAAGAAGTTGCCTAGGTATAAAACTGAAGGATAAGGTAAAAAACGTTGACATTCGAAAGAAGACAAAAGTACGCGATGCCTTAACCTTTGCAATGAAGGCTAAATGGAGGTGGGCGGGCCACGTAGCCCGTTACAAGGACGATAGATGGACTCTACGGTCAATAAAGTGGTCTGGGCCAAAAGGCACCCGATCAAGAGGTCGACCAAGGGCCAGATGGGTAGACGAAATTGTAGCGTGCGCGGGTGGAAGTTGGCTTGACAGAGCTAAGGACAGAGAAGGATGGCATGCCTTGGGGGAGGCTTTTACCCGAACGGGGTCCATACATTAATTAATTAGATAAGTTACCAATTGTTAGCATTTAATGTATACTATGCATGGAATTAAATAAAGCTTTATTATTATTATTATTATTATGATTGTTCCAACAGTAAAAAATAAAAAAAACATGCAATCTCTAAAACTATCTACATTTCATGTCTTACCAACAGCCCAATTCGATTTGGGGAATTTGTTATAAACCAAACTTCTATATTCTTAATTAACCTTTGATGGTGTTAATCCTTAGGTAGAATTTGCATTTACCGTCAACTTATAATCAATCCTCGAATTTAGACAAATATAATTTCAGACAAAAAATTTGGACTGTTGTTTTAAAATGGATTCATATCGGTTTTGACTAAAGTGTCCCTATACTCTACTATTACTTCTTACTCTAAGAGTATTTTTATTCCTAGTTCTAATTTTAAATATTGAATTTTATTTGCTTTGGAATTTGTATTGTACCAGTACCTACTAAAGTATTCGTTGAATAACACTGCACAATCAACCAACCAAAAAGCTTTATGTTACTAAATATATATAAATCACCAAAACTGCTATTCAATCACGAAAATATGATCAAGTTTCCTCCAAAGGACATTGTATCGAATAGCCACGATCCCAAACCGGAACATAACGACCCACTAATCTGTTAAAGTGGCTCCATCATAACCTATCCATTTTCAAACGTATTGTTGGCTGAATAACAGAAAATGTCGTTGCCAAGAAAAATGTAGAGCTTTCGAATTTGAAAATCGAACTTGGTAGTAGGTACATTGTCATCTTTTTCCTAAAGAGGTTACCAAAAATATGGGAAAAATTTAGTGTTTGGTTGAAGCTGTTTTTTTAATTTAACCAATTAACCAAGTCGAGCAAGCGAGCGGGTTAGTCGCAGCTAGTGTAGACTAACCCGCCCGAGACTTGGTCTGCATTGTTTTAAAAAAAATATATAAAAACTTCATACCCTTTTTACACCGGTTTCAAGGATAACAGCGCAATGAAACCCATAGGTACTAAGTTTTTAGTTGGACTATAAGACTAAGAGTAGTTTTTGCGTGATGCGTGTACAAACAATCGTACAAACATACAAAGATTTACTTTATAGAAAGATCTCAGATGTACACTACAGACTTTTGGACTTTTTCCAGATTTTTTTAATCTCTTTTTTTTAGTATCTACTAAGTTCTTATATTATCTTGGTGAATAGTAATTAGCCTGCGTCAAACAATATTCAAAAGTATTCCGGCTTGCTGTGTTCCGGTTTGAAGGGTGTGGGTGCTGGTGTAATTACAGGCACATGAGGCTCAACTAACACCTGTATGCCTCAGGTTGGTGGACGCTGAGTAGTGCATCGTCGGTGACGTTCCAAACTAGCGTGACCTACGAGGCAATGCTTTGTTATAGGGGATGGTAACCACTTAACATCAGATGGGCCATCTGCTTGTTCCATCAACAAGTTGTATAAAAAAAAATGTATTTGTAGTTCCAAAAAGTTTCGACTGCGAGAACCAAAAAGGTCGAATTGAGATAGTTTGTATATTTACCACACGTATTATTTCACATTGCTTTCTGCAGTAATTTACCCCGGGATTAATAGCATAATTTCGTCAGTCGCGAGGGACTGAACTATGCAAAGTCTCGGAGGGTGCAATGCATGCCAAGCAAATAGTTTGTAGACGCAAATTCTTCGATTTGTTAATGTTTACTACAAATATTCAGGTGTATTCTGTAAGACAATGTGCTATTAGCTAGATTATAAGGTAAATTTGGCAGTAATTTATGAAAGAACTAGCGGCCGCTCGCAACTTCGCCTCCGTGGCAGTTTTTTCCCCTTAGGGGTAGATTTAATCAAATTCTTTTCTTAGCGGATGCCTACGTCATAACATCTACCTGCATGCCAAATTTCAGCCCGATCCGTCCAGTGGTTTGGGCTGTGCGTTGATAGATCACTATGTCAGTCAGTCAGTCAGTCAGTCACCTTTGAGTTATATATATATTTATATAGATAGATGTTAGTTCAGGGCGGCAGGATTCAAGGCGGCAAAAAACCCCACCATCCTCAGTATCGCCTATCAACTTGTATAAACTTACTTTGGTACTACCTAACGTGAGTATGTTCCAAATGTAATACTTGGACGTAACTCTGACTACCCCATTACACATTCTCGAAGAATCTCAAGTTGGTACTAAGAGATCTGAGAGGATATCTACCATGCCTGTGGATAAAGTCTTAAAAACGTATAGTTATTAATTTAAAAACGAACTGCTGTACGGTTTTTTTTTCTACTGCTGGTGGAAAAAGCATATTATGGCCGAGCAGAATAACAAAGCATTACCTTATAGGTCACATACATCAGGTACGTGCCCTACGATGCACTACCCTGCGTCCACCAACCTGAGGCATACTGATGATAAGTCTCATGTGCCTGTAATTTCACCAGCACCCACACCCAAACCTGAATACAGCAATGCGAGACACAGCTTATCGGCAGAAATAGGTAATGGTGGTATTTTTTTTTATACAACTTGCTGATGAAACAAGCAGATGACCCACCTGATGTTAAGTGGTTACCATCACCTATAACAAAGTATTGCCTCGTAGATCACGCTCGTTAGGAACGTCACCTACGATGCACTACTGAGCGTCCATCAACCTTAGGCATGCAGGTGTTAAGCCTCATGTGCCTGTAATTACACCGGCACCACCCTTCAAACCGGAACACAGCAAGCTGCTTGTCGGCAGAAATAGGTACGGTGGTAGTACTTCCCCGGACGAGCCCTTTACAAAGAGCTCTACTACTACTATTAGCGCTTAGATTCACCTAGATTTAATACGTTTCCAGATGATCCATGCAGATATCACTGAATAAATGATCTTTGACTTTGACTAAGGTAACTCACGTGATGCGCGTGGATGGCGTCATGGTGGTCGCGGTGATGACGTAGGTGCGCATGCGGCTCGTGGTGCGAATGGTGGCGCGGGAGCAGCTGTTGCGGCGCGTAGTGCTGCGCGTACTCCGTGCCGTTACTGCCGCCGCCGTACTCCATACCATGACTCTACAATCGATATATAAGTACACAGTAGTAAACATTTATAGTACACAGTAATATACATTTTTATTTGATTTTCTGTTGTTTTTATATTTTATTTTAAGTTTTGTTATGTGGTGGCTGAATAAATGATTTTCTATTCTATTCTATAAGTAAGTAAGGCCTTTGCGTCTTTTGTAGATGATTTATACAGTGTCAGGGCTAATTTTTTTCACTCATACACTTATTTAAATACTAGCTGATCCGCTCGCGATTTTGGTCGCGTTTTTCAAAAAAGCGTCATCCCTTTCTAAGGTTCGTACCCAAAGGATCAAACGGAACCCTATTACTAAGACTCCGCTGTCTGTCTGTCTGTCTGTCACCAGGCTGTACCCATGAACCGCGATAGTTAAAGAGTTGAAATTTTCACAGATGATGTAGGTATTTCTGTTGCCGGTATAACAACAAATGTAAACAACATACTAAAAAACAGAATAAGATAAATATTTAAGGGGGCTCTCATACAACAAACGTGGTTTTTAGCAGTTTTTATTATAGATAATGGTACGGAACCCTTAGTGCACGAGTCCAACTTGCACTTGGCCGGTTTTTTCTTACACCCGTTTTAAGGATGGCAGCTTAATAAAACTCATACTAAGTTTTAAGTTGGAATACAAGCTAACCAATTCTGCAAATCAATTAATTAATTATCATTTATTTTGCAGTTTTTGCGTAATGCGTGTACAAACAAAATGTATTTTAACGTTTTAGTTTTATATCACATATATAGTTTCTCATTATCTTCTTTGTGTTTGTACATCTACCCACCACTACAATCTGCTCTCTCTATCTTCTAAGGTTTGCTGGAAGAAAACTCTTTTTAGGGTTAAGCTCGCCTTTGTACATGACCGCTGTAAAATAACTGTCTGTATAATTTGTGTGTACAATAAAGAATAAATCATTTTTTTTTTTCCTAGCCTATCCCGTCCCACTGCTGGGCAAAGGCCTCCCCCAAAGACTTCCAGTTCTCTCTGTTCCGAGCCTTGGTGGGAAAATAAATAAATAAACAAATTTTTTTACTAACTTTAAATTGGAGGATGTAGATTAGTTTACCTGTTGCTGATGATGTGGGCTAGCGGGGTGAGGTGCTGGCGCGAAGGGAGGTGGGAAGTATGGTGGCTGGAAGTCCGCCAGCGAGGGCTGTCCACCGCCGCGGAAACCACCGCTGCCGAGGCCCAGTCCGCCTCCACCCAGGCGCTCCTAAAAACAAGACAATCGTTATAAATCGAAGTAGAGCTCTTTGTGAGAGTGTCGAGCAGTAATGCTTGCATTGCTGTGTTCTGATTTGAACTTGAGGAGATAATTTTTGGGATGATATAAAAATCTTTGTGATTTCCTCAAGTGCAGGTAAGCACTATAAAAAACTAATAAACTATGATCGCATTTTGTACCGCATATTTTTAGTTCTCACGAGATGCTTCTGTCTCTGATCCCTTTCCTGGTTATGCTGCGGTGTTTTTGAGTTCAGTTCAGTGATCGCCTCTTACGATAACAACCGTGGGTGATGAGGCGGTTTCTATGCATTCAGTACAGCCTTTAGGTAAGAATACTCGATGTTAAACGATAAATGAGTTCAATCATCACTCATCTTAATTGTACCCATTCGCTAGCCACTTATTTATTATCTTTATAAACCCATTCAATGATAAGTAATTATAATCTACTAATTAACAAATCAACGAGGCATTTATATGAATACCATTGTAGGTACAAATTAACCTTCAAATTTGACGTTACTGTTCATAGCTACACTATATATATACTGTAGATAGAAGTGCGATGACGGTATTCGTTTTCTGTCATCTTTGGAAGCAACATTGTATTTGTTACATTGTTACATTGTATTATTTATAATTTTAATTGTTTTTCTAGTGTTATTTTAAGTTCTGTTGGGTAATTTTGGTGGTATTTTAACCATAATTACTTGAGGTCTTAGCACAAGTGTGAACAATTGAAATGAAAGTGTGTTATGAGGCATCCTGATTTGAACGAAAATGTTTCCCTTTGGTTTTGAAGAAAAACGCCATCTTTTTCTTCAAAACCGATGACTTTACTTTTTGTACCGACTCGACTTGACTAAAAAGAATTTATTCAACCCACTTGACATTGGCAAAATTGTCTGCAAGACGGACAGATGCCGAGACAAATTACCCTGTGTAATCACTGGGCTGATTTGGAAGAAAGACGTTTGTGACCTGCAAAGCTAAAGACGTGCAACGCAACAAAATGTTCTCTAATAAAACAGAGATACGTTGGGTATAGATCTCTATTTTTCACGAGATACATGCCTATTTCTGCCACCAAGCAGCTTGCTGTGTTCCGTTTGAAGGGTGTGGATACCCTGTGGATACGAGGCTTAACACCAGTATGCCTCAGGTTGATGGACGCAGAGTGCATCGTAAGGGCACGTGTATAATGAGCGTGACCTGTGAGGTAATGCTCTGTTATAGGTAATGGTAGCCACTTAACATCAGGTGGGCCATTTGCTTGTTCCAGCAACAAGTCACATAAAAAAAAGGTACCTGTCTGATCTGATAGCAGTGGTATAAAATATCGAATTTTCGTATTGTCATTTTGAGTTACACTACGCGACATGTCAGGTTTGACGGCTACCGAGTTGCCCCGCAGTATATTACAAAACAACAATACGAAACTTTTTTTATCGTTTCTAAGAGTAGACCTGCTGGGATACATGAATTGAGCTTTGCTTAGTTGAAAATCAAATACTACTAGGTACATATCAAATACTATCTGAAATAGCATAAGGCCATATTTTTACTGGTATGTAGGTAGAGAGAACGGTCTATTTCAATAATAATTTACTTGGTTAGATAATAAACATTAAATATTTTATAATTAAAATTCTATTATAATTAAAAAAAAATATTAAATTAAAAATAGTATAGCCACCACCTTGACCGAACCTCACCAAAAGAGTTTCACCATATACTCCTCATAACTTATAATGTATCTAGCGATATGTACTCTTATTATGAATAAGTGAATTATTTTATGGCACGCGATGTATGAATTATGAGCACCTCTTGGTGAAGATGAGATGTGGTACAGTTTAGAAAAAACATGGCTGGTCAACTCCCTTTTTATATCCGCCAACAAAATTATGTCATAGTATGATTATTAATTATGGTAACTTTAAGAAATGTTCCAATTTGTGTAATATGAGTTCTGTTCTTAGTACCTACAGTTGCATATACCCAGAAAATTTCGTATCTATGTCTGGTTTATTAGGCGATGCGTTGTCTACAGTCAGTCAGAACAATGATTCTTATACCAGTAGTAGAGTTCTTAGTGAAGCAAGCCTTTCCGGGACAGTACTACCACCATGCCTATTTCTGCCGTCAAGCAGCTTGCTGTGTTCCGGTTTGAAGGGTGTGGGTGCCGGTGAAGTTACAAGCATATAAAGGAGGCTTAACACCTGTATGCCTCTAGTTGATGGATGCAGAGTAGTGCATCGTAGGGCACGTTCATAACGAACGTGACCTACGAGACGATGCTTTGTTATAGGTGATGGTACAATATAAGTGCTCATAAATTATAATACTACAATACACCCAGACACAGAACAATTAAATGAACCAACTGTTTTTGTTAGACTGTGAGGTGATTATCGCCTAATGTAATGAGTAAATTGTACCACAGTTAAATCGTACTTATTCAAAATGATAATAACACAAAAACATAATTATTTCAATGAAAATGAATTGTGATTATATAATAATGAGTTTGCAATGAATTGTAGATTCAATTGGTCTAAACTCATCGATGGGTGAGACTAATGTGCTTGCTAATTGAAATTACAGGCACATGACGCATGGCACATGCCTCAGGTCGATGGACGCAGGGTAATGCATTGTAGTGCACCTAACGTGCGTGACCTACAAGGCAGTTCTTTGTTATAGGAGTTATTAACCACACTGGTCACCACTTAAGAACATTATTATAAAATCAAATTTAAGTAATACAAAAATACATGTGTTATAGTTGAAACGTAGATGCATACCTACTAATAGGTGTGCCATAACTAAGTAATACAATTATAAAACAAACAGATTTCGTAGTACGCTAACTCCCATCCTAGAACACCCTGTATGTTGCACTAAAAGTTATACTTAGAGAACTTAAAATTAAAAAGCTATGTTGTTGCCAAAGATGTCAGAAAACCAAATTATGAATAGCTTCTGTTTAACCGGATATAAAAGCTGACCTGTCAGTGGTCAAAATAAAATGACAGTTAAAGTAACTGTCATGTTATACAAACAAACCAAGATACAATGAAGTATAGATAGATGTACCATCACAGGTATCGCCATAAGGTGAAAGTTGTACTATTGTTTACTTGAGGTCAGTGTGGGTCATCTATTGGAGATAAAGGAGCTGGTAAGATGTGATGAATCGCTAGGTACAGTCAGCTGCACTAGAATGTATACAATTCGTAACTTATAAAATGGTGTTACAGCGTCACAACAAATATTGACTTGGATATTATTGATAGATCATGGGAACTCATCCACTGATTTCATGTTCTTTGAGTTTTTGCTGTGTAAGAGTTAATTGATATGCTGTTATACCAGTTTGTTTTAGTTCCGAATTGTATACATTCTAGTGCAGCTGACTGTACCTATTTTTAGTGTTTGTTAGGCTGGCCTCACAGTTCAGTGGTGACTCCTGTGTTAGCTTGTGGGTTTGATCTCCACCGAGAACACACATTTGTGTGATGAACATAGATGTTTGTTTGCTGTCTGGGTGTTATATTGTATTCTAAGTATGTATGTATTTATAAAAAAAACATACTTAAGTATTCTATCAGTCTACTGGTTCCTATGGTACAATAATAATAATAATAATAATACACCTGGTACACTTCCTAATAACGCTGTTCATCCTTTCATTCAACAAATTGGCAGCTATATTTTCAAGACTCAATCAAAACCAATTTCTGAATTCCTAACTAGTGCGTGCAGCTACCTAATGTACTCTATCGATATCGATACGCATGAGGTAGTTTTATCGATATCTTGTTCTCTTACCCTGATACTAATAAACAAGGAGTAACGTTGTTACCGTGTTTTGTCTTTTGAATTGACAAGCAGTTTTGAATTAGATCGAAAGAGACATAAACTATTTTATTAGTACCATAGTAAAATCTTTTGTAAACCATTACAGGCAAAACCAAAACTTCATTTTTTTTATTCATATATATGATAGTAATACCTAAAATAAGTCATAATAATACATTGTTTACTTTTGAGTAGATAGTCCGATTTCAATTTTTTCAAGTTTTTCTCAATTTTATGTGACAGAAGTGAAAGTTTTATTTTTGTAAGGGATAGTGTTAAGTCTTTTTTAGGATACTAGGTACTTATAAAACGGTACACATTTCTTGTTACACCAGTATTAAGACATCCTTTTCAACTTTTCAAGTCAGTTTTTACTCAATTAATATTGTTCAAATTCAAATGTAACTAAAGGTACTATACCAAGTAGAATATCGTGAACTCGATTCTACAGGAAACTATTGATAGAATCGGTTTACTGCTACAAATCGAAATAATCAATCAGTAGTGAAATGTATATGAGGTTGATTATCAGAGACATAACTAATAGAGTACCTATGCATCATGCGATCATACAGCCCGATGCGAAGGCTTATCTTGTAACCTAACCAATAGTGATCTTGAAGCTCGTGGTGCTTGCTTAATTTTTTTTTATATAATTTGTTGATGGAACAAGCAAATGGCCCACCTGATGCTAAGTGGTTACCATTACCTATGACAGAGCATTGCCTCACAAGTCACGCTCATTATAAGCGTGCCCTTTCGATGCGCTACTCTGCGTCCATCAACTTGAGGCATACTAATGTTAAGTCTCGTGTGCCTGTAATTACACCGGCACCCACACCCTTCAAACCGGAACACAGCAATTTTGCCGATCGACTAAGCAACGTTTTCTGCGATTATTTGGCGGGAATGTTTTTTCGGGCCTGGCTCTAGCAGTCCAGTTATCGCGGATGCTAAGGGATCTTTGCAATACTTAATGTGTAGCCATATGCGTATAGGTTTTTCTTATTACTTATTTACTTTAAATCTCACCTAGTTCCTAGTCAGTACTAGTTGAATCTGAAAGAAAACCTCTCAGAGATAGTCCTGAAAAAGTATTAGAGTTGTATCTCGGTTTACTACCTTCAGTTTATAGCTACTGTACACAAAAATATGCGCGCTTATATATTATTATAATTTATCTATTATTGTTTCAATAATTTCCTCAACATTTGAGTACAAAATTAAATGCTTCTATACAATATGGTAGGTACCTAAATTCACTGGCAGGTAAGTTCTTACATTAGTATGTTCTATGGCTAGTTCGTTATTACTCTATTTTCTACCGTATACAGTTGATAGATGGTTTGTCTAATGGGGACCCGTCACAGTTTTTTCTATGAATGCAGTTTTATAGGCCTTGAGAAACTAAAACATAAAATGCAAAATTTTTTTTTCTACGGCCAAAACTGACTAAGTTATGGGCAAAATACCGAACGAGATTCACTGACCGCGCGAACGGAAGCGATGACGTCACAATGGCCCAGCGCTAACCGCCAAACCACTGCGCGCCCCGCGTTTCTGTTCGCGATACTCGTCCGACACGGAGCGTAACGTCACCAAGTGATTTGATTAGGTTTTTATTAGAAGGTTGTTATTTTAATATAACAAATGAGTATTAGAAATAAGGTAGATATCGGTTTTGAGCAAGCGCAATCCGATAATCTACCTAAAATTGATACCTTCATGGTATTTGATTATCTTAGTAATCATTTAAATTACACAAGCGCTGAAATTCATGGTTGGAAACTTCAGAGGTAAACAAATCTCATTATCAACCTAATCAGAATAACAGGATAATATGTAGGTAGGTACACATACTTGGACTAGCCTATAAAATACCTAAAAGTTTTAGGTTAGTCAGCCAGGGAAGTTGTGTTTGTTGTTGTAACTACCTACGCTGTTATTTTCAACATTGGTATGTAGATAAGTATGTAGAAACTTAAAGGTTTAAAGAAAAATATTATGTAGGTATAAAATAAATAAAATTAGACTTAAATACTTAATTTGACAGGAATGTACCTACCTAAGTTCTTTGGACACGTAATTTAGAGCTATGAATAAACGAAAGCGTTAGGTATGTTAAGTTTAAAATAAGCCCTAAGAATTTAAATTATATTTTGTCGTAGGTTATACCCAGATTTATTTAAAAATTATAAAATAAATAATCAAGGTCAGGAATACAATACAGGAATGCAATACTTCCTTCTTTAATCTAAGCATTCCTCCCACAAGCCTATACTTGACGTAGTTCTCCATATGACGACCGATGTGGCGCGGCTGGCGAATGTCCGCCTGCGACGCGGTGGTTGCGGGTTCGATTCCCGCCTTGGGATAAATGTTTGTACGATCTGCTAATATTTATTCCGGGTGTTCTGGGTGTTTTCTATGTATAATAAAAAATATGTATGCATGTAATGTATTGTATTAAGTATATCAGTCATCTAGTACCCATAACACAAGCTCTGCTTAGTTTGGGGCTAGATGATGCTGTGTGGATTGTTCAGCATTATTATTATTATTATCAGCTTCCACCTAAAAATATAATAAATTCAGGTATATATTTTTTCTTTTTTATTATATATCACTTTTGCCCGCAACTTCGTTCGCGCTTAGATTTACATAGGTAAGTACTTCTTTTTCATTCACTTTGGCTACAGTTTTATTACATGTATAGATAGATATCCTCATCCTCGAGGGTACGACGCCAGAGGCATGGAGCAGGAGTGTGGTGGTACTGTTCTTTAAGAAAGGTGATAACACCCTTTTGAAGGAGAGTAGTTACTAATCGTCTCGCTCGTAGGCTAGACGACTTCCAGCCTCCCGAACAAGCCGGGTCCCGAAAAGGCTTCAGTACCATAGACCACATTCATACGCTCCGGCAGGTTATACAGAAGACCGAAGAGTATAACCAGCCACTTTGTTTAGCGTTTGTGGACTATGAAAAAGCCTTCGATTCAGTCGAAACCTGGGCAGTGTTACGGTCACTCCAGCGGTGTCAAATTGACTATCGGTACATCGAAGTGTTGAAAGGCCTATATAGTAATGCCACCATGACTATCCGACTCCAGGACCAGAGTACCTATCGCTGGAAGACCTAGAAACAATGCTTAGAGACCTCAATATTGTCTCCCAACAGGTGGGTCTTAAAATGAACATGAGTAAGACGAAACTTATGTCAATTGCTCATGTCGCACCCGTACCGGTATATGTTGGAGGTCAGCCGACGAATCCAACTCCGTTGGGGAATAAAGGTTCTCGAATGGCGACCACGAACCGGAAGACGAAGCGTAGGACGTCCTCCTACCCGATGGACTGATGACATTGTTAGGACCGCGGGAAGTCGATGGATGGAAAGGGCTCAGAATCGTTCTTCCTGGAAACGTGTGGGGGAGGCCTATGTCCAGCAGTGGACTTCTACAGGCTGATGATGATGATGATGAGATAGATATATATTCCCCAAGACGGAAATATTCCTCTATAATCCCAAAATGATCCCCGATATCCCGGGAAACTTGTGGGATATTCCCGCATTGGGGAATATTACCGGGAACGGTACATTTTATTGTAGTTAGACCTGAGTACGACCCTGGTTTTAACCCGACTACCGAGGAAGGGTTATTAGAAACTTCACTACTTACATTTTTTATCATTTACTTACTCATTGAAATATACCTAGTAGGTACGACCCTGTATTTTTCTTTAACATTCGTAAACAAGCTTTACTAAGCTACCTACGCACCTGTTTACCACACGAGTAATGATTGAGAATCATTTTGATGTAAGTAGGTACCTCCATAATATACCAACTATTATCATAGTTGGTATATTATGGAGGTATCTACCTACTTACATCAAAATGATCCTCGCAACAAAATCTTGAAGTTTGGCACGAAAGCGGAATTTTGTCATCCCTCTTCATGATAGTGCACCATTTTTTGCGCACTTTCGGGACCTTTGGCACATTGAAAAATAGTTTTTTAGGTGTACTAACTGAAGTATTAGTACACTTCGGTACTATACAGTACTTATAGTTCGGCATATTCACGTAAAAACCACAACACGACCCGCGCACATCGAGTGAACTCTAATAAATGAATTGCGGAGAGCGCGCCCGCGGGCGGAAAAGATATCGTGACGTCACATGAGCTATTCGGCCGCCCCGCGGTTGACTGGTACAAAATGTGTAATATCTTCGCAACCAATGGAACGATTTCAATGATTTAAAAAGTATCGTACCTAAACGAGTAAAAGGAACACCATCACATAGATAATATATGCATTTTCCGACTTGGTACGGGAGCTCATTAGCATACAAAATGGGCTTCAATGCAGGTGGCGTTTTTTTAATGGAGGGAGGCATCTATTCATTTAACGTGGAGGCACTTATACCTATCGCTTTCAGCGATAAGGCCGCCCATAGTACTTTGTAAACCTTGTCTGTTTTTAACAAATTTTCCTTGTGTACAATAAAGTGTTATCTATCTATCTATCTATCTATACCTACAGAAACCCTTATTCAGCATTCCAGTTCGTAGCAATAATAATAGATTAATAAAATTGGTGGAAGTTGCATACAACGCCATCTAGTCTCAAACTAAGCAATGTTTTTTTAGGGAAACCGGAGAGGTTAACCAATGCTAATTTCCTTGAAGCGATTTTTTTTTTACATTCGTTATCGCGTTAATTATTTATCGTACAAACTATTTATTGGCCTCACAGCTCAGTTAGTAGTAGCTCTGCCTTCTGTACTGTAGGTGTGGGTTCGATTCACACTGAGGACAAACATAATTTGTGTGATTAACTTAGGTGTTTGTTTTATTTCTGGGTGTTATATTATACTCTAAATATGAATATCATTCATCCGGTAAGCCATTCAATAGTACAAGCTATGCTTAGTTTGGGGATAGATGCTATTGTGAAAAATGTCCACAAATTTTATGGTTTGTATTTATAGTTTTTGATATTACGTTAAACGTTTTATGACTTCAGTGGAAGTGGCCAACGTAGTTCTACGGTTCTACGCACCAAGACGGATATACCCTGAAAATTTCAAGTGTCTACGACCAGTGGTTCAGGTTGTGCGTAGTTTAGTCAGTCAGTTAGCCAGACAGTGAGTCAGTAAAGACAAAGATTCTTTTAATTGATATAGATTTTTGTAAAATGAGTTTTTGTACCTCAATTATCACTTCACTCTCTCTTTGAAGGTTTGTTGAAAGCTCTTTTTAGGATTAAGTTTAATTTAAATGTCATTATTTGTGTACAATAAAGAATGAAGAGGGTTTTATGAGTTTGTAAAACAGTTTTTTTTTGTTTCTACGGTTATACTATACGCGTGATAAATCGACAGTTCATCGATAGCTTAACCTCACTACGGCACATCACTAAAATTTCAAAAACTGAAATAAATCCGCAAATCACATTTTATGGTTTGTATTTATAGTTTTTGAAATTACGCTAAACGTTTTATGACTTCAGTGGAAGTGGCCAACATAATTAATAAAGAAATCAAGTCAGTAACTCGATCAAAAGTATCTTAATATTTAGATTTATGTTCAAATAACAGTTATTGCAACTTTGATAGGTTTATTTTGCGGGATGTTCTATCAAGTTAGGTTTTTTTGTTTGTCTGTAAGTAATTGATATCTGGGAACTTATAAAATATGAGTCTGATTGACAATAAGAGCGTAAAACAATGTTTTTTTTGTAACTACTAGCTTTTGCCTGCGACTTCGTCCGCATGGTTAGTTTTTTCCGACTTACCTAATCAACACTTATCGTTATAAATTGGCCAATTTATACATCTTTAAAAATTATAGCCTATGTGTTATTCGAATATATAAGTTATGTTATTGTTAAGTCTTATTAAAACCTATTCAGTAGTTTTTTGCGTGAAAGAGAAATGATTGAATTGAATTTCAAATGATTAATTTCAACCACATCTATAAGTCTTCGGTAGTATAGTGGTAAGTATCCCCGCCTGTCACGCGGGAGACCGGGGTTCGATTCCCCGCCGGAGAGATTCTTTTTGCCCTTTTTGATTATTGGGGCAGTATATTTTATGATCCTAATTTTTAGTTGTATGTAGCATGTCTTCGGTAGTATAGTGGTAAGTATCCCCGCCTGTCACGCGGGAGACCGGGGTTCGATTCCCCGCCGGAGAGATTATTTTGCCTTGTTTTTACAATCTTACCTGGACCTCAATCATGCTGGCTAAGTCCACGTACGCCAGTGTATTGTTTCACTTCACTTTTGGTAAAAAGAACACAATTTTTTACACTGTATTTTATCTTCGATTATTCGACATTGTTAACTTTTTAAACACAGAAACAGTTTACATTCTTTTTTTTTTAAACTACTGCATAACAGAAATGAAAATGAAATTTGTTTGAAAATCATGCCACACTTTGTGGTATTCTCCAAAACGATTTTTTTTTATAAGCTGTAACAATCTTATACTTTATTTTAAAAATAATCTAAGGACTAATAATCTAGTTTATAACTAAATTCAATGCTTCAGAAAAATGTGTTTTTAAAAGTCAAATAACACAAGTAATAAATTGATCAACAATAAATCTTACTTCAATGAAAAGCCGATTATCAAAACGGTATCGAGATATTTTACAATTACGATAGACTAGTGAGGAGAAAGCGGTATAAAAAACAATATGTAAATGTAGTCGATACCGATAATTATCGGTCCCTTAAAAGGCGGATTCGGGTACAATCGGTTAGTGATTGCTTTTTAAATTGCTGTGTTGCGCGGCTCGATCCGATGACCGACTGACTACCGGAATTTTATTTATTATACCTACTAGTGATGGATTTTGATCGATAGATTTTACTGATTTATTTCTCATTCTATTTCCGCAAGGGCTTAGTTTTGTTGCGATTATTTTAGCTTCGTTTTTGATTTGACAGTAAAGTAAATAACTAACAGTTGACTAAACAAAAGTTTTAGTATTTGAACGCACCTTACTAAGTACCATATTTTTACTCTCATTGTTCAAAACAGTACACAAACACATGGTTATACGTACACTGGTCGATATCCAACATGCTAGATTAAATAAAATACTTGTGCTGTGCTATATTGTAAAAGAAAATAAATTAACTTTACTTTACTTTATGAATTTTGGTACAAGATAGTGATGACCGATTGATACGATGAGATATAGATTGATCGATAACAATCTCATTCAAGCTTAAAAACTAGGTGGATCTTTATCGATACAGATTACGCATCTCTTTCTCTTAATCGTTTGCAAATAAACACGATTAAATCGATTCTTCACGGCGAATTAGATAGATATCGTTAAATAGAAAACTAATCGAAGATCGTGGTTAGTTTAAAATTAACGTATCTATCTAATGGTTAGAGAATTTATTAGAACTAATATGAGTAAAAATTTTAACTTTTTGGTTTATGGAAGCAAATTAATCAATTCTAACATTATTTTTGATTAAAAAGTCTTTAGGAAACATAAAAACATCAATCAATGTTACAATTTAATCATAACGAATGATTAATTAATATGCATTTGTATAATTTTAACTATCAATATATTTTTCACCGTTAAAAACACACTTTGATGAAAACCGGTATTTATAATATCAATAATCCAAATTAGTTTAAAAATCTAACCAAGAAATTAAGAATGATTTTGTATATATAATTAAAACACTATCAACACAGTTAACTTTTTTATGAATAATATTTAAAAATTTCCGTTTTTGTGAAAACCGGTTTTTTGATGACAACTATCGCAAAATTCACTGTTTATCGCGCGATCATCCGATCGCTAGGCGCGCTTGAGGCGAACTGCCGAGGGCGGCGGTTCCGCCCTCGGCTTGCCCTCGATGTTACTTTATAACGGGCGGACTTACAGGCATTGACATTGTAACTTGAGGGCCTACTACTTATATCCATGTCTATTTATAAAGTTGTTAATATTATCGACATTTTTAGGACAGATATAGGTATAAGTAACTTTAATTTTCTTTTAGATTAATGGTAAATAATGGAAGTTCAGTGTGTGTTCAGTGATTTGAACTCTGGTTTTAACCTAGGAAAATAAAAAATATATGTAAAAGAATTTATAAAAATGTATTTTTGAGTTTATCCATAAAAACAATTGTTTATAATATTAGTTTAAATTAAATGTTCTACCCCACGCTCCTCCCTATAATATGCTGTCATCTGGTTTATAAATCTTTTAGCAGTAATAAAAAAATTGGAGAACTGAAATGGAATTTCTTTATGTTGGATAAAAACCGGATATTTATCATGATTTTTGAGTTTGATTGTTTCCCGATGTACATAGTTTCATGCAAAATTAAAAATACAAGATCAAAACCATGATAGTTTCAAAAGTCCTTCTTTATACATTTACGATTAGAATTCACAAAACTCGCATCGAGAATCAATAGTACCACATCGTCACACCCTTTAATTACTAAGCATTTGCTGATCTGCTATTGGTGATCACTCAGACGTACTTGTAATTTTATATAAGTGGCTAGTAGTAAACGAGTTCCGCTTGGTTTAGCTTTTGAATGGCAATATAATGCCAAAAGCTCTTATTCAATAAAATCTAGGGATCACTGAGAATCGTCTTGAACCTAGGTAATACTAGAAAAAAATAAAAAAGCTATGTTGCTTCCAAAGATGACAGAAAACGATTTACGAGTGGGTTCTTGAAAAATTACAAGTGACGGATTCGTTTTCTGTCATCTTTGGAAGCAACACTGTATTTTCATTTTAATTGTTTTTCTAGTGTTATTGTAAGTTCTGATGCGTAATTTTGGTGGTATTTTAACCATCATTACTTGAGGTCTTAGCACAAGTGTGAACAATTGAAATGAAAGTGTGTTATGAGGCATCCTGATTTGAACGAAAATGTTTCCCTTTGGTTTTGAAGAAAAACAACATCTTTTTCTTCAAAACCGATGACGGCTGACTTTACTTTTTTTACCGACTCGACTTGACTAAAAAGAATTTATTCAACCCACTTGACATTGGCAAAATTGTCCGCAAGACGGACAGATGCCACAAAAAAATAAAATAAAATTACAAGTGACAGATAGAATCGTGGAGTAATTGATGTGTGTGTTTAGTTGTTTATGAGTTTAAATTGTGTTGGTTGCCAGTTAAATGCACAAGAGGAAGGAAATACTAGAAAAAAACGTCAAAGGCCCAGCATTATTATTATCATAATTTTTGACAAAAACAATATTATAAACACATACTAATAAATAGCATCACGAGTTCAATTCTCAAGCACGGTCGATATACCCACCGATCTCTTAGTACCAATACCTACTAATATTGAATGAAAAAGTTTGTTCTCACTGATTTCAGAACCTGAATTAATTTGGATGAAACTTAGAATATAGACACAGCTCGTTACCTGATGGCTTTGATTCGGGTATGCACCACTCCAATAGAACAGAGAGTGGTTGCTAGTTTTAAATTAACAAGTCTATGAATTCGGAAAAATCTTTATTTCAGTACAAAAAAAAATACCGTGAGGAAATCCGTTGTTTAGTCACCTCTGCATGTATTGACCATTTTTGTGAATTAGGCCAACCAAGCTATGAGGATGGTATAGCCGGTGCCAGGCTAGCCTACTCTATCTAAAAGCCTTTTCCCAACACTACATTGTCCCGTAAATAAGGCTATGAGTGAAACTGTTGCCTCTGACACTATATTAATCATCTACAATAATTACAAAGGTCTGTTTACTTGAACTCATTGGATTTACAACCATAAGCTAAAACAAAGTTATTTAAAAATTACTGATTGATAAGAAATGGCAGTAGTTTGAACATTGTTTATTAATCAAACCATTTACTAAATGCATTATTTAGTGCTAGGTAAATGGTTTGATTTAATTAAGTACTTATAATTGTCATAATTTGCGTAAGTACCTACTTATACACTATGGTCTGTAAATTATTATGGTATGGTAAAAAAAAGTGACCGAAGCGACGCGTGACCCAAGGACTGGTAAGTATCTGGTTCAGCGCATCAGCATTGCCATACAGCGTGGTAATGCAGCCAGTGTTTCGGAGACACTTCCGATTGTTACTGTCCGATTTGGATCAGTTGAGCTATCTCTAGATCGTTTGCAACGGTCTGTAGACAACGGTTTCATATGTATTTTGTACATAACTGTTATAAAGATTTGTACTGTAACTTCCTTTGTAAATAAGCAAAAACAAATAGCTTGCGAATGTTTGAATTAAAAAAATTGAAATTGAATGTATAAACAGAGGTATTCTTTATAGATTTGCTTATGACTTGGCCAAACTTGGCCTCGCCTCGGTTTCTCGATCATTTAAATAAGTAACTTTGCATTTACTAATAATAGTAATACTAAAAACATGTTCGACTTTGAAACAGCACTATGGGATAATAACGATTTTTCCGCATACAGCGCAAGCAAATCACATGGGACATCTTCTGTTAATTCCAAAGATTTACGATTTGTATTTTCTACAAAACATTGCAAGCCTGTAGTATTTAGAATATTATTTGTATTAGTATTTATTATTTGTAGGAAAGGCAGAAACGCAACCTCATGATAAGTTTAAGGCCGCGGATGTCAAAACTGCAATATACATATACAACGTGGCGAAAGAAGTGTCCGTGTGTGACATTATGAAATACGTCGAGAGTAAGACTAGCATTAAGGTGACGTTAGAAAAAATGAATATGAAGATATCGAAAGATTATGACGCCTATAAGGTGTTCGTGCCGAAAAGTAAAGAAGAAATATTTCTATGTGACGATTTTTGGCCCGATGGAATAGCATTCCGTCGTTTCTTCAATCTGAATCATAAGAGATATGTTCCAGTTAACAGCGTACCTAAATAAAATCTAATTATGATTGACACAAATACAGTAAGGTTGCTAAGTTTTAATTGTAAGAACGTAGTACGATCAATTGAATGTGTGAGGAGATTATGTCACGCGACAGATGTGGTCGCGCTTCAAGAAACATGGCTTTCACCCCATAACCTCGCGTACTTGGGAAGCATAGATGAAGACTTCGAATTCACTGGAACATCGGCGGTGGATACATCGGCTGGCATGCTTCGCGGGAGGCCTTACGGTGGTGTGGCACTCTTGTGGAGAAAAACCTTGTTCACCTCTGTGTCGGTGATAGCGTGTAATAGTGTGCGTCTAGCTGCAATCAAGATAGCACTTCATGATAGGTCCCTGTTGGTTTTTTCGGTGTATATGCCAACAGATTCGGTAGAACATTTAGTGGAGTTTACGCAATGTCTCAGTGAAATTAGTGCCATAGTGGAGAGTCAAAATGTAGATTCCGTGTACATGCTCGGTGACTTCAACGCACATCCAGGTGAGCAGTTTGCTCTGGAACTTTCAGGCTTTTGTGCAGAACAATCATGGTCGTGTGTTGATTTAGACTTATTGCCGACGGATACTTACACCTTTGTTAGTGACGCCCACGGCTGTAGGCGCTGGTTAGATCACATTATTGTGACAAGGGCTGCGCGACACACGGTTGTTAATGCGAGTGTATTGTATGATACCTACTGGTCTGACCATTGTCCTGTGCAGGTAGAATGCAATATTCAACTGATAAGACCTAAAATTGTATTGTCGCATTTGCACAGTAATAATATTATCTGGGGCGAGAGAGACGAATCACAAGTAGATAAATATCATAAATTTTGCCATTCAAAGCTAAGAGAGATAAATTTTCCTGTGGAATTTACGGACTGCGCGGATAAAAGATGTTGTGATAGTAGTCATAAATTAATAATAAATAAATTGTATAGTGATTTAATAAATGTTTTGACTGATGGTGCAATAATGTGTTCTACTAGGACCAAGCGGAAAAAAGGGAATCATGTGGCAGGGTGGAATAAGCATGTTAGGGGCGCGCACGAGAGGTCTCGGATTTGTTTCAAAATGTGGCAACTTTATGGCAAACCCAGCGCTGGGCATGTCTATGACGAGATGGTTGAATCTAGAAGAGTTTTTAAATCTAAGTTAAAATGGTGTCAGAACAACCAGCAACAACTTAAAATGGACATTATTTCGCAACACCATTACAATAAGGATTTTAAACTCTTCTGGAAAACGACTAATAGACTTAATCCGAAGCCGAGACTTCCCGTGAGTATGAATGGGATACATGATGCCGGTGAAATAGCCAGAGCCTTTCAGGCGCATTTTCGAGTTGACTCGCCCCTCGGCCCGTCACCTGTGGTGGTGGATGATGAGTGTCGCGCGGACAAACTTAGCGTGAAGTTTTCTGCAAAAGATGTTGAGCGCACTATCAAAAACATGGTTCGTGGTAAATCTCCGGGGTATGACCATCTCAGCATCGAACATCTACAGTACGCGGGCGTACATTTGCCGAGGGTGCTATCTGTATTGTTTAACCTTTGCTTGAGTCACTCTTACCTACCGGACGGAATGATGCACACTACAGTGATACCCATTGTTAAAAATAAAACGGGTGATATATCGGACTTGTCTAACTATAGACCAATATCACTGGCTACAATCGTAGTTAAGGTGCTGGATAGTTTGCTTGAAAAACAGTTAAGTAGACACATTAAACTTAATGACGCTCAGTTTGGTTTTAGACCAGGGCTATCTACAGAAAGTGCTATTTTGTCTCTCAAGCAAACTGTCCAGTACTACACCGCTAGAAGGACCCCAGTCTACGCATGTTATCTAGACCTATCTAAAGCATTTGACCTGGTGTCTTATAAGTTGCTCTGGGAGAAGCTGCAGTGTGAGTCTGATCTGCCGCAGGAGGTAGTAGCTATGTTTCGCTATTGGTATAGTCACCAAACCAACAGTGTGAAGTGGGCAGATTCCTACTCGGATGTATACAGGTTGGAGTGCGGGGTAAGGCAGGGGGGGATCTCTTCTCCAAGTCTCTTTAACCTGTATTTGAATGGATTGATCGAAGAGCTCAGCAGCACCCAAGTTGGCTGTCACATAGATGGCGTGTGTATTAATAACATCAGCTACGCCGACGACATGGTGCTGCTGAGCCCTTCGATTGGAGCCCTACGTAAATTATTACGGTTGTGTGAATCCTATGCGGGGGCCCATGGGCTCAGATACAATGCGAAAAAAAGTGAGTTTATGGTGTTTAGGGCCGGCACCAAATGTTGTTTAAATACGCCGCCCATCACTCTAGACGGTACTCCACTTAAACGCGTATCACAATTTAAGTATCTGGGCCACTGGGTCACCGAGGATTTGATGGACAATATGGACATGGAAAGAGAGCGCAGGGCGCTGTCCGTCCGCTGCAATATGTTGGCTAGCAGGTTTGCTCGATGTACTAGGCAGGTGAAGGTGACGCTTTTTAAAGCTTACTGCCAGTCACTTTATACGAGCAGCCTGTGGGTTAACTATACGCAGAGGACGTACAGCGCACTGCGTGTACAGTACAACAACGGGTTTCGAGTGGTGATGAGGCTGCCACGATACTGTAGTGCCTCGGGTATGTTCTGCGATGCGCATACGGATGGCTTCCATGCTATTATGAGGAAACGTTGTGCATCGCTGTTAAATCGCCTACGTGGCAGCCCCAACACCATTCTGAGCACCCTGGCTGATAGATGGGACTCTCCGATGCTGTGGCACTGGATACGCCTACACACGACTACTGCGTAGTTGTATATCTGTGCCCCGGTGTCAAGTGTGTTCCTTCGTTGTCTGTGTGTAATTTATGTGTGTTTTAATTAATTAATTTATGTGTCATTAATTTATTTGTAATTTATTAATTAATGTAGTTTATAATAATGATTTTTAATGTGTAATAATGAATTTTAATGTGTTGATATATGTGATTTTAATAATAATGTAGTAAGTAATGTAATATAATAATAATGTAATGTAGTAATGTAATATGTAATATGAGCAATTAATTGCTTGAAATAAACGATTTTATTTTATTTATTTATTTATTTACCAAATCACCGACGAACTTTGGGTCATCGATGTTTTTAGCAGTTGAATCGATAACATCATCAATACTAACCGAGAAGTCTGAGTTATTATGTTTCTTGTAAATAAAGCTAGTTATTGCTTCGCAAGTGATATTCATGGTATCATAACTGTCGTTTATATCACTGTCTCGATCCACCACACTGAACATACATTGACTGTATTTATGGGTAACGTATTCTTCATGAAAGTCGCGTATTTTTTTAGATGAATTAGAAAAAACAAAAGCCAAATTATAAAGCGCCAGGCCTGCTAGGTACTCTCGATATTTGTTTTTAGAGGCTCGATATTCAAATACAAAGGATGGGATTTCAAGTTCTTTGTAGACTGGGTATATTCCTTTTTTGAATTTTTCAGCCATTTTACTTCCAGCATAAACGATTCCGTCTGGCGGTGCGTAGTGGAATTTATCACTTGCGTTTGCATTTCTCGACACACGTAATAGAGACAGTGTCGCATACAATTCGAGTAAATCACATGGTACTCTGTCAGATTTATCTCTGGTTTCAACAGAACATTCAACCTTACCGTTGAGAGCTTCCAAGTTTATTGGTTGCCCATCATGCTTGTTTTTAATATTCTCATCATTCCTATCAGCAGTCTCTGCTAAATTTGAATCGGATAGCTGTCTCTCCTTTGGAAATGACATAAAAATAATAAAACTGGTCATGGCTCCACAAAACACTTCCATTTCATCTTCAACTTCTGCGTAAAACACTTTGAAAGTACATTTAGTGTCACTCCGTGATATATACTCTTCGTGGTAAGCAAGCATCTTTGGGTTTGAAAAAATATTGCCCAAGTTATAAAGCGCTAATCCAGCCAGTAGTTTGCGGTATTTGTTTTCTGACGTTCTATATTCAAATATGTAGAGAGGGATTTCAGAAAAGTTGTATAACGGATAAATAATGTTTTTTCCTGTGATTCCAGTGTAGTTGATACTTTCTGGAGGCTTGTAGTAGTATCCATTACTTTCATTGACACTTTTTGTAAACGAATCCACACATGAACTGTACTGTACACTGTACACTGTTCTTATAAATATAATTAAATAAACATAATTAAATATGCTCGCCATATTACGTGCGCACGCTTCCTTAATTCGCTTAAATGTGAGCAAGGAAAATCGTTCACATTTATCTAAAAATAACTTCCTATGATAAGCAACACGAATACCTATACTATTTAGTTTAGTTAGTTAAATGTTTCTATAAACTTTATTTCCTGTTGTCATTCAATAGTAGACATTTAAAAACTTTGACTTGAATTTGTACATTTTTTGACAGCCGTCACAACTTTGTCAGTGGTAATACCTACCAGTAGCTCTTCTTTTCTTAGCATATGTATACATCCTTACTTACACTTTTGGAAATACAATACAACATCCAGACAGGCCATATTACATGCATAGAATATGACATGTTTTTTTTCGCTTTGCTCGCCCGACCAATTAAACTAATAAACCTCTACTTAGTTACCAACGAACCCTCTTAAACTCAAATAATGCTTAAACTCGTTCAGTTTAGCTAATTTCCTCTGTTCGGGACCCTTTCGGGAATAGCCTAAGGCGCCATACATTCATTGGAGTGAAATAATGATTGAATGCTTTGTATGATCGACAGGATTTCGCTGGATTTTTTTATCAGAAAAAGTAGGTGTTTCAGCTCTTAGTGAAGGGATTGATAAATCTAATGTTGGACATAGTCCTCTCCAAATTTAGAAGGGCCACCCCCTTGAAGCCACCAGCTTGAAGGGTGTGGGTGAAGGTGAAATTACAGTCACATGAGGCTTAACACCTATATGCCTCAAGTTGGTGAATACTGAGCAGTGCATCGTAGGGCACTTAATAATACTTAATACTTTGTTATAGGCGATGGTAACAACTTAACATCAGGTGGACGATCTACTTGCTCCATCAGTAAGTAGTGTAAAAAATAATATTTAACTTGATCTGTGCAATAAAGTATTTTCTCTCTAACACACGAAATACGTCAGTTCAGACGTTCAGACTATAGGTACACAACGATCACTAAATATATTTAGCGAGCCCCTAAATTAATTTAGGAAGTTAATTATGTTTTGCATATTGCACAAGGAAAATGAAGTCGCTACCTTTACGCTAAAATCTTGGTAAACGTAATCAGCTAAATAAAATTAAATCAGATTGTTGTGCAAGCAGGCCTAAGTCTCTATGACCAGTGGATTAGGCTATCCGTTGTTTTTATGTCAGTCAGTCAGTCAGGGCAGAGATCCTTTTAATTGGTATAGATTTTACAATGTGAACCTAAGTTTAGAGAACTAAATCCAATAATTTTTCAGTGCAGTTCAATGTGTCCAAAGAGGTAATAAACCCAATTTTTATCCCAATAGCACTCCAAACTTTTTTAAGCTCTGCCCTGTCCAATTATCGAATACAATAAAACTACTGAATGAATAGAAAAAACTTATTGTGTCAATGTAGATTTTAAATATAGAACGCGCGTCGATTGGCTGTATCGCCCGAGGCAAGATGGCGGGGTGCCGAAGTTTGCCTTCTCGTCCGGAAATATGAATTCTATTTGGTTAATGACTTTTGTGAACCCATTTATGCCCTTGAAGTACGGACACATTTTTATTTGCGTGCTGCTGTCTAAAATAAAAAAATGGCTGATTCATGCGAATGAGTCTATTAGGTATGTAAGGAGAGAATTATACAATTGAATTAGGTAAGTCTGACCAGGTAATGAGTATAAAGGTCTAATTATAAACAAGCTTCCGCCTAATCCTGAAAATACCAATCTATGGAGATTAAAATTGTCGTCTAGCAATTTGATAATATAAGATTATATGTCAAAAAGACAAATAAATGAAAGACTATCGCGACACTTATATCACCTCATGAATAAAACTGTGCGTTAACTAAGAAAATTCCGCGCGCAAATTCTTGCTGGCCGCAAAACAAAAAAGGCTTAATTACGAAAAAATTCATAAAAGGAACGTAAGATAAGAAAGTAAAGGCGCGGCCTGTGTCGCGGCCGTTACTTCTTGGAATGAAGCGATTGATTCTGTTGTGTGCATGTGTGGGAATAAATTAGTCAAAAATTCTCTCAAATGACCTTCAATTTCACAGTATCGTATTAAGTACCTATTTCTGCTGTCAAGCAGTTGCTCCGATTCATAAATGAGGAAATCCGTAGAATCAAGATCACCGACATAGCTCTCAGAATCAGCAAGTTGAAGTGACAATGGGCAAGCCATAGGTATTGCTTGTAGAACCGACAACCGCTGGGGAATATAGGTTCTCGAATGGCGACCACGAACCGACATTGTTAGGATCGCGGGAAGTCGATGGATGGAAATGGAAAGATAAGTAAGTATATGCCAAATGTAATATTTGGACGCTCTGTTACCTAAAGAGCCTAAATAAATTAGAAATTTGCGGCATAAGCGTATCACTCTAATTACCCACTAGCAAAAAAAAAACCTATTTCATAATGTGTATCGTTAGTATTTAAATCACATTGCGTAGTATCAATAACTGAACTGCAGGTTACCGCTGGTTGCCGTGCAATGTAACTCGGCTGTAAGATCCATGTTTACATCACAAATGTAATTTCTCGTACCAGGCCCTATTCGCCCACCTATCGAAGAACTAGAAATCTTTGTGGAGGCCTTTGCTTGGAACGGAATAAACTAGAGGAAAAGAGGTCACTATTTTAATACTACCACTGTAACAAATTATAGTTCAAAAAATTGGTTTTAAACTGAGAGTGGTAATGAGCATACAGGTCATGCAGACGTATGAACAAGATCATACTCATACATACTTCTTTATTCAAATGCTGGCAGTTGTAGCTTTATAGTGGCCAATCCACTAACATTACCTTTGGCATAGTTTCATTTCATTTCATTTCATTTATTAATTGCTTACATGTACGTTATTAGCTTAGTTATTATAGATAGCTTATGTCAAGTACATGCACCCTGATGGGCATTGCAATGTCATATTATTATTATTATTATAAACAATTCAAATTAAAATTATACCAAAACAATAGATTAAATAAAAATAGATTACATCAACAATACAATTAGATACAACAATAATAGATTTCAAAAATAATAGAGAATATACCAAATCACATGTCAAAGTTAACTAAAAGAACGGATATTATAAAATGCCAAAAATAAAACTAGTTTGATAATGTATTTAATCAGATTTGAATTCGTCAATGGAATAATAGCATTTCTGCACAAGATACGATTTTAGGCGTTTATAAAATAAATGGTTCTTTTGTTCATCTTTGATGTGGTCCGGGATCTTATTATATATAGTTATCAACCTAAAGTACGGGCTTCTGCCTATTGTTACTAAGTTTACTGCCGGTAGCTGTAGCTTATTTTTATTACGTCGATTATAATTATTACATAACTCAGCTTTTGATTTAAAAAGATGCCTATTTTATGTGCATGCCTCCAGCTTCCTCATATGGAAAATGCAGATTCTGAAAATGCCAATATTTAGTTCATATTTAGTACCATCATAGATTACAACCATAATTTAGGTGCCAAAAAAACAACGACGCTACAAGCCTTTGAAGGTGTGTTAGCTGAAGTAACATGCCACCAGCTTCCTCATTCAGTGTGGGCAAACGAGTGCTGATAGAGCTATAGAACAAACGCTAGCATTTAGTACCAGATGAGTGCACTAGGTAGCAAAATTTCCAAACCTGCAGCTAAAAAACTCTCGGAGTTATAAGACTTCATCAACGTGTAAGCTGACGTACCGTTATTTCAGCACGCACATGCTGGTTCTCTGAAACGGCTGCAGCTATAGGCACGGTTGATATCTCCAGATTCAGTGCATAATTGGTGCCAAAGGTACCAAATATTTGAGGCTTCTAGGTTCAAAACTCTTTGAACTACAGGCTTTTAGCAACGTGTAAGCTGGGGAAACGTTTCTCCAGCTGACACATGCTGGATCTCAGAAACGGTAAGAGATAGAGATTCGGTTGATATCTCCAAATGTCAATATGAATTAGTGCACTTGGCACCAAAATTTTGGAGTCTCTAGGACCAATAGTTACATCACAAGAAGCAAAAAACCATTTAACGGTCAACAAATTCAAACCAGTTTTCGCTTCTATGAAAGCGCGGCGTTGCCGCTCTGCACGCTACAATAGCGAGCGAACATTATGCTTGTTCTCTGTCTGTTTTTATATCTGTCTCTGGATACAACGTGTGTTGCCAGTTCAGTTTTAGTAGGTCGATAGTTTTATTCGAGTCTTGTCAGAACAGGTATTATAGGTACGAGGTACTACTAAATAGGTACTTTATTTTGTCTAGTTTAACCAAATAAAATAGGAACCTAATTAGGAAATTGGGTTTGTATGACCGATGTGACGCAGCGGCCTGTGACGCAGAAGTTTGCGGGTTCGATTCCCACCTTGGAATAAAATGTTTAAACGATCTGCAAATAATGAATCCGGGTGTTCTGGGTATTTTCTATGTTTAGTAAAAAATATGTATGTATTTTTGTAACGTCAGATTTGGAATTCAAAATGGCGGGTGCAAATGATGGTACAAAAAACTGACATGGGTGTCTTTTTCGACTAATTTGGGGGTGCTGATTACGAATATCTGGTCAAATTTGAAATTCAAAATGGCGGGTACAAAAATGGTACAAAAAACTGACATGGGTGTCTTTTTCGACTAATTTGGGGGTGCTGATTACGAATATCTGGTCAAATTTGAAATTAAAAATAGCGGGTACAAAAAATGGTACAAAAAACTGACATGGGTGTCTTTTTCGACTAATTTGGGGGTGCTGACTACGAATATCTGGTCAAATTTGAAATTCAAAATGGCGGGTACAAAAAATGGTACAAAAAACTGACATGGGTGTCTTTTTCGACTAATTTGGGGGTGCTGATTACGAATATCTGGTCAAATTTGAAATTCAAAATGGCGGGTACAAAAATGGTACAAAAAACTGACATGGGTGTCTTTTTCGACTAATTTGGGGGTGCTGATTACGAATATCTGGTCAAATTTGAAATTCAAAATGGCGGGTACAAAAATGGTACAAAAAACTGACATGGGTGTCTTTTTCGACTAATTTGGGGGTGCTGATTACGAATATCTGGTCAAATTTGAAATTCAAAATGGCGGGTACAAAAATGGTACAAAAAACTGACATGGGTGTCTTTTTCGACTAATTTGGGGGTGCTGATTACGAATATCTGGTCAAATTTGAAATTCAAAATGGCGGGTACAAAAAATGGTACAAAAAACTGACATGGGTGTCTTTTTCGACTAATTTGGGGGTGCTGACTACGAATATCTGGTCAAATTTGAAATTCAAAATGGCGGGTACAAAAAATGGTACAAAAAACTGACATGGGTGTCTTTTTCGACTAATTTGGGGGTGCTGATTACGAATATCGGGTCAGATTTGAAATTCAAAATGGCGGATGCACATGATGATACAAAAAATTTATATGGGTGTCTTTTTCGACTAATTTGGGGGTGCTGATTACGAATATCGGGTCAGATTTGAAATTCAAAATGGCGGATGCACATGATGATACAAAAAATTTATATGGGTGTCTTTTTCGACTAATTTGGGGGTGCTGATTACGAATATCTGGTCAAATTTGAAATTCAAAATGGCGGGTACAAAAATGGTACAAAAAACTGACATGGGTGTCTTTTTCGACTAATTTGGGGGTGCTGATTACGAATATCTGGTCAAATTTGAAATTCAAAATGGCGGGTACAAAAATGGTACAAAAAACTGACATGGGTGTCTTTTTCGACTAATTTGGGGGTACTGATTACGAATATCTGGTCAAATTTGAAATTCAAAATGGCGGGTACAAAAAATGGTACAAAAAACTGACATGGGTGTCTTTTTCGACTAATTTGGGGGTGCTGATTACGAATATCTGGTCAAATTTGAAATTCAAAATGGCGGGTATAAAAATGGTACAAAAAACTGACATGGGTGTCTTTTTCGACTAATTTGGGGGTGCTGATTACGAATATCTGGTCAAATTTGAAATTAAAAATAGCGGGTACAAAAAATGGTACAAAAAACTGACATGGGTGTCTTTTTTGACTAATTTGGGGGTGCTGATTACGAATATCGGGTCAGATTTGAAATTCAAAATGGCGGATGCACATGATGATACAAAAAATTTATATGGGTGTCTTTTTCGACTAATTTGGGGGTGCTGATTACGAATATCTGGTCAAATTTGAAATTCAAAATGGCGGGTACAAAAATGGTACACAAAACTGACATGGGTGTCTTTTTCGACTAATTTGGGGGTGCTGATTACGAATATCTGGTCAGATTTGATACAAAAAATTGATATGGGTGTCTGACCACCCGCCACCATATTTGCACCTGCCATTTTGAATTCCAAATCTTACCAGATATTCGTAATCAGCACCCCCAAATTAGTCACAAAAGACACCCATGTCAGTTTTTTGTACCATCATGTGCACCCGCCATTTTGAATTTCAAATCTGACCAGATATTCGTAGTCAGCACCCCCAAATTAGTCGAAAAAGACACCCATGTCAGTTTTTTGTACCATCATGTGCACCCGCCATTTTGAATTTCAAATCTGACCCGATATTCGTAATCAGCACCCCCAAATTAGTCGAAAAAGACACCCATGTCAGTTTTTTGTACCATTTTTTGTACCCGCCATTTTGAATTTCATATTTGACCAGATATTCGTAGTCAGCACCCCCAAATTAGTCGAAAAAGACACCCATGTCAGTTTTTTGTACCATTTTTTGTACCCGCCATTTTGAATTTCAAATTTGACCAGATATTCGTAATCAGCACCCCCAAATTAGTCGAAAAAGACACCCATGTCAGTTTTTTGTATCATCATGTGCATCCGCCATTTTGAATTTCAAATCTGACCCGATATTCGTAATCAGCACCCCCAAATTAGTCGAAAAAGACACCCATGTCAGTTTTTTGTACCATTTTTTGTACCCGCCATTTTGAATTTCATATTTGACCAGATATTCGTAATCAGCACCCCCAAATTAGTCGAAAAAGACACCCATGTCAGTTTTTTGTACCATTTTTTGTACCCGCCATTTTGAATTTCAAATTTGACCAGATATTCGTAATCAGCACCCCCAAATTAGTCGAAAAAGACACCCATGTCAGTTTTTTGTACCATTTTTGTACCCGCCATTTTGAATTTCAAATTTGACCAGATATTCGTAGTCAGCACCCCCAAATTAGTCGAAAAAGACACCCATGTCAGTTTTTTGTACCATTTTTTGTACCCGCCATTTTGAATTTCAAATTTGACCAGATATTCGTAATCAGCACCCCCAAATTAGTCGAAAAAGACACCCATGTCAGTTTTTTGTACCATTTTTGTACCCGCCATTTTGAATTTCAAATTTGACCAGATATTCGTAATCAGCACCCCCAAATTAGTCGAAAAAGACACCCATGTCAGTTTTTTGTACCATTTTTTGTACCCGCCATTTTGAATTTCAAATTTGACCAGATATTCGTAATCAGCACCCCCAAATTAGTCGAAAAAGACACCCATGTCAGTTTTTTGTACCATTTTTGTACCCGCCATTTTGAATTTCAAATTTGACCAGATATTCGTAATCAGCACCCCCAAATTAGTCGAAAAAGACACCCATGTCAGTTTTTTGTACCATTTTTTGTACCCGCCATTTTGAATTTCAAATTTGACCAGATATTCGTAATCAGCACCCCCAAATTAGTCGAAAAAGACACCCATGTCAGTTTTTTGTACCATTTTTGTACCCGCCATTTTGAATTTCAAATTTGACCAGATATTCGTAATCAGCACCCCCAAATTAGTCGAAAAAGACACCCATATAAATTTTTTGTATCATCATGTGCATCCGCCATTTTGAATTTCAAATCTGACCCGATATTCGTAATCAGCACCCCCAAATTAGTCGAAAAAGACACCCATGTCAGTTTTTTGTACCATTTTTTGTACCCGCCATTTTGAATTTCAAATTTGACCAGATATTCGTAGTCAGCACCCCCAAATTAGTCGAAAAAGACACCCATGTCAGTTTTTTGTACCATTTTTGTACCCGCCATTTTGAATTTCAAATTTGACCAGATATTCGTAATCAGCACCCCCAAATTAGTCGAAAAAGACACCCATGTCAGTTTTTTGTACCATTTTTGTACCCGCCATTTTGAATTTCAAATTTGACCAGATATTCGTAATCAGCACCCCCAAATTAGTCGAAAAAGACACCCATATAAATTTTTTGTATCATCATGTGCATCCGCCATTTTGAATTTCAAATCTGACCCGATATTCGTAATCAGCACCCCCAAATTAGTCGAAAAAGACACCCATGTCAGTTTTTTGTACCATTTTTTGTACCCGCCATTTTGAATTTCAAATTTGACCAGATATTCGTAGTCAGCACCCCCAAATTAGTCGAAAAAGACACCCATGTCAGTTTTTTGTACCATTTTTTGTACCCGCTATTTTTAATTTCAAATTTGACCAGATATTCGTAATCAGCACCCCCAAATTAGTCGAAAAAGACACCCATGTCAGTTTTTTGTACCATTTTTGTACCCGCCATTTTGAATTTCAAATTTGACCAGATATTCGTAATCAGCACCCCCAAATTAGTCGAAAAAGACACCCATGTCAGTTTTTTGTACCATTTTTGTACCCGCCATTTTGAATTTCAAATTTGACCAGATATTCGTAATCAGCACCCCCAAATTAGTCGAAAAAGACACCCATATAAATTTTTTGTATCATCATGTGCATCCGCCATTTTGAATTTCAAATTTGACCAGATATTCGTAGTCAGCACCCCCAAATTAGTCGAAAAAGACACCCATGTCAGTTTTTTGTACCATTTTTTGTACCCGCTATTTTTAATTTCAAATTTGACCAGATATTCGTAATCAGCACCCCCAAATTAGTCGAAAAAGACACCCATGTCAGTTTTTTGTACCATTTTTGTACCCGCCATTTTGAATTTCAAATTTGACCAGATATTCGTAATCAGCACCCCCAAATTAGTCGAAAAAGACACCCATGTCAGTTTTTTGTACCATCATTTGCACCCGCCATTTTGAATTCCAAATCTGACGTTACAAAAATACATACATATTTTTTACTAAACATAGAAAATACCCAGAACACCCGGATTCATTATTTGCAGATCGTTTAAACATTTTATTCCAAGGTGGGAATCGAACCCGCAAACTTCTGCGTCACAGGCCGCTGCGTCACATCGGTCATACAAACCCAATTTCCTAATTAGGTTCCTATTTTATTTGGTTAAACTAGACAAAATAAAGTACCTATTTAGTAGTACCTCGTACCTATAATACCTGTTCTGACAAGACTCGAATAAAACTATCGACCTACTAAAACTGAACTGGCAACACACGTTGTATCCAGAGACAGATATAAAAACAGACAGAGAACAAGCATAATGTTCGCTCGCTATTGTAGCGTGCAGAGCGGCAACGCCGCGCTTTCATAGAAGCGAAAACTGGTTTGAATTTGTTGACCGTTAAATGGTTTTTTGCTTCTTGTGATGTAACTATTGGTCCTAGAGACTCCAAAATTTTGGTGCCAAGTGCACTAATTCATATTGACATTTGGAGATATCAACCGAATCTCTATCTCTTACCGTTTCTGAGATCCAGCATGTGTCAGCTGGAGAAACGTTTCCCCAGCTTACACGTTGCTAAAAGCCTGTAGTTCAAAGAGTTTTGAACCTAGAAGCCTCAAATATTTGGTACCTTTGGCACCAATTATGCACTGAATCTGGAGATATCAACCGTGCCTATAGCTGCAGCCGTTTCAGAGAACCAGCATGTGCGTGCTGAAATAACGGTACGTCAGCTTACACGTTGATGAAGTCTTATAACTCCGAGAGTTTTTTAGCTGCAGGTTTGGAAATTTTGCTACCTAGTGCACTCATCTGGTACTAAATGCTAGCGTTTGTTCTATAGCTCTATCAGCACTCGTTTGCCCACACTGAATGAGGAAGCTGGTGGCATGTTACTTCAGCTAACACACCTTCAAAGGCTTGTAGCGTCGTTGTTTTTTTGGCACCTAAATTATGGTTGTAATCTATGATGGTACTAAATATGAACTAAATATTGGCATTTTCAGAATCTGCATTTTCCATATGAGGAAGCTGGAGGCATGCACATCCTATTTTTTCTTACAAACATTGAAGCTTCAAAGTATTCGTATTCAAAGTAGTCAAGGTGTATTTATCTATTATATTCTCCTGATGCGTTTCCTTAAAGCTTTTTACGATATCCTTAAGAGGTCCTATTAAGGAACAGCCCGTTGAACAGCTCCTGATGATAATCTAGAAGTCAGGGTCAGTATTTCCATACCAGAAATCAGAAATTTATTTGCTTGAATATAGGTACAAATACAATATTCTTGGTGTTGGGGTTTACATAAGATATTCAATTACGTCTTACTATAAAATAGTGAGCAAATATCAAACAATACCTAATTGAGTTCTATTCTCTAACTGTAGTAGCGCTGAAGGACCACTACAAAGCGAAACTCACTTTAAAACAACGTATCGTTTGGTGATTCGATGTCGGGGGATTCTCTAACAAAACATGTTCTAATAAAGAAAGCTCGGTGATACAAAACTCGCTATATTATTAACTCTGAATGACAGGCACCATTCTTCTAAGCCATGACCACCACAGCCCAACTTACTGTTAACTTATTACTCTTATGTATTGAGTAATGTTGACAAGTCGAGATTTGGGAGCAACTTTCTATATGTATAAACGGGTATGTAGGTATGTAACGACACTGTCGAAATTTGTTTTGCAGACTTGTTTTAAGAAGTTGACTTGTGAGAATATTTTAAGTAGGTAATTAATAGTGAAATAGTACTATTTATAAAAATATTACAAATTTATTAAATACTTGTTAGAATTAAATTATATCTGGTTAGAATTGGAGTTATGGTGAGAGAAAACTCAAAATTTATTATAACTTACAGACAGCCGTCACAGCTCAGTTCGTAGTAGCCCTGCCTTCTGCGCTGTAGGTGGTGGGTTCGATTCCCACCGAGAACAAACATTTGTATGATGAATATAAATGTTAGTTCTGTGTCTGGGTGTTATATTGTATTCTAAGTATGTATTTACAAAAAAAAGTATATTTATAAGTATTCTATCAGTCATCTGGTTTCCATAGTACAAGCTATGCTTAGTTTGGTGCTAGATGATGTTGTGTTAAAATGTCCACAAATATTTATTTATTTATCTGGTTAGAATTGGAGTTATGGTGAGAAAAAACTAAAAATTTATGAATAACTTACTAATTATTCGTAATATTTATAAAAACTTCACTCCTTTTTCTATTACCTCTTTACGCAATAAGACGCTGAAAATTTGTATCCGTAGTTCCGTATCCAAATATAAGTAACTACCAATCTAGTAACTTTCTGACGACCGATGTGGCGCGGCGGGTGAATGTCTGCCTGCGACGCAAAAGGTTGCAGGTTCGATTCCCGCCTTGGGATAAATGTTTGTACTATCTGCAAATATTTATTCCGGGTGCTCTGGGTATAAAAAATAATAAAAAATATCTAATAAAAAATATCTATGCATGTAATGTATTGTATTAAGTATATCAGTCATCTAGCACCCATAACACAAGCTCTGCTTAGCTTGGGGCTAGATGATGCTGTGTGGAGTGTCCAGCATTATTAAAAAAAAAAAGTACTTAAGTCTATTAATTTGTCTTTATGAGACGGCTATAAATAAGTTTTTCGTACTTACCACACTCAGTAATTTTAATTACGACACAGATTGGAGTGCCAATTAAAAGATAGAGTTGACAAACGCAACCATTCACAATAGAACGAATTATGCATTAGATATAATAGATATCTTCATTTACATAATGTGAGATGATAAATTAGGTTAGATCTAAGATTACGTACATGTTGAAGTGGCAATAGGCACGCCACAGAACTCCTAGAACCAGCTACTGCTAAGATTCTCTAGGATTTTTGTGGCATCTGTCCGTCAACAAAGTAGTAGATACTGAAGCAGGTTCAGTAATATTTAAATAAAAAAAAACTGCCGTAGTTTTATTTTTTACCGGGAACCGGCATGGATTAAGGTTTATGCGTTATTAGTCCATCCTAAATCTAGTCAAGTGCTAGTCGCACGTACGAATGAAGGGTTCCGTACCGTACAACTACCCAGTAAGAAACACCAAGGTAGTTGTAGTTTCTTGTATACGTTCTTTTTATTATTTTGGTAGAAATTATGATAGCGCGTGTTATACAAATAAAAACGCTTATAGTAAAGCATCGACTGAGACTCTGTTTTGGTCCTACTGATCTTCAATCCGACACTCTTCAATTTCTCCTCCCATTTTACCAGTCTGCTCTGACTCTGGACCTCGGCTGCGTCTTCTCCGATAAGCACAATATCGTCGGCAAACAGCATGCACCAGGGTGCTTCCTCCTGTATGTCCAATGTCAGTGCATCCATTACCAGGAGGAACAAATATGGGCTTAAAGCCGAACCTGGTGCAAGCCTACAGCCACATTGAACTTATCCGTAACGCCAGCTTCAGACTTGACTTGTGTACTGGCTCGACTGTACATATCCCGAATTAGCTGCAAATACTTCCCAGGCACTCTTCTCATCCATAGCCCACCACAGAACCTCACGGGGTACTTTGTCGTACGCCTTCTCTAGATCAACGAACACCATGTAACATGTGTCAACTGCATTGTATGTCTTTATATTTATTTATTTGTTTTTATTGTTCAGGGTTCTATAGTTGTAAGTTATATTTCGCACTTCTCTACTACATTATCACACTAAAATATTTTGTTGTTATTTATTTACTTATTTTTGTTGGTAGGTACACACTATCTTGTAGCACTGTGTTTAAGCAAGTAGGTACATCCTCAATCTTTGTGTGGAGAGTTGGTGCGTTTGCCTGACGTACGTCGTCACTAGAAACTGGTGCAGCTGAAAATCAGCGTTGGATAGGTAGATACACTCTACCTCTTCAGCATTTTGTGCTGAGCTGGCGCCAAGTTGACTAAACATTATTCCGTTTTTTGATAGGATGAATGGGTAAGAGCGCGGGACTTTTGTTTATGCCAATTAAGTAGGTAGTCGTGTTTTGTTATTTTTTTTTTTCCGTGTTTTCCCTTTATCCTTATCCTTTATTTTGTAACCGTTGTGCGTTTTGTCAATAAACTTTTTCATTTTCATTTTTTTTCCATGCGTAAGTTCTTATGCGCCCGGCGGTATTTCTCGCAAAACTGTCGAAGAGTAAATATGGCGTCGGTTATCCCACGTCCAGGCATAAATCCGAATTGGTTCTCAGATATCTCGCTCTCTTCTCTTATTCGTCGCTATCACCTTCTCCCAAGCCTTCATACTATATGACATGAGCTTTAGCTTTAGCTTTTTTTCGAATACAGGAGCCAGGCATAATATGTAGATAGACGGACGAACTGGACCATTAGTGATAGGGTTCCATTGAAACCATTTGGTATTATATCCCTAAAAAGTTAAATATTTAATAAAAGCTATGATAGCGTCTATAGATACAGCAATCTATTGTAATGGAAAGCTACCAGATTTGTTTACAGCTATCTATCAAATAGATAGCTGTATGAAAAAATACAATAGCGGTTGAATTGACTGTTCGAATATATTATTGTCCGATGGTCTAATGGCATTAATACCATTGGTTCTCGATCGTAACTCACACTCATTTCAGGTTTCTTTTCAAGACGTAATTTGTGTGTGTATGTAAATTCAGTTACCAAAAGTTTTTTAACAATTTTTTCAAAAGTGTATGATTCCAAATGGCAAGTGAAAACGCCTGTGACTTAGTTCGCGTGAAGTTCATACAAACTTCAACCCTGTTGTACCAGTTTAGGGGTTGAATTTCGGAAATTATTTTCTAAGTACACCCCTACGCACCAAGACGAATATACCCTGAAAATTGTAGTCTCTACGGCTAGTCGTTTGGACTGTGCGTAGTCTACATGACAATCAGTCAGTAAGGACGAAGATTCTTACTATTGGTACAGATAGATATATAATCAACGCGCCTAAAGAAGTTTTTAATTCAAAAAAAGATCCTCCTGCACCTGTTTGATTCAACGGGATGTTAAATAAAAAACCTTACCTTAGACTCGAACATGCAGTTTCTAGGAGAGACCGTGAGTAGAGGCTCAGCTCTCCAGTTGTGAAACTAACACAGCAAAGGCGTGCGTGTGTAGGCGGTCGTCTAAACACTACGACCACTCCACCAAGACCCCTGTCGTATAAACACCTTGTAAAATTAATTGGGTATTAACGAGCAGTTTGGAAATAGATTGAATTTTCATGTCTCATTTTAGAATGGATTTTGAGCCGTTAATTTAATTTTTAGTTTTAATAAATGTAAACCAAAAGTCACGTCATAATTAACCCTAATCTGATTTATATGGCAACACAAATGATAATTTAAAAATGGAATTAAATATTTTCTATTCCCGAACATAATACTACTACAACTAAACATTATCTATTTTGTATTCTTTTGCAGGTACGTAAGTGGCGCTAATGAGAAATAGTGCTTTTAATCTAAAAATTTTTTAATAAAAGATCTAGTATACCTACTGCTAGCTTTTCTGCGTGGCAGTATGAGAACAACTTAGCTCAGATAGCTGAACTAAATTACTAAAGACACAAAAGTTTTACTTTACTCAACTATCGCTTGGTATTTAACCTCTTTGGACTTTTCTGAGTTACAATTTTATTCTTTTTGAAAAGAATTTAAATCTTTTGAATTTCGAACAACCGGAAAAATAACCTTTCGAAATGAGCTTTACCTCGAATAATTAGAAGCAAGCTATAGGCATTAGACTAGATTCGCGAAAGCTCAATTCAGCTGACGATTGGACCGTCTAATTGGGTTTTAGTTTTTATTGATACCATTTACGACACGTAATTTGCAATACACACAAATCATAGTTGTTAAGAAACTGCCTTAAATTGGCACAGAGGTAATAAAAGTTGCACGATTTAAACGTATGAGGTGAGTAACTGTTTTATGAAATAATTATTTAAATTTTATGTACCTGCATCTGACGTAATCGGACTCAATAAAAAAAATACAAACGAATTGTGAACCTTTTTTTTAAGTTTCCCATAAGAAAAAACAATCAATTTATTCTATATTTTACGCGAATAATAAATTTCTTGTTCACCTAAGCTTCAAATGGTTTTAAATAAAACCCCAACTTATTCTGTCATTTCAAGTTAGTAACAAGTAGTATACTACGGTAGCCAAAACTTACGCATAGAGGCCAAGCAACACTGGTTTGATGTTGAAGCAAAAACTGTACCGTCAAGCAGTTTGACACATTTAACTTATTGCTTGGAAGGTCGACAAACTTAAAACCGGTGAATAATAATGTGTTTAAAACAAAGAACACTTAGCGATGTAAGAACAATTTCAGGTATGAACACCAGACAGTAATCTGATTTTAAATACTTTTTAAAAGGTCGTCGAAATTAGATGTGGCGTAGAATTCCGAACTCAAATTCAAAACCAGCTTACATTAGCTCAAGAAGTTATGCATTATTTTGCATTCTTTAGCTTGGTGATCATTACTCTAAAAAATAACAATATACTGAGATTGATGTGCGTAAAAACTGGTTGTGATAAAAATTGATATTTTTAAGATAGGCGTTGCTGCTACTTGAGTTACGACACTGAAATTTAGTTTTGGAAAGCAGTTGGAGTTATATGTTCTTGTAACGATTTATTATATCTCTATCTTCTTTTCTGAGAACACCGGTGGTCTAGTGGGAGCTTTCTGATCCTAAGTTCGTGGGTTCAAAAAATTTATGTGCCAGTCGTCTCAAACAGTGAAGGAAAACATCGTGGGGAAACCAGTTAGTATTCTAAGATTTCGGCGACCTATGTGGCACGACGGGCGAATGTCCGCCTGCGGTGCAGGAGGCTGCGGGTTCGATTCCTGTCTCGGGATAAATGTTTGTACGATCTGCAAATATTTATTCCGGGTGTTCTGGGTATTTTCTATGTATAATAAAAAAATATCTATGCATGTAATGTATTGTATTAAGTATATCAGTCATCTAATACCCATAACACAAGCTCTGCTTAGGTTGGGGTTAGATGATGCTGTGTGGATTGTACAGCATTATTATTTCACCCCGTGAAGTTGTTTTCATAAAAACTTCAACCCCCGCTGCATCCTCAAGTGTTGAATTTCAATAATGCTTTTCTTAGTACTTCTCTACGCATCAATACGAATATACTCTGAAAATTTCAAGTCTCCACGACCTGTGGTTTAGGCTGTGCGTTGTCTATATGTCAGCCAGTCAACAAAGATTCTTATAATTAGTATAGATTGTAGGTAAGTAAGTACTTACCTACTGTAAAGTGGAATGTAAAAAAATTGCCTGTAGTTTATGTAACGTTGAAACCGTATGATGAAACAGCAAGGAGAAATTGTTAAGATTGCAGGTGTGTTGTCCGGTAAGAGAATGTCGTCAAATTAAGCATGGGTTCCGTAGTAAAAATATAAGTGCTAGTAATGTATTTTACCTATTAATAAAGCATTAACTTAGCTGTGAGGCCAGTCTAAAAAAAAATAATTGAGTTTTGTGAGCCTCAAGGGCCCTTAAATATATGACAAAAGTGACATAACATACAAAATGTGGTAAAAAAACGTGTTTTTAAATTTCACTGAGCGGTGACACGTGGATATCGCGACCTACTGCGGCTGACCTTTGGGCCACCTGTGGACAGGATACGCCTTCCACCGTCCACGAAAGTTGCATTTCTGCCAAAATTACACTGCGGAAGCTTATCAACTTACTTGCACGAGTATTGTGCATGCTACCTTTATCATAGGGATGTGAAAAAAATAATCGATTTTATTTAAAACTATTATTATTATCTTACAATCGATTTTTATAGTAATATTAATCGATTTTTAAATTACGTGTTAATGTATAAATCGATTTTTGCAGTAATATTAATCGATTTTTAAATTACGTGTTAATGTATAAATCGATTTTTACAGTAATATCAATCAATTTTAAATTATGTGTTAATTTATAAATCGGTTTTATAAAAATTGATTTAAAAAAAAACGATTATAAGATAATAATAATAGTTTTAAATAAAAATCGATTATTAATCGATAATTTTTTCACATCCCTGCTTTATCATCATCGCCTGTAGATGTCCTCTACTGGACATTGGCGTCCCCAATACGTTTCCAGGAATAACGATTTTGAGGCCTCTCCGTCCATTGACTTCCCGCAACGCTAACAATGCCGCCAACGCTTCGTCATCCGGTTCGGGATCGCCATTCAAGAACCTTTATTTCCAGCGGTTGTTGGTCCTACGAGCTATATGGCCTATCTATTGGCAAATTAGCTTCTCCCCTTAACTTGGCCTTTATGCGCCTTACACTCGAGATTCTTTAAGCCTAAGAGGGGTAGTCAGATGTACGTCCAAATATTACGTTTGGTAACTAGTTGATATTCCATATGTGACATGTTGCAAACCCATCACCGCTACTAGAATACTAATTTTTCAACAAAAAGTATGTTTTTATAAGGGCCGAAATGGGCACGCCGGATCGTGGAGGAAAGTAGTTTATAATAGTACAAACTTTGTTTAGTGCAGAGCTTAATTCGCAGAAAAAGTATAGTAATTATTTATTACACTATTGCATAATTACAAAAAACAAGTATATGGAAGGTAGTTAATATTCTAGCTGCTAACCTTAAAGGTACATTTAAGTTTTAATTGCAAATTTTCTTTAAATAAATGTCTCTAAAGTATGTGTTTAAGCTTTTCATATAACTCTTTCGGTTGTCCTTTTGACAATAAAATAAAATATTTATGGTAATACTCTGACCTAATCATTAATCAATTGTGATCATGAATATTAAATTTTGATTTAATTTAAATATGTTTGTATAATAAAAGTGAACCTTTATAATTTAGTTTAATGTAATTTAACTTTTAGTTATATTTTTTAATCATTATTAGTAATAGTGATATTATTTTAGTATTACTCACATTTTCCTGGTTTTCTGTCCCGTTGATATAATCAGCTCCATTGCTTTGTTCGTTCCCATCATTTTCTATCCCATTTTTTATAACATAACCATTGGAATCTTCCAATTGACCCTCATCGTTAATCGTCCTTTTATATTCACCGTTTACTGGATGTCTCAACTCTAGTCTGATTGTATCACTCTTATCGATTATAATATTCGATTCTACAATTTTACCAAGATCGTATTCGTCTTCTGGTTTTGTCTTCAAGTCTTGCGGTTCTTCTTTGTCAGCATACTTTATGTGATTATTGTTCCCAAACTTTGTTTCGTCTAAATCTGTCATAGACTTTTTAGCGGTATCGATGTTGTAATCGATCTTTTTTCTCTTTGGATTAAAGTTGAATATATCTTCGACTAAATTCTGCTCGGTCATGTTCGGCAGGTGAATTTCGTTTTTAGTCATGGCGAAAGGATTTGAACGAGTCTAATTGGTCACATTGTGTTCAAGGGTTATCTTGTGCCATTGTCGGTTTAACACGGCGTAAATCATCGACAGATCATTATCAAGATGACCGCTATAACTGGCCAGTGTACTCTGACCCCTAATTTCCGAATACGTTTTCAGCAAAATCGATTTGTATAAGATCAAGATATAATGGTCTCATTGCATTGTTGTACGTTGGGCAACTATCGTGAACTTTTACACGATTGTTGTACCATTACTATCGTATGAGAATTCTATTTTCTTTCGATGATTTTCTTCTATCTCTGTTCATTTCGTTGTGCTGTCTCGTTTTATAATAATGTTATTGTTTACTTGCCCCGTTATTACCAGGAAATTGGTGTTCAATTCCAATATGTGGTTACCTTCAATACATTCTTGTTTGATTACTTATATTGGAAATTATGATCACAAATAGGTACAATTCAAAAACAAATCTATAAAAAATTAAGGAACTTTAAATGGTTTATGTACCTATGTATGTATTATATCAAAGTTTATTTTAAAATTAAATAAATAATTTCCAAAAAATACAAAGCACAAGACGTTTTATTTTGAATAAAGAATTATTTTATAGTTAATTTTACCACAAGACAATCACACACGATACACAATTTTTTTTAAACTTCACAAAATCGTTCCAATTTCAAAGTTTGCGACCTCGTTTTTATTTTTTTTTAATGTCTCGCGATTGGCTTGGCACGAGCCCGCGTTCGGCCAGCGGCGGCGTGGCTCGGGGCTATCACATGGAGTGGCCGCGTTGCCTCTTCGCTCCGAGACATGCTAAAGATGGGGATTGCCGTAGTACAGGTTTGAAGCGCAGAGGTTTTTGGTTCCTTTGATTAACGAACGTAGGTTTTAAAAAACATTATTAATGTTAAAAGTGTTTATACAATGGTCTATTATTTAGCCACGTGGTTATACTTACATCATCACAATCGAAATACATATTAATATTTGTATCTATTTATTAAAATAGTAACAAAAAAATGTCCATCTCATTTATTTTAGTGATCTTTTTCTTAAATTATTTCTTAGCATAAAAAGAAATAGAAAATGCCTGCAATATGTAATGTACCCAAAATTATATTATGTGTCTTTTTGGAATACTAGAAACACAAGCGAATTTGCCCTTCAGATATCTTAGTATAAAGCACTGACTCGTGATTTTACGAGAATATCTAAGGAGGGTAGTCAGAGGTATATCCAGATATTACATTACTATAATTATAGATTAAATCAGGAGTATTCAATAATTTACACGTATTACGCACATTTTGGTTGATGATTTATCTGAATTATTTACGTATACTGCACGAAAGCTCAAAAAGCTTCTTGTGAGTGTTCGAAGTATCTATAACAGCTTGCCTTTCATATCAGGTTTCATCACAATATTACAATGCATGTGTGCGTATGTGTGAGCTCATGACGTCTCTGTGTGTGTAAGTAATCACTGGGTATGTGTGGGTTTGTCAAATTCATAAGCATGTGCGTGTAATTGTGTTTTTTGCTACGTATAAACTACTAGCTGACTCGGCAAACTTGGTTTCGCATTATTTATATTACTTACTTACTTATTATCCTATTCCGGACGAAGATAATATGGACTAAAGCAAAAACCCAAAAATCATTTGCAACATACGTTCTGTCAATTCTATGTCAAACTTTATAAGGTTACATTAAAAAAGTTTATATTCTCCAAAGCGCTAAGGTTAGATCAGAAATCATTTTATAAATATAGTTCTTAAGTTTTCTAATTTTCCGAGCAATTTTATTATTTTTTTCTTTCATAAGAACCTTCTCCTGACAAAGACACAACAAAAAAAGAATTAGCGAAATCGGTCCAGCCGTTCACGTGTGGTACGACCATGGGAAATAGGGCTTCATTTTTATATTCATAATAATACATATATATGGATTAGTTTTAATTGTAGGATCTTTATAGCAAAGACAAAAGTGTTCAAGTAAATTTTCAACTTTTTATTATAGTATAAGGGAGGCTTATGCTTAGCAGTAGCCTTATGCTTTGATCTATGACAGTGACCACACCACATATTATGGCCACAACCAGACTGTGAAATCTACCCTACCAAGAATATGTTTCAGGGTTCCGTACCCAAAGAGTAAGACGGGATCCTATCACTAAGGCTCCGCTGCCTGTCTGTCAATAGACTGTATCTCATAAACCGTAATAGTTAGAGAGATAAAATTTACAGAGATGATGTATTTCTGTTTCCGCTATAACAACAAAAACTAAAAATAGAATAAAATAAATATTCAAGGGGGCTCTCATATAACAAACGTGATTATAGATAATGGCAATGGGCTTGCAACCTGTCACGTATCTAACTACTGCAAAATGTGGGTATGTACCAAATGTAATATTTGGACGTACCTCTGACTATCATTAAACATTCTCAAAGAATCTCGAGTAGGTACTTGGTACTAAAAGATTTGCCTCACCAGCATGGATGTATTGATAGATAAAATTAACCCACCCACCCACCCGATGTTACATGGTTACCATTACCTATAACAGAGCATTACCTCGCAGGTTGCGCTCATCATAAGCGTGCCCTTACGATGTACTTACTCTGCGTCCATCAACCTGAGGCATGCTGGTCTTAAGCCTTGTGTGAAAATTCTGGATAAAACGGGGTTCTATCGAAATTTATCAAGATAGATAGATAGATAGATAACAGTTTATTGTACACAAGGATACATTATACATCTAGGCGTAAACACATAAAGTACAATAGGCGGCCTTATCGCTGAAAGCGATTTCTTCCAGGCAACCTTAGCACGGAAAGTAATTGAATACAACAGTAATGGACGGCGGTGCACAAGTGTGGTAAATAGAAATGCTTAACAATAATAATCCTTAATAATAACTAAACTAAAAGAAAATCCTAATACTTATATAAAAATTGAATATACTACTACATAACCATATATAAAAACACAATGCTTTAAAGTAGTACATGCTTACAAGATTGCCTGGAACTTAGTTAAACGTTGATAAATTCGAAGTTTTACCGAATTAACCGACAGATTAGATAAAATTAGTTGGATAAAATCAATTTGTCGCTGAAAAGATATCTATCGTTCCTATTTTAAAATCTTCAAATTGTGAAGGTGTTCCTACTTCTAACGCGACTTTCAACCAGGTTGCGTTAAACGTTTAACACTACCATGGAGAGGGTATGAAAGCACTGTTCTTTCTCTCTTTCTCTCATAGCCAGTTACGTTTCGTATATTGAAGAAGTTTTACTTCAGTCGTGTGGTCTAAAGCACACTCGTTTTTTTTATTTAAGGTTTCTCTGGTTCAACTGTACGCACCACTGACATGTCAACGAGGCAGTTAAGTGGTAAGTGGCTCTTCACGAGTCAGTGGCTTGACACCTACGATCTTACTTGAACTTTGAATCATAGAGGTCATAGAGGTCCAGTAGTGCTAAGATGAGCAACGCGAGATATGTCGCGCATGACAAGAGATACTTTGTCTATGTAGCTTAATTTGTCGTTTACTCTAACATGTGCACCACAACAGAGAAGTTTGTCTTCGTAGACATAGATACGCTAGTGTAGAGAAACCAATATTGCCATAAGACAGTTCCCTATTAATTTAAATATAGCAACACCGGTTTCGTTCATTTAATTTTGAGTGTTAGCTCTGGAACGCGTCCTTAAATAATATATTTTATTGACATTGACAATTTGCAAAAAACGTCACTGATATCTTTTTCATCGTTTTTTTTATTAGTTTTCTATCATCTTTGGAAGCAACATAGTATTTTCATTTTAATTGTTTTTCTAGTGTTATTTTAAGTTCTGATGGGTAATTTTGGTGGTATTTTAACCATGATTACTTGAGGTCTTGCACAAGCGTGAACAATTGAAATGAAAGTGTGTTATGAGGCATCCTGATTTAAACGAAAATGTTTCTTTGCTTTGGTTTTGAAGCAAAATGCCATCTTTTTCTTCAAAACCGATGACGGCTGACTTTACTTTTTTTTACAGACTCGACTTGACTAAAAATAATTTATTCAACCCACCTGACACTGGCTAAATTGTCCGCAAGACGGACAGATATTCAACGTCTGGCAGACTAGAAGGATTGCAGACGTCTCTGACAACTTTCCGCTGAATTTTTCGGTCTTCGCGTTGTGCGTAAATATGGTATAAATAATTATAATAGGGTACTGCCATTGTTTTAGGTTTCGGTTTAGGTTAGGTCGGATAACAAAGTATTCTGAGTCGGATCACTAACAATTTTGTCTATCTCGTAACCATCTCGTCCTCAAAAAGTACGACGAGAAAATAGTCGCGCCGAATGTCAAAATTCGTTTAAAAAAGGGTGCACATGTTAGAGTTTGAAGACAAAAAACCCACAGATAAGCAAAACTGAGCGTTATTTCTTCATTTGACAGGTCTTGACGAGTTTTCGGCGCTGCCATGTTAGTACAGGTAGACGAAAAGAGATAACTTTATTTTTCACGAGAAAACGAGTAGACAAAATTTTGTCGTGGTGCACATCTTAGCTCTGCAGGTAAGCGAAACTCGAGAACATCACGATATAATTATGAAGTTTAGTCCAAATAATAACAATAATAATACTGGATAATCCACACATCATCTAGCCATAAGCTAAGCAGAGCTTGTGTTATGGATACTAGATGACTGATGTACTTAATAATACGTTAATACATTACATATGTTAATATTTTTTATTAGGCATAGAAAATACCCAGAACACCCGGAATAAATATTTGCAAATCGTACAAAAATTTATCCCAAGGCGGGAATCGAACCCGCAACCTCATGCGTCGCAGGCGGACATTCGCCCGCTGCGCCACATCGGTCGTCAAGGCACGTTTATATTCGAGCTAAACCTTAAAAAAAGTCTATAGTAGGTTGGCTAAAATAATCTAAACTTCAAACTAGTCTAAATTGCTTGTAGCATTTGGTAGTCAACCAATGAAGCAAATATAAAAAATATGCAAAGTTCTTTTCAGCTGTGGTATAAGTACATAAAGCAAAGTCAGAGAAAAAGAAACTAAAATTAAAATAAGTATCTAATGCGTTTTCATTATAATGCATAAATATTTAAAAATCGAATTTTAAACGAAAAACATTTACGATCAGTATTAGTAGAGACATCTAGTGGGAAATAGTGAAAGTGTTACGACTGCCGGTTTGCCAAGAGATTCTGAGTTTTAATCATAGATGGCAGTGTGGCAGCATTAGGGGAACGATAACCTTTTTTGCACGATACCTCAATCTTGAGATGTCAAATTTTCGTAGTTAAGAAGCACATTTTAAGGCTAAAATAAAAAAACAGGTTTTGCACTGCCATCTATTGGCAAGTAGTATGACTAAGCCATTTAGTAACAAAAAACTTACCCAGGTGGAGCTGCTGTCGTTGGACACTGCTTGAAATGTAGGAACACACCGAAAAGTCATATTCTCGTATATTTTGTACTTTATTATAAAAATATTTGTCACAGCTTACCTAGAACAAAACAAAACACAAACTTAGTGATACAGAGTGACAAATAAATTACCGATAATAAATAACAGTAGTTTAAACATTGTAAAACTTTAGATAGATTTTTGTAAAAAAAGCTTCATAACTTTTCTTTAAGTACCTACCTAGGGATTTTGATAAGATTTCAGTTCAGGAAATTCTTTACATGTTTTATTGTAGGTACTTCAGCTACGGATTGAGAAGGAGTTTCATTAATACGTTTTAAATCAGAAATAAGGCAATCCGTAGAAAAATCAAAGCAAGCTAAGACTGTATGATACTATAAGACAATTCTAAGTGATCGCTTTGATTCTATGGGACAAAAACCTTTTCGGTATATTGTTATTTTATGGATGGTTTATTAAACTTAATAAAAAAAATGCATATGGTTAATACAATCTTTATTTTATAACATATAATAACATATTATAACCACTTAACATCAGGTAGGCCATATCTTTATTTTATAACATATGGCCTACCTGTTTACCTGATGTTAAGTGGTTATCATCGCCTATAACAAAGTATTATAAATTGGTTCTTGTCTCATCATAAATGCTAAATCAATCCTGAGGTGATGCAGCACTGGTAGAAGCTGGTACAAACACAGCAGCTAACAACAAAACGACTTTGACTTTGATTCTGATATGATACGTCTACTGATTTATTGATTACACATTGACGGGTTAATTGGTGCCAATCACCATCACCCGTCATGGGCAGGCATCAGCTGTTACAATAGACTGAACTCATATAATTAAATTGAGTGATTTATTTTAAGAGCTGCAAAAAAAACTTGTAGGTACATTTTATATGGTAGAAAAATGAATTGCCCGTACTCGTCATAACCAGTTGAAACTCGAGGACATCTAAATGTATGAAGTATAGTCCAAAAGTACGGAATATGTAACATTTTTTTGAAGTAATACTTCTAATGCGACTTCCAACAAGGTTGCGTTAACCGTTTAACACTACCATGGAGGGGGTATGAAAGCACTGTTCTTTCTCTCTTTCTCTCATAGCCAGTTATGTTTCGTATATTAAAGAAGTTTTACTTCAGTCGTGTGTTTTTCGTTTTTTTCTCACATAATCTTTATTCAGCATAGTCATTTGATAGAATGAAAGTCCAGCGTCTTAACCTAATGATTATTTTAATCTAAAGGTACTTACTAACCTATCTTACTAACTAAGCCAGAATCTTTTTATTTTTATTCAAGATCAAAGGGTTTATTGGTGTGGCTTAATTATTTTACTTATACCTAGCTCAATTATAAATTAGCTCTGCTATAAAATACTCGAAATTTAAATAGCTAACTAGGTGTATTTGAAAATAAATATTACTCTACTCAACTCTAGTTTAATTTTTTTTAAGCATGTGTCAATCTGTGAAGAGTAAAAAAAGTAGACCAAAACCAAAGAGAAAATAGACACCTAAAAGTATAGGTACTAAAAATATTTTTGAAACTCATTAGTGTGCACTAGTTTCTAGTACACTAATGAGTTTCAAAAATATAAACTGAAATTAGAGATTGGACATGTACCTTTTAAAATAATAGCCCACGTTAATATTGACAGGTAATTTCAACCTGTATGCAATCATTACAAGCTTTAACCGAAGATTTCTAGGCTTATACCTACCTGTGGTAGAATGAAGCGGCCCGTGCCAAGCCTGAGGCAGTCATTTCCAGTTTAAAAAAGTTGACTTTCTTCGCAACCGAACTTCAAATCTATTGCTGTAGCTTTAGAGTTGATTCTTCCTTAGCAGGACAGAAAGCTTTAGTTTTAATATTTTTTCGGCATGGGCAATAAGAATTTTTATGCCTGATTGTAGAATGTACCCGAGTTATCATTATATTTTTGAACGAACGGTGATTAATTCGAATATTTTGCGAAATGGCCACGTAGTTGGCTATTATTAGTCGTTATTCATTCAATAATTATTAGTTGTGGTCAAACTATACGTAATAATATTAATCTCTTACAATTATAATGCCAAATCTATATCAAATATAAAAATCATTAATAGTTTTACATCTCGGCTATTTAGTCTATGCATTGTCATAGACTAAATAGCCGAGATGTAAAACTTTCAGGGTAGGTATCTTTGTCTTGGTGCGTAGAAGTGTACTAGGACAGAAATTCCCAAAATTCAATCCCTAAACAAGTAAAGCAGGGGTTGAAGTTTGTTTTAAAATAACTTCAAGACGTAGTTGCGCGTTTCGCTAGTTTCCTATAGTAAATAAAGCTTTGGTTGTGTTCTTACTTCAGTAAAATAAATACTAAAAACAATTTCTTTAAACAAAAGTTATACTCATATAAATAAAATAAAAGTGTGCAAATAAAACCGTGCCCAATTGACAATAGGCCACAACAGACGGACACGTCAAGTTTTGTGATAAATGGATTTTGAGGAAGAAATTCTTTTTAAATAAGTTTTTACTATTGAGATACTTTTGAAACTTTTTTATATTTTTCAGTCTGAATGAGTCACTGCTAGACGTAAGCCTCCCACATATTTGGCAAGGAAGAGATATAGAAAAAAAAACAGTCATTCTTCACGAATCCCTATGGGACAGTAGAACCGATTCAAGATCTTTTGAGGATGTCTACAAAGGTAGTGTAAATTTTTACCTACTTACACTCTGCAGTATCCTTAGAAGAACCAAGGTCACCGACATAGCTCTCAGAATCAGCAAGTTGAAGTGGCAGTGGGCAGGCCGTAGAACCGACAACCGTTGGGGAATAAAGGTTCTCGAATGGCGACCACGCTGAACGGAAGACGAAGCGTAGGACGTCCTCCTACCCGATGGACTGACGACATTGTTAGGACTGCGGGAAGTCGATGGATGGAAAGGGCTCAGAATCGTTCTTCCTGGAAACGTGTGGGGGAGGCCTATGTCCAGCAGTGGACTTCTATAGGCTGATGATGATGATGATGACACTCTGCAGTAGTTGGTATTCCATACGTGTCGTGACAAGTTGCAAAACCATCGCCGCTGCTAGAATAGTAATTGATTTCCTAACGATGTTTTTCTTCACCGTATGAGAGAATGCCACTGCGCACAAACATTTTTGAATAGAACGCGATACACAATTCTGAGTCTGTTCCATCCATCGACTTCCCGCGGTTCTAACAATGTTGTCAGTCCATCAGGGTAGGAGGAATTCCTACGCTTCTTATTTCGGTTCGTGTCAAACTAACAATGTATAAAACTCGAACAAATTATAGGTACGAGAGGGTAGGATTAAATTAAAAACACCGTATTCCAATAGTAACAGTGAGTCGCTTTATTCAACAAAATATGAATTGACTACCTAAAAACACAAAACGCATCGATAGCGCGTTCTAGCAAACGGACATTTTTAGTCGCGCCACATTGTTATGAAATTTGAACTAAAATATAGCTTTAACAAACAATTTATATTTTTTTGGAGTAGGTATACGTTACCTACTCCAAAAAATATATAAATATGCATGCATGTTGACTTATTTTATAACGGCAGTAATTTAGTATATACAAATATTCTACATCTAATATTTAACCTATCTACCTTATATCTACATATTTTATAATAACTCAAAAAATTTTCTACCTTTAGTAAACTGCGGGTCTTTATTATAGGTAGAGAACAGAATTTAAATCACTGACCGCAGGAAGTAATATATATATTACAATTACAATAGAATGTACCTTCTTTGGCTCAAGCTCGATATTAAGTATAATAATTCCTAAGGTTACCCGAAACCTACGCTTTATATTCCACATCAATTTAAATATTTTGTGGACGAAAGTTCAAAATGAGATCAGTCACGCTACAAAATAAATTAAGGCTAATTTTGTTTTGGAGAAAAGTGACCGAGTTAAAGTTTGTAGATAAAATAAATAAGTCAACTCTAAAATATAAGTTGATTGGCTTCACAGCTCTGTTAGCTCTGCCTTAGGCTGTGGGTTCGATCCCCACCGAGTACAAAAATCTATGTTCATCACACTAATGTGTGAACATAGATGTTTGTTCTCTCTCCGGGTGTTATATTGTATTTAAGTATGTATAAAAAACGTATATAAGTATTCTATTAGTCATCTAGTTCCCATAGTATGCTATGCTTAGTTAGAGGCTAGATGATGTTGTGTAAAAAATTTCCACAAATATATTTCTTATTGAAATTATTTAAATATATACACGAAAACAAGCATAAAACCATTTATAAATGATAGTAAAAATAAAAACGGAAGTCAGATAAATGTCTAACAAAATATAAGTATCTTTGATAAAAGAAATTGTGCCCTAAATATGTGGTATAAAATTGAAATTTGAATAATAACATTTGTACAGCGTATTTCAAGGTGGTAGCCTCATTCATTTCCACATTCCAAGACGATACGGTGTTCTCTTTTTGAATTCAGGTGCTTTTTAAATTGCCAGTGATTTGTTTATTTTTTAATACATGCCAGTAGCTTTGATGGGGAGTTTTAGACTTTTTTAGATTTAAATTTCGAATGAATTTAGTAAAGCCCTTGTTACACGTGGTAAGTTAATTAGTGAAGTAAGTTAGTAAGTCGTTGGTTAGTCTACTAAATCAATTGAAGATTTCAAAATAAATCAACAATATTTGATTTAGTAGACTAACATAACAAATTTTTGTTTAGAAAGACTTCAACGCGCTATTTATTCGCATGCGCGTTTTTATATATCACCTCATTATATTTATGACACCGAGTGTGGCGTGAAACAGCAGCTTCACAGTAATTTGTAGCAAAACCTAATGAAAAACGAGCCACTGGTCATTCAATGTCCCAGTCGACACCCTTCATTAACTACACTGAGTTTTACTTTATTCTTGACAGATGTATGTAATAGTAATTTAGTTAAAGTTCTCTCTCCTCAAACATTATACACATAGAAATAAGGCTTAAAATAAAATATCTTACAGCAATTTTCGAGGATATAGGTATTTAGTGCTGGGTATTTTTATAGTGGGTAGTCAGACGAGAGCCTACAAATGCAGAAGAGAATAATATTTTAACGTATCATGACTCAGGTATGAACAGTAAGTAAACAATGATTTTATCAAAATTGAGCTCATAAAGCTCTTAAGACTCTTTAAAGACGCATCGTGGTCATTTAAGAGGCAGGTAGGTATAAATTTTTAAAACTTTAACCATTAAACATAACATACTGCCTTACATAATTTACCATCTTCGGTTTGCTATGTTGGTGATTGTTCCTCCGAGACGACACTCGGAACTTGCGCGTGCGCAGCCATCCATCACGCTGCCACGCCCCTTCGCTACGAACGCTTAACCCCGAAGACGATTTGATGATTAAAAATGTTTTTAAAATAACCATCGGAATTTATTAATGTTGGTAAAATTGCTTTAAGAATGAGTAGGTTCAAATTTAATATTGGTTTGACTTTCATGTTTAATTTTTTTAGGAATCATTTTAATCTTTAGCGAGTAAATATGTAAGTACCTATAATTCATAAAGCAACTCTGGGTAGCTTCAATACAATAATAACTCTTTATTTCAGACAAGTAGTCCGTCCCGGCTTTGCACGGGTTTTAGTACGGATCCATTTTTGAAAATATAATATAGCCTATGTCACCCGGGGATAGTGTAGCTTGCCAACGGTAAAAGAGTTATTCAAATCGGTCCAATGGTATCGGAGCCTATTCAACGCAAACAAACAAACAATCAAATCTTTCATCTTCATAATATTAGTATAAATAATAATAATAATAATAATAATGCTGGACAATCCACACAGCATCATCTAGCCCCAAGCTAAGCAGAGCTTGTGTTATGGGTACTAGATGACCGATATACTTAATACAATACATTACATACATAGATTTTTTATATATGATAGACCGGAAAGAGAAATTCAATTCCTTTGAGGTGGGTACAGACTGATCGGCTAGTAACATACATGGATAGCGGATTCTGGCAGATTTAGGCTAAAGATATATGGACCAATGGTTTTGTTAGCAATAATTTGTTGCCTGAAATAAATTATATACCACTAGTTTATCGCAAGATTTGTTTTTTAAGCATGCATGTTTAAATTCTATATAAGAATAAATAATTTGTGGACATTTTGATACATCATTTAGCTCCAAACTAAGCTCAGCTTTTGCTATGGGAACCAGATGACTGGTATAATACTTATTTGATTTTTTTTTGTGAATACATACTTAGAATGCTATAAACATCTATGTTCATCACACAAATGGTTGTTTTCAGTGGGGATCAAACCCACCACCTACACCGCAGAAGGCAAAGCTACTGCGAACTTAACTATGACTATTGGCAAATATATCTATTTAATATTGTTGTAATTATTTGTACATTTGTCTATCAGGGAAATCAAATTCACAAGCTTCAAACAGTTTTTTACTATTTTCATTACCTCAGTCTTCCCATCTTCCCAAACTCCCGGGTAACGCCTCGTTATTAATAAAAAGCAATCAGTTACTGGGATACGCGACGTAACGCGGTGGGCGCTCGTGCGCGCTCGGTCACGACTTGCGCGTACGCTCATATCATTTTATTACCTTACACGCCATGTGTAATTGAATATTGATTTTAGTAATGAAATAGGTATATTTTGGTAAATATTTAACTCTATAGGTACATAGTTTTTATAGGATATATTTTTGCAATGTCTGTACTATTCTCTTATTTGAATCCATTAGATTGTAAGCATTACTTTAGTTGAAGCGTAGCGTGTGCTGTAACAACAGGTAGGTAACAAAATCGGCGATAGCAGAGCACCTAGTGGATTCAGGACCTAACCACTGGATTGAACTGACATTGAGATTGACATGATCTCAAGGTACTGGCCAATGAACGGCACTACCACAAAAGGATGATCCGGGAGGCGATTGAAATTAAGAAGTACCCTAATTTCAATCGTGAAGACGGATTCAAACTTTCAGTTTCGTGGAACCCCGTCATTGATAGGTGTGTGCGTCGCGATGTTCCATCACGGTGCGTAGATACTATTAGTGTTGTGTGTCGTGGTGTGAACACTGACAATATGGATACCGAAGATCAAGTGAGGGTAGTTGTTGATACTGCCACCGCTTCTCAGTGACGGTAGATCTCAAGTTCAATGCTCCAGTCTGCTCGCGACCACGACTATTGCAACATAGTCGAAACGTCGGGAAAATAAATAAAAAAGGTAATACGCGATAAATACCCGTGTAATATAAGTGTTCAATATGTGTTCCGATCGCGAAAGTTTAAAAAATATTATATAACTATGTTCAGGCCTTAGGGTTATGAACGCAGAGCAGTGCATTGTAGGGCACTTTCTTAATAAACGAGACCTGCAAAGCAATCATTTTATTTAGAACTAGCGGCCACTCGCAGCTTCGCCCGCGTGGTAGTTTTTTCCCGTTCCCGTTATTTTTTCGGAACAAAAACAAAGAGTAAAATTTCATCCAAATCAGTCCACTGTAACCAGTGCGTGAAAGAGTAACAAACATCCATCCATCCATCCATCCATACTTACAAACTTTCGCGTTTATAATATTAGTAGGACTAGTAGGAAGTAAAAGCTTTATGATAAACCAAAAATCAAATGTTTTCGTTCCTCACTATTCTAAATCATTTAATACGCCTTAACATACCTCCATTCATACTCGTACATCAAAAAAGTTAAAATTAAAAAGAAAGAGAAGTAAACCATAGACAGAGATAGAAAAAGTCTATTAACATAATTGATGGTTGTAAATCTAGAGGTGTCATGTCTTCCGGTATAAAAAAATAAAAAGATATTGTCGATGGCTGAAGTATGAGCCATAACCAATAAAAGGACTACAGAATCGTTTTAAATTTTTACTTTTTTGTCGACATGAAACGGCCGCCTCATTATTTTTTTAATTACTGGAACTATGATGACAGCCAATTTTTAGCGTAATGTATTGTTCTTCATTTTTATATTTGGAAAGTACTTTAAAAAATAATTGACGAGTATAGAGGCCTAATGTTCGTGTTTTTTTGAGCTGAGACGATAATTTGAATGTCAAAATTGAGCCTGTCTTAAGTGTCATTTTGAAAAATATCATTTGGAGATTTAATTTACGAGAAGTGGTGATTACTGATTATTTCTTAAGTAGGTATAATTTAACTGTATTCATTCGAGATTCAAAGCTTATACAAAAGCCGACGGTTTATATCATCTCCACAGATAATAATCCGTTGTTACGACGAAAGTGCCTAATTTGAGCCCTTTATTGTGGACGTGATGAAGAAGACAGTAGAAATCTACACGTTCCAATTTTGAAATTACCTTTTTTGTCTGTGGCGGTTGTTTTAAAATATTAGTGTTTCTATTTTCTTTGGAATAAAATTTACCTACAAAGTTAATTCTTAACGAGAGTTTTGTTTAGTGCTTCTAGACAAAAACTTTTTTCTCATTGTGTTGTAATTTTGTTTATATGTGAGTTTGAGTTGCATTATGAGTGTGTTTAGAATTTAAATGTTCCTGAAGTCTAGCCTTGTGACTATTAAACTTGGTGCACCCAAGGTTGAAATGGCATATGTCTATATTATAGAATTTAGTTTGGGGCTAAACTATGCAGTGTGACATTTCCGTTAATATTACTTATTTATATAATTACTGTACCTCGGTAGCAGTCTCTTCCATAAATAAAAATTTGTGTTCTTAGAAATTCAATATAATGTCATTTATAATCCCAAAATCTCAAGCTGTGAGTGCATGCGTGCACGCAATACGAATTCCCGATAAAAAAAACCGTTCGATATTTGAAACATTTAAATTGCACGTTATTGCTACTGTGCACGCGGCGGTCAGTCCATTCTGCCAAATTCCACCATGAAGGTTGTAATTATTGCGCCGATTTGCTCATCCCAATCCGATGTTGCCAGGAATAAGAAATCAACTAATTCGTGAGAGTCGGGATTTTGAGCGTGAGAAATATGTTTGAAATAAATGGAATGGTATAATATTCTCACATTTTAGACTTATTTGGCTTATTAACTGTAGCTACTCGATTTATATGAATGCGAAGCGTGGAAAGGAAATAATGAATATCAGAAGGCACATACCTAATAGGCTTTCAGACTAGATATATCCGATAGAGTAAGTATCTTAGTAGCTGTGGTCCTGACTTAGAAAAAGACTCCATCACCTCCCATGAATAAGGTAAGAACCGACTAAGGGGACAAGGAAAGGGGGAAGGTGGACTTTCGTAAACCTTTCTAAGTTTGGGGAGGCCTATATCCAGCTGTGAACTTATGACGTGAAGCTGATGACATGACGTCATCATCTTAGTCTTAATGCATGAGGCAAAAAAGTGTTATCCCAATAACGGCAATATCAGAAAAGTGTGAAGCCAATTCCTAAATTAAAAAGAGATAATTTTGAGCGGCAACGGATGCCTGCGCCCTGCTGTGTAAGGTCGCGCTTCAAAAAAGAACGCCGTCAACCAAACTGTCAGTACGCCAGCAGTAGAATGAGAAATGTTGCCAGAGCCAAAAAAGGCCATAGAATATTCATTCATAAAACCCTGACCACTAAGAAAATTAGTTTATTTTAATTATTCGGTGAGTATTGTTGTATTAATTATTGAGTTTCGCTCGCTCCGATGGACAATATATTTTATTGTCTTTCTGTACGCCGTGATTTATACATCTAGTTAGTAAGTTATTCGAGTTTTAATTTAAACGAGGTTTAATGGGGTTCGGTTGAATGAATTCTAATTAGGAAAACAAGTGGATGGCATCTTATGAATAATGTCTGGTATAAATTGTGGTTATAGTTTAGAAAAGCAGAGAGCCTGACCTCCACACAATGGCTGTATTTGCTATAACAAATGTGCTTAGAAAAAATGGACGGTGAAAAATTACAAGCCTCTTGCCTTTGTTGGTTTATTAGGCCTTTCATGAGCGTAACAAATGAGGATCGAAAGTTTCGTAATAAATTTTTACTACTGGCAATATTTGTGCGTCGTATATTAAACTGATTAAAACGATACTGGCATAGACAATAAGAATAAAACTGCATTGTTTTACGATTCGAATTAAAGAAGCTTCAAAGAATTATGATTACAGCGGCCATTACAAATTAAAATAAAACTATCGTAGTGCAGTGACAATGATCAATTCTTCATTAACTGCTGTTCACCATTCATTGGCAGTAAATCAAAATATTAAAAATAAAAGGTGCGCTCATTTAGACCCGTGCCGTATACTATAATATATACAATAATCATAAAACAGAAAGGTTTTAACGTATGTTTGTGTTTCCATTAATTAAAAAAAGAACTTACGGCCGATTACTAAAACGCAATTTAAATTTAATCACGTTATAAGTGACGATTTTTTGACAGACTTTCATTGCAAACTGTCAAAAAATCGCGACTTGAATAAATTTATGTTGCGTTTGAGTATTCGTGCGTTAGCCAACTTTAGTTGTTGTTAAGGCTTAAGTTTAGAGTTCATTGAAATGTGTCAGGTTAAACTACCAATTATATGTGTATTTAAATTGTAAAATGGTTTTTCTTATATCATTCTCTTGAGCATAGCCAAAGATTTTGGTTTAAGATGCAGGTACTTAATCATAAACTCAATTTTAATCTAAATACTTGTGTTACAGAACTATAGTTCTGCGTTACGGTGGTGGTGGTATGGTTATGGTTCTGGTTTCTCCATCTAGACAGAGTGTGCCTGTCTGGATAGAGGCTCATGCTAATTTTATACTAATTATTATCATCATCAGCCTGAATAAATTACCTGCTGGAAACGCATCCCACTTTTAGGGAGCCGATGGACACATTCTTAGTTATTAATATTTCTATAAAATTAAGTCAAAGTTTACTACTCATTAGCCTAGTTGGCTAGATCGTAATGTTATTACGATATCGTAGTACCATAATGAAGAGGTGCAATAATCTAAAAAAAAAAAAACTTTTTGGGAAGCTTGCCATAGTCCATTACGCTTGGCAGGCATATTACAGACCGCAATACGTTACACTCAAAACTGTTGTTATTTTTATTTTTGGATAACTTAGCGTTTGACTGCCATCACACCTAAGGAAAGTGTTGATGTAGCCTTAGGGTGGAGCATGCTTCCAGCTTTAGACCACAGAAGACGATGGCTTCTCCATCACTTGTCCAGTCCTATCTTATTTCTAAACCTAACTTATTCCATTCTATGCCAGATCTAATTCTCAAATATAAATTTTAATACTAATAGAAAATTTGCAGTAAAACCATGCAATACATAAGTCTTGATTAAACATTGTTTAAGAATAGGCACGAAACTAGAACAATCAATAAATAAGACGTCTAGAGAAGTTGTGTTGGACAGAGGCAAATCCCGGCGGAGCAGCTCGTTAAAATAATATTGGTGTTGCCCGTAGGTACCTTCGCTCTTATTGCCTATTAAAATATATATCGGCAATGTTTATTGAATATTTGAAATAGCCAATTAGGTGAATGAGCTTGATTATAAAGGATTATGAATCGTCTGTATCTCAGTGACATGGTATTAAATCTTATGACAAAAGTTGCATTAAAATTCTTAAATTAGGTACCGTCATCGGACTGGATTTTTAATTAATTATTCTTTAGACTACCGTCCTAATATGAATATATCGATTTGATTTTGTTTTTAAACACTAGAACTTAAGTAATTAGAAAAATAAAGTTTTTCCTTATGTTACTGACAGTAGCAAAAGTAGATTGACAATAATTTCGGTTTATTCTATGCACATTTTCTTTGGATTCAGTAAAAAAACGGCCACTTCTACCTAGTTTGGTTGCTGACCGTACATCACTTGATAAATGTTGTAGATATTGTTTTACTATTTTCTCTAAGCTAAGCTTTCTTTCTTTTTGAAATATAGAAACGTTTTACTACTGATGAAACACAAAATCAACGAACAGCCTTATTATGATATTATCCTTATATTATGACATATAAGAACAGAAACTTTGCTGTAGATGTATTAACATCAAAAAAGGTCTCCCAAACTTAATGGGTGCAATGGAGCGGATGAAAATATTTGCACGCGATCAATCGTGTGGAATTAAATTTGTTACAAAAATAACTTATCGAAATTATGTTTAAATCAAAGCTTACATTCACAATACAATAACACCTCCGTCACAATACTGTCCAAAGAGACACTGGCAACACCGCTCCCGTTCCAAATTCAAAATTCGAAATTAATGGCGGATTTGACAGGAGCCTTATTGTGGTGGCTAATTTAAATCTTATCAACTCAGCGATGACAGCGGCTTAATGGGATCGCAAGATTTAAAAATAATGCTTTATATTTTGTTTGAGGTTTTATTTGTCTTCTTTTGTAATCGTGAAAATTAATTTGGGACGTAATTGAGTTATGAGTTTGAAAATTGTTTGTAAATTACGGTACCTACCGTTGTAATGAGATAAACTAAGTAGGTACACCTTAAATTGAGTTTTGCTATACGCTGTGCGGAGCACCTGATGGTAAGCGGCGTTACCACTTAAGTTGGTAATTTTATCCTGTCATCTTATACGTACTGGACGTTTAAGGCGCTGTCCAAAGCCAAAAATCCTTAAAACAAAGCCAAAAAGGATATCTATATAGTTACAGGTACAGTCACCAGTAACTATATAGATATCCTTTGTATAATATAGATTACTAGCGGCCGCTCGCAGCTTCGCCCGTGTGGCAGTTTTTTTTCCCGTTCCCGTAATTTTTTCAAGATAAAAAGTAGCCTATATGTATCTAATATAATCTTTGTTAATTCCAAATTTCATTTTTCGCTATAAAAAATAGCCTATATGTTAATCCAATATAATCTTTATTAACTCCAAATTTCATCCAAATCGGTCTACTGGTTAGAGCGTGAAAGAGTAACAAACATCCATACACCCATACTTACAAACTTTCGCGTTTATAATATTAGTAGGATTAAAATTATTAAGTTGTCAAGTTGTTTTATCAGGTAGATAATGTAATTTAATTTCTTTTGTATTTTGATTGTATCAACGGTATAATGGCAAAATCACACAACTCAAAATGTTAACAATCCAATACATACAAAATATATTTGTAAAACTTTTTATTCTAAAAATATATTTTACACGTCACAGTAACCAAAGGTTGTCTCACCTATAATTTGAGTCGAGGACCGCCAATTAAATAAAAAAAATATAACTTAGAGAACAACACAAGACTGTAATTATCCTTTTGAAGAATGTTTTAAATGTGGCAGTCGGCTTTCCCGCCACAATCTTTACTTTGTCTTTTGGTTTTAAATAATAATGCTTAATAACGGGGTTTCATGGCATATATTTTATATGGCACTGCACTAAAGTCTGAAATCTAAGAGTTATGTTCGTTTAGCAACTTGTTTTGTAAGAACGATAACGTCCTCGAAGTTCTAACAGTGTGTAGGTTATAGAAAAAAATATATATAATATAGCATCACAACTTAAATCCCTAAGCACGGTAGATATCAAAGTCAAAGTCAAAGTTAAAAATCATTTATTCAGTAATATCCGCAGGGATCATCTTGAAACGTCTTAAATCTAGGTGAATCTAAGCGCCAGTTCCTCGCGACCAAGCCTAGAAGAACCGGCAAGAAACTTACGGCTTGGTTCCTACCGTTGTTTTGTATGATCCTTTTACAAAGTAATAATAATGTAAATAATGAAACTCCAGTGTGGTGCCAATCTAACTTAATAAGGTGATTGCAAGACAAAAAACATGTTAAGGCAATCATACCAAGATCTTAATATACAACAGAAGTTCAAAAGACAGCACACGCTACGCTTCATATCCCCTTAGATCTTGTAGTACGAAGTAACTACTGGAGATTTTTCGAGGATGTCTAAAGGGGTAGTTAGAGGCTTAATATTACATTTCGTCACCTGTATGGCGAATTCACGAATCTGCAAAATACACATTTAACAGGAGAGCAAAAAAACTTCATAAAAAATATGTTTTTGCACTTTTCAAATAGTTCCAAGGACCTATTTAGAACTTTTATATCTTTGTTAATTTAATTCAAAGCGTTTTAAGCAGTTCGGCGTTAAAAAGTGAAAAGTGTAGATTCGTGAGTTTGCCATACAGGTGACGATTTGGTACATACCTACCCATATTTTGCATAAGTTAAATAGACATAGGAATGCCTAAAATATTTGTTAGCAATGCCTTAATAAATATTTTTAAATAAATGATAGTGAGTTAATATGCATAGTGTAATTTAAAAAAACTATTATTGGTCTATGATTCGCAGTGTTTCGTGTATCCAATAAAATTATAATTTAAAAACCATAAAAAACTATTTTTACACTGTTAGAACTTCAGCGACGATATAATTTTTTTTTTTAATTAATAACAGTCTTTATTCTATAGATTAATTTCACAAACAGTGTTAGTTTATAAATTCAAATGACAAAAAAAAAGACGTAACAATATTGAACTCATTAAAAAACTTAACCCTTAGAAGGATAATATTGTGATAAATCATAAAAAGTAAAAACATGACAGACGTAATTTGGAATCATGGATTTTTTTGGTTATAAGTGATTTCAAATCTTAAGAATCGATCGAATTGAATTTAAGATTTTTTAAGCTTTCTTATTGAAATAATTAGATGACGTGGTGACTGAAAAATGATCTAAGATATTTTGGTGTTTGAAGATTAGCTAATGCCCACTTTTTGCAGCCTTTGCTATTTCAATGAACTGACAGGTTTTAAGATCCAGCATTATGATTAAATTTTTTTGGATCATACAAAAAAACGGTAGGAACCAAGCCGTAAGTTTCGTACCAGTTCTTCTAGGCTTGGTCGCGAGGAACTGGCGCTTAGATTCACTTAGATTTAAGACGTTTCAAGATGATCCCTGCGGATATTACTGAATAAATGATTTTTGACTTTGACTTTGGATGTTGGTGTGTTTCAAAGTGTACTTTCTACTCCGCTGTACGAGGTCGCTAGGACACTTTTAATTTGTTAATAATATTATTAAGTCGTAGGAAGTTTTAATTACTAGCTTTTATAGGGCTGACATAGTTGTTCAGCGACTCAGTCATTAAATTTACAGAATAAAAAAAAATAGATATCAATTTCCAAATGATAAATTAATTATTGCTTGGAACTAGATACAAACCCACAACTTTTCGATCTAATAAAAGCTTACTATTTACTAGTACTTAAATGTACTCGACTAATACATAAAATTGTATATATCTTACACAAAAATAAATGTAAATATTGGTAGATATCTCACACAACGCCATTTAGCCCCAAACACAGCAAAGCTTGTACTATGGGACCGTAAGCAACTGTTATAATACGCTACTCTTTTTTTCCAAAATGTACTTAGTTTTCAATATGTATAATATATAGACCCAAACACAGAACAAACATTTGTGTTCATCACATAAATGTTTGTTCTAGGTGAGGATCGAACCCACAACTACAGCGCAGAAGGCAGAACTACTACCAACTGAGCTGTGAAGCCTTCCACAGCATATAAAAATTTGGGAACGCTTCCGATTGGCACTGATTTGGATCAGTTGAGCTATCTTTAGATCGTTTGCAACGGTCTGTAGATAGCTCAACTGTTTCATTTTTATTTTGTACATACCAATAATAAATACAAAATTATAGCTAAAACAGGTGTATTAGCTTTAATTTTCTAAATATTTTTTTTAAAATTTTGTTTTGTTAATAAAACCAAATAAATAGTTAAAATGTGTTAACTAAAACTGTTCATCCATACCTCACGATGGCACTGCATATATAGGTTCATACCGTCGCTATCTATCTATACTAAGGCAAACATATCACAGAACACAGTAATGTATCTCAGGTATCACAATAACAACAGTTCTATCATAGCATCGGAACTAGCTCTGGTATCGCACTTGGCTTTGTACATCGCTATCGATTCGGTAAACGCCCGAGGTGACGCGTAGATCACAGAATCACGCGTATGAAATGTAATAATAATCGACCATCCCGCGGGCTTATCTGTAAACGACTGCAGGCGAAAAGGTTTTAGCTGGGGGCGAAACGGCGTGCGTAGCTCGAGGCTCCGCCCCGGGTTGTGCCATTGGCCGCAAAGCGGTAGTAGGCCTCTAATGCGCCTCCTCATTGGCTACCCGATAGCCCCCGGTGGGGGTAGTGTCGCATCCACAGACGTTTTTTTTACCGGTGCGGTGGCATTTCTCGACGAAGCGATTAATTGTAATTCTTTATGGGTATTGTAGGGTTAAGTGAGCAGTTTAACGTGACGTTTGTGTTCGATGTTTGAAAAGCTTGTTGGATATTGCTGTTGTGTCAGATTTGCGCTAGCGCATTGTGTACGAAAGGTTTTGTTAGTTGTGGATATTTGGACAGGCCTGTTTAGTTCCAGTATTGAATTAGTAACGGTGTTTATTCAATTTGTAGGTGGTAGGTAGGTAGGTACCTGTTCAATTGAATGGTACAGAATAGAGTATCCTTTTTCACAAGAGCATTTTTTGAGTAAAACATCGATAAACCAATACTCACAAAAAATATGAATAGAAAAGTCCCAAGTATCGATTCTTTTGTGAAACTGTTTACGAAATCTCTTCAAAAGATGAGTTTGCTTTACAAAAAAGTTATCGAATGGGTGCACTGGGTGTAATAAGATGACTGAAAACATCGGGGTCAAAGTGTTCATCAATATGAATAACTCCTTACAAAAGTTCAATAGCAGCTTGGCTACTTGTACTTGCATGGAACACTAGATTTTTTCACGCTCAGTGTTTTTAGAAAAAAATATTGGGAGTAATTTTATAACATCCTGTAGGTATTGAAAATTTGACCAACATCCATTAATAGGAGTTTAATAAATTTAAGCGGGCTTAATTACTTTACAGATATTTGGGCTCTACAAGAGTCAAGTCACTGATAAGTACCTATATTTTATTTTGTAATAGTATTATTTTTATTTTGTTTATTTCTTTTGTGAACATGTGAGCGCAAACAATTAGTGAATACTGGAAACTACATAGTCAAAACTGTGTCACAGTTTCCAGCACCCATTATTAATTTTTATTAAATAAAAATCTCTAAATCTCTCTATTTTAGTGTGTGTAACGAAAAACTATTTTCATTATTTCCCAAATTAGTTTTACGGAATGATGTCTAAGCAAACATAATATTAAAATAAGGTTAAAATCAGAGATTTTTCTTCCATAAAATGAGATATAATGAAAACGTTGTTGCGGTATTTTTCACCTCATCCCACGCAAAAGGTTTATTTTGTAAGAATGATTATTAAACGTTGTTTGCTTAGGTAAATATCTACTTGTGCTAGTATTTTAGAATAACTGTAAATTTATACTTTTGTGCTACCTACTCTTCTAGTCTATATCAATTCGACGACCGATGTGACGCGGCGGGCGAATGTCTGCCTGCGACGCAGGAGTTGCGGGTTCGATTACCGCCTTGGGATAAATGTTTGTACGATCTGCAAATATTTATTCCGGGTGTTCTGGGTGTTATCTATGCATTATTATTATTATTATTATAAGAATCCTTGACCTGACTTACTGACTGACATATAAACAACGCTAGAAGTTGTATTACAGAAGAAACTCCAGAATTGAACCCTTAACTAGGCACATTGGGAAGAGAAGTTTGCATGAAAATAAATTCACACAAACAGAATTGCGCGCGGTGCACAAGTTACCAATAATTTTTAGAAATGTAATAACTTAAAAATGTTTGAAATAATACAACTACTAAGATAATATAATATTAGGATGGTAGGTATAGGATTGGGAAGAAACAAAGTACTTTCAACCGTAATTATTCTGTCAGTTTGTAAACAGGAAGCATCAAGGATAAATCTTTTACCAGCAAAAACATTGCCGCGAGCTTAGGAAACTCAAATGGCATCTGTCAAACCATTGTGTGGTCCAAATTAAAGAGTTGTGGTGACGACACTGTCAATTTACGACGCACCAAATAATTTGGCAAATAATTTCGAAATTATTAATTTCTTGTGGAAACGGTCGCGTTACTGTGTGTATTTAATAACTTGCCCGGGGTGGCAGACATTTGGTCGACGACGACCATTGAAAAAGTTTTCGGATACTCTCATTAAATTGAAAGTTAATTTTACACCCTTTTGTTCGTAATAATGACAGGTGGGTTTTTGTGCGGGTGTTTATTTGATTACAATAGACGTAATTTTAATTTGGTTACGCTTTGATCGCGATTACTATTTATAATTGCAATATAAACAGGGTTATATATTGCGATATGGCAGACAAAAGATTGCTATCGAAAGCTCATTGTTTTTTATACTAACTATAACATGTAAAATTTAGTATAATTTATGAAGCATATGACTCACCTGATGTTTAGTAGTAACCATATAACAAAGCAGGTACATGCCCTTCCTACGATGCATTACCCAGCGTTCACCAACCTTAAGCATAGTGGAGTTAAGCCTGCCTGCCAAGCTAAGATGTGCAACGCGAGATATGTCGCGCTTGACACGAGATACACTTTCTATTGATGGACACTTTAGAAATTATAGAAAAACGACCCACAGATAAGCTAAACATTAGCATTAAGACTTCATTTGACAGAACGAGATAGATTTTTGGCACTGGCATGTTAGCACAGGAATATATAAAAAGAATCTCTATTTTGCACGAGATACCGAGTAGACAAAATTTTGTCGCGCTGCACATCTTAGCCGGGCTGGTGGTACCTGTTATTTCACCGGCACCCACACCCTTCAAATCGCTACTTTTGCAGAAATAGGTACGGTGGAAGTACTTCCCCAGACGAGCCCTTTCACAAAGAGCTCCATATGTACCTACTATACCTACTTATTAAATATTTACTTCACCACCAATTACGTAGAATACTTAAACGTAACCTTCGATTAATGATACATCAGTACAAAAGCCTTAAAATATTCAAGTTTATCCTTGTAATTTGATAGATAAAAATATTTAGATTAGAATTGATTTTATAAATTATAAACATACCTTCAACAGAACAATAAAGATTGCAATCTGCACTACTGACAAAAAAACATAACACAAAACACATTAGCAGCTAATTTGTATAATTTAGCACGGTGACCCGACCTTCGTGTCATTAATTAAAAATTATTAAAATGTCAAAATGATTTGATAAATTCGACCGTTTTCCGAGTTATGCACTTTTTGTTTTAGCCGCTCGATTTGTCATGCAGCTATGGGTGAATTTTGTTTTTACAATTTAATAAGTAACGGTATATTTAAAATGGATTATTTTTTTGTACAAAAAAATATTCGTTTGGTTGTAAATTAGGTATAACTGAAACATTTGTGTGAAATTAGGTTTATGGACGCAGAGTAGTGCATCATAGGGCAGATTTCTAGCGAACGTGACCTGCAAGGTAATGCTTTGTAATGGTGACCACTTAAGATCAGGTGGGCCATTTACTCCATCGGCAAGTGAAATACAAAAATATTTGACAAATGTTTTTTTCCGATCTGATAAGTTTTACTATGTATGTATATGTACATATGTATAACATAGTTCATTTCTAATCTTCAAAAATACAATAAGCCTATTATCCCAAAGAATAAAATATGAATGCTACAAACTTTTCAAGTTGTATAACATATGTACGTACTTACGTAGTACGATAAACACTGTAAGGAGTAATCAAACTTCAAAAATCATTGTCCTCCCAATTAAATACCGTAATTCCACTTTAAATACCCCGATTATACTTTTAGTTGTAATTTAATTCTTCTCTTAGTTTTATTATTAGTTTACCAACTTTTGTATTGTATTCTTGAACATTCTTTGTCTTAGTCTAGGAGGTTGGCGTTGATGGTTACGACACAGTTTTATAACTATTGTAGCTATCATCGTTTCTTTTGTGTTACTATACTCCATCGTTACTAGTTCCACAATAAAATATTTTGATTTGATTTGATTGTGACAGCCGTAACAGCTCAGTTCGTAGTAGCCCTGCCTTCTGTGCTGTGGTGGTGGGTTCAAACTCCACCGAGAACAAACATTTGTGTAATGAAAAGAGATGTTTGTTCTGTGTCTGGGTGTTATATTGTAATCTATGTATTTATTTCAAAAAAGAATGTAAGTATTCTATCAGTCATCTGGTTCCCATAGTACAAGCTATGCTTAGTTTGGGGCTAGATGATGTTCTGTCAAAATGTTCACAAATATATATATCTCGCTTTTATTACTAACAAAACTTCAACCCTTGCGGTATCCATTTAAGGATTTAATTTCGAGAATTTCTTTTTTAGTACTTACATCTTTTTCTACGCACCAAGGCGAATGAATTGTACATGAAAAAAAAATGTCCACGATCAGTGGGTTAGGCTGTTGTGGTGTTATCTATCAGCCAGTGAGTCAAGGTTTTTAACTGGTGTAGATTCCCCTTCAAAAAGAAGATCTATTCAAATTAACCCGAAATTCTTCTAAGAAGGTGTATATAATATAATTAATTGTACGGTCTTAGTAGTCTATAGTAAGCTGGTCCATGAGATCCTATAACAATTAAGTTATAGGGAAAAGTAACCACTCAACATCAGGTTAGGCTGTTGTGGCATTATCTATCAGCCAGTGAGTCAAGGTTCTTATAACTAGTATAGATTCCAAAAAGAAGATCTATTCAAATTAACCCGAAATTTTTCTAGGAAGGTGTATAATTTTATAAAAATTCCAAACATTTCACCTTTGGTCCAATTACTCCGGCATGCTGACAAAGTCTGGCACGCGAGCCTTCATTACTGGCATTATGGGTGATTGTGTTCCCATCTATCATTTAGACGACGATATGACGACCCTGTATTTTTAAGTAATCTTGAGGGAATTTAGAACAGAGGAATCAGATTTCGTCATTATATCACAAGCTAGTAGTTAGTAGTAGTAGAGCTCTTAGTGAAGGGCTCGTCTGGAGAAGTACTACCACCATGCCTATTTCTGCTGAAGAGCAGCTTGCTGTGTTCCGGTTTAAAGGGTGTGAGTGCCAGTGTAATTACAAGCACATGAGGCTTAACACCTGTATGCCTCAGGTTGATGGACGCAGAGCCGTGTATTGTAGGTTACGTTCCTTAGGAAAGTAACCTACAATACACTGCTCTGCAATACATACAATACAATACACTATATACAATGCTTTGTTATAGGCGATGGTAACCACTTAACATCAGGTGGGCCATATGCTTGTTCCATCAGCCATCCAATTGTTCCATCAAATTGTATACCTATAAAAAAAAGCTAGGTGATACCCGATACAGGCCGTTCAAAAAGTTGGAAGCTTTTGTTCAAAAAGTTACAGCTGATGACTAAATATGATAGGGTTAAATCTAGTTTTAGTAGTAGTAGTTTTTAGTGAAGGGCTCGTCCGGGGAAGTACTACCACCATGCCTATTTCTGCCGCAAAGCAGTGCAGCGTGTTCCGGTTTGAAGAGTGTGGGAGCCTCTCCTCCTTTGGACTTCATTCCACTAGTAGAACATCTTCAAGCTGAACATGATGTTCCAAATTGAACTGAGATGGTCAATTTAGAAATCTCTTGACCAGCCGAGTTGGTTGGACTAAAAACAACATACAAAAAAATACAATAAATTCATTTTTCGATCCGTATTTTGTAGTAAATAAACCGCTTTAAATATTTAAACCACATTCATTATTCAAACATTACGCTCAAGAATTTGGATTGGCTCGCGTGTTCGCCCCAATCAATCAGTCAAATTATATTGTCTTATAGAGATCGGGCCAAATTGTCCCGAGCGCGACGTGATCGACTCAAATTGGTGGAAGTGTAATCGGCTTAGTTGTAGTTATGTAGTTATTGTATTTGGTGGCAAATATAGATTGTTTTTATAGCGTTACCCATATTTAGCTCTCAAACATAGCCTGTAACGTATAACTACAATAAAAACTATACAGAACAGTGCCCGATACTATTTATTAAAACATTTATTTACAAAGAAAATTACAGCTAATACAAGTATTAATAATTGGTATGTACAAAATACATACGAAACAGTTGAGCTATCTACAGACCCTTGCAAATGATCTATATATATTTATTAAATTATGTTTATTACTATGGAAAAATCATTACCTAGGTAGTACTACTAATAAATTTTGAAAGGTTTGATTTGATTTTCATAATAAGTTTAAAAAATCATCAGAAATTCTAACGCAAAAGAGCGTTGGTTGTTTTTAACTAAAAGTAATTTAGTAATTAATTATTATTGTATCAGTAAATAAAAAATTCAATAAATAAGTTGTTAGATAGTTTCAATTTTGCTTTAGTACATAGGTAACGTAGAAAAATGCTGGTATGTAGCTGCATTCTACCTTAGTTGTATCCTAGCGATTTCCGACAAGTGTCACCGAGCTAAAGTATCGTCACGATATACCTACACGTCATCGGTTTAAATAAGTTCATTCGCTGGACATAGGCCCCATGTTTGGGGGGCTTACCATAGCCACCACGTTTAGCAGGTGTATTGGTGACCGCAGTATTGGTGTTTAGTACTCAACAGATGCTTCTGCCCGTCTCCCCTGCATCCCGCAGTCGCCTAGTCGCCTCTTACGACATAATATATGAAGGTAATATATATCTTTATGTCCTAAATAGAGTATATTATGACATCACGTCTATTACCAAGTAAAGTAACTTAACCCAAAAAACATAATTTTGCATATCAAAACCGTTTTCCTCGAAATCTAAAATCATGAACAAAAACTTATCGAAAAGGGTCAATCGAGCCATTATCGGATTAGTACAAGATCCGAATTATAATAATTTGGTGTTCACTATAATAATTTAAGCCGTGTTCACTCGTTTATTTCTAAACGTACATAATGTTGAGCTGTTTCGTAAATTGTGATTGATTGTGATGCGATGCGAGCGATATGAGAAACGAAATGGTGATTCCAACTAAGTACCTACCTACTTACCTTTTTCTTTGATATTTTGAAAGCTGGTAGTTAAAATAACCCATAGGTTTTAAAATTTATTTTTAAATTTGCAAATTTAATTACTTAATATAAATACTTAAATAAATACTTTTAAGCTTGCTTGAAGTTTGTCACCTGTAAGTAAGGTAGCACTTAGCTCATAAATTATGAGTTAGATTTTAATTTATATAATAAAGTGTACACTTTGTTCATGATCCCAAAATAAATAAATAATAAATACTTTAATAATGTATGTATCATCTAGGTATAATTTATTTTACGATCTTAGTAGTACATGTAAGCATATCAGAAGAAATACACCAGTATTTCTTCTGCCATGGAATGCTTGCATTGCTTTGTTCCAATTTGAAGGCTTTTGGGTGACAGTGCAACACATATGTATCCGAGAACTATCAACAGTAAGTATATTTCTGAGCGATGCACGTAGTTCATTGCGTGGAGATCCTATAACAATTAAGTTATAGTTAAAAGTAACCGCTCAACATCAGCTGGGACTTATTTGATCCATTCTTCTTATACAAAAAGGATAGACAGTCGTAAACTAGTTTTTGGTTAATGAATGTTAAATAATTATATACGCAATTTGGCAAAACAATGGGCAACAGTGATCTCTTCCAGGCAACTTGTAACTGATGATAGTGATGTTCCGATAGATGGTATCCATTTTTTATCTCTGGTATAGTTTAGATCAGTATATCCGATATGCAGATTGTCTATGGTAAGTATAGCTTGCGACTATACTTACGCTAATTACCTACTTTAAAGTTATGGTCGGTTCTCGAGAACCGTGCATTCCATAGAACCTATCCTTGAAATCAAACAAAAACGACTTGCATAATGACGTAATGCAAGCGACGAAAGATTGTAACCTCAGCGAGACATAAACTTCTATACTTAAAAACCTTATTTTCTTAATGTTGGATAATCCACACAGCATGATATAGCCCCATGCTAAGCTTCGCTTGTGTTATGGGTACTAGATGACTGATATACTTAATACAATACATTACATACATTTTTTTTTGTAGATCGTACAAACATTTATCACAAGGCGGGAATCGAATCCGCAACCTACTGCGTCGCAGGCAGACATTCGTCCGCCGCGCCACATCGGTCGTCAAATTTACATTTAAATACTCCTTAAAACTAGTACTGTCACTATTTGTCATTACCTACCCATTGGTAAAAGATGGCAATAGTTTTAAGCATTGTTTATCTTTTGACAGATTTTTATAAGTAGGGCCAAAATGTATAGTTTGAACTCTTTGTTATTATTATTATTTGTGGAAGGAATCGTCCGGGGAAGTAACTACTACCACCGTACCTATTCCTGCCGCCGAGCACTGATGCTCGCATTGCTGTGTTCCGGTTTGAATGGTGTGGTTGCCGGTGAAATTACAGGCACATGAGGCTTAACACCTGTGTGCCTCAGGTTGGCCGCAGTGTAGTGCATAGTAGGGCACGTTCTTAACGTATGTGACAAAACAATGCTTTGTTATAAGTTGATGGTTACCACTTAACATCAGGTGGGTCATATGCTTGTTCCAGCAGCAGCAGCAGCATAAAAAAACATTAAAGACCTCTGTCAAAAATATATACATAGTTATATTTGCATGTAAAAAAACCTAGGGCAAGCAGTTTAACTTAAATGTTTCGTATAACCTATTTAAAAGGACACTAAGTAGGTACAGCTGGGTGACAGCAAAAGGGTTTCATTCCGCTGTTAAGGCAGGCGAAACCCTAAATGAACCGAATCAAAGTCAAAGTCAAAAAACATTCAGTAATATCCAAGATCACTGACAGTCGTTGAATCTAGGCGCCAGTTCCTCGCAACCAAATCTAGTAGAACAAGCAAGAAAATTATGGTTTCTGCTGTTCTTTTACATGAAATACTTGAATAAAATTCTCCAAACAATCGCCAAGGTTCATAAAATCACAAAATAACTATATTTTAATTCTCTGACCGTCAATTACTGGCACGGTGCAACTTGTAATTAAATAACGCTTTGCGTGGACTCCATAATATATATGACTATTGGTCTGTTGTCTTACAAAATCGTAGGATTTAAAACTTTGGTGACCGAGTTTCATAGACTAAACTCAAAGTAAACAAATTGTAGAATGAAAGCCCCGAGTCTTAGCATTGTAAATGTTGTTTTATAAGCAAAAAAAGCAATGACTTTTAGTACAAGACTGAAACACAAATAATTCTAAATTCAAACGAAAATGTTGCCACATCAACGTAATTATTTCCATAAAAAACATGCTTTTATAAAATGTGCATTAAAAAGTTTGACCGCGGCATTTGGAATCGGCAATTTAAAAGCGATTTACCAAAATTGTGATTTATAACAGGGATCAGTCAGTCGGAGTGGCTCTGGTAATTCGCGTGATTTATTGATTCAATATGAGATAATTGGATTAAAATAATTTAACGAATTTGTTGTAGGTCTAGACAGTATGTTTTTGACCTTGATACAGGTAAAAATATTAATAATAATAATAATGCTGGACAATCCACACAGCATGATCTAGCCCCAAGCTAAGCAGAGCTTGTGTTAGGTGCTAGATGACTGATATACTTAATACAATACATTAGGTACATTCATAGATATTTTTTATTACATATAGAAAATACCCAGAGCACCCGGAATAAATATTTGCAGATCGTACAAACATTTATCCCAAGGCGGGAATCGAACCCGCAACCTTCTGCGTCGCAGGTACATCAGTATAAGCTATATCTATACCAATTATAAAAATCTTTGTCCTGACAGACTGACTGGGATATAGATAACGCACAGCTTAAGCCACTGGTCGTAGATACTTGTAGAGGTGCGTAGAGGTGTACTAAGAAAGGAATTTTCGAAATTAGGCTTCAAAACAGGTATAGCATGAAATTAAGTTTGAATGAAAATATCTTCACGCAGACGAAGTCGATGGCGTTTTGCTAGTACCTATTATATGTCATCATCATCATTAACATTCTATAGAAGTCCACTGTTGAATATACCTAGGCCCCATGCGTTTCCAGGAAGAACGATTCTGAACCCTTTCTATCCATCGACTTCCCGCGATCCTAACAATGTCTTCAATCCATCGGGTATGAGGACGTCCTCATCATATTTATGTCAAAAAAAAAATTTTGGAGATAAATATGAGATGGTATATGCAGGTTGTCTACTTGATGTCAAGCGGTTACTCTTGCCTATAGCAATCGCAGTTTCACACACAGCACGTGCCTTGCATTCACCACTGTAATAAATACTCTTCAAACCAAAACACAGCAATGCGAGCGTCACTGCTTACTGGCTTATGCTTACTCCCCGAAAAAACTCTTTCATAAAGAGCTACTCATCCATCATCCAACAGTAAATCATAAAACGGGAAAGAAAAGCAGCAAAATTACACAGAAAAAGTTTGGTCTAATTACGACATTTTCGAAGCGAAGAGGGCTCTTTTATAGGAAGGTAAAAAAGTAATGGGTAATTTTGCAGTAATCTTCATAATATCAATTTACCACTACCCACGTTAATTAGCTAACAAGGTACCACTCAAACTAACAACCTAATGCACGGAACCTGTCAAAATTAATAAAGTACTGATATCAAGTGTCAACACGTGGCAGAATGGCCAAACCAGCGGCAGCCGTAAAAAACACGTGCCGAGCAATGTGGAATATTTTTTTATGCTGGCCACCCATGCACCAATCGTAATGGACGACGCGTGGCGTTAGAAGAGAGTATTGTTTGCCTACCCCTGTGGAGAGACGTTATGATACGGTGGTGAAGGATCTGAGAATACATAATTAAAATGTTAGACGTTAAACTAGATTACAAACAGTTTCAGTGTTGCCAGGCTTAAAAGAATAATAAGGCATTAAGGTGGACAATTAGGTACGTACCTATACGGTACAGGGCTACCAAAGGTGCCAAACCAATTAAATCGAGATAAATATCCATACACTTTCAAATATTACAGAAAACTAATCAATTTTGACGCAAATTGTTTGGCTGGCAACATTTTTTGTCCTGACATTGAGTGAAACAAAAGTTTACAATATGCTGTCCTTGCAACAATTTGAAAAATATGCAAAATGTGCGAACTTTAACCACCTGTCAGTAAATTTGAAATTCGAATGCTTCGTTCAAAAGTTATCCGCGTGATGGGATTTCCGCACGAATACGATACGAGGGTGCAAATTGGAGGGAATCGATCGAAGAGTAACAATAAGCGAGGCATGAACCTATTGATCCACAATAAGATTACTATTAATCGACATACAGGTCCAAAACGGAGACTTTTTAATGGAAGTAATACTTCTCATGCGACTTCCAACAAGGTTGCGTTAAACGTTTAACACTACCATGGAGGGGGTATGAAAGCACGGTTCTTTCTCTCTTTCTCTCATAGCCAGTTACGTTTCGTATATTAAAGAAGTTTAACTTCAGTCGTGTGGTCTAAAGCACACTCGTTTTTTTTGTTTTTGTTGTTTGAGTTACAAATAAATGTTCTCATTCTTTATGTGTGTTTTAGTCTTTCTTCAGTAGTTCGTTACTAACTTCATATCTTTCGCTATTGGTGTCTCTCTTACCCAGATTCATACTCAGGGAGTAGAAAGAGTCATACTTTGCCGCTATGCCATGTTTATTATCCCTCTAAATGCTATAGAATCGATGCACAAATCTAATCGATTGTCAATTTGTTGCGATTTGAAAGAATTCTTTGATGATTCAAATACGAGTACAAAAATAAGGGAGTTTATATTTGATCTGTTATTTTTATTTAGATAAAAATAGTAACAGATTTTGGTTTGTTTTTTTTTGGTGTTGGAAGCTTATTTTAGGTACTGTTACGGAATAGGATAATAAGTAATAAAAAAATAATAAAAATAATAATGCGGAACGGAGTTTGCGAGGTCAGCTAGTATTATAATATAATCTATAATAACATGATATTATTAATCTAGGTGTTATATTGTATTCTAAGTACAATATTAAAATAATAATAATATTAATATTAATTTATTCTATTTAAAAAAGTATTCTATTAATCGTCTGGTTCCCATAGTACAAGCTTTGCTTAGTTTGGGATGATGTTATGTAAAAATATCTACGAACTTTCTTTGACGTAGTACAAACGCGTCCTAAAACCTGCCTACCTATACATACTGATATTTCGGAGCATACTAGAACTTTCTATGTTTTTTGTATAAATAAATCAATAGCACTGGATTCAAACCTAACTAGATCAGAAAGCAGGGTAGCTCCCACTAGACCACCGGTGCCCTTACCCAGTGCTTACTTAAGTCAAAAGTCAAAAAGCATTTATTCAGTAATATCTGCAAGGATCGGTGTAATTACAGGCACGTGAGGCTTAACACCTGTATGCCAAAGGTTGATGGACGCAGAGTAGTGTATTGTAGGGCACGTTCCTAGCTAACGTGTCATACAAGACAATGTTTTATTATAGGCGATGGTAACCACTTAACATCAGGTGGGCCATACGCTTGTTCCATCAGCAAATTGTATAAAAAAATCTAGGTTAATCTAAGCGCCAGTTCCAAGCCAATAACCAAACTGTAGTACTTTTCTCAATAGCCAAACTTAACCATTGTTATTAGCTGGAATAAATCCTACTATGACACAAGGACTCCTAATAGGCGCTTATAGTACCACAACGAATCCCGTCATTACTTATATTAGATTTGTGGCCGATAAGCCATAGCTTCGTAAAACGGCCACCGCTATTTTACAATCGTAAAGCGTAGAATTACCGCTAGTGAGTATTGAAAAAAAAAAAAAAACTTCTGCCCCTAAATTACTTTTAATTGCATGTTCAGTATGTACGTGGCAGACGAAGCCGAGGGCTTCCGATGTACCTACCATAGTTTTATATTTTATTCATAAACTACTTTACCATTTAATTCAGTAATTCGTATTTACTTATTATTATTATTATTGACGCACGTCGGAGAGTATTTTAAACTAGCGAAACGCGAGACTTCGAGATTCGTAAAAACTTCAAACCCTGCTATATCCGTTTAGTGGTTGAATTTCGGGAATTCCTTTCTTAGTACGCCTTTACATACCAAGACTAATATACCCTGAAAATTTCAAGTCTCACGAACAGTGGTTTAAGCTATGCGTTGTCTATATGGAAACCTGATGGAATACTTATTTACGTTTTTTTTTAAATAAAATGCTTAGAATACAATAACACCCAGATATAGAACAAACTTCTATGTTTATCACGCAAATGTTTATTCTTGGTCGAACCCACCACCTACAGCGCAGAAGACAGGACTACAACCAACTAAGCTGTGATGGGTGTCGAACGTAAGCAGCCGTACCACCGTTATATAACCGCAGCCGTTTCTTACAAACTAAAGAGACCCGATAAAAAACCCGATAAAGCACTGATTATAGTCGGTCGGGATAATTTAGGGGTTTGCGGGTTCCCCTTTTTTTACGCTAGTTCTGGCGATATGTTCTATAGGGAAATTGTACGTTTGTAACTTTTGTTTTTTTAATCTGTGCATAAAATCTAGTGACGACCTCTGTGGCAAAACGGGTGATTAACCGGCTGAAATTGAGAGGTGCAGCCCTAGTAGGTATTACGTAATTTGCAATAAGTCTACAACGAGCGATAGGTAATCAATGTAACCATTAATTCAATTATTTATTTAATAATAAGAATAATAATGTTGGACAAAGCACTAAGGCTCGCTGGCATAGCGATCACTACTTATTACGTATAACATCTTGCATTGACGTTACGCTTACGCTAAACATGTTTATCCTGGTAAACGTGGTTAACTAAATAAAATTAAATAATGCATGCCTTAATATTGCTTTAAATGAGTCTTGTCAATAGATTTCATCACGATTGATAAGAGATAGATACATAGTTTATCTTTTGGCAGATTTTTATAAGTTTAAAAATTGCTTAAAATGTCTCCTGTCACTGTTTGTCACTACCCAATAAAGTGAGATAACAATAGTTTAAGGTTTAAGCGTTCATTCATTCACAATAACAAAGCTCTCAGTTTAACAGCTGCTCCAAATTCAAACTGCAACAGTATCATGGACTCCGGTTAAAAAACAAAAGACGCTCGCGTTCCTTTTTCAAACAAAACGTCAAAGAGCAAAAAGAAAGAGGGGTCTTTTCATGAGCGCAGTCCAGTGAAATTGTGTATGGGCGAGGTACGTCGTGACAGCCCGCGGCGGTACCTACTGCTCGGCCACTCTAACCGGCTGAGGTCAGACTTTAGTGGCTAGATTCTTCCAAAAAATGCTCAGTTATAGTCACCTCATAAACAAAATGTTTCTAAAGATCACTTAGAACTAGGTGAATCTAGGTGCCAGTTCCTCACGACTAAGTCTAGAAAAACAGGCATGATACATTTTATGTTACCTAATAATAATATAATATAAGGCTCCAATAAGATGAATTCAATATAGATTTATGTATAGGTAGTCAAACCTTGTTATTTAAGGGAAAACAAAGAAATAACTTCACAACCTTAATCCTTAGGCACGGTAGATTTCCCCCTTAATCTCGTAATGTCAAGTAGTTTTAAAGTCACTACAATTTAAAATTTCTTGAGGATATCTAATGGGGTCAGTCAGAGGTATGTCCAAATAATATATTTAACACAAACACTTTTTGCATTTTGTTTTTTTTTATTTTTTTCTCAAAAAGAAGGTTTATTACAATGTTTGTTAAAAGAACATCGTGAAGCCCAATAAGGTTTGTGTGGATGTTAAAATAAGCGTACCTACACATTACGTTACGAAGGATTTGCTTACTTTAGTAAGCTTTGTAGTGAGAATATAAGTAGTATAAGTATTGGGTAATTGTAAACTATGAACTATGAGCGCCCTAATGAGGGATGACATCTTAACAAGTGGCGATCACAATAGGCCTTATGGCCGCAGTGATACCAAAGCCACAAAATTATAATTAAAAAAAAATTGGGTAATTGAATGATATAACCGTAAACCACTTGCTTAGTTAGTTACTTAGATAATGGGACTATCCAGTCAGTATAGCCTAGTCTTATTACATACATAATACAGTACAGATAATTTTCTTGTCAGAATAGAGATTTTCCGTCGCTGTAAGATAATGATGGAAGCAAAACAGGAAATAATCTTAGATAAAAATCGTACAGAATCCATTTACTAGATAAAATTGCTTATATTATTATAATAAACTAGCTGTTGCTCGCAGCTTAGCCCGCGCAGCAGTTTTTTTCCCGTTTCCGTTATTGTTTCGGGATAAAAAGTAGCCTATATGTTAATCCAAGTTATAATCTATGTTTATTCCAAATTTTATCCAAATCGGTCTACTGGTTAGAGCGTGAAAGAGTAAAAAACATCCATCCATCCATCCATCCATCCATTCTTACAAACTTTCGCATTTATAATATTAGTATGATGAAAAGATATAATAACTTCACGGCTTTATTCCTCATGTAGATTCCCTCAGATCTCTTTAAGGATTATAAAGGTAGTCAAAGGTACGTCCAAATACGTTTGGCACATACCCACATTTTTAGGCTGTAGTTAACTTGATTTTCTGAACAAATATAGCGACCCTTGTGTACCAATAGACAGTCTCCAAAACAGTTAAGGCTGACCTGAGTGTGATTGATTAAAAACTCCATAAGAAGGATCGAGACAAAGCGTAGCGCGTAGAAAGGCGCGTCGTGACGCCCTGAGGCGACGCCAGCCTTACGTTCTGCCACTTCGGTAACTGCAGGACATAGAGTACACAGATGAGTGAAGATAGGACAAGTGCTGAATCATTACACCTTTTTTTTTGCAAATTTTTATAGCGCTTTTTTACTTAAGGAAATTACAGAGATTTTAATATACCCAAAAGTTATTCCCTAAAGTCAACTGGGATCTCGCTTAAGTGCAACGCAGGTACCACTGTAAGTGCAGGTAAACACTATAAGGAACTAAGTAACAAATATTGAAATTAGCACGGTGACATCTCTCATCGCTTCAACTGAATGCAATTTCGGTTATCGAGTTTTGATAGTGTATCGTCAATGGAGCCACGGTCCCTAAAAAACCGTATTAAAAATATTCCCCTGGAGAGAATAAATAATAAAAATGCGATTCTGTTGAAGATCTATAACTGTATCGTTTTTGTACGATTTCTTAATGGTCACCTGATGTTAAGTGGTTACCAACTATAACAAAGCATTGCCTTGGTCACATTTATTAAAAACGCGCCCTTCAATGCACCGCTCTACATCTGAGTCTTACAGGAATCACACAGCAAGATAAAAATTAAAAAAAGACTTGCACGAATTGCAAAATGTAACTGGATTTTATATTTTGTGCATATATTGACGTGTCACAATACACATTTTTAGTCGCAAAAGTATTGTAAAGTTAGAATACTAAGTAAAACTAACAATATTATATGAAATTCAATTAAGCGTAGCACCTTCGTAGCACGGTAGCACTTTCGTAGCACTTCTACGAAAGTTTGCAAGTTGCAATAAATTGAATTAGGTCTTATTATTTTCTCATTATTTTATAACCGGTTAGTATTCTACGTATTCTACACAGTGTCGTATCTACAAAACTCATCTATGATTGCAATAATCTACTGTACCAAGATCAATTTATTATGCAGAAAAATTATATAGATCTTAACATTCAAGACATAAGATTCAAAATTAAAAATCAGTAGTAAGGTATTTAAAGTTTTTAAAACTGTATGAAAAGCCTTGTAGGCGTGATTTGAATGGCAGGTGTATGGTCTATATCTGTATAGATCTCAGTAAAACATCTTTATGTATTATAAGCATATAAAATTATACATAAATGAATATAGGGAGCTAAATTATAGCTTTTCAATGCAACTATGTCTTAGTAACTGGTACCGGATATCATATATATAAGCCACTATAGAAATAATAGTAGGCATGTTAATACATACTTATACTTGCGAACGTTATTAAACATTGCTCTAAATAATCAAAAGACCACCTGTGGTCTAGTGGTAGTGACCTCAGCTTCTGATCCAGAAGTCGTGGGTTTGAATCCGGTCAGATTTTTCTTTACTAAATTTATGTGGCAAGGAAGACTGAGAAGGTGCAATCTTCTAGGTAAGAGTGCTACACCGTTGACCGAATCATCACTTCTTCTTCTTCTTTCGTGTCAATGGTACACCTATATATTGTCTGAATAGAATTTGGCCACCTTTATAGCGCTGTCTGTGGCGTTGTTAAGCTCGTCCCTTGTGCAGGTGTTGGGGCATGTAACAAGTGTGTGAGCCATAGACTGTATAGGAGCTCAAAGTCAAAGTCAAAGTCAAAAAGCATTTATTCAGTAAAATCCGCAGGGATCATCTTAAAACGTCTTAAATCTAGGCTCCATAGTCACAAGCAGTCATGGAAGGGTTTCTCATGCCATTTGCAGAGATTAACATCGGGTGAGATTGCGGTCAAACGTTTACCTATACCTGAAAATAAAGATATTATTTGGCTAAGCAAAGTTCGTTCACCACTCGCTCTGATTTACGAGAGGTAAAAAAGTAAACACTGCAGCGTCAAAGGGTCGCCTTGTGAAAGAAAAGCGGTGACAGCCCTACCGTGAGATCAAAGGCGTGGGGTGTCTCTGTGGTGCACTGATGTGGGAGTAGGGCTGCCACTTCATGTTGATGGAGGGATTATCGATATCAAACTAGGGCTAGGTAAAACTAAGGCGAAGAAAAAAACTTACGCGTATGTTGCGTATTGAAGTAATACTTCTAATGCGACTTCCAACAAGGTTGCGTTAAACGTTTAACGCTACCATGGAGGAGGTATGAAACTGTTCTTTCTCTCTTTCTCTTATAGCCTTATAGCTTACTCATAGTTTCACTTCAGAAGTGTGGTCTAAAGCACACTCGTTTTTTTTTTCAATATAAAAGCATACCTTGTAATCTTCATGAGTCAATCCCATCCAGATTTTAGTAGTTAGTAGAGCTCTTGGTGAAGGGAGGAAGACCTATTTCTGCCGCCAAGCAGCTTACTGTGTGCCGGTTTGAAGGGTGTTGATACTGGTGACATTACTGGCACATGAAACTTGACACCTGTATATCTCAGGTTGATGACGCAGAGTAAGTAAAGCTTTGTTATAGGTGATAATTATTTAACATCGGGTGGACTACCTGATTGTACCATCAGCAAGTTGAATAAAAAAAAACTAAAGATACAGACACTGTTACAGATCGCTGTTTAGCGATAAAACCGCCCATTTTATATGGCAATATTTTAAAACTTGTATACATGTATACTTGTTTATCCTTAAGTTATGTTGTGCAATAAAGTATTTTCCATCTATTTTTCCTATGTCAAAATACTTGAAAAGTGTTGACATATTCAAAAATGTACACCGAATATGTTGCACTTTGTCAATACCAGATGTAGGTATAAGAGAAACAGACAGAACATAAATAAAAGGTAACCTAACTTATCATTTTGTAATTGTTTTTGATTTTGGTTAGTATCAAGATAAATGTTATACCTAAAGTTAATTTATTACGTACGTAAATGTATCTTCTACGACGGTAACGTTTTTAGTTACCCATAAATCACAAAACATAAAAAAACTAACCGTCTATCGATAAATCAAAAACAAACCACTACATCACTATAACTATTTAAAATTCGAATGCATTCTGATAGGAATTCGTTTTTAATCGACCTCAAATTGGGCGCGAAATGAGTTCGGTCCCTCGGGTTTATTTAGATGTCTTCATTTCAATTACACCTAAATGAATAGGTACCTAAACTAATCCAACCTTTTTTGTAATTTTAGAACAGATAATAAATACATAGTATTGCTTAAACTTTCGCGATCGAAACACATATTGAACACGGGAAAATAAATAAAAAAGGTAACACGCGATAGATAAATTTTTTACCACGCAATAAAGTATACCAACCTCTGCAAAATGTGGGTTTGTACCAAATGTAATATTTAGACATACCTCTAAATACCTTCCTTGGATATCCTCATAGAATCTCGGATGGGCACTTTGTACTAAGAGATCTGAGGGGATATCTACAGTGCCTGGGTATTAAAGTCGTGATCACTGAACGCAGGAAGTGTGCCTTAAAAGCTAGCAACGTTACCTCTTTGGATAGCTAAACTAAATATCTGTCCAAGGTAAGCGCCCTTTGGTCGTTAGTCACATTCACCAGCCTCTTGAATAACTCTTTAAATAAAGCCATGCTTCTGGACCCCATTGTCCTAACATTTCTACCCCAAAAGCCAAAAATATCCACTAGCAGCCTCTCGCAGCTTCGCTCGCGTAGCAGTTTTTCCCGTTCCCGTTATTTTTTATAAAAAGTAGCTTATATGATAATCCAAGTTACAATCTATATTTACTCCAAATTCCATCCAAATTGGTCCACTGGCTAGAGCGTTAAAAAGTAGGTAACATACATACCTACATTCTTACAAACTTTTGCGTTTATTATATTAGGATTACCGAGAGATGCATATTTCCACCTTTTAAGGGTTTCTGCTGCTGTTATATTATTTCAAAAATTAGGGAAAACAAACGCATTTCTGAAAAAAACTAATTTAATTGTTTATTTCACTTTCACTTCTAAATCAGACAGATCAATTACTTTTTTCCGGAGAGCGACATTTGTTCAAATCACCAGTATATTATTGTAACTACCACGAAATTTAAACTTAAAACTTAACCAGCCTTGTTGTTATAGATATAGGAACTAATATCAAATAACTGGAGTGTGAAGTAAGTTTGTCAAAATGAGTTCTTTTTCGTCCCATTTCGCGGTTAATACACCGTGTAAATGGGTTCTTTATCGCGGGCGTTTAATGTTTTGTTTGTGTAGTTTGAATGACATGAGGGTGAATACATTAATGTGATATAGCTTTTTAGAATGTTACCAATAGATCAAACTATAATTTAAATGTTTCTTGGAACTTGGAAAATATGTTAAATACCTCAAATTTCGATTTATTTTTCAGTAAAAAACATTGTGGTCTAGTCTAAACAGTAGGTACTAGTGGTTAAGCGGGATGAAGAAAAAGTAATTTAGAATTGACTAACGAAACGCGCGTGACTTGAACCTTCGCTATACACGTTTAGAGGTTGAATTTCGGGAATTCCTTTCTTAGTACACCTCTACGCACCTAGACGAATATACTCCGAAAATTGCAAGTCTCTACGATTTCATTCCTGTGTTCCGGTTTGTAGGGTTGTGTGGGTGCCGGTGACATTACAGGCTCATAAAGAAGCTTACCACTTATATGCCTCAGGTTGATAGACGCAGAGTAGTAAATCGTAAGACACGTACCTAACGTGCGTGACCTACTAGAGCATGATTTGTTATAGGTGATGGTTACCACTTAACATCAAGTGGGCCATATACTTGTCCACCAGAGCATTAACAAAAAAACTTCCAATGATATGTAAACGAGACATTTCATAATAACTGCAGCAAGTTTGTACAAAACTAAATCGTTTACAATTCATTTTCATTTCATTTTTTCGGGATAAAAAGTAGCCTATATATTAATCCAAATTATAATCTATGTTTATTCCAAATTTCATTAAAATCGGTTTACTGGTTAGAGCGTGAAAGCGTAACAAACATCCATCCATCCATACTTACTACTATCTCGTTCCCGACCCCCCAAGTTAATGCAACCTGCTATTTAATTAACAAAACGCAAAGTTGCTACCCAACTGTAGCAAAGACTAAACTCATAAAACCTTGTCGCAAACTACAAGGAACTAAACGCAGTCAAAGACGCGGCAAAATCAATTTAAACCAAACATCAACTTCGTTACACCTTGGACTTTTCATTTGCGCGGGTAACATCCGTAAAGAATCACCTTAACTAATAACCAGTACAACCTGATCTCTAGCTATTGTAATCTAAACCTTAACCCATTGACCGAAAGCTCAAAAACTTCTAAAGTTTATAGTTGCACTGGTTTCCAGAGTCAAGATTGAAGGTTACCGCGTTTTGCAAAATCCGGCTTTGTGTTCGTGGTATTATGGTGCAAAATGGTTTGTGCTAGTGTAACATCGGTTCGTGGTTATTTTGGCGCGTTATTCGGCGGAGTACACACGGGTTTGGGAGTAACAGGCGAGGATGATGTTGCCATAGTTACCGGTCGATATTCGAGATGTCTTGGAATTAGGTTGTATAATAATGTGTCATATTATTGCGTTGAAAAAATTAACCAAACTTAGGATTGTTTTCTTTCACCTTGGGAAGTAACGCAACTTTTTTGAAGTAATTCTTCTAATGTGACTTCCAAGGTTGCGTTAAACGTTTAACACTTCCATGGAGGGGGTATGAAAGCACTGTTCTTTCCCTCTTTCTCTCATAGCCAGTTACGTTTCGTATATTAAAGAAGTTTTTCTTCAGTCGTGTGGTCTAAAGCACACTCGTTTTTTATTTTAATTGTTTTACTAGTGTTTTATTCTGCTGTGTAATTTCAGTGACATTTTAATCAATATTACTTGTAGTGCGTGATGTGTGAGCAATTAAAATGAAAGTGTAATGTGGCATCCTGATTTTAATGAAAATACATACATTAAATCACGCCTGTTTCCCATAGGAGTAGGCAGAGACCACGGATTTCCACTTGCTACGATCCTGAAAAACCTTTTTTGCTGCATTCACTCGCATAACATTCTTCATTTTAATGAATATGTTTATCTAGTTTTTTGAATAAACTTTTTATTAAAAACTAGCGAAACGGGCGCGACTTTGCCAGCGTGAAACTATTTTCATACAAATTTCAACCCGTTTAGGAGTTGAATTTTGGGAATGCCTTTCTTAGACATCTCTACGCACCAAGACAAATATACCCCGAAAAATTCAAGTCTCTACGACCAGTGGCTTAGGCTGTGCGTTGTCTATATCCCAATAAGTCAGTTAGGATAAAGATCCATATAATTGGTATATAGATTACCTAATAAACCACGACACTAAAGCTTCAAAATAATGATACGACTGAACATCATAAATTCATCAAATAAACACGAAATAATTCAAAATTCTACATTTAAACTGTACCATTCACTCAAAGGTACAAACGAACGAATGATTGAATGAGTGATTGTTATTTAAGGCCGCTATTGATCGCCCCCGGAGAAGGGCCTGTAACAATGACGTTGTCTAATAATACTGTAGACTTAAGAATATAATAGAACTAGCTGACCGGTGCCCACTTCGTTGGGCGGTAAATATGTTTACTTACAAATCTTAACTGAAGTAGTACTCGATGTCACCAACAGATGGCGTTAATACGGCATAAAATAGCGGCCGTTCGCAGTTTCGCCAGCGTGGCAGTTTATATCAGTTCCCGTTATTTTTTCGGGATAAAAAGTAGCCTAAGTTACTCCTTGTTACATTAGCTATCTGCCAGTGAAAGTCCCGTCGAAATCGGTCCAGCCGTTCCAGAGATTACACGGAACAAACAGACAGACAAAAATTTAAAAAAATGCTATTTTAGTATATGTATCGTATATACATTCCTATGCATGTAGTAAAAAGCGTTATTTTAATATTACAAACAGACACTTCAATTTTATTTATTTGTATAGATTTTGTCATAAAACTATATTACATTATGAATTAATGTCCTTTTTATAAAACACCTGCGTAGGGAGCCGACCTCGCGTCGGAGCCGCGCGGGTACCTAACTCATAGATCTAAACTACTCCCCTGCACGCGCACTCCCAACTTGGTGACGCTCACTTCGCAACGCGCCGTGCAGCAGAAAACGTAATATTTTAATTTCGCCATAACTTCAAAACCAAACGTCCAATTCTAATCTTTTAAAGACCAAATATTATCTACATGAACTGTACTTAGTGATAAAATAATTTATTTTGATAAGGATTAATAGTATGAGTAAAATAAATGCGTTTAAATGTAGTCCAAAAAAAATTGAAGATTTTTAAATAAAAAAATGGTTGTTGTGCCTCACTCGACATAGATAGGTATAGTGTGTCGCTGACTTTTTTGTAGATTATTATAAGATCTACAATTACTTAGAACATTTTATGGTTCTATCTTTTATAGTTTAGGCAGCGTACGCAAAGTAAGTAACTTTTCTGGTTGATTTTTTACACCTTGTGTCTGAAAAACCCAAATATTTTACGGAACGCTATTTTTTTCCAAAATAAAATATAACCTATGTTACTCAGTGATAATGTAGCTTTCTAATGAAAAAAGAATTATTAAAATCGGTCCAGTACTTTTTGAGTTTATTCATAACATACAAAAATACAAAGCTTTCCTCTTTATAATATTATTATAAATATTATAAATTATAATATTATAATAATATAATATATATATATATATATATAGTGTAGATGTAGATTGGTATCGTTTATTTCTGGCTAACAAACATTAATCCCAGGTTAATCTATCACTATGATCAGGTTAACTTAACATCGGGGGTTCAATTCTCGTAATGTTCGTTTTGACGACCGATGTGGCGCGGCGGGCGAATGTCCGCCTGCGACGCAGGTGGTTGCGGGTTCGATTCCCGCCTTGGGATAAATGTTTGTACGATCTGCAAATATTTATTTCGGGTGTTCTGGGTATTTTCTATGTATAATAAAAAATATCTATGTATGTAATAGACTATTGTATTAAGTATATCAGTCATCTAGTACCCATAACACAAGCTCTGCTTAGCTTGGGGCTAGATGATGCTGTGTGGATTGTCCAGCATTATTTATTTATTATTTATAATGTTTTAGAGCTGAAACGAGATTAAGACTATAATTTTATTGCCGGAGTTAGGCCTGTCTGAAATGTCATTGTCACTCGATTGAAACTTGAAATTCGTGACGAGAATCGAGTCTTAGGTGAAACTACGGTCAAATATTTGCCTATACCTTGTTAAAAAGCTTGAAAATTTACAAATATACAACCATTCCACTGCCGTTGGTTTTCAGTGACGCCCTTAAACTGTTCAAAGTTCTATTTCGTAACGCGGTCACGTAGAGATCATCATTATCATCAGCCTGCATAGCTTGTATGGGAACCAGTTGACTGATGGAGTACTTATACGAGTATACTTTTTTTTGTAAATCCATACATAGAATACAATACAACATCCAGACACAGAACAAACTTCTATGTTCATCACACAAATGTTTGTTCTCGGTGGGGATCGAACCCACCACCTACAGCACAAAAGGCTACTACAAACTGAGCTATGACGGCTGTCAAATACCAATTAATACGAAATCAAAACCACAAGCGTTAGGCCACTATGTACTATACATATGTATGGAGAACATGTTAGTATAGTTAGCTTATTACGTTAGGGACCATTACATTTTCTGCCATTTTAATTTTATTTATTAGTTCCATTCTAAATATTCTATGGTCTATATTCCAGCGAAGGGGTTAAACACCCCTTTCACTTTCCGCCATTGTGCGAGCCGCGGGAAATGCCTGCACATTGAAGGATTATAAAACAACCCCTATTGTAGATTCTATAGACCATGGAACGTACAATAGGCGGGCATAGACAGACAGGCATATTGGTAGAAATAGGAATGTAATGATATGCTTTTTTAGGTGATTTCATATGAAATAACGGGTTCGATTCCCGCCTTGGGATAAATGTTTGTACGATCTGCAAATGTTTTTTCCGGGTGTTCTGGGTGTTTTCTATGTATGATAAAAAATAAATGTATACATGTAATGTATTGTATTAAGTATATCAGTCACCTAGTACCCATAACACAAGCTTGGGGCTAGATGATGCTGTGTGTGTATTGTCCAGCATTAAAAATGTTTTGAATTCTATCGCTGGTGGAACAAACATGACCCACCTGATGTTAATTAGTTACCATCAACTATGCCAAAGTATTGAACGCTAGGAACGTGTTCTACAACGGACTGCTATTCGCTGATCAACCTGCAATATAAACAGCAATAATAATATTATGTAACTATAGTAAATAAACCAGCCAAGTGCGAGTCGGACTCGCGCACAAAGGGTTCCGTACATTATCCATAATAAAAATGGCAAAAAAACTGCTTGTTGTATGAGAGCCCCCTTAAATATTTAATTTATTCTATTTTTTTGTATTTGTTGTTATAGCGGCACCAGAAATACATCAACTGTGAAAATTTGAACTCTCTAACTATGTTCATGAGATACAGCCTGGTGACAGACGGACAGACAGACACACGTAACGAGAACACAATGCAAACATCTCTGCTTAACGGCAGAAATAGGTACGGTGGTAGTCTCCGGAAGAACTTTCACAAAGCTCTACTACTATAAAAATAAAATTACGAAAATGCGCATTACCATTGTATCTCATTACTCGAACTTATAAAACTCACAATCATATTTTGAGTCGGTCCGTCCGGCAGCCGAGCGGCCCCGGGCGCGCTTTTCAAAATAATAATTAAACGGATACATTTATTATGATACAGGATGCTTGTATTTATGGGGTTATCGGATGGCCGCGGTAATTATTGCCGTGGGTTGTGATTTGTCTTTGTGGAAAGGTAGTCAGGTGCTGTGGCCTTACTATCGTTTTTTTTTTTTTCGGAAGACTTACAGCACTTCTAAATATATATAACTCAAAGGTGACTGACTAACTGACTGACTGACATAGTGATCTATCAACGCACAGCCCAAACCACTGGACGGATCGGGCTGAAATTTGGCATGCAGGTAGATGTTATGACGTAGGCATCCGGAATCGTTGCATTCTGCCCCATCAATGCGCCCCACTTGTGGGGCAGAGTACACAGCCTTAAAATTTGTAGTGGAATCTGCCCCACTAAGTAAGTTTAGTGGGGCAGATTCCTACTACTTTAAAGTTTGGTGTATTCTGCCCCACTAGGGCTGGCACTTGAGTTTGTGTTTGGGCTTACTCATATTGCACTATCTGTCTATTCAAGTTAAATGTAACTTTGGTGTTATTACTAAGTAGATTACGTTAGTAGTAGGTACTAAGTAATAGATGTGGTACATAGGTAAGTTTAATTTTTTAACCGTAATTAAAGGCAAGGGTTTTCCTACCATTTTCCTTAGCTTCTCACTAAAAATCTTTAGAAGCCGAATTTAATTATTCATATAAAAATAAAAAAGTCACATCCTGTATCATCGATCTCGTCCTAACCACCAGTGCACAGGGTGCGTTCATTATGCGCTTTGCTATAGAATAATGAATACTTACCACCAGTTTCACTCGTACCCACTGGGTGTCTACACCGATGGACGAATTGACGAAGTTTTGTATTAATAATAATAATGCTGGACAATCCACATAGCAGCATCTAGTCCCAAGCTAAGCAGAGCTTGTGTTATGGGTACTAGATGACTGATATACTTAGTATAATACATTACATACATAGATATTTTTTTATTATGCATAGAAAATACACAGAATAAATATTTGCAGATCGTACAAACATTTATCCCAAGGCGGGAATCGAACCCGAAACCTCCTGCGTCGCAGGCGGAAATCGGTCGTCAAATAATTCAGTCACAGTTCAGTACACAGTGACAACTTGACAATACTACAGCGTCACAGCTCAGTTTGTAGTAGCCCTGCTCTCTGCGCTGTAGGTGGTGGGTTCGATACCCACCGAGAACAAACATTTGTGTGATGAACATAGATGTTTGTTTTGTGTCTAGGTGTTATATTGTATTCTAAGTATGTATTTATAAAAAAAACGAGCGTACTTTTAGACCACACGACTGAAGTAAAACTTATTTAATATACGAAACGTAACGGGCTATGAGTGAAAGAGATAAAGAACAGTGCTTTCATACCCCCTCCATGGTAGTGTTAAACGTTTAACGCAACCTTGTCGGAAGTCGCATAAGAAGTATTACTTCAATATATATATATAACGTAAGTATTCTATCAGTCATCTAGTTCCCATAATACAAGCTTTGCTTAGTTTTGGGATATATGATTTTGTGTAAAAATGTCCACAAATATTTATTTGTTATTTATTTTGAGCGGCTGAAGGGCACAGAATAATGCGAACTTGTATGAGTGAGAAAGATTCATAGCACTATCATATGCTCTGTGTACACGGGTCGGCAGCTGCGGCCGACGCCGCGGGCGAATGCTATATGCCTGCGCAGTACGGGCAAGATAATCGAGCACTTGTCAAAATTACATCCTACTAATATTTTTAAAGAGTTACAGACGGAAAACGAACAGTTTCATGTTTTGATATAATAAATTCTCAAGAATTCTCAAAATAACTTCTCAGTGAAAAGTATTTATTTACAACTTTTGAAACTATCATGGTTTTGATCAATATTTTGGATAGAAACGGGATATTTACCATGATTTTTGAGTTTGATTGTTTCCCAATATTTCGGCACAGTTGCATGCAACAATCAAACTATCAAACTAAAAAATCATGGTAAATATCCCGTTTCTATCCAAAATATTTGTTTACAATTGATAGACGAACTTATTCGTTACGCCATTGCTCAAAATTGAAGGAATACATCAGGAAAAAACCAGGCGGCGATGGGCTTGCAACCTGTCACGTATGGAATATCAACTAGTGCCAAATGTAATATCTGTAAGTACCCTTAGACCTCGAAAAATCTCAATTGGTACCTTGATACTAAAATATTTGAAATGATGATCTTTGATGTCCAATATTATTTTCGTGAGTAAAACTTATTTAATTAATATTATTGATAGGTGTAATCATGTGTTATTTATCTTATAATATAATAGTTTGTTGACATAATAGCAGTCACGATCTTAGTAAAGTTCAGAGCTAATTTATAACGGAGATAATCTAAGGCTAATTACCGCATGATTGATAGATAAATGAAGACCCAACTTAGAATATGTTTTTTTTATTATATTTTAGCGGTTTTGGTATCACTGCGGCCATATGGCCTATTGTGATCGCCACTTGTTAAGGTGTCACCCCTCTTTAAGGTGTTGATAGTTCACCCACCACTGAACCCTGCAACTGTTAGGAACTGAAGGATTTTCTTGGGGGTGAGTTCTTGTAGCTCATCCAGGTTCAGGGTATATTTTCCCAGATAGATGCTACGCTTTTGGTTTGTGGTCCACACTCTCTTAGGTGAAGAAGCGATTCGTCCGCCTCTCCGCAGAGCTACAGGTAGAATATGTTTACGGAAAAATCAAATCTATATTTTTCCATAAGAAACGTAAGAGCACTGGTGCCGGTGGTCTAATGGGAGTTGGTTCGGATCCAGTCGTGAACTAATGGATTTTTCTTTCGAAAAATTTAAGTGATCAATACCAGTGATGAAAGAAAACCTTGGATAAGCCTTCATTTAATTTACTAATGTAACAGTGTTTTACACTGGCCAAAGAGTTTTTAAAACTCCGATGGTAATTATGTGGTGACTTATTTTGAAATTGGAATGTTGGTTGACAGCGTTCCCTTAGTACCATCAAACCAATAATGCCAAAAAACAAAACATATCCCACGCTGCCAACCAACATTCCGATTTCAAAATAAGCTACTTCACATAATTAGCATCGGCAATGCCGCCAACATAACCACTAATACAGCAAGGTATTGTCTCGGGGCGGTCATGAAGTACGGCACACGACCGCCCTCCAGCAGCTAAAATATGGACCCTTCAAGCTAATTTCATGTGTGGATTGCTCCGGTACGCAGAATCCTACGCAATTAGTGTTGTTTTGCATATTTTGTGTTTTACGGGTAGGTACAGTCGCCTGCACTTAGTTACAATTCATAATATTTAAAACTATATCAATACGTAAGTATTTACGTTTTGTAAATTCTATATTCTATTTTTATTCTATTGGTAGTAGCCTTTTACATTGGTGGGTTGGAGTCCCTGGAAAAACAAACATTTGAATGATAAACATGTATGTTTTTTTTGTATTCTAAGTAATTACGAATTTACAAAAAAAATATATAACTACTCTATCAGCCATCTGGTTCCCATACTACAATCTTTATAATAGTAATTGGCATTAGGTAAAATCAGGAGATACCTACTACTGCCCATCCCCTTGCGTAACCTTAGTCGCATCTTAAATCCATGGGTAGGTGACAGACGGTGACTATTCTAAGTCGGGACCACTGTAATACAATTGGTTCCAAATAACCTATGTATATCTATATACCACTCATAAGAATATTTGCCCATATATAGACAACGTACAGTCTAACTAGTAGTAGTAGGCTGTAAGAAATTGTCGTAGAGCCTTAAAAATTTCAGATTAGCCGTGCGCGTTTCACTAGGTAGTTTTAAATAAAAAGCAATCCTATAATAGAACTTATGAAACTGCCGTTTCGTACTTGAAGTCAAATATCATTTATTCAGTAATATCCGCAGGGGTCATCTTGAAACGCCTTAAATCTAGGTGAATCTAAGCGCCAGTTCCTCGCGCCCAAGCCTAGAAGAACCGGCAAGAAACTTACGGCTTGGTTCCTACCGTTTTTTTGTATGATCCTTTTACAATGTAATAATGGAAATAATGAAACTCCAGTGTGGTGCCAATCTAACTTAATAAGGTTTGCAAGACAGAAAACATGTAAAGCAGAAGAATGTCAAATTTGTTCGTGCTATGCCTTCAGTAGGTAGGTACTTCTGTTCTCACGTACCTACAAATTATAAGAGTATTTTTGAGTATTTGGCCACGACTTTTCGGGAGTTTTCACGATTCCCGCTTAGCCCTAGGGAGGTAAGATCATTAAACCGCTCCTTAAATGAGTGTGTGACGTGTGAACCGCACTTTAATGGAGTTCACGAGATCGTGACACGCATGCGTGTATCAAATTATTAGGATTTTTTTGGTATTTGTGGGAAATATTCCAGAATGCTACGATTGGCCTAATCACACTTTTTTTTAACGCTTTTGAAATTCGAACAGAACGTTTTCGATTACCACATTTGCTACTGATAGATAAGTTACGAACGAAAACAAACAACTAAGGCCCAATTCTCTGTATGAAATATCGTCAAATTCAAGTTTCGATTGTGCCAATCTTGTATTCTTTGAAACTGACACTTTAGACATATCCAATTTTGACAATCAAATTCTAGTTTGAATCTTGTTTTAGCTCCAAAAATATACGAGAAATGGGCCGCTGATTCTCATAGCTTTGTTTAATTTGAGAATATATCTCATTTATTTTCTTAAACACAAAAGGTCCTTAGTGTAAGGAAATGTAGAAAAACCTGTTTTGTGTGAGACTGGTGCCCGAGATAGGCTGAAAACCTGTGTTACGGAAAACCACGTATGTGTGAGAATAATAAATATTGTTTTGTAAACATGTTCAAAAATATTTAAGTAAGTATCTATATTGTCAGCAAAAATAGCTGCTACTAAACTGAGCTGGGAGTCCAGTCTATGTAAAATACCTACCTATATAAGTATTGTATAGTATAAGATGATATATCAGATACAATGCACCTTGCGCAGGCGTGGCCAGCCAGCCACCGCCTTGTCTTACATTGTGCGGGATTAGCTATCTTATGGTGTACTGTAATTTGTAGATACCTGTACGATTTATAGCAATAAAGCCTGCCTATCCAGACTGGGTATACCAACGATGCAAAGATAACAGACAAAACGTAATTGGTTAGTGTTTTGTTGGGAAATTGTATTTTCAAGGCCTTTGTACGCTTCTACTCGTTGGACTGGAGCTTCATTATTTACATTATTATTACTTTGTAAAAGGATCATACAAAAAAACCAAGTAGAAACCAAGCCGTAAGTTTCTTGCCGGTTCTTCTAGGCTTGGTCGCGAGAAACTGGTGCGTAGATTCACCTAGATTTAAGACGTTTCAAGATGATATCTGCGGATATTACTGAATAAATGCTTTTTGACTTTGACTTTGACTGCCGAGATTGTTAAGATCGCGGGTAAGTCGCTGGATGAAAAAGGGGTCAAAATTGTTCTTGAAAACGTATCTTAGCAGTGGACTTCTGCAGAACTGTTGATAATGTCACGAGTACAGGAAAAAAGTGCAAGGTTTTACGCAGCAAAATAATTTTCATCTGCTTCTTTTTTCTACGTAAATATGTCATCTGTCAGTTATGACATATCTTCATTGTTGTTATAAACACATGAATAACTTATTGAAAGTCAAACGCGTGTTAAAACGCACTCAATCAACAAGCCATCAGGTAGTGGAGTATTTAGCCACGGTCACTGCGAGGGGTGATAGTAATGTGGGGTCCAACTCTTGTAATTTTTTGAACTGAGACGAGATTGAAACAAGAATTTGATCGGCAAAATTGGACCTGTCTGAAATGCCACTTTATTATACATAGAAAATACCCAGAACACCCGGAATAAATATTTGCAGATCGTACAAACATTTATCTAAGGCAACCTCACACAATTACTCACTACTGCAAAATGTGGTTACGTACCTACAAAACTTAGTATTTGGACTCTGACTACCCTCCTAGACATCCTCAATTAATTCTGAATTAGTGCTTCTAGGTAGACCCTAAGAGATCTAAGGAAGTAATTAAGCGTGCCTGGGAATTAAAGTCGCGAGACTTTTTCTATTTCTGTTTTTTTTAGGGTTTTCCATTTTCCGTACCCGAAGGGTAAAACGGGACTCTATTACTAAGACTACGTTATCTGTCCGCCTGTCACCAGGCTGTATCTCATGAACCGTGATAGTTTAAGAGTTGAAATTTTTATAGGTGATATATTTCTGTTGCCGCTATAACAACAAATACTAAAAAACAGAATAAATAAATATTTAAGGGGGCTCTAATACAACAAACGTGTTTTTTTGTCGTTTTTATTATAGATAATGGTACAGAACCCTTCGTGCGCGAGTACGACTCGCACTTGGCCGGTTTTTTCAAGTCAAATAAACTTCCAAGTAACCAACTCCAAATAAAATGTATTTCCTCGGACGGGTAAATTGCCTTTTCCGGCGGCCATTTCCGCCAATAAGCCTACTTCCGGCAGGTGGCGCCACTATTTAGTTTGCTTTGGCGCTTTCTACGAAATAAGGTTTTGAGGGTAAATCAGGTTTCAGCGGCAATTCGGTGCCTAATAGAGTTTGTAGCCGTTTGTCAATTTATGCGGGAATTTTCTTTATTAATGAAGTCGGTCAGGTATCACAGCTCAGTTGGTAGTAGCTTTGCTCTCTACGCTGTAGGTTGTGGGTTCGATCTTCACCTAGGACAAATATTTGTTTGATGAATAGAAACGTTTGTTCTGTGTCTGGGTGGTATATTGTATCATATTGTATCATAAACGTTATTCATTTCATTTTATCTTATTTTATACATCTTAAAGCTCCGGTAGTTTAGTGGGAGTGACCCCACGTTCTGATCCTAAGGTCGTAGGATTGAATCCGGTCGCGAACCCACCAATTTTTCTATTAAAAAAAAATGCCGCAGTGAACGAGGAAAAATAATATGAAGAAACCAGTTAATATTCTAGCGGTGGCGATGGAACTTGCTGATGAAATATTCAGATAGCCCACCTAATGTTAAGTGGTTACCATCGCCTATAACAAAGTATTGCTTCGTAGTTCACACTCCTTAGGAACGTACCATACAATGTAAGCGTTCATCAACCTGAGGCATGTGCCTGTAATTACACCGGCACCCACACCCTTCAAACTGGAACACAGCAAGCTGCTTGGCGGCAGAAATAGGCATGGTGGTAAATACTCCTATACTACTGTTTTACCATAACTTTTTAAACTATCATGGTTTTGATCAATATTTTGGATATATTTTGGATATCAATCAAACTCAAAAATCATGGTAAATATCCCGTTTCTATCCAAAATACTGTTTTACTGTTCTAGACCCAACAGTTTCAAATCACATACCAACACAAGCAATATTGTAATGTATTGAAATATTAAAATTATAGCGTAACGTAGGGGAGGTTGATGTTATTGAGGAAAACCTCAGAAGAATTTGTTACTTCAAAACTTTGGTAACAAGGTACCTACTTGTAAAAATACGAAAGAATAACATGGATTGGTTTTAATTTTTAGCTGACTTCAAGAAAACGATGTTTTCGTTGACTTTTGACCACTCTACTAGGCACCAAAAGGTCCATACCTACCGTACTTGAGGATTATAGTGTTGAGTCAATTTAATTTTCATATGTTTGCTTACTTTATCAATATTATGATTGTAGGTTAAGAATGGTAGCCTGAAGCTAGGAATTAGTACCTGAAAATTATTAACTCATTATTTTTCAGTGAAATTCGCCATCAGCTTAAAGAAGTCTAAGGCTAGGGTGACTAGTATTGTGTTAAATTTTTACCTATAATAAAGCATTATCTCACATATTGGAACCGTGCCCTACGATGCACTACTCTACGTCTATCATCCTGAAGCATCCTACTAATATTATAAACGCGAAAGTTTGTCAGTATGGATGGATGGATGGATGTTTGTTACTCCTTCACGCTCTAACCAGTGGACTGATTTGGATAAAATTTGGAATAATTATAAATTGCAACCTGGATTAACATATAGACTACTTTTTATCCCGAAAAAATAACGGGAACAGGAAAAAAACTGCCACGTGGGTGAAGCTGCGAGCGGCCGCTACTACTAGTCTACTCCATACAGTTCCAGTGTTAATCACTTGACTTACTCAAAATATATATTTAAGATCGTATCCATATTTTTCTTTCCTACATTTTTTTATCATCAAAGAAAGAATTCATAGCAGGAAAGTTTAAGAAAAATAATTACAATGGCTCCCTATCTTTCGGCGCGGCCCACGCAAACTGTTTCCTTAAAACTTGGGAGTTTCTTTGTTACCGCGGGAGTTTCTTAAATAATTAAGGAGTTTTCCCCTTATTTTCAGCAAACATCCCCGTAACGAGATTAGGATGGTTACCTTTCGGCTTTATTCTTTATTTTTGGGTAATACTGATCTTAATTATTGAAGGACGTAGATTTTTAGTAGTAACTAGCGGTTTGTTCCGGTTTCGCACGGGTTTTATTAAGGATCCCTATTTTTTTGAAAATATATAGTCTTGTGTCACCTGGGTAAGTAATAATGTGTGGGTATTATGAGATCTGAGGGATATCTACTGTGCCTAAGGATTACAATCATGAGGTTGTTTCTGTTTACTAAGTACACTTCAGTAAATTTAATATATTTTTTTTTTAATAATCCACACAGCATCATCTAGCCCAAAGCTAAGCAGAGCTTGTGTTATGGGTACTAGATGACTGATATACTTAACACAATATTATATTACATACATAGAGATTTTTATTAAACATATATAGAAAACACCCAGAACACCTGGAATAAATATTTGCAGATCGTACAAACATTTAACCCAAGGTGGGAATCGAACCCGCAACCTCTTGCGTCGCAAGCGGACATTCGTGCCACATCGGTCGTCGAAGAGAAGAGAAGAGTGTTAGATATGGACGTGAAAGGTTATAAATGCAGAGGGAGACCAAAGAAAAGATGGATGGATTGCGTGAAAGATGATATGAGTAAGAAAGGAGTGAACACTGAGATGACGACTGATAGAAGAGAGTGGAAGGAAAAAACCTGTTGTGCCGACCCCACTTAGTGTGGGATAAGGGCAGGAAGATGATGACGGTTCCCATAGTACATAGTACAAGCTATGCTTAATTTGGGCCTAGATTATGTTGTGTAAAAATGTCCAGAAATATTATATTTATTAGTAGTTCTTTGAGAAAGAGTTTTTCAGGGACTACTACCGTCGTTTGTCTGTGAGTATTTAAAGTTACGCCATATTACTCGTAGATTTAACATACAGACACTTTCACTCATCATCGCCATTCGAGAACCTTTGTTCTCTAGCTGTTATCGGTTCTACGAGCTATATGGCCTGCCAATTGCCACTTCAACTTGCTAATTCTGAGGGCTATGTCAGTAACTACGGTTCTATACCTTTCTTCAGTTCTAAATTGTATTACGTACAAAAAACATGAAAAATAATTACTCTCTGTTAAGTTATGAACGAAATCCCGTAGCAACAAGACAAAATTATTTATATTCCAGAAAAAGTTACAAAAAGAATACAAGAAAATATTATTCTTATAGGTATACACAATCTGTGTTCTATACATACCATTTTCTTTTGCATAAAAAAGAAACAAGTCTTCACAGAGTTTTCACACACGCGAGTTTATTTTCAGTGTATGAATAGGGTTTGTGTATGTGTGCCGCCCCGCCCCGAGCGATAGGAAAAGTGCGCCCTCGGAGTCGCCCCCGGCGGTCTACGCGTGGAGGGTGGTAACTGCACTTTTTCGGATGACGATTTTTCAGCATAGATTTTTTTATATCTGAATTAAGATCCAAATCGTGCCCGCTATCAGCCTTTTTTTATACAATTTGCTGATGGAACAAGCATATGGCCCACCTGACCTTAAATGGTTACCATAGCCTATAAAAAGCCTAAATAAATTCCATCACCTCCTCCATATTTGGGGGGGTTTGCCATAGTCACTATGCTTAGCAGGTGTTAGAGACCGCAGTGTTGGTGTTTAGTACTCAGGAGATGATGCTGTCTATCTCCTAGGACGGTCTCTTAGTTGTTTTTTACCATATCCATTGGAGGGAGTCATCACCACGGCGTCTGAATGTGCAATGGAAACTAGTGCTTGCTTAGCTTTACCTTCAGAGGTATTAAACATTTATACATTATGTTTTTATCATTATATTATATAATTAAAAACATTTTAAAAGTAGCCAAATGCGCACGAGTTTGCTTGCTTGTAGTTATTTTAATACATACTTCAATCCCCTCTGTATCCGTTTATTATTTCGGGAATTCCTTTCTTAGTACACCTATAGATAGCAAGACAAATATACCCTGAAATTTTCAAGTCGACCAGTGGCTTAGGTTGTGCGTTGTCTATATGTCAGTCAGTTAATCAGTCAGGACAAAGACTCTGAGAATTAGTATAGATGTTACCAAGTTTCGTTACTCTAACACAAAACCAAATTTTTTGACCAAATATCAACTACCTACCCTCTAATGATGATCATGCTGCATGATAGCTAAGTACAATAAAAAATGAGAAAGATAAAAATGAGCAGCGATAAGGTTTTCACTATAGTAGTTTTAAAACCTTTTTGGTGGTAGTAGAGTAAAATTTGACATTATTGAGATGATGAACAAACGTGTGTCTGTACTACAGCGTAACTCAAACAAAATAAAAAAAGTTTTTTTTAATAAATACTCAAATCCGGTCTTATCCACGTCACACGTAACCGTTTACAGTAGACATAGGGCGGGCTACTGTTCACAGCCTGCGGCCTTCCTGACCAATCACAGTGCTCCGAGCTATATCGCGCTCTTGCTTACACACGCTAATACTCTCATCCGGCTATCCCTGTCGCTTCCCCCGGCGAAAATCCTAGCTACACAATTGAGTCACCAACTTTTCACTATAGAACATTCGCTCTAAGGTCCACTTTTGTTTGAACAAACCCACGTCGCTTCAAGCGTTGTGAATTTGTTTATTTGATATCGAGCGTCAGGCAGGCGACGATTTCAAGTTCAGATTTTCCTTTCAAGTGACTTTGAACCTTATTCCCTCAGGCGCTGAAGCTATAAATGGGGAAGCGTTTTCAGGAATTGTATTTACGTGTGCAATGCTGGCATTTTCATTGTTACATTACTGTGCTTTTTCCGTTTGCATCGGACTTTCTGCTTTAGTATTAAGACCTAAGATTTATTTTTGATTGATGGGTTTTTGGAGTTGATTCGTTTCACGGTTGTGAGGTATAACGCCGTAGGCAAAAGCTATTTGCGATGACAATTTTGCGAGCGTCGGCGAACGAAATATGCCTTTTATTCGTAGAGTCGGGATTAAAGCTCTAAAACGGAATTGCTGTCAGAGCTTTGTTGGAATTTGTGAACTACACCTACCTATTCACAGTTACCGCTTTGTAAAATGTATCAAGTGAATGTTTTGGGGTTATAAAGGGTCGTTAAACTATTATAATTATTGGATATTACGGTAGATAACGGTAGATACGGGTAGGTACGGGTAGATACGGTATGACGCCTTCCTACCCGATGGACTGACGATATTTTTAGGATCGCGGGAAGTCGATGGATGGAAAGGCTCATAATCGTTTTTCTTGGAAACGTATGCGGCTTATATTCAGCAGTGGACTTCAACAGGCTGTTGCTGATGATGATAACGGTAGATAAGTACAATGATAGTAGCTACTACGTATTATGATGATATTATACTAAACCTGCGCCAGTATCATAAACCGTCTTAAGTCCACTAATAGACATGTCACCCCCAAATTTGGGGGGGGGCTTGCTATAGTCACCACGCTTGACAGATAGATTGGATACTGCAGCATCGGCGTTAGAAGTCAGGAGATGCTTTTGCTTACTCCGGCCGGGCTAAGATGATCAACGTGAGATATAAGATGTTTTATCGATAAAATTGTAGACAAAAGACCCACAAATAGGCTAAGTTTTTTTTTCCATTGTTATTTCAATCAAAAACATGGTTATGTATGTACCTATTTGTAGCGAATTAAAGGTAAAAGAACACAAAATTAATTCTGTCACAATCATACTTCCCCGGGAAATTTAGAACAGGTACCGATAAAACAAAATAAATTTTATCTCGTTTCACATTGAGTCTTGTTTTGTTTTATCGTATTATTCAGTACTACGCTTGATTTAATGTTTCGTTTAAAAATGAAAGTAAGCAGTCCCTTTAAGATTTGATTTGAATGTTTGATTTGTATTTAGAAGAGGATTTATTTAACGTTTGTTTTTTTATGCGATTGTAGAAGCGGACGGCCCACCTGATGCTAAGTGGTAACCATCACCTGCTTTGTTATAAAGCATTGCTTTGTAGTTCTTCGATGTCCTACGATACCCTGCGTCCACCAACCTGAGGTATACTGGGGTACTGAAGACTTAAAGCCCTTTCACACGGCCGTACAGGATCCCGTTTTCTGCAGGATCCCGTTTGATGGCGAATGTGTTTATATGCTAGCGTTCACACGAGCATCTCACATGCGGGATCCTGCAAAAAACCGAACTGGATGAATTGTGCCATTCGGTTTTGTCACTAGAAACTGGATCCGAAGTCCAGTAAAAAGCGGGATCCCGTTTAATCACACATATATTTCAATAGCAGTGTTCACACGGCAGTCTAGTTTTGCGGGACCGGCTTTTTACTGAATCCTGCAAAACTGAACTGCCATGTGAACACAGCGTCCAGTTTAGCAGGATACCGTAAAAAGCCGATCCTGCAAAACTGGACTGCCGTGTGAAAGGAGTGTTATGTGCCTGTAATTTTCACCAGCACCCACACCCTTAAAACCGGAACACAGCAATGCGAGCATCACTGCTTGGTGGCAGAAATAGGTGTACGGTGCTTTTTAATTATTCCTTGCTACCCACCATTAATCATCACCATCATCAGCCTATCTACGCCCACCTTCCCGAGATATTTACTAGTCTGCAGTCCATCGTGTATACATACTTCGCATTTTTATATCCAAACTTGGACTTCAATCCAGTTTTATAGTTTTTCGTAAGTATGACGACCGATGTGGCGTGGCGGGCGAATGTCCGCCTGCGACGCAGGAGGTTGCGGGTTCGATTCCCGCCTTGGGATAAATGTTTGTACGATCTGCAAATATTTATTCCGGGTGTTCTGGGTATTTGTGGTTAAAGAACTTTATTCTCAAAAGAAATGTACAATTTCACTTAATGAGAAATATTAGCTAATTTTACATTGAAAATGATAGCGAGCATACAGAGCGCGTTACTTATTACTAAATATATTACCTACTTACGTACGTACAACTAGTTAAAAAAGATAAATTGATTTCCTGAGCACATAAACTAACAATCTAACAGTAAACAAAATTATAAAGAGAGCTTTGCTACAACTTAAAATCCAAAACGAACTATTTTCTATGTATAATAAAAAATATCTATGTATGTAATGTATTGTATTATGTATATCAGTCATCTAGTACCCATAACATAAGCTCTGCTTAGCTTGGGGCTAGATGATGCTGTGTGGATTGTCTAGCATTATTATTATTATTATTATCTACTTACCTTAAGATCGAAAGGGATATCTGCGGTGCTTGGGGATTAAAGTCGTGATGCTATTTCTTTTCTCTCTTTCTTACTCAACTTTTTAAATCTCTAAAATTCTGATTTCTAAGCACATACGAGACATTAAAAGCATCCGATTCGCCACACCTACCATCGATTCGTCACATTTTCAATTCAAGTTTTTAATCGATACCCAATTTGAGTTGAAAGCCTTAAAATCGAATAAAGCCACCTGACGCTAAGCTTACGTAGTTCCACGAGGATTTGAATTACACGGTTTTTTTTTCGTTTAAAATCCTATGCGTGAAATTTGGATGAACTAGAAATTATTGCAGAATTTGATTTTTTTGCACTTACTGCCTTATACTTGGAGTACCTGAATAAATTTTACAAAAACAATATTTTTTTAACTCTTTTCTTTATACAACTTGCTGATGGAACAATCAGATGGCCCACCTGATGTTAAGTATTTAACAAACATTTGCGTGATGAACGTAAATGTTTGTTCTGTCTTGGGTGTTATATTGTACCTACTACTCGTATATGTATGTGTTTACAAAAAAAGTATTCAAGTATTCTATCAATCATCTGGTTCCTATAATAATAATAATAATAAATTTATTTATTCCAATCAACATAGGATCATTTTGTTAGTGAAACTTAAACATCTATTGTTAGTATTATAATTATTACATCTATTTAACCAATACCTACCTAACCACCTACCTATATAGAACAAGCTATACTCAGTTTGGGCCTAGATGATATTGCGTAAAAATATCCAGAAATAATAATAATAATGCTGGACAATCCACACAGCATCATCTAGCCCCAAGCTAAGCAGAGCTTGTGTTATGGGTATTAGATTACTGATAAACTTAATACAATACATTACATACATAGATATTTTTTATTATACATAGAACACACCCAGAACACCCGGAATAAATATTTGCAGATCGCTCAAACAATTATCCCAAGGCGGGAATCGAACCCGCAACCTCCTGCGTCGTCGGCCATTCGCCCGCCGCCGCGCCGCGCCACATCGGTTGTCAAACTACACTACACTACTGTAGTAGTAATTGCAAGCTTTTACAGGGCTGACATGCGACTCAAAGTCCTTAAATTTTAAGAATTAAATAAATAATGACGCTCAGTCTCAGTAGTGGATGATCAGTCAGAGTGACTGTACGCTGTAAGTAAGCTTTAACAAAATGTTGACAGAGCTTGCAAGCGTTACAACGTTGGTACTCCGCGTCCGTGTAAAATATTCAGTGGTCATTAGTCTTCCTATTCTGCCTTGCGTGTGCGTTATTGTTCTGGAAACGAGTCACCTCCTCGGCTAGTCTACTCGCCTGGTACTTTGAATGTGTTTGAAGACGTTTCAGGTTTTTTGTAAATACATACTTAAAATACAATATAGCACCCAGATAGCGAACAAACATCTTTGTTCATCGCACAAATGTTTGTTCTCGGTGGGGATCGAACCTACGCCCAACAGCACAGAAAGCAGGAATATTACGAACTGAGCTGTGACGGTTGTCAATATGCCATTACACTTACCCTACTACTATTAAGCTCGGCGTAACATCAAAATAGTTACACAATATTTTGTCTCTTTCGATCGAATTTAAAACATCCTGTCATGCAAAAACAAAACACGGTGTAACTCTTTTAAGATTACGCCGAGTTATCCCAAGGCGGGAATCGAACCCGCAACCTCCTGCGTCGCAGGCGGACATTCACCCGCCGCGCCACATCGGTCGCGCAGTAAGAGCAAGATTGTAGCGTAGAACTAGGTATAAGTAGGTCTGTCCTTTAACTGAGAACCATGATTAGGTGACATCGCCCACCAATCATACCAACATAATAACAGCATTTGGTACCAAATGCTAATGAAATGATACTTTAACTGTAAAGAACTGTGTTTTGCACTTGTTGCACAGTTAGTCTGGGTTTTTAATAGACGGCGACAGTTATATTACGGCCGTTATACGTCAGTACACACGTAACATTTTTTTTTTTTTTTCGAACGGACCAAAATGCTGGTATAATCGCCTAGCGATTTCCGACAGCGTTACCGGGCTACTGGCGAGCGCAGAAGGCGCTACGCCATTTAAAAAAATGGTTTTGTTGGCAACGAGCACAAGGGCACCACTTAGGTACGGACCTCGGCTTGGGCTGTTGCCGGGGAAGGGAGCTACGGAGACTCTTCACCCTGAAGGGGCGTTAACGGGGAGACGTCTTCGACCCGCCGCCGGGGTCGGTGTGATTGTGGAGTGTTTCCTGTGTCCGGACTCGATGAAGCGACCTCCGCCGCATTCGCGGCGGTGATCGTGTCATCTGGGTCACCTAAAACGTGTCTAGGTCTACGGAGGGTACGTTTAACGGGCGGATCTACTGGATAATCGGGTAGCGAGTTAATTAAGGGATTCGGATGGTGGGGAGCCGAATCATAAAACCGCCTGGAGGCGCGTTTCATGAATTCGGCTATAGATTCGAGTTCGAGATCTCGATGAAGATCGATATTACGCATGTACCACGGGGCACCCGTAATAGTGCGCAAAAATCGATTTTGAACGACTTGGAGGGGTTTTAAATTGATCGAATGAGCGAACGCTACGGAGGCGTAAGTCATGATAGGTCGTATGCAAGTTTTGTAAAGCGTCAACTTATTTCTAAGAGACATTTTACTCTTCTTGCATACAAGTGGCTGAAGGCGCGAAAGAATAAATTTGGCGCGGTTACGTACTGTGCGGACGTGTTTGACAAAGGATAGACGACAATCAAGGGTTACGCCTAGGTATTTAGCTGACTTCACCCAGGGAATGGGTTCGTCAAAGAGAGTGACGGATCTGGAAGGATTACGGTTACCCTTTGAAAAGTACACGGCGGCACTTTTCGTCGGGTTAACCTCTATCCGCCATTTACGGAACCATGCATCTAGTGTATCGAGAGCCTTCTGCAGCCTTATACACACCCGATCGGCGTTCCGATCGGATGTGTACAGGGCTGTGTCATTGGCGAATAGGGCTATTTCCACCTGATGGGTGCGAGGGACGTCGCTGGTATACAGCGTATATAGGAGGGGAGAGAGAATGGATCCTTGAGGGACACCAGCTCTGATGGGTCTAGGGTCCGAAAGGGTACCCTCTTCGCGATAGCGAAAGCTTCGATTGAGTAAAAAGTCTCGTAAGATTAGCACGAGCCTGTCTGGCACTCCAAATTTGGATAGCTTGTAAATCAAGCCATTGTGCCAGACCTTGTCAAAAGCTTTCGCCACATCGAGAAAGATTGCACCAGTATCTGCCGGCCAGGTATGGTGAAATCGAGAGAGTACGTGCTCCGTTATGCGGATCACTTGTTGGGGACAAGAGTGTCTAGCTCTGAAGCCAAACTGCTCATCGGGTAGGATTTTGAGCTCGGTAACGTGGGACCAGAGACGATTCAGAAGGAACACACGTAACACAGTTTGGATCGGTTGTTTAAAGCAATTGGAATAAGCTTCTTTTTTTTGTTTTTTTTTTGTACGACTTACTCTAGAAACATGCTCGTGGCCATGCTATCACTCAACACGATAGTAACGGCAAATTCGGCGTCGTATTTGATAGTTTGCAATCGTGCTATAAAAACTCACGGTAGGGGGGCTGAATTCGTAACTTCGTACCTACTTGAAACATGCATGTATTAACGTATTCAGCGGCAGCAAATGTAATAAGGCGGAAGTCGTTTTTAAGAAAATTCATGCTAAGCTGCTGTATTTATTACAAACTTATGGTATTACTTAATCCGTGTCACTTCCAGTGCACTTACAAAGTAATATGAGCTTTATTACCCAGAGCCTAAGTTCAATATTACTATGAGATTTAGTTATTTCAAAGACAGCAAGAATTTTAAACATTTACATGTTCTAATTTCAAATTTAAAAAAAATTTTGCTTGTATTCCATAGCCAAAATCAGAAGCTGTCACAGAATCAAAAATTTATTTTGTAACAGTTTTTATTCTACTACGAGCAGAATACGTACAGAATACCTTTGATAATTCTGTACCTGCACTTTCGTGGTTATAATGTGAAATACTAAAATTTTTATACTGATAAAAGCTTCACTTTGACTTAAGGCTACATTACAAAGTGAAGCTTCTATAAGTACAATAATATTAGTATTCTGTGGTGCTCGCGTTTACACAGGTCGTAACGGTGTAAATGTGTAAATTGATTTGTGTCCACGGCTGCAGAGGTTATAATTTTCGCGCCCCGTGCTGTGAGCGCACGCTGCGCTGCCAACATGCCAACTTGTAGTTCTATTTTTAAAATAGACGGATGTTTTAATTTTTAATGCTGGTAATGGTTGTGTTTACTGCTTAGCCAATTCAGTGTTACCACCATATATTTGTATTAAGCACTTTATATTATTATTATTTTAACGTTTTTTATTTATCTTTGTTACGCATACTACAATACTCCCTACATCATATCAACGCCAACGAAAGCTATACAAAATGTTAATCAATAGGATAACGCTTAGAGTTTTGTACCTATATGTAGAAAGGCTTGTCTGAGGATATAATAATATGTATTACCACCATGCCTATCTCTGCCGCCAAGCAGCTCGAGGTGTTCCGGTTTGAAGGATGTGGGTGTCGGTGAAGTTACAGGCACATGAAGCACCAGTATGCCTCAGGTTGATGGACACAGCCAGCCAGCAGTGCATCAAAGAGGGCATGTTCCTGACGAACGTGGCCTGCGAGGCAATGCTTTGATGATGGTTATCACTTAACATAAGGTGGACTAAAAGCAAGACGAAAGAAAAAGAAAAAAAGTTTTGAATCCGTAATGAAAAGTTGACATCCCTTCTGTCTTTAGATATGACTTATGGGAATCTCAATTTTCATACTAAACATGTCAAAAATATCAACCAAAAACACGATTTGCATGCCTATCAAACTTCATACAATTATTTTTCGTACAAGAAATAAGCTAACATGTGAAGTTTATCATACAAAACTAATTTCTACTACTATTTTGATCCCAGTTTTATTGATACCATTAACATGATAGTCAATATCTTACAAAGGGGAACTGTAATCCTACAAAGTAATGTCAAGAACAGTCACCACGCAAGAATGGACCAAACTCTTTTGATCTCGACAAAGTACCTGAAATTACATGTAAAATGTTATAATCTCTAGGTTAGTAGGTACCTTTATTTAGTCCAGATTTTACCAGATCGTGATCATGGCGCATGCAACTGTGCCAAAATATCGGGAAACAATCAAACTCAAAAATCATGGTAAATATCCCGTTTCTATCCAAAATATTATACCTACAAATGATTAATATTGAACAAATCATATATAATAAATAAATAAATAATGCTGGGCAATCCACACAGCATCATCTAGCCCCAAGCTAAGCAGAGCTTGTGTTATGGGTACTAGATGACTGATATACTTAATACAATACATTACGTATATAGATATTTTTGACATAGAAAATACCCAGAACGCCCGGAATAAATATTTGCAGATCGTACAAATATTTATCCCAAGCCGGAAATCTAACCCGCAACCTTCTGCGTCGGCGGACATTCGCCCGCCGCGCCACATTGGTCGTCAAATGTATTTGACTGTCAGCCAAGTGGTGTTTATAAGACGTTGTTTTATGTTACTTTACACGTTCTTGATGTATTCGGAAGTGATTTTATTACACCCGGTACATTTTTCAAATAGAAAAGTTCTAGGTACTCGACCGCATTTAAACCTTTTAGTGTCTGAATGCGAAAAGCCTGCTCCGTAGTGATTCGCAAAAAGGTAGCATACCAAAAAGAGATACTCTTTGCTGTTATTTACGACAAATTGCGTACACTCACAGTACACATGTAGCAACATTACAAGCACGCTACCGCCTCATGCTGAGTACACTTTTATTTGCAATCAAGTGTAATTGAATTCTCGAGATTACCCATTTAATGCGCGAATTAATTTATTACTGATTTATTTATGACTATTTGTTTGCATGCACCTGCAATTATTAAAGGCATGTCAACATCTACTTGCGTTCTAGTAGTACCTAGTGATAGAGTTCTTCGGGCTCGTCCGGGGAAGTACTACCACCATGCCTATTTCTGCTGCTGCTGAGTTGGTGCTACTTAGTAAGCCCTAAAAGATCTGAAGAGATATCTCTTTAATTCTCTTTACATAATTACTTCTACATAATTCTCTTTGACGATTGATGTGGCGCGGCGGGCGAATGTCCGCTTGCGACGGTTCGATTCCCGCCTTGGGATAAATGTTTGTACGATCTGCAAATATTTATTCCGGGTGTTCTGGGTATTTTAAATGTATTAAAAATAATATCTATGTATGTAATGTATTTGTATTAAATATATCAGTCATCTAGTACCCATAACACAAGCTCTGCTTAGCTTGGGGCTATAATGATGCTATGTGGATTATCCAGCATTATTATTATTATTATTATTATCTATCGTGTCTGTAGATTCAAGTCATGAGGGTGTTTTGGTTTTTTCTTTCTTAAATTTGACTTAAACTAACACATCAGAACACTCCCAGTAAGTAAAATCTTTAATTTTATTCATATGACAACCATATTAGGGATTTCACCTCAGTTTTACAGGTCGTTAGACGTACCTCTGACTACCCCTATCAAACACATTTTTTTCAACATTGATATCGACAGCAGCTAGATACAAAAAAAAAACTGGCTTGAATTGCTAGTTTATTTGTGATTTATGAAAATTGTAATAGCCTAGTGTTGGGCACCTTACGTATTCTCAAGAGTCGATGAATTTGTTTAGAGAACAGTAGCCGCAGGCGCGCCATCTGTCAACGATGTCAGAGATTCTAGTTGAAGTCTTTTAACTAGGGGCGAGGCTTTTATCGATAAGTTGAGACACTTGTTTTACTTGTGCAATAGGAGCACATATTGAACACTTATAATATGTACTTATTTTTTTTAGATTTCACAAAAAAAGTGGTACAATTTTATCAATAGTAGCATTAATGGGGCAAATCAATGGTGCAAACGTAACCGCGGGGCTTTTTTTGACTTAACTATTAGGTTCTCGATTACATTAATTATATTCAATTTTAATCTATACTAATATGTATAAACGAGCGCACGGGTATTTGTCGCATACTACCTTTTTAGGGTTCCGTAACCAAAGGGTAATGTTTTTATTATTGATACGAGTCCGACTCGCACTTGGCCGGTTTTATTTTATTAATTTTCCCGACATTTCAGCTATGTGGTCTACCGAAGCCGCTAAACACCGGCCATCTATAAATTTAGCCCAAAAACTATCGACATCAGTGGAATTTCTTGCAAAGGGAGGTTGAGATACGTATACTTACCAACACGGAAGTTATAAATACTTATAGAAATAAAAAAAATTAAGTAAACTAGTTTAAATGTATGTAACGTTTATAAGTATAGCTAAAGGTTTATGAAAAGAGAATGCTTTTTAGCATTAAATTTGCATTTTCTTTTTTTTTTATTTCCACAATTCGCAACAATTTTTATTTCCAACCAACATCATCTGATATCCTACCGTGTTGTGGATTGGATGCTATGCTATAATATTTTTCGATATAACTGTACCAACATTGGTGGCACATCACTAGTACTCAAATCTGAGTGACTGTATAAATTATTCATAGTGTAGTTTTTTAACCATCAGTTTCGGTTGGACGCGCAGTAGACAGATGGCATTGTTTACTAAAAATTAGCCGTCAAACGGTTTGTTCTAAGTGTGGAGAATGTCGAGTAAATCACTGTTAGGGGACTTTGTATCGATAAAATGAATCCCTATCGATTTACTTCATGGAAATAATCATCATCATCAACAGCCTTTAGAAGTCCAATGCTGGACATAGGCAATACGTTTCCAGGAACGATTTTGAGCCTTTTCTATCCATCGACTTCCCGCGATCTTAGCAATGTCTTTAATCCATCGGGTAGGAAAACGTCCTACACTTCGTTTTCCGGTTCGTGGTCGCCATTCGAGAACCTTTACTCCCTAGCGGTGGTCGGTTCTACGAGCTATATGGCCTGCCCATTGCCACTTCAACTTGCTGATTCTCACAGTAGACAAAATAACTCACAGTAGGTATATGTCCTCAGACACCTTAGTACCATGGGATACTAGCTAGCTACTATTCCATGGTACTACTAACTGAAACAAACCTATGTATATACTTACCTAGGTATATATTCTACTAAGCGTATACAGTGTATAATATTAATTATAAGAATTATACGAAAGCATTAAATATACGAGAGCAAAGATGTTAAGTATAACAATAATTTATTATTAGTCAGTCTACTATGCAGTCATTCAATCACAAGGTATTCCAAATTCAAAATCATCTGCAATATGCAGTCATTCAATTCAACCTTCAATAAAAACAAAATCACAACGTATTCCAAATTCAAAATCTTCTATGACGTGTGTAGTCATCCAATTCAATCTATAAAAAAATTACAAAGTATTCCAAATTCAAAACGACCTGTTATTTAAACCAGTGAAGGGTGACAAACCCTCCATGGGTCGATCAAAGTGATTATACACGCATGCGATTATGGACAGTGTTATGCAAAAAGTACAAAACGAATATTACATTCGCAAAAACAAAAAAAAAATTTTTGGTGACCAAGCCAATTTTTTGAAGTAATACTTCTAATGTGACTTCCAACAAGGTTGTGTTAAACGTTTAACACTACCACGGAGGGGAAAGCACTGTTCTTTCTCTCTTTCTCTCATAGCCAGTTACGTTTCGTATATTAAAGAAGTTTTTCTTCAGCACACACACACACAGGTCTAAAGCACACTGTTTTTTTTTGTTTACGGGTACAGTAAACCCCGCATTATTAGAATAACTAGTCTGTATTACGAGAGACCTACGTATACCTACGTACCATACTACAGAACGCGGTGTAACCTCGAAATAGTTACACCGTGTTTTGTCTCTTTCGATCTAATTTGAAACTTCCTGTCAATACAAAACACAAAAAAAAGTGTAACTGTTATTGTTACGCTGAGTTTATTAGTACCAAAGTATAAGATATATATATTTGGCAAACAATAGAGACATTTTTTATATTATGAAACAAATAATAAAATTAAAACTACTTCACAAAATCATAAAGTTCAGTATTTATTGTCTTGCTGGCTATCTTTTAAATTGCTTTGCGAAAAACATAATGCCAATAGCCTAAGAACATCAACACAGCACATTATCGGACGGTTGCCAACTTAACAACTTAGACGATGCTTACAATATAAACTACAGCAGCTAAACTTAGTAAAGTCTTAGCCTTGGGCTCCTGTATATTACTTCATATCCGTAAAAGACAAAGAATGGTTTAACATTCTATTTGTGATTGAAACTGTCATTCTCACTTAAACGAAAGCCAGGAATGGGTTTCTTAAATTATTTTATTTATTTCATTTTGCAGTTAAGAACTAAATCGACAATTACTTAAACGTATTATTCTAAAACACTATTAATACTCTTTCCGTAAATTTCGACAATCAAACTACAAAATGGATAGAAGAGTCCTCTTTTTCGCATAATTTATTGATTAGACAAAGAACCTTTGTTCTAGGGTACTTTTTTAAGTAATAATCGCTCGCCCGATTGTCACAATGCGTTGTTGCACAAAACTACCCACTTTGAACTTGTTTTTTTTTCTTGCTTTGATAATGTAGTGTTTGTAATAATGTATAAGTACCTACTTAACTATTTCCATTTATTTTTATTGTTTTTGATTTTTTGATTGTTTTCGTAAGTATAACTGTGGTATAACTAACCTACGCTATAAAGGCAAACCTACGTAACAAAATACCTACCTAGTTCTTAGTTTCTCTCTAAGTGAATTTGTAATTCTTATGAGAAATAATATCTTAAACCATATAATAGTGTTTATGTTAGTTTAGCCTAGTAAGTTAGTCCTTGCTTTCGGCACCAGTAGGATAGTAGATAGATAAGATTAGCTTTTATACATTTTCTTAGTTACATGTTACATAACATCATCCCCAATTACTTATTCAGGAGGTATTCAATTGACAGGCGAGCGATAGTACTGTCAAGTGGCATTGTTTTAAACCCGACGCAGAATAATACTGCGACGAATATTTTAATTACGCTGTTGTATTTGATCATGTGTCAGATATAGAATTTTGTCTTGTGTACCACTCCATCAACCAAGCCGTAAGTTTCTTGCCGGTTCTTTTAAGCTTGGTCGCAAGGAATTGGCGCAAGGAATGTTTATGTTTCAAGATGATCCCTTCGGATATTACTGAATAAATGCTTTTTGACTGATTTAATGGCAAATAATAGTACTTAAGATAGATAAAGTTGGTGGACTTTATATTGTGACTGTGTGATTGTGTTATTTACTTTGACGACCGATGTGACGCGGCGGGTGAATGTCCGCCTGCGACGCAGGAGGTTGCGGGTTCGATTCGCCTTGGGGTAAATGTTTGTATGATCTGCAAATATTTATTCCGAGTGTTCTAGGTATTTTCTATGCATAACAAAAAATATGTATGTATATGTATTGTATTAAGTATATCAATCATCTAGTACCCATAACACAAGCTCTGCTTAGCTTGGGGCTAGATGATGCTGTGTGGATTGTTCAGCATTATTATTATTATTATTTGAAGAATATTGAAACTCCGGAAGCTTCAAAGTAGCAGTAATGTGTCAAATTAAAATGAAAACGTTTGTAGTAGTGTTGACCTGCGTCCTCACGACAGGACTCCGCCACCCGTCGCGTTTTTTGGTTAACTTGGTTTATCATTAAAAACAAGATTTTGTCGGACACCTTCTCTTAGGTCAAAAGCATACCTACTTGGTGTTTATAACTGTGCAGAGTAAAATACTACCTAAACATGTTTGTAATGTTTTTTTAATTTTTTTTAAAACTTCAAAAGAGCATTTTCTTAGTTAGACCATATCTAAAGCCGTATACCTATATATAAGGTATAATTACATAAGGTATACCGATATAATTTACTTTCTATAGGAACCTATGAGGCTATGCTTTGTTGTATAGGTGATGGTAACCACTTAACATCAGGTTGGCCATTTGCTTGTTGCACCAGCAAGTTCTATAAAAAAAAACCTATTTGTACCTTCATAATTCATTTTACATTCATTATACTCGTATTATAACGAATGTAAAAAATACTAATAAATTAATTATTTATGAACCAAATCTAATATTTGGACGTACCTTTTAGATATCCTCAAAAAATATCGAGTACTTGTAACTAAGAGATCTGAGGGGGTATCCACCGTGCCTGAGGATTAAAGTTGTGAAGCTATTTAATTTTTTTAATTTAATTAATTAAAATGGCGAGACTCGTAGACCACTATCCTACTATGGATGGATAGATGGATGGATGTTTGTTACTCTTTCACGCTCTAACCAGTGGACAGGATTGTAACCTGGATTAACATATATAGGCTACTTTTTATCCCGAAAAAATAACGGGAACGGGAAAATCTGCCACGCGGGCGAAGCTGCGAGCGGCCGCTAGTTTGGCATATGTAACTTTAAAGCATACTGTAAACAAGCTAATCTTCCCCACAACTGCACTCCAGTAATGAAAAGCATAATCCCTTATTCCTTACCCTGCGATGTAAACAAGCCTCGGGCAGGACATATCGAATTTGCAATGGGGATTTCAAATGAACCCATGATTTTAGCCAGAGTAACAGCCAGCTTTATTCACAGTGAAACCTTTTTGTTACGTTAAAGAAAAGAATAAAAAAACGAGTGTGCTTTAGACCACACGACTGAAGTAAAACTTTTTTAATATACGAAACGTAACTGGCTATGAGAGAAAGACAAAGAACAGTGCTTTCATACCCCCTCCATGGTAGTGTTAAACGTTTAACGCAACCTTGTTGGAGGTCACATCGTCTTGCATGAACTTGGCTGATTCTTTGTTATTGTCGTTTAGCAAAAAGGCAGCATGTCTATAATAAAAATAAAAGTAAATAGCATCAAGACTTTAATCCTCAAGCACGGTAGCCCCTCAGCTCTCTTAGTACCAAGAACCTACTCGAGAATCTTCTGGGATGTCTAAGGGAGTCGTCAGAGGTACGTCCAAATATTTGGAACACACCCACATTTTGCTGTAGTTGGTATTCTATACGTGACAGGTTGCAAGCCCATTGCTGATGTTAGAATACCGTTTGAAATATCACTTTTTGAGAGTACTGGAATTGCGCACATAAGTTTTTCGGACACAAAAATCCATTGGTAGACGACTGAATTCGAACCCACGGCCTTAGGATCAGAAAGCGGGTCACTTCTACTAGACCACTACTATATGAAATTATGAATTTTATACAAGTTTTTTTTTCTTTATTATCATTTCTATCAACATGATAAAATAGAATTCTACTCAACTAGTGGAGCTTTCTCATTTCTTACTGACTCTTACAATATTTTTTCATACTTATTATTTAATATTATAAAGAGGAAAACTTTGTTTGTTTGTTTGTATTGAATAGGCTCCGAAACTACTGAACCGATTTGAAAAATTCTTTCACCATTTGAAAGCTACATTATCCACGAGTAACATAGGCTAAATTTTATTTTGGAAAAAAATAACGATCCGTAAAATATTTGGGTTTTTCGGAAAAAATCAACCAGAAAAGTTACTTATTTTGCGTACGCTGCCTAAACTATAAAAGATAGAACCATAAAATGTTCTAAGTAATTGTAGATCTTATAAATATTTACAAAAAAGTCCGCGACACACTATACCTATCTATGTCGAGTGAGGCACAACAACCATTTTTTTATTTAAAAATCTTGAATTTTTTTTGTACTACATTTAAACGCATTTATTTTACTCATACTATTAATCCTTATCGAAATAAAATATTTTATCACTAAGTACAGTTTATGTAGATAATATTTGGTCTTGAATGATTAAAATTGGACGTTTGGTTTTGAAGTTATGGCGAAATTAAAATATTACGATTTCTGCTGCACGGCCCGTTGCGAAGTGAGCGTCACCAAGTTGGGAGTGCGCGTGCAGGGGAGTAGTTTAGATCTATGAGTAAGGTACCCACGCGGCTCCGACGCGAGGTCGGCTCCCTACGCAGGTGTTTTATAAAAAGGACATTAATTCATAATGTAACATAGTTTTATGACAAAATCTATACAAATAAATAAAATTGAAGTGTCTGTTTGTAATATTAAAATAACGCTTTTTACTACATGCATAGGAATGTATATACGATACATATACCAAAATAGCATTTTTTTTAATTTTTGTCTGTCTGTCTGTCTGTTTGTTCCGTGTAATCTCTGGAACGGCTGGACCGATTTCGACGGGACTTTCACTGGCAGATAGCTAATGTAACAAGGAGTAACTTAGGCTACTTTTTATCCCGAAAAAATAACGGGAACTGATAAAAACTGCCACGCTGGCGAAACTGCGAACGGCCGCTATTTTATGCCGTATTAACGCCATCTGTTGGTGACATCGAGTACTACTTCAGTTAAGATTTGTAAGTAAACATGTTTACCGCCCAACGAAGTGGGCACCGGTCAGCTAGTTATTTATATAGAGGAAAACCAACAGTACAAACATCAAAAATAAGCAACAAAGTGTTTTACCAGAAAGTCAAATATTCATTATACACACAATAGAATAGGTTTCACGAGTAGCAAAGTAATAAATACAGAAAAAGTGTGAACAAGATATAGAACCAAAAAATACGTACTAAAACAGAAAATACTAAGTCTATAAAAATTACCAGCACAAACACTTTTGTCAAAGCATAGTGTTGTTCTAGAGCAAGTTAGTTAGTGCATAGTCCATAATTCCAACTGTGAGACACACGCTCATTTTCCGGCCTGTCAAATTTGAAAAGAGAATAGATTTTTTATTTTTAATTGGAACATATTCGCGGGAGTTATTCAACTGCGGGTGATGTTTTTTATAGTGGAACTTTGGAAGTTGGGGTCGGTAAGGGAACATTGCCCCGAGGTATTTGGTTTTGAGAAGCGTAGGCATATTGGAATAAGACAATCTGGCCCCCTGTAATAACTTGGCAACAATGAGCGGTTCGATGCGAACTTGCTTTTTATGAATCCATTGTGTGTACTCGAATAATAATAGTAAAACCGAATGATATAAACATTGGGGCGGCGGTGTCATTGTGAGTGGTAACTTTTCTTTGAAGTAAGAAAAATCTCTAGATCTAGACCCAAATAAATAAAAAAAAATAGTATCACGACTAGATTCAATTTGTAGGATCGTTCCAAGCACGGTAGATATCCCCTCAGATCTCTTAGTACTAAGTAAGTTTGTCCATCTTTTTGCAGTTGTTCCATACGTGACAGGTTGCAAACCCATCACCGCTGCTAGAATACTAACTGGTTTCCTTACGAGTTCCTTACAACTGGTTTCCTGTTAAAGATTGTCTTGATTCGATTAAAAGGTTGAAAGAAGCTAAAAAATTTCACCATTGCTATAATTATACCAATACTAGCGGCCGCTCGCAGCTTCGCTCGCGTGGCAGTTTTTTCCCGTTTCCGTTATTTTTTCGGGATAAAAAGTAGCCTATATGTTAATCCAAATTATAATCTATGTTTACTCCAGATTTCATCCAAATCGGTCTACTGGTTAGAGCGTGAAAGAGTAACAAACATCCATCCATCCATACTTACAAACTTTCGCGTTTATAATATTAGTAGGATCAATTACACCTATTGTATGCCTTGTTGGTAAAATAAGGATACAAACATGATACAAATAGGTATATAAGTACGTAAACTGCAAGAGAACTACCTACAAAACACCACTTTTACAAGTATTTACGCTGTACTTATTTACAAGCTTTTGCACATTATGTACGAAGCATAATCATTCTTAAAGTAACATGATTTGAACCCATTGTGCGATTGTTTTCAGAACAGAGGCTGCATTTCTGGTGAGGTACCAGTGTAGCAGATATACAAGGAGGTGGGTGCAAGGCGTGGTGGGGAGCGATCCGTCAGCGGCTCGCGGCTATCACGACGACCGACGACCTAGGGGTTCGGACACACTTGCAGTAGTGAGCTGGTAGTGGGCTGCTATAGCTGTAGGCTGATACCCAATACTACCGCTTTGCTTTATACCGGAAGGAAAACTCAAATAATAACAGCAAAGTAAAGTTTATCTTATTAATAAGCTACAGATCTATGTTGTACTGTTAGCATGTATGTTGTACATATTTACTATGTACTTTTTGATCCCAATAAATAAATTATCTTATCTTAAATTATCTTATCTTATTTAGGCATAATAATAGAGTATAGAGGTAGATACAATCAAATTTCTGCATAATATATTCAGGACTTAGAAATAGCCTACCTAGATAAGTACTGTTCCCTGCACTAGGTCTCTGTCGAGCCTGTGCATAATGGATAGATGCCAATGCTCTTAAACGGCGAAGGAAAACAAGGGAAACAGTAATCTAGCAGCGGTGATAGGCTTACAATCTGTCACGTACGGAATACTAATTACTGCAAAATGTGGGTAGATGTGTACCAAATGTCTATCTATATGTTCTCTATATGGTATGTACTATCTGGACGCACTTCTGACTACCCCCTATAGACATCCTCGAAGAATCACGAGTAGGTACTTGGTACTAAGAGGTGGGGTATCTACCGTGCTTGGGATTGAAGTCGTGATGCTCTTTCTTTTTCTATTTTTTATATAATGGACGCCATATTGTCATGACGTGACGCAACTGGCAAGTTAACGCTAGATTTATTATGTCTATTATTTCTAGTGCTTAAAATTAGTTCTAGCTTGTTATCAACGTCACAGCATGTAGTTCGTTTTAACAGCAACGTACAAAAAGATGTATGACCAATTTTGCATAATTTAGTTGCCACTCGGTACTTCAAGACCTGACTTTGTGCAGCTAAAAGCTGTAAAAATGAATTATTTCCAATGTGGACGCCTCCGAGGCCGGCGCGCGACTGCCCGCTCGCGTGCCCGTAATTGCCCACCGTTCCTTTTTTGAATAACTATCACGACTTTTTCGCTCCATATAGGTACTCTTTTCTTTTTCTCGCTAAGGCATTCCAAGCATACGGACTGGTGGGCAATTTGGTCGCGTTCGGATATTTCAAGCATTTGCTGTAATGATCCTAAAGAGATGGGTGAAACATGAATAATGTTTTGGCATTTATGGATATACCTTTGATATAGGTAGTCGTTGTTGTGACAAGAGCAGGAATTAAAAAACTCTCTACATTCCTTTTGAATGTCATGTTCTTTGAATATTGTCACTCTGTACCTACCTTGCAAAGCAATCTACAAAGCCTTTGAGAACCCGTTTCAAACGTCAAAATAAACAATGTTAATTTATACCTACTTTGTTGTAAAACTACAGCTAAAGCTTTTGTATGACCAGTCATGCCAAATATTATTATCAAATCAAGATCCGCTGTTTCCCAACACTATGCTTTGTTTCGGGTGTTCTTTCTTCAAGAGCGATACACGATAATATTTGATTTGCGAACTTTTTGAATTTGGAACAACATTGTGCATGATTTGGTTTTTACTTATAAAAACTGTCTTTGTTACATACTGTAGTTCTTTTTTTAAATTTTAAAATTGGATTAGCTGTAAAAAATACTGTGTTGTAAAAATACTTTTAACTTTGTCTTTCTATAACTTTTCAAATTATGAGTAAGTACGTAAGGTATAATAAGGCAAGTTCTGGTTCATCTATTGTTGAAGTTCGTCAATTAGTTTTGGTTGGGTAAGGTTTGTTTGCTGTAATAATATCTGGCTCGCCCGCAACTACACAGGTTTAATTTAAAGTTTCTATAGCTAGGTTTGACTATTTTCCACGAATTATAACCAGGATAAAACCAGTAGGTAGTATAAGGTGTACAGAATATGCCATACAAAAGGTGCATGATTATTCTGTCCTAATTCACATTGAAATTAAGATTAGGTACATTTAATTTATATTTAAAGAAACAGGCCCTGTCTCTAGACCACTTTATATTTTAGCATCGTATTGACAGCTGACGTAAGAACTATAGACCAATAATAAGTATCAAAAAGCAGAGCTTTTTTATGATAGTAGGTTAATAATAATTCATACCCTGAACAAATTGATCCTAAAATCCAAGAATAATTTTGTTTATCTAAGCTCTTTCTATACTTTTGATACTCCGTTGAATCAAAGTAAAAATAAATAGAATGTAAATTAAAATAGTAGGTTCATAAGTCTATTTGATGATCAAAGAGAGCATTAAAACGATGTCCAAATAATATTACAACGCAGTTGGTGATGACTAGAGTTGGGACAAGCCTAAAGCGTTTTATCGCCATAGATAATTTCTACTGGTCGCTGTTTTTATGAAATATGTAGTTTCCACATATTAGTAGAAATTTATTTACAAATAAAATTACAGATAATACACAATATACTATAATCATATTATTATTATGTTGTTGTCAAAATCAACTTAATCATAGCCAAATGCTGTCTTTAATTTCTACTGTTGAATAATAAATTGAAAGAATTCTGGTATCAAAATTTCTCTCAAAATTGAAAAATTATTAAAGTAATTCTTTTCAAAGTTGACAGAAGTTGAAAAAAGAAGACTAAAGCTTGTTTCCTCTTTCATAGAGTTTGTCTAAAACTATTTAGTTATTCTAGATATAACTCAATATTGCAAGTCCATCGTCACATCGTTAAAAAACATCTATAAAAGTTACAACACTAAAACCCTGACATGACGGAACCCTAATCAAGTGGTTATTTGCGTCATTGTGTAGGGATAAGCTATTCTTTAATATCGCTAATTGAGGGGGTTGTTACATTTGACTGTTTTACTATTACGATTAGACAGTACTCTACAGAGTATAAAATAAAAATTTAAAAAACATTAGTAGTAAATACATCAAACAAAAAAAAAGTGTGCTTTTAACCACACGACTGAAGTAAAACTTCTTTAATATACGAAACATTACTGGCTATGAGAGAAAGAGATAAGAACAGTGCTTTCATACCCTTTCCATGGTAGTGTTAAACGTTTAACGCAACCTTGTTGGAAGTCACATTAGAAGTATTACTTTAATAATCTACAGCTAGAGACAGATACAAGTTTTTATGCATATATTGGAAATATCGAGTGCAAAGCGGTGCGGTGGTTCAAAAACAGTAGCTTAAAGCTATCGATATTTGCAGGTGCACACGTCTTCGACCCTCTCTATACCTAAGCTATGCTTTTTTTGGCAGTATTTTTCAAGGTTTTACTAGCTTTATATATTTTAATAAAACACGAGAAACGTTTTTTTTATTTAAATTCTCGTTAAAACAAATACCCAAGTATGTAATAAAACTCTCAAAAATTGAGGGTGCGTTCAAACAATGGGTATTTCATTAACAGGAACGTGTCACCCACCCTCTGCAGCAGATAATATAGCAATACCTTTATATTTGGAAAATTTCACTTTATCCTGACATTTGATACAGTGCATTTTGCGATGTTATTTTTACAGTCTTATTTTAATGAAGTAATAATACGACTTTCAACAATGCGTTTAACACTACCATGGAGGGGGTATGAAAGCATTGTTCTTTCACTCATAGCCGTATATTAAAGAAGTTTTACTTCAGCCGTGTGGTCTAAAAAGTGCTTTTTTTTTCAATTGATTTCACTTAAGACTATAAGTAAGAGCTAAGCTAAGACCTCGAGTAATGTTGGTTTAAATAACCACCGAAATTACACACCAAAACTTAGAATAACACTAGGAATACAATTTGAATGAAAAAGTCACTTTTCAAAAGTTGACAGAAAACCGTTTTTACCATTGACTTAATGTTTCAGCTAACAAGAATCTATGAAAATCTATATGACTACTTTATATGAGAAATAATCCAATTTTACGTAAAACTTTCGTCCATTTTTTATTAGTTTAGTCAACTTTAGTTACTTTGAAGATCAAATATGTAAACTTCAAATTTTAATACTCAAATTGCAGGATAAATATTGTAACCATTTTGGATCTTAGCACGGCAATATAAACCTCATTTTACAATAAAAGGCGACTTACAGTGAGAGACACACGCCCTCTGCCGCAGATTGCTTATGTACGCGCGGAGCGTTGATTTTGCCAATCGACTACCCACAGTGCGGTCGGTTTAATGCCATTTGGAGTATGAAATACTACTTACTTAAAATATAAAGTTGAAAATTAAACTTTTCTCTCCATAGGCAAACCATAGGTGGCCACTCTAAAAAGAAAAGAAACAGAAAAAGCTTAACAATTTGAATCCCCTTTAGTATTTGGAACTGAGATATCTACCGTGCCACGGTAGATATCTCAGTTCCAAATACCCACTTAGGGTTCTTTGCGGATGTCTAATGGGAGTAGTCAAAGGTACGTCCATTTGATACACTTCAGTAAAAGGTGGGTGTGTACCCACTTTTTACAGTAATAGCTGGTATTCTATAGGTACGTGACAGGTTGCAAGCCCATCGCCGCTGCTAGAATGCTTATACTTTACAGAAATTAGCTTATGTTTTATTTTAGTCTAATATAGTCTAAAATAGAGTCTTGCATACACTGAAAACTACTTATAATAATCTCTAAATTAGCAATGAGCCATGCACGCCGCTGTAACTGCCGCCAATTATGGCTTCAATCTAAAAGGTCACAATTATCTATTAAAAAAATCCAAGCTATAAAGATTAATAACACGATCGAAGCCTTTGCAATGACAAAACGTTTTGATTAAATCATTATAGGAAATAACTGCAATCCATCAAACGTTTTGACCTGTAATTGACCCGATAATTGTGGTCGGTATCAGCATGCTGTCCTAGGTGAGGGAGCTAGCTGAATGGAAAATAACTAAAATAATAAATAAATGTTTGTGGACATTTTACACAACATTATCTAACCCCAAACTAAGCATAGCTAGTACTATGGAAACCAAATGACTGATAGAATACTTAAATACTTTTTTTTTGTAAATACATACTTAGAATACCTACAATATAACACCCAGACAGAGAACAAACATTTATGGTCATCACACAAATGTTTATTCTCGGTGGGGAACGAACCCACGGCCTACAGCACAGAAGGCAGAGATACTACTAACTGAGCTAAGAGGCCAGTCAAAGATATATGATTTGTTCAATATTTCGAATAGAAACGGGATATTTACCATGTTTTTGAGTTTGATTGTTTGCCGATATTTCTGCACAGTTGCATGCGCCATGATCACGGATATATATCACGAATATGGATCAAAACCATGATAGTTTAAAAAGTTAAAGTATGATTTGTTTTTAACTAAATGATTTCTTTTATACACAGATTGAAATCGGAGAAGCAAATGGACAAATTTACTTTTTATTTGGCATTAAAGCACCTGCCTTGTTGGATCAATGACCACGCGTTTTACGACTTGCCGAGGGTACAATGTCTTGGTCTAGCTTAGTCTAGTAAACTTCGAAACAAAAACTGCTACACTTTATAGTTTCAAAGCAGAACACCAACTCATATTGTTGTAACCGCGGAATTTACCATCGCTTGCCTGGTGGCATGTCATGACACCAACCTGTCATCATTGACAAAATAACACGGTTGTGTCATAGACTGTTGTAATTTGCAATTATTGTAAGGGGTTGGGGTTCGAAGGGGAAATATTAATTTCAGTCATTAGACTACTTTATATCATAATTTGTTGCACGTTTTGCGAAAAAACTTTTATCAAAAACGGGAAAGTCTTTTGAAGTTAGATTGGCCACACTGAAGCCTCATTATTAGTATTATTATTTTGTAACAGGATCATACAAAAAAACGGTAGGAACCAAGCCGTAAGTTTCTTGCCGGTCCTTCTAGGCTTGGTTGCGAGGAACTGGCGCTCAGATTCACCTAGATTTAAGACGTTTTTTAAGACGAGGATTTTACTGAATAAATGCTTTTTGACTTTGACTTTAATAAAACTATAATAAAACTCATTTATTTCCTTTTACAAAGTTGGTACCTAGATAGGTATGATGTGAATACAGAGTGAAGGAATTATCTGACAAAAGAAACAACATACAACGTACCCACTTTGCAAGGGACTGGAGCTTGAAAGGGGTTTGTTAAAACCTGTAATACAAGTCTCCAGGTCCTCCCACCATGGACATTGGATCTTATTTATTTTGACCTTTACCTAAAAGTTTAAACATTTAAAAAGGTACAAAGAGAGATAAGAGGCGCAAAGGGCCTGAGTGTGAGTGAACGGGTATGAGTGTGAGTGAGTCTGAGTGTGTTTGTTTTAAGTACCATCCGAGGACATGCGTATGAATACACAAGGCACGACCGAGGACCTTTTCGAACCGAGGTCTTTTTTGAGGGTCCTCGCTTTGACTCGACTACAGATTCGTATTCCTCATGCAATTTTGAACCTTTCTATATAGTTAATATGGAAAAGTTGCAGAAACCTCGGTTTGATCAAGAAAATTCATAATCTTACACAGACAAAGTGTATAAACCAGGTGGCGCCACTTTTTTCTTACACACAGCATATTTACATTCGTTTCTCGTTTGTTGTATGAACTGAGGTCTTATGTGTTAACTTTAACACAAAGGTCCTCGCTTGTGTAGCTTTTCCAGAAGTGTGTATTAAAGACCTCGCTTTGGTAGTTTTTCCGAACAGTGTGTGTGTTCCAGTCCTCGTTTTGACAGTTTTCTTTGTGTGTAAGCTACAAGTTTCCTACAATACAATTAAGTATGGAATTCTGGAGATAGATAGTAAAAACTAAAACCGTTAACAATCTTCACGAGTAGCAGGCAGGAGGTTACACTGCAGTATATTCTGAGCACAAAGGGTGCCATACTAGCCTAACAAGATATTGCATAATTATGATTTTCTTATGTTCTTCTTCTTTAAATTTAAGAGCCTAGCTCTTGTTGGGGGTTTGATGCAATTTTCTCCATTACGCTCTTTCTAGTGCGACCTCCTTGACCTTGTACAAGATGACAGCCACCTTCTCCTTTATCTGGCTCAAATAACTTATCCTTGGCCTTTCTCTCTCTCGCGTTCCTTCTGTCTTTCTTTCGATGATGTTTTGTATGTAGTTGGCATGTCGTAGAAGATGGCCAAACATTTTCCTACTTTGATTTTGAATGTTCCTGAGCAAAATCCTCTTCCAAATCCAAAGGTTGTCTGGAAGAGATCGCTTTTTAGTGATAAGACCGCCCATTGTACATTCTCAGTTATTGTTTATTATTGTTTTCTTTCATTATTAGTTTGTAAGGTGTACTTAAAAGTATTTTCATTCATTTATTAATTCCTTTTTTCCATTACTCGTTCTAGAACCCAGTAATCCTTCCTTTCCAACTTATCCTTTCCATCCTCTTCCAGCACCACATCTCAAAAGCTACAAGTCGTTCTTTATTCCGCTGTGTCATTGTCCATGTCTCACACCCATAGAATGCTAAGCTCCATACATATGTTTTCATAAATTTATTTTTAACTTATTTGGTTATTCTAAATGTGAATTTATATTTTTTTATTGTCAAAAGCTTGTTTGGCTATAGCTATTCGTGACTTGATATCAGACGTACATCTGGAGTCCGAGGTTATTATACTTCCCAAGTATTTATAACTGCTAACGTTTTTGATTGTGTTATTTTCTAGTGTAATGTTATCTGATGGTGTTTTTTGATTTTCGAAGTTGTCAGTATTTTAGTTTTATTAATGTTAATTTTTAGAGCAAACTCCTTAAAAATAATGTCCATAACTGTTATTAATTCTTGAAGGTCTTCTTGCGTTTCTGTGACTGCCGCAATATCTGCGAATCTTAGAAATTTAATTGTGTCTCCATTGAGTTTGACGCCCTGATTTGAAACTTCTGATATTTTTTAAATAGCTGCTTCTATGAAAACGTTAAATATTAGTGGTGAAAGTGAGCATCCTTGTCTTACTCCATGCTTAGTGTTAGCTTTACCTCTTTCATTCCCTACTTCTATAATAGTATCCTTTTATTTATACAACACATATATAAAAAAGTAATATAAAAAAATATAAAAAAGTAATAATTATGATAGGTATCGCAAAATTTTACGAAGTGTTAGGAAAGCTCGAGAAGTTTTATGGACAAATTAAACACCTTATTGCAAAGTCCTGCCTGCAGCGGGGTCTTGCATCACTGCAAGAGTCCATTTAACCCGACACTAAACAGAAGATATCCCGGGCGTCAGCCTATATGAGGTCAGAACTACTCTCGAACAGCTTAAGAATAACAAGGCACTAGGGAGGACGGAATAACGACTGAGCTTCTGAAAGCGATTGAAGCACCGATACTCCTTATTATTATTATTATTATGAACAATTTTTTTTCTCAAAACATAAATATTTTGGTGATAATGAAGCTCACAGGCCTAACCCAAGTGCGAATCATGATTTACGTCGTTTTGCAGAAATTTTCTGACAATCCGACATGATAGCAGCTTTCTGCATAGTTATATAAGTGTTTTCGAGTTATTATTATTATTATATTATTACTAATTCTGTCATCTTCAAAGGTGGACGCTACAGGTGTGGAGTAGAAGCGTCGTGACACTGTTCTTTAAGAAAGTTGATAAAACCATCCTAAAGAATTATAGGCCCATCAGGCTGCTGACCTGTTTTTGAGAGTAGTTACTAAACGTATCGCTCGTAGGCTCGACAACGACTTCCAACCTCCCGAACAAGCTGGGTTCCGAAAAAGCTTTAGCACTATAGACCACATCCACATGCTTCAGCAGGTTCTAAGGAGGCAGGCAGAAGACCGAAAAGTATAATTGGCCACTTTGTTTAGCGATTGTGGGCTATAAAAAAGCATTCCATTTTGTCTATTTTCCAGTTTCGTTCAGGAAACAGTGTTGCGGTCGCTCTAACGGTGCCAAGTCAACTATCGATACATCGAAGTGTTTGTATACTAATGTCATCATGTCTATCCAACATTAGGACCAGAGTACAAATCCAACCCAACTGCAAAAGAGGGTGAGACAGAGAAATGTAATATCTTCGAAACTGGTTCACCTCTGCACTGGAGATTATTTTAAGCTCGAAAGACGTATGGCATTAATATCAATGGTGCATACAGAACTCACCTTCGATATTGCCCATGGCGGGATCACTGGAAGACCTAGAAACAATGCTCAGAGATCTCAATAATTGTCTCCCATCAGGAGGGTCTAGAGTTAGACGAGAATCATGCCAAGTACTCATGTTGCGTCTGCCCGGTACAAATTGGGGACAATATCATCGAAGTTGTAGACCATTATGTGTATCTGAGTCAGACGATGAGAGATAAGCCGACAAATCTAACTTGTAACAGATACCTAACACCTCGAGACGAAATTCTATAATTAGTACGAGTTACCAGTGATATCTTATGAACCACACTGGAGTTTCATTATTTACATTATTATTACTTTGTAAAAGGATCATACAAAAAAACGGTAGGAACCAAGCCGTAAGTTTCTTGCCGGTTCTTCTAGGCTTGGTCGCGAGGAACTGGCGCTTAGATTCACCTAGATTTAAGACGTTTCAAGATGATCCCTGCGGATATTACTGAATAAATGATTTTTGACTTTGACTTTGACTTTGAACTGAGACGTGGTCACCAACTATTGGTTTGATATAGTATAAGCTCAAAGTCGTACAACAGGCTATGGAAAGAGCTATGCTGGGAGTTCCACTAGAGATAGAATCAGAAATGAGGAAATCAGTAGATGTCTTGGTACTTCTTGGTCACCGACATAGCTAAAAGAATCAGCAAGTCGGACTGGCAATGGTCAGACCATATAGCTCGCAGAACTTACAACCGTTAAGGAATAAAGATTCTCGAATGGCGACCACGAACCGGAAAACAAAGCGTAGGATGCCCTCCTGATGGACTGACGACATTGTTAGGATCGCGGGAAGCCGATGATGCGTATGGCGTAAAATCCGTTTTTTCTGGAAACGTTTGGAGGAAGTCTATGTCTAGCAGTAGACTTCTACAGGCTGTTAATGATGATGATGAAACAATTTGTGAATTGTACGTCAAACGCGCACGTAAATTTTAAAGTTGATGCTATCAACTACTGAGGAGTTATCTTTTGAGGAGATTACCCTGGCTACAGCATCAGCTCATTATAGGTAACTATCTTAGTTTTTATTGCTTGTCTAACGAGCATGCTAATTTGAAGATGGTACTATAAGCTACTCAGGAGTGATCTTATAAGAAGACCCTAGCTGCAACATCATCTCTTACTGGTAACTTTATTAATTTATAACTATAAAGGTTCGGTGCTTTTTGACAACCCTTTGTGAATGCCGACAAACGAAAAGACAACGTCTTACCCTCGGTTAATACTTCGTTTTATGTTTAAGAAATAAGTAAAAATTATTCATTATTTCATAGATTGTCTGCAATGCATGCAAGAAATGGAAAAAAATGCTTTAGGTAAATTTTCCATGTCCTCGCTTTGTACAAGCTCTGCTTGGAAAACTGACCTCAGTTTGGATATGAAAAGTCTAACACACTGTCCTCGCTTTGTACAAAATAAAAGAAATATTGTGTTAAACCTGGTCCTCGGAAGGGTGTCCCAAGGCTTACGTGAGGGGTCCTCGGTTTGCATACACAAAGTCCTTACATGTGCATCGCCAGTCACGTTCGACTGTGTGACTTGGATCCTCGGTTTGTTAGCCGTTTTTCATACGAAAAAATGTTGAGATAGCGCTATACGAACCAGCTCATCGCTCAAGATTTTTTATCCTCTCTCTTTCTGTCTTATTCAAATACGCCTACGAGGTCATTAAGTCCGTTTTTTAGAGAGTCCTCGGTTCAGTCAGCCACAACTAGTGTCCTCGTAAGGGTGTCTATACAAACAAGGGTGTATGCGAGGGTGAGTGTACGTGAGTGTGAGTATGGGTGAATTTGGATGTGTTTAATACGTGTAAGAGAGGTTTACTGATGATTTAAGTAGGTAAATCAAGTACAATGATAGCACACCATATATTATGAAGATATACTTTGAAGTCCTTGCCGTCATCAGACTAAATAAGTCCACAGCTGGACATAGGCCTGCCCTATATTTCTGGAGGGTTTGTGAGTCATCACGTTTGGCAGGTGGATTGTTGGCCACAGTGTTGGTGTTTCAAATCAAATCCATGTCTACTCAAACACCTACAATATTATTAACTACACACATTAAATACACTACACACATTTTACACACACACCAATAATGCGATTAACTTGTTTGCCTATTTTTGACTATTTTTGTGTTTTACTTCTACTCTAACTTTGAATTAATTAAGAACATAGTTGTAAGATTTGGAATGTTTCATACGGAACTTGCGACCGTGGTTCCATCTACAAGCTTGACGTTATACTATCAAAGCCTGCTCGATAACTGAAATTGCATTTAGTTGAATCGAATCGACAAGAGATCATTTAGATGAATGCAGAGATCGACAGAGATGATGATAGCACCAAGGCCAATATACCCTAAAGTTTTTAAGTCTCTACGACCAGTGGTTTATACGTTGTCTATATGTCTGTCACTCAGTTAGTCAGGACAAAGGTTCTTATAATTGGTATAGATTATAATCCAACTTAGAGAGGTGTACAGTCAGCTGCACTAGAATATATACAATTTGTAACTTTCACAACGGTATTACAGCAAAACAATGAACTCTTACACCACAAAAACGAAAAAGTCATGAGATTAGTTGAAACTTCACTTATTTTTTGAATAATTGTCGTGCAAATATTTTTAGCACCGCTGTGAAACCATTTTGAAAGTTACAAATTGTATACATTCTAATGCAGCTGACTGTACCTACGCAAGGAGAAATTTAACAGTTAGAATCCAACTCGGTCAATAACTTCTGGTGTCTAGAACCTTTGTTCTATTAATTTATGTTAGGACAATCGTAAAATTATGTTATAAATGATAATAACAGCTTATAACAGATAAATCAATACAGAAAGCGGAAAATAAGTAAATCAAACATTATCTAATTTATAGATCTAATTGGCGTGGGTTGAGTCTTAAATTATATGGGAATCTGCAGGCTTAGTAGTAGTAGAGCCCTTAGTGAAAGGCTCGTTCGGGGAAGTACTACCAGTATGCCTAATTCTACCGACAAGCAGCTTACTGTGTTCTGGCTTGAAGGGTGTGGGTGCTGTGCGTCCATCAACCTGAGGCATACTGGTGTTAGGCCTCATGTGTCTGTAATTTCACCGGCACTCACACCCTTCAAACCGGAACACAGGAATTCGGCAGCAGAAATAGGCATGGTGGTAGTACTTCCCTGGACGAGCCCTTCACTTAGACCTTTTCTACAGCTAAAAGTTGCATAAAAATAGCCTTAACGCGATCAAAGTCATCTGAGTTTCCACTAGTCTAAATAACATTATTCCGATATCTGAATAAAAGCTTAAAAAAACCACCGGAGCATCATTACCGAATCTGCATAACTGTATTAAGCATGCGGTATTGTCGCGGCTTCGATTCCCGGGGGGGCACCTATCCATGCATGTCTTGTTTTACCCCAAAACTTCACACACATTTTAGACAAAACTCAACTTTATATGTACCTTAATAAGATCGAAAATTTTCTGAAAGTACAATGTGATTGTGATATTTGAAAACGGGGTACAGAATATGTCACCCCATAGTTATTATATGCAAATAATACGCATAATTTAGGGTTTTGCCCTATACCGTGTTTTATCTACTTATCTGTGAAATGGCTCAATTAGCAAAGCGTGCGTACCATCAACCATGGGGCACTGGTACGGAGGCTCGGGGTTTGAAGCTCATTTTGGGGTATTTTAAGAGTCAGGGTACAGTAGGGTCGTATGCAAATCCATACTCAATCTAAACTCGATCTGAAATATGGTAAATGATTTATGGGGATAATAATCTGTAGGGCTTCATAGACTTATGTTTGAATAGTTAATTGTTCGGCAGTAGTTATTACTACCACCAAGCAGTGATGCTTGCTATAACTCGCCTAAAAAATATCTTAAGGTTAAACTAGTCGGTACGTTGTCCATACAAACGCTGTAAGCGTTTAATGTCTACCATTTATTAACGTGCGTCCGAAGTTAAGTTTGATACTAAATTATCTTGCCGTTATCTAGGTACGTTACCCTATATGCTACAGTAAAATCAAATTACCTTGAAAGTTACAAGCGTCGGAAGATTTGGTACTAAGTCTTGTACTTTTTATCCCGAAAAAATAACGGGAACGGGAAAAACTGCTACATATAAGTATTCCATCGGTCATCTAATTCTGGTTCTCTTCCCATAGTACAAGCTACGCTTAATGATTTCGTGCAAAAAATATTCAAAAATATTTATTTAAATAAATATTTTTATAATGGTACAGATGCAAAGGCCTGTTTGAATAAAGAAAGTGTAAAAGCTAAGGTTATCGTACAATCAACTCTTAAAATTCTCACATCGTGTTCGCAAATCAACACTTTGGGTTAAAAATAAAAGTTTTGGCGCCAACAAGCACAAAGCACGCCGCGGCCAAAACGAACACACAATAAATTATAAAGCCTAATCACCCCTAATTGGGGTAAGTCGTGACCCAACTTAACCTTAGGTCGGCTAAAACGAATAAAACAATACAAATATAATGATACGTGTGCATTTAGGGCTAGGAATTTCAATGAAAATAGCCGGATAACTCAGTAGTTTTAAAGAAAAAGCCGGAAAATATTACTTGGTAACAAGGGGCAAAATGTTGGCATGTTTTTTTTCATAAATGGGACAAAAGACTATAGATACCTATAAAAAAATGGGCCAAGTGCGAGTCGGACTCGCGCACGAAGGGTTCATTACCATTATCTATAATAAAACGGCAAAAAATCACGTTTGATGTATAAAAGCCCCCTTAAATATTAATATTATTAAAGTAGCTACAATGGGTGGCCTTATCGCTTAGTAGCAATCTTTTCCATTCAGCCTTTAGCGATCTCTTTCAAGCAACCCTAAATAAATAAATGATGGTTGATGATGATAGCGAAATGATGAAACATGGCGCAGCAGACGCGCTTTAAAAGTAGTCGGCCGGATAAAAGTAAAAAGGACGGATAATATAGCAACCCTACTACGTCTTTGCCCAAAACGCTTTTAATATTACCCGACGTTCAAAAGCTGTAATTATCATCACGTTAATATAAGGATAGAGATATTAATTCGTGTTTGCTCTTTTCGTAATTTATTTACGTTTTTTGGTGAAATTAGAGGTTGTAATAGTTTTTATGGACATCGCTAATGGCAGTAAATGTGTGACCGGCGTAGGGTTAAGGTTTATTTATTTTTATGCGGTGTCTAATAATAGATTAAAAATAAATTAATAGTCAGATAAAATATACTTCACACGATGTATCTTCTAAAATAAAATAAATAGCTTATGACTTTCTTAACCAGGCATGGTAGATATCCGCTCAGACTTCTACTTGAGACTAAAATCGAGGTTCTTGTAAATATTGCATTTGGTACATACCTACTTTTTACGGTAGTTTATTTGCAGAAAAAAATTACATGTTTATTTGGAGTACTGGTGGTTTAGCAGGAGTGACCCCGCTTTCCTAAGGTCGTAGGTTCGAATCCGGTCGTGTACCGGATTTTTTATTCGATAAATGTGCGCAATGTCAGTGCTCTTACGGTGAGGGATCATGATGAAACGACATAGTATTCTAGCAGCAGAGGTATGAAAATGTAGGTATGTGACAAATTTAATACTTCGACATACCTCTGACTACATCTATTAGACATCCTCAAATTTTATTTAAAGCTAAAAAAATATATGTAAAAAAACTTTTTTCAACTTTATTATTATTATATTATTATTAATACTTGTCTACTTCTAAACAATTAGCGTACCTATTGTATGTTTCTTTTTACATTTCTGCTATTATTATGTTCAATAAGTCCCCAAAATCAAATTACTTAATACACGGAAACCACAATTCCGAGAGAGGGTCCTTACAGGCTTACCAGATCGCCAGTCAGGTCCCACGAGACGTGGTACAGTTAGCATCAAAAGTAGGAAAATTATAATCGTAACATTTCTTACGAAAACGTTCTATGTATGTAAAAATTGCATAACTCCACACAACACTTCCATTAAACATTAATATTACAGTATGTAGGTAGAGCAAAGAATAAACGTTGGGTGTACACTATGTTTTTGACGACCGATGTGCGACGCAGGAGGTTGCGGGTTACCGGTTCGATTCCCACCTTGAAATAAATGTTTGTACGATCTGCAAATATTTATTACGGGTGTTCTGGGTGTTTTCTACAATTAAAAAAAAAGTAATAAAGTATAAAAAGTATTGATGTCTATTATATTATTTTAAAATGGACTTCCGAAAAGCCACGCCTGAATCAATTAGCTATTGAAACTTATATTTGTTTTATTTTTATATCACACATTCTATTTATAAAAATAATATATCTTTAGTAAATAAATCTTCACTCACCAGGCATCACCCAAAAATATTCACAGCAAAATGAACTAACGAAGTTAAGGGTAAGCGACGATATGGTAAGCTTGTTAGATGGCTTACCTCGTGCTCCCTGGAGACAAAGGTCCATGGGAACCGAGGATTGGCTCCCTGACGTTGAGAACTAAAATCAACACTTGGAGCAAAAATGCTCATTTTAATCATTGCTGCGCTATGGGTTTGGATGCGGTATCTTATAGCAAGCTTCTTTTGATAGCACTGGCTATATCTAACATGGCTAGAAGTTAGTCGTGAAGTCTTAAAATAAAAATATGAAAATACTAGAGGCCACTCGCAGCTTCGCCCGCGTGGCAGTTTTTTCCCGTTCCTGTTATTTTTTCGAGATAAAAAGTAGCCTATGTCCTATTCCAGATTACAATCTATATTTATTCCAAATATCATTCAAATCGGTCCACTGGTTCCATCCATCCAAACATTCGCATTTATAATATGAAAATATAAATATGGGTTGCTGGAAGACCACTTTTCTTAGGGGTCGCCTTTATTCTTTTTTTATTTCTTTAAGTTTATATTTACCTATTTAATCTTACTGTATACAATCTATACCAATTATAAGAATCTCTGTCCTGACTGACTGACTGATCGACATATAGATAACGCACAGCCTAAAACGATTTGATATTTTTAGGGTATATATTTCTTGACGCGTAGAGGTGTACGAATAATTTGACACGGACGACGTCGCGCGCGATTTGCTATTAAAGAATAAAGTTAATACATAAGCCAAGGGTATTAATCCGGTATGAAACAAAATTCTCAATAGCCACTTACAATTGAAGCCAAATTATAGTTTATCAAGGTTAGAAAAGAAAAAAACACCGCTCAAAACATTTACCATTTACTTGTGTTTACCGAATTATTTTTTGTTTTCTTATTCAAAGTGGAAAATACAATACTTTTTCAACATACCGTATCCAAACTATTATTCCTCCACGGCACGGATTACAGCTTCCAAACGTCAAGTGTCACTCAATACTGTACTGTTTACACTGCCGATCATATACCCTCTGCATTATTAGCCAAAGTACTATTTGTTTTTGTTATTGAAAGAAAATATTCCAATGAAATGTACTTTAATATTAAAATGAAAGTGCTCGTGTAACGACAGCCTAAACAAGCTTACTGCTGGACATAGGATCCTCCATAGTGCACATGAAAAAAAAAATAGGATCACAACTTTAGTCCCCAAGAACCATTCAAATCTCTTAGTACGAAGTATCTACTTGAGATTCTTCGAAGAAATTCTTCTCCAACCGAGGACAGTGATTTGTGGTCTATTGGTCTATTGGTTTCGACAGAATACCAGCGCCTAACCACTAGGCAAAAATAGTGGTGAGGCATATGCTAAGTCGAGTCGAGTCGAGACCCTTTTGCTGCTGTAAAACACAGGCACCTTTTTTTTTTTTTTAATGCTGGACAATCCACACAGCATCATCTAGCCCCAAGCTAAGCAGAACTTGTGTTATGGGTACTAGATGACTGATATACTTAATACGATACATTACATATATAGATATTTTTTATTATATATAGAAAATACCCAGAACACCCGGAATAAATATTTGCAGATCGTACAAACATTTATCCCAAGGCGGGAATCGAACGCAACCTCCTGCGTCGCAGGCGGACATTCGCCCGCCGCGCCACATCGGTCGTCAGACCTACTGCTTATGTCCTTCCTTTTGGTATTTTTTTTTCACTTTTTGATCTGATTTGTATGTACCTATGTGTTTTCATAGCAAATAAATGTATATCTATGTCTATGTCTATTTGGGAAAATGAAAGAAAAAGAAATGGCATCACAGCTTTAATCCCTAGGCATAGTAGATATCCTTCAGATATCTTACTACACACACCCGAGATTCTTCGAGGATATCTAAGGTAGTCAGAGGGATGTCCAGATATTACTATTGGTACAAACCCACATTTTGTAGTAGTTGATATTCCATACGTGATAGGTTGTAAGCCCATTGCCGCTGCTAGAATACTAACTGGTTTCCTCATGATGTTTTCCTTCATGACTTGGGAGCACTGGCATTGCGCAAATAAATTGAACAGAAAAATCCATTGGTGCGCGACCGGATTCAAACCAGAATTGGGTGAGTGTAACTTATTTAGGCTCTTTTAGGTGGAACTTATCTTACTTTTAGTAAGAACTCTACTCTACCAAAACTCGCTCTGAAAGAAATCGCTTTTTGAAGTAATACTTCTAATGTGACTTCCAACAAGGTTGCGTTAAACGTTTAACACTACCATGGAGGGGGTATGAAACTGTTCTTTCCCTCTTTCTCTCATAGCCAGTTACGTTTCGTATATTAAAAAGAAGTTTTACTTTAGTCGTGTGTTCCTAAAGCACATTCGTTTTTTAACGATAAGACCGCCCATTCTCTGCTATTAGTAATTATTGTTTTCTCTCATTGTTAATTTTTAAGCTGTACAATAAAGTATTTTCATTCATTCATTCATTCTCTACAACACTTCTCCGGATGAAAACACTCTCCGCTTACGATTCTTCCTAGAAGAGGCGGATGCTGACCCACGGAACTATGAATCGATCGCTATTAGTTTACGAACCCGCAAACCAACCCTTGACTTGATCCACAGTTAATAAAGGGAGCTCTATAATAGAGTAAACAACGTCACGTGACCGCCCGCCGGCGTCACGCGGCCATAGACAGATTGGGATCTTTCGCGCGCGAAATTGTCTATGCGCGGTGCGTTTCGCGCGCTTTTTGATGTCAAGCCTTGATTTGAATCTGCAGTTGATTTTTTGCCTGTTTGGTTCACTCACTACCATACACTATATGAAACCTCTGCATTTGATGGGGCTGTGGATTTGTCACCATGCATCGTGACTAGGTGATTGAGGTGAGTAGCCACCGCACCAAGCGCTTTGCCTCAACTTTTATTATGCGTACAGCAAAGGAATGGAACTCGTTGCCGTCGTCTGTTTTTCCGGTCACGTATAATTTGGATGTCTTCAAGAGGAGAGTGAATATGTATCTTCTAGGTAAACGTGCTACACCGTCGACTGCATCATCACTTAACATCAGGTGGATTGCGGTCAAACGTTAACCTATAAACTGTAAAAAAAAAGACTCCGGAATACTGAATACTTTCACATAGGTAAGTAGGTAGGTACTAGGGAACAGTAGGGGTACTCTAGGTACCGACTTGGTTTTAATTTAACTTACATAGGATTATATTACAAAACCACAAGTAGGTAGTGTAAGAGCTTCTCAAACTTTCCCTGACCTTTAAATGATGACATCTCAATCTATCAAGTGATTAATTACTTAAAACAACTACAATTATGTATTTAATCACGAGCATGTAATGGATTAGGTTTGACAAGATGGCGCCCGAAGGTAACCGCTAAATATCTGTTAAAAGTCGGTCAAAGTCTTCAATTGGAGAGCTTACACGTTAAATACTGTAATCGGTGTGACAGGTACGATTAATTCGCCTAATTTAATTGATGATTAATGATTAGATATTTTACTAACTAGGTGTGATTTAAAATAATGGCGGTTGAAAGTAGGTAGGTATTTTCGTTTCCGTTCGTGTGAAACTAACGTGAGCAAGTGAAAATGTTCATTTTTTAAATATATGAGTACGTTCTATGTTTAAAATATTCAATCTTTTAAAATTAGAACGTATAAAGAAATGTATAGATACTTGGTAACAAACAGGTTGCCAAGACGAATAATGTTTTTTTCGTTTTCCGGATATGTATGGGGCCCCCATATGCCCCTAGCGTATTTCCATACAAAAAATTCGAGCTCGCAATCCGAAAACCGGTATCCGCAAAACTTGAAAAACTCAGAATCCGCCCTTAGAACGCATTTCTGCAGGTTGAAACTGCTGGTCAAAGTCAAAAGTCAAAGTCAAAAATCATTTATTCAGTAATATCCGCAGGGATCATCTTGAAACGTCTTAAATCTAGGTGAATCTAAGCGCCAGTTCCTCGCGACCAAGCCTAGAAAAAGGTTTGATAAGTAGGTACCTACCTACTACGTAAGAAACGAAACAATGATCAAATAATTACTATTGAATGAAAAGAACGCCTTGGTATTATTATTATAAACGCCCTTATTCTTTGTAACGATACCTACCTATAATTTTTGTTTTATGACCTACCTACGTAATTTGCATGTTCTTTTTATATATCGGTATGCTCTACTCTGTTGCAACACCCTTACTGGGTATATTATGTGTATTGGCACCAAAAATTGTGTCTAGTCCTAAGATCTGACAATGTTAAACCTACTTATATAATAAGGCAATAAACATACTGAATACAATTATTTTACGAAAAGTAACAACAAAAAACTACCCTAGTATCAATTTCTTCTCTGTCATAAAGTGTCCATTCATGCAGTCCATGTTTAACTATGCCTGCAAAATGCCTGAGGGTTAGACAGACGCGCGTGTGACCCTCAAGGCATTGGCGTTCGATTAGACCTCAGATTACACGTAATGCAACCGTCAATCCTCTGAGGTACGGGAGTAAGATAGTTTAAACGAAACTCAAGAATATCAAAGCATGATACACAAAGTTTAGTCCAAATGTACCGAAATTTGACGCAAATTGGAATATCTCTACCAATTATATAATACTAGCGGCCGCTCGCAGCTTCGTCTGCGTGGCAGTTTTTCCCGTTCCCGTTATTTTTTCGGGATAAAAAGTAACCTATATGTTAATCCAAGTTATAATCTATATTTATTCCAAATTTCATTCAAATCGGTTTACTGGTTAGAGCGTGAAAGAGTAACAAACATCCATCCATCCATCCATCTATCTATACTTACACAACTTCCGCGTTTATAATATTAGTAGGATTCATAGCTGATTAAGTACATAGATGTACTACATATCTTTGTATTAAGTAGCTATTTCAAAATCTAGATCTAAGTAGCTTGATTCTAGGAAGTAAGTTACAAGCCAAGTATGTACCATTTAAGATTGGAAATAAATTATGTCTAATTATTATCAAGAGTTTTAGTCCTGACTGACTGACTGACATATAGGCAACGTACAGCCTAAACCACTGGTTGTAGAGATTTAAGATTTTCAGGGAATATTTTTCTTGGTGCGTAGAGGTTCAGGCAGAGAATAGCAAACGCAGAGATTTACAAAATGTACGTCGTCACACAAATGTTTGTCCTAGGTGGCCTTTTCTTAGGACAAACATTTGAATCCATAACCTACAGCGCAGAAAACAGAGCTATTACCAATAACTGGAGCTGTGAGGCTACGTCACACAAATGTTTGTCCTAGGTGGCCTTTTCTTAGGACAAACATTTGAATCCATAACCTACAGCGCAGAAAACAGAGCTATTACCAATAACTGGAGCTGTGAGGCTGTAATGTAGTATAGTATGGAGGCTTCTTTATATTTGCAGCACTAAACAACGATTTTGCTTAGTTGTAAACAACCTAGTACATATTTAGAGAGAGCTTTTGTAAAATGTTGAATGCATGTTCAATTGTGATAGATATTCAATCACAGTGTCGCATAAATAGCAATCTACAAACACTAGTTTAAATAATAATGATTATAGAACGTTACAAAATAACGAGCTAAAGACACGCACGTCCGTCTACGGTCGCAGCCGAGAGCATAATGCGCGATAATAATTCTAAATTCGAATTTAGAGTGGTACGATTTTTCGGTTTAGGGTTTTATAGTTTCTAATTTTCGGCTTCGCTATAAATAATATAATAATAATAATAATAATGCTGGACAATCCACACAGCATCATCTAGCCCCAAGCTAAGCAGAGCTCGTGTTATGGGTACTAGATGACTGATATACTTAATACAATACATTACATACATAGATATTTTTTATTATACATAGAAAACACCCAGAACACCCGGAATAAATATTTGCAGATCGTACAAACATTTATCCCAAGGCGGGAATCGAACCCGCAACCTCTGCGTCGCAGGCGGACATTTTCCCGCCGCACCACATCGGTCGCCCACCCAGAATAAAGGAGTCTAATGAAGCAAATAAAAGTATAGTTTTGTTACTAAATTGTTACTGCTACGCCAGGGCTACGGCAGAGCTACGCCAGGTCTAATCAGATTACGCGTAGCGTTTGCGAAGCAGCTTTAATAATGGTGAATACCGCAATACTTAGACAGTGCATAGATTTTGTTATGAAATTTAAAAAAAATTAATATTCAGATTTAAAGTTCAATCTCATCAGTTTCATTCAGTTGTACAGTCAATGGCTAAATAAGTAATTATTTGTGGATATATCGCACGGCCCCAACCTCAACCTAAGAAATGCTTAAGGGTACCAGATGGATGATAATTATAATAGGTACTGGTTTTTTTCACCCAAATGTGGGAATCGAGACCACAAACCTACGGTACATAATACAGCGCTATTATCCATAAATCTGTAGGACTCATAAGCGTTTATGTTGTATTATCGTTTATTTCGGTTTCGGCTAATCTTTCGGCCAAAATATTGACCTTCATTGGAACTCTACAAAAAATTGAAGAAGTTATAGGCGGTCGCGCACGGGTCGGTGTTGCCAGTTATATAATTAGAAAATGAAAGGGTGGCGCACACGCAGCCCGCGGCGCGACCACTACTATCGCTCACCATCGGAGCATCAGAGCACTAGTGATGTGCAGTTTTTGGTTCAACGATATCGATAACTTAAATAAAATCTGTCGAAGAGGTAATGCAAGCAAGCAAAATATTAAGAGCTTACTTTGACCCTATACTACCATGCAAACATGTAATACCGTACAACTGTAAGAGCTTGGGCTGGCTTAAAGTGCCTTCTGAAACGCTCAGATTTACCTATTGCGCTCTATTCTTACTAATATTATAAACGCAAAAGTTTGTATGTATGGATGTTTATAACTCTTTCTCTCTTTCGTTTATAACTCTAGTAGGATTGTGTGAATAGTCCAAAATACAACGATAAGTAAGTAGTAGTGAGTGTCAAATAAGTGAACCACGCGGACAAAGTCCCGGGCAAAAGCTATTATTATAATTATAACTTAGTTAACCAGTAAATGGTATCCGACTCATTCAGATCACAATCAGAACTATTATAGAACCAAATCTTTTCGGCAGCCATTTTTAATCGAAACACGTCAGATAAGTTCAAATGAACACTATAATAATTATATACCTTTCAAAGAATTATTTCAAAAAAAAATTAAAAAATCATATTTTCCAAGCTTTGCTTACTAGCGGTGAGTGAAATTTGTCTTGGAATAATTATTTTATGTTTGAACTATCGATGTGTGACTAACCATTTTTACCCCATCACTACTATAAAATACTCCCCTCCCCGGAGGGCAAATGGCAACATTCTTTTTTCGAATATTAATAAGGAGCGTGCATTACGCCGTATTTCACATCAAGTAACATCATTTTCTATCTCACTCTCTCACAGACAAGATACCTACACCCGTCCTTCTCTAATGTCCAAAATGACGACCTTTCTGGTGCAAGATTATCTCAAAAGATTTATCTAAATTCTATAACTAACGACTTATACATAATTATTGTGTATGGAAATATATAACTGTTATTATGTATGGAACTTGTTATTATCAATGTTTTTTTGTTATCTTTATCAACTAATTCTAATGCCACTATAGGCCCTAGGGCGAGAAAAATATATTGCAACTACATCACAAAGCATACATTAATAAGTTATCATCACTATCAACCATTGACTGACCTCACAACTCAGTAGCTCTGTCTTCTATGAGTTGTGGGTTCGATCCAGCCTGAGCGTGAGCAGACTAAGGCCCACTCTTGTAATTTTTTGAGCTAAAACGAGCTTGAAACAAAAATTTGATTGTAAAAATTAGGCATGGCTGAAATTTTAGTTTCAAAGAATACCATAGACCGTTGAACTTCAATACTTAGGAAAGTTAAATTGATGATATTTCGTTACGTGATTTGGGCCCCTGGTTTTCACAACTAGACGCTGCTAAGCCCCCTTTGCGTGACGAATGTGGCTAGTCGAGCCACACAGTCTTCTAGGAAGACCAACAGTTCTCTCATACCGGCGAGGGCGTCCATTCTCAGTGTTCCGAGGTAGTAGTATTCCATTAAGAACCAAGGTTACCGACATAGCTCTTAGAATCAGTAAGTTGATGTGGCAATGGGTAGGCCATATAGCTTATAGAACCGACAATCACTTGGGAGTAAAAGTTCTCCAATGGCGACCACGAACCTGAAGTCGAAACGTATAGGATGTCCTACTATCTGATAAACTGACGATATTATTAGGATCGATTTAAAAATACCCTAATACATTTCTGATCTAAGTAATACTATCAAAAATCACTTACACAATACTTAGTAGTAGGTAGTAGACAGACTTTAAGACTTCTAGAGGATCCAGCATTTGTTTGGGGTAGTCTAGGCATTATATAAAAATGATAATAATAATGCTGGACACTCCACATAGCATCATCTAGCCCCAAGCTAAGCAGAGCTTGTGTTATGGGTACTAGATGACTGATATACTTAATACAATACATTACATTCATAGATATTTTTTAATATACATAGAAAATACCCAGAGCACCCAGAATAAATATTTGCAGATCGTACAAACATTTATCCCAAGGCGGGAATCGAACCCGCAACGCAGCCTTCTGCGTCGCAGGCGGACGTTCGCCCGCCGCGCGACATCGGTCGTCAATATCGATCGTACAATACCCTAATACATTTCTGATCTGAATATACTATCAAATATCACTCACAGAATACTTAGTAGTAGTAGATCTAAGACCTTAAGGCTTCTAAAGGATCCAGCATTTCTTTGGGGCTTATCACCACGACCTCCTGATCCTTAATCAATGTAAATTGGCTATTATACTGAACGACATCCATTGTGATCCAATTCTCTGTGATTTAGTTGTCAAATGACATTAGAATAAGTTGAAAATGCGCCTGCACCCGCGGGCGCCACTACCAAAACGACGAGATGTAGAGACACTGTGGATTTTCAAGTCTGTAAGACTTTTTTTTTATAAAAAAATATTTTTGATTCATTATCACAGAGGAATTAGATAGACTAGCGAAACGCGCTCGACTTCGTCCACGTGAAGTTATTTTTATACAAATTTTAATTCCCGCTGTACCCGTTTAGGGGTTTAATTTTAGGAATTCCTTTCTTAGTACATCTTTACGTACCAAAACGAATATTTTTTTGTTTTTTTTTATACAACTTGCTGATGGAACAAGCATATGGCCCACCTGATGTTAAGTGGTTACCATAGCCTATAACAAAGCATTGCCTTGTAGGTCACGTTAGTTAGGAACGTGCCCTACAATACACTGCTCTACGTCCATCAACCTGAGGCATACAGGTGTTAAGCCTCAAGTGTCTGTAATTACACCGGCACCCACACCCTTCAAACCGGAACACAGCAAGCTACTTGACGGCAGAAATAGGCATGGTGGTAGTACTTCCCCGGATGAGCCCTTCACTAAGAGCTCTACTATTATATGCCCTGCAAATTCTAAATTTAAAATTTTCCTGTTTGATTTATTTTGTGGCTAAAAGCATGGTGTCTCTACACAAGCATCAGTTTTGGATCGCGTGACAGTCTCCCCAGTACCAACACGCTTCTATGGGAATGGGAACCTAACCCTAAACGCAGAATAACCTGGAATGCGATAATAAGTTATTCAAATGCCGCTGCATGTTACACCGTTGAGAACTCTTCTGGGCACATTGTCATTGCTCTGCTCTGCTGCACTGCTCACAGAATACTATTAGGCACTTATACGGCGCGAAAGATTGACTATGGTTGAGCAACCCCCGCGATTGAACTCATTTTCTGTCATCATTGGAAACAACATGAGTTTTTCATTTTAATTGTTTTCCTAGTGTTATTTTAAACTCTGGTGTGTAATTTCGGTGGTATTTTATCCTACCAACCAATCCTATATCCTATCCTATAAAAATCAATGAAAGCTGACTTTACTTTTTTACTGACTCGACTTGACTAAAAAGTATTTGTATAAGTGTTATGGGTACTATGGATATACCCAATACAATATTGCATGCATAGATATTTTTTATGTCAAGCAACTTAAATGTGGTAAAAGTCCTGGCGAAGATGGCATCGAAGCTGAACTAATTAAAGTGCCGTGTGTTTTACCTTTACTGCACAATCTAGTCGTAAAGTGTTGGCGCGAAGGATATGTACCTCAGGATATGCGTGACGCAAACATTATAACCCTGTATAAAGGGAAAGGAGACCGTGGTGACTGCAATTGTTACCGTGGAATCTCACTGTTGAGTATTGTGGGTAAACTGTTTGCTCGGCTCATCTTGAGCAAACTACAGAAACTCGCAAACCGCATATACCCTGAGTCACAGTGTGGATTCCGTGCTAAGCGCTCTACAACGGATATGATATTCAGTCTTCGCCAGATACAGGAAAAATGTAGGGAACAAAAAACACCCTTGTTCATAGCATTTGTCGACCTCAATAAAGCCTTCGATACAGTTAGTAGAGAAGGTCTTTACACGGCCTTACAGAGGATCGGGTGCCCTCCCAAATTACTAACTCTGATTAAATTATTCCATGATGATATGAAAGGCAAAGTAATTTTTAAAGGTGAAACATCTAAGCTATTTGAAATGAGGCGGGGAGTGCGTCAAGGCTGTGTTTTAGCACCCACGCTATTTGGAATATTCTTTTCATTGCTCTTGAAAGCTGCTTTTGGGGATACACAACAGGGTATTCACTTGCATACACGAACTGATGGCAAACTGTACAACATAGCTCTGCTCAAGTCCCAGCGTCATCGAAATGACTTATTTGTTGACAGTTTCTTATTTGCCGACGACGCAGCATTCATCGCGTCTACACCTCAAGAGCTTCAGAATATAATTGACCGATTTTCAGATGCGTGCAGACTGTTTTCTATGTCTGTGAACGGAAAAAAAGACTGTTGTAATGGCGCAAGGTGTCATAGAACAGCCGGTCATTTTGCTTAACGGTGCACCCTTGGAAGTTGTGGATAGCTTTTGTTATCTTGGTTCATCGGTGTCGAGTAATCTCTCGATTGATGGAGAGATTGGTACGCGTATTGGCAAGGCCTCTACGATGTTTGGAAAGCTAAGTACAAGAGTATGGGACAACAAACACCTGTCCAATCGAACCAAGATATTGGTCTACCAAACGTGCATATTGAGCATACTCTTGTACGGAGCCGAGACCTGGACATCGTATGCCAAACAAGAACGGAGGATCAATAGCTTCCACATGCGCTGTCTTCGTAGGATATTGGGCATATCATGGCAAGATAAAATTACAAACGAGAACGTATTAGAAATGGCAAAATTACCAAGCGTCATGGCCATGCTTAAGCAAAGACGCTTGCGTTGGCTGGGGCATGTCCATCGCATGGATTTTTCTCGTCTACCGAGACAAATCCTTTTAGCAGAAATAGCCGACGCCAAAAGACCTGTCGGTCGGCCGATGTTGCGTTTTAAGGACAGCCTAAAGCGAGACATGAAAAATTTTAAAATTGATTATTCCAATTGGGAGAGTGAGGCTGAAAATCGTGACGCTTGGAGAAAATCCGTAGCTGCCGGTGTTACCGCTCACGATAGCACCTGGCTTGACCATCTAGCGCAGAAAAGGGCTAAGCGTCACCAACGTGCCGAAAACCCAGCAACATCCCCAGGGTCCTTCGTTTGTCGAAATTGTGGTCGTGGCTGCCACTCCCGTATAGGTCTTTTCAGCCATGAGCAAAAGTGTTCAGTGCCTTCAAGGTGCTCTGTGACCTAACTGACGCCACTTAAATCATCTGGAATAGATGCTGAAGGCCAATGATGATGAGATATTTTTTATTATACATAGAAAATACCCAGAACACCCGGAATCAATATTTGCAGATTGAACAAACATTTATCCCAAGGCGGGATCGAACCCGCAACCTCCTGCGTCGCAGGCGGACGTTCGTCGGCCGCGCCACATCGGTCGTCGATGCCAGCTATCTCTTCTTCTTATTCTTTTCTTTCTGCTAGGCAAAGGCACCATTGATAAAAAATATGTAATAAATAATAAAAAAAATACTGACACACCAACCTACATTGGACACAACGATATTTAGCCCTAAACTAAGTAAAGCTTCTATGGGAACCAGATAACTGACAAAATACTGAACACTTTTTGTTGCATATACATACATAGAATACAATATGACATTCAACTCACAAATATGTGTTCTCGATTGGTATCGAACCCACAACCAACAGCGCGACTGTTAATAAGTGAAGCCTTATTCTAACGCTTTCGTTTGCCATTTCAAAAGAACATAATTTTATTAGTGGATTGTTACATATCGGTGTAACGGGCGGTCGCTAAGTTGCAATTACGATTTTTGGGCTATCATTTACGAGCTAGCATTTTGGAGTGGAGTCAAAAAGTCGTGACTTTTCTTGGGTTAAATTTCACGATGTTCCACAGCTTAGCTACGAGTTAGTTTTTGAGTTTTGATCCGTGGGTGAGAGAAGGTGAGACTTATATTACAGATTTTAAAATGTTTCAAATGATTTCTGTTTTAAATGATAATTGTAGGGCAAGCCTTGCTTGACTGACTATGGAAATGACTTAACGAAAAAATGAAAAATAAAATAGCCTCACGCATGACCATGCATACCTCCTCTTAATCCTTCACAACTCAGTTTGTAATCACTCTTCTGCAGTGGACCGATTTGGATGAAATTTGGAATAGATATAGATTGTAACCTGGATTATCATATAGGCTACTTTTTATAGTTTTTATCCCGAAAAAATAACGGGAACGGGAAAAAACTGCTACACGGGCGAAGCTGCGAGTGGTTGCTAGTAAATTATATTCGTTACGGGTTCTGGAGATATTCAAGATTTATATCATAGGCAGGCGTAGCTGACTGTACCCAGGTAGGTACATTTAAATCTTTTTGCATCTAGATGCAAAAAGACCAACTACTCAAACCATACTCAAACCATACTAGATGGTTTGAGTAGGTATTAGGTATTTCGAAAGATCACCTGCCGATTATATCAGATTTATTAAGAGCCTCTGACTCAGCGTCTAATAATAGGTCTCCTAATCCGCTATTTATTAAACCATGGTTCTGGATTCTCTGAATTTAGCCGAATGCGATGGTTCCGTGAAAATGGTATTGTAACCGCTAATTTGTAGACTACCTACTTAAATAGATACATATATCGAATCTGAGATTAGTCCCAGATATACCTACCTTAAGTATAGGCCTATGAAAATTATACGTTTGTGTAGGTAGATGGTACTTATAACTAATCAAATAAGTACTTACTTGAATACAGCTTGAATACCTACTTGTACTTCAGCATAATTTTGAATAATGCCTTACAAAAATTGCCTGCAATCCTGAACCTCTGTAGAGGACCTACCTTAAGTATAGGCCTATGAAAATTATACGTTTGTGTAGGTAGATAGTACTTATAACTAATCAAATAAGTACTTACTTGAATACAGCTTGAATACCTACTTGTACTTTAGCATAATTTTGAATAATGCCTTACAAAAGTTGCCTGCAATCGTGAATCTCTGTAGAGAAAATTACTTTGGAGCACTTGAAGCGCACAGCGCCACCTATTGTGGAGTAGTATTAGTATAAAAATAGTTCTATACGTTTATGTTGCCGCTACCTAGATGGCACATTATTTTGTGGTGTACCTAGGTGGACTTGACTCAAGGTAAGCATAGTTTTCGTACGTTTATAATCGACACATAAAGATACTAAAAAATATAAAAGTAGACTTAATTCCATGTTTCTGATAGTTGCTACATTTGTACAAAAAGCTCGAAATAGAATATGAAAAATGGCAACATCGACACCTACTGTCAAAGTTGACAAATCGGCGTTTTGAAGAAATCGCTTGTCATTCAAAATACTCCAATTTCCAATCAAAGTTTTTGTTTGAAATTGTATCATTTGTATCTAAAACATGGCTTTACTGGATTACTGCCGTTTGGACGAGAAAATCAATTTGAAGCCCGTGGATTCTCTCGCGTCTTTCCAGAATGACGTGATTGGATTCAGCCAGAATTTCATAAACAACACACAATTGGCTACACCGCCGTTTGCAAACGTAAGGTTATTTTGATAAAAAACCAACTATTTAATCATAAAACCTGTGTTAAACTGTGTGAACTTTGTGTTTCAGCCCGTAGAGACACTAGCAAAGTTCAACTCTAAGGATGAAACAGGAAAGGAGATCAAAATTCAGTTTGATCATGGAACCACAACTCTTGGCTTCCGCTACAAGGTAAATAGAATATGTACTTACTTAGTTAACAAATTCCTTCATCACTAGAGTTTTCCCAGCCATTTTTACTATGAAAAATTGCACAGTCACTCAACAGTTTTACCTGAGGTACAACCAAACTCTTTGCTTGCTGATGCTGTAAATGTGAAAAAAACATAATACCATTCGGGAATGTGTTGTGGTTGCAGGGTGGAGTCTTGCTGGCGGTGGACTCCAGAGCCACGGGGGGCCAGTTTATTGGCTCCCAGTCCATGAAGAAGATTGTAGAGATCAATGACTACCTGCTTGGTAAGGTTTTAAAACAAATAAGTTATTATTAATGTTACAACAGCACATTAAAAATACAGAATAAAATAAATATATGTTTAACGGGGCTCTCATAGAACTAACGTGATTTTTTGCCGTTTTTTGTATAGATAAAGGTACGGAACCCTTTGTGCTTGAGTCTGACTTGCACTAGTCCGGTTTTTAATTAGTTAATTGCCATCTCCAGGTACCCTCGCGGGTGGAGCAGCTGACTGCGTGTACTGGGACCGAGTGCTGGCTAAGCAGTGTCGGTTGTACGAGCTGCGAAACCGTGAACGCATCTCTGTAGCAGCTGCCAGTAAACTGATGGCCAATATGGTTTATAACTATAAGGGCATGGGACTTAGCATGGGCATGATGCTGGCTGGAATTGATAAAAGGGTAAATATGGCCTTTGATTTTATATATAACTAGTGGTGCATCTCGGCTTCGCACTGGTTTTAGTAAAGATCCCTAATTTTTTTAAAAATATAATATAGCCTGTCACCCAAGGATTGTAAAGCTTCTCAACGGTGAAAGAATTTTTCAAATCGGTTAAGTAGTTTCGAAGCCTATTCAATGCCCAACAAACAAACAATCAAATCTTTAAAAATATATTATAAATAAATTTATAATATTAGTATAGACTTCTTTGGAAGATTGATTACAATATTTAATCCAACAGTAGTATTAGAAAAAAATTCATAACTAGTAAAAACGCATGTGTCTATGTCGGCGTGAAGCTTGTTTTATACGAAAGCCCCTTTAGGGGCTGGAGTTCAGGAACTCTATATTAGTACCCCAATAAGCTACAAGACGAATGTAGCCTGACAGTTTCAAGTCTCAACGATCAGCGGTTTAGGCTAAGCATTGTCAAAGATTCTTACAAATTGTATAGATTTTTCTAACTTAGAATTAAAAAAACGAAATAGACTAGGGTTTTTTTTAAGGAACTTGACGTCTTCCAAAAACGATGTCAGTTCCATCATACCTTCGTGTTTTCTTAATGCTCACTCACCAACTCGTAAATTTATTTATTTATTTATTTATTTATTTATTTATTGAATTTAATTAGAACGGTTTAGGAAACCAATTACACTAATTATTAAATTAAAAAACAGAACAGAAATAACAAATGTACACAAAATTAAATAATAAAAATGTCAAATTGTTACAAAAATCATAATAATAATAATAAAAAACAAAAATTTTATATATAATTAGTCATTAATAAATTACGTCCTTATATCTGCCTCGCAGTACTTTAGGCATTCTGACAACAATTTCGTCCAGCTGTTTGCGAATATGTCGCAGTTTGGGTTGGTTCTTAGGAGCTGGTTGAGGGCAGTGAGAGTCCGAGGTTGGTTCTTAGGAGCTGGTTGGTTAAATGAACCTGTAGAGTATGTTAGCCACGTCAGATGTTGGTGCGGCTAACACACCCTGAAACAAGCCCATATCAAGACGGCTACCTTTTATCTCTCTAAACAACTTCTCTGTCATAGCTTCTGTCCGGACATAGGGATAGGATAGGGACTTATGTATTGTAAAAATATTATTATAACAGATGCACAGTGCTGTTTCGCTTTCACAGTCCCTGATGTTATTCCTCCTTTCCCAGGGCGCCCAGTTATACTACGTAGACAGTGAGGGAACCCGCACTCCTGGCAAGGTGTTCTCCGTGGGCTCGGGATCGGTGTACGCTTTTGGAGTACTGGATTCCGGTTACCACTGGGACTTGACTGATTTGGAAGCTCAAGGTATGCAATCTGGCGCTAATTGACGAACGGTAGAGCAGACTATTTAAAATAAATAATAGTACGGCTTGAATCCTCAAGTACGGTAGATATGCCCTCAGATCTCTTAGTACCGTCTAAGGGGGTAGTCAGAGGTACGTCCAAATATTACATTTGGTGCATACCCACATTTAGCAGTAGTTGGTATTCCATACATGATAGGTTACAAGGTAGAATACTAACTGGTTTCTTCGCGATGTTTTCCTTCACCGTTTGAGAGCACTGGCGCACATAAATTATTGGAACAGAAAAATCCATTGATGCACGACCGGATCCGAACCCACGACCTTAGGATCAGAAGTCGGGGTTACTCCCACTTTACCACCGGTTTACATAATATACGAAGTAATTTTGTTAACTACTTAATTATTGTATTCTAACTATGTATTTACAAAAAAAAGTATATACCTACCTAAGTATTCTAGCAGTCATCTGGTTCCCATAATACAAGCTATGCTTAGTTTGAGCTAGATAATGTTGTGTAAAAATGTCCAGAAATATTTATTTACTTAATTAAGTTATTTATTTCAGAACTCGGTCGCCGCGCCATCTACCACGCGACACACCGCGACGCATACTCTGGAGGAATTGTCCGAGTTTACCACATCAACGACAAAGGATGGGTCAATATCTCCAACGAAGACTGCTCAGAGCTGCATTACAAGTATCAGGCGGAGAAGGGAATTACCGATGCCTAGATATTGTATTAGTTTTAATAAATGTATTTTATAAAAATATAGTTTTTCTTTCAGTATAGTATGCAGTATAGTATACCCTATTCTCCGCAAAAATAGAACTTTGCACCTTGAGTTACTGTGCGACGTGCGCTTTTAGGGTTCCGTACCTTAAGGGTAAAACGGGGCCCTATTACTAAGACTTCGCTGGCTGTCTATCCGGCTGTATCTCCTGAACCGTGATAGTTTAGAGTTGAAATTTTCACAGATTATGTATTTCTGTTACTGCTATAAACAAAATAAATATTTAAGGGGGCTCTCACACAACAAACGTATTTTTTGCCGTTTTTATTATAGACCGACGGAACCCTTTAAGCGCGAGTCCGACTCGTACTTAGCCGGTTTTTATATCGTTTTGCAGAGACCCCCGTAACGAGGCTTTGAGGTCATTTGTATTATCTGGAAAACGCAAAAAACTCAGAATCAGCCTGACGTCAATTCTAAACAGTAAAAATAAGAAATAACGTAATGGGTCTCGAATGATAACCACGAAGCCCAATTTCGCTAAGTAGAAAAAACTCGCAAATTTTGTTTTGCAGACAGGTAATGGCTTAATGCGAATATCAAGTTTAAAACTTAAATCAGAAGTGAGCTAGTTTGTGACTACAGAAAAGTGTTCACCTACTTTTGTCGCTGACGATACCTACCAATATATCTATGGTTCTGACGAAACTAATGTAAAACGCATTGTTTTAATATTTTATTTATTACAACAAAACTAACAATAGGAAACAAATAATTATGATTTTACATGAATTACAATAAAAAGTTAGTGTTGGTGTATTTCCCCCTAAATTTTTTAGGTCGGCATTGTGATATACCTCAATATAACCACTAATTTGATGACCTAAAAATAACAAGTGGCATGGTTGCTTGACCACTGTAGTATAGTACTATAGTACTTTTGTGAGCAGAAGTACTATACTAGTATAATATATCTCTTAAGAGTTATACGTCGGGTGAGTTTAAGCTCCGATGGTGCAGTCGATTAGTGCAAGAGGGACGTGGGTTCAAATCCCACTTTTAGTATAATATACTTGAGGCTTCCCACAGTAAAAACTAATACAATTTATATTCATACCGACTATACAACTCGTTAAATAATTTAATACTTCTTAACAGCTTCATGTAGAAAGAAACTACAGTTTATGAGACTAGAACACAACCTTTTTAAAACAGATGGGTAATAAAGCTAAGAATAATATAGCTAAACAGTCTAATTATTTTTTTGGCGGTTCCTCCTTTTTAGAACTTTCTGGTTTGAATGTGACTTCTTCGTATGTTTCTTCTAGCTCCCAGTCTTTTAGAGGTACGTCTGTCAGTTTGTAGAATTTGCCGTGTTTGCCGATACCTGGAAAAGTAACGAAAACAATTATAGTAGTAGTAGAGTTCTTAGTGAAGGGGTCGTCCGGGGAAGTATTACCACCATGCCTATTTCTGCTGCCAAACAGCGCAGCGTGTTCAGGTTCGAAGGGTGTGGGTTTCGGTGATATTACAGGTACATGAGGCTTTACACCTGTATGCCTGTTCATGGACGCTGAACAGTGCATCTTAGGGCACGTTTAAATGAATGCCACCTGCGATGCATGCTTTGTTATAGGTAACCACTTAACATAAGGTGGGCCATATCCTTGTCCCGTCACAAAGTCACATTAAAAAAATGTTTTTTTTTTTTTTTTTTTTTTTTACATTTTGATACCTAAGCGTTTGACTGCCATCACACCTGATGGAAAGTGTAGATGCAGCCTAAGGTGGAGCACGCTTAGCTATAATCCACTTGTTCACTCTTGTCTTGAAAACTCCCAAGTTATAACGTTCCGGAAACACCGACGACGGTAAAGAGTTCCACTCCTTGGCAGTCTGCACTAGAAATGTGGAAGCAAAACGCTTCGTGCGAAAATGAGGGATATCAACCATAAAGGGGTGACACCTATCCGTACGTCTGGTAGTCCGGAGGTAGAAGGGCGATGGAAGAATTAGGTCATGTAATCCCTGCGCACACTCACCAAAATGTATACGGTAGAATACCGATAGGCAGGCAACACGTCTACGGTGCTCAAGACTAAAGAGCCTCGAGCCAAACAGCTGGTCGTTGCCTATAATTCTCTTGGCTCGTCGCTCAATAGAGTCCAAGGCTTCCAGCTGATACTTGGCAGAACCGTCCCATAGGTGGCAACAGTACTCCATGCACGATCGGACTTGCGCTTGATAAAGATTGAGAAGCTGTCCCGGCGTGAAGTACTGTCTTACCTTAGAAAGGATGCCTAGCTTATGATGTATGTTTAAAGGTGGTATTTAAAGGTTATTTTCTTTAGCATTGGGTATTGTAGATGAAACAGGTGTTGCAGGTAATCTAGGCAGCTTTAATCATTCACACAACGCCCTCTAGCCCCAAACTAAGCAAAACTTTTACTTGGGAACCAGATGGCATAAGTATTATAAATTATCTTATCTTAAATTAAATTAAAAATACTTTTTTTGTAAATACATACTTAGAATACAATATAACATCCATACACAGAACAAACATCTATGTTCATCACACAAATGTTTGTTCTCGAACATCGAACCCACCTACAGCGCAGAAGGCAGAACTACTACGAACTGAGTTGTGACGGCTGTCTTACCTTGCTGAAACTTCTTAACTCCCTCCTTCATGTCCTCAATAGCGGCTCCTAGTAGACTGGTCATGATTGCCTCATCCCTCATAGTCTCTTCGCTGTTCGGGTTCAGTTGTGAGCTGATAGCAGCAAGCTTGTCCATTATAAGTGCGTTCTGAGGGAACTTAGCTATAGATTTCGCTAGCTTCATTGATTCTCCTAAAGCTGTAAAAGGGGAATACCTACTTATCATCTAGGTACTAATAATAATAATGCTGGACAATCCACACAGCATCATCTAGCCCCAAGCTAAGCAGAGCTTGTGTTATGGGTACTAGATGACTGATATACTTAATACTGAAAGACACTCTATACATTAGTGACTTAGATTATTTTTATTACTTTTTCTCTTTTCTATTTTATATAAAATATTTAATTTTAGTCTGTTAAGTTATGTATAGGTATGTATAGATTATTATTTATGTTCTATTTAAAAAACGTTCATGCATGTCCCTTTGTACTGTGATAGATAGAGACGAAATGATGTATTTCTGTACAAAATTTACAAAGATGATGTATTTCTGTTGCCCTTGTCCTGTTCATGCGCGAGTATGACTCGCAGGCTGATTTTCTATTTTATTTATTTTCTATATTTTCTTTTCATTATTTTAACACAAAAGTATGGTTTTTAAAACCACAGATGCCATACAAATCCCAAAACGCAACGATAGCGCGTCCTAAATTTTCCTGTGGCGACATCTAGTTTTGCTCGGAGTAAACAACTTGCCAGCTAGTACTTACTCATATCTATTCTGTGGTCCGGCAACACGTAAACTAAAATACACTGGCTGACTTGTGCTATAATATGATAAAGGATATTTCATTTTTTTTTTATACAACTTGTTGATGGAACAAGCAGATGGCCCACCTGATGTTAAGTGGTTACCATCACCTATAACAAAGCATTGCCTCGTAGGTCACGCTCGTTAGGAACGTCAACGACGATGCTCTACTCAGCGTCCATCAATCGGAGGCATGTAGGTGTTAAGCCTCATGTGCCTGTAATTACACCGGCACCCACACCCTTCAAACCGGAACACAGCAAGTATTATTTATTTACATGTATGGTAAAACTAGCGCAAATTCGTCCGCGTGAAGTTATTTTCATACAAACTGCTGTACCCGTTTAGTTGTTTACATTTCGGGAATTTCTTTATTAGTACCTACTACGCACTAAGAGAAACATACCCTAAAAAAATATCTACTTACGACCTTTAGTTTAGGCTGTGTGTTGTCTATATGTCAGACAGTCAGGAACCAGTATAGAGACTCTTAAAAGTGCGTAAAGGTGAACTAAGAAAGGAATTTCCTAAATTCAACTGGTACAGTGGGGGTTGAAGTTTGTATGAATATAAATGTACGCGGTCGGAGTCGCGCGAGTTTCGCGTTTTTAGGGTTCCGTACCCAAAGGGTAAAACGGGACCCTATTACTAAGACTCCGCTGTCTGTCTGTCCGTCTGTCACCAGGCTGGATCTCATGAACCGTGATAGTTAGAGATTAGAGAGTTGAAATTTTCACAGTTGATGTATTTCTATAGCCGCTATAACAACAAATACTAAAAATCAGAATAAAATAAATATTTAAGGGGGCTCTTATACAACAAACGTGATGTTTTTGCTGTTTTTATTATAGATGGTACGGAACCCTTCGTGCGCGAGTCCGACTCGCACTTGGTTTAATTAATAACTAGCGGCCGCTTGCAGCTTCGCCTGCGTGGCAGTTTTTTCCCGTTCCCGTCATTTTTTCGGGATAAAATCATAGTAGCTTTATGCATGCAAAGTCTCAGCCCGATCAGTTTAAAATTGACAAAGTTTCATACAAACTTTCATTCCCAATTTATCCCCTTGGGGGTAGAATTAATCAAAATCCTTTCTTAGCGGATGCCTACGTCATAACATCTACCTGCATGCCAAATTTCAGGCCGATCCATCCAGTGGTTTTGGCGTTGAGTTATATATATTTAGATATAGATACATTGCCACCACACACCATCTCCACTCTATCGTGATTCCATTAATCTCGTCTATTCGTGGTGATGATCTGAACATACCGGTGCCAGTAGAAGTGAGTTTACAAGCAAGTCCAGCTTGGTGTGCCTCCGTCCCGGAGATGAGACGCCCAGTGATGAGTAGGTCTAGGGCACGAGAGAGGCCTATGAGGGAGGTAAGACGGCGCCCACCTAACAGACCTTGCGGTACCCCTGAAAAAGAGCAGTCAATAGCTAAACGACACAATAAAATATTAATACAACTGAGCTCTGTAATTTTTTTTAAACACACATAGGTCGTTGTTTTTTTATGTACGATTCACACCTGCCGGCGCGCGACGAGGCGTCGGAGCGCATTTTAAACTTGCTGGAGGAAATTGAAACTTCCTTAAACCAGTTAAGTTCCTTAGTTGCATGCAATTTACGCAGCTTTGAAGCCGACCGGCTGCCCTTGAACTCGGCGACCCGGTCGGCTACTATCGGCGCTGTGCTGCGCTCCGACGCGGTCCGGCAAGTGTGAATCGTACATTACGTATGCATTTAGCTGTGGCATTTTTTTATATGCTTGCCGATGGAACAAGCAGATGGCCCACTTGATGTTAAGTGGCTACAATCACCTACAACAAAGCACGTTCCTACCGAACGTGACCAATTGATTCCTGTTCCGCGTCCATCAACCTGAGGCATACAAATTTACCGACACCCACACACTTCAAACTGATACATCTAGGATGCATACATTTTGTAACTTTCAAAATGGTATTGTAGTTTTACAATACATATTTACATGGCAAGCACTCAAAAAATCAAAGTCATCAACTGCTTTCATGATTTTTGAGTTTTTATTGAGTTACAGTTTATTGTTATGTAATTTAGCTGCGTGTCCATAAAATGTTTATAGCACAGTGTGACCTAATCCCGCACTTTACGCACGCTTTTCCGTGACCTAAGTAGCCTTTTTTACACCATTCGAAAATCAATCGCCTAACTGTCAATAAAACCCAATGTCAATCTATATGTCATTTGAAGCTTGAAAATTCTCCGGAGCTGGTTTATGTCACATGTGCTATAAAATAGTATATGATACGTGTGACCTAAGAAGTGTAATATTGCACGTCATTTAGCAACAAGTCTAACTACACTACTTAGGTCACACATATCGTAATATACTAATATTTAATCATATATTTTTGAATGTTTACCAAACCGCCTCCCCAAGCAGCCGAGTACAGATGTATCCTCAATTATCCTGAGATCGCAGGCTAGGGCCAGCTCAAACCCTTCAGCTACAGCATAACCAGACACAGCAGCTATGGTTGGTTTATCACATAATGGTCTTCTTAGAAGGCGGGACTGTAAACAAACTTGAACTATAAACAAAATAGTCTCACAATTATTTTAATCCCCAAGCATTTAGATATCCCCTCAGATCTCTCAGTACCAAATACTTACTTACATCTTACATCCAAACAACCTGGCTGCACAGCTAACTACTATCAGCTACCCTAAGAGGAGTGGCAAGATCGTTACTCATGGCAGACCATGTAAACACGAAACGGTTGAAAAGGAGCCATAACCTGGACAACCTGAAACAGTAAGGGTAAGACTGCTGCGTCTGGACCCTAAACGCCATACTTCACTCAACTTATCCGCCTATAGTCCACCAACTGATTGCGGATATTGAATACAAAAAAAAAACCCCTAAGAGGCTGCGCAGACAACACATCATGGAGCTAGATGGGGAGACATGATGACCACTAAAAGAGAAGTGTTCATTGGAACGCCACATCTTGCAAGCCTCGCCACCTACACCAAACCTGCTCATAGTCTGGGGACTGATTGCAGATAAAACTAGAAAAAAAAAAACTTACTTAAAATTCAATGAGGACATGTACAGGGTAGTCAGAGGGGTATGTCCCAAATGTAATATTTGGATGTACTTCTGACTCAAAAAATCTTGAGTAGGTACTTGGTACTAAGAGATCTAAGAGAATATCTACCATGCCTGGGGATTAAAGTTCCGAAGCTATTACAATAATTATAAACTTATAATTATATACATATTATTATTCATTATCATTTGTAATAATAATTATAAATTTGTTAGTATTAGAACTTAAAGTGACTGAACACAAAAGCAGGTAGGTACCTACTATTTGTGGTACCTACCTAAGTGTATAACTGTGCAAGTCATACACAGTAAGTAGTAAGGGTGTGTGTGTGTATGTGTGTATAAGTCATGACAAAAATTCATATACTTGGGTTATAGTCATAGATAGATTGTCGATTTCAACAACTCACCGCTGCATCTTTCAAAGTATTATACCCCTTCTCTCCCATCTCATCAATATCAAACCCGGAGCAGAACGTTCCTCCTTCTCCATTAAGTACCAGCACCTTAGCCTTGTCATCTTTATCAAAGGCATCAATGGCGGCTGCCATCTCTCGAAGAGTGACCTCATTGAGGCTGTTCCGAGACTGCTGCCGGTCGATATTCAGAGTTGTTATTAAGCCAAATTTTTCAACAACGATATCTGTGAAGAAATGTGGTTTCTTGAGTAGGTAGCTGTGGGGGATCCAGGATTTTTTTTAGAAGGAGAGGGGGCTATACAACGTTAGTAAATATTTTTGACTGGAGACCACCTGGAGACTCAAGAGCAAGTAAGAAGAATTATTACGGCTATGCCTATGTGCTATTTAGACACGGCAATAATACATGATACCATTAAACTTTCTAAACTCAATCACAACTATTGTTGATATAGTAATATAAACTATTATATTTAAATTACAAAAAGTAGTTTTTTGTGTAAACAAATATTTTATATCTAATATTTAACTTAACTACCTCATATCTAAATAATTATTATAAAATGACTCTGTTTTCTAACTGCTGGTCTTTACTATAGGTGCGGTTTCTCGGGAGTTTGCAATGAAAGTCTGTTAAAAACTCGTCCCTTGAGACGTGATTAAATTTTAAGTTGCTTTGAGTAATATTAAGTATTTTGCCGCAGGATGAGTTAAAAATTGTAAGTGCTATAGGTAGCTTTGTACTTTTAATGATGGGTTTAGTTTGAATTTTGACAGGAGTGCTGTCAGATGCTTTGAGCGGCTCTCCCCAGAGCATCTGGCAGCACCCTCTCTTTCAAAAAGCTTGTTGAGCCTCTTAGAACCCGACTGGATCCGCTAGTGACTGCTGGTAGCCTACCCGCGAGCATCCATAAAGATGTTCTGATTCTAGTTACCTATTGTACGTACATGACAAAAAGCTACCATCGCGTTACAAAGTACGAGATTAGATTACATATTATATTGTTCAAGATTCGATTGTGGTTAGTTTTGTTTTGTAGAAGAAAATAATGTAAACATAACCTTACTTTTCTTTACTTCTTCATCCGGCTTCGGCTTTTCAGGTTCACTGTCTGGTTTCTTTTGTGCATCGCTAGAGCAGAGGCGGGCTTGCCTTTTGCCAAATAAATTAACACTCGAAATAAAACTCCTGATTAAAATGCGCATTTCCAAAAATCTCTATTTTTATTTTTACTGAAAGAAAAGTATCAATAGGTACCTACCTACCTAGCGCTCATCAAATAAAAATATTGTGACACTAAGCCACACACAGCACAGAGCCATAAATCAAGAATTCAAGTCAAATAAAAATAAAAGTAGGTACCTACCTACCCACTCTGTGTGCATCTATTGTATTGTATGTACGGCCAGTTAATGCTCAACATTGTACAGCCGTATCAATTGAATAATGTTTCATTTTATAGCTGTACATTATTATGCTGTGTAACTATTTATAATTTTGCAGTAATAATAAGTGATTTTGCAAAATGTGGCCTCCTATTTGACCTATCACGGCTATCGTACATGAGAATGTACTTTGAACACTGCAAAAGAAAATGTATTTTAATTTTCTTGGTACGCAACAGCGAGTATTTACTTGAAATACAGCAAAAGAAAATGTATGTATTGATTGTTTTGGTCGAGTTTTAGTAATAATTAGCTACACGTGACTATTTTACACAGCTGGGTAATATAATTTGGAAATGCACGGCCGTACATAACGATTGCTCATATTGATATTTAAATTATTTTTTTACGGTTGTGCATTAGATTAACTCGCGTCGCGAGAACCACTGACAGAGGCGGATAATTATCTTATCTGTACCGCCGCTGCTGTCAAAATTGTCAAAAACAACAAAATCATCTCCGTTGAATTTTCTAGACAAATTCTCAGAGTACACGTGTACTAATGCTATAATTTTGTATTGTCTTGCAATTTTTGCATCATCTTTTATTCTAGTATCTAAGGGAGTTATTGGGAGAACTCCCTGTGTCGTGTTTATAAGCGCTAGTCGAATCGAAAGTGTATCGTTAGGACCAACAAGGGTCACTGTTTATAAGGGTCACTGTTTACAAGGGTCACGTCGGTCGAATAAAGCCCTAAAATGTCTGAATTTAAAGATTGGTTTAACAGTGTGCCGTTCTTCACCCGGTACTGGCTGAGTTTAACAATAGGATTGAGTTTATTGGGCAGATTTGGTGTCCTGAATATGTACCACTTGATGTTGGACTTTCCGTCTATAGTCTACTCATTCCAGGTTTGTATTCAATCTAATCAACGTATTTAGTATATGAACTGTAGGCTTAGGACATTAGTTTACCGAGACGCAGAAAATGAGGTATTGCAGTTCTTTATCCCAGCAACATTCTTCTCTTGGCATAATAAACATCTCGAAATACGCTATCTACTGTGGCCGTTATTATTTAGAGCTCATCAACTATTACGAGTTTTGTTGAAAGTATAATCTACTATTATTATTTTCAGATATGGAGACCATTCACAGCACTGTTCTTCTATCCTATAACTCCTGGAACAGGCTTCCACTTCATGATAAATTGCTACTTCTTATACAACTACTCTCAACGCCTTGAATCCGGCATGTTTGCCGGGAAGCCAGCTGACTATTTCTACATGCTGCTCTTTAACTGGCTTTGCTGTGTACTAATCGGACTGGTTGTTGGTCTACCGGTATGTATTATCACTTGAGTAAATACACTAAAGTGCAAAAAATAGTATTCAGAAGTGACCATTTATTATCATCCACACAGCATCATCTAGCCCCAAGCTAAGCAGAGCTTGTGTTATGGGTAGATGACTAATATACTTAATACAATACATTACATTTGTAGATATTTTTTATTATACATAGAAAACACCTAGAACACCCGGAATAAACATTTGCAGATTGTACAAACATTTTTCCCAAGGTGGGAATCGAACCTGCAACCTCCTGCTTCGCAAGCAGACATTCGCCCGCTGCGCCACATCAGTTGTCCTTATTACACCTGACATTATATCAGTTATCTTATTCCCATAGTACAAGCTTTGTTTAGATTAGAGCTAGATGATGTCGTGTAAGAATGACCACAAACATAAATATATTTCTTTTATTAATAAATAAATTTGTAATACTTGCAAAACTAATTAAAAAAATTCTTTGCAGATATTAATGGATCCCATGGTGCTTTCAGTTTTGTATGTTTGGTGTCAGCTCAACAAAGACATGATTGTATCCTTCTGGTTCGGAACGAGGTTTAAAGCAATGTACCTACCATGGGTGTTATTAGCTTTCAATGTCGTTATCAGTGGAGGGTATGTATTAGTAAATTTAGTGAAACTGCTGAGGGAATGAGCACATGGCCCACCTGTTGTTAAGTGGTTACCATCCTTTAGCAAAACATTGGCTCACAGGTCACAATAGGTAGGAATGTGATCTATGATGTCATATAAGTCATCTTGGTGGTCATGACCTCTGAGGTAATGCTATATCATGGTTCATTATCATCATGCTATCGGCCTAAATAAGTTCACTGTTGGGCATATTTTTTATATATCCCTGTAAAGTATCCCCCTATAAAGCATCCCTGAGTCAGAGGAAACGAAACATAAAAGATTATTCAAATCGGTATAGCCGTTTTTTAGTTTTGCAAAACTAGAACACAGCAATTGATTTTTATATATACATATAGATAAGCACCACCTAATGTTTCTACTTTAAGGTAGTTTATAAATAATGTTCCTTTATTATTTTAGGGGTTTGATGGAACTGATCGGAATCCTAATTGGCCATATATCATTCTTCCTGCTGTTTAAATATCCTCAAGAGTTTGGCGGCCCTGCTCTTCTCACACCACCCACCATCTTGTAAGTAAATAATAGTTCCGATTTAGCCCCCTGCATAATAAAAACTGTTTTTTTTTATCAAATTCATATGTACAGAAGTAATACTTCTTATGCGACTTTCAACAAGGTTGCATTAAACGTTTAACATGGAGGGGGTATGAAAGCACTGTTTTTTCTCTCATAGCCAGTTACGTTTCGTCAAGCACACTCGTTTTTTTATATTTATTTAGGTACTTCTGTGTATTTTCAGAAAACAACTGTTTCCCGACACGCGACAAATGGGCGGCTTTGGAACAGCGCCTCGCAACGTGAGAACTACGCAGGCGCCACCTGCTGAGATGTTTGGACATAACTGGGGCCGCGGGCAGACGTTAGGAGGGAACTGATATTATAATCTGGCACTCATTAAAACTAAGCTAACTGTTAACCTACCTACTACTAATACAGAACGGTGACGTTTGTACACCCACGTGCAGTAAGATGCCGTCATTTCCATGATTATTTCTACCGCCAAGCAGCTCGCTGTGTTCCGGCTTGAAGTGTGGGTGCGAATTTCAGGCACTTGAGCCATAACACCTGTATGCTTCAGGTAGATGAACGCAGAGTGGTGCATCATAGGGCACGTTTCTAACGAACTTGACCTGCGAGGAAATTCTTATAGGTGATGGTAACCATTTAATATCAGATGGCTTGTTTGGTTAATGAGTTATAAAAAAACAGTCTGAATGAGTTCACTGGACAGTCCATATTATAGTTTGCTGTAATCACCATGCTTTGCAAATGGATTGGTGACCTTAGTACTGGTATTAAATACTCAGGAGATGCTGTTGCTTCGCCCTTGCCTCATTTCCATAGTCGCTTCTTACGACATCCACGGAAGGTGAAGGAGGGGTCCTGTTCTCTGTTGCCAGTTAGTAAAGGCTGTTTTCCACTGTTAGAACAACAACACAACTCAAAAACATACAGTACAGTCTGTAACAGACCAGCCTGTAACATGGAATATAGTCTGTAACATGAAGCACAGTTTGTAATACAGTCTGGGACATGAAGTACAGTCAACTGCACTAAGATTTATTAATTTCATAACTTACTAAATGGTATCACAACATTATAAATAAACTCATACTGTGATCACTGGCGGGCATCGTAGCAGAGTATTTTACCACTGCATATTTTTCTTGTCTAATTAAATTAAAGTATACATTATAACGGTTAAAAGTGGCGTTGGCATGCGTAAAAAGAAATATTTACAAGTTTTGTAATACTGCCGTGCTTTTTGCGTGTGTACAATAATAATTGCCGCAGCTTCTGATGCTTAGACGATTCTAACTCTGATGCAACAAAAATTTGAAAATCATGAAATCAGTTGGTGAGTTTCATGTTCTTTTTGAGTATTTACCAAATATTTTAATGTAATGTTGTGAGTTGTGACAACAATTTAAAAATTACGAAGTGTATACATCTTTGTGCAGCCAACTGTACATAACTGATCACTTTTATTTTGAAAATGGGTTTCAGTATATACTATGTTGTGTTGTAAACTGTCTGAAAACGTGAAATGAACTATTGTTTTATTTATTTATTTACAAACATTACACCTATTACCTGTTAAACAAACTCCAGCTATTAATAAAACAGCTAACTGAAGTACCTATCTGTTTTATTATTAGCTATCTATCCTACTATAGATAATTGAAGATATGATAAATGCTTGAAAAATAATTAGGTACTTAGTGTAATTATAAAAAAAATTACTAATTATTTACATATTCTATAAATTTTACCAACATGCTATTTCGTGTTAGGTATATCTTTAGAAAATTCAATGGAAAAGATTTTTAACGATAGTAATAATAAAGATAATATATCATGATAAAGTACATAATAATTAGATTATATGCATAGAAACTAATTTGTTTAATATTTTATTAATTTGAATGTAAAATATTAAGCAGTTTTTGTAGTAAGATTGTTTGATATTCCCTCGACTCCACTAAGGCGCATTTAATAATATTAACCAGGTAACTAGTGGAAACATGCGCGACTTGTGAGATTTTATACTTCAACCCTCACTGCCCCCACTCAAGGGTCGAATCTTAGGAAATTCTTAGTAGGCACCTAGACAAGCATACGCTGAATATTTCAAGTCTACAACTAGGTAGTGGTTTGGTTGTCCGCTGTCTATGTCAGTTAGTCAAGACAATTCTAATAAGTAAATATACAGAATGGTTCTTTGAGAAGGGCGGTTTGTTATGGAGTTATTGTTTTCTTATAAATTGGGAGCATGACTCCTGTCACTTTTCTCTCACCTCGCGTGGTTTCGCACTTGTCCATCACCGCCCTTCTGGCCGCCCACTGGTGGACATTGCTCTATCTAGTCCCAAAACAAGCAAAGCTTGTACTATGGCATGGTAAAGCCTTACCATATATTTTTGCTACAGAGTGTAACCAGCTCCATTATTAAGTCAAATCGCAGTCACGAGGGACGGAATGAAGTCTAAAGTTAGTCGAGAAAAAAGCCTGGCGACTACAAAATAGCATAATGCCGTTTATGATACTTTATCTAAATATAGATCATTTAAACATCATACCTACCATTGAAGCAATGTTGCTGTTCAAAATATCAGTGTTTTTTTTTTTCAATAAATGTAAGTTAAATCAAGTTTGTTTTTTTTTCTATATTTCCACAGCCGGAACTCTTAAATGTATATCATGGTGGGTACCTAGCTCTAGTTCTGTGACGCCTTTTGTTTTTATGCCGTCACTTTTTGTACTAAAGCACTATTTTTTGTGCTTTGGGCACTGTAATCACTGATGGGTACTTACCTACTAATTTGACACCAATGAAAGATGTAATTCTTCTAAGTGTCAATTTAACAATAAATCAATACCTAAGTAAATTAACATAACTTTATTCAACTATACATATCCACAATTCAACTTAAAAAATCAGTGATGGTCTTCTTTTGGGTCATACTTTCCATGCTGTTTCTCCCAAATAGCAATGAACTCTTTCTTACGTTGCTCACGTTTCTTGAAATATTCTGGATACTGTGCCTTTTCTAGGGGGTGCCAGTAATCAAGGACCCAGTCGGGAGGGGTCACTACTCTTTCGTGGGCAACACCTCCAACGCTCGTGGCAACTGAAAGGGAAAGAACACAGAATTTAGCAATAAATTATGTATTATTTAAGCACATTAGCAATGTTAGCCTTATAAAGATTTGTCAAAAGATAAACAAAGCTAAAATTATCTCAGTTGCACAATAGTTTACGCAGAGGGCTTTAGTGTTGCCATCTCTTACCAATGCAAAATAATGACAAAAGAAATACAGATATCCTAAGTAATAAACTATAAGAGGCTCATTGTCACATTATTATATGTGCAGTAATTGTAAATTTGCTAATATCAAACATAATATGAACAGAAACATCAAGGTAACATATCTTCCCAACTATATCATTGAAATCTGGAATAGTCTGCCAGTAGTAGTGAGTGCTCAATCAACTCTCTTAAAAACAAGATTAGACAGACACAAGTGCAGCTGCATTAGCATTAAATTACAGGCACATGATGCGTAATACATGTATGCCTCAGGTTGATGGATGCAGAGCAGTGCATCAAAGGACATTTGTCTCCCAATGCTGATCAAACTATTGGTGCCAGTCTCTGAAGTTAGGTCTGAAGGAAGTAGCTGATGTCAAGGAGTTACTTATGCCTTTATTACTTCAGAAGACATGCTCTTAGGTATATAATAAATAAATATTTGTGGACATTTTTACACAACATAATTATGCCCCTGTGGGCAAAGATAGCCACCGATTGGCTTCCTGACACAGCGAGAAGGAGACGCGGCAGACCCAAACGGAAATAAATAATCATGCCCTAAACAAAACATAGCTTGTCACTATGGCATGTCATAGCACTACATTCATCACTCTGAGAAGTAAAAATGATATCTGCATGTACCAGCCAGCACCCATACCCAAACGATATACAGAAGACCACTTACAAACTCTAGGGATAGGATGCTGGGTCAAGAAGAGTTCTTCCTCCCCCTTCTTCAGCAGGTCGACTGCAACCCTCATATCTTGTTCCTTAGCATGCACATCAAACCTGTTCCTGAGTAGCACTGCGTGGTAGCGGTATACATTGCTGAAATTGAATCAGTTATATTAATATAAAAAAAATATTTGAATTCTGTGTGCTAGATAACCAATAGCAATCAAGGTTGAGAAATCTATCAAACGCTTGAAAACACCAGGATTGGTTACAATAGATTTACAGTTGTTATTGGCTGCCAGGAAAACAGGAAAAATGGAGATAAGTTTACAATTTAAATTCCACTACCTACTTGTGCTATTAGGTACTACAAACTCAAAACAAACAAAAATATAACCTCTGGAGTTAATTGCAAGCAGTAGAGTAGTTCAAAAACGAGCATTCTATTCAGTATCTGGAGTATTATTCTGGAAAAACAAGGATAGATAGGAATGAAGAGGATCACATAGAAAAATTACGTAACTTTAAAACTAGCAGGGGCACCGGGAAAAAATAATTTGAAATAGATAAATCTATTTACCGTCTATCGTAAAACGCTTCTAGATTACGCAGAGCCTTTTTGTAAAGGCTGCAAACCTTTTGCGCATGGGTTTTTATTCCAAGAGGAACACTCGCCATTTTTGTTATTTTTCTGCAGAGCGACTGACTTCTGACACTGACTGAGTGAACAAAACCAAAGTGGCGTGACTTGACAATAATAATAATAAATCTTTATTTCAGACAGCTTACAGGTCCATAATATTAAAGATATACACAAATAATACACACAGTCAATACACAATTAATACTAATTAAAAACTATTTGACAATGACAAATAGAAAAAACTAACTGCTTCGCTAAATTACGGGCAGCACTGTAGATAGAGATCACAGACTGACTACTAGGATGCGATGCTAACGCATGTAGGTAGAGATGCTTGCTTGCTCCATGAGAGAAATTGACTAAATAAATGAAATGCTATGATTGTCCAAAACAGGATTAGAGCTAGTTACCTGCTGGGCTGGCTCAGGCTGACGGACAAACGCTATACCACAGACTACTAGGATGCTAACGCATCGCTATACCTACTCGGTAAACTCGGTTTTAGGTAGGTACTGACAACAGAAAAGATGCCTGTATAATACAAAATAAAGACTCAATGGAAAGTAAAAAATTCAGATTGTAACTGGTAACCAGTTACAATCTGAATTTTTGAAACTTGAATATGTACCTAATCTCCAAGGTAGGTACTTCAACAAATACACAATTTTTCACCTATTTTTTGTAAGGACGCATCATAATGCATTGTTTAGTTGGTAGGTCGCAAAAGTTATAGGTTTACCTAGCTAGATAATCTGCAAAGATTATCGAGCATCTTGCTTAGCGTGCATAACATGCATCGTCAGCCTTGTAACAGATGTGCGAATCTTCGTACGCCTCAAGGCTTCATAATTTGATGTGCATTGTTTCGACATTTTGAGGCGACAAAGGCTAAAATAGATGTAGGTTAGGCAAGGGCCTACGAATGAAGATAAGGAGACAAAACTATAAGGTCACGCATTCAAATTGTCACCTCCACAACATTTTGGAACACCTTGGTTGATTGTAACGTGAAGTTTCGTAAATAATAACGTAAGCGTAACACAAGGACCCACCTTGGGTCCCATTTATTTAAAAGTCGATACCCTCTATTAGGTCCAATAAAGAAGTGATGAAACGAAATACTGAATGGCATAGACATCACGTACTTTGCATAAAATACCTACCGACTTATTTTTTAAGACAATTTCATTGATAAGCAGTAAAAAAGTAAAAAACGTTTAGTCACGGTGCAGGATAGTCTATAGTTGTTAGTTAGTATAGTATCTATAACAGGTACATAAGTAGGTATACATGACTATTGGGGTCGAAGAAAGTTGGGAAACGCCGTGATGACCAACCAGAACCGGCTTGGAGATATTATTGCTTGTTCTGGGCTTGTAGTGTTGTAACTTGTGGAGTTGAAATGGGCTTAAGTCTCTCGTAAGAAGTCTGCTAAAGTTATCATAGAAAAAAAAACCGGCCAAGTGCGAGTCGGACTCGCACACGAAGGGTTCCATACTATTATCTATAATAAAAACAACAAAAAAATTACGTTTGTTGTATGAGAGCCCCCTTAAATATTTTTTTTATTCTGTTTTTCAGTATTTGAAAATTCCAACTCTCTAACTATCACGTTCATGAGATGCAACGGTGACAGACGGGCAGGCAGATAGCGGAATCTTAGTAATTAATGGGTCCCATTTTACCCTTTGGGTACGGAACCCTAAAAAAACAACACAGCAAATATAGGTACTTACAAACATAATTTAAGTAAATACTAAAACCACGACTAATAAGTACTTAAGACAAATTTTTGGGAGGATAATATAAAAACCTTTGTGATTTCCTTAAGTGCAGGTAAGCACTATAAAAAACAAATAAACTAAGTAAATACTGTTTCTATATTTCTATGGCATAAATTCCAGAAGAAAATCCGAAGAAAGTGACCATATTTTATACGTGCTACAGTAGGTAGGTACAAGTGGACAGTGGTGTCCATCACCTATATAACATAGCATTACCTAGCAGGTCACATTCGTTTGCAACACGCTCTACTAGGTACTGCACTGCGTCCATCAACCTGTGACATACAGGGTGTCAAGCCTCATGTGCCTGTAATTTCACTGTCACCCACACCCTTCAACCCGGACATGCGCGCTGCTTGGAGGCAGGAATAGGCATGGTGGTAGTACTTCCTCGGACGAGCCTTTCACTAAGAGCTCTACTACTCTTCATACATGTAAACTTTGACGATTCGAAAAACGTTTATTACGTTACATGACAGGTTACAAACCCACCACCGCGCTGCGCTGCTAGAATACTAAGGTTTTCTTCAACCATTGGGTCCCACGAACTTATCAAAAGCCTGGGTCACTCACACTAGACTCCGGTGCTCTCCCGACAGTGAATTTTGAAAAAGCTTATTTAGAAATTCACAATAATAGAGATAGGTAGGTACCTAGAGCATTTTACTCTTTCGCTTTCGTATACTTAACGGAAAAGTAAGTAAGTAAGTAGGTATAAATTTGCATAAGTAAACTTGTACTTTTTTAGTCTATAGAAGGTCAGGTACACTTTTATAGACTCTGGTTAAATTATAATTTAACCAGAGTCTTATAGACTTTATAGGCGGTGGCGAAGTTGGTATCGCATCCCCGTATCAAGGGGAAGGTCGTGGGTTCATATCCTACTCGAGGAAAATAATTTTTGGGATAATATAAAAATCTTTGTAAATTATAATTGTTATTATGTTAGGTAGGTACCCTACCTTTAACTACTGGTCCGTAAGAGTTCCAAATATGTTCGGAAGTACCTCGACTACCCTTTTAAATACCTACCTATACCTACCTACCCAATTACCCGACTGCTTCTGTAGATCTTTTACAGAGCACAAAAACGCTCTACAATAATCTCAGCTCGGCGTTTTATAGAAAGTTACCTGGCCGCGCGTAGAATGTGTTTCTTGTCCTACTGCCTCAGTGTTCGACTCAACTTCATAGATGCTCGACGGGCGCACAGTTGATTTTCTGCGACTTTACTTGCGTACTTATCAACATTTTATTAGGTTTATATTCGTGTGAATACCAAAAAACCTCCTATAAAATAAACCTGTTGAAATAGTGCCTTGATCAACGTTCCTGACTTTCAAATTGGAATTTCCCTACTTTCTCAGGTAAGTTTCTTCTTTTTTTGGGAGATGTAATTCATTATCAGTTAGTAGGTAACTGAACAAAAGATTTGCGATGTTTTATGACTCAGGAATGTGCCAGTTTACGTGTAAAACTCCAGCGTAATAAAGTTTCCGGGACTTATAGAGGGTGCAGATATTTCTGCTTCCAAAAACACCACACAATTCGTGTAAATTTACCCTGAAGAACAAGTAGGTACCTACTCCGATTATAACCAATATCTAATCTGTGCCAATACGCAATTACAGTAAAAGAAAATAAACAAATACATTTTGTAACTTTAAAGCTGCCTAACCAGTTTTTTTGCAACTAAAAAGTGGGACATAATGCCCATTACGATCACACTCATTGTCTAAAGTGAAACCACTTGCGTATTTTCACTTTCAAAAGTTTCAAAAGCTTTCTTTGAACTCTTACTTTTAATTTTATCGTTTGGTTTATTATGGCTAAATAGAATTGACTGGAAACTCATCTTTTTAAACGTAAATAGATGAATTTCCAATAAATTCTATTTTACGACAATTTTGTTACGTAACGACATAAGTAACTAATCAAAAAATGCCATCGGCTCATTCATTATATGAAAAAAATTGTGACAGTTTCAATAACGTCTAATGTATTTAAATTCTATTCTGTTCCAAAATAAAGTTCTTTTGATTTTCGTTCGTTCGTTTTTAGTTCTTCATTTACATACCTACCTCTGATCTCTATCTGATGTACCTACTACTTTTATATTAAAAATTTTAACTGATCATACTTTTAGGTTGATTAATAATCACAACAAAATGAAATTGTACGTCCTTTTGAGTGAAAAAACAAAGTAAATTTCAAGATAAATAGAATGGATGTTCGTTTTTTGACAAGCATCTTCGTCCTCATTAAAAACTATCTAACAGAACTAAAATAACGTGGGCACTTACACTTAGTGGCTATAATACAATGGCACGCAAGGTATGTATAAAATTAATGACACACCGTCAATTCGTATGTCAACACCGACGCCATGCCATGCTTATTTGATTAGCTATATTGCTTTTTCAAGGCAATATGTTTTTGCTAATAGGGACACATTAAACTCTTACGTAATACTACCTAATGAGGAATATTATGTATTAGGTTAGGTATGACAATAGGCAAATGAGGCCAAACATGAATTAAAAAATATGTAGATAAGTACAATAAACCATGGAGGTGCGGTTTCAATTCTGTTTTGTTACTGGCGAAACAAAAACCGTTTTTATCCGGCTTTATTTTCCCGAGTTCGGAAAGGCAAGGCATGGTGGCCAAGCATGGATGTAGCGATATATAAAATTTGACCTATAGTCTCATACATTACATGAAGATCGAAATTTATCACGATTGGTAGCATTGCATGGAACTTAGTTAAAACGCTAGGTCGACAAATTCTAGAAGTTTTACCGAATTTATCGATAAGATATGCCGAGGTTTGTTCTGTGCTAGCGGGTGTAGATAAAATTCGACAGGCACTTGATGCAGTAAAATAAAAGGTTTGTTTTTTTACTTACCCTGAATAACGGGAGCTGTTCTACTTATTTAAGTAGGTATATACCTGCGCACTTAGATGCATGAAATAATGGCGTTGCGTTAAATTGAATTGTGCAAGACAAAACCGATCATAAAGACGAAAGCAATTTCGATGTCAGACAGTAGAGCAGGGAGACAGTTACATAAGTATATCACAAAAGGGATATGAAGGTTAAACATAGGTGAGAGTAAGCTAAAAGGAACTAACAACTTGCACTGCACAGCTATCCCTACAGCAGGCTCTTCAAGACATACAGGAAAACCATTTTTAAAAAGGTGATGAGTGTTCTAATCTTAGACGAGTGGTTTACTCGTCTAAGGTTCTAATACTTTACAAAATATCTTATTGATAAGAGTGTTGTTTGTTAATTGTCGAGATAGATCTAAATACCAAGAAAGTAAATGTAATATAGTAGAGACCTACCTAGATTGACCAAGTAGTAAAACTATTCTATGTCACTTTGACTCTATAGAATTCAACTTCGAACACATGTTTTCCATGATGACCATAATTAAGCAAACAAAAATGTAACAGTCAAATCATTAGGTTTTTCAAAAACAATTAGGTATATTGAAAAATCAGAGCAAATTTTATTGAAAATTGTTTTTATTTATCACTATTTGTATAATTTAAGTATGGATGGTATGGAGCAGTAATTTTACACCCTGTATAAAATAATATAAGTATATCTGAAATCGCTGCGCCTCCGCTGGTTTGCGCTGGGCCTTTGTCAATTAGTTTAATGTGTTTATGGCTCCGTTTGAAAAAACTTCACGTGTGATAAGCAAAGCTTAAAATACTCACAACTTTACTATTAGTAGTATGTATACAAACATTGCGCACTTAATTTTGCAAACGGGAAATATTAAGAAGTTGGTTAGTCGGTAAACAGGAGGCTTACGTAACGCTTGATACCTAAATCTTTCGCAAACCATGGAGGTAGGGCCTACATTTTATATTCATAAGGCTCCTCTGCTTACCATAATATCCACCTACCAATTTATAAACGCGAAAGTGTATCTGTCTGTTATAATTTTATGCTCAGTCGGTGGTAAGTACCTAAGTACCATGCCTATTTCTCCCGCCAAGCAGCTTGCTGTGTTCCGGTTTGAAGGGTGTGGATGCCGGTGTAATTACAGGCACATGAGGCTTAACACCTGTATGCCTCAGGTTGATGGACGCAGAGTAGTGTATTGTAGGGCACGTTCCTAACTGACGTGACCCACAAGGCAATGATTTACTATAGGCGATGGTAACCACTTAACATCAGGTGGGCCATATGCTTGTTCCATCAGCAAATTGAATTAAAAAAAAGTACCTAAGTACTGAAGATGCTCCTGCCCTTTTGCCTTTTACGACAGCCACAGGTGATGGAGGATGGTATTTGTTCCCTGCTGTCATAATGAGGAAAGCGGGAAGCGCACTTTCGAACTATGCAGCGGTTATCCCAATAACTTGGCTTGGTTTATCACAAACTTGGAGTGTTTCATTTAAGCCGTAAGTCGTTCATTTGTAAGTGACGTACCAAAAGTAAAGGTTCTTTGTCTACAGCTCTTTTCATTTAATTTGATTTTGAAGAATTAATTTAATTAATTAATTATTTACCCTTTCGCTATTAATTGCCCTTTTCTCTCATTATTAACCACTTACAGGCTGCATGTTTACTATATTTATTATGTGCCTTATGAAGGAAGATATTTTCTTGTTCACCTTTCAAGAAATATTTATTTCCATATTCACTTTGGTAAAAGTTCAAGGAGAACCCACAGTTATACTGTGGGTTTTTGAAGGGTCGTTGTTGCCTACCTAGGTACCGCAAAGTTTTATTTTAATTGACAAGCAAGGTTGGTGGCGCTTAAAATAACCTCAAGTGACGAAATAAAAAAAGAAATAATATATCTTTCAAATATATCTTTATTTGGAACTAAAAGATGGCACAGGTTTGTAGAAAAACGATAGTATCCGCTAAGTTTATAAAACTGTGTCGCGAACATTAACGCCCTCCGAATTCAAAAATCCAAACAATATGTAGATTTAGGTAGGTATTCTAAGTTTAACAAGAAGAAACTAGTAGTAAGTACTAAGGATAAAAACTTTATTACCAAATTACAACTTTGTTTTGTAAATATAAAGTATTTTTATTTTCCACTATAATTTTATTATCATTTTGTGCACTGCCGTCCCTTACTGCTTTGCTCATTACTCTCCATCCCAAGGTTGCCTGGAAGAAATCGCTTTTAATTCGATAAGGCCGCCCATTGTATTGTTAACTTGTCTGTTTTTTTAACAAATTGTCCTTATGTACAATAAAGTATTATCTATCTATCTAACCTACCTACTGTTAAATTATGGATGTATATTAAGATATTTATAGAGAAGTGCCACTAAATTTTGGTAGTAGGTTACATAAACTATTGTTATAGTCATATCCTCTGTCAAATAAGTCAGTCGATATTAAAATTTAAAAGTTTGTCCAATAAAAACATACCTACTTATGGCCTCTACAGTGAGCCAATCGGACAGGTTATGAGGCCACACCTAACCTCAACCACAGAATAAATAATAGTACCAGCTTCTCGAAGAGGAATAAAATATACAGAACGAGTAACTAGCATATCCTACTAATATTATAAACGCGAAAGTATGGATGTATGGATGGATGGATGGATGTTTGTTACTCTTTCACGCTCTAACCAGAAAAGATTTAGATGAATTTTGGATTAAACATAGATTATAACTTGGATTAACATATAGGCTACTTTTTATCCCGAAAAAATAACGGAAACGGGAAAAAAACTGCCACGCGAGCGAAGCTGCGAGCGGCCACTAGTACCTAATAACATAATATATATACGTATATTATGCGTGATTAGGTATATATGCTTCCAGAAACATAACATAATAGGTTAATATTGAGTGGTACTTTAACACCTGCAGTTTCAGGAGTAATCTTATTACACCCTGTATACATAAAACATTGATTTGGTAGCTTCGATCAAAAATAGTATTCTTGATCGAAGTTTGGTAGGTATTCATTGAAATTACAGGCACATGAGGCTTAACCATGATTATTATACGGCAGTAAGTAATAATATATTAATAATAATTCTGGACAATCCACACAGCATCATCTAGCCCCAAGCTAAGCAGAGCTTGTGTTATGGGTACTAGATGACTGATATACATAATACAATACATTACAATACATTATAATAAGTATGTCTCTAGTGGTTCTATCGATCGGTGGATCTAGTGGTTGTTGGACGCAAGGTAGTGCTACGTGGGCATGTAAGTGGTACCTGTATAACGTACGTGACTTACATGGCAATGCTTTGTTATATGTGATGGTTACCACTTTACATCAGACTAGCGGTCCGTCCCAGCTTCGCACGGGTTTTAGTAAGGATCCCTAATTTTTTTGAAAATGTAATATAGCCTATGTCACCCGGGGATAGTATAACTTCCCAACGGTGAAAGAATTATTCAAATCGGTCCAGTAGTTTCGGAGCCTATTCAATACAAACTAACAAACAAATCTTTCCTCTTTATAATATTAGTATAGATAGGCCATAATGCTTATTCCACCAGCAGTAGCATAAAAGAAGGTTTAGGTATTATAGATAGAGAGCTAATAAAAAAATCTGACGACCGATGTGGCGCGGCGGGGGATTGTCCGCCTGCGACGCAGGAAGTTGCGGGTTCGATTCCCGTCTTGGGATAAATGTTTGTACGATCTGCAAATATTTATTTCGGGTGTTCTGGGTGTTTTCAATGTATAATAAAAAATATCTATACATATATATAATGAATTCAGTCATATAGTACCCATAACACAAGCTCTGCTTAGCTAGATGATGCTGTGTGGACTGTCCAGCATTATTATTATTATTATCAGCAAATTGTATAAAAAAAAACCTAGCTAAGTAACTACCTAGTAACAATAGGTATACTTTCGTTTTCCTGTAAAAGTAGCAATAAGATAAATGTCCAGCTCAGTGTAAATGTAAACTCACTGTCCCCATTACGCACTACTGGACAGGACTTTCACTGCACTAATGATGCCAATTGGCATTATCTTGTTTAATTATTGCTGTCTAGAATTTTTATATTTATCCCGTTATGTACTATCATAATCATCAGTCTGTAGCCTGTTGTTTATGAACGAATTTGTCGTTAAATGTAGCTGTTTAAGTATACAGGGTGGTTTTTTGAGAAGGGTGGTGATGGACAACCCTGAAAAAAATATAAAAGTTCAACCTAATTACAACCATGTCACCTAGTAAATAATGTTACTAATTGTCGAGAGAAATAAGAGTTCACTTCTTAAGTGAGCTTTTATTTACAGAGGCGGATTCGGATCGAAGTTTTCAAGAGTAATACATACAGGTATACCAGGGTCTGAGACCTGATATTAAGGCACGCGTGCGTTACTATCGCCTATAACAAAGTATTGCTTCGTAGGTCACGCACATTAGGAACGTACCTACCCGATGCACTGCTCAGAGACCATCATCATGTAGGTACCTATAATTTCACCGGCATCCACACCCTTCAAACCAGCAAGCTGCTTGGCGCCAAAAATAGGCATGGTGCTAATACTTACCCTGAAGAGCCCTTCACGAAGAGCTCTACTACTGCTACTACCTATGCTAAATTGAGGGTCAGCTTCAGGTCAGGCTGGTACCGATTTTAGGTCCAACGTAATACGATTACAGATAGACAGCGGTGTCTTAGTAACTTAGTAACTTAGTCTTAGCGTGACTTATTTGCTAGTAACTAGCAAATAAGTCACGTCATAATTCCTAAGCAATAGCTTCACCTGTCTATTCTGCTGGACCTTTTGTAATCTGTTCAGGTCTTTATGAGCCTTTTAAAGAAGTAATTATGAACACAATGAGCAGTTTCTTTTGTTCGGCTGTAGTAAGGAATTATTTAGGAGCGCTAAAGTTATATATAGCTGTCCTTGTTGTTTCTCTGTTCTTTGAAGTAGACGGTAACATTTTTAGGGTTCCGTACCCAAAGGGAAAAACGAGTCTGTCCGTCGGTCATCAGGCTGTATCTCATGAACCGTGATTGTTAGAGAGGTTAAATTTTCACAGACGATGTATTTTTGTTGCCGCTATAATAACCAATAATAAAAAAGAGAATAAAATAAATATTTAAAGGGTTTTTTTTTGCTTTTTTTTATAGATAATGGTACGGAATCCTTCGTACGCGAGTCCAACTGGCACTTGGCCAGTTTTTTAGTATTGTCAAATAATAAAAAATAAAAAATAATTAGTTTGCGTCTAACTTTGAAACAAAAATTATATTGTCAAAATTGATCTATCTGAAATGTGTCATATCTAGACCCCATCCACCTCATCATTATCATTAACAGTTTATAGAAGTTCACTGCTGGGCACAGACCTCACCCATACGTTTCCAGGAAGAACGATTTTGAGGCCTTTCCATTTATCGACTTCTACCCATCCGTCCACGATGGCCAAATCATAGTTTCAACCGGTATTCATACTTTTTTGTAGGAAAGAGGAGGTCTACCGTAAAATATTTTTACCGCAATGTCTTAAAAAGTTATGACTTATCTAGGTAGAGTAAATGTTAGCAAGTTATCTAGGTAGAATACCCTAAGACCCTACACATAAGACCCTATACATAAGGCCCTTGAGGCTTTTATGTTTACCTTTATTATAGATACGTATCTCATTTTAAGTAAACTGTATAGTTTTTATGAGAAATAAAATTCCTTAAACCTGAGCACTAGTTACGTTAATACCTAATTTACCACACACATTTTGATTGTGAATTCCCATATCGTATTTATTCCTGGTTATTGTTGAACCAGTTTTCAATTGTGAAACGTACACGCGGAGTCGAATAACTGTTACTTACTAAGTACCTAACTTTACTTTTAGATACTTTGCAAGAGTAACTTTCTGCAGGTATACTCTTTTTTTTTTTTGTGGCATCTGTCCGTCTTGCGGACAATTTTGCCAATGTCAAGTGGGTTGAATAAATTCTTTTCAGTCAAGTCGAGTCGGTAAAAAAAGTAAAGTCAGCCGCCATCGGTTTTGAAGAAAAAGATGGCGTTTTTCTTCAAAACCAAAGGGAAACATTTTCGTTCAAATCAGGATGCCTCATAACACACTTTCATTTCAATTGTTCACACTTGTGCTAAGACCTCAAGTAATGATGGTTAAAATACCACCAAAATTACCCATCAGAACTTAAAATAACACTAGAAAAACAATTAAAATGAAAATACAATGTGACAGAAAAGATGACAGAAAACGAATCCAGGTCTACTTTTAGAGACGATAAACGAAGTTTCGTATTGTCGTTTTAAGTTACACTACGCGGCATGTTAGGCAGTGCCAACTGGACTTTGACAGCTGTCGAGTTGCCCCGCAGTATATTACAAAACAACAATAAAAAACTTCGTTTATCGTTTCTAAGAGTAGACCTGCTGCACTGAATAACTTGCTGCCCGCTAAACCCTTTGTTTAGGTAGCTAACATGCTTAGTGAGGATGAAAAGACCGTGAATAGGCAAATAGGTAAATCACCAATATTTGTCTACGATAAACAGTAAGACTGACCATGAATGATTTTACACAAAACTCAAATAAGCTCACGCATAGGATACGAGAGATATGTCCACTTAATTAAAATAGACAAATGAACGAATTTGTCAAATGTCAAAGTTCTGATTAGGTGATATAGACAATGAACAAAGTCAAATGTCAAAGTTGAAGGTTGAAAAAAGGATGAGTAGAGTTCATTAGATGTATAGGTTCGGTAACGGTAGGTAATAGGTATCTATGTGTACTTTTATTATCTGTCCATTAGTAAATTTAAGTACTTGAGCTTAAGTTGGAGCGTGTCGTTATAATTTTATTAAATGTGTTTTTAATGTGAAAAAATAATATTGTATGCCAATTACTGACCATTACTTGCCCAAAATGTCAATTTATTACAGTAAATCCAACAAACCTACTTAGCTACTAGCGTGTACCTGTTATAAGGGCAATACCCTACATAAAAAACGCTTAAAAGCATTGCTTGAAGGGCCCTATGTCGCAATATTTCGGGAGCTAACGGGTCGGGGCATCGAACTTACCAGGGCCAGTTGAACTTGATCACTGCATATTGTGTGACGTGCCGGCAAAATGTGAAGTAAGTGAAGTAGGTACTTAACTAAGTAGTGGTTAGTTTTAGTGCACGGAAGTTCAAGTTGTCATGGTCTTAGAAATCTATAGCCAAAGGTATATAAATAAGATAGGAACTGGAAACAGGTTAGTTGTATGAACCTTGGTAAGTAAGCGGCTACCTATTGTAAATTAACTCTAAGTACATAATAAGGACGATTAAAAATTTAAATACATACCTAGATAAATCTAGATCGGTCTTTTTGCTCAATTTCAATAACTTATTTAAACGACCTTGACGTGACCATTGCATTGGTGACCCGGACATAAGGTAGTTGGTATATAATACAGTTCACATAAAATAACAAATTTAATTTAAGCCCTCTTGAGCCGAATTGCACATAGGCAAGTTTTTATTATTGGGAAAGTTACCCAAGTTACCCCCGTTACCTAAAAAAGAGACCTAGGTTGGTACGGTAACCTAAATTTCATGTTGCAGCATTTTACCAAAAGTTCTGTTTCGATCTGTTGAATTAAGTAACTACTGTCATCACTACGCCGCCACCGCCGATAATTTCTCAACTGAATCGATGACGAAAATTGCCAAGCAAAAGGCGAAAGTGAAAGTATTGGTAGTTTGAAGGTCACAAAATCATAATCAAGCTCTTCTTGAATAGTGAATTGGCGCTATTTAATAAAATCCAAATACTAGTGCATGTATTTGCATGTGCATGCATAACTATTAGATATACCTAGGTATAAACTTACTAGCGGCCGATCGCAGCTTCGCCCGCGTGGAAGTTTTTTTTCCGTTCCCGTCCTTTTAAAAAAAGTAAAGGGGTAAAAAAGTAGCCTACCTATACTATATGTTAATCCAGGTTAAAATCTATATGTATTTCAAATTTTATCCAAATCGGTTCACTGGTTAGAGCGTGAAAGAGTATCCATTCATCCAAACTTTCGCATTTATAATAATTAGTAGGATTTCAAACAGGTTCCGATAAAATTAAAAAGCTGTGAGATGAAAACACTATACCTGTTTCTAAGTAATATAGGTATTAGCCGCTTATCAATATGGTGACCACGCTTGTTTACTATGAAAATGTTGTTATTAAACTTATTTTATTTGTTTAATATTTTTGGAAATTTCTACACAACATCCTATAGATAGCCCCGAGCAAAATAAGTTATACTATGGGAACTAGATGACTATATTTTAAGTTTTTTTTGTAAATATGTAGTTAATATACCTACAATATAACTTCATATCTTATAATAATAATAATAAAGCCTTTATTGAACAATCTTATAAAGCATATTTATATACCTACTTAACTAAAATATTTAACATAGACATAAAATATTTAACATAGTTTTGCGAAGATTGTCTTGCTACTCAGCATAGGCCTACCCTTAGCCCTAAGCCCCTAAGCCTCTTTAACTTCATATCTTACCATTACTTAAATCTTACTCATTACAGTTATGGCGACCTCAGTCCTGCAGCCAAACGGGTGTCGGGACCAGCTAAAGGCTGATCTCATTGAGCCAAGAGTCCCAGATGACTCCACGCACCAGGAGACTGAAGAGAGGGAGTCGGGTGATCTCCCTCAAGAGCTCCGCGATAGAGCCAGGGTCGAGCTAAGAGAAGAACTGGCGTTAAGAAACCAGGCTTTGACGCAGATGCGGCACTTTATTGAGAAACATCCAGCTATAAAGAAATGTCGAACTGGTAAGTGAACCTGAATCTTACAATAGTGGTAGATTAAATACTTTCTGCGGTGAACTTCTTGCAAGTTTATTAATTAGAAATTAGATAAATGATCTAATCTAAATACATATTACTCAAAGGTGACTGACTGACTGACTGACTGACATAGTGATCTATCAACGCACAGCCCAACCACTGGACGGATCGGGCTGAAATTTGGCATGTAGGTAGATGTTATGACGTAGGCATCCGCTAAGAAAGGATTTTGATTAATTCTACCCCCAAGGGGATAAAATAGGGGATGAAAGTTTGTGAACGGGAAAAAACTCCACGCAGGCGAAGCTGCGAGCGGCCGCTAGTAATACTACTAAAGTTCCTTTAAGTATACCTTATGATCAGTCCGATGAACCTCAACCAGCAGAAATAGGGTCAGTATGTCATTCAGGTTGTTCATTGACTTGGTACCTACATTACGTCACCGTATGGCGAATTCACGAATCTGCAAAATACACATTTCAAAAGAGAGCAAAAAAACTTCAAAAAATATGTTTTTACACTTTTCAAATAGTTCCCAAGAGCCTATTTTGAACTTTTATATCTTATCGTTACCTAATTTAATTGAAAGCATGTTTTTTAAGCTTTTCTTAAAAGCATTTTAAACTGTTCGGCGTTATAAAGTCAGTTTCGTGAAAAGTGCAGATTCGTGAATTCGCCATGAATGTGACGAGGGTGATTTTCTTATAAAAAAAGTTTCATTCGTTCTTCTATTGGTCCGACTACGCTAGAACTTCATTGAACTATGTTTCATTATGAAACATAGTTCAATGAAGTAAGTAGCAGCTAGTAAGTAATGCATGAAATTTTCATACATTACTTACCTACTAGCGGAGTTTCGCTAGAAGTTCGTCCGCGTGAGTTTTTTTCCTACAAACTTCAACCTCGTTTAGAGGTTGAATTTCGGGAATTCCTTTTTTAGTACACATCTACGTACCAAGACCAATAACCAACCAAGACCAATACCAAGACCAACCATTCGTACCAAGACGAATATACAATGAAAATTTCAAGTCTCTACGACCAGTGGTTAAGGCTGTGCGTTGTCTAGGTAAATCTCAGTCAGTGAGTCAGGGCAAAGATTCTTATAATTGGTATAGATTTCTTTGGTAGGTAGGTAGGTACGTATTTTTGGTTGTCCTTGAATAACTCTCTATTCTCATAATTGAAGCGTAAATCTATTCCATGGTCCACTCGTTTACACGCAACAGGCAATTCACACTAACCTTGCCGTGCTGTAGGTATTCAACAGATTTATATCTCAGACGTACTTACTAATACTGATAATATATTCATGAAGCAAACCACAGGATAGATTCATCAATTCTGATCACACAACCTTACGCTGACAGTTGACCATACGATAGTTATAGCGTTTATGCATAGCGCTAGCATGACGGGATGGTGGTGCGGTCAAATCCCACTCGGTGCAACTTTTGGGATATTATAGCGGCAATAGGCTTGCAACCTATCTCGTATGGAATACCTACTTACTTTTGCAAAATGTGGGTGTGCGTCAAATGTAATATTTGGATGTACTTACCTACCTCTGACTACCCCCCTTAAACATCGTCAAAGAATCTCGAGTAGGAACTCTAGGACTCTAGGTAGGAACTATAGTGTATTGTAGAGCATGTTCCTAAATAACGTGACCTATAAGGCAATGTTTTGTTATAGGCGGTGTGCCATATGCTTGTTTCATCAGCAAATTGTATAAAAAAAAACTCAGTACTTAAAGATCTGAGGGGATATCTTAGTGCCTGGAAATTAAGGTTTTTTTTCTTTTTCATTACTTACAAAATTTACCGTAGTTTATGAATAGGTCATAATTTTATTCATCTATTCAATGCTGAGTTACGCATGCACGATTTGTCTAAGATAAGGTTGTAAAGTGGTAAATAATCTTACACGTAAAGGTATAGAACTACTGCTTTAGAATACAGAATCAGAAATCGGTCAGTTCAGTTCCCATGCAACAATGTGGGCACAAAAAGCCTTTCAAAAGATAGGTACATAACTATTTTTCGGGTTAAGACAAATAGTTTCTCCATGTTTCTCTCTGCATATCCTTATCAGAGCATCTATTAATTTTTTTAAGTCTAAGTAGGTCCACTACTTACTTTGGATGGGAATCGAAGGTTTAAGCCCGCAGAAGGTAGTGAGTTTACTAGAACTAGGGTAGGTATTACATCCTGTTTAAGGTTCCGTATCCAAAGGGTAAAACGGGACCCTATTACTAAGACTCTGCTGTCTGTCTGTATGTCTGTCCGTCCGTCTGTCACCAGGCTGTATTTCATGAACCGCTAGTAACCGATAATTAGAGAGTTGAAATTTTGACAGATGATGTATTTCTGTTGTCGCTATAACAACAAATACTAAAAAACAGAATAAAATAAATATTTAGGGGGCACCCATACAACAAACGTTAACTTTGACGTTTTCTTTGCCGTTTTTACTATAGATAATTGTACGGAACCCTTCGTGCGCAAGTCCGACTCGCACTTGACCTTTTTTTATGTTGTAGACTACTAATGGCGGCGTTTTATAATGTGTATTATTTTGGCGATCCAAATTAATAAATACCTTTTGATAGTCTCATCACCTGATGCTGAGTGACGATGAAGCCGACGAAAGAGCAGACACCTTTCCCAGATTGTATTGATTTATTTTGTTTTCAGACTCTCCATTCCTCCTTCGCTTCCTTAGAACGAAGAAGTACTCGATACCGCAGGCCTGTTCCATGCTGGAGCGGTACCTGACTATCAGACAGATGTACCCGCAGTGGTTCCAGAAGCTAGACCCTCTTGACCCGAAGATCGCTGCAGTGATCGATGCTGGGTATCTGGTGCCGCTGCCGAAGAGAGATGCTGAGGGACGAAGGGTGGTGCTGTCATGTATGGGTGAGTTCTCTATACAAATTTCTCAGCCCCTCGGTCAAAGGTTTAGCAAAGCTTCTTTTAATCTGTGAGCAATATGCGGTTGCCCACGGGTTAAAGTATAATGTAGCGAAAACAGAAATGATGGTATTTAGGTCGCGACGAGGTCCAGAGAGAGTGCCAGGGGTGCAAATTAATGGCTCGACCATTAACGTGGTCAAGCAGTTCAAGTACTTGGGACACCTGCTGACAGAATCTTTAAAAGATGACAATGATATTGAGAGAGAGAGAAGATCACTCGCGGTCAGGGCAAACATGCTCGCACGCCGATTTGCTAGATGCAGTGCTGATGTAAAAAACACCCTGTTTAAGGCATACTGTTTGGGTATGTACACATGCCAATTATGGTCCAACTATACGCAAAAGTCTATCAGCACCATAAGAGTCCAGTACAATGATGCCTACCGGACTCTTATGAGGTTACCAAGATACTGCAGTGCGTCGAGCATGTTTTCCGGGGCGGGAGTGCCTGATTTCTTTGCTGTTATTCGGACTCGAACAGCGGCTTTTTGGAATCGATTGGGTCGCTCTAATAACGAAATCCTGAGGGCTGTATCTGGCTATCTGACCAACCCTAGTTACAAACATTGGATTTTTATCCACATGGGCAAAGATAAGAAATGAATCGGACTTAACCCTAACTTTATTTTATTTTTACTTTAGTTTTATTTTTATGTTTTTATGTTTTTTTTTGTAATATGGGTTAGGACATAATTTGTGTACCTGTGCCTGAAATAAATGACTTTTATTTATTTATTTATTTATAGTCATAACCCAACTGATGGTAGGTACTTTAGTTGAGCTTAGCTGGATTATCTAGGTTTTTTATTTATTTAGGGACAAAAAACGGCTACAATATACAAGATAAGTAATCATTCTAAAAAAAAAAAAAGTTTATCCTTATAGGAAATATTGTAGTCCACTGCGCTATCCTCGTATTGGACATGAGAATTTTCAGAAATACGCCACTTGAAGTCAAAGTCAAAGTCAAAAAGCATTTATTCAGTAATATCCGCAGGGATCATCTTGAAACGTCTTAAATCTAGGTGAACCTAAGCGCCAGTTCCTCGCGACCAACCCTAGAAGAACCGTCAAGAAACTTACGGCTTGGTATATTAAAACAATGTCCTTTCTCCCATGACAGGTCGTTTCGACCCGCACCTTTACGACAGCTGCGTGATGGCTCGCGTCCACTCCATGATAGTAGAACTGTTGTTGGACGAGCCTCGGTCTCAGCTCCTCGGCTACACTCACGTTAACGACGAAGCTGGGATGCAGATGCCTCATGTCAGCTTGTGGTCGCTAACGGATGTTCGTGTTATGCTCAACTGTATTCAGGTGAGAATTTGAACTTTTCATGCCTACGCCTGCCTGCCTTTACTTCCTCTACGGCTACACCCAATTTTTTCAGTAACTTTAAAAATGGCGACGCTCACGCTTTCTTTCAGAGATAATAATATAATTATTGTTGAAATTTCATCGAAAAAAGCTTAGACAAATAGCACAGGTACAGCACAGGTTCAGGTGGCCGCCGCCGGTGCGGGGTCAGTGACCACATATTGTACTACTTGCTAATCGGGCTCATTGCCTCATCAAGTGTTACCAAAGGTAGCGCCCGTCCATGAAATAAATTAATTTAATTATGTGATGTGGGTTGGCGAAAGCTTAATTTTAACTGCCTAAAAATATACCGGTTTTTATTATATAAAGTGGATGCAATATGGCCCAACATAATTTTTTTGATAGTGGCTTGGCTTTTTTTCATGTTTTTAACCGTATGCGGCTTGTAGGTATATCAAAATACATAGGTGCGACATGCAGTAACCAAACGAATTAATGGTTTTAATGCCCATTTTCTCTTGATTTGTAAAGAGACGGTGACATCGGTTTGTATATTATTTACCATACGCGGATCTTCTCCAACCTTTAAAACTTTGATAAAATACCCATGAGCTGGTATAGAAATATTTGAACTTTACAAACCGGAAAGCTAATCGTGCCCAAGTAGGTAAATGTGTACCTTCCTAAGTTAGTAGAGACTTTGTAACGGCTTTATAAAATTATCTTTGTCACTATAACTTTCATATGAACAAAAAGAGATGACAACAGTCTTATAATCGGTTATAAGTTAAAGAGTGCGTAGCGACTAATTTGAGTATGACCAAAACTCTTTAGAAGGTTGTCATTGTCTCTTAGGCCCGCTTCCACAACAATCTGATTTAATTTTAATACAACTAATCACGTTTACCAATTAATTTTCCTTGTGCAAGATGTTAGACGTAATTAGCTTCATAAATACATTTAGGCTCGCTAAATACATTTAGTGATTGTTGTGCAAGCCGGCCTTATAAAGGTAAATGAGAACTACCATGAGAAGCAAAAAACACGGAAAAGCTCTGGTAAAAATTTAATGCGCAGAACTTCTCTAATTTAGTTGGTTGTTTTTTTTTCAGAATTCCACACCAATGCGGCACAAAAAAACACACTTCGTAAATGTTCCACATTACGGAATCCGATTCTTCGAATTTGCAGTTTCATTGCTGAGTGATAAACTCAAAGATCGCGTGATGGTAAGTCAAGAGCACAGAGTACTTTTTTATAGACGTTGCGATGCGACTTTGAGCCTTTGTAATACAAGCTCAGTATTCGCGTATATAAGTGAGTAATAAGTACCTATGTATGGAAGGAGCTTGGTGGATGCAAGTTGGATGCAGAATTACTTTTGTTATGAGAGAGAGTGGAACAAAAATGACATTGAATTACTAAATAGGACCGACGGCCCCACCGAATAAACGTGTAAAGTGAAAATCGCAATTTTACAGGAAAAATAAAAAACATAAAAAAAAATATAGCTCATTATTGATTAGATGTACGTCAATACAATGTATAGACAAATTAAAGGAAAAAAAATTATCTATATTTCGTTAAAAAAACCGATAAGCTAATATTAATGATTTACGAGAAATTAATAAAAACCCCTTTTACATTTTTATTCTAGTAACAAAATTTTGGTATGCTATGTTTACACTATTATTCGTGGGAAAATATGTTATTACCTAAAAGTGTAACTTATTATACCTTTTTGTTCTATGGACATAATAGGATTTGTCAATGTTAGTATTAGGTAGTTACACATCGGCAAAACTCTTTACAGTTACAGTATTTTTTGAATTTCCGACGAATAATATTCTAAAGTAAGTTTGCATTAAATGTATAAGAGTAAACGGTGTGCAAAATCACATTGTTGCAATATTCGTGTGAGTTTAGTGTTTTTATTTTCCGTAGAATAAACATTCGAAGTACGCTTTTTTTGATTGTTTTCGTTAAATTTATTGGAAAATCTTTCTGAAAAAAATTTAGAAGGTGTATTTTAAATCGACACACCGAAAAACAAAAAAAAAAAAAATTACGGTAAGAGCTCTTACACGTTTATTCGGTGGGGCCGTCATTTTCCCGCAAAGTTGCTATCATTCTGGCTAAACCGCATAATCGGAAGCGCAGTGCCAACCTAACAACATTGCTTGTACCTCACTTCAGGATTATGATTTAGCTACCGACATGTAGCCAACTGAATAGCAATAGACATAGAACTTAACGGTACTTTTCTAAAAAAACTAATACTTCGCTAAACTTGCTATGTTTTTATAAGTTTTCTAGTTGTTATTGAAGTTAAACTTTTTACGCACACTTGACTTTGGGAGTAAGTTAGTGAATGCGTGATGACGAGAGGATTACGAAAAGTGTGTGATCGGGCGAGACGAACGAAAGTTGAAAGGGAGATATAGTTACTTTAGGGGTAAGAGAGAGGTGCGAGCACACATTTTTTTCTCTCTTTCTGTCATAGCCAGTTACGTTTCGTTTAATAAAGAAGTTTTACTTCAGTCTAAAGCACACTTGTTTTTTTTCTTTACTCTATAGAAATCCGTTAAATCATCCGTCTGTCATAGCGGAAATTGTATTATACCCTTTTACCCATAACCCCCCCCCATTACTTAATTAAGTAAATAAACTTTTTTTTTCACAGAATAAATACTATAGTAAGTAGTTACCCCTATCGCTGAATAAATTCTCAAGATTACAATGTAAAGGACTGTTTTCTTATGTTCACAGTTTCACCGTACGTCCGACGATCTAACAAAGCATGTGGATTCCGAAATCCTGCCGAAAGAGTATGGCGGTACTGTTCCATTGAAAGACATGATTGAAGAGCTAAAGAGAAAACTTTTAAAACACAGAGATGACCTGCTGGCTTTGGATGACATGAGTCTTGATCTATATGCTCTAGAAAAAAATGACTTGACCCAAGACATTCACTCTACCGCGGGCTCCTTCAGAAAACTTGAGTTAGATTAACCTCTTCTACTTGTAGTTAGTAATACTTAGTAGGCACCTAATCGCCAGATTATTAATTAAGGCCTATAGAAATAATAATAAAATCTATATTATTAGGTTTCTGTCTCTGTGTTAAAAAAAAACTTTTTCTAACTGTTTCATGTGAGATTTTCTTAAAATAATTATGATGTTTGTTTGGTGGACTTAATGTGAGAACGTTTGTTTGGAGGACAAACGGACCTAGTAGTACTTACCTACTGCAAGTATAATAATGGTAATAATGGTGCAGATCTCAAAGCTTATGTATGGTTATAATCACAATGACATAACTTTTTTATAGTTAGGAAATAAAACATTTTATTTCTGTTTATCTTAGTGGATAGTATCTGTATTTTGTGTAAAGTAGCAACTAGTACGCCAGTGGCAGTCGTTTGGTGGTGTCACGTTACCATTCTCGACTGAATTTTACAGTTCAATATATGCACGCGTGCTAGCAATTATTGTAATAAAAAAATCGGCAGTTACGATCTAATTGATTTTTACTAGAACTGAACATAGGTAAAATAGTACCTATCACGCTATCACTGAACTGTTCATAAGTAAAATAGTACCTATCAATTTTATTTGTTTGTATTCCCTAACTTATAACAGTGTACTTAACTAGGTTTTGATACTTATCTGAGTACTTACCCACATAATTTTATAGCATTTCAAATCTAAGTGTATACTGAGCACTGAGACGTGAATAATTTAGTACCTAGACACTTGTATTTCAATTAGCGGTACTTGCTATTAAAACTATTCTGCAAGGATGAGAATTAAATGAGGTAAATGTTATTTAGGTTAGTTTATGATCAGAAAATTTATTGATTGGAATATGGCAAATGATTGATTGGCAATGGGCAGGCCACATACCTACTTAGCTAGTTATAAACAACCGCTGGGGAATTTAGGTTCTTGTATAGAGACCACGAACCAGAAGACGAAAGACCGACGACATTGTTAGGATCGTGGGAAGCCGGCAGATGAATAAGGCCCGTCTTTTTTCCCTGGAAACCTATATCCAGTAGTGTACTTATACAGGCTGATCATGATGATTTAGGTAAGAATATGATAAGTATGGCAGCAAAATAGCTTCAACTCAACTTTTTTGACACTATTAAATCAATACCTACATCAAATCTTTTAATGTTTAACATCATTAGTTAATAATAGGTATGCTTTGCAAATAAAATTATGTTTCGCTGAATTTACATTGTTTATTTTATGTTTTGTAAGTTTTAAAGCATCTGGGTATATTTGGCATCCAAGTAAACAACTGTTTACTAAAGACTTTAAGACTACCTAGTTTTATTATTACCTAGGTGTTTTACTCGTATCAAATCCCATCACATGCGGAGTTACGTTCTATTGGTTATCAATTAACTTTGTTTGCTCGTTTATAGTACAGACTCAAAATATAATATGAACCTTAATAATGTGCAGTCCTGTAATGTAATATTTTTTACCTTACATTAAAGTCGTCAGTTGATATGCTACGCTACCTCCTACTATTATTACTACTTGAATTCTCTGTCTACGACTATATGGCTACTATAGTGGCATCTAGTGGTGTAGTCAGACAAGCAAGACACGTATTCAATCAAACCATAGAATAGAACGATACCATAGACTAAAGAACGACCTTGAATGAAATGCGAGCCACTCGTATTGCGGCTATCTTCGCTGTAGTTTTTCCCGCAGTTTGGCGTCCACAGTTTAGTGAAAAAATAACTGATGGATTTTCTATGTATTTAGATCAGTAGAACTCTTTATTCATCCGTATGATTTGTGTTTCAGTGATATTTTGACGAAAGGATTATGTTACTTCAGTGATAGATTCGTTTTCGTTCGTAAATTCTAGTTCTTTTGTAAACATCGGGACGTGATTCCAGGACCACGTCTATGATTTATTGTACGTATATCACGCATAATCCTCCATAATTGTATGTTTTCTTTTGTTGAGCATGCAACTATCGTGTCTGTTGTAGCTATTTTGTGTAAAAAACAGTTTAACCTAAAGTGATGTTGTTTGGGTGGTAAAAATTTACTGCCAATCCGTCACATTTACATTTCAGTCGATGTAGGTAAACCACGAGTGCAATGCACCTCTTTTTGGGCTCCGATAGTGTTCTGCATGTAATGGCTTTATGTTTTTAGTGGAAATATATAGTCTGCTGATGCGAGGTTTGTTGGCGACATGGTGTATGTTTGAAAAACATTTAGGGAGGTTTGTTTGCTATGCAACTTCCTATGCATTTATATCAAAGTGCTGCCAATCAATACACAAGGAGGTATAACAATTCCTTAGGTCAAGTGCACATTTGTGACTTGACATACATTGTGCACACAGACTTATTGAGGAATTTATTGCAAAACCATGCAAATTGAGTTCAACAAGTTGGGAAAAGGATTCTGGAATTTTCTCCCCAGCTCATTTCAAAACATCAAATCTTTCCTCATCATCCTGTTACAAATAATGACAAGCTAAAACTACTAATAGGGTGTAAATGTGCAACTAGGGAACACAAAAAAGGTATTTTATCAACTAGTAATTTGATGAAATATAAGAAAGTTCTAGTATTTTGCTAGAGTTGAATCAAGCATTAGTAGTAGTTTCATGTAAGAAATATGTAAATCAATGGTATTAAGTTTATTTGCTGATAGGTAAAATCAATAAACAGATTGAAAAAAGAATGATAAAGGCAAACTATTGCTAAAAATACCTCTCAGATGACAGTGTTTTGTTGAAAAAAGATGTGGCAATGTTGTACACAAAAAGAGATAGATATGGTGAAATGTTTTACTCCCATAATACTGTTTGTACCTATATCTTTGGTTAACATTATTCTGCTTTAATATATAATAGTGTAGGCTTGCACTGTACTTTAAAAATACCACTGGCTTGATAAATTTTGGGTGGTAGAAAAAATGTTTTTTTTTTTTCTATTTGCTGTTAAAAGATTCTATATTTTTGTCTACATTGGTACAAAGAACTCTAGAAAATGTTATGTAAATCTCTGTAATCTAGGCATTCATGTAACATTTTGTGTAGACCAAGTTTGACCCTGATTTGTAAATGTCAGATATTACTCACAAAAAAATCACCCTTATCCCTTTATGCACCAATGTGGGGATACTACAATGTGCTGTCTTCTTAATTACAGTACAAATAACATACACAACAATTAATTTGTCCATTTAAGTTGGCCATTATCTTATTATAGATCATCTTGCATCTTGTTTTGGGCTTCTGTATCCACATTAAGGATAACATAAACAATGTTTAAACTATTGCCATCTCTTATCAATAGGTAATGCCTAATAGAGACAGGAAACACTTTAAGCAATATTTAAATTGAAATAATGTATAGAAGTTAGAAGCATACCTATAAAAAACTGTCAAAAGATAAACAATGTTTAAACTACATATTGCCATTCGTTATCAATAGGTAATGCCAACAAGTGTCAGGAGACATTTTAATTCATATTTAAATTTAATAATGTTTATAAATATGAGGGTTAGACTCTAAAAGCAGTCCATAAACGTGAATAGTGAACTGTCTAAACTTGAAGCCTAACTCCTTTCCCAAAAGCACTTGGCCACCCCGGTGGTTTTCAGAAAGTTCTGGGCTTTCCTAGGTTTCTTTTATTCAAGATAATAATAGAGAAGGTACATTTACTGGACACTGGGGCCAGGAACATGCTTTAAATGTAGTAGACTTGTATCCCCGGTAGGTATGTTATTGTAATAAACTGTGACCTGTCCAATTGACATATAACACACAGCCACACAGAACACATTTTGATTCCTAAATGCTTGCAGTAGGGGTTGAATTTGGATAATAATAACTTCATGCAAACAAAGCTGAGATTTTGCTAGTCAATCATTGTGTGTGTAATAAGTAAATCTTTGCTATCTATCTATCTTCATAGTAAACATGGGATTTGCCGAATACAAAAGATTAACGGGCCCCATACTCAAACGCAATTTAAATATGATCACTTAATACATACATTGAACACCATAAAACCCTCAGTCAGCCTAAATAAGTTTACTGCTTCTTCCTCTTTCTTCTTGAATACACCTGTTCCTCATTCGACAGACAATTTTACTAATGTCAAGTGGATAAATAAATAGTTTTAAGTCAAATTTAGTCAGTGAAATATAGCAACTTTTTTTTCTCATATTTTTATAAAGCTTGGCTTATAGTTCCATTCGACTTCCACCGACCATTACTTCTCTCCACTGGTCATTCTTCTTCATGCTAAGGTCTAACAAACATGACATTGGCAAAATCGTGGGCAACACTGACCATGCAAAAAATTTAACTATGATATTAATAAAGGTGTTTCATTTGTGGTATGTGTATATGAATGTTGATTTATTTTTAGATGGGCAGCATGGGGGACATTATCTACCCGCACAGCTGCCGACCTATAACGGATGACCTGGGACCTGACGAACTAGTGAGGAGATTAAAGGTTTGTTCATTCTCATTATAAAGAAGAGAGATATTTTTTTTTTGTGTTGTCTTTTCATCTGCGATCAGTCTTCTGACTTTAAGCAAATTTGTTGCAGGTTATTTGCTGAAGAAGAGAGATATAACAAAAAAAATATGTATGATGTTAGATCTTTAAGAAATATCTGATTTAGATTTAGTAGTAGTAGATGTGAAGGGCTTGTCCGGGAAGTACTAACACCATGCCTATTGGCCATGAAGCTTGCTGTGTTCCGGTTTGAAAGGTGTGGGTGCTGGTGAAATTAGAGGCACATGAGGCCTAATACTTGTATGCCTCAGGTTGATGGAAACTGAGCAGTGCATCAACAATACATTGTACTTGTAATAGGTCATAGATAACATCAGGTGGGTCATCTGCTTGTTCCATCAGCAAGTAGTATCAATAAAAAAATAAATAAAGTAGGGGATCCGGTCTGGGGATTAAAACCGCGAAGCAATTGGGGGTATGAAAGCATTTTCTTTGTCTCATAGCCAGTTACGTTTCGTATTTTAAAGAAGTTTAACTTCAGTCGTGTGGTCTAAAGCACTCCTTAATTTTTTTGTAAGAAAGGCCACTGCAAATCAATGTACATCTTGTCCTTAAAAGTTGTTTAAACAGTTCGGAAATGAAGTCCCAACTGGCTACCCTTCGCTGATACATGCCATATGGTAAGCGTAACTGTTATGTAGTCTGTGACTGTTTGAACGAGACCCTCCATTCGAATAGTGTCTGCGCTGAGGATGCTTCACAAAGATGGCGTGATTACCGTCTTCCTTTACGAAGTTAAACGGTGTATATTATTAATTATTAGTGCTAGTGGCGCTATATTGAATTAGAAAGAGAAAGAGAGAGAGAGCATCGCTGGCCTAGTGGGAGTGACCCCGCTTTCTGATCTTAAAGTCGTGGGTTCGCATCCGGTCGTGCACTACTGTGTTTTTCTGTTCGAAATGTTTATGTGCGTAATGCCAGTGATCTCAAACGGTGAAGGAAAACATCTTGAGGAAACCAGTTAGTGTTATAGCAGCGGCGATGGGCTTGCAACCTGTCCCGTACGGAATAACAACTACTGTGGGTTGTGTACATGTAACAAATGTAATTTCTGGATGTACCTCTGACTACCCCCCATAGGTCCACTTGAACAACGATCTCTAAATGTATTTAGCGAGCCCTTAAATGCATTTAGGAAGCTAATTACGTTTAACATGTCGCACAAGGAAAATTAAGTCGCTATTACGTTGACGCTAAACATGTTTATATTGGTAAACGTGATTAACTAAATAAAACACGATAGAAATTGTCCGCTTAGTTTTTGATAATTATCATCAATAAAAAGTTAAAAACCGGCCAAGTGCGAGTCGGATTCGCGCACAAAGGGTTCCGTACCATTAGCTTTATAAAAACATCGAGAAAATCCCGTTTGTTGTATGAGAGACCCTTAAATATTTATTATATTCTGTTTTTAGTATTTGTTGTTAAAGCGGTAACAGTAGTTATGAGATACATCTTGGTGACAGACGGACAGACAGACCTTAAAAATGATCTTACATTTTTATTGAGGTCGCTTCCATTTTCCTGTATAAAAATTAAATATGAAGAGGTTTGATCAATAGCTTATAAATATGTCCTTCAAGCAAGCTTCAGTGAAACGGGAAAAACTAGAATCAATAGTTAGTTCAGTCGATTTCTACGAACGCTGGTGTTTTGTACAGCGGCACAGAATATTAAATACAGTAGTTTATTATTCTGTGCTGTGGTAAGTACAGTCAGCGACAAAAGTAGGTACTTAAATAAATTATTATTTGTGGATATTTTTACGCAACATCATCCAGTCCCAAACTAAGTATATCTTGTACTATGGGAACCAGATAGAATATCGAATATAATAGAATATCGACGACCGATGTGGACAACTGCGACGCGGAGGTTACGGGTTCGATTAGGATAAAGGTTTGTACGATCTGCAAATATTTATTCCGGGTGTTCTGTTTATCTTGACTGGCTTTAAAGCTCAGTTAGTAGTAGCCCTGCCTTCTGTGCTGTAGGTTGTGGGTTCTATTCGCATCGAGGACAAATATTTGTGTGAAACATAGATGTTTGTTCTGTGTCTCGGTGATAACACGCATACAAATGTATACATAATACCCATATAATGTAATAGAAAAGTGTTCTTAGTATTTACAAAAAAAGTATACAAGTATTCTATCAGCTGTCTCGTTCATCTCTTCCCATAGTACCAGCTTTGATTAGTTGGAGGCTAGAGGGCGTTGTGGCGTTGTATCAATATTTATTTAATCCAAATTGAATAGGTTTACCTATTTACTAAATCGAAATTTTAAACCGATTAAATTAAAGACAAACGTTAAAATGTGATAAACTCGCATTTCATCTTGTGAAAAAGGCATAATTTGATCACCAACTCAATGCAAATGTTGTAAACCTATGTTTATTTACGAGCGCAAAATATTTTGATTGAAATTTGATAACAAAGCGTAGTGTCATCATTATCATCACAAATTCACAATCAATCAAACGAGAAACAAGTGGCGACCGATTTACGTTTTTGCTTTATAAAAAAACGAAATTACCACACGCCTCCGCACACAGTAATCCAGGCACGGTACATATCCCCTCAGATCTCAGGTAGGCTCTGAGTGTTGTGAGTAAAGATGCCATGAATAGTGAATTGGCCGAATACCGAATACCGAATATTCGGCAACGCTGTCGGCCGAAGCGCCGAATATTCGGCACGAAATACCTACATACTTGTCGGGAGCGCGTTAGCTGGATTATTTTCTGAGGCTGGTAACATTAACGATGAAAAGCGTAATCGTTTGCTACCAAAAAATGCTGAAAAGCTTGTTTTTATCCATTACAACTTACCACTGATCAATTTTAATTACTAAAGTGTTGTAATTTGGAAATAAATAATTTAACATAATTTTGAGTAATATAACGTGTCTTTTTTACATGATTTGGTATTCGGTATTCGGCCGAATAGTACGTATTATTCGGCCGAATACCGAATAGCAAAAAAGTGGCCGAATACCGAATAGTTGCCGAATATTCGTGACATCTCTAGTTGTGTGGGATCCGGACTGGGATCTAGGTATCATCATTAACAGCATAAAACTCTTAACAGTCCACTGCCTGGACATATGCCTGCTCCACACGATTCCAGAAGAACGATTTTGAGTCTTTTCCATCCATCGACTTCCCGCGATCCTAACAATGTCGTCAGTGTAGTAGTAGTAGTAGAGCTCTTAGTGAAGGGCTCGTCCGGGGAAGTACTACCACCATGTCTATTTCTGCCGCCAAGCAGCTTGCTGTGTTCCGGTTTGAAGGGTGTAGGTGCCGGTGTAATTACAGGCACATGAGGCTTCACACCTGTATGCCTCAGGTTGATGGACGCAGAGCAGTGTATTGTAGGACACGTTCCTAACTAACGTGACCTACAAGGCAATGCTTTGTTATAGGCTATGGTAACCACTTAACATCAGGTGGGCCATATGCTTGTTCCATCAGCACATTGTATATAAAAAAAAGTCCGTCCGGTTAAAGGGCGTCCTACGCTTTGTCTTCTGGTTTGTTGTCCGCCACTCGAAAACCTTTATTTCCCAGAATATCTATCTGGGAAATTTATCTAGGTATGTAGGTCAGCATTAAAACTTCGAGAACGAACGACCACATGTCAAGTCACTCTTTTATTCTAGTAGAGTACATTTAAAAATAAATTTGTTTATTTTAACTCATTTACATTTTATTTATTATGCAAATCCCAAGCGATAATCAACTCTAAGTTGATTATAATAAAGCTTACAGTAATTTATTGAACTTGGCACGGATTAAGAAGTATTTTTTATTACGTCGGCGTGAACTTGGTCCTATTCAATTTACTCAAGTGCTTATTTGAATTCATTACGAACTTTCGCCCGCGGCTCCACTCGGACCAAAAGTGGCTTATGATGAAATTTCAGGTACAAATACTTCGAAGTGAGTTGTGACGGCTGTGTCGGGTATAAATCTAGCAACCTTTGTTTCCAGGTTCTCGCCCACACGCTTCAAGGTCTTGGGCAAGATGAGGGCATGTACCAGCAGTACATACCCCTGGCTATCCACCTGGCTGATGAGTTCTTCCTCACCCATCCGTCGCGAGATGTGCAGCTTCTCATTGCGTGCTGCATCGCTGATGTGCTCAGGGTCTATGCCCCTGAGGCCCCGTATAAGGACCAGGAACAGGTATGGCTAATGATATCTATTTTTGATGATTCCAAAAGTTATGCCCTGCCCGGCTAAGATGTGCAACGTGAGATATGTCACGCTTGACACGAGATACTTTTTCTATTGGACATTTTAGAAATTTTAAGATCATTTAGAGATAAAAAACCCACAGATTAAGCTAATCATTCACTAGCTAGTAGTAGTGATTTAGCTAGTTTTAACATTCTTCATTTGTCAGATCGAGATAGATTTTTGGGACTGGCATGTAAGCACAGGAAGATGTAAAAAGATATATCTATTTTGCAAGAGATAACGAGTAGGCAATTTGTTTGACGACCGATGTGGCGCGGCGGGCGATTGTCCGCCTGCGACGCAGAAGGTTGCGGGTTCGATTCCCGCCTTGGGATAAATGTTTGTACGATCTGCAAATATTTATTCCGGGTGTTCTGGGTGTTTTCTATGTATAATAAAAAATATCTATATATGTAATGTATTGTATTAAGTATATCAGTCATCTAGTACCCATAACACAAGCTCTGCTTAGCTTGGGGCTAGATGATGCTGTGTGGTTTGTCCAGCATTATTATTATTATTTTTATTATTATTTAGAGATAAAAAACCCACAGATTAAGCTAATCATTAACATTCTTCATTTGTCAGATCGAGATAGATTTTTGGGACTGGCATGTTAGCACAGGAAGACGTAAAGAGATATATCTATTTTGTACGAGATAACGAGTAAGCAATTTTGTCGCGTTGCACATCTTAGCCGGGCTAGAGTAGGTATGCGAAAGCAAGGTGATATCTCCCGTGGACTCAACTGAATACAAATTCGGTTATGGACTAAAACTAGATGGAACTGCACACTCGCTTAGTAACGTATAAAAATGTCCCTAGGGTTATTTCGTCGAGTGTGATTGGGCTCTCTGTGACGCTGTTAGCTAACGCATTCCTATATCAAGGGGAGGGTCATGATTCAAATCCCAAAATCCCACTCGTGGATATAATTTTTGAAATTTCGACATATCCTAGATATTAATAATAATAATGCTGGACAATCCACACAGCATCATCTAGCCCCAAGCTAAGCAGAGCTTGTGTTATGGGTACTAGATGACTGATATACTTAATACAATACATTACGCACATACATATTTTTTATTATACATAGAAAATACTCAGAACACCCGGAATAAATATTTGCAGATCGTACAAACATTTTTATTTTTTAATATTGATTTTTAATGTGTAATAATGAATTTTAATAATGTGTTGATATATGTGATAATAATAATAATGTAGTAATGTAGGCATATGAGCAATTGCTTGAAATAAACGATTTTTATTATTATTTTTTTATCCCGAGGCGGGAATCGAACCCGCAACCTCCTGCGTCGCAGGCGGACATTCGCCCGTCGCGCCACATCGGTCGTCGTATTAAGACATGTTTTCTCTTACAGGTGAAAACAATTTTCCTGTTCCTGATAAACCAGCTTCAAGGTCTCCGCGACCCGAAGGACCCTGCCTTCAAGCGGTACTTCTATCTGCTGGAGAACCTGGCTTATGTGAAGTCATTCAATATGTGCTTCGAACTGGAAGACTGCCAGGAGATATTCTGTGCTTTGTTCTCACTCATGTTCAAGATTGTTAAGTGAGTATTTTTTTTACAATTTATATACCATTTTAAGGGTTCCGTACCTAAATAGTAAAACGGGACCCTATTACTAAGACTCCGCTGTCTGTGTCTGTTTGTGTGTCTGTCTATCTGTCTGTCATCAGGTTGTACCTTATGAACCGTGATAGTTAGTTTTCACAGATGATGTATTTCGGTAGCCGCTATAACAACAATACTAAAAAACTGGATGAAATAAATTTTTAAGGGGACTCTCATACAACAAACGTGGTTTTTTGTACGGAACCCTTCATGCGCGAGTCCGACTCGCACTTGGCTGGTTTTTCTTTACTTAGGAGCTTCTATACCTTATTATAAATGATTCATGTTACATATTGTTACGTCAATCATTGTTTTGTGGAGTAGAGCCCAATAGGTATTTTACAATGTAATAATTTATATTTATTTTTAATTATATTTAATTTTAATTAAATTTAAATAATAAATTTAAAATTTTTATTTTTATTATTATTGCACAGCTTATAAACCGTTTCATTATTTTCCAGCACGGAGCACTCTTCAAAAGTTAAATCCTTCATGCTGGACGTCCTGTGTCCTCTCATCACAGAATCTGACGTTGTATCCAATGAGCTGATGAACGTGATCCTGATCAACCTTGTGGAGCCCAACAAACGGGACCACAAACACGCATACAGCCTGGCTAAGGATCTCATTATTAAAACCAATGAGACGCTTGAGCCTTACATCCAAGCGGTAAGGTTCTTTTTGCTTCGATTCCAAGGGTGAAAACTTAAGCCGGCAGAAAACACCTAGTCAGCTAGTATTAAATAATGTAATATTTTGCAATAGTAAAGTGCACTAGAACTTAAAGCTCATTCAATAAATATTTCTGTTATAATAATTAGGAATAATTATCTCTATGGTTATATACATGATAAATTTGAATATTTTTACCTAGTCTTTCGTATCTTATTTCCATTGTAAATGTTTTACTGAAATAATAATAATGCTAGACAATCCACACAGCATCATCTAGCCCCAAGCTAAGCAGAGCTTGTGTTATGGGTACTAGATGACTAATATACTTAATACAATACATTACATATATAGATATTTTTTATTATACATAGAAAACACCCAGAACACCCGGAATAAATATTTGCAGATCGTACAAACATTTATCCCAAGGCGGGAATCGAACCCGCAACCTCCTGCGTCGCAGGCGGATATTCGCCCGCCGCACGACATCGGTCGTCAATGTTGTTTTGTTGAAATGTTGTTTTGTTTCCAGTTCTTCAACCACGTGTTAATTCTCGGCAAAGAAGAAAAGCACCTTGTTATATTCGCTAAAGTATATGAGCTTATATATGAACTGTACCAATGCTGTCCTAGCATCCTTCTGGCAGTTCTACCACAGTTGGAATGCAAGCTAAAATCCGCCCAGTTCCAAGAACGATTGAGCGGCGTCGCTCTTCTAGCTAGAATGTTCTCTGAACCTGGCTCTGAGCTTGCCAAGCAGTACCCGAACTTATGGCGGGCGTTCTTAGGGCGATTTAACGATATCTCCGTACCTATTCGCATCAAATGCGTTCAGTATTGCATGCACTTTCTCGTGCATCATCCGGACTTGCGGAAGGATATCACTGAGACTTTGAAACTGAGGCAACATGATGCTCACGAACAAGTAAGGTATGAAGTAGTGATGGCTATCATAGCGACAGCACAGAGAGACTTCCAAGCGGTAGCCGAATCAGAAGATCTACTCCACTTCGTCAAAGAACGCACGCTTGATAAAAAATTCAAAATCCGCAAAGAGGCTATGACGGGGTTAGCTATGATCTACAAGAAGTTCTTGACTGAAGAGAAGGTTCCTTCGGCGACGGAAAAAGCTGCCCAATGGATCAAAGACAAAATCCTACACGGATATTACATGACGGCTTTAGAAGATAGATTACTTGTAGAGCGTTTGTTGAACACATCACTCGTTCCATACACTCTTCCACCGCAGACTCGGATGAAGAAACTCTACTATCTAATGTCAAATGTCGATGATAACGCAACGAAAGCGTTCATAGAACTACAGAAGCACCAACTGGCTGTACGACGAACGGTCGCCGAATGGGTAGATTTACACAGAAGGCCACCAACACCGGCAGTGCAAAAGGAAATGATCGCTAAGGTCCTGCACATAAGCTCTAAATTCCTACCAGAGTCTGTGAAGTCACAGGAGTTTTTGAACAAGTTCTCGTCGCATATGAAACAGGCGCCTGAAATGCTTCAAGGAATGGAGATGATACTCAACCCTAATGTTAGCTGTGAAGTATGCGTTCGTACTACTGTGAGTATCTTGTCGTTATTACCTACTGGCGGCCGCTCGTAGCTTCGCCCGCGTGGCAGTTTTTTCCCGTTCCCGTTATTTTTTCTGGATATAAAGTAGCCTATATGTTAATCCAGGTTACAATCTATATTTATTTCAAATTTCATCCAAATCGGTCCACTGGTTAGAGCGTGAAAGAGTAACAAACATCCATCCATCTCTAACTCGCTTTTCTTTTTCAGTCAAATGTCCTCAAAAAGCTGGGCCAGCCCGTCATGACAAATCTTTACTACAACACTGTCAAGATGCTGCTGGAGCGAGTCAGCTCTGTGATGATAGATCATGAATCATTACTTATACTCGTCGGATATGTGGAGGGGGCAGTCAAGGAAACGGACCTCAGCATTGCTGAAGAGTGCTGTAAGTGTAAAAGTGTTACTATTATAAGAGGTGGTGAAGTGGGAGTGACCCTCCTTCTGATCCTAAGGTCGTGCGTTCGAATGCTGTCGTGCACTAATGGTATTTTCTATCGAAACTTTTATGTGCGCAATGCTAGCTCTCAGACTGTGAAGGAAAATAATGTGATAAAATCAGCGGCGATGGGCTTGCGACCCTGCACGTATGAAATACTAACTACTGCAAAATGTGGGTTTGTACAGTCAGCTGCACTAGAATGTATACAATTCGTAACTTAAAGAATCGTTTTAAAGCATTACAATCTGAACTTATGAGCTAATTTCACGCTTTTTGAGTTATTACTGTTTTAGAGTTTACTATAAGGTTTTAATACTGTTTTGAAAGTTACGAATTGTATATATTCTAGTGCAGCTGACTACATACCCACATTTTGCAGTAGTTAGTAGTAGCACATTAGTAGTAGTTCATAGACGCTTTGCAGTATCTTTGCTAGGACAAACTTTTATTACTGTGAGTAGGTACGAAATGCAAGATGGTTGGTTGACAACATTTATTAGGTCTTAGTACAAAACCGTAATGGCTGCTCGCTTTCTCTCAATACGTGTCCAAAAGACAACCAAACCATAGATAACTTAACATTTTATATTTATCTGTTTTGGGATGCCAACAGTAAGGCACGTTCCTAACACGCACGACCTGCGAGTTAATACTGTGTTCCAATTAACACCAGGTTGACTGTATGTAAGTTCCATCAGCAAGTAATTCAAAAAATCTTCTTTATTTCCAGCGATTTCCACGAAGACAGCGGCGGAGCGCGGTCTGAAACTCCTTGTAATGCTATCGTTCGTGTTCCCCGCACACTTCCTACATGAAGATGTGTTGGACCGACTCACCTCTCTCCTCGAGCTGGACGATGAGTCCATCGCGCCACACATCTTGGCCTCTCTCACCTTCCTCGGAAAATATAGACCTCTGGGTGAGTTTTATGATAAGATAATAATCATTAATAATAATGCTGGACAATGCACACAGCATCATCTAGCCCCACCCAAGCTAAGCAGAGCTTGTGTTATGGGTACTAGATGACTGATATACTTAATACAATAGATTACATACATAGATATTTTTTATTATAAATAGAAATTGCCCAGGGTACAGGATAAACTCCCAGATATTTAGATTCATATCATATATTTTACGTGCCTTACCTGCACTTAACTGTCATGGGTTCATAGCTTCCTACTTTAATATTATAAACGCGAAAGTTTGTAAGTATGTATGGATGGATGTTTGTTACTCTTTCACGCTCTAACCAGTCGACCGATTTGGATGAAATTCGGAATAGATGTAGATGGTAACCTGGATTAACATATAGGCTACTTTTTATCCCAAAAAACTAACGGGAACGGGAAAAAACTGCTACGCGGGTGAAGTTGCGAGCGGCCGCTAGTTTGAGATAATATTAAAAAATATTGTCATATATAATTTTTTTTCAGGTGAAGCAACACCAGCTCTATTCCCCAAACTGATCACACTCTGCAAGGCTTATGCAGAGGTCGGCACCCCAAAACAAGCTAAAAATGCAGTCAGGTTTGTACTTCTTAGTAATGACCGGCATCAGACTTTTTGCTACTAACGGACGCTCGTATATTATAGTATAATAGTATAAATCTACGAATAATGTGTACTGATCCCCGCACTAGGCAACACCTGTGTCGCGGAGGTCTTAGTACGTTTAGCTATACAGCGATATGCTACCTCGTCTGACAGGTGAAATGATATTAGTAACATAGCAAAAAATAAAATTAAATTAAAATATAAGAGATTTAAGCCGGTATTACTCATAAAATTTGTATATAGTGTATTGTGTTAGTAAAGATAGAGTGTATAACTAGTGTATATATATCCTACGACCGTCCGGTAATTGCAATACGGATCGCCGTCAGTCCAATAATCTCTTATTTAATTGGTTAATATACTGCCACTATTACGTTAGCCAATGATATTTGATTAACAGAAGCACGAAGAATTGTAGATCTACTAACGCATAGTCGTGGAATATAAGAACCAAGACAACTCAAAGTATTTCTACATAGTTTTTTTTGAATACGAATTACTATTCGTTTGGTCTAGCAGATGGCTCACCTGATGTGAAGTGGTTCCCATCACCTATAACAATGCATTGCCTCGTACGTCATGTTCGTTAGGTCAACCAGAGGCATACAGGTGTTAAGCCTCATGTGTGTAATTTCACTGGTACCCACACTTTTCAAACCGGAGCACCGCAAGCTGCTTCACGGCAGGACTAACCATGGTGGTAGTACTTCCTTGGACAAGCCCTTCACCAAGAGCTCTACTACTACTTATTTAAAAAATAAATATAGAAACTAGAGAATTGACATATAAAAGATTGCTTTGGCCTCTAACAATATCAATAACCATCAGAAAGATTCATGCCACTACAATTCCTACATCTCTATTCCAGATGCTTGTTTGTGAATGTACCGGAGCAAAGAACACAGATCTTCACTGAAATCCTGGATACTCTTAAAGCGACGCTTAACCCCCACTCTGAACATTACCGCACAGCTATAGTAACACTAGGACACATCGCTCACAACCTTCCCGACAACTTTCCTGTACACATCAAGAATATAGTGTCTAGGAAGGTAAGTTTGTGTGTACACAACAATAATATTCTATGTTCTATTTTAAACTGATGACAACTGCATTTTCTATGTTCTATTTTAAACTGATGACAACCGCATATTCTATGTTCTATTTTAAACTGATGACAACTGCATATTCTATGTTCTATTTTAAACTGATGACAACTGCATATTCTATGTTCTATTTTATGCTAAAGAGCACCGGTGATAGTAGGAGGACAGGGTTGTCTTCTGTTTCTAAGGCCGTGGGTTCAATTCCGATCCTGCACCAATGGATTTTTCTGTTCAAAAAATGTATGTGCACAAAGACAGTGTTCTCAAATGGCGTGAGGGAAACAGTTAGTAGTCTAGCAGCGGCGATGGGCTTGCAACCTGTCACGTATGATATAATAACTACTGCATGTGGGTATCTGCCAAATATAGTTTGGCTTTATTTTTGACTAGCGGTGCGTCCCGGCTTCGCACGGTTTTAGTAAGGATCTCTTATTTTTTGAAAATATAATATAGCCTATGTCACCAGGAAGTTTGTATAAAAATAGCTTCACGTATTATATAATGGGGGCTCTTACCGCTGAAGTCGACTTTTCCAGGCAACTTTTATAAATAATTAAGATTGGTTGGAGGTGAACAAAATGTTCTTATTGGACTTTATATTTAATTCACAGATAGTGAAAGAACTGTTAGTCCGCGAAGGTGGTGCCGATCCTAATGTACCTACCGAGAACTGGTGCAATGAAGAGGACTTACCCGAAGAAACACGTTGCAAATTAGAAGGATTGAAATGTATGGCCCGATGGTTGCTCGGCTTGAAAAAGGACGAGTTATCAGCACAGAAGACGTTTAGAATGTTGAATGCTTTTATTGTTCATAAAGGGGATTTATTACAGGTAATTTAAACTCTACCCATGACTAAAGAGATGACGGATGATAAAGGCAAATGGAGGGAAAAAACCTGTTGTGCCGACCCCACGTAATGTGGGATAAGGGCAGGGAAATGATGATGACTCTACCCATATAACGAGAAGAGTGTTAGATATGGATGTGGAAGGTTATAAAGGCGGAGGAAGACCAAAGAAAAGATGGATGGATTGCGTGAAAGATGATATGAGTAAGAAAGGAGTGAACACTGAGATGACGACTTATAGAAGAGAGTGGAACAAAAAAAAACCTATTGTGCCGACCCCACTTAGTGTGGGATATGGGCAGGAAGATGATGATGAATGTAAACTTTACCCATATAATAATAATCAATACCAATTATAAGAATCTTTGTCTTGACTGATTGACTGGGATATAGACAACGCGCAGCCTAAAGTCCTAAACCACTGGACGTAGAAGCTTGAATTTTTCAGGGTATATTTGTCTTGGTACGTAGAGGTGTACTAAGAAAGGAATTCCTGAAATTCAACCCCTAAACGAGTACAGCGGGGGTTGAGGTTTTCATGAAAAAATCAGTGTAAAAAAAATAAGTAAACAGGCCTTTGTATCTATTGTCGATAGTTTATACAGCATCAGAATTGACTTTTTTCAGTCATGCATATATTCAAAGGAAGGAGGGAAAGGAAGGTAGTGCCTGCACTACAGCGTCCCTTACGACAGGATCGAAATTTATAAAAACAGATACAAATAAGTTTATTGTCATAAAAACTATACATAATATATGTGGGTACAAAAATATCACTAAATTGCAAGTTTGACAATAGTAGAGGAGTAGTCTCAGCACTAATTCTGCGTAAGAACTTTCGTTTTTACGCAGGGCTGGTTTTCAGTCTATCCCGACGTTCGTGCTACGGTGACAGTACAACTGAAAAGTAGTAATTTAAAAAAAAAAACGGCGCTAAGCAAAAAAAAAACAACAAAATACAAATACAAATTTTTTCAGCAAAATCGTTTATCAAAAGCGGAGATGGCGCATTTACGACTCGCGGCCGGCTCAGCCATGCTCAAGATATGCGAACAGAAAGGAGTTGGCGATCAATTCACAGCTGAACAGTTCTACAACCTGTCACATCTCATGGTGGTATGTACACTATATATTTATATTAGTTTATAATAATAATAATAATGCTGGAAAATCCACGCAGCGTCATCTAGCCTCAAGCTAAGCAGTGCTTGTGTTATGGGTACTAGATGACTGATATACTTAATACAATACATTACATACATAGATATTTTTGTTATGCATAGAAAATACCCAGAACACCAGGAATTAATATTTGCAGATCGTACAAATATTTATCCTGATGCGGGAATCGAACCCGCAATCTCCTGCGTCGCAGGCGGATATTTGCCCGCCGCGTCACATCAGTCATCAATTCGGTTGTTTGTTTGCATTGAATAGGCTCCGAAACTACTGGACCGGTTTGAAAAATTCTTTCACCGTTGTATACGTACCCAGAACATGTTAAGTCTATGACCAGCTGTTTAGGCTGTACTTGTGTCTGTAATTTCACCGGCACCCACGCCCTTAAGGTTAAACAAGTCGGTATGTTGTCCATACAAACGCTGTAAGCGTTTAATGTCTATAGACATTAATAGTATACTATTTATTAACGTGCGTTCGAAGTTAAGTTTGATACTGAATTATCTTGCCGTTATCTAGGCTCGTTACCCTATATGCTACAATAAAATCAGATTACCTTGAAAGTTACAAGCGTTTCAAGATTTAGTACTAAATCTTTCGACGCTGCATAGCAAGCTGCTTGGCGGCAGAAATAGACATGGTACTTCCCCGGATGAGCTGTTCACAACGAGCTCTACTAGCATATAACTATAACCATACTCTGTTTTCAGGATGAAGTGCCACAAGTTAGGGAAGCATTTGCTGGGAAACTACACAAAGGACTTTCAAAGGTAAATTACAATTACAATATTGGTACAATTTTGTTTTTGTATTGCTCCTACCGACTTCCAATTAGGCAGTGAAAGTTGGTCATAAATTCTCATGGCCGAATTGAAAGTCGGTTAAAGGTAGCTTTTCGGTAGGTAAGAAAAACCCTATTATAGTCTAATATATACAGGCTGGTTTTTTGAGAAGAGCAGTGATGGAAAAGTCCGAAACCACGCCAGTTAAAGAAAAGTCGTGAAAGAAGTCATGCCCTCGATTTATAAGAAAACAATAACTGCATAATTAGTTTTATTTTTAGGCTATTTTAAAATTAGACACTATGCCTAGTGTCTAGTGACTTTATAGTCACCTGGGGATTTTTTTTTGAAGCCACAGTTTTCAACGAACCTCTCGAAGAACCTGCGACCTTCTGAAGAACGTTACAAGAACCACTTATATTATTTGAGTGATTTTTTGTGTACCTTTACATTTTATTCAATTTGAAATGAACATTGGACATTGTATAAAGTTTTATTGAAGTAATACTTCTAATGCGACTTCCAACAGGGTTGCGTTAAACGTTTAACACTACCATGGGGGTATGAAAGCACTGTTCTCTCTCTCTTTCTCTCATAGCCAGTTACGTTTCGTATATTAAAGAAGTTCAGTCGTGTGGTCTAAAGCACACTCGTTTTTTTAATTTTAATTGTATTCTCTGCGCATTATTTTTTACTACTAGATAGATTTTAAATTCTTTGGTTAATATTGTTAGCACAAAATAAATTGTATATTTCAGGGTATACCAAACAAGTGTTTACCGCTCGATTTCATGGGAATGTACGCACTAGCGGGCCGTGAAACAGACCGGCGCGTGCGCACGTTAGTGCGACAGTATATGTTGGCGGACGTGATGAGACGACGGGAATACATCCGGAACATCACTGTTGGAACCAGAGGTACACAATGTACGCATCGACCGGTCCCAGTGTGCTACGTTAAATTATTTTAAAATATATTTATTGTTCTCTGCTTACATTGATGATACAGGTAGCTTGGGGAGCGGACCGGTTTCCGCAACTTGGCCTTCGGTCGGCCATTATTACTTGACGGGTGGTAGGTATAGTGTCAATTCTGTAGTTTGATTTTCTAGCCTCACAGCACTAAAATACTGCCGTCTCTCTCAACAAACACAGAAACAACAAGGATGGCTGTTTTTTAGCACTGTCTTTATTTGTTCAAAAAAATTGAACTACAGAATCGTCACCATTGTGTAGCGTACGAAATTATATTTGTACCAGCCGTTGCCCGCGACTTCGTCCGCGTGGTTCGTTTTTTCCGACCTGCTTGACACTTATAGTTACATTTTGGCCAATTTACACAATATCTTTATCAATAATAGACTATGTGTAATTCTGATGTATAAGCTATTATATTGTAAAGTTTCATTAAAATCCATTGAGTAGGTTTTGCGTGAAAGAGTAACAAACATCCATACCTATAAACTTTCGCATTGATAATTAATGTATGTAGGATTGGCTAAAAATAAATTCAGCCCCAGAACGGGTTCAGCGGGGGGTTGAAGTTGGTATAAAAATGATTTAACCCGCGAGCGCTTTTCTAATCTATCTATACCAATTAGTTATAAGAATATTTGTCTCGACTGACTGACATATAGACAACGCACTGCCTAAACCACTAGTCATAGAGACTTGACATTTTCAGGTTATATTTGTATTGGTGCATAGAGCTGTACTAAGAAAGGAATTCCCGAAATTGATCCCCTAAACGGGTATAGTGGGGTTGAAGATGAAGTCACGCGGACTTCGCGCGCGTTTCCAATAATAATATATTTGTTGTATTTCAGTGGAACGGGCAGTGAGTCAGCTACCTCATATTCTACCTGATTACATGCTGGTGTTCGCTGTTCCGGTGTTGGCTCACGATCCTGCCTTTACTACCTACGACAATGTCGCGCAACTCAAGGTATTTTTTCCCCTGGCCTATTTTGCTCCACTGCTAAGTAAATGTCTCTTTTAGTTTCCAGTTCTCCCTAAATATATTAATGTAACAAGTTAGTGTTCTCAAATACAAAGGAAACTGTTGTAGTCTATGGTTCTAATGTCAACTGTCATGTCTATAGAACAGATTGGTCTTGTATCATGTACTGTGTAGTCGTAAGCAGTCGAGTCGAACACATTAAATCTATGGACTCAATGGTCTTTGTGTCATTTTATAATGAACACCCCAGCCACAATATAGAAGCTAAACTAATAAATATACAGAAACGTCGTGAGCTAAACGTACGAACGTAGACTAATGAGTAATAATTATACGTTGACTTTTATATAAAATGTTAAAAGACACTTGTTTTTATGTTCTTAATGCAGGCGCCAGACACATTCAAAAAAGTGTTCGTATATGTGATCAAATAAGTGTAACACACACTTACGGGTTCAGTAAGAGTTGAAGTTTGTATGAAAATAACTTCACTTATAATAATTATTGTTTTATTTTCAGGTGGTAAAGAGCTGTCTATGGTTCATCCTGGAGCCTCTAATCACACGCAACGATTTCTACTGCTACGGGTTTTATAAGAGTCTTGTAGAGCGAATGAAACTACACAAAGACGCACTTAACGAAACTGATGATACTGTCAACTATGTGAGTACTTATTTCTTGCTGATGGAACAAGTAGATGACTCACCTGATACTAAGTGGTTATAGAGCACTGGTGTTCTAGTGGGAGTAATTCCACCTTCTGATCTGGTTGTGTACCAATAAATGTATGAAATTGATGTGCTCAATCAACACAATCACTCTACATACACGAACGTGACACGCACGAACTCGACACACACAGCTCGGCAATTACAAAATTTTTTTTTTTCAGAAAATGTGGTCCGTTTGCGACCTAGCAATGTCTCTGATTTGGAGCAAGTCGTCCACTTTCGAATTGCGCGACTTCCCTTCGGACGCGCGCATACCCACCATGTACTTCACGCCGCAACCGGATGAGTTCCACAATACGCGCGTATTCCTGCCCCCAGAACTACAGGTAACGCTTCAAATTGTATTTATCGCGGGGCAATTTTTTATGAACAAGTAGATACTGATGGAACAAGTAGATGGCCCACTTGATGTTAAGTTACCATCGCCTATAGCAAAGTATTGCCTCGTAGGTCCGAGTGCGCTCGGATTATGGGTTGCCACAATCCGAGTTGCGTCCGAGAAGGTAACCAAGTCCATTCGGTTCGAGCAGACTCTGCGGACAACGCAGTTTTAGTCAAATTGAATGTCAATTAATTGAGTGTTGTGTTCAGTTTCAGCCAAAGAGGGCAGCTACGGAGCCCCAGGGAGCCGTCACCGCCATGCGAAAAGCAAAACGTTTACGACCCCTGGACCAGAAAGATAATGCCAATGATGTTGAGGTAAGCACCTACCGTTACTCATAAACGTTACTGCTAATGATGACGATTTTGTTTTTGCAATATTCATATAAACTAACATAAATAAATAATGTGTGAAGAATGTTATGAGAGTGAATGAAGCAAAAAAGGTGTGTCAGGCTCGTAGCAAGGGAAATCCGTGGTCTCTGACTACCCTTATGGGAAACAGACGAGATTTTATATATGTATGTTTAAATAATAAATGTTGGACACAACACCATCAAGCCCCAAACGAAGCAAACTTGTTATAATGGGAATCAGATAACTGATAGAATACTTATAAACGTTTTCTTTTGTAAATACATACTTAGAATACAATAGCACCCGGACGGAGAACAAACATTGATGTTCATCACACAAATGTTTGTCCTCAGTGGGGATTGAACCCACAACCTACACCGTACAGGCCGTGAGGCCTGTCTACATAATTTGGCTGTGTGTGAACTGTATTGATCTCTTTCATTATAACAGACTCAACGACTGGTGAAAATTTATCTAATGTATACTAGATTATAAAAAGGAAAGTTGTATTGTTTGTTTAAATTGAATAGACTCCAAAAACTTATTTCACCGTTGGGAAGCTACACTATCCCCGGGTGATATAGGATATATTAAATTTTTTTTAAAAATTGGGATCTTTACTAAAACCCGTGTGAAGCCAGGACGAGCCGCTAGTGGCAAATAAAATTGACACCAAATTCTATCCAAAACACTAAGTAGTTCTTAGAGTGTATGTAATCAGCTTTAGTATTTGTTGGTTGTGAGTTTGTGAGGTTGTAGGGGGTTAGTTAGGATATAAATTGATTATACATGTATTTTATATTATAACTTGTATTCCAAGCTCCCTGTACCTTCTGTCGAGCCGGAGGTACGCCCGCGTTCAGGGAGCATCGACGTTCAGGTAATTATTATTGCTTGAAATGGTTGCATGATATTTATATGGTGAATGGTCTGTAGTCATTTATTGATAATATATTTTAAGTAGTTTAATGTTTAGTTAAAAAAATATATACAAGTATTGGTTGGTTGCTAAAGTTTTAATATAATGTAATATTTGTGGACATTTTTACACAGCATCATCTGGCCCCAAGCTAAGCAGAGCTTGTGTTATGGGTATTAGATGACTGATATACTTAATACAATACATTACATAATATGTATAATAAAAAATATCTGTATATTATATAGATATTTTTTACATATAAAACACCCCGAACACCCGGAATAAATATTTGCAGATCGTACAAACATTTATTCTAAGGCGAGAGTCGAACCCGCAACCTCTTGCATCGCAAGCGGACATTCGCCCGCCGCGCCACATCGGTCGTCAATGGCCCACCTGATGTTAAGTGGTAACCATCAACTATAACAAAGCATTGCCTTGTAGGTCACTTTAGGTACGTGTCCTATAATGCACTAACCTGCGTGCCTGTAATTTCAACGGCACCCACACCCTTCAAACCGGAACACAGTTATAAGAGCATCTACATGGTTTGTCGAGACTGTTTGTTCTGTTAAGGTAGAACAAGTCGTTACCATTTCCATACAAACGCTGTAACTGAATATCTCTACTATTTATTAACGTGCGTCCGAAGTTAAGTTTGATACTGAATTATCTTAATTATTAACTTTCAAGGTAATCGGATTACGGTATAGGGTAGCGAGCCTAGATAACGGCAAGATAATTCAGTATCAAACTTAACTTCGGACGCACGTTAATGAATAGTAGAGATATTCAGTTACAGCGTTTGTATAAAAATAGAAACGACTTGTTCCACCTTAAGATACCTCGGTTACCTTATTCGATGCAACGTTTTAATAAAAACCTTTTATGACAGCCGTCGGAAGCATCAGACACACAGATCTCGCTGCCAGGACTGGAGCAGCCGGGAGACATCGAGGATATCGCCCAAAAGCAGACCACCCTCATCGCCAGCGAATGAACACAATCGTGCCCTTACTCAGACTACGTCGCCGCGACGGACACCTGTTTGACAGCTGTCACATTTGACATCTGTCACATTTGACGTTTGTAGGTTAAAGCCCGTAAGCGTTCCTTGATGAAACCTTTTTTTTATTAACTACCCACCGGGTGAATATTGTGTCAGTTGACAGAAACTATCAATAGATTTAGCTGACCGACTCTTTTTTAAAGTACTGGTGTAACATAAAGGTAGCCATTTGGATGCGTAATGGCAATTTCAGTTCCTAAAAAATCTGTTGCGCAGACACTTGGCTAATTTTAGGTTCCCAGTTATATCAACTGTACTGTACAATGTGTTTTCAATTCTTTTTATCAAAATCAAATGCCCACTAACTAATAAAGTAATTTCGATAGTTTAGTTCTCAATTATGGTTTTTTTTAACTCTTGTTGATGGCATCGCTCGGCCGAACGGTTTAGCGTCAATATACTCGGTGAATTATGTCAAATAACCTGTCATTTATGCTAAAAGCAGCGGAAATAGCTAAATGCTCGTAAAAAGCTATTGTATTGAAAATTAAGAGGATTTTTTGTGCAGGAGGATAGCAAAGACACGAATGTTCGAATACTAAAATAACTTAAATTTAATCACGTCTCAAGTGACGAATTTTTAAACGAATTTTTCTGACGACCGATGTGGCACGGCGGGCGAATGTCCGCCTGCGACGCAGGAGGTTGCGGGTTCGATTCCCGCCTTGGGATAAATGTTTGTACGATCTACAAATATTTATTCCGGGTGTTCTGGGTATTTTCTATGTATAATAAAAAATATCTATGTATGTAATGTATTGTATTAAGTATATCAGTCATCTAGTACCCATAACACAAGCTCTGCTTAGCTTGGGGCTAGATGATGCTGTGTGGATTGTCCAGCATTATTTATTTATTTACTTTTAAAAGACTCATTGCAAAAATGACTCAAAAAATCGCGACTTGAGACGTGATTAAATTTAAGTTGCGTTTGAGTATTCAGTTTGAGTATTAAGTTTAATTTTGACTGTATAAAGTATCCTTGTCACTGTCACTTTTGTCTAAAAAAATATAAAAAAAACCAATAATATATTGGACTATGATTCAAGATTCTTTTATTCCTATGATTTGATTATGATATCTAATCGCATGAAAATCATCAGCTTCTGTTTTTCCTGACCATTATAATCTGGATCTCTTTAAGGCAAGAGTGAATAGGTGTCTTCTAGACCGTCCTGCTTCGTCGTCGGCTTCATCGTCACTTACCATCAGGTGAGATTGAAGCCAAAGGAGTCAAAGTCACTCAAAGTCTATCAATGTTAAAAAAAATAATATAAATAATACACTCAATTCGTTCCATAATGTTTGCGCAGGCGCAGCAGCCGAGTCGTATGTACGTCGACGATTATAGTAATATCGTGTCTCAGAATGTCAGTTAGGGTGCGTTTCCACTGAACTGATGGAAATAGTTGATAAACTCAGACCTCCATCGTTTTACTGTAACAAATTCTGTCGACATTGACATTAGCAAAATTGTTAGATCCACAGAAGCCCATTAAAAAAAACGAAGAAGAAGATGGTAGTAGTTTGAAATCATGACCAATAAGTTTGACCTACAATGAAAAACTATAGGTACACAAAGTATCGTATTAACATTTTGAGTTACATTGCAGGGCAACTTAGTAATCGTTCCACAGTCGAATTGTCACTACCTGGCATGCCGCGCATTGTATCTCATAAATCCAATCCGATGTCATTGTAAAATACTTTCATAATTATTTATAAATCATTTCTCACACTGATTTAGGAAGTTTATTTGCTATCCTTCTCTAAAACGTAACGACCCAGTCAGGTTAATTACGCTTATCATTCAAAGACTGGTATTGTAACTACCAACCGATATGAACACTTGTGACTTTGTAATAAGGATCATATTCCTTTTGCTGTTACATCTAAGGTGACGATTTTTTAATGTAAAATTGTGGCTTGTATTATAGACATCAATTAAAAGTTTGCAATTACTGTAATATCAGGGGTTTTCACCAGCCAATAATATTTTAAAGACGTCACAAATTCCTAATTTCCTATTGGCTGGTTTATTTCTATTCAAGCCACGATTACCACGTCTGTCTATAATTATAAAACGAATAATCTAAGTAATAATAATTGTAATAATGTCAAATGGTCAAATAAATAAATCATTTGCACAGAAGAGCTTTGTTTTTGAGAAATTACTCGACTTTATATTAAAGAGGGTAGTTTTTGCTTTATCGAATGTCCGTGAAGCGTCCACTTTATACAGCATATAATAATATGGCCCATAATCACATTCTCTATGGCACCTGTGGGCTGATTCTGAGTTTTTTTCGTTTTCCGGATAACGGATTTCAGTTTGCGATCTCGAATTTATTGTATGGAGATACGCTAGTGTCCCCGTATACCGCTAGGGGCGCTTATCGTTTCTCCATACAAAAAGATCGAGCTCGTTCCGGAAACCGAAAACCGGAAAACGAAATAACTCAGATTCAGCCCACTGTCCGTCATTCAACAGACAACTTTAAGTGTAAAGTGAATATAATAAAATAGTTTTTAGTCAATGTAGTAAAATTAAGTCTGGCTGTATAACATATAAGTGAACGATAACATGACAACAAATAAATCGGCCATTTTAGCTAGTGGAGCAAATGGTATATGAAAAAGACAGCACTTATAAACGTATTCAACGATTATACGAATTTTGCTAAAAAGGGAATGGTTAGAAATGGAGGATTTTACTTTCTAAATGTTTTGTTCTGTCATATTTACCTACCTGTATGATAGAAAGTGGACGCTTAGTATTAAAATATTTTCATTGCTATCTCGTTTAAAAATAATACCTTTTTAATTTGCCTTTTTAATAATCACACAGATCAACCTCAATATTAGGTAATGTTAAGTTTATTAATGAAATACTGATAAAAATATCTGACCTTATTGTGAAACAAAAGAGAAAAAAATAGTCCAACTCAATATTGTAAAAAAACAACATAATTATATACACTGTGTTGCATGACGTAGGACGCATGATGCGGCGCTGGTTTTCCGATGAAGCTGATGCAGTTCCCACGGACATTGAAATATTTGCGATTTTTTGTAACGATACTGTACAGAGCATTAGTAATTGTATGTCAACTATATAACATACAAATTTGATACTTATGATCTAAAAGCAAGTCGGTCGAAAACTGCAGGTACTGTCAGCGGTGGCTCGTATAATGTTTATACATAACACAATTTACATAAAGTTTACTAAGCTATGTTCAATTTTGTTTTAAAAAGTTACTTTCATTTCGTTACTATTTAAATAAATAAAAATTAAATTTTGTATGCAAAAAGTTGCTCCATTCTTTCTATATAGACTTCAGTGTGGTCCTTATACGTAGCAAAAACTTTTAAGTAATCTAAATGTGTCTTCGTAGAACCTGATAAGTCCTGTCATAAGAAACAACTGTTATTTAATCTGTGTAGTATTTTAAAATAAATAATCTTTATTATATGATTGTAATTTGTTAAATTATAAAGATATCAAACAAACGGAATACTTGGTAAATAATGTTATCTTGTGTTATGTTATGTTGGCGCACTGTGCTTTGTATGTAATGAGATTTTTAAACTAGATTCTTTATTATGGAACGTGATAGCGCAATTAAAATTGTGCTTTGAATCATTACATTAGAGTTTATATTCGCACTAATCTAACACAGCTTTATTTTTTATTTGTTTTTTTTTTACTTTTGACAGGTCTTTCAAGAAGTTTGGTTCCATGAACCGAATCTCGAATAAAAGTACTGTCTGTCATATAAATTGTATATCATGAATATCTTACCTACTTTTAACTTGACAAAAGACCACCCGTCAAAATCTACGCTGTTTCACTACCAGTATCAAGATTTATGTACCTTGCCTTAGCATCAGATAGAAATATCCTTTTTGTAATATAGTTATAATTTTGTTTGTTGTTTTAGTAATTTAGTTCGGCTGGTCGATATTTTTATTTATAGTTGGTAACACTGACTGGGTGTGAATCATTGCATTTTTTGTTTTAAAGGGCATCGTTGCGAACTTTGTTTTTAAGAAATAATGTCAAATTTTAATTTAAAAATCAATCTTGACGTAGGTAATTGTATTGTGTTTGGCAATATAACTTGGCCGGTCTGAAGATAGCCAATAGGCAGGCTCTTCAGACAAACGGCTGAGTTCTAAAAACAAATATTGAGTTTTATTTCATATTTGGAATGTTTTTTATTAAATGTTAGGTAATAATTGGTGTTATTTGTAGTTTAAAAATGTCTTGCTTCGATGTCCAATATCCTAAGACCGACATAAGTATACCTACATTAAATATAATGTTGAAATTGATGTATGTAAGTGTACCAAATTATAATACGTGGCTACAATGCCCGAAATCGTCCGTGGGCGAAGTAGGTATATTGAAATAAATAAAATAAGATGTAATAATGAAGGTTTTATTCTTAATAAATTAACTTTGGTGTAAAGTATAAGTCTTAAATTAGAAATATTTTCAATTCAATTTTGTAGAACATTGTAAAGTCCTTATTATATTCCCTGACACTTTATAGAGGCTGACATGTTTCAAGAGGAGTGAGTGGGCTTTTCCTATATCTGTCTATCTATACCAATTCTAAGAATCTTTGTCCTAACTATCTTACTGACTAACTAACATATAGACAACGCAGAGCCTAAACCACTGGTCGTAGAAATTTGAAAATTTTAGGGTAAGTATATTTGACTTAGTGTTTGAATTTCCGAAATTCAAGCCCTAAAAAGATACAGAGGGGGTTAAACTTTGTATGAGCGGGCCCCCCTTAGACATCCTCGAAGAATCTCGAGTAGGTACTTGATATTAAGATATCTGAAGGGACATCTACCGTGCGTAGTTGACGACCGACGTGACGCGGCGGGCGATTGTCCGCCTGCGACGCAGAAGGTTGCGGGTTTGATTCCCGCCTTGGGATAAATATTTGTACGATCTGCAAATATTTGTTCCGGGTGTTCTGGGTATTTTCTATGTATAATAAAAAATATCTATGTATGTAATATAGTATTGTATTAAGTATATCAGTCATCTAGTACCCATAACACAAGCTCTGCTTAGCTTGGGGCTAGATGATGCTGTGTGGATTGTCCAGCATTATTTATTTATTATTTAGGGATTAAAGTCGTGATGCAATTTTACATATTATTCTATTATGATATTCATCAGCATCATCATCATCATTAGCCTTAGAAGTCCGCTGCCGGGCATAGGAAATTTATATCTTTCCAGTAAGAATCATTTTGAGCCCACCGACGCGAACTTGACAATGTCGTCGCTATCGATAGCCTATCGTATATCCTCGATGGACATCGCGTCCTAGTTTCAGGTTCGTGACTGAACTACGAGAACCTTTTTCCAGCGGTTATCAGTTCTACTTTACGAGCTATAAATAAATTCGACTAACGTTAATAAACGAGTATCTATACATTTTTTTAAAGGTATCTGGCTCAGCTTATTGCCATTCAGCGTGGCAATGCAACCAGTGTTTGGAGGCTGCTTCCGATTTGTTTTTTTTTAAACATGAAGCTATGTTGTATGTATACAATTAGTAATTTTAAAAATGTTATCAAAGTGTAACAATAAACATTTACAAGATACTAAAACAAGAAAAATTAATGCAATCAGTTGATTGCATTTATTGTAACGTTGTGATACAATTTCAAAGTACGAATCGCATACATTTTATTGCAGCTGACTGTACCTACATTTCTTGTGAATTTCTACATTGTCGATTATAAATACATAACGAATAACGAAACCTAAACTAACGAATAATAACATAGCATAATGTAACTTTTATAATACATCCGTAATCGTTTTTAAAAATGCTTATAATCCTACATTATACAAAAACAGGTTTTTCCTGCCAATAACCTCGTATCTGGTCAAGATTCTTTCCTTTAGTCTCTGGCACCCACAGCACAGTGTACACGGCGCCCAGAAGGCATACTGCTGAGAATGTATAGAAAACTACGTATTCCCCGAACTGGTTTGCGACTGGTGTGAAGAAGAGAACTGTCATTGAACTGCAGAAGAAGGAGAATGCCATCGATACGCCGGCCATGCGTGCTCGAACCTGGGAAATTAAAAAGTGGTTTATAGGGTTTCGAACCCATAAGATAAAACGGGACACTATTACCTACGGAACAATCCTACGCAAATAATTCAGCTTTACAGGCTCTTTAGAAGATTAAAAAGTTAGATTTTTTTTTCAATTTTGCAGTGGAATAGAATAGATAATAGATAGTCTTTATTGCTCGAATGAATTTTTTTCATAGAATAAATAATAGAATGTCTTTATTGCCTGAAATAGGAGTACCTATTAGTACCTATCTAAATAAGCATGTTGTAATTTTCTAAACAAACGATCCGTAGGTATTTCGCTGCATAAAATAATAGCATGCAAAGTTTTTAAATTACATACGGTGTACACGTGACTTTGGTTATGATAAAACCTGTAAAGCAAGCACAGTGTAAGGTGCTAGGCGACTGATTGCTATCCTATCATGGTATAACAGGTTAGCAACACTGGGTGCAAACTTTCCCTTGTGGCTGCCGCTTTCGGCTGCCAGCATATCATCATAGAACATCTGACATAACGACGTTGCAGAGATACTAATACATTTGTTTCTTTTCTACCTGAAACAGTGCCCAACGGTAATCTGAATTAAAATGACTTACAGCTAAGGTTGCCTGGAAGAAATCGTTTTCAGCGATAAGGCCGCCTATTGTACTTTATTTGTTTACGCCTAGATGTATAATGTATCCTTGTGTACAATAAAGTGTTATCTATCTATATCTACAGCCAAATACTCAAACGCAACTTAAGCACGTCTGAGGTGCCGAATTTTTGACAGACTTTTATTGCAAACTGTCAAAAAATCGCGACTTGAGACATTTAAGTTACGTTTGAGTATTCGGCCGTTAGGCTGGAATATATGGGTTAAGGTTGACTTACTTGAAACGTGAAGACTTCAGCCATGTAGACCATAGGAACCGGAGCCAATCCTGCTCCATAAGCCAGGATACACACGCAGATGGATGCTACGGGCAGCCAGTTGGCAGACGCACTGCCGACCAGGAAGTAAGTCGCTAGGCTTGCCATGCAAATACCTACTACCAAAGAACTGCCGGCTAATGGGATCTGTAAGAAATGTTACCTTGAACCTAGAGTTCAATAACTGCCCTCACAGCTCAGTTAGAAGTAGCTCTGCCTTTTGTGTTGTAGGTTGTGGGTTTGATCTCCACCAAGGACAAACGTTTTGTGTGATGGATATAGATGTTTGTTCTCTGTCGTAAGCCAACCATATACGTTTCTTGCCTTTTCTTCTAAGTCTCGGTCGCGAAGAACTGGCACATTGATTCAAATAGCTTTTTCAACAATAGACGTTTCAAGATGATCTTTGCGGATATTACTGAATAATGACTTTGTCTTCTGTCTAGGTGTTAGGTATAATGTAATCATCTAAGCATAATTATCATTAAAAACGTAGGTATTTAGGTAAGTATTCTACCAGTCATCTGAATAAACTGGTACTATAACTTCCTGTAGAAAAAAAGCCTTACCTTTCTCCCAAACTTCTCAATCGACATTGTGGTAAAGAATGACCCAGATAACTGCAGGGACCCCACGAATAGCGCCAGCGTATTAGGGCTCCAAGTGGTCCCGGCGCGATCGAAGATATTAGACGCGTAGTTCGTGAGGGCGAAGCACCCGGAGAGTGTCTGCATGCCCATCAGAACCAGCACCATGCGGAGAGCGGAGAAGGTGGCGCGGTCTCTGACTGTAAGCAGGTTAGTGGTTAACTAGTGGTTGTGTGAGAATTGACCTCAACATCATCATCATCATCCCTGTAATAGTCCACTGCTGGACATAGACCTCCCCCATACGTTTCCCAAGAAGAACGATTCTGAGCCTTTTCCATCTATCGACTTCCCGCGGTTTTAACAATGTCGTCAGTCCATTGGGTAGGAGGACGTCTTACGCTTCGTCTTCCGGTTCGTGGTCGCCATTCGAGAACCTTTACTCCCCAGCTGTCCTCGCGAACCCTTATAACCAGTGCTGGATGAACTACGTAGCAAGAGTAGCGACTGATACGGGCCCCGCGCGAAAGACGGCCTCGCAGAAAATGTTTCTTTTTAAAATTTTTGATGCTAGGTATGTTTTTCTTGGATTAAAATTAAAGCAAATTTATTTAGGCGCCATCTTACATCGTTTGTGGGACAACTTTAACACAGTTTACTACAAAAAAACACGCAAAAGTCCGCTAGGTCAAATAGGCCACTTTAGTTGCCGTTAGTTGTAGATCAAGGGCTTGGCCGTTAGTTGCCTATAGTAGCAAGATTTCAGAAAAATAACTTAATGCACAGACTTTTCGATCTCTATATTTTTATTATAATTTATATAAATATAGAAGACATTAATAATAGTACATGCTACGTAAGTATTATATAGTATTGTGGAATTTAAATCTTAGTTAAGGCAATAATTACACAGTTCGTAGAAAGATAAACACGGATTATGTACCTACTTATACACAGAGAGAATCCAATGTCTATGCAAATAATAGGTAATCATTATAAAGATGAGATAATTAATGCTGAGTTGCTTAATTATAATTATAATCATTGACCGAGCGAGCGGAGCGAGCGAAGTGTCTCAGTTTCAAGGGCAAAAATGCTTTTGTCCGGTTGTCATTCAGTCAGTCTGTCTGTTCTCGCCTACAGGTCACATTTTTCCACCGATTCTGACTAAAATTGGCACACAAGTTCCCTGATTTATTAAAGTTTTCGTCAAGTTCGGTCCAGTGGTTAGAGCGTGAAAGAGTTACAAACATCCATCCATACATTCTTACAAACTTTCGCGTTTATAATATTAGTAGGATATAAATTCTTTCTTAAACTAAGTAATACTAACTTTAATTTGACAAGTATAAGGTTTTGCTTGAAGTAACTAGGTCGGTGTTTTTTTATCATTCCATGAATATCCATATTCAACTATCAATTTTGAATTAGCTGGTTTTTACGATACAGGTTTGTCTAGTGTAAATACAATATCGCTGTGTTGACTTAATGTATAATGTTTTTTTTTTCAACTGTGTGCTTACTAAACACCGATACCGCGGTCACCAATCTGCCTGCCAAGTGTGGTGACAACGGTAAACCCCTCCCAAATATAGGGAAGGCCTATGTCCAACTGTGGACTTATTTAGAATGATGACGGCTTATAGACAACAACAAAGTAGGTAATATTATCTCAAAAAATATTCTCTTAAGTGGGATTTGAACCAACGACCCTCCCTTTTATATGAGGATGCGCGACAGAGAGTTCAATCAGACCCGACGAAATAATCCCTGGGATGTTTTTAATACGGTACTTTAGCGACCGTGAACCCATCTAGTCTAGACGATATATTATCAAAGCCTATACTATCAGGGGAGGGTCGTGAGTTCAAATACCTACCAGTCGAGGGAATATAAATAATAATAATAATAATGCTGGACAATCCACACAATCTAGCCCCAAGCTAAGCAGAGCTTGTGTTATGGGTACTAGATGACTGATATACATAATACAATACATTACATACATAGATATTTTTTATTATACATAGAAAACACCCAGAACACCTGGAATAAATATTTGCAGATCGAACAAACATTTATCCCAAGGCGGGAATCGAACCCGCAACCTCTGCGTCGCAGGCGGACATTCGCCCGCCGCGCCACATCGGTCGTCGAACCATAGCAAACATACATTTGCTGGGATCACTCTGCGAACCAGGCTTGCCCATAGCGGTGATGAAAACCTATCAGCTATGGTTTTCAGGATGCTATTGTATCTTAAGCACTATAAAAACTAACAAAGTAGGTAATTTTCTGCACGATCTTACTTTACCCACACTTTGAAGCGTGACCCGCGGCATTTCCTGAAACCGTCTCTGTTCCTCTTTCAGTTTTTTCACTTCTTCTGCCACTGCGCTGTGGTCCTCTTCTATTTTGCGAAGCCAACATATCACTCTGATAGCTCGCTGTATATTAAAAAAACTTATATTAGGACCGACCTCGCTTTCTAATCCTAAGGTCGTGAATTCGAACCAATTAATTAAGGTTCCGTACCCAAAGGGTACAACGGGACCCTATTACTAAGACTCCGCTCTTTAAGATAAAATTTAAATGCAAAAGCTTAAAATCTTAACTAACTTTTTATTTTGTATTATTATAAAAATAATTTTATTCAATAATTTCGAAATTAATAATTTTATTTCAATTATAATTAACTGTCCCTCCGTCTGTCACCAGGCTGTATCTCATGAACCGTGATAGAAAGAGTTGAAATTTTCACAGATTAGCTTGTGTCCTCAGTATGTTTTCCTTCAACACAATTTTCGATCGCTTTCAGCGATAAGGTCGCCTATTGTTTAACCAGCTGTGTATATGCCCTATATTATGTTTCTGTGTGGTGAACAATAAAGAGTTATCTATCTAAGTTTAAATTATTTATTTTTGGATATCAACAGACTTACCCTTTCCCGACCTATTTTCAGGAGATAGTTAGGAGACTCCGGCATCATGCTGAAGAGCACCACATGGCACGCAGACACCACCAGGTACACTATCTGGTTGACCATGTATGATGACGTCATACCCACTGCATATACGAAAATGACCCCGAGCTATGAAAAAAAAACAAATATGTAGGTCAGAAGAAATAATAATAATAATGCTGGACAATCCACACAGCATCATCTAACCCCAAGCTAAGCAGAGCTTGTGTTATGGGTACTAGATGACTGATATACTTAACACAATACATTACATATATAGATATTTTTTATTATACATAGAAAATACCCAGAACACCCGGAATAAATATTTGCAGATCGTACAAACATTTATTCCGAGGCGGGAATCGAACCCGCAACCTCCTGCATCGCAGGCGGACATTCGCCCGCCGCGCCACATCGGTCGTCAAGAAAGAACGGACCGAAGGGTTGCTAAGATGTGCAAATAAGGTATGACAAGAGATGTTGTATCTATTGGTGCTTATTTAGTAGTAGAGCTCTTAGTGAAGGGCTTATCCGGGTTAGTACTACCACCATGCTTTTTCTGCTGTCAAGCAGCTTGCTGTGTTCCGAATTCAAGGGTGTGAGTTGCGGTGACATTACAGGCACATGCCCGTAATGTCTGTATGCCTCAGGTTGGAGGACCCAGAGTAGAGCATCGTAACTTATGCTTATTTCACCAGCAGTAGCATAAAACAAAAAAACCCTTAAGAGGTATGTTACATATAATGTTGTGTTTAAGAGGACAACCCTAGTTGCGTCCTTTTTTCCTAGCGTGTCCCATCCCTATCAGTCCCTACCAGTCCCTACCAGTCGGTCGGTGCGCACATATCCTACAAAGTACTTCTTCTTTTCGAATCAAGACAAACGTAAATGATGTAGTGTCGATATTGATGCTGAAAACACGGAAAAAGCGGACAAAAATGTAGATTTTTCATCGCGTTTTTAATTTTATTTTTGTAATCAGAATAATTGTATGAATGCGCAGTTTCAGTTTTTGAAAGTAATAATAATAATGCTGGACAATCCACACAGCATCATCTAGCCCCAAGCTAAGCAGAGCTTGCGTTATGGGTACTAGATGACTGATGTACAATACATTACATGCATACATATTTTTTATTATGCATAGAAAACACACAGAACACCCAGAATAAATATTTGCAGATCGTACAAACATTTATCCCAAGGCGGGAATCGAACCCGCAACCTCTGCGTCGCAGGCGGACATTCGCCCGCCGCGCCACATCGGTCGTCAAGGTAGTCTTAGTACACCCGATATGAACCAGATATAAACCACGGGTATTACCTTGCATAAAGTCATATTCATGGATCCAAGAGCTCCCCTCCAAGAGTCCTCTGAAATCTCCTTGATGTAGGCTGGCACGACCACGAAGCAGCCACCACTAGCCAAGCCGGCGATCACACGCGCGACGATGAGCGCTGTTGGCGTGATGTAGGCTAATTTGATAGTCCAAGATATCTGAGAAATGGTTTGACTCGTCAATAGCCTAAAAACAGCTCAGTTAGTAGAAGTTCGAATTTTGTTATGATGATATTTCCCTACACATAAGAACAATGTTTGTATTCAATTTAAATTGTATTGAGTATAGTTCTGATTTCTAAACTGTAGGTTGTGGGTACATACATGGTACACAAAACATACATGGTACATAGTTAAGAACATGGTACAAAATTTGACCATTTTGTGTATTCTTTTCCGCAATACTAAAGAAAAGTAAATATGAAAACAAAGGCGCTTAAAAAATAATAGAGTAGTTAGTTACATAAAATGCATATAAGGATGTAGATGTACCAAATGCTTATAGACATTTTGTAGAAGTTGTTATGCATAATACATAAAAAATGTGCATAATAAATGTGTATAATAATAATTATGAGATGTATGCCGTGAGTTTCTTTTTTATAGTTTTGTTTTCGTATTTTAGGGCCCGTAGAACGATCACTGAGTTCACAAAGATCACGATTTTACTTTATGTTTTCTTACACAAGGAAAATTAAGTCGCTATTACGTCGTTAACATGGTAAACGTGCTTAGCTAAATACAATTAAACTAGATTATTGATTAGATTTGACGACCGATGTGGCGCGGTGGGCGAATGTCCGCTTGCGACGCAGGAGGTTGCGGGTTCGATTCCCGCCTTGGGATAAATGTTTGTACGATCTGCAAATATTTATTCCGGGAGTTCTGGGTGTTTTCTATGTATAATAAAAAATATCTATATATGTAATGTATTGTATTAAGTATATCAGTCATCTAGTATCCATAACACAAGCTCTGCTTAGCTTGGGGCTAGATGATGCTGTGTGGACTGTCCAGCATTATTTATTTATTTTATTGTGCAAGCATTGTGGGCCTAAGTGCCTATAATTCAATATTTAACTTGGTAAGGTTAACCTTTGAACTACAAGAACATAAGAACAAATAACTCAACTCAACCATTCACAGTGATTTTTATTTATTTATATTCTTGCATACCCGTTACTTTATCATTTATTTTTTGTTTGTTAAACATTCCTTGTTAACATGCTACTTAATAGCAGAACCGATACTCATTGGTTTAGGAGGAGGGCGTTGAGTCTGCTACACAGTTTTTACTTTTGCAGTCTCACCGTTTTAGTTTGGAATTTGCTCATCTTGTATTGTTCTGAATTAACTATTATTATTATATTATTGTGTTGTTAAATATCTATATTATGCCCGAATAGGTACTCAAACGCATTTAATCACGTCTCAAGTCGCGATTTTTTGACAGTTTGCAATACAACTCTGGTGAATTTAGGTTACCTGTGGCCTAAAACTTACACAAGACAGCAAAGATACAGCCAAACCGCAGCTCTTCCTGCCAAAACGATCTGAGGAGTAGCTGAAGAAGGGTATCCCACACATAGCAGCAAGCGGCAACGCAGCCGCCATCCAGCTCACTTCTGGATCGGTGAACGGTGCTGAAGCTGGGGTCTCTGCAGACTTGAGAAGAGGGGCCATGGGCGAGAGCCAGCCGATCTGGATTCCGTACGTGAAAGTTGGAATTGTAGCTGAAAAATACATTATTTTATTTCTTTGAGGTGACTTGCATTATTTACAGAATAAAACACAAACAGAAATAAAATACAAGTACCTAACTGGCTATAGAGTGAATCTATAAACTGAATAGTGTATTTGAGAAAAGTAGCATTTATTAGTAGATTAATCAATGAGTTAATGTATACATAAAACTGTAAATCTTGCATAAGAATACTAAAATAGAACAATGCACACGTGGTACATTAGATAAGCTAGTGAGAAGTTAGGTATAGCAAGAGACGGATAAATAAAGCAAATGACTTAAAAATTACTTGCCCTATATCGTCAGAACTATGTAGTCGTACAGTACGTAACATTATATAATTCAATTCAATATCAAACCAGTATCATATCGAATCTAATCTTTTCCAGATGGAGAGGATGAAGTTTATAGCCTTTTTATAATATGGGGGGACAGCGCGTACGCAGTCCCCACTACCAAAAATAACGCACCCGAGTTATCCACATTAGGGATAATCGCAGAGGTCAACCCAATTCGCAGTGCAATGAATAGGCCTCGCTCTGGGGGAACCGCCTTTGTGATCACGGTGTCCCCTGTGCCAGGTAAGTATGATTTCACTGCGCCGCTGAGGGGAGGTCATTCCGAGCCGCGCGTTTTCGTCAGCGCGATTCAGGAATCAGACACTTTTACTAGCGACATCTAGTTCTGTTTGCGCAAAACAAATTATATAATTATAAAAAGTTAAATATATTACGTTAATTTGTCTTTTCAGGTTTGCATACAAAAGAGTTCAACGCGCTGATTAATAAATGAATATCTTATTAGTATTTTTTGTGAGAATAGGCACAATCAGCATCAGACGTTAATAATGCTACATAATGTTGCGTAAAAAGGTCCATAAATATAAAAAAAATAATTTAAAAATGTATTCTAATTGAATCATATTTTTTGACAATAGTCAAGAGAAAAACTTCTAATTAAAGAAATTAACAATAATAACGGTTGTAATTTATTCGATTAAAATGAGTTTTTTTCACAGAAAATACTGTTGCCTGTCAATTTTTATGGTATAAGTAATATGGTAAGATTTATGGTATAAAAATAACCTACGCTGCATTAAATTTTTCAACTGTTCAAAGATATGGCGTACGTTACCTAAAATCTAAGGGAAACATTTTCGTTCAAATCAGAATGCTTTATAACACTCTTTCATTTCAAGATCTCAATAATAATGTCGAATAAAATACAATCGAAATTATACATTAGAATTAATTTAAGATATTACTAGAAAATTAAAAAGCTATGTGTCTTCCAAAGATGTCAGAAAACGAATCTAAAAGAATTGTAACCTGGACGAAATTTGGTATACAGGTTTTACAGAACTTTTTTGGCGTCAAGATTGTTTGATAAGAGGGGTATTTTCTCTAAAAAGTGGTAAAAAGACTAATGAATCAGTGGCGTAGCTATTGTAGGGCCAGGTGGTGTAGTGCACCAAGGCTTCGGAGCTCAGGGACCCTCTAAACTAAGGCTTTAAAAGAAGAGGGCATAAAATAAAAAGAGAAAAAATTTGTTAAATTTCAATAAACTTTCCACTTAAAAAACGGATATAAAAAGGAGTCAGTTAGAGAGGGAGAAACAAATATTGATAAAACTAATAGACGACTTAGCACTCGCTTGTGGCACTTATGTCACTGGGGCGCTGATATTCTCTTGCAACACTATTATTGAGTGCTCTTATCAGAATCGTAAAACATTAGAAAAAAACTTTTACAATTTAATTGGGCAGACGGTTCTAAATATTAAGAGGTTTTTTCAATGCAAGGAGTATATTATAATGCGCTCAATGCGCAAATTATAATAAAAAATAACATGGTTCTTTTCACACTTCGCACGACTAATGTCTTAATAGAAAAATGTCTAATCAGTAATTTGTCCATCCATAAAAACATCCAACTACCTATCTATAGAAATGTCCGACTAGATACATGACCACATAAATACTCAAGTTATTTATAATGTTTAATTATCGATTGTTGCAAATAAATATATTTAATTTTAATCTAATAAATTCACCTAGATTGAAGATGATCGCTGATTTAAATAATTTCATTAAGACTTTTAAGGGGGGACAGCGCGTACGCAGTCCCCACTACCAAAAATAACGCACCCGAGTTATCCACATTAGGGATAATCGCAGAGGTCAACCCAATTCGCAGTGCAATGAATAGGCCTCGCTCTGGGGGAACCGCCTTTGTGATCACGGTGTCCCCTGTGCCAGGTAAGTATGATTTCACTGCGCCGCTGAGGGGAGGTCATTCCGAGCCGTGCGTTTTCGTCAGCGCGATTCAGGAATCGGACACTTCTACTAGCGACATCTAGTTCTGTTTACGCAAAACAAATACTAAAGCTTAGAAAAAAAAATACGCAGAGTCAAAGTACATTAAATAAATAAGTAAATTAAAGATAAAATAAGAAGAGTAAATGAGTCAGTTACACCTAAGTTTATCATACAAAAGATTTCAACGCACGTATTGTCTTTACCAGTTTGGAGTAAATATATGTATACAACTGTAAGTGTTTATAAAATAAATACACAATTATCATTCTAAGAAATAGAACCAGGATGGAAACTATTGATAATCCTTTTATTTTAACATAATACTTAAATTTAATAAAATTTACGAGTCTGTAGTATTTGTTAATTTAAAAAGTCTATGTAATAATACTGTATAAGCTAAAATTTTTTCCAAAGTTACGGCTTGAGCTGGATTCAAACCTACCACAGATACGGTGATGTTTTGGTATACCTAGGCATAAAATGTCTCAAAATTAAAATATGTACCTAACTATATCAATAATGTACTCACCTATTAAAGCTGTCATTATTTGCCGCCGCGCACTTACTTCAATCTTACGTTCCATTGTAGTAAGTAAATTAGTAAAATAAATCACAAATATGATTAACACTCGTAGGTTATTCACAAACTCTAATAAAACCTTGTTACGAAACGGAACTGTGAAAGTGTATGATAAGTTTATCCGTAATCTAAAAAATAAAGTCACATAATGACAATGTCATATCTCCCGCTTTTTTGTTACTTTTTTTAACTAAACCCAAGCGATAGTTACACAGAACACGTCTTCTTATTAGTGGTGTCAAAATACCGACTAAAATTTTATAACCTAACTTCAGTTTTGCATGAGTCTTCAACAAACGGTTACGTACATATCAACAAATTTATCGTGAAACAAATATTTTATCACGGAAACCTTAACATCATTAAAATAGAGATGAAATAAGGTTGATAACAAGTCTATGCCCTGCATAATCACGTTTGTTTTAACTGGTGTAAACCAAGGCTATTTTCGTCTGTCGTCACCTGATGCTATGCGATTGTACACCTTATTTCTTTGGAAAAATAAACTTTACCGTTTTAGCTGAATTGGTTGCATGTACTTGTAATATTGATATTACTGCCAGTGCAAGCAGTAGCGGGTTTTCCTACTTGATTTCAAGAGAATCATGATAATGTGTAAATCTACTTTAGTGTTTGTATTGGATCACGAAATAAAAAGATTTAACTAACTTTATGTTGTTCATTTAATTGATACGAAACATGAAAATAATTACAGTTAACTATACTGTTGTAATATTATAAAGAGAAAAGATTTGAATGTTTGTTTGTTAGCATTGAATAGTCTCCGAAACTACTGGACCGATTTGAAAAATTCTTTTTATCGTTGGGAAGCTACACTATTCCCGGGTGACATAGGTAGGCTATATTATATTTAAAAAAATGGAGATCCCTATTAAAACCCGTGCGAAGCCAGGACGGGCTGCTAGTTTTTAATATAGCGCGACCGAGTGCAATGAGGTATTGTGACACCAGTTTACTTATATAAAAGTACTCAGTGTGTGACACACTGTCCCTACTTCCGTACTGTAGGTACTTATGTTACATCACTCTTCGCGTTACAAGGGCTGACCAATATTAATGTAGCTACCAGTGTATAGGTACATAGGCTACATGCTACACTACCATAAATTCTTCATAACAACGTAAATAAACAGCTGTTAACAAAATAACAGGCACATGAGCCTTAACACCTGTATGCCTCAGGTTGATGAACGCAGCAGCATTGTAGGGCGTGCGTGACCTGCATGTAATGATTTGCTATAGGTGATGGTGACCACTTAACATCAGGTAGGCCATAAGCTTGTTTCATCAGCAATTACAAAAAAAAACTTTTAATAAATTATGTATTGGTTTTCCTGGATAGCATATCCAGGAAAAGCTATTTTATTTGAATTTTTTAGTTTTGTACTAACTTCCTTATAAGTATATTATAACAAATAATATATAATTATGATTCAAAATTCTAATTTTAAATCAAAGTAGAATGTAATCAGTAAACCAGCAGAGTAGGTATACCAAAAACATAAAAAAAAACTTGGGGTGGGCCACCCTTATCACTTAGGGGTATAAAAATAATTTACGATCTATTATCAGACCTACCGAGTATACACAAATAATTTTATAAAAATCGGTCAAGCCGTTTCGGAGGAGTTTGGTAACAAAAACTGTGACACGAGATTTTTTTATTTATATTGAAGATAGATAAAACATATTTTTATACTATGATATAGGTAATTTTGTAGTTTATCTACAATACTTTTTATTATCGTACAATAGTGTCACAAGAAACTTAAAAACCAGCGTACCTCTGCCAAAGTTGTATTTATCGCACCTACCTACCTATTATTTATGATACTGCTTTTTTATACGACTTAACGACGAATCAAACAGATGGACCTGATGTTAAGTGGTTACCATTAACTTTAACAAAGCTATATTTAAAAACGCGTTATTGTCGAGTCTTGACAACTATCAATTTCGTAGACAATTCAATTTATACTAATTATAAGAGTCTTTGTCCTGACTGACTGACATACTAAACCACTGGCCGCAGAGACATGAAATTTTCAGGGTATATTTGTCTTAGTGCGTAGAGGTGCATTAAGAAAGAAAATGCCAAAATTCAACCCCTAAACGAGTACAGCGGGGGTTGAAGTTTGTATGAAAATAACGTCCATTCAAGTGGGCGAAGTAGGGCGCGTTTTGATAGTTCGTTACAAATTATTGGACCAAATTGGCGTTGCTCTAGATGTTTCAAATGATTCATTCTGGACAGTTCTTTGTAACAAAGTACTTATATTCAAAACTGATTCTAATATTCAAAGAAACGGAACCGGCATCTTCTTGATACGTGCTAAGAATTTTTATGTTTAACTCGTATAACACATGATTCACCTTTGTACAGTATATAATATAACATTATCATCATCATTGGTCTTCAACATTTATTTCAGATGTTTTAGGTGGCGTCAGTTAGGTCACAGAGCACCTTGAAGGCACTGAACATTTTTGCTCATGGCTAAAAAACTTCGTACCGCCAATAATTTTTATATTTTCTGAGGTTTTAAGCCTTGAGCTTCCTATTAATATTATAAATGCGAATGTTTGGATGGATGGATGGATGTTAGTTCCTCTTTCACCAGTGGACCGATTTGGATGAAAAATATAGTTTGTAATCTGGAATAGGACATAGGCTACTTTTATCCCGAAAAAATAACGGGAACGGGAAAAACCTGCCACGCGGGTGAAGCTGCAAGTGGCCTCTAGTCTATAAATATTTGAAAACCAAAGTTAGGCAAATTGGATGTGCATGCCTCCAGCTTCCTCATATGGAAAATGCAAATTCTGAAAATGCCAATATTTAGTTCATATTTAGTACCATCATAGATTACAACCATAATTTAGGTGCCAAAAAAACAACGACGCTACAAGCCTTTGAAGGTGTGTTAGCTGAAGTAACATGCCACCAGCTTCCTCATTCAGTGTGGGCAAACGAGTGCTGATAGAGCTATAGAACAAACGCTAGCATTTAGTACCAGATGAGTGCACTAGGTAGCAAAATTTCCAAACCTGCAGCTAAAAAACTCTCGGAGTTATAAGACTTCATCAACGTGTAAGCTGACGTACCGTTATTTCAGCACGCACATGCTGGTTCTCTGAAACGGCTGCAGCTATAGACACGGTTGATATCTCCAGATTCAGTGCACAATTGGTGCCAAAGGTACCAAATATTTGAGGCTTCTAGGTTCAAAACTCTTTGAACTACAGGCTTTTAGCAACGTGTAAGCTGGGGAAACGTTTCTCCAGCTGACACATGCTGGATCTCAGAAACGGTAAGAGATAGAGATTCGGTTGATATCTCCAAATGTCAATATGAATTAGTGCACTTGGCACCAAAATTTTGGAGTCTCTAGGACCAATAGTTACATCACAAGAAGCAAAAAACCATTTAACGGTCAACAAATTCAAACCAGTTTTCGCTTCTATAAAAGCGCGGCGTTGCCGCTCTGCACGCTACAATAGCGAGCGAACATTATGCTTGTTCTCTGTCTGTTTTTATATCTGTCTCTGGATACAACGTGTGTTGCCAGTTCAGTTTTAGTAGGTCGATAGTTTTATTCGAGTCTTGTCAGAACAGGTATTATAGGTACGAGGTACTACTAAATAGGTACTTTATTTTGTCTAGTTTAACCAAATAAAATAGGAACCTAATTAGGAAATTGGGTTTGTATGTACTCAAATAGTTGATTTGACGACCGATGTGACGCAGCGGCCTGTGACGCAGAAGTTTGCGGGTTCGATTCCCGCCTTGGAATAAAATGTTTAAACGATCTGCAAATAATGAATCCGGGTGTTCTGGGTATTTTCTATGTTAAGTAAAAAATATGTATGTATTTTTGTAACGTCAGATTTGGAATTCAAAATGGCAGGTGCACATGATGGTACAAAAAACTGACATGGGTGTCTTTTTCTACTAATTTGGGGGTGCTGATTACGAATATCTGGTCAGATTTGAAATTCAAAATGGCGGGTGCACATGATGGTACAAAAAACTGACATGGGTGTCTTTTTCGACTAATTTGGGGGTGCTGATTACGAATATGTGGTCAGATTTGGAATTCAAAATGGCGGGTGCACATGATGGTACAAAAAACTGACATGGGTGTCTTTTTCGAATAATTTGGGGGTGCTGATTACGAATATCTGGTCAAATTTGAAATTCAAAATGGCGGGTACAAAAATGGTACAAAAAACTGACATGGGTGTCTTTTTCGACTAATTTGGGGGTGCTGATTACGAATATCTGGTCAAATTTGAAATTCAAAATGGCGGGTACAAAAAATGGTACAAAAAACTGACATGGGTGTCTTTTTTGACTAATTTGGGGGTGCTGATTACGAATATCTGGTCAGATTTGGGATTCAAAATGGCGGGTGCACATAATGGTACAAAAAACTGACATGGGTGTCTTTTTCGACTACTTTGGGGGTGCTGATTACGAATATGTGGTCAGATTTGGAATTCAAAATGGCGGGTGCACATGATGGTACAAAAAACTGACACGGGTGTCTTTTTCGAATAATTTGGGGTGCTGATTACGAATATCTGGTCAGATTTGAAATTCAAAATGGCGGGTACAAAAATGGTACAAAAAACTGACATGGGTGTCTTTTTCGACTAATTTGGGGGTGCTGATTACGAATATCTGGTCAAATTTAAAATTCAAAATGGCGGGTACAAAAAATGGTACAAAAAACTGACATGGGTGTCTTTTTCGACTTATTCGGGGGTGCTGATTACGAATATCTGTTCAAATCTGAAATTCAAAATGGCGGGTACAAAAAATGGTACAAAAAACTGACATGGGTGTCTTTTTCGACTAATTTGGGGGTGCTGACTACGAATATCTGGTCAAATTTGAAATTCAAAATGGCGGGTACAAAAAATGGTACAAAAAACTGACATGGGTGTCTTTTTCGACTAATTTGGGGGTGCTGATTACGAATATCTGGTCAAATTTGAAATTCAAAATGGCGGGTACAAAAAATGGTACAAAAAACTGACATGGGTGTCTTTTTCGACTAATTTGGGGGTGCTGATTACGAATATCTGGTCAAATTTGAAATTCAAAACGGCGGGTACAAAAAATGGTACAAAAAACTGACATGGGTGTCTTTTTCGACTAATTTGGGGGTGCTGATTACGAATATCTGGTCAAATTTGAAATTCAAAATGGCGGGTACAAAAATGGTACAAAAAACTGACATGGGTGTCTTTTTCGACTAATTCGGGGGTGCTGATTACGAATATCTGGTCAAGTTTGAAATTCAAAATGGCGGGTACAAAAAATGGTACAAAAAACTGACATGGGTGTCTTTTTTGACTAATTTGGGGGTGCTGATTACGAATATCTGGTCAGATTTGGGATTCAAAATGGCGGGTGCACATGATGGTACAAAAAACTGACATGGGTGTCTTTTTCGACTAATTTGGGGGTGCTGATTACGAATATGTGGTCAGATTTGGAATTCAAAATGGCGGGTGCACATGATGGTACAAAAAACTGACACGGGTGTCTTTTTCAAATAATTTGGGGGTGCTGATTACGAATATCTGGTCAAATTTGAAATTCAAAATGGCGGGTACAAAAATGGTACAAAAAACTGACATGGGTGTCTTTTTCGACTAATTTGGGGGTGCTGATTACGAATATTAGCACCCCTTAAAGATTTGAAATTCAAAATGGCGGGTACAAAAATGGTACAAAAAACTGACATGGGTGTCTTTTTCGACTAATTTGGGGGTGCTGATTACGAATATCTGGTCAAATTTAAAATTCAAAATGGCGGGTACAAAAAATGGTACAAAAAACTGACATGGGTGTCTTTTTCGACTTATTCGGGGGTGCTGATTACGAATATCTGGTCAAATCTGAAATTCAAAATGGCGGGTACAAAAAATGGTACAAAAAACTGACATGGGTGTCTTTTTCGACTAATTTGGGGGTGCTGACTACGAATATCTGGTCAAATTTGAAATTCAAAATGGCGGGTACAAAAAATGGTACAAAAAACTGACATGGGTGTCTTTTTCGACTAATTTGGGGGTGCTGATTACGAATATCTGGTCAAATTTGAAATTCAAAATGGCGGGTACAAAAAATGGTACAAAAAACTGACATGGGTGTCTTTTTCGACTAATTTGGGGGTGCTGATTACGAATATCTGGTCAAATTTGAAATTCAAAACGGCGGGTACAAAAAATGGTACAAAAAACTGACATGGGTGTCTTTTTCGACTAATTTGGGGGTGCTGATTACGAATATCTGGTCAAATTTGAAATTCAAAATGGCGGGTACAAAAATGGTACAAAAAACTGACATGGGTGTCTTTTTCGACTAATTCGGGGGTGCTGATTACGAATATCTGGTCAAGTTTGAAATTCAAAATGGCGGGTACAAAAAATGGTATAAAAAACTGACATGGGTGTCTTTTTTGACTAATTTGGGGGTGCTGATTACGAATATCTGGTCAGATTTGGGATTCAAAATGGCGGGTGCACATGATGGTACAAAAAACTGACATGGGTGTCTTTTTCGACTTATTCGGGGGTGCTGATTACGAATATCTGGTCAAATCTGAAATTCAAAATGGCGGGTACAAAAAATGGTACAAAAAACTGACATGGGTGTCTTTTTCGACTAATTTGGGGGTGCTGATTACGAATATCTGGTCAAATTTGAAATTCAAAATGGCGGGTACAAAAAATGGTACAAAAAACTGACATGGGTGTCTTTTTCGACTAATTTAAGGGGTGCTAATATTCGTAATCAGCACCCCCAAATTAGTCGAAAAAGACACCCATGTCAGTTTTTTGTACCATTTTTGTACCCGCCATTTTGAATTTCAAATTTGACCAGATATTCGTAATCAGCACTCCCAAATTAGTCGAAAAAGACACCCATGTCAGTTTTTTTTACCATTTTTTGTACCCGCCATTTTGAATTTCAAATTTGACCAGATATTCGTTGTCAGCACCCCCAAATTAGTCGAAAAAGACACCCATGTCAGTTTTTTGTACCATTTTTTGTACCCGCCATTTTGAATTTCAAACTTGACCAGATATTCGTAATCAGCACCCCCGAATTAGTCGAAAAAGACACCCATGTCAGTTTTTTGTACCATTTTTGTACCCGCCATTTTGAATTTCAAATTTGACCAGATATTCGTAATCAGCACCCCCAAATTAGTCGAAAAAGACACCCATGTCAGTTTTTTGTACCATTTTTTGTACCCGCCGTTTTGAATTTCAAATTTGACCAGATATTCGTAATCAGCACCCCCAAATTAGTCGAAAAAGACACCCATGTCAGTTTTTTGTACCATTTTTTGTACCCGCCATTTTGAATTTTAAATTTGACCAGATATTCGTAATCAGCACCCCCAAATTAGTCGAAAAAGACACCCATGTCAGTTTTTTGTACCATTTTTGTACCCGCCATTTTGAATTTCAAATCTGACCAGATATTCGTAATCAGTACCCCCAAATTATTCGAAAAAGACACCCGTGTCAGTTTTTTGTACCATCATGTGCACCCGCCATTTTGAATTCCAAATCTGACCACATATTCGTAATCAGCACCCCCAAATTAGTCGAAAAAGACACCCATGTCAGTTTTTTGTACCATCATGTACACCCGCCATTTTGAATCCCAAATCTGACCAGATATTCGTAATCAGCACCCCCAAATTAGTCGAAAAAGACACCCATGTCAGTTTTTTGTACCATTTTTGTACCCGCCATTTTGAATTTCAAATTTGACCAGATATTCGTAATCAGCACCCCCAAATTAGTCGAAAAAGACACCCATGTCAGTTTTTTGTACCATCATGTGCACCCGCCATTTTGAATTCCAAATCTGACCACATATTCGTAATCAGCACCCCCAAATTAGTCGAAAAAGACACCCATGTCAGTTTTTTGTACCATCATGTGCACCCGCCATTTTGAATCCCAAATCTGACCAGATATTCGTAATCAGCACCCCCAAATTAGTCAAAAAAGACACCCATGTCAGTTTTTTGTACCATTTTTTGTACCCGCCATTTTGAATTTCAAATTTGACCAGATATTCGTAATCAGCACCCCCAAATTAGTCGAAAAAGACACCCATGTCAGTTTTTTGTACCATTTTTGTACCCGCCATTTTTAATTTCAAATTTGACCAGATATTCGTAATCAGCACCCCCAAATTATTCGAAAAAGACACCCATGTCAGTTTTTTGTACCATCATGTGCACCCGCCATTTTGAATTCCAAATCTGACCACATATTCGTAATCAGCACCCCCAAATTAGTCGAAAAAGACACCCATGTCAGTTTTTTGTACCATCATGTGCACCCGCCATTTTGAATTTCAAATCTGACCAGATATTCGTAATCAGCACCCTCAAATTAGTAGAAAAAGACACCCATGTCAGTTTTTTGTACCATCATGTGCACCTGCCATTTTGAATTCCAAATCTGACGTTACAAAAATACATACATATTTTTTACTTAACATAGAAAATACCCAGAACACCCGGATTCATTATTTGCAGATCGTTTAAACATTTTATTCCAAGGCGGGAATCGAACCCGCAAACTTCTGCGTCACAGGCCGCTGCGTCACATCGGTCGTCAAATCAACTATTTGAGTACATACAAACCCAATTTCCTAATTAGGTTCCTATTTTATTTGGTTAAACTAGACAAAATAAAGTACCTATTTAGTAGTACCTCGTACCTATAATACCTGTTCTGACAAGACTCGAATAAAACTATCGACCTACTAAAACTGAACTGGCAACACACGTTGTATCCAGAGACAGATATAAAAACAGACAGAGAACAAGCATAATGTTCGCTCGCTATTGTAGCGTGCAGAGCGGCAACGCCGCGCTTTTATAGAAGCGAAAACTGGTTTGAATTTGTTGACCGTTAAATGGTTTTTTGCTTCTTGTGATGTAACTATTGGTCCTAGAGACTCCAAAATTTTGGTGCCAAGTGCACTAATTCATATTGACATTTGGAGATATCAACCGAATCTCTATCTCTTACCGTTTCTGAGATCCAGCATGTGTCAGCTGGAGAAACGTTTCCCCAGCTTACACGTTGCTAAAAGCCTGTAGTTCAAAGAGTTTTGAACCTAGAAGCCTCAAATATTTGGTACCTTTGGCACCAATTGTGCACTGAATCTGGAGATATCAACCGTGTCTATAGCTGCAGCCGTTTCAGAGAACCAGCATGTGCGTGCTGAAATAACGGTACGTCAGCTTACACGTTGATGAAGTCTTATAACTCCGAGAGTTTTTTAGCTGCAGGTTTGGAAATTTTGCTACCTAGTGCACTCATCTGGTACTAAATGCTAGCGTTTGTTCTATAGCTCTATCAGCACTCGTTTGCCCACACTGAATGAGGAAGCTGGTGGCATGTTACTTCAGCTAACACACCTTCAAAGGCTTGTAGCGTCGTTGTTTTTTTGGCACCTAAATTATGGTTGTAATCTATGATGGTACTAAATATGAACTAAATATTGGCATTTTCAGAATTTGCATTTTCCATATGAGGAAGCTGGAGGCATGCACATCAAATTGGTTCAGTCGTTCTCGATATTTTGTGTGACTATAAACGCATCTTAGAATTAATCACGTCACAAGTCGCGATTTATTCAGAGGTCTTTGCCATAGTCAGCACTCTTGGTGGATGTAATATATGACTATGTAAGTCATAATTTAATTCTAGTGTGCGTAAAATGGGTGTATACAAAACATTAGATGGGTTAAAAGTGGCACCAAGTGGTTCGTGTAATATTACACTCGGCGCTGGCTACCCAGTTCCTTTGCTTGAACTTGGCTGGCTTGACACGCTGCCGCGTATCTAGATGATGACTATGTAAGTCATAATTTAATTCTAGTGTGCGTAAAGTGGGTGTATAAAAAACATATTGAATTCGACACAGTTTATTTTATTAAAGCGTAGGTGTGGTCTCCTCGTCGTGGTGTTCATCCTGAAAAAAATATGAAACAGGTTTTAGTTGAGCCCTCCATGCTTTTACTTCTAATGCTATTTCCCCAGCACCCGCACCCTTAACATCAGGTGGATCATCTGTTTGTTCCATCAACAAGTTGTATAAAAATAAACCCTTCAAACCGGAACACAGCAAAGCAACTACAGTAATAGAAGATAATAGCCTTTCCTTTTTTTTTATTGTAATTTCTGATGGACCCGCCTGATGATAAGTGGTTATCATTGCCAATAACAAAGAACCACATAACAGGTCACGAACGTGCACTACAATGCACTGCGTCCATCAACCTGAGGCATACAAGAGTTAAGCCTCATGTGCCTCTAGTTTCGCCGGCACCCACACCCTTCAAACCGGAACACAGCAAGCTGCTTGGCGGCAGAAATAGACACGGTGATAGTACTTCCCCGGTTGAGCCCTTCGCTAAAAGCTCTACTACTACAAAAACTGTAAGGTGGTCTAAGCGGGTGGGTCATGGGATTCGGTGTAATACATACATTATCGGCTTGAGGAGACTTTAAGCTAGGGTCCACTTCGTTCATTGCTGCGATTAGATCTGCGGTGGTTTTATATGAGGCTATCGTGTGTTTCACGAAATCCCTGTTGAAAACATCACGGGTATAAAAACAATTGTATTAATAAAATATTAATATGAGGACAATCCACACAGCATCATCTAGCCCCAAGCTAAGCAGAGCTTGTGTTATGGGTACTAGATGACTGATAGACTTAATACAATACATTACATACATAGATATTTTTTATTATACATAGCAAACACCCAGAACACCCGGAATAAATATTTGCAGATCGTACTAACATTTATCCCAAGGCGGGAATCGAACCCGCAACCTCCTGCGTCGCAGGCAGACATTCGCCTCTCACATTTGTCGTCCATTGGTGTTTATGTAATCGGATTCCACATCCAGCTTTTGTGTGAAGTTTGTTTTCGATTGAAAGTGATGGTGGAGAATCTAACCCAGTTATACAAGCTTTACAGGTTAGTTGGTAGTAGCTCTGTCATCTGCGCTGTAAGTTATGGGTTCGAGTCCCACCGAGGATAAACATTTCTGTGATGAACACAGATGTTTGTTGTGTCGGGGCAGTTACTTCAAGTCTCTGAGACCAGCGGTTTAGGCAATATGTTGTCTATATTTATATCAGTCAGTTAGGACAAAGATTCTTAGTACATATTAGTAGGTTTGAAATAAAATATTCATTATATTGTATAAACAAGTCCTTTTATCGAAATAGTATTATTCTATGTATACCGGGTGTATCATGATTTCTTTCGAAAACTAAAACTGCGTATTCAGACGATGATTACGTTTACAACAAAAAAACACTGTACAGAGTACATCGCTGGTTGATAAATAGGAATTTCAACAAATAGTCGTATTTATCGAGTATTACCTCTTTTATTTATAACATAACATTGAAGTAATCGTCTCGCCCTAGAGACTGGTTGGTCTTTTTTTTGTGATTTAGATTTTTTTTGCGTTTGCGCTATAACAGGAATACACTATATACAGAGTACATTGCTGGTGGATAAATAAGAATTTCAGCAAACTAGTCGTATTACTCTAAATGTATTTAAATGTCAGCCAAGTGATGGTGGTAGTACTTCCCCGGCTCGTCCGGTGAAGTACTACAACCATGCTTATTTCTGCCGCCAAGCAGCTTGCTGTGTTCCGGTTTGAAGGGTGTGGATGCCGGTGTAATTACAGGCACAAGACGCAGAGTAGTGCATCGTAGGGGACCGTTTATAATAAGCGCGACTTACTAATGCTATGATATAGATAATATGGTAACCACTTAACATCAGGTGGGCCATCTGCTTGTTCCATTAACAAGTCACATAAAAAAAATCTATTACACCTTAACACGTTCCTAGAGCATTCGGAAGTGGTCTTTTTACACCCGGTATTGACATAGATTTACAAATGGGGTTGAAAGAGATTACCTGAAGTAGAATGCTTTGACAAAGACAGCGGGCTGGTACTCGTGACCGCAGCGTTCGGGTCCAAAGCTCATGATGCCCATGAGACGATTCTGTTGCACAGCCGGCGCTCCTGCGTCAAACTGTAAGCAAAGTTACAGTGTACATATGTGGCTTAACACCTGTACTTCAAGTTAATAGATGCAGTTCCTAAATGTGACTTCTGTGAGGCATTTTTTTGTTATTACAGGCCCATGAAACTAAACATCTGGAGAGTCATTTAGTTGTTCCAACAGCTGCTTGTCACATAAAAAAAAGTTCAAGGAATATAGATGATTGTGTACTTAGTATGTACTAGGTACTTTAACAATCAAATTACTGACAAAATTTAACACTAAATTAATACGACGGCAAGCTAAGTTTCGTATTGTCGTTTTGAGTATTACATTACACAGTCAAGTTATCGTCGTTGCTCCATGTGGTGAGAAAAAGCGTGTTGCGCAGGACGCGTAGGCAAGCCATGGAGCCTGCGGTGTCCTCGTGGGCGCAACACGCTTATTACTTTGTGTTGAAGTATACTTACGTGCCGTTCTGTGAAATAAACAATAATAGCAACGTTTTACCTGAAATAAAACGTATATTTAATACTTACCTTGCTAAAAGCTTTATAAAGCTTTATATGAGAGCAGCGTATCCGTTTCCGTCGTATTTCAACCAGTTTTTATACTTTTAAGCCTTAAGCTTCCGGTCAAGTGGCGCCACCTGGCGGCCGCGCGCAGTTTTGCTTCGTAAAATGTACCGCGCCATCTTGAAACCATTGGCTTAATTTCACCAGGCAGAGATAAAAGTGAAAGCTTTTAGCAAGGTAAGTATTAAATATACGTTTTATTTCAGGTAAAACGTTGCTATTTATTACTAGACCGTTGCTAAAAGCTTTATAAAGCTTTATATGAGACCTGTTTGTTATCGCCTGGTGTCGCCACTTGTAAGAAATAGGTGGTAACCTAGCGCCAATGTGACATTAAAATATTTTACAATAGTAAGTAGGTAGGTACCTACTAAGAATAGAAAATTAAAATTTATGTTTTATTAACTTATTAACACATCATATATTGTACTTGATATGTAGTGTACAGATCAATTACTATCGCTGCAGTTATTTACAATAACTACTTGTAATTGTAATGTGTAATTAATGTGTAATTACTTGTATAAGATCAGATTTTATTATAATCAGAAACAATGAAAGTTTTCGTAAATCATCATGCTACAACACTTTATTATTTGAAAGGGTTATTAAGCTCAGTTATTGCTTCAACCGGACGATTTGTAAGAATGGAGTGGTACCTACTTGCTTATAACCTATCACATGTGAATGTGCTGGTACCCACCATCTGATTGATAAACCCCTCAGGCAAAAAAAATTGTCGGGAAATAATATTTGATCCCACTTAGTAGATATCGTGGATCTAAAGTACGGAAGTGTCATGTAGCAGTCTCCCTATACAACATTTTGACCTAGCTTGCTATGACGGTGCGTAATGCGGCCTTATGTTATACTTTACTACTGTAAATAATAAGTGAGTAAAGCCTTTTATTCCACTTATAGTTTCTTCTATTCCTAAATATACTGGAATTAGAATTATCAGTAATTCTGATAATAATTTTCAACGGAATTATTTATAATAATTACTGCAATCAGTTTTGAACCGACTGTCGAATAAAGTGATAATATCAGTAGATCTAATGTGGAATAGGATCCAATGTGAATACGATTCATCTTGAGTTTAGGATTACCAGTAAATAGTGTAATGATTGAAACCAAATTATATATTTTGGATATTAATTTTGAACTATTGTTAGATCAAATGTGGAACAGGATCAACTGCAAGTAAGATTTATCGCAAGGGCTGATCATATAAGTGTCTTCCTGAGTTAGCGTGCGTGGTGCGACTATTTTAATAAATGACAATAGAATCATTTGAAATATAAGTAAGTTTGTCAGCGTCCCAAACCGGAAACTTTTTTAAAAACAGTTGTATAACTAAACGTAAGAGTTTAAGAGACAAGCGTCTGGGTCATCATAACTCACAAAGATAAATTTAACATATGCAGTACTACTAACGATTTCACGCCACATGTTATCGAAGCATACATGAGCTAAAAATATATGGCAGTATGGTATGTATGGTATATGGCAGTGCGCGGCAGTAATTACACCAATTGGTCTGTATTTCATATTTCTCCTCGTATTCCCACACTTACAGTGAATCAACGAAAATCCTGTAAACTAGATTTTTCTCCACAGCTTAGACTTTGAGTTTCGCACGTCAACATGTAATTTCCCATGAGGAAATATTACGAGGGATATTTATGATAGTAAAATGATGTGAGCTGTTATGCGAGTTAGTATAGTTTCGCAGAACACTGAACGCACCATGAAATAGTTCAAGGATAGTTGTACTATCCTCACGTATTTTTTACTAAAATAAATCTATTTGTAAAATTTATTACATGTTCATAAGATAATAAAGAGAAGGTAGTCTACACTAGATTGCAATATGCGGATTTAGAGCCGGACAAGTCAGTGTTTGAAATTTCGCCACTTAGCAAACCACACCGACCGGTAATAGATACCATACTGGATGGCGATGGCTTAAAAATTATCAGCATGATTTGATACCTGCCTAGAACATTTTGGACAATCATGATTACCTATGAAATTATTCATGTTTTAGTAAATTTTCCCTCCTCGGAATTGTCCTCGGAGTGAATCCTTTTGTCGCACTGTGCCTAGGTAAGTGCTTGGTGCTTGGCTCTGACTAGCGTGTATAATAACTAGCAGGCACTAGGTTTTTTTTTTTTTTTTTTTTTTTTTTTTTTTTTTTTTTTTTCAGAAAATGCATTTTATGAATTTGGAAAAATCAGTCTTTGAAATTGATCTAATAAACTGATAGCTTTTTTAGAAGAAATTGCGTTTCTTAAATTTATAGTCTATACAATTTTAATAAAGTATGTATCTATCTATCTCAATAAAGCATGGCAACATTTTGACCTAGCTCTAGCACAATTATAAGTTATCTTTATGATTTCATGGAATAAATGCCTTATGACTTTGACTTGTGATCGCAGAGATTCACACGATTAACGATATCAATAGCTAACCTTTTGTCTTAGCCATCCAACTCGTTCGGTAAAAACAGTATCTTCAAAAAATTCTTTTGGCATCTGGTCAACAAAAGTAAAGTATTTTCAACAAAAGTAAAGTATTTTCAACAAATTCTTTGTATAAGGTGTAAAAAGTAGCTATAGGACTTTACTACCTTGAAGTACGCTCGTGAAAAATTCACTTTGTATAATACGCCAGGTTTTTGTACAAAATCCGGAATCTTTGTTATACTTATCAGGTAAAAAGCTTGGCAAACAGAAATGACCGTGTAGCGCTTTGGGATTATACTAAGGCTAATAATGGCTGAGAAGAGCCGACAACCGGGCTTAGTGGCACGTCTTGGGAGAGGCCTACGTCCAGCAGTGGACTAATATAGGCTGATGATGATGACGATGATGATAGGCTGACCTATCAGACTGCACCACTAGAAATAGAAATGACGAAAGTGAAAGCATTGTACTGTAAGTACTATGCTTTTAAAATTTGTAACCCGTTTTTTACAGTGTGTAAAAGAGGTATGCATAAACATGGCAACGCTTATATTCAAATCTTTATTTTAGTGCTTTCTTTTCATTGAGAGTGGAAGTGTGTTAACTGGCTTTCTTGTTAACATTACGAGTAACAACTATTACTAGATGTTATATGTTGGTTTCTAACCCCGCTCGGGGCCATAGAGCGTACTTGGGACGCTTTTAAAATATTTAAGGCACGCGCCACGGGCGACGAGCCTCTTATTATAAAATAAAACTATGCCAGTGTACTTACAGTTTTCAAACTGAGCATCAGAGAGTTGACCCTTGTATTGAAAGTGGTTATGGTGACATCAACCCCGCGAGGGTGTACTTGATACACGTATGTACGTGTATCAGGAGGCCAGGGTCATTAAAAGTTTAAAGAGTTCCACGCGATGGAACACAGTTGTACAAACGCCTTACCCCAAAGCGTGAAGGGCGGCTGTTATTGGTTGGCTTTCTCCTGTGAGACACCACCAAAAACTGATAGCCAAAAATTAGATGTGCTCGATACAGGTCTTTGCGTACATTAGAACGCCAGATTAGTTACAACTTCATTGAGTTCCACACGATGGAACACAGTTACACAAACGCCTTACCCCCGCGAGGGGCGGTCGTTTTTGGTTTGGATTTTCTAGTAAGAACCCACCAGATATTGATGGTCAAAATATGAGATGTACACGATACAGGTCTTTGTGTACCTCAGATGGCCAGAATAATTACAAGTTCATTGAGTTCCGAGCGATGGAACACAGTTGTACAAACGCCTTACCCCCGCGAGGGGTGGTCGTTATTAACTTCGATTGGATTTCACCTTCGAGAACACAGTTCTTGTACAAACGCCTTACCCCCGCGAGGGGTGGTCGTTATTAACTTCGATTGGATTTCACCTTCGAGAACACAGTTCTTGTACAAACGCCTTACCCCCGCGAGGGGTGGTCGTTATTAACTTCGATTGGATTTCACCTTCGAGAACACAGTTTTTGTACAAACGCCTTACCCCCGCGAGGGGTGGTCGTTATTAAATTCGATTGGATTTCACCATCCAGAACCAGTTTTGGCTCAGAAAAGATTTGCACCTTTTCCAGGTTTGCTCGCACTCAAACACCCAAGTAGGTAAGTACCGAGAAATGTAGGAATTGTACGGGTATTCTACTCAGTGACGCATTCACTTATGCTTGTAATAACATCTTTATGTATTTGTTACTTTTAGCTGAGTACCCGCAAACTTGTTAAAAAAGATCTCGTAAAATTTATGAAAATAATAAAGAGCAAAGTTGAAGATAAAGGTTTCTCTTTGCTAATACTTCAGATTAACGCTTACATGGAAAGCCTAAGAATATAACAAATGCAATACCGCAGTATTTTTGTTAAAAGATTAAAAAATTAAAAATTTATTTTATACAAGCATAAGCGAGTGTCAACTGACGTAAGACGTTTTCCCCTTTTTGTTTGTTTCCAGGTCTATTACACCTGGAGTTTGTCGGCGGGGAATCGAACCCCGGTCTCCCGCGTGACAGGCGGGGATACTTACCTACCACTATACTACCGAAGAGTATGATAGTACATCGTTAGGATATCGAGAATATCTTAATTTCTAAGGGAAGCACTGAACTTCAGATAGCTTGATAAAAGTTGTCGTAACTTTAACATTAACAATCATTAGGAAGTTATTTCACCTGTAAGCACCATACTTCAGCAAATAAATGATTCGATTTAATTTCATTTTATTTCATTTGTATTTCCCAGCTAACCACCCAAACTAATTATAGCCTCAGCATGACATTTCTATTCGTATTAACAGACAATAAAAATGTTTTGAGGGTTCGAACCACGTTGTGAGGTTATCTTACGGCAAAAACAGTGGGAGTTCCATTTTTGGCTAGATTAATAGGCTCTGCTGGAAATACTTCAAACCCGAGCTATGGCTGGTACTAATTGTAGTAGGAGCCATATCTTGTGGTTAATTTGTTGCAAAATAAATACGTTTGATATTTCGCAAAGGCTAATTTACTGAAAAAAAATTAAAACTCATCTTACTGAAAATCGAACAGGTTTGACTACAATAAAAATTTAAAATTGTTACAGATGCTAAGCCTGTACAAGTAAACTGGTTAATTTTAAATCAAAGACACGTGATCACAACGAAAAAATCGTTAAAAGAATCGATCACGCACAACTATTTTATAATAGAAGGTACTCACGATTTATTCCTTTGCACAGTATGAAGAGTACAATATCACTTTAAATAGATTAACACTATAAGGAAATAGATTTAAAATATTTTTAAACAACTGTCGTCGCAGAGATAGCTGCTGGACACATGTTGCTTCGACGGAAAACAAAACGCCAATGGTTTCAAGATGGCGCGGTACATTTTACGAAGCAAAACTGCGCGCGGCCGCCAGGTGGCGCCACTTGACCGGAAGCTTAAGGCTTAAAAGTATAAAAACTGGTTGAAATACGACGGAAACGGATACGCTGCTCTCATATAAAGCTTTATAAAGCTTTTAGCAACGGTCTAGTAATAAATGCATAATGCATATAACTCAAAAATGAAGTTCGCTTACCGTTTTCAAGAGACCTGCTAATACAGTGCTAATGACAACGGATACATTAATAAATAGTAAATAAATAAATATTTGTGGACATTTCTACACAGCATCATCTAGCCCCAAACTAAGCATAGCTTGTACTATGGGAACCAGATGACTGATAGAATACTTAGGTATATACTTTTTTTTTGTAAATACATACTTAGAATACAACATAACACCCAGACACAGTAAAAACATTTATATTCATCACAGAAATGTTTGCTTTCCGTGGGGATCGAACCGACCACCTACAGCGCAGAAAGCAGGGTTACTACGAACTGAGCTGTGACGGCTGTCACTTTGACAGTTATACCATACCAAGCAAGCATCTCTAGTCCCGTTCCGCAGTGAGGCACAGAAGAAGTCCTGCGTGAACTGGAAGCCGTTGACGAGCTGGTATGCGTCGATGCAGTACTGCTGCGAACGAACCTTCAGCCGTGCTGTTAGCAGATCTGATGTGTGCTCGCGGAACGCCGTGTCTGAACCCTGGTAATGCAGACTTATCAAAGTCAAAAATATTTATTCAGTAATATCCACAGGGAAATAACTTTTTAAACTATCATGGTTTTGATCAATATTTTGGATAGAAACGGAATATTTACCATAATTTTTGAGTTTGATTGTTTCCCGATATTTCAGCACAGTTGCATGCACCATGATCACGGGAAACAATCAAACTCAAAAATCATGGTAAATATCCCGTTTTTATCCAAAATATCCGCAGGGATCATCTTGAAACGTCTTAAATCTAGGTGAATCTAAGCGCCAGTTCCTCGCGACCAAGCCTAGAAGAACCGGCAAGAAACTTACGGCTTGATATCATTATCATTCAGAAAGGCTACCGTCAACTCGATTGTTCGCTCGATAGTTTCTTAAAAATATCATGGATTAGGAGACGGTACGGAGTTTTCCCAACTTCTATAATTGTTTTGATGCGTTTGAAATACTAAATTATTATACCCGAACAGGTTCGAACAGGCCCGAACACCCTTCAAACAGGAACACAGCAATGCGAGCGTGACTGCAGCAGAAATAGGTATGGTGGTAGTACTTCCCTGGACGAGCCCTTTCACAAAGAGCTCTACTATTACTAAAAACCAAAAAAAGCCATACAAAAAAATCGAGCTCGCAAACCGAAATCTGATATTCAGAAAACGAAAAAAACATAACCGGCCTACTGCAGCTGCTGCTGATTGTAGGGATAAAAAAATAAAGCAAAATATGGACGACCTAAAAGCCATTGAACATGTCAGGAAATTGATTGGTATTTTATTTACCCGTGTTGCTCCCCAACCAGTAGTGACTACGAAGCTCTGTGCATACGGTTCACGAGCTCCTTCATATATTTTGATCAGATTTACATGTTTGTGGAACTCTGAAAATGCAAACACTTTTTGTCGAGTAACCAACCATTGAATTTACAGCCGTCACAGCTAAGTTGGTAGTAGCCCTGCCTTTTGCGCTGTAGGTGGTGGGTTCGAGCCCCACCGAGAACAAACATTTGTGTGATGAATATAAATGTTTGTTCTGTGTCTGGGTGTTGTAATGTATTCTAATGTATGTATTTACAAAAAAAAAAGTATATAAGTATTCTGTCAGTCATCTGGTTCCCATAGTACAAACTATGCTTAGTTTGGGACTAGATGATGTTGTGTAAAAATGTCCTGACATATTTATTTATTTATTTATTAAAACTGCTACTGCTAACAATGAGACTGTACATTTTGTTTTCTTATGAAACAAGCAGAAGACTTCCAGATGGCCCATCATGACTATAAATTACAATTACTTTGTCAATGATTTTTGACTTTGACTTTGACTTCTCACCATATATTTTGCTTCCCATCATATCTACTCAGATATAAATACAGCAGAGCGACCGTGAAAGCCAAATTAGTATTTTTTATTTTATTTCTCTTATTTTTCTATTACATCAACAAGAGTAGGTAGGTACAAAGAGTAACCTTAAAACTAATATAAAAAATAAAAAACACAAAAATAGACAGGTATGTTGAGAGCTAGTGCCCGAATTGTGTGTACTAAACGTAAACATGAACGTGAACGTAAACGTGTAAAAAAACGTTGGTGATACAAAGTTTACTGGGCCAGCTAGTAAATAGATACCTATATTCCATGCAGATACTAACATTACTTTACTTCCTTTACTGCCTTTAGGTATACCCTGACTGAAACGTAACACCAGTATGCCTCAGGTTGGTTTACGTAGGGTACAGTCAGCTGCACTAGAATGTATACAATTCGTAACTTTCACAACAGTATTACAGCATAACAGTGAGCTCTTACACCTCAAAAACTAAAAAGTTATGAAATTAGTTGATTATCTTACGTATGTTTTGAATAATTATCATGTAAATATTTTTAGCACCGCAGTGAAACCATTTGAAAGTGACGAATTGTAAACATTCTAGTGCAGTTGACTGTACATACTTAACATGCGTTACCTACAAGGCAATGCTTTGTTATAAATCATGGTTAGCTTGCCCTACAAGCAGTAGCAAACAAATCCTACCAAGGTTCTCAGCCAGCTTTAGTAGAGCTACATCAGCATGCGGCACAGGTTCTTCTTCGAACTTGGGATGGCGCACGGCACCAATAACGTCCATCAGCGTGCCCCCCTCGTGAGGGCGCGCGCTGCCCACGCGGACCTTTACGTACTTGGATAGTGACTTCAAAGGAGATACGTGGAGGACACTGAAATAGGTATTGTAGTCAAAGTCAAAGTCAAAAATCATTTATTCAGTAATATCCGCAGGGATCATCTTGAAACGTCTTAAATCTAGGTGAATCTAAGCGCCAGTTCCTCGCGAGTAAGAGAGTAGTAACTAATAGAACTAAATAGGTTAAGTAAGAAGAAGGTTGCTTTGTACCTCGGCATTAGGAACAAAAACAAATCACGGTGTAACTATTTTAAGGTCACACCGCGCAAAGTTTGTAAGTACAGTCAGCTGCACTAGAATGTATACAATTCGTACCTTTCAAAACGGTATAAAAAACTTATAGGAGACTTTTAAACAGTAAAAACTCAAAAATCGTAAATTAGCTGATAAGTTCACTTATTTTTTGAGTTTTTACCCTCTAAATATTTATTGTGACGCTGTAAAACCATTCTGTAAGTTACGAATTGTATACATTCTAGTGCAGCTGACTGTACCTACCAGGGCTAGTATTTAGTACCCTCTGTCCAAGTAAGACAGAAGAAGAGTAGAAGAAAGAATGACGACCGTTGTGGCGTGGTGGGCGAATGTCAGCATGCGACGCAGGAGGTTGCGGGTTCGATTTCCGGCTTGGGATAAATGTTTGTACGATTTTCTATTTGGGTATTTTCTATGTATTATAAAAATATCTATGTATGTAATGTATTGTATTAAGTATGTGTCATCTAGTACCCATAACACAAGCTCTGCTTAGCTTAGGGCTTAGGGGGGGCTTTAATGGTGTACAATAAAGATATAATCTATCTATCTATCTATCTATCTAGATGATGCTGTGTGGATTGCCCAGCATTATTATTATTATTTATAGGATCCCAATCACTAATCATAATAACCATTCGCGCGCCTATATTTTTCCAAGAGCAACCACCATAATGATTTGTTAAGCTTTACAAGTAGGAAGTGAAAGCTTATAATTGATTGTTAATTCCATCTTGCTTCATTCCGTGTGTCTAGTTATATAGTCTGTGGAGGGCACTATAAGTAAAGAAAAAATATATAATCTGTCTTCTGAAAAATGTTTTCGGCAGTAAAAATGTTATAAATGTTATTTGAATGGAATCACATACTTATTACTATAAACTATCACACCATCAGAGGCTCTCTGTTCAAAAGGTACTTACTAATTCAAGCAGTGAGCAGCAGTCACCACCCAGTTCTCATCGACAATAGTGCCTGCACACCACAGCCTCCCATTTATAATAATCGCAGCCATATAGGGAAAGTTCTGGGTATCAGTCGCATTTCCTCCTCGTATTCTTAAATTATCCTTCTCCATTATAACAGGGTACTCGTTTCGTATTCTTAGGGCTTCTTTGTGGTTCCGACGGCGGCCATTTTGAGGTAGACGTCGTCCATTTTGTGAGCGGTGGCTTTTTTGTGAGCGACGGCCATTTTGGTTTACACGACGAGGTTCGATTGGCGCTCGATTGTCAAAATCCACGCGGAATTTGACTGTTGAACAAACGTATGTTATGAGGCTACGGTAATGCGTTTCGCTTATTTTGATTTGAAGGCCAGATGTACCTACTAAATACGTTCTGAAATAAGGACGAGTTACTCCATGGTTGTTTTCCGTTGGTCAAATTGATTCAAAGACAGTATGACTACAGGACTAAGTAAGTATAGGAAAGGCGATTTAGATTCCAAAACCATTTTAAATTGAGGATATTTTACTGTCAGAGCATTTTATATAACAGTTGATGTGTAGGTACCCAAGAACATTTAGCTTCCAAAAGCTCCTGATTCGAAATGTAATAAAATGTCAGTATGGTCACAGTTGTCTAAAGTACTACTACCGTACCTATTTCTGCCGCCAAGCAGTGATGTTCGCATTGCTGTGTTCCGATTTGAAGGGTGTGGGTGACGGTTTCAGGCACATGAGGCCTAACACTTGTATGCCTGACGCAGGATCATTTCGTGATAAGCTCTCTGAATAGGGATTCCCTATCTATTTATTTATTTTAAGTGCTTCGTTGCTTATAGACCACATCGACTACACCTTTGATCAATGATACCCCTATTTAAAGAGTCGAAGCAAAAAAACCGCCTCAAATCCGTAACAAAATAAGAGCTCGCGTCTTCTCTAGTGAGTTCTTATTTTTTAGTTTGTTTTTAGTTTTAGATGTATTTGTTATCGCGTTTGATATGGATACTAGCGGCCGCTCGCAGTTTCGCCTGCGTGGCAGTTTTTTCCTGTTCCCGTTATTTTTTCGGGATAAAATCATAGTAGATTTATGCATTCAAAGTCTCAGCCCGATCGGTTTAAAATTGACAAAGTTTCATACAAACCTTTATCCCCTATTTTATCCCTTTGGGGGTAGAATTAATCAAAATCCTTTCTTAGCGGATGCCTACGTCATAACATCTACCTGCATGCCAAATTTCAGCCCGATCCGTCCAGTGGTTTGGGCTGTGCGTTGATAGATCACTATGTCAGTCAGTCTGTCAGTCACGGTCGATTATTGCATGGTTATAAGGGCTTACGATGTCTATTGTTCTCACAACCACTATACTCACCGCGTTACCAACTGAGTCGTGCGGCCATAAATCATTTCTCTATGTCTATCTCGCTCGCACTTGTGAGTCTTATAATTTTTTTTATAGTTTTTGTTTCTACCTATTTATTTATGTAAAATAGCTTACCTACTGATCCATCTTCTAGTTGATTGTTGTATAAGTTTGCCACACAAAATGTTATAACGGTCGCAAATAATAAGTGTGGCAACATACCTACCAGATGATAAGGCTTTACGTGTGTTATAAAATTTCAAATAATTCAATTGTATTTTATATATTCATGGTTTTATGTAGCCATTGCAAAATAAGTCTATATGTACTTATGTACACGTTTTGTGTTCAATAAAGTAGTTCGATAACTATGGAAATAAATAAAACATAAAATGTAGTAGAAATAAATTATTATTTACTTACCTACATTTACACTGAGATGTTACTCGAGATTCACACAGTTATTTAAAAAAATACATAATAATTCAATTTATCACATTTCAATAACATGGCACACCGTATCCTTTCAATTCGAACGAACCCCAAAAACCTGAGTGTGTACTTCACAAAACGATAGACGAAAACTCAAATTACGCTTTAAGCGCGTCACACACGGTGAAGATAATATATATTATCTTAGAGCATATTTTAGAATATCGCTCACCATAGAAATCCTATGAACCATCACACACGACGAAGTTAATTTATAATTTATCTTCGATAGCGAGCGAATACGCAAATATGGAAATATATATTTTGTATCTTAATATGTTATCTTAAGATACGAAATATACACATCTTAATATATAGTGTTTTGTGTCGGGCTTTAAGCTTGCGTCTTTACGGTAGCGATCGTGTTCAGAATTTTCGTGACTCTCGTTCAAGGGCCAACTCTTGTTATTTTTTTGAGCTAAGACAAGATGAAAACAAATTTTGATTATCAAAATAGGCCTGTAATGTCAGTTTCAAAGAATTTCATTTGGATATTGACACGATCGAAACTTGAATTTGACGATATTTCTTTACAGAGAGTGAGCTCTCATTGAACATAAAACAGTGGAAATCAGACACAAAGTGTGTTGTTTTGTTACTGCGCAATGTTACTGAATAGCAATACCGTCCTCTGTCGTTTTGCAGGGTGGTCGCCCTGATCCCTGTGATTATAGCAGCTTTAAAATGGGATCAGATGTTTGGGTGTCGTTGGAAATAATATTTTTTCTCAAATAACCTATAATTGTCCCTTGATAATCATCAAGTTCAATTTATCACTTTCATATCATAACGCATCTATGCCGTAGCGCTCTACAGTTTAATAGAAAATGTTTTTTTTTTCCAAATAAATTTAACCATATTTGCTCTACAGATAGAAAACGGTTCTTTTTCCAAATAAATCTAACGATATTTTGATGATCATCAAGTTACATTTATTACCTTTCTCTTGTAGCTCATCTACACCATAGCACTCTACAGCTCGACATATAGATACATAACACTATTATTGTACATAAGGATAGCTTATTAACTCTAGATCTAGTTAATGCAGTACAATGGGCAGCCTTATTGCAAACAACGATTTCTTCCACCAAATAGCTAGCACCACTTTAAACATTTTGGAATAGTTAGCAAGTTTATAAAAAAATAATGGTAGTTTGGAAGATTGCACTTTGAATAATTGTGCATGAAACTCAAAGAGTATTAGAAACAGTATTAGATTTCTAATTTAAATAGTTATTATCTAATTTAATTAGTTAGGACCCACTTGCCAAAGACTTCAGTTCGACCCGTGATCATGGCGCATGCAACTGTGCCGAAATATCGGAAAACAATCAAACTCAAAAATCATGGTAAATATCCCGTTTCTATCCAAAATATTAAGTTAGGACAAAATATAAAAATACTTTTTACAATCTCAATACGTATACATTAAGAAGACAGACAGGTTGTCTGCTGATTGAGGAACCACGTGAGCTGCGCAGAACGGAAATTTGTATGCGAAATGCGATATGCGCAATCTAGTCACGTGGTTCGTCAAAGGACAACTTTTTTGTGGTTATACATCTTACTCTAAATCCGCAATTAAGTACAACACAGCTCTTTTCTTTGAAATCTCAAATCGAAATTCCGTTGTGGGGCCTTATGCTCGGAATCGGAATTGACAAAATGTCAGAAGAAAATCATCCAGCTTGCATCTAAAATTTAAATCTAAAATCGACAATAAGTACATAGATAGTGGGCTCTGGCCGAAAGTTGTGTGCTGAGAGTTTAGCGGAAAACTGACACTAAACACTAAGTATACGTCACAGCTAGAGACATCTCTATGGGTTTGGGGACAAAATGTGGGGACGAGCGGGAATAACCCGTTTGTATGAGTGTTAAATAGCAACGTTTTACCTGAAATAAAACGTATATTTAATACTTACCTTGCTAAAAGCTTTATAAAGCTTTATATGAGAGTAGCGTATCCGTTTCCGTCGTATTTCAACCAGTTTTCATACTTTTAAGCCTTAAGCTTCCGGTCAAGTGGCGCCACCTGGCGGCCGCGCGCAGTTTTGCTTCGTAAAATGTACCGCGCCATCTTGAAACCATTGGCTTAATTTCACCAGGCAGAGATAAAAGTGAAAGCTTTTAGCAAGGTAAGTATTAAATATACGTTTTATTTCAGGTAAAACGTTGCTATTTATTACTAGACCGTTGCTAAAAGCTTTATAAAGCTTTATATGAGACCTGTTTGTTATCGCCTGGTGTCGCCACTTGTAAGAAATAGGTGGTAACCTAGCGCCAATGTGACATTAAAATATTTTACAATAGTAAGTAGGTAGGTACCTACTAAGAATAGAAAATTAAAATTTATGTTTTATTAAATTATTAACACATTCTATATTGTACATGATAGGTAGTGTACAGATCAGTTACTATCGCTGCAGATATTTACAATAACTACGTGTAATGTGTAATTACTTGTATAATATCAGATTTTAGTATGATCAGAAATAATGCAAGTTTTCGTAATAAGCATGCTACTAACACTATATTATTCGAAAAGGTTATTAACTCGGTTATTGCTTCCAACGGATGATTTGTAAGAATGGAGTAGTACTTGCTTATAACCTTTCGCATGTGAATGTGCTGGTACACATTACCTGATTGATAAACCCCCTCAAGCTAAAAATTCGTCGGGAGATAATATGTGATCCCGCTTAGTAGATATCGTAGATCTAATATTCGGAAGTGTCACGTAGCAGTCTCCCTATACAGCACTTTGATCTAGCTTGCTATAACGGTGCGTAATGCGGCCTTATGTAATACCTTATTACTGTAAAAAATATACTGGAATTAGAATTATCAGTAATTCTGATGATGGTTTTCAACTGAATTATTTATAATAATTACTGCAATCAGTTTTTAACCGACTGTCGGGTGAAGTGATAATATCAGTAGATCTTATGAGGGATAGGATCAACTGTGAATACGATTCATCTTGAGTTTAGAACTATCAGTAAATAGTGGTAATGATTTATAACCAGGTTATATAATTTTACATATTACTTTTGAACAAACTGTATACTTCAAATCATACTATTGTTAGATCCGATGCGGAATAGGATCAAATGCAAGTAGGATTTATCGTAAGGGCTGATCACATAAGTGTCTTCCTGAGTTATGTAAAGTAGTATCGTGGTGCTACTATTTTTCTAAATAACAATACAATCCTTTGAAATAGCAGTAAGTTTGTCAGCGTCCCAAACTGGAAACTTTTTTAGATCAATTGTATAACTAAACTTAAGAGTCTGAAACACAAGAGGCATACACGAGCTAAAAATATTTAAGCAGTGCGCGGTGGTAATTACACCAAGTGGTCTGTATTCAAAATTTCTCCTCATATTCCCACACTTACAGTAAACCGATAAATTAACAGAGAGAGAACAAAAATGCCACAGCTTAGACTGAGTTTCGCACGTCAACATGTAATTTCCCCCGAGGAAGTATTACAAGGCATATTTACGGTAGTAAAGTTATGTGAGCTGTTATGCAAGTTAGTATAGTTTCGCAGAACACTGAACGCACCATGAGATAGTTCAAGGATAGTTGTACTATCTTCACGTAATTTTTACTTAAATAATCTATTTATAAAATTTATTAAATGTTCATAATTTAATAAAAATAAGGTAGACTGCACTAGACTGCAATATGCGGTTTTATAGTCAGACAAGTCAGTGGTTGAAATTTCCCCACTTAGCAAACCACATCGACCGGTAATAGATGCCGTTCAGGATATCGATGGCCTAAAAATTATCAGCATGATTTGATACTTACGTAGATCACTGTGGACAATCATAATTACCTATGAAATTATTCATGTTTTAGTAAAGTTTCCTTTCTTGGAATTGTTGACATCCTTTTGTCGCACTGTACCTAACGTCGTTGCCGTGACTCGGTAACTATGTGTGATTGGCTCTGACAGGCGTGTAAAATAAGGACGAGCCCGACTGCATCCAAAATGTTAAGTGGAATGTTTTAAGTGTGCTCCAAAGCCTTATTAGATGCATATACAAAAAAATGCAAAAGGATAATTTAGCGACATTGACAGCAGAAAATACATATCTTCAAATTATGAATTTGGTAAAATCAGACTTTGCGATTGATCTAAAAAACTGATAGCTTAAAATAGAAAAATTGCCGAGTTTTAGAAGAAATTCGGTTTCTCAAAATTATAGTCTATACAATGTTAATAATGTATGTATCTATCTATTTCAATAAACATGACAACAATTTGATGGCGCTAAAATTCAGCTATAGCACAATAATTATAAGTTATCCTAAGAAAAGCCTTCTGACTTTGATTTGTGATCGCAGGGATTCACACGATTAACGATATCAATAGCTAACCTTTTGTCTTAGCCATCCAACTCGTTCGGTAAAAACAGTCTTCAGAAAATTATTTGGGCATCTTAAAAGTAACCAATACTAAGTTTCAACCAATTTTTTGTATATAAGGTGTAAACGTAGCTGTAAGACTTTACTTGAAGTACGCTCGTAAAAGATTCACTTTGTATAATACACCAGGTTTTGTACACAATCCAGAATCTTTATTATACATACTTATCAAATAAAAAAGCTTGGCAAACACAACCAATCGTGTAGCGCCTTGGAATTATATTAAGGACGGCTGACTAACAATGAATGAGAAGAACCAAAACAGAGCTCAGCTTGGGAGCGGTCTACATCCAGCAGTGGACTAATAAAGACTGATGATGATGATGATGATAGGCTGACCTATCGGACTGCACCACTAGAAATAGAAATTACGAAAGTGGAAGCATTGTACTGTAGGTACTATGCTTTTAAAATGTGTAACCCATATTTTTACAGTGTGTAATGCATACCCTATGCATGAACAAGGCTTTCTTCCCATTGAGAGTGTGGAAGTGTGTTAACTGGCTTTCTTATGAGTATCAACTATTCCTAGATGTTACACGTTGGTTTTTAACACCTCTTAGGGCCTTACAGCGTACTTGGGACGCTTTTAAAAGGTTTAAGGCACACGCAACCGACGACGAGCCTCTTATTATAAAATGAAACTATACCAGAGTACTTACAGTTTTCACTTACTGAGCATCAGAGAGTTGACCCTTGTATTGAAAGTGGTTATGATAACATCAACCCCTGAGGGTGTACTTGATACACGTATGTACGTGCATTAGGAGGCCAGAGCCACTAAAAGTTCAAAGAGTTCCATGCGATGGAACACAGTCGTACAAACGCCTTACCCTCGCGAAGGGCGGCTGTTATTGGTTGGCTTTCTCTTGCGAGACACCACCAAATGCTGATGACCAAAATGGGATGTGCTTGATTCAGGTCTTTGCATACATTAGAACGCCAGATTAATAACAAGTTCATTGAGTTCCACACGATGGAACTCAGTTGTACAAACGCCTGACCCCCGCGAAGGGCGGCTGTTATTGGTTGGCTTTCTCTTGCGAGACACCACCAGATGCTAATGGCCAAAATGAGGTGAGCTTGATTCAGGTCTTTGCGTACATTAGAACGCAAGATTAATTAAAAGTTCATTGAGTTCCACACGATGGAACACAGTTGTACAAACGCCTTAACCCCGCGAGGGGCGGCCATTATTCGTTTGGATTTGTCTAGTAAGAATCCGCCAGATATTGATGGCCAAAAAAATGAGATGTGCACAATACAGGTCTTTGTGTACCTTAGATGGCCACAATAATTACAAGTTCATTGAGTTCCGAGCGATGGAACACAGTTGTATAAACGCCTTACCCCCGCAACGGGTGGTCGGTATTAACTTTGATTGGATTTCACCTTCGAGAACCAGTCTTGGCTCAGAACAGATTTGCACCCTTCCCCGGTATGCTCGCACTCAAATACCTAAGTAGGTAAGCTAGGAGGAAGGTAAGAATTGTACGGGTATTTTACTCAGTGACGCATTCACTTATGCTTGTAATAATATCTTTATGTATTTGTTACTTTTAGCTGTGTGACTGCAAACTTATTAAAAAAAGGTCTCGTAAAATGTATGGAAATAATAAAGGGCAAAGTGACAAAGTTACCGCAGTGTTTTTGTTAAAAGATAAATAATATAAAAATCATTTTATACAAGCATAAGAGAGTGTCAAGTGACGTAAGATGTTTTTCCCCTTTTTGTTTGTTTCCAGGTCTATTATACCTGGAGTTAGTACATCGTTAGAATATCTATTATATAAAAGAGAAGTCCATTCACTCACTGACTCATCACGATTCCTCCGAAACTACAAGGCTTAGAAGTCTGAAATTTGGCACAAGGATTCTTTAGAGGGTGTAGACGCTCACTAAGAACCGATTTTTGAAAATTCGCACCCTAAGGGGTTGAAAAGGGGTGAAAACGTTTGTATGCAAAATCGTATTCAGTGGTCGTATTGAAATGAAACTTTGGATAAATGTTACTTATGGCAAGGCTAATAAAATGCATCATTGTTTTTTTTTTAAACAACCCTTATAAGGGGTGCGATGGGGTGTTAAAGTTTGTATGGAAAAATCGTAATGCGTGTTGCGATTTGCTTCAAACTCAGTTTGGCTTCTCAAAATACAAAAATATTAATGACTACATTCAAAATTTTTCAAAACTACCCTTACGAAAGGGGATGGTTGGGTGTCAACATTTATATGGAAAAATCTGTTTGCTTGGCTTGATTTACTTCAATCTTTGTTCGGACACTTAAAATACGATAATACTATACAAGTTTTTTATGGTTTTAAAAAACAACCCCTACAGCTACCCCTACCCCAATAATTTCATACAAAATAAAATTATGCCAACTTAAAAACATTTGGTGTACTAAGCACTCTTTATAAAGCTTGAGTGCTTACTAAGAAACAATTTTTGAAAATTCGCACCCTAAGGGGTTGAAAAGGGGTGTAAACGTTTGTATGCAAAATCGTATTTAGTGGTCGTATTGAAATGAAACTTTGGATAAATGTTACTTATGGCAAGGCTTATAAAATGCAACATTGTTTTTTTTTAAACAACCCTCATAAGGGGTGCGATGGGGTGTTAAAGTTTGTATGGAAAAATCGTAATGCGTATTGCGATTTGCTTCAAACTCAGTTTGGCTTCTCAAAATACAAAAATAATAATGACTACATTCAAAATTTTTCGAAACTACCCTTACGAAAAGGGATGGTCAGGTGTCAACATTTATATGGAAAAATCTGTATGCTTGGCTTGATTTACTTCAATCTTTGTTCGGACACTTAAAATACGATATTACTAAACGAGTATTTCATGGTTTTAAAAAACAACCCCTACAGCTACCCCTACCCCAATAATTTCGTAGAAAATAAAATTATGCCAACATAAAAACATTTGGCGTAGGCACTCTTTAAAAAGCTTAAGTGCTTACTAAGAAACGATTTTTGAAAATTCGCACTCTAGGGGGTTGAAAAGGGGCGTAAACGTTTGTATGCAGAATCGTATATAGTGATCACATTGAAATGAAACTTTGGATAAATGTTACTAATGTCAAGGTTTCAAAAATGCATTATTGTTTTTCTTAATTACCCTTATTAGGGGTGTGATGGGATGCCAAAGTTTGTATGGAAAAATCATAATGAGTGGTGCTATTTGCTTCAAACTCAGTTTGGCTTCTTTAAATACAAATATAATAATTACTACGTTTAAAAATTTTTCATGACCACCCTTATGAAAAGGGGAGGTCGGGCGTCAACATTTATATGAAAAAAAATTGTATGTGCGGCTTAATTTACTTCAGCCTTGGTTCAGACACTTAAAATACGTTATTATTATGCAAGTTTTTCGTAATTTTAAAAAACAACCCCTACAGCTGGTTGAAAGGAAATATATTAATTTCATAAATACGCCAACTTATAAACATTTGGCTTAGGCATTCTTTGAAAGGTTTAGGTGTTTACTAATAAACTATTTACGAAAATTTACACCCAAGGGGTTGAAAAAGGGTGTAAACGTTTGTATGCATGTTTAGCGATCGTATTGAAATGAAATTTAGGATAAATGTTATTTTAAAAGGCGTTATGGATTTTTTTTAATTGCCCTTATAAAGGGTGTTATGAGACGTCAAAGTTTGTATGGAAAAATCATATTGATTATTGCGACTAGCTTCAAACTTAATCATGGAATACACAACCATGGAAAACACAGCCAGGAATTGGTTTACATTCTTGCATCCAATTCCATGGTCGTGTATTTCGTGGTTGTGCTTTTTAGGTCATACCAAATTTTCTGCACTCTTGGAAAACACAAGCTTAGGATTGGATGCCAAAACCTATGCTCCGTTTGCACTCGCTATCTAGGGCGGATCTGACTCGGATAGGTTAGGTTAGGTTAGAACATAAAAAAACGCGCGAGGCGAGCGAACGGAGCGAGCGTGCTGCGGCAGCAGCCGCCGAAGCGCCAGAAATAAAACTGCATGATCTACCTATACTAAGATACAACTTTGGCTCTTTAGTTGCGTCTTTGCACTCGCTTTCTAGGGCGGATCCGACTCGGATAGGTTAGGTTAGGTTAGAACATAAAAAAAACGCGCGAGGCGAGCGAGCGGAGCGAGCGTGCTGCGGCAGCAGCCGCCGAAGCGCCAGAAATAAAACTCCATGATCTACCTATACTAAGATATAATTTGACTCTTTAGTTGCGTCTTTGCACTCGCTTTCTAGGGCGGATCCGACTCGGATAGGTTAGGTTAGGTTAGAACATAAAAAAACTCGCGAGGCGAGCGAGTGGAGCGAGCGTGCTGCGGCAGTAGCCGCCAAAGCGCCAGAAATAAAACTGCATGATCTACCTATACTAAGATACAACTAACCTAACCTATCCGAGTCGGATCCGCCCTAGAAAGCGAGTGCAAAAGACGGAACTAAAGAGTCATTTAGTTGCGTCTTTTGCACTCGCTTTCTAGGGCGGATCCGACTCGGATAGGTTAGGTTAGGTTAGAACATAAAAAAAACGTGCGAGGCGAGTGAGCGGAGCGAGCGTGCTGCGGCAGCAGCCGCCGAAGCGCCAGAAATAAAACTGCATGATCTACCTATACTAAGGTACAACTTGACTCTTTAGTTGCGTCTTTGCACTCGCTTTCTAGGGCGAATCCGACTCGGATAGGTTAGGTTAGGTTAGAACATAAAAAAAAACACGCGAGTCGAGCGAACGGAGCGAGCGTCCTCCGGCAGCAGCCGCCAAAGCGCCAAAAATAAAACTGCATGATCTACCTATACTAATGTACAACTTCACTCTTTAGTTGCGTCTTTTGCACTCGCTTTCTAGGGCGGATCCGACCCGGATAGGTTAGGTTAGGTTAGAATATAAAAAAAAAACGCCAGAAATAAAACTCCATGATCGAACTATACTAAGATACAACTTGACTCTTTAGTTGCGTCTTTGCACTCGCTTTCTAGGGCGGATCCGACTCGGATAGGTTAGGTTAGGTTAGAACATAAAAAAAACGCGCGAGGCGAGTGAGCGGAGCGAGCGTGCTGCGGCAGCAGCCGCCGAAACGCCAGAAATAAAACTCCATGATCTACCTATACTAAGATATAATTTGACTCTTTAGTTGCGTCTTTGCACTCGCTTTCTAGGGCGGATCCGACTCGGATAGGTTAGGTTAGGTTAGGACATAAAAAAACTCGTGAGGCGAGCGAGTGGAGCGAGCGTGCTGCGGCAGTAGCCGCCAAAGCGCCAGAAATAAAACTGCATGATCTACCTATACTAAGATACAACTTGACTCTTTAGTTGCGTCTTCTGCACTCGCTTTCTAGGGCGGATCCGACTCGGATAGGTTAGGTTAGGTTAGAACTTAAAAAAAACGCGCAAGGCGAGCGAGCAGAGCGAGCGTGCTACGGCAGCAGCCGCCGAAACGCCAGAAATAAAACTCCATGATCTACCTATACTAAGATATAATTTGACTCTTTAGTTGCGTCTTTGCACTCGCTTTCTAGGGCGGATCCGACTCGGATAGGTTAGGTTAGGTTAGGACATAAAAAAACTCGTGAGGCGAGCGAGTGGAGCGAGCGTGCTGCGGCAGTAGCCGCCAAAGCGCCAGAAATAAAACTGCATGATCTACCTATACTAAGATACAACTTGACTCTTTAGTTGCGTCTTCTGCACTCGCTTTCTAGGGCGGATCCGACTCGGATAGGTTAGGTTAGGTTAGAACTTAAAAAAAACGCGCAAGGCGAGCGAGCAGAGCGAGCGTGCTACGGCAGCAGCCACCGAAGTGCCAGAAATAAAACTGCATGATCTACCTATACTAAGGTACAACTTGACTCTTTAGTTGCGTCTTTTGCACTCGCTTTCTAGGGCGGATCCGACTCGGATAGGTTAGGTTAGGTTAAAACTTAAAAAAAACGCGCGAGGCGAGCGAGTGGAGCGAGCGTGCTATGGCAGCAGCCACCGAAGTGCCAGAAATAAAACTGCATGATCTACCTATACTAAGGTACAACTTGACTCTTTAGTTGCGTCTTTGCACTCGCTTTCTAGGGCGGATCCGACTCGGATAGGTTAGGTTAGGTTAAAACTTAAAAAAAACGCGCGAGGCGAGCGAGTGGAGCGAGCGTGCTATGGCAGCAGCCACCGAAGTGCCAGAAATAAAACTGCATGATCTACCTATACTAAGGTACAACTTGACTCTTTAGTTGCGTCTTTGCACTCGCTTTCTAGGGTGGATCCGACCCGGATAGGTTAGGTTAGGTTAGAATATAAAAAAAAAACGCCAGAAATAAAACTCCATGATCTAACTATACTAAGATACAACTTGACTCTTTAGTTGCGTCTTTGCACTCGCTTTCTAGGGCGGATCCGACTCGGATAGGTTAGGTTAGGTTAGAACTTAAAAAAAACGCGCGAGGCGAGCGAGCGGAGCGAGCGTGCTACGGCAGCAGCCACCGAAGTGCCAGAAATAAAACTGCATGATCTACCTATACTAAGGTACAACTTGACTCTTTAGTTGCGTCTTTTGCACTCGCTTTCTATGGCGGATCCGACTCGGATAGGTTAGGTTAGGTTAAAACTTAAAAAAAACGCGCGAGGCGAGCGAGTGGAGCGAGCGTGCTATGGCAGCAGCCACCGAAGTGCCAGAAATAAAACTGCATGATCTACCTATACTAAGGTACATCTTGAAAGAAAGAAAGAAACTCTTTAGTTGCGTCTTAACGAAGCATAAGCTTTGGTTCGACCAATCAGAGCAATGGTCACCAATTCCCAGGTCGTGTTTTCCATGGTTGTACATTACCAACACGCGTTGGGAAGGACTCATAAACTACCCGCATGAGGGGTACGATAAGGCGTTAAAGTTTGTATGGAAAAATTATAATGCATGGTGTGATTTGCTTCAAACTCAGTTTGGCTTCTTAAAATACAAAAATAGTAATAACAACGCTCAACATTTTAAACTACCCTTACGAAAAGGGGAAGGTCTGGTGTCAACATTTACATACATATATGTTAAATCTGTACCTTATATGCGTGACTTGATTTCTTTCAATTTCAGTTCGGACACTCAATATACGATATTGTTACACAAGTTTTTCATGATTTTAAAAAACAACCCCTGCAGCTGGTTGAGAGATAAAAAAAATTATTTCATCTATAGGTATATACAAATAAATAAAAATGAAGCGTCTGTAATATTAAAATAACCACTTTTTACTATATGCATATGAATGTATATACGGTACATATACCAAAATAGCATTTTTTACAATTTTTGTCTGTCTGTCTGTCTGTTTGTTCCGGGTAATCTCTGGAACGGCTGGACTGATTTCGACGGGACTTTCACTGGCAGATAGCTGATGTAATAAGGAGTAACTTATGCTACTTTTATTTTAGAAAAAATCAAAAATGTCCAAGTAGGTACTGCCCAATATCGCGCGCAGCCTTTCACGCTCTAACCAGTGGACCGATTTGGATAAAATTTGGAATAAATATAGATTGTAAGCTGGAATAGGACATAGGCTACTTTTTATCCCGAAAAAATAACGGGAACGGGATAAATCTGCCACGCGGCAGATTGCCGCGTGGATTTTATGCCGTATACCCTCAATTAACGCCATCTGTTGGTGACGCCGAGTACTACTTCAGTTATTTTATAATGACTACAATCATCAGTACTTATGTACTAGCGCCACCGCGCATCTTTATTTTTACATAGTACCTTTGTAAAAATGTTTACCGCCCAACGAAGTGGGCACGGGTCAGCTAGTATATATATATAATATGTTATATACAGAATATCTTAATTTTCTAAGCTAAGCACTGAACGTCAGATAGCTTGATAAAAGTTGTCCTAACTTTAATTTTAACATGTAAATACAATGTCTGTCTAGGAAGTTATACTTCCCAACTACCACTCAAACTAATTGTAGTCTCAGTATGAGATTTCTATTCGTATTAGCAAACAGTAAAAATGTTTCGAGGGTTCGAACCACGCTGTGAGATTATCTTACGGCAAAAGCAGTGGCAGTTCCACTTTTGGCTATATTAATAGGCTCTGCTGGAAATATTTCAACCCAGAGCTAATGGCTGGTACTAATTGTAGTAAGAGCCATATCTCGTGGTCAATTTGTTGTAAAATAAAGACTTTGATAGTTCGCAAGGGCTATCCTTACTGAAAAATTAAAACTTACAGATGCTTAGTCTGTACGAGTAAACTGGTTAATTTTAAATCAAAGACACGTGATCACAACGAAAAATCGTTAAAATAATCGATCACGTATAATTAAGGGTACTCACGATTTTTTCCTTTGCACAGTGTAAAGAGCACAATATCAATTTAAATAGATTAACACTATGAGGAAACAAATTTAAAATATTTTAAACAACTGTCGTCGCAGAGATAGCTGCTGGACACATGTTGCTTCGACGGAAAACAAAACGCCAATGGTTTCAAGATGGCGCGGTACATTTTACGAAGCAAAACTGCGCGCGGCCGCCAGGTGGCGCCACTTGACCGGAAGCTTAAGGCTTAAAAGTATGAAAACTGGTTGAAATACGACGGAAACGGATACGCTACTCTCATATAAAGCTTTATAAAGCTTTTAGCAACGGTCTAGTAATAAATGTATTGTATTCTAATTATGTATCTACAAAAAAAGATGTATAAGTATTCTATCAGTTAATTCCCATAGTACAAGGTATGCTTAGTTTTTGCTTAGACGCAAGCTATGCTTAGATGAATTGTGTAAAAATAACCATAAATACTATCATTATTAAATGTATGCACATTTGATTTTTTCTACTTGCAATATCGTTAGTTCCTAGTGACATTTGTCGAGATTTTCCGAGAATACTCTAATTGGTAATTTAATTTAGAATGAGTGAGTATAATATTTATTAAATTTTATTGATACATGGTGATTCTGAAACTTGATACAAGGTGATTCAGAATATGTACACTCAACCAAAAAAGGTCTTTTTCGTATTAATCGAGGGCTCTACTAGATAAAATGGCCAATAAATTTGTTGCCATCATTTTTTATTAGCATAAAAATTACAGTGACAAGAAAGTTTTATACATCTGTTATAAAATGCCAGACAATATGAGTTAAAAAGTTTTATGGTCTCTGAACGCTCTGAAAAGAACTGATAAGTCTGTAGCCATCCCTTTTTATTGAGATGGAAATGACAGTGACAAGAAAGTTTTATACACCGCCGTTATAGAATGTCAGGCAATAACAACAAAGTTGGCTTTTTGGAATTACAACTTATTTACATTTAACATTAAAATCGGATTTATTGTACGCATGTGTGACAATAGTGACAAACTTGTGCGTTCAATAATTAGTTTTAACTCCTAAAATATGTTGAAAATATTTTTTCCCATGTAAATTTATCTTTCAATAGGTATTATTTTGTCTTTGTGTGTATCAAATATCTCTTTTGGGTTATATATTTGAATTACCTTGTACAAGAAATTACGTCCTAAAAACTGAGCATTATCACAATCTGCTTATAACTTCCTTAACCTTCCTTCCTCTCTCCACATCTTTCCTCTTCTCCTTCTTCGGACTATCAAGCAATGCGTAGATCTCTTCCACTGACTTATCCTTAGTCTCTGGCACCCAGAGTATAGTGTAGATAGTTCCTAGGAAGCAAACCATGGAGAACATAATGAAGACCCAGTGGATTCCAAGTAGCTTGAGCATGGGGTCGTAGGCTTTTGTCTGCAGGAAGTCGCTGAGAGCATCGATGCTGCTTACGATTGCCGTGACGATGCCGCGGTGCTGAAAATAAAAAGAACTGGATAAAATAGTGATGATGTTATTTATTATTATTTATTTTATTATCCTGTTTAATATTTTTATTATTATTAAAATTTATGTATTTATGTCTCTCGCCAGGCGAGGAATTAACGGGATTTTGGCCAAATGAAAAAATCTATTTTATTGGTTGAGGGACAAAAACTTGCGGACAATGCGGGCTTTTTAGAGTATGTATGTGAACTTGTGAATATCAAGTCTTTAAGCTAGTGTGTAAGGTATATGAGATTACTCTAGTTGATGAAATATTGATGGGTATAGTTTTGACGGTATTTACTCTCCTAAGTCTGTATATTTCGCCAATTTTCAGTGTGCGTTTTTCCGAGATTATGGGTGTTGGGTACGGCAATGTCAATTAGATAAACTAATTTATTCCTTTTGTCGTGAAGAGTAATATCAGGTCGGTTGTTATGAATGGTTTTTATTATTATATTATTTTTATCCTCGAGATTATTCTGTTCGAAAAAATTATGTGCGTAACGCTGGTGCTCTTAAACGGATTGGTGTTTTTGTATGCGAAACAGTAATGTTACAAGAAGATGGTACACCTGATGATGTGGGGTTACCTCTTATTATACAATCGCATTATGGAACAAAGCACGTCTGCTCTGTGTTATTGCACTGCGTTCATTAAAGTCTCATGTGCCTGCATTTGCATCGGCACTCATATTCTTCAAATCGGAACACAGCAATGCGAGCATCACATTGCAAGCATTGTTTGCAAATCGTTCGTTAGGAACCTGCCCCCATGATGCACTGTTCTACGTTCATCAAACGAGGCATAGAGTTGTTAAGCCTCATGTGCCTGTAATTACACCGGCACCCACACCCTTTAAACCGGAACACAGCAAGCTGCTTGTCGGCAGAAACAGGCATAGTGGTAGTACTAGATTACTCTTATTTCTCATTTGCTGCACCCCCGACCATTTTCCAATTTCTCATCTAAATCCCCTTCATCCTAAGGTTGCCTGGAAGAGATCGCTACTAAGCGATAAGGCCGCCCATTTTACTTTCCATTTTATAACTGTTCTTTTATTTTGTTTTTGTAATACTAGTGTGTGGTGTATGTACAATAAAGTATTTTTCATTCATTCATACTTTCCGGACGAGCCCTTCGCTAAGAGCTCTACTAAAAATACTACTAATAATAATACTATAATACTACTTACTTGGAAAGAAAAGAGCTCGCTGGTAATGACGTAGGGCACGGGTTGGTAGCCAGCTGCGTCGGCGAAGATGCTTAGACACATGGCCAGCACTGGTAACCAGCCTGGCAGCCACACGCCGGAGGACGTCGCGAAGAACCACCCGCCAAGACCCAGCATTGAAAGACCAGTCACGAAGGAAGTACTCACCAAGAGCCACTGAAATATATAAAAAAAATATTTGAAAATTTTTGATATTTGAATATCTAACCCTAATGGATGGATACGTAAGTAGAGGTAGACAAAAAAAACCAGCCGTGTGTGAGTCGGACTCGCGCAAAAAGGGTTCCGTACCATTATCTATACTAAAAACGGCCAAAAATTCACGTTTGTTGTATGAGAGCCCCCTTAAATATGTTTTATTCTGTTTTTTAGTATTTGTTGTTATAGCGGCATAAGTGATTAATGCTTCTTCCACCAGCAAAAGCATAATGGTACTGATACACATGCTCTAAAATAGCATGCTAAAAAGCGTGCTATTGAGTATGCTCAATATGAGCATGCTGATGAGTAGTTTACATTTGCTAGCAATTAGCATGCTAGTTTTAAGGAATGCTCAATAAGCAAACATGTTCACATGCGCTAAAAGCACACCCCCCTAGACCCGCGCTGCAGGTAGCATGCTAAAAAATCGCACGGCCGTCGATTTTTGAGCAAACTCGAAATGAGCATGCTCATTATTAGCAATGTTTTCAATACACATGCTACTAAATGTGCATTTGCTCAATAAAAGCATGCATTCGTGCTAGTAATGAGCATGTGTATCAGTAGCTTTAGTTTTTGCGTTTTCTGTTTTCTATACTAATATTATAAAGAGGAAAGATTTGATTGTTTGTTTGTATTGAATAGCTCCGAAACTACTGGACCGATTTGAAAAATTCGTTCACCGTTGGGAAGCTACACTATCCCCGGGTGACATAGGTTAAATTAAATTAAAAAAAACTTAGGGATCCTTATTAAAACTCGTGCGAAGCCGGCATGCGCCGCTAATGTGTAATAATTTTGCATGTAACCACGATTAGCGCACATGTAACAGACTTATATTCAGCCGTGAACTTATTATAGTTGATGATTTGACGAATTTCTTATGAATCATAACTTGTTTATCTATTGAACAAAGCAGTTTCCTTGATTCATTCTGGTGTGTTAAGTAGGTACACTGAATTGACACTTGATGCTTCGTACAAGTGTTTGTCGATTGATCGTACAAGTGTTTATTAATAGATTGCTTGCACAAAAGGCAAATCAATTTAGCGTCGTAATACAAAACTGGCAACGTGACAGTTAAATAACTGACGCGTTGCGTCTTATCAATATTAAAAATTAATTAATATTATTGATATTAAGAGTACAGCGGCTCAATTCTCGTTAGCGGCGATGCGCTTGCAACCTGTCACATATGGAACACCAAATAATGTAAAATGTTGGTAAGTGCCAAATGTAATATAAGGACGTTCCTCTGACGACCTCCATTAGACATCCTTAAAGAATCTTGAGTTAGTACTACTTAGTACTAAGAGATCTGAGGGAATATCTACTGTGCCTGGAAATTACATAGTTATTTGTTTATCAATATTATGACACTATCTAACGTAAATAAAAATAAGAACACGCAAACGAACGGGCAACTTTATCTAAACTCTAAATTGTTTACCATAATCAGATCTAGTTTACTAGTTATGGTTGCCGCGATTTTTTTTTACTTATCTGCTGACGGAACAAGCAAATGGTACTTACCTGATGTTAAGTGGTAGCAATTCCTAATAATACAGCGTCACCTCGCAGGTCACGCACATTAGGAATGTGCCCTATTATGCACTGAATGAACATTAATAAAGTCTTTTCAGGGGGATTTTCCATCTCACTCCTTTGACTATCTAATGTTTAAGTAAGACAAAGAAAGCTTACCTTCCTCCCGGTCTTCTCCACGATACAGCTAGCCACGATTGACCCCAGCAGCTGTATAGCACCCACAACAATTGTTTGCTTATTAGGGCTCAAGTGGAGATGGATGGACTCCGAAGCCTGTTCGAAGATTGAGCTGGCGTACATGAGCAAGACCAGGTAACCGCAGGTTTCTTGTGATAGCATCACGTTCAGGGAGATTCGGAAGGCTTTGAAGGTGGTCTTGTCTTGAACTGGAATAAAAATATAAGTAAAAAAAATTAAAAATTCCTTCTGAAAGAAATAATACCTATTTACCCGTAAAACCAAAGATTTTGTGTGTGTGTTTTGTATGGAGTCATAATAAGCGTTTTTTTATTAGGAGCACTGAGAACCACACACAAAACATGCTCGCATAACACAAAACAGAAAAAACAAAAACTCGGGCTTAATACTCTGCATAAACAGGTTGGTTTGTGGAACACAACTGTTTCCTTTCCATTATGGTCAACTTATCTGCTTCTAAAGTATTATTTAATATCTGTCTGCTTTGAACTAACTGCGGCTGCTGTTTGCTGTTTTTCTGGACGTTTGTCGGACTACTAGTGCTTTCAAGCGGTGAAAGAAATATCAATGCAGTGTTGGTATTCAGTTATATTACTAAAAAAAACATCCACATAAAAATATACAAAAAGAAGTAAATCACTTGATAACGTCCGACCGCCGCCGAAGGCAATGACCTCTGGTGACAAGTCGCAAAATGTGTGGTCATTGACCTTGCACTGACCAGCTGTACCCAAACTTTTATTTTTATAGAATTACAATAAGGATATTTTTACTTTAATGTTGTTTATGAATAGAGATATTCTGATTAGGGCTGATCTTGAGTTTTTAACGATTTGAGGGGGTGTCCGCCTGAGCTTTTATATCTTATAGTTTGAAGTGTAATTACCAACTACAGAATATTTTTGTATATATCTTACATGATAAAGTAGGTAAGTACATACAAATTAAGCACCATACAAAAACAATATCAATAAATTATGACGCATTTTTTTTTATAATGTGTCTACATAGGATTTCTCTTTTAAGTTTTAACATTGTCTGTTAAATAGAACGTAACCAACAACTTTAACAGTATTTGCATGAGGAAATTCGCTGCTCGATTCGCTGCTCGATTCGCTTACCCATAAAAGCAGATACAGCCATCTACAACACTTACTAAAATTTATCGCAAGTCGTAACACTTGTAACCCCTAAGCTTTCTCGAATCGCGTGCTAAGACGACGGGAAAACCCACAAGTACAGTCGACACTAAAAGCTAAACATTGACTAAATCAATCTTTATTCGTGACTAGAATCTTTAAGCGAAATTTCAAAACCTCCTGATCCAAAATGGAAATTCCGCCATCTTTATTTCTTCTTTTTGATTGCGCTTTGTACGATTACAGAGGTACAGAATAATTTCGCTAGTGGTTATTTAAATTTACTAATATCTCATCAATTTGTTGAAAAAGTCCTAGTTTTGTTTTGCACTTAGAACCAAACATTTATTACATTAACTGGAAACATTATAGGTAAAATTTCTCTGAGCAATGAAATAGTACGAGTCTTGTAGTGGGAATGACCCAACCTTTTGTTCCTAAGGTCGTGGGTTCGCACCGATGGATTTTCTATGGAAAAAATTATATGCGCAATGCCATTACTCTCAAACGGTGAAGTAAAACATTGTGAGGCAGTCAGTATTCTAGCAGTGCGAGGACAATGGGATTGCAATCTGTCACGTATGCAATACCAACTACTGCAAAATGTGGGAACGTAGTTACTAGAGGTACCCCCCATACTACTAACCCCATTAGATATCCTCAAAGAAACTTTAATCATTACTAGTTGGTACTAGAGATCTAAGAGGATATCTACAGTGCCTGAGGGATTAAAGTCGTGAAGTTGTTTTTTTTTTTTTGAAATCGATCATGTACTAGTTTTCTCGCTCACCGAGAAGATTCCGTACCAAACTATAGTTTAACAACTATTATTGCTAGATTAAAAAAACTGTGCCATAACACTAAAATCTGCTAGGATGTTCTGAGCTAGAAATTTAATTATGAGCAGGAAAGGTTAATATTGTTTTCAGTGTCTGAGAAACGCAAATAAACTTTTTGATAAAATGAAATTGCTTTTGAATCTGATTGTACTTTATCGTTGATTATACACTGAATCAACAGTACCATGGTGCAGTGAGAGGAGTTTCCGAGAACTGAAGCCTTGGGTTTGTTAGAAGCGGTATAATAGGGTACACTGAGAGAAATTTACGTAGCCGGCTTACGTAATTTATGTAGCAAAACGATACAGAATGACGATTGTAGCCGGCACCATGTCGCGTACGTAGCTATATTTAAGTAGCCAGATGTTGAATGTGTGCCTCATATTGATATAATGTTGTCGGTTACTTATTCTAAGTAGCTGGCCACCTTATGCACTAAGTAATGTAGAATCGATATCATTTTGTAAATACTGCAGCTACTTAAAATACGTAACTATCAACTGCTCCTTGGTTATAAAGATGAAATAAGTATGTAACAACATTATAAGTATATTTCTGTAATGCCATTATGGAACATGGCCCGGCTTACAACTGCATAAGTAAGATTCACCATTAATAGATAAGCGGAACACTTATTACGTATGCTACAAGCGTAGTAAGTAGTAAATTGCATATACATTACAAAATCGGGTCATGTACGTAGCATTTTTTTCTCAGTGTATAATGCTGCGAATAAATTACGCGAGGGTAATTTGAACCTCTTTTCGATCGAGACACTAAAAATAGAATAAATTTTCACACGATCTCAGACATTTAGTATAAGACAGACGGAGAGAGAGACAGAGGAAACCTTTAGCCTTAATTCTATAGAGGAAACAGGCCTGCGCTGTCGGCTTTAGTGTAATTACTTCTGTACGAAATATTATATTGGAGACTGATAAGTTTCATTTTTTTATTCGCCTTGTGTTGCCAGGCTCGGAAGCCAGTTATTGGACAGACACTACACCTACTACTAAAAAACTCGGCGTATCTCAAAATAGTAACACCGTGTTTTGTCTCTTTCGATCTCATTTAAACCTTCCTGTCAATACAAAAGACAAGACACGGTGTTATTATTTCAACGTTATGCCGAGTTTTGGGTTTTCTCACGATGTTTTCCTTCTCTGTTTTAGCACATACATGTTTTGTTTAGAAAAAATCCATTGGTGCATGACTGGATCGCACCCATTAGACTACCGGTTCTCTAGTTTATTTGTACGAGGATAAGATTTTTTCGTATTCTACTAGAAAAGGTCTAATATGTATGTGCTACGAATTTCCCCATTTGTGATTCCATTACCTAGTATTATATCCCAGTATAGCTCTCTTCAAACCATTTGTGCGACTTTCAGCATGTGTACCTATGAGGCCAGTAGTAAGTGACCACGTCTCAGTTTCTTAGTTGTGTAGGGTTGTGTTAACTCCGAAAATTCAACCTTTAATGGTGCATTTATGCGGCGCGAAAGTTTTCGCGGCTGCCGCGCTCTTGCCCGCGCGGGATATAAAATTTAGAAATCCTTTGCATCGTATAAACGCGCCCTTAGGGTGGACAAGGGTTTAAGTTTGTGCTTCTAAATAACAATACTAAGCTATTCGTTTTTACAGTGCTTGCCACATAAAGAAATCACAAAGATAATGTATTTTCAGAGGGGTTGTGGGTATAAATCTCACTTGACATGTGGTGTGGCATCGAAAGAGCTCAGTAAAAGAAGTTGCATCAGTAGCTGGTTCTTAACCAAACAAAGAGTAACTTACAGATAGCCTTCCACGAAGCAGTGGTCATGGACTGGGATATAGCTTCTTCTAGCTCCAGAAGCTGGATGGTTTCTTCCAGGTTTTTGTCGTCGGGAGTTGTGTTCCGGAGCCAAGCCAATGCCATCTTTGCCTCCTGAAATTGACGAAGCTTTTGCTTATAATATAACTAAATAACTTTGCCGAACCAATCACGCCGAGACGGCTAGACTGATTTGGATAGAACTTATTAGAATATTAAAAATTAATGACTTTTTTGGGTGCCAAGCACTAGTGGGGTTTAGTATTTCTATTCAATAATTAAAATAAATCTAGAATATTAGTTGTGGGGTCCCAAACGTTGCTCATGCTTTTGTAGACCCGCCAATACGCAGTATTTTCTGTTCACTCTTGAATTACTACCTCAAAACAAGTTCTAAGGTAGGTTTTTTACAGTTTAAATTACTGCGCAATTACCTAGTTGTGTTGGTGCCTAAGCATTTCAGACAAGAAAACATTCAAGCAGCTGTACGTTACGTCTCAAATTGAAAACGAAATCAAGAATATCAGTTGTGAGGTCCGTTTGCGGTTTATAATTTTGCAAACCAGCCAATACCCTGCATTTTTTATTCACTCGTGAGTTCCCATCCCACACAAGTTCTATTCTAAGGGAGTTCTCTTCCTGATCTGTCGTTATGCGCTTAGTACCTAGTGAGTTATTCCGGGAGAATTCCTGTCGCACTCCAGACGCTGTCTCGGGTTCTATTCCTGTTTGAAGGGCATTGTCATTAGTGGAGTAACCGGGTGTAGTTTAAAGTAATAGGTAAAGAACCGGCTATGTTGTAATACTATTCGAAATTGTAAGCAATGCTCTCAAACGGTGACGGAAACTGCCGTGAAGAAATTCGTGGCTTAGTCAGCTCTGCCTGTATTGACTTTGGAGTTTGGCCGTCAGCTATGAGGATGATATAGGTTTCAGGCAAACCTACTAATGTTCAAATCCTATCTCAAACACTTTAGAATATGGGAACCAGATGACTGATAGAATACCTAATTTTTTTTTTTTGTAAATACATACAATTACACACGCAAAAATAATTGTATTCATAACACACATTGTTCACGGTGGGAATTAAACCTACAATCTACAGTACAAAAAAACTGAGTTACTACATGGTTACTACCATGGTTACTTCCACCAAACTGAGTCATACAGGTGTTAAGCCTCATGTGCCTATAATTTCACCGGCACCCACACCCTTCAAACCGGAACACAGCAATGCGAGCATTACTTCGCAGCAAAAATAATTACGGACATAAGCTGACCTGAATTTTCCCCTGCTTCACGAGGAAAACTGGCGTCTCTGGCATAGCAAGGAAGATTAGTAAATGTACCGCTGGCACCGCAGCACACAACCACGTCACCCATTCAAATGGAAGGACATCCCCTGCGATGTACACCACCAGGTAACCAAAGTTCTGTACCAGGATGAACATCGAACCTAACGCTCCACGCACGCCGTCTGATGCTATCTGTAGAGAAAAAAGCAGGTTAAGTTTCAGTTGCTTCCGTGAAGAAGGTACGCGACGGTCGGCTTAATTTTATTTATTTGTACCACATTCTTCGTCAGATAACAAGCAAGTATTATTATTATATTATTATTAAGTCTAAAAGACGATGGTTGTAATAACTTCTTTCTTGTCAAGTATAACACTAGAGATCATCGCTCAAGGGTTGTACTTGGTGGGAATCAAACCCACAACCTACAGCACAGAAGGCAGGGCTACTACTAACTAAGCTGTAAGACTAGACAATGAAAAAAAAACGAGTGTGCTTAAGTAAAACTTCTTTAATATACGAAACGTAACTGGCTATGAGAGAAAGAGAGAAAGAACAGTGCTTTCATACCCCCTCCATGGTAGCGTTAAACGTTTAACGCAACCTTGTTGGAAGTCGCATTAGAAGTATTACTTCAAAAACTAATTAACGTACTTCTTTCAAATACAGTGGTGTGACGACATAGCATCCTGCGCAAGCCAGGCCGGCGACAGCGCGCGAGGTGATGAGGGCCCATGGAGCCAGGGAGAACAGTGTGATGGCCCAGCTTATCTGCAAGATACAAGCATATTTGATTATTTATTTATTTAAAACTTCCGCACAGAACAATGATGTGCTAGGAGGACTTAATGCTAATAGCATTGTCTACCAGTCATCCTGGACGTGTAAAAAGATGGTGTGGCGTGTTGATAAAAGTAAAACTACTCGAATAGAAACTCTTACTATTAATAAAATAAAACTAAAGAAAAAGTAATAAATTATATAAGTAGTTTAAATGATATAATAAATATATATATAGTATATATATGTATATATAAATATAGAATTTAATACATACATAAAACATAGAACATATACCTAAAATCTAGATATACTATTAAATTTTTAAGTAAAATACAATACTGGAACAATGGAAATAATAAAACTAGCTTAATTGCGGTGAGTTCAAAACGCGTGGTTGCGGTGATTATGGTCGAAACGAACCTAAAAGTTACTCGAAGCGCGGTGTAAAATAATAATAATATTGCTGGACAATCCACACAGCATCATCTAGCCCCAAGCTAAGCAGAGCTTGTGTTATGGGTACTAGATGACTGATAAACTTAATACAATACATTACATACATAGATATTTTTTTTATTTTACATAGAAAATACCCAGAACACCCGGAATAAATATTTGCAGATCGTGCAAACATTTATCCCAAGGCGGGAATCGAACCCGCAACCTCACGCGTCGCAGGCAGACACTCTCCCGCCTCGCCACATCGATTGTCAAAAAAATGTAATAGGATTTGTTAAATTATTGTGTGAGGTACCTTGATAGTCACCTGCACTAGAATGTATTCAGTTTGTAACTTACACAACGATATTACAGCAAAACAATGAACTATTACACCTCATATATTAAAAAGTCAAGAATGTTGACGACCTCACTTATTTTTTGAATAATTGTCGTGTGAATATTTTTAGCACTGCTGTGAAACCATTTTGAACCAGAACACCCGGAATAAGTTTTTGCAGATCGTACAAACATTTATTCCAAGGCGGGAATCGAACCCGCAACCTCCTGCGTCGCAGGCGGACATTCGCCCGCCGCGCCACATCGGTCGTTTGTTGTCAAAAAATGTTGTTAGGATAAGGGGTCTTAAAACGGCGTAAGACATGCTCAGACATGTATTTTTATAATATTCTAAAAGTTATCGACCAGATGAAACATTGTGACTCACACCTTGTGTTAGGGGATAAACATTAATTTATTTATTTTCCTCTTACCGTGTTTTATGAAAAAATTAGTTAGATCGTACGACCAGAGTGCATATTTTATTATAAGGGCGCGTTTATACGACGCGAAAGATTTCGTGCGGTAGCCGTACGATTGAGTTTATCAATACCGAGTATCGTCTGAATATTCTAGGTGACAATGACTATTAATTAATATATTGTTCCAACCTTTGGTAATTAAGGCATTAGGTATTCAAGCCGAGAAAATAACAACTACACCAGATATATCCAGGTTCAAACTAGTTTTGTCTATTAGTTCGAGTACTGAACATCAAAAGCCTGGCAATAAAATCTATGGTTATAAACGCAGATGATTTAGCATAACTAATTATTTTATGACACTAATAAAAGAGGTTCTATATTGAAATATAAATATTCATTTTAAAATATAAATAAAAATAGAACCTAACATGAGAATGCTGGAAATGTCTTAAAGTTCAAGATTTTGTTTTACATTTTTAAAGGTAAAACTTTATTGTTGCAATATTTTTAGGTAACATTAAAAACAACAACAACATGTAATACATGTAAGTATTTTGCCTTGTTATTCCATCCTTAACAATTATCTTTGTATATTATTATTATTATATAGACTACACATCAAATTATCTGGTATTTATTTTAATATTATTATTTTTCCATAAACGAACACACCCCTTGTAAACTTCTTGAGTCCATTCCATCCAAAGGTTGTCTGGTAGAGATCGCTGTTTAGCGATAAGACCGCCCATTGTATGTAGCATTATTTTAAGTTTTTATTTTTAAAGTATTTTCTATCTATCTATCTAAAAACAACAGTAGAAATGTTCATAAACCGGTCAAGTGCGAGTTGGACTCGCGCACGAAGAGTTTCGTACCATTATCTATGATAAAAACGGTAAAAAAACCACGTCTGTTGTATGAGGGCCCCCTTATATATTTATTTTATTCTGTTTTTGAGTATTTGTTATTATAGCGGCAGCATAAACACATAATCTGTGAAAATTTAACTTTCTAACTATCACGGATCCTGAGATACAGCCTGGTGACAAACAGACAGACAGACAGCGGAGTCTCCCGTTTTACCCTTTGGGTACGGAACTCTAAAAAAACTTACCAAAAGCATCAAAGAAGTAAGCATTGTTGTTATTTTCCTGCCCCATCGGTCAGCCAAATCCCCAACGAAAATCCCGCAGAAGATCGGTGGGACGAAAGTGATGGATGCCATCCAGGATATGGTGTCGTCGGAGATGGGCTCCGGGGCAGGCCCGTTCGGGTCCTGAAGAATAGGAGTCATAGGAGACTGCCATCCCATCAGCATACCGAAGTTGAATACTGGGATTGTAACTGGGGACAATACAAAATAATTCTAAAAATTTGTGGAACTGGCTTCAACTTTTATAATATACTAGCAGCCGCTCGCAGCTTCGCCTGCGTGGCAGTTTTTTCCCGTTCCCGTTATTTTTTGGGGTAAAACCACAGTAGCTTTATGCATGCAAAGTCTCAGCCCGATCGGTTTAAAATTGACAAAGTTTCATACAAACTTTCATCCCCTATTTTATCCCCTTGGGGGTAGAATTAATCAAAATCCTTTCTTAACGGATGCCTACGTCATAACATCTACCTGCATGCCAAATTTCAGCCCGATCCGTCCAGTGGTTTGGGCTGTGCGTTGATAGATCACTATGTCAGTCAGTCACCTTTGAGTTATATATATTTAGACTAGCAGTCCGTCCCGGCTTCGCACGGGTTTTAGTAAGGATCTCAATTTTTTTTGAAAATACAATATAGCCTATGTCACCTGGGGATAGTGTAGCTTCCCAAAGGTAAAAGATTACGACACCTTCGTGAGGTTATGGAGGGGTGTTCTTCTAAGCGGACGCACCACAGTACCACGGCTGATAGCAAGTAGTGGAAGATTACGAACTGATCACCAAGTAGGTATGCGATAAGTGTTACATTTATAACGGGTGTAATAAAACCACTTCCAAATACTTCAGGAACGTGTAAAGTTACCTACAAAAAGGTTTTATAGAATACCTCCTTCTGGCTGGCAGTCAATATTTAGAGTAATACGATTATTTTACTGAAACTTCTATTTATCAACCAGCGATGTATTACGTATAGTGGTCAACGACCGCGCGGTGGCGTCGACCTCTAGAACAACAACCGGTCAGATGATCGCGATTTTCTTTAGATTGTTGTTTCTAGCGTTTTATTGTTTCTACGCGTTTTTAAATAAAATAATTAGGTATTTATGTTTATTTTTTTATATATTGTCGATTTTGATGATGAAAACACGGAAAAAACGGACCAAGCGGGCGGACGATTTTTTTCGCGTTTTTTTTGTCATCAGAATCATAGTTCATAGTAGTAGTAGTAGCATTTATATCGTAGAGTAGTAGTGTTCGCGGAGGCGCGCACGGACGGCTTCCATGCATGCATGCGGAAGAAAGTCGGCTCAGTGCTATGCAGGCTGCACGGCAGTACCAACACCATCCTGAACGCATTGTCCAATAAATGGGATAGCCCGTTCCTCGAGCACTGCAATCGGATAATGATGAAGTAGTTTCATCAATAACTGGATTGCAGTGCTTGAAATTATTATTATTTTTCAATTTCAAACTGATACTAACATAGAATAAGTTTTGACTAACATAATATGGACCTAAAATTGATTTTTGTGTTGTCTGAAATAAATGAATTTTAATTTTAATTTAATAGTCTGAATGTTCAGTTTCATTTTCAGAAGTAATCTTATTACACCCGGTATACATATAAACGCCTCACTAAGCCTAAGTACATTATTTAATTACATAGAGCAATTAAAATTATCGTAGGCTACGTCATAAATGCTATTACATATCCAATTACTTCCTAAGTTGTTAATTTTCTATTACTGGTTAGATAAGAACCTTTGCTTATTAATTTCTATGCCCTACGAGCGTCCGTTAGTAGGATCACGGATCGCCGTACGTCAAATAATTGTTGACTCATTGATTCCGTATTCTGATCCTAAGGTCGTGGGTTCAGTCGTTCACCAGTGGATTTTTACAGAGAGAAATTTGTGTCATTTGTGGAACAATCCACACAGCATCATCTAGCCCCAAGCTAAGCAGAGCTTGTGTTATGGGTACTAGATGACTGATATACTTAATACAATATAGGCCACTCATAGCTTCGCCCGCGTGGCAGTTTTCTCTCGTCCCGTTATTTTTTCAGGATAAAAATTAACCTATGTCCTATTCCAGATTACAATCTATATTTATTCCAAATTTTATCCAAATCGATCCACTGGTTAGAGCGTGAAAGAGGAACAAACATCCATCCATCCAAACATTCGCATTTATAATATTAGTAGGATAAACCTCACTTAGAAGATTATCACGCAAAATAATAGTTTCTAACATAAACAAACTTGCTTGAACTCTGTTCACCCCAGTTCAGAGTGCCATCTGTCCTGGTGAGCACCGGTTAAGCTGGTGCCTTATGCATAACGTCTACCGTTATATTACGGTGGAGTACACGATGTAAAGGTTACTACCGTAAATAAAAACGGTGTATGCTTCTATATACTAATTATATTTTATATGATTTATTGATTGTACAAGCAGATAATTTTCGTGGGTAGCCCAACAATGCACTGCCCTACGTCCATCAACTTCAGACAATACAATGTGCCTATAATATCACGTTGCGTGGCAGCATAAATTAGCATGGTCGTAGTACATCCTTTTACAATGAGCCTAAAAACTTGAAAACAGTAAAACACCATTGGTCATTTCAAACGTGATAAAATCGAATGGACTGCGGTATTGAATATCCCGTTGGATGGAGATATTTTTTCGCAATAAAAAATACCTAATTTTGAGCTGAGACGAGGTTGAAAAAAGAATTTTACTGTAAAATTTGGCCTCTGAAATGTCAGTTTCAAAGAATATCATTGGAGGTTGACACGATTGAAACTTGAAAATTGGCAGAACATAGAACTGTCACAAAAGATGTATTTATAAAATATGAAGATGAAAACTTTAATCGTACACAATAATTACAGATATAAATGTCAGAGCAAATACTAAACTTCAAATATTACAAAGATCACTCAGGCATGACAAAATGACGTTGACCGTTTATTTGAAACTTTAGCTCAGCAAAACCTGTTCCAAAAGCAGGCTCATGCATCTCATGAGTCATGTTAATATGCAGGAATATTAGCACAGATAGTGCAATTCGCACTTTGGCCTTTCATGGTTTGGGCCTTCATGGTTTAGCGACTATGACCTAAGCGTGCTCCACGAAGCGAGGAATATCTCAATAAAGACTATTCTTGGCATCCTGTAACGGGAGTACCAACCAACCATTTCTATGATTTCTATAAAACATCAAATTCCCCCATTCCATCATCAGACCACGGGCTTGATGATGGAATGGGGGAATTTGATGTTTTATAGAAATCATCGAAATTTGAGGACCATGCACCTCTTTACATCATCTTTTATAATGCAGACATTTTTAGGGCTGGCCTCATTCAGTTAGTGGTATCTCTGCCATCTGCGCTGTAGGTTGTCGGTTCGATCCCCACCGAGGACAAACATTTGTGAGATAAACATAGGTGTTGTTTTTCCGTCTTTATATTTAATCAACTATACATAATATTTCCGTGTGAGTCGAACATCGAAATCACTTGGCCGTATATTATAAAAGCGAGCTATTAATCATGGCGAGTACAATTTGAACCCGAAAGGCATGCTTGTTAATTCGTTCAGACCTTGACTTGTGTTGCGTGAGTCATAGGAAACAACATAGCGGCCCACATTATACTTACTGAGTTTGCAATCATTAGAAACTAGTGAAACGCGCGTGACTTCATCAGCGTGAAGTTAATTACATAAAAACTTCAGCCCTCGTTGTACTCGTTTAGTAAAATTTTACGCACCAAAACAAATATTCCCTGAAAATTTCAAATCTTTACGACCAGCACTTTAGACTGTCGGTTGTCTGTATGCTAGTCAGACAGTCAGTCAGTCAGTCGGGACAAAGATTTTTATAATTGGTATAGATTCTCGATTGAAATAAACAAGACTTTTACGAAATTTAAATATTTACCTACTAAAATAGTTAAATTTATATTTTAATTTTAATTGCTTATATGTACATAATTATAAGCTTAGTTCTATAGATAGCTTAGGTGAAGCAAGTGCATGCATCCTGTTGGACACTGCAAGGTCATATTATCAAAATAATAGATTCAATGATAATATTTCATACTAAGTACGTAGCTTCAATCATTCAGAGTCAAAAAGCTAGGGATGTGAAAAAATAATCGATTGATCGATGTTAAAATCAATTTTATTGTATAAAAATCTATTCTTTTTTTAAAAAAATCGATTATTGATGCATCGGTGTCCATGCTAAAAAAACAATCGATTGATTAATAATCGATTTTTTATGTAGAATGTCACATCCCTACTAAAAACATTTATTCAGTTAATTTAAGTTAAAAAAAGTCACAAAGTTACAATGGCGTATAAAATAAGGAACTGGGTTTCATTTTACCTGATATTCATAATCGTTATATCTCAAAAACGGTGGCTCGTAGAAAAAAGTATTGATATGTTTTTTGTAGATATTTAATGATCTACAATTTTTGCCTGCAATATTTTATGATAAAACTTACCGTTTTTGTGAAAATCGCAAAAAACTATTTTTTTTGACCTTTGACCTTGAATAAAAAAAATTTCATACAGGGGAAAGATGGGGAACTTTCAAATTTTATTTTTAATCATATTTTAAACAATCATACTGATTTTCAGCTTGGTGGAAATTTATGTAGCTTCGAATGTCTAAATTGACCGGGCTATAGATGAATCTAGGCGCCCCAGTTCGTTACACCCTAGCGTACTGCATGTAATGCAGCTCGTTTGTAACATGGAAAGTACACCTCAGTTTCTCAGTCAAGTTTGTAAAGTCTAGCGGTTATGGTAAGACCGGTAGTGAATGTTTATAAATATCTTGATATACCTTGCTTTAATACCGCTTAAGATTCATACAGAACTGAGCATGGTGGTACTGTATTTTTACCTAGCACCTACCTTATATTACCTGCAGATTGTTGGTGTGAGTGTATCATGTTGGCATTTGAATTACACGGAACCAATCAAAGGGGGTATCCATTAATTACATGACTATGGTTAAATTTAGCGACTTTTCGACCCAATTGATGAAATGTCATGAAATTTTACTTAACTCCTTCTTACTTACTTACTAACCAGTGTTCTTTTAAGTTGTGGCATGGTAACTTATCATGGTGAGGTATTACTCTAGGGAAACCAACTTGAAGTCATACATACTCCGAGTACTTCAAGTCATACGGCTGCCATGCGCAAAGACGTATTCTTTGCTCCAGACTTTATGTTAGCGAAGTAGTATACAAAGGGTATAAGGAAGCACCGCTTATGAAGAAAGTCTAACTTTGTTTATTCTAACTGCTGGTCCCTGGAAACGAACGGGAATAACCACATTTACAACGCTTCGTTAACATCCCTTAGTTCTCGATCAGGTCCAGGGGTTCCTTAATATGGTAGGAAGATAGCGTTAATATAAACTTACCCATCAAAGCCATGAAGACTTGGTTGGTGATGCCGCCATTTTGGATCCTGGCAAGCCATTTCCCCGGAAGCACCAACATACTGACACCTCACTTCCGGTCACTTTGCTCAGTGACGCATGGTCTTCTTGTGTCTGAGGAAAATTGAAAGGTTGATGTGATTTGGTATGCTAATGTTAATCATAAATTGGCCTTCCTTATTTCTTGTTAAAGTAACATACGGTCCTGACACTTATTTTTTGTTTCATTCACTCTTATGTTAAACTTGTTACCACCTACGCTACCTATTCTTTTTAACCTAATTTTTTTAATTCCCTAAAGTATAAAACTAGACATTGTTGGAAGGACCACGTGTCTTTAGTTTCATTCGCTTGCTAAACATGTTACCTACTACCTAGGCTACCTGCTCTGTAGGAAATTTATACTAGGCTGGTCGCGAGGAACTGGCGCTTATATTCACATAGCTCTAAGTCGATTCTAAGTACCTAATCTTTTAAATGAAATGAAATTCTTTCTAAAATCAATCCAATGAACTTTTTTTTATCAGTTTTGTAAGCAAAACCCAACCCAACACGCCATAGATGCCGTGTTTGAGAATGTAAGACACACTGTACCCTACCTCAGTTGGTTGGTTACAATCTATATCTACACCAAATAAAAAGCTTTGTCCTGTCTGACTGACATATAGACAACGCACAGCCTATACCGCTGCACAGAGAGGCTTGATACTTTTAGGGTATATTCGTCGTGGTGCGTAGAAATAGAAATCTATAAAAATCAACCCTTAAACTAGTCCAGCGGGGGTTGAAGCTTGTATAAAAATAACACCACGCGGACAAAGTCACGCGCGTTTTTACTTAAGTATCTATGTTTACGAGTGATAGGCACCTCAAGGTCTTTATGGTATATATACTTGGGGCTTGTCTAGCTTTTCCGTTCACTATGGCCTTTATTAACTTTAACTGTTATAAAAAGTTATTTCCTTACTTCGTAAAACGTATAGTGGAATATCAGAGCTATAACGTAAAGCTTCTTATTCTTAGTTAAAGATGAAAACCTTTACTTGTTTGAGCGTAACTGTACTGGGTAAAGATCCGTCAGTGAAACAAATTCCTTGATCTAGTAGGTAGCTTTATCTATTTTGCAGACGGCAAAACGCACCGTAAGCAAGATCTGGAAAACAGACAAGTGCCATCTAACTCTGAATTTGGACACCTTTCCTTCTTCTTTGCCTTGACTTCTGTTATAAATCAGCGGCCGTGGTCGTCAAGGCAGCTTTGGCTATAGTTAGTCAAGTTTTAGTCTACATCATATTATCAGCCTGAATAAATCCAATGCTAGACATGGACCTGCCTTAAATTTGGGGGATTTACAACACCTGATAGAGATCTGTACAAAGGAGATGCAGCTGCCCATTATATCTATCTATACCAATTATAAAAATCTTTGTCCTGACTGACTGGGATATAGACAACGCACAGCCAAACGCGCGCGCCTTCGCCAGCGTGAAGCTATTTTCATTCAAACTTCAACCTCCACTGTACACGTTTAGAGGTTGAATTTCGGGAATTCCTTTCTTAGTACACTTCTACACACCAAGACAAATACACTCTGAAAATTATAAGTCTCTACGACCAGTGGTTTAGGCTGTGCGTTGTCTATATCCCAGTCAGTCAGGACAAAGATTTTTATAATTGGTATAGATTTTGATGCACACTTATTGATAAAATATTCTAAGCGTCTACAAGGCACATTACATTAGGTAGAACTTAGAAGTACTAAATAACAATGCCGCCTTCTGATTTAATATTCCTAGCGCAGCTCCGGACCTAAACTATATTAGGTATCAGCATCGACATCTTGACGCTTTATTATCATACAAAAAACGTCTTATGACAGGGGGTATGGGTCAGTCAGTATGTAATCTCTTCTTTTTAGGGTTCCGTAATCCAGCTTAGTAATAGGGTCTCGTTTTACCCTAAGCCTATGCTGTCTGTCTGTTAATAAGTAAATAAATAAATATTTAATTTTAACTGAAATTTATAACCCTTATATCGGAAAATCGATTCTAGATCCTAATTTTGGTGCTCATATATTTCTTATATATTATGAGCACCAAAATTGTAGGAAATTTCTAGTAAAGAATTCTAAAATCAAGATGGCGGATAACCACGGAACAAAGAATTTATATTTCTGTGCGGATAACAAACGGATCGAATACCTACCACGCAAAACAAAATTTAGACCACTAGTGATACAGTCTTTCAACGAATTCAGAAAGAAAATAGTTTTTAGTCAAGTCGAGTCGTAAAAGAAGTTGACTGTCGTTGGTTTTGAAGTTTTCGTGAATTTGTTCCAGCAACCCTTTGTAGATTCTAATGGGCTGAGTGCTTTATTTAATTACTAGCTAAAACGTAGTTGAAATACCTACCTATTTATCCGTAACTAGTCCCTACCAGCTGGTTCTAGCATGCAATCTTCAACACTAAACACGTACCGGTTTGTTTTATTGAAACTGGAGATCAATTAAGATGATCGCGAGGCACTGACAAGCTATGAATGCCATAAAGACCCGCCCAGCCTAAGTGCAACGTGGGATATGTCGCGTTTGGCACGAGATACTTTTTCTATTGATGGACACTTTAGAAATTATAGATAAAAGACACACAGATAAGCTAAACATTAGCATTAAGTCTTGATTTGACAGAACGAGATAGATTTTTGGTATTGTCATTATTTACATTATTATTACTTTGTAAAAGGATCATACAAAAAAACGGTAGGAACCAAGCCGTAAGTTTCTAGCCGGTTCTTCTAGGCTTGGTCGCGAGGAACTGGTGCTTAGATTCACCTAGGTTTAAGACGTTTCAAGATGATCCCTGCGGATATTACTGAATAAATGATTTTTGACTTGGACTTTGACTTTGACCATGTTAACACAGGAAGATATAAAGAGGTCTCTATTTTCTGAAAATTTCAAGTCTTTACGACCAGTGGTTAGGCTGTGCGTTGTCTATATCCCAGTCAGTCAGTCAGGACAAAGATTCTTATTATTGGTATACATAGATATAGATTTATTATCAATATTTTAAATAATAAGATCAGCTATTAAAAAAATTTTGTTGAGAATAAGAAATAAATAGACATCACAATCGTGATTTGAATGAATGAATCATTGTCAGTAAGATAGTGTTTCAACTTTCAAGGTCTCCTGTTATCTTTGCACACAGCTTCACTCGCGGGTACAGTCAGTATCAAAGTAGATAATGAAATAAAGCTTTCAAAGTTGCATAAGAATATTCTAAATTCTAGCGGTAGGCTTGTCCGGGGATGTACTACCACCATGCCTATTCCTACGGCCAAGCAGCTTGTTGTGTTCCGGTTTGAAGGGTGCTATTGAAATTACAGGCACATTAAGCTTAACACCTATATGCCTCAGGTTGATGGACGCAGAGCAGTATATCGTAGGTCCTAACGAACGTGGCCTGATTGCGACAACGATACCCGCTTACCACCAGGTGGGTTGTGAGCTTGTTAAACGTCTTGATCTCGAATAAAGAAAAAATAAGAATAAAACCAAAAGCAGGTGCAAAATAACCGTGAGATATTTTTTCATTTCACAAAGTTTCTTAGAATTTATTACAATAAGGGTTGAACTTGAATGGCTTTGTCAATCGACTGTAAAAAGTTGAGTGTAATTTATAGGCGGTCAGGGGTGAATCACTCTTACTGCTTAGTGTTCTGTATAATAAAAGTATCACATTTTTAACTAAGAAGGATGTACGAAACGATAAGCAAAAACTTATTTTTATTACACAATACAACATTCTTTGTTATTTTAAATTTAACCAATGTAATAAATTTACAAAATGAAAAAAAAATAGTCCAGACTAGTTTTGCATAATTCGAGGAATGAATTTAAATTTAGAATAGTTATGACGTCATGTGTTTTCGGCCATAGACAATGAATGTTTTGTTCTCGGCTAGGAGTTTTATAAATGGTATAATGTCATAAGTACGAATACCATAACTGGCTATGAGAACCGTAACTGGCTATGAGAGAAAGAAAGAAACAACAGTGCTTTCATACCCCCTCCATAGTAGTGTTAAACGTTTAACGCAACCTTGTTGGAAGTCGCATAAGAAGTATTACTTCAAAACTTATTGCATGTTGCAATACCAATTTTGTTATGATTGGTGAGACTCTAAGTACTTAGATAATCTTACGTCACAGAATTAAAACTCATTGTATTTAAATTTTGTGACGCTTCTTTCGATGAACCGAGCATCCCTAAATAGTTTGACAAACGGACGTAATGGGAATGTGGTAAGATGTGGTATACAAAATCCTACTCGATCCAGTTAAATGATCCCAAGTTTTAGATAAGCCTGTCTTTATAATGTTTTTGTTCGTTAATAAATGATATAAAATTTGTAAGAAGAACATAATTAAAACTGAGGAGTAACCGCGAGATCGATAGTTTGTCATGTCATTATCCGTACTGATGTGAGCCACTAAATAGTTCAGTCCGAACAAACCCAAACAGGTCCGAACAGACCTGAGCAATAGATCCTATTAAGGAATCTGTTACCGAAAGTTTATATTACGAAATTGTTGTCTTCTAGTACAAAAAAAAGTACTTTAGGCGCGTTGAGCACTTTTTGGGTGAACAAAAATCACCGAACTTGCATCATCGTCAACGAAGGCTTTTCATGAGCTGTATGTATACTGTGCATAATATATTATGTATTTGGTCTAGTTTTACTTCTATCGGCAAAGCCCAAAGACAGCCTTCCTCTTTTTTATTATAAATGTTTTTTTAGTGTTACTTTAGGTTCTGATGTGTAATTTCAGTGGCAGTTTTAACGATTATTTGAGGTCTTTGCACAAGTGTGAACAGTTGAAATGAAAGTAGGTACATATTTTACATTATTTTAGGTAGCAGACTTTATTTTTTTTTGACTTACTGACTCGACTTGACTAACAACTGTTTATTCATTTGACATTGACGAAGTTTTCTATCGATTGATGAAAAAAAAGAAAAAGGGGACAGATCTCTTTACCAATGTTGAACTGTGGGAGAAACATATTATGTTTTTACCCATATTTGAGGAAGTTGGCTATAATCACCACGCTTACCAAGCGGATGATACTAAATATTTATTACTTACATAATTATGTTTATTTAAATCTTTGAACGGATTTCCGACAAACTCACGCCTACTTAGGGTTGCCATACGTGCGGAGTTTTCCGGACATGTCCGGTAATATAGCCCGGAATGCAGAGGAAATTCTAAGCCATCCGGAATTTTTACTTGATGTAATAAGTAAAATAAAAAATTATATATTTATATTAAATATTTTATTACTAATCAAGGTAACAAATATTTAATAATTTGAAAAATAGCTTTCTTTATTCACTGACGGTGATGTTTATCAACATTAATGTTATATTTAAGTATGTGAAAGTCAGGATTTTCATCGAATCTCCGGAATTTAGATTTTCTTACGCCTACCTCAATTAACTAGGTATTTACGGTCTTTTCAAATGCATTTATAACTTAAACCATTCGATACAGATTTAGTAAGCATGACAGATTTTAATACTTAGTTATTGTTTCATAATTCATTATCTATGACATATTATGTGGTCATAACATAAAACAAGCGAGGAAAATAGTATGGTTTAAACTATTAAAACGACTACCTACTATGCTGGCTTTACTTGCATTTTTATACTCAGATAAAATGTTATGGGTAGGTACAGTCAGCTGCACTAGAATGTATACAACTTGTAACTTTCACAACGGTGTTACAGCAAAACAATGAACTCTTACACCTCAAAAACTAAAAAACCATGAAATTAGTTGATGCCCTCACTTATATTTGAATAATTGTCGTGTTAATATTTTTAGCACCGCTGTGAAACCATTTTGAAAATAACAAATTGTATACATTCTAGTGCAGCTGACTGTACAGCGTTTTTTTTTATTTATGCTTACTACTTTTTATAACCGGTTACTGTGTGGGCACACAATAATCCAAAAAACAGTATTAAAACTATTTGTTGTAGTAATTTAATACATGTTTAGACGTATGAACATAATGTACGTGCCTACAGCTCAGCTGACTTACACGGGGTCAGTGACCACATGGTGTACGACTTGCCTGAGCGGAGCGGGTGCTATCAAGTGTTCTACTCACTTTTTTGTGCTGATCATGATAGTGTTAATTTTGTACAAAATACTTTTATTCAAATACCAAATTTATGCCGTTTTTATTAAAGATAATGGTACGGAACCCTTCGTGCGCGAGTCCGATTCTCACTTGGCTGGTTTTTAAATTACGGATTCTATGTTCTAGAGCAGCTGTCTGCATCTGCACTATCTACTCATGAGATGCTTCAGTGTGCGTGAGTTCCCTTAGTCGCCCTTTACGTCCACGGGAGGTGACGTATGATTCCGTTTTACGCTAAGGGGCCGCCAATACCATTACATTAGACTGAGTCTATTATTACTCACTAGCGGCCGCTCGCAGCTTCGCCCGCGTGGCAGTTTTTTCCCCGTTCCCGTATTTTTTTCCGGGATCAAAAGTAGTCTACATTTTAATCCAAGTTATAATATATGTTTAATCCAAATTTCATCCAAATCGGTCAACTGGTTAGAGCGTGAAAGAGTAACAAACATCCATCCATCCATACATCCATCTATACTTACAAACTTTCGCGTTTATAATAATAGTAGGATTTGAATGGTAAAATACTTTTAAACATCTGGTGGTTTGGTTATCCAGATGTGGGTTAGTGATAGTCGTTTACACAAGTGTTAAGGGTATACGGCATACGACGGTGTACGCGCATTCATGACCATTCATAATTAATTTGGACTAAATTAATGAATGAGTGAATAAAGCATGGCAATAAGTTGCTTGAAGTTTAGAATTCCGGAGACTGGGTTGTATTTTTTAATAATACTAATTATGAATACAACACAGAGAAACACAGTGAAAACTAACGCAGGAAACAGTAGTAGGTACCTACCTACACTAATTTATGTCATGTACACTGTTTAAAAAGATATATTTTTGTATTATGTATATATTTTTTATTTAATTTTGTTTTTTGGTTAAAATACACGTGCCTTTTATTTTCAACACGACAATAGAAAATTTCAGATGCCTACTTTACCGTCAACATAGTAGGTACTACTAGGTAGGTAGGTACCTAGGTAATAGATTTGTCTAGTAGTTATTGTAAAAATGGTCGTGGTTCCGTATAATGAAGTGTTGTTAAAAGCTTCGGGTACCAAATTAATAGTTTAAAGTCAGTTTTTAAATAAAAAACATGTTGTTGCGTGTAGTTGTTCTTTGACACAATATTTTTGGAATTACTTGTTTAACAAGAAGTGTATAATTTATTGCAGAATCAATTAAATGGGTAGGTGTTTACATGGAATTATTTAAAATGATATAAAAAACACTGACAAAAACTACCTCGGCACTTTAGCAGGTAGTAAACCTAACCTGTCAGGCTAAGATGTGCAACGCTATCTCATGCAAAAAAGATAATCTCTTCATATCTAACCTGTGCTTACATGGCAGTGTCGAAATCTATCTCGTTCTTTCAAATGAAGACTTAATGCTAATGCTTCGCTTCTCTGTGGGTCATTTATTTATAATTTCTAAAATGTCTATCAATAGTAATAAAAATATAATAGTAATGAAAAATATCTCGTTTCAAGCGTGACATATTTCACGTTGCACATCTTAGCCCGGCTGATGTTTCCAGAAGTATAATTTACTCACCTTTTTCAAGTAGGTAATGTTATAACATTCATTTATGTTTCACGTTTATCACAGTTAAATAAAACACTATCACAGATTAATCTTGTTGCAAAAACAAACTTTCACTTCGGGATATTTTTGCTATCACAAAACCAAAATATACAAAAAAGACGCCACGAGAATTTATAAAAAAATATCACAACTTGTATTAGATAGGATTTAAGTTAAAGATTTCGAGTGATCGAAGTTTGTCGGAGTATTTTATTGTAAATGTAGCACGGATATGCGCGTGCGCTGTTTACTACCGACCTCCGTTCACTAAAGGCGCCGTCGGCAGCCGTACAGCGTTTTTATTGATGAAAAACTTGTACCTACAATGAATGAAATAACACATTACCGATTTTAGTCACATTCATCAAACAATATTAAATTCAGTTTAAAGTTTTAATGCTTTTTAGTGTTAAATATAGAGATATTAAATTTTATACGCAATTAACACCTCATCTTCTTGAGTGGGTAGGTGGTAGGTACCTAACTATAACTCAAATTACAGTAAGTTTCAAAAATACCTGCTTGTAAGTATTTAAGATGTTAAGCAGATAGTTAACTGGTGATATAAGTATAAGTAATGTAATCTTATCAAAGGGCTGAAGTTCAAACTCTCAATGTAATTATATGGGTATAACCTTTTATCTATACTGAATGATGCATGTGATATTATCAAAGATGAACGTGAATTTCATCACCAATAGACTGTAGAAGTCCTTTGCTGGACATAGGCATCTCCCATATACGTTTCCAGGAAGGATAATCTTTAGTCTTTTCCATCTACCGACTTCTCACTATCCTAACACTGTCGTCAGGCCATCGGGTAAAAGGCCATCGTGAATTTACTAGATTTTAATCAGCATTATGTATTTTTATCTATATGTATGTACTAATATTGTAAGGAGGAAAATTTTGATTGTTTGTTTGCATTGTATAGGCTCCAAAACTACTGGACCGATTTGAAAAATTCTTTCATCGTTGGGAAGCTACACTATCCCCGGATGACATAGGCTACATAATATTTAAAAAAATTAGGGATTCTTATTAAAATCCGTGCGAAGCCGAGACGAGCCGCTAGTTTTTATATATATTAATTGTACCAATGTTCTCTAACGTTAATTTCACCGGCACCTACACTCTTCAAACCGGAATATAGAAAGCTGCTTACGCCAGAAATTGGTAGTGGTGGTAGTTCCTGGACGAGCCTCTCACTAAAAGCTCACTAAGAGTAGTAGAGCTCTTTAGTAGTAGTAGAGCTCTTAGTGAAGGGCTCGTCCGAGAAAGTACTACCATCATGCCTATTTCTGCCGCCAAGCAGCTAACTGTGTTCCGGTTTGAAAGGTGCGGGGGCCGGCGTAATTACAGGCACATGAGGTTTAACATCTGTATGCCTCAGGTTGATGGACGCAGAGCAGTGTATTGTAGGTTACCTTGCTAACAAACGTGAACTATAAGGCAATGCTTTGTTATAGGTGATGGTAATCACTTAACATCACGTGGGCCATCTGCTTGTTCCATCAGCAAATTGTATATAAAAAAAAGAATCGTATTGTCGTTTTGAGTTACACTACGGGGCCTCCCATTCCACAGCCAACTTGTCACAACAAGAATACGAATCTTCGTTTATCATCGTTTTCAAGCGTACAGTCAGCTGCAGTAGAATGTATACGATTCGTAACTTTCAAAATGGTATCGGAACCTTATAGCAAACTCTTAACCATTAAAAACTCAAAAATCGTAAATTAGCTAATATGTTCACTTAGTTTTTGAGTTTTGACTCTGTAAATATTGATTGTGATGCTGTAAAATCATTCTGAAAGTCCCGAATTGTATACATTCTAGTGCAGCTGACATCAATTTATATCTAAATTTTTCCTTGCGTCAAAATCAAACGGTGGCAAAAGATTTATATTAAATCTCAAGCCACTTAACAAGTTTATCACAACGGAACATTTTAAGATGGAGGACCACAGAACCGCTTCAAAAATAATACCAAGAGATGGATATTTGGCCACAATAGATTTAAAGGAGGCATACCTTTTAATACCAATTGATCGAACACATCAAAAATATTTACGATTCATTTTCGAAAATACTGTACACCTACTGATTTCCCAAATTATATTGATATGGGTAAGTGACCTAGGTAGGTATTGACACTATCAAACATGAATGGCTAGACAAACATCCTTTTTTAAAATTAAATTGTGACTTTTCACACCATATTATGAATTTAAATGTATTGACTAACGCCCGCCCACTTTAATGCTAAGGTTAAAGTGGATACAGTATCTATGGTATATACATACCCTGCCTTATGATCCTAAGGTCATTGGTTCGAATCCAGTTACGCACCAATGGATTTTTTTATCGAAATATTAATGTGTGCAACGCCAGTGCATTCCAACGGTGAAGGAAAACATCGTGTGTAAACTAGTTAGTATTTTAGCAGCGGTGATGGGCTTGCAACCTGTCACGTATGGAATAACCACTACTGAAAAATGTGGGTTTGTACCAAATGTAGTATTTGGACGTACCTCTGACTAGCGCTATCTAGTCGTGATTCTACTTATTATAGTATCTGCCTATCGTTCCAGAGTAATAATAATAATATTAATAACAATGCTGGACAATCCACACAGCATCATCTAGCCCCAAGCTAAGTGTTATGGGTACTAGATGACTGATATACTTAATACCGTATATAGATATTTTTTTATTATACATAGAAAACCCCCAGAACACTTGGAATAAATATTTGTAGGTCGTACAAACATTTATCCCAAGGCGGGAATCAAACCCGCAACCTCTTGCGTTGCAGGCGGACATTCGCCCACCGCGCCACATCGGTCGTCATCGTAGCTAAAACTAATGTTAATAAAATCTAAGATTTTATCTTTGTTTAAAATTTATGGTTATCAAGCCACAAATTTTCAATGCGTTTACTTATACAGTGCATGCGTATTTATCAACATTTGACGACCGATGTGGCGCGGCGGGCGAATGTCCGCTTGCGACGCAAGAGGTTGCGGGTTCGATTCCCGCCTTGGGATAAATGTTTGTACGATCTGCAAATATTTATTCCGGGAGTTCTGGGTGTTTTCTATGTATAGTAAAAAATGTATGTATGTATTGTATTAAATATCAGTCATCTAGTACCCATAACACAAGCTCTGCTTAGCTTGGGGCTCGATGATGCTGTGTGGACTGTCCAGCATTATTATTATTATTTCTTATACCTACTAATATAGCTATACAGAGATCCTATTAAAATGACTTTAGTAGGTATTTTGTGGTACGGGGAATCACTTAGACCTCTCGACCTATTGAATCGATGCTAAGATTATTATAAACATGTTTTGAAGTAGATTAGCACAGATTTTTTTGTTGTCTCTTAATACTAATGGTAAAATCATATCAGTTCCGTCATTGCAACGTGACGTTCCTAACGAGCGTGACCTACGAGGCAATGCTTTGTTATATTTTGGGCCGTTTGCTTATTCCATCAGCAAGTTGTATATAAAAAAAATATATTATGTTACTGGACAACACGAGCATGGCTCGGCTCCGGCCTGGTGTAGCATGAATCCACCTGAGTGTGACATTACTCACAAAAGTCATGTTGCAGGTAAACGCTGGTACTTAAGGTAGGGTTGGTAAAACCGGTAAAACATGACAATCATTGCTTCAAAACTCATGCTACGTTGACGCAGATTAGACCGCGACAGGTAATTCCTTTACCGTAAACTCTAGCAATGTGGTCAAATGGTGACTTGATAGTTTTTACCTACATAATAATAATGCTGGACAATCCACACAGCATCATCAAGCCCCAAGCTAAGCAGAGCTTGTTTTATGGGTACTAGATGACTGATATACAAATACAAATTACATGCATAGATATTTTTTATTATACATAGAAAATACCCAGAACACCCGGAATAAATATTTGCAGATCATACATTTATCCCAAGGCGGGAATCGAACCCGCAACCTGCGTTACGATGTTATCTCGTTGAATGTTTGTCAATATTTGTTTATTAATTTTTTTGGTTGTAGCGAGTTAAAAAACATACCTACATACGAGGACACCGTAGATATTCCCTCTGATCTTACTCATGTCTTTGAGGATGTCTAAAGGGTAGTCAGAAAAAAATCATAACTTTATTTACAATAATTTATTCTCAAGCAATACCTCTTGTAAATACTTTACATTAATTACATTTAAATTTTTATATTACCCCGAAAATTATTCCCTCGAGTGGGATTTGAACCCAGGATCCTCCCATTGATACGGAGATGCGCTAGTCAACATCAACTATCGAGAGCCAGTCAGACCCGATGAAATAAGCTTAGGGATGTTTTTAATACGGTACTTTAGAGACGGTGGTGCCATCTTCATGCTTAGCGATATACTATATCAAAGCCTGCTCGATAAACGAAATTGCATTCAGTTGAATCGACGATAGATGTCACCATGCTCAATTTCATAATTTTTAGTTTTTATAGAGCTTCCCTACACTTAAATAAAAACTATAAAAATATTATATTTATCTTTAAACTTATTTATTTTTAAGTACACAGCTATTTATACAATGAAACAAAATACAATATTGGTCAAATATTTATACATTTTCTTATAGAAAACCCGTCGTATTTAATAACTAAGAACGTTAAAACTAAACCACTTATAGAATTAAAAAAATTGAGTTCTACTCAATTTATAAAATTTTGTTCCTAAATATAATAGGTACCTACCTTATATTATTTTTTGAATATTTATATTCTTATAATTTATGAATTATTTTGGACAGAATTATTAGCTGTAATATTGCCTTCGTCACCAGTCCAAATAAGGGGGCGTTTATTTATTGAGGCATTTACTGGGCGAGGGTTTTTTAGCCGAACTTGGGAGAGGGTGGTTTTTTTCGGCAAATATCCCGTAATTTTTTCATTTGCAAGAAATATTCTAAAGTTGCTACAGAACTTGGTTAAATTAAGTAAAAAATGTAACGCTGACATTGCCTCACGTAATTAATGGATGCCTCCTAAGTCTGCTGCTGGGTTTAGAACATAAGCCTCCCAATATTTAGAAGGGTTTGCTATAGTCAACACTTGGCAAGGGGTTGGTGACTGCAGTGTCGTTGTTTAGTATTCCAGGAGATGTTCCTGCCATTTCCTGGTTCGTTTCCTTAGTGGCCTCTTACAAGATCCATGGTAGGTCATAAAGGGGTCATTTGAACAGTCAGGCACAATATTACCTTACATATACATATTCTAATGTAAATATCGGTTACCTAGTAGTCGGCTGCACTTAATATGTATTTAATTCGTAACTACAGTGAAATTACACAACTTGAGGCTTAACACCAGTATGCCTCGGGTTGGTGGACGCAAGGTCATCGTAGGGCACGTTTCTAGTGAACGTGACCTGCGAGGCAATGCTTTGTTACAGGCGATGGTTACCATTTAATATTATGTGAGTCAATATGCTTGTTTCACCTTGTAGAATAAAAAAAAAACTTTAAAAATGGTATCACAGAACTACAGAAAAGTTATAGACAGAAAAGACTGATTGCAGATCAAAAGACAACACAAAAAAAAACTACTCAAGAAAGTGAGTAAATTCACCAACCGATTTTATAAGTTTAGAATGTTGTTGAATGACACTTATTATAAATGTTGTATAGTTTTTTCAAAACCTAAAGCCCGCTTACGCAACGATCACTAAATGTATTTAGCGAGCCCCTAAATATATTTTTGAATCTAGTCACGCTTAACATATTTCACAAGGAATTAAGTCGCTATTACGTTTACGCTAAACATATTTATGTTTGTAAACGTAATTAGGTAGCTAAAATTAAATCATTGTTGAGCAAGCGGCTTAGACGAGTAAACCACCTAAGGCAAGCGGGCATTAGTAGGTACAGCCGACTATCTATCTTTGTCTACTGCCAGCGCAGTTTTTTATTAATTTTATTAATTTGTAATTAATCATAATATAAAATAAACTATCCTATAAATGAATACTACACTTTGCAGAAAGTGTATTGGTCATTTTACAATCATTTTATGACTTTGAGATCGTTCAAAAACATAATACCTACTTGCAACTTTTAGAATAACTTTAAATGTAAGCAATGAAGCACAATTCTTTTGACTACTTTTTCCATAAACTTTGTGATAGTCAGTGACAAAAATAGATAAATATTTTTGTTTTTTTTTTATTATAACCAAAATTGCTATGCTTATTTAGTCGCTGACTGTACTAACATACTTTCAGTCTAGTCAGCCTTACCCACAATATTTTTCCGTTAGCTCAGGGTTTCCACAGTCAATACGGAACAAGCTGACTAAGTAAAGATCCTGACGCAAGTTTCCTTCGAGTTACATTGTACACATGTTTGAATATATGATCGTCACGCGCATGGCTAATTCACGAATCTGCAAAATACACATTTTACAGGAGAGCAAAAAACTTTATAAAAAATATGTTTTTGCACTTTTCAAACAGTTCCCAAGAACCTATTTTTAACTTTTATATTTTTTTATTTTCTTAAATCGAAAGCATTAGTTTAAAGCTTTTTTTTTAAAACCATTTTAAGCTGCTTTTCGTGAAAAGTGCAGATTCGTGAGTTCGCCATACAGGTGACGAATCTACTCTTGAAAACCGATACGAGAAGTTTCATATTGTCGTTTTCAGTAACACTGCGCGGCATGCTAGCAGTAACCTGTGGAATGAGTTACCGAGGCCACGCAGTGTAACGCAACACACAAAAGAATCACAAGTGCAAGTCAATCCTACGGTCAAAAGTTTTACCACAAGCCACCGAGTGCTTTGCTAGTTGCAAGTTTGTCTACACTTTTTATCATTGACCCAGTAACGGACACAAACCATTAATTTGTTAATAAGTTATAATCTAAAGTGTGATACCTCATTCGTAATAACCTAACTACTCGTTAAATATACAGGCAATATAGTATATAATATCTAAAGATGATTCAAAGAAGAAATAGTACAAATGAATCTGTGATAGAAACTAAGTAATATTTAAGAATTCTGATTTCCCGTAACATTAGGTACCTAGGCTTCAAAAATAATGCAGATTGATTGTGTCGAAAGTTTGATATATACAAACCAATTGATTGAATTAGGGTCCCCTAGTTCTAATATAAGTTCGTGTCCATCACAGGGTAATCACAATATCAACTATCCACGCTATATATACAATACCACTGGTTACTTTATCAACACTACGGCACTTCCTCAGTCTTATTCTTCTTCTTCCCTTCTAGCTTCTCATATATCTCTTCGACACTCTTCTGTCGAGTCTCGGGGAAGTAGATTAGTGAGTAGAAACATGCGAAGAAGGATATGATGGCGAAGAAGAGGAATGTCCAATGCATACCCATCATATCACAAAGTGAGGTAAACCATTTCATCTGCACGAAGTTACTCATTTTTGCAGCGACATTTGCAAATGAGGATACGGTTCCTCGAAGCTGAAAAAAAAGGTACATGTATTTATTTTTAAAATCCTACTAATATTATAAATGCGAATGTTTGGATGGATCGATGGATGGATGTTTGTTTCTCTTTCACGCTCTAACCAGTAGACCGATTTGGATGAAATTTGGAATAAATATAGATTGTAATCTGGAATCGGACATAGGCTACTTTTTATCTCGAAAAAATAACGGGAACGGGAAATAACTGCCACGCGGGCGAAGCTGCAAGTGGCCTCTAGTAACCAATAAAAATAGATAAAAAAATAGCAGCACGGTAGATATCCCCTCAGATCTCTTAATACCTACTCGAGATTCTTCTATAGGATGTCTAAGGGGGTTATTCAGAGGTACGTCTGGGTATAACAGAGTGGTGGCCTAGAGGACACAAGAGAGGGCTTGACAGAGATGGGTGGATGATGTCGTTACTGTATAAGGAAAGACCAAAACTGTCATGAGTGGAGCCAGGGGGAGGAGGCTTATGCTCAGCAGTGGGTTGTGCTGCCAAAGATGATGATGATGATACTTCAATATATAACAAAATAACCAGCCAAGTGTGAGTCAAACTCGCGAACGAATAATTCCGTACCATGATCTATAATAAAAACGGCAAAAAATCACGTTTGTTGTATGAGAGCCCCCTTATTTATTTTACTTTGATTCTGTTTTTTAGTATTTATTGTTATAGCGGCAACAGAATTAGGTCATCAGGGAAAATATCAACTCTAGCTATTACGGTTCATGAGATACAGTCTGATGACAGACGGACAGACAGATAGTGGAGTCTTAGTAATAGGGTCCCGTTTTACCCTTTACGTACGAAACCCTAAAAAGTAACAAGTCTGTTTTCACTAACCTGAAACGTGAACATATCAGATATTATGATGTAGGAGATGGGATGGAAGCCTGCTGCGTCAGCAAAGATGCAGACACACATGGCCAGCACTGGTAGCCACCCTGGCAGCCAGGTACCGATCGACGTGAAGTAGAACCAAGCTGCTAAGAGAAGCATTCCAGCGCCTACGGCAAACGATGTCGTCACTAACAGCATCTGGAAGATATAGTATACATACATAGGTAAATTGTTATAATAAATTATGCATAACTAGCTGACCCGACTTCGTCTGCATTGACGACCGAAGTGGCGCGGTAGGCGAATGTCCGCCTGCGACGCAGGAGGTTGCGGGGTTCGATTCCCGCCTTTGGATAAATGTTTGTGCGATCTGCAAATATTTATTCCGGGTGTTCTGGGTATTTTCTACGTATAATAAAAAATATATGTATGTAATGTATTGTATTAAGTATATCAGTGATCTAGTACCCATAGCACAAGCTCGGCTTAGCTTGGGGCTAGATGATGCTGTGTGGATTGTTTTTGTTATCTCACCTTTCGTCCAGTCTTCTCCACGACAGCAGTGGCTACGGTAGAGCCCACAAGCTGCACTAGTCCGATAACCATGATCTGCTTGTTTGGACTGAAGGTAAGTTCGACAGATTCAGCTGCGCGTTCGAAGACGAACCCGGCGTATATAAGGACGATGAGGTAGCCGTCGAACTGTTGCGTTATCTTAATGACTAGTGTGATGATAAACGCTTTGAATGTCGGTCTGTCGTGCACTGAAATAAAAGAAAAAACATTTTTTTAAACTCTTTCGCTCGATTATCTATGTAACTTGGACTTATAGTAACAGTAACTAATATTTTAAACTTTCGCGATTGGAACACATATTGAACACTTATATTACACGGGTATTTATAACGTATAGCCTTTTTTATTTATGATCGCGGGCTGCGACAACGCTATTGCAACATAGCCGTAACGTCGGGAAAATAAATAAAAAAGGTAATACGCGATAAATACCCGTGTAATTTAAGTAACTAATAGTAGTAGTAGCCAATAGTAACTTAATCTGAGTAGTAGGTAGTAGAGCTCTTTAGTGAAGGGCTCGCCCGAGGAAGTGCTACCACCATGCTTATTTTAGCCGCAATGCAGCTTGCTGCGTTCCGGTTTATTTATTGCTGGGGAAATACAGGCGCTAAATGCGCCTTTATTTTTATTTTTTAAGGTTCAACACCTGTATGCCTCAGATAGATAGACACGCAGATTATTGCATCGTAGGGCACGTTCCTAACAAGCGTGACCTGCGAGCTGAGACGAGCCTACGAGGCAATGCTTTGTTATAAATGATGGTAACCACTTAATATCAGGTGGACCATAATCAGCGTGGGTTTCATCAATAAGTCGCAAAAAAAATTATGTTCTCCAAAAAAAGGGATCTTCCACAGAGCGGACTTTGGCTCGGGGGCCCTAGACTAACAGATAATTTTAGAAGTACTCGTATTACCACAGATAAAATAACAAAGTCCATCTCCGTGTAAGTTTCGATAGTCCGTAAATAGTTTGCTAGATGGCGCTGTATCGACTACTTGAGTGGTTGATGATAGATAGATAGATAGATAGATAACACTTTTTATTTGTCTTACTAAAACACACACTGTACAAAAATAACAAAGGAAAATAAAATAAAAATAAAATAAAATATGAACACAGTGAATAAAAAAAGAAAGAACAAAAAAGAAAGAAAAAGAAAAATTAACTATTATTATACTATAAATATCTGGTTATTCCTGTGTGTGTTGCAGCTAGACAGAAAGGCAATAGCTCAGCGCATAATATTGCTAAGAGCAAAACACTGATTTTCAGCTATTGCCTGCGAGGTAGCAAGTTGAACGAGATGCCATACAACAGAACTATACTTTTTGCATGTTAAAACGTAGTCATAGCTCAGTATGATTGTGTATTTGTAAATAGGTAGTTGTGTGATGGTGTCTTGGTGTATGTGTGATACTGAGAGTTCTCCTGTCAACGCAAAGCTCATAAGAGCCAAGGTTTCAAGGAGAGCTCTAGGGTGTGTTTGTGGAGTGCGTGAATGTAAACTGGGAGTGTGTGAATGTAAAATGTGCTGTATGTAGTGTGTAGTGGTAGCCTGTGGAAATAGTCACTAGCAGTCCCATTGTTGATGATATTGTTTCTTCTCGTCTAAGTATCGTTTTAATAATTTATTAGGTACTAAACTTACAAATTATTCCCCAAACGGATTTGTCATCAGCCTTCGTTTGTTTTTCTGTGCAAACGATCTTGTCAATGTCTTGTTCTACGCCTCGGTCGATGACAGGAACGCCGCGAAGCCATGCCAATACCGCTTTTGCTTCCTGGAAAATAGAGTTTTAGTTTAGTAAGCAGATGTTTTAATAGTATTACTTACTCAATACTTTACAATATTATTTACTCAAATTTGAACAATGATATCAAACCATAAAATTAAGACAATGAGATATAAAAACACCCCATATTCTCACGAAAAATAAATGGCAAGTAAAATGTATTATTAATTAGGTAGCGTAATCACAATTGATTAATTATAATTGAAAAAAATACGTAAATTCCTAGTATAGATGCTATAAAAAATCCCCGACTAAAAACTTGAACAGAATAATCATGATCGTGACCTTTCTAACAAAAATATCTATATCAGTAGGTAATTTGTTTAAAAGGTACGGCGCCGGCGGCGCCACAGATAAACACGTCAGACTTATAACACAGGGACGCAATTTTGTGTCAGGCCTTAAAAAGTCTTCTCTTAAATATTTTTTTTTCTGTTCAATCATGGTTGCGTCGGGGTTTAAAAAGGTCTACACTCAAAAAAAATTATTCATATTCGATAACTAAGACTACCAATAGAAACAGATAGTATCCACTCTGTTCTTTTATTTTCTTAACTTATTTCGAGAGCGCTAAAATAGTAGCCGTCTTTGTTGTTTTTGCGGTTATTGACAGAGACGCCAATATTTTTACAGCTGTCAAATTAGGTTACCTAGTTTGCAAATAAAAAACAATGAGGCAGCATTAAGTAGTACAATGAATAGAACATAGTGTTTTTAAATAAAGTGTTGCATGAAGTAAGGTTTATGCAGTTTAATTAGGGTCACCACTGTTTAGGTTATAATTAGTGGTTCACCTCGAACTCAAATCTCGCGGTATCGCGAAAAATAAAGAAAAATTAAAAATACACAAGTTTTCAATCAGAAGCATATTATTCGTTTATAATCTAAGCTGAGCTACAAGTAATTGAAAATAAATGTAAATAAAGAAATAACTTTACGACTTTAATCCTCAAGCACGGTAGATGTATCTTCTAAGATCTCAACAATCGTAACAAATCGACTCAATGCTTTGAAGATGGCTAATGGGGGTCCATTTAGACAAAGGTCCGTCCAGGTATTATTTTTGGCACATACCCATATTTAGTAGTAGTTGGTATTATACGTGACAGGTTGGAAGACCATCGCCGCAGCTAAAACACCAACTGGTTTCCTCATGATGTTTTCTTTCACCGTTTGAGAGCACTACACGCACGTACATATATCATATCTTTATTCATCTTACTGATTCTAATATACCCTCAGTTTTCAGGAGCTGGTAATTTATATTTTGTACATTACAGCACAGAATCTAAACCAATAAGAATCTTTGTTCTGACTGACTGTTATAATATAGACTACGCACAGCCTAGACCACTGGTCGCAGAAGCTTAAAATTTTCAGTGTATTCGTCTTGGCGCGTAGAGGTTTCTGAAATTAACCCCCTAAAAGTTGAAGTTTGTATGAAAATAACTACACGCGGGCAAAGTTGCGCGCGTTTTGCTGGTAAATAATAAACGTAAAATTATCTGGGTTTTAATCTAAAATACGGGGAAATCCCAAAATATTACTGACGCAGACGTCTTACTTTATTATTTTTTACAAAAAGTTAGACGTCAAGACTTTAGGTATTCTACCTTTGCCGCCTTATTCGAAATGAACCTAAGCCTCTGAAGGCTTGATTTTATAAAACTTACTGATATAACAAGCTGATGCTAAGTGGTTACTGTGTGTGGTGGAAGAAATGTATTACAGAAAAGTAAATAATTAGAGGGCTTATCGAGTGCGAGCTTAACATTTTGCAACTTCTTATAAACCTTTGTGGATAGAGTACGTACTTATGTTTTCTGTAAATATGATTGAGTGAGTTGATTTTGTATCTTGAAGTTTAGTATAAAATCAGCTGCAAAAAAGGAAGAGGGTAAAATGTATTATTTATTAATAAAGAGGACAGGTTAATATGCAGCAGCGTTTTGCTAAAATGGTTTTTATGTATTCCAATTATAATAATATTTGTCCTGACAGACTGACTGACATATAGACAACGCACAGCCACATATTGTACACACTTGAAATTTGTAGGGTACCTACCTATAGTTGACTTAGTGCATAGAAGTGTACTGTTTCAAACACACCTAAAGGAAGTTGAAGTTTGCATAAAAATTACTTCACGCGGGCGAAGTCGCGCGCATTTTGCTAGTCAATACTAATATTATAAAGATGAATGATTTGATTGTTTGTTTCTTTGCATTGAATAGGCTCCGAAACTACTGGACCGATTTGAAGAATTCTTTATCCGTTTTTCACTATCCCCGGGTGACAGGCTACATTATATTTAAAAAAATTAGGGATACTTATTAAAACTCGTGCGAAGCCGGGACGCGCTGCTAGTTATGAATAAAGCGCTTTTTATGGCTTGATACATAACCACTAATTCCTACCTTTATTCATATTTATGTAGATTTGTTAATTGAGGTGTTTTGTACAACCTTGACCTGCGTTTGAAGGTCAAATTTCTCGTTTTCTAAGAGCATTCAATATTATTGGAATCGAAAATATTAGGATGAAAACTGACCACATTTTTACCGACCATATTTTAACCACCTAGTTAAACTGTTAAAATAAGAATCGTTATAAAAATAGGCTAGTAAATGCGATTCTAGGCATCCAGAGCCCAAAATATTTATAAAAACTCAAATGTAGTAGGACACATCAAATGTATGATTACTATAAAAAAGTCATTAATAGTTGTTGTAAGTTTATAAATAGATCTGATATAAAGTTGACTCAACGCCATCTAGCCCCAAACTAAGCAGAGCTATATTGTAAGATATTTAAGTGTTGGATTCACTGATTAGAAACACGAGTCCAAAGTACGATAACAGAATTAATTGCAATATCACGGCAAAGTTAGAAACAAATAAAACAAACTACTAATAACACTAAATTACACACGACTCTGCACATTCGCCGTAAGTAGGTACCTACTACAAAATACATTGAGAATCAAATACCTTTATGTACCTATAGAATACAATATAAATAATATAATATAATATTATAACACCCAGGTACAGAACAAACCCATATTCATTCATCATCAAATATTTGTTCTTAGTGTGGGGGACCAGACACATGCATTTATAATATCGATAAAAATCGAAAAAAAAGCAATCAAACCATTTTTATTGCAAAACATAATTTACATAACGAGATTGGAACTTGTTACAAGGAAATGATACAAATGTATTTTAATAAGTCCATCAATAGATTTTATTGTAATGTTGGTGTATCTACATTAATATTATTGTATTAAAATGAGGACGAATGCGGAAGAAAACTCTCCGGAAGTAAGTTTTCTAGATGTTCCTAGTTCTATGCAAAAGTATTGTTACCGGTTGTATTTCTCAGTATGTATAAATTTTTTAGGGTTCCGTACTCAAAGGGTAAAACTGTATCCTAAGCTGTATCTCATGAACCGTGAGAGTTAGAGAGTTGATATTAATAAAAAATAGAATAAAATCAATATTTAAGTGGGCTCTCATAGAACATTTATTTGCCATTTTTATTATAGATAATGGTACGAAACCCTTCGTGCGCGAGTGTGACTCGCACTTGGCCGGGTTTTTTTTTTCTGCTGTGTCATTTCGGTGGCATTTTAACGAACATCACTTGTGATCTTAGTGCAATGTGTGAGTAATTAAAATTAAAGTATATTGTGGCATACTGATTTGAAAAAATCAATTTTTTTATTAAATACCAATGACAGCCCAACTTGACAGAATTTGACTGACTTACTAAAAACTATCAAAAGAAACACTTGATGTCGGCAAATTTTTTTGTCGTTACCGGACAGGTAAGTACCATTTTTTTTATACTTCTGCTGGTCGACCAGGCATGTGATCCACCTGATATTATTATATTATATTATATCAGATACGTGCCCTACGATGCACTACCCTACGTCCACCAACGGCATACTGGCGTTAAGCCTCATGTGCCTGTAATTTCACCGGCGCCCTATAAACCGGAACACAGCAATCCGAGCATCACTGTTTCGTGGCAGAAATAGGTACAGTGGTAGTACTTTCCCGGATGAGCCCTTTTACAAAGAGCTCTACTACTACTAACAAGAAGAGAAGAAGATACTTACGTCAACTTTCCCCTGCTTCACTAGATACTCCGGTGTGTCGGGCATCACGAGGAATACGAAGAAGATGATGGTAGGTACCAGGAAACCCAGCCACAGCATTGTATTAATGCTGAGCAGATCTGCGCCCACGTAGCTTGCTAAGTACCCTATGTTCCTGGAAACAATACATTTTCTATTATTCATTGCTGTTAATGGGCTAGATACTATCTAGATATTGTCGCAACTAACGTACGTACAATCTTATTATTATTATTTATTATTTTACGATGAAGCATCTTCTTTACCAAAACACAATTTTATAAATTGTTATGGAACACACTGCACAAACGAAGTTGTAGTTTATATACCTAAGTATATAAATACAAAACTAATTGTCACTATAAACCGGCCGCCGAAGGTCTCTTCATCGATGTAAACAAATCACGCTTCTGGTCAAGAGTGGTCATTGTCTCCATAGGGCAAACTGCAGCTAATCACACTCCTCGTTACTGCACGTACTTTTTCTACACTTAGTTGGCCATGATAGACCGATGGCGAAGCTATTATGTAATTTACGACAAGGTGGTCTTCATTATCATTCTAAAATCCCACTGTTGGATACCTTTTGAGCTTTTTCAATCAACTAACTTTACACGACCCTAACAATATCGTCGGTCTATCGGTTGGGAGGTGTTCTACGCTTCGTTTTCTATTTGGGAACTCAATGACTCTCGGTTTTACGAGCTATACATTCAGCAAACCTCAGACCTACTGATTTAGAGATCTATGTCGGTGACCTTGGACTTATTCGTTTCTGATTCTACCTCATAGTGAAACTTCCAGCATAGCCTTCTCTATAGCCCGTTGTGCAACTTTAAGCGTATCAATAGTTAGCGACCACAAGTAATCACTGGTAACACGCGATTACAAACTTTCTATAGACAAAATACTGCAGTCACTTCTGTTAAACTCTTGTTATACTTATTATCTAACAGCGATTGCGATACTAACCACTCTGCTACTGTTGTCGTTACTGTTTGTTTTAGGTAATAGCCTTGTCGGCATAAAATATCGAGATACCGCGATACTGCGTGCCTTAAATAAATTATAAGGTATATGTAAATACATAGTAATATTATGTGACCCGTCCATCACCTTACGTGATGATGTAAGAAGTGACTAAGGAAACACATCAAAGGTTAAAGACAAAGTTGCATTCTAACGATTTCACTCGGAGAAGTCCAAAATATTTAGGAATCTAACTCGGATGGCCAGCGCTTGGGAAATTACGGCACATTTTCTATTCACAGATACCACAAAGCCTCAAGACGTAAGTCGATCAGAGCGTGATTGCTTATAAAACTGAGACGTGGTCGCTTACACCCAGACAGACACAGAACAAACATCTATGTTCATCACACAAATGTTTGTTCTCGGTGGGAATCGAACCCACCACCTACAGCACAGAAAGCAGAGCTACTACGAGCTACGGCTTGAGCTGTAACGGCTGTCTATATGGAAGACTTATGTCTAGAACAAAGCACAGGTGGTCTAGTGAGTGACTCCGCTTTCTGAACCTAAGCTCGGGGCTTCGAATCCAGACATACACCAACGGATTTTACTATCGCTATACTTGTGTGATCAAGCCACTGCTCCCAAACAGTGAAAGAAAACATTGTGAGAAACCAGTTTGTTCTAGCAGTGGCGATGAGCTTGTGACCTGTCATATATTGACTACCAACTACTGCAATGTGGGTATGTGCCAATTGTAATATTAGGATATACCTCTGACTCCCCCATTAGATATCCATTTGATAGATATATGTCGAGTAGGTACTTGGTACTCAAAGATCTGAGGGTATGTCTACCGAGCCTGGGAATAAAGTCGTGGAGTTATTTCTTTCTTTTTATGTCCAGTAATGGATTTATTTAAGCTGATGACGAGTACTGTCTGACCTTTAACTAGAACCTGTTTCGCTCGAGGGGTGTTTGAGATACATAGAGGTAGGCTGATACAGAAGATGTTTGCTATGCATAATATTGACTTAGAATAGAATAGAAATAATTTATTCAGCCACCACATAACAAAACTTAAAATAAAATATAAAAAACAACAGAAAACAAATAAAAATAACACAAAAAAAATACAAAATAAAATCGTTTTAGGGTGGTGGTGAAAAGGCCAACAGCTCAGCATATGCTACCACATGTGACCATACAGTAGCGCTGGTCTTCTGCTGGGGCCATTGTTGACTTGTACCTATTGACATACTTTCTGTTTGTTTTTACGTAGTTATGTCTTGACAGCCGTCACAGCTCAGCTCGTAGTAGCCCTGCCTTCTGTGCTGTAGTTGGTAGGTTCGATCCCCGCTGAGAGCAAACGTATGTGTAATGAACATAGATAATTGTTCTATGTCTGGGTGTTATATTGTATCCTAAGTATGTATTTACAAAAAAAAAGTATTTATAAGTATTCTATCGGTCATCTGATTCCCATAATACAAGCAGTGCTTAGTTTGGGGTTAGATGATGTTGTGTAAAAATCTCTTTAAATATTTATTTATTATTGATTTATTTTATAAGTAAATTCGTTCCGCCTAACATAACAATTTAACTGATGCTTTTTTTTATTGATTTTGAAATTAATTTTATTACTTAGCGGTCCGTCCCAGCTTCGCACGGGTTTTAGTAAGGATCCCTAATTTTTTTGAAAATATAATATAGCCTATGTCAACCGGGAATAGTGCAGCTTCCCAACGGTGAAAGAATTTTACAAATCGGTACAGTAGTTTTGGAGCCTACTCAATGTAAACAAACAATCAAATCTTTGCTCTTTAAGAGTAAGAGTAAGTCATTTATTGTAAAGCTGTGTACAAAAGATCTTAGAACTAGGTACATACATTGGTATAACCAACTTGTCTCAACAGCCTACCCATTTCGGGCGTACAATATTAGGTAAGTAGTATAAATCATCCCTATAATAATCTAAATAATTTAGGCATATTCTTAAGCGCTGACGTTTCAAATTAAATTTAGATGAGTTTGTTAAGTTTTAAACTAATTACAGCCCAAACTAGGTCTCGCTTTATCAATCAGCCATTTTTTTATTTAGCTCTTTTAGATCTATTGGTTATATACTTTTATAGCTGTATAATAGTATAGACTAGCTGACGGCGAACTTCGATTCACCTAACATCGACTTGACTAATGCTTTTTTTTATTGATTGACATCTATTTTATTACATAGTATAAAAAACAGCATCAGCCTACTGGTTCCCACAGTACAAGCTACGCTTAGTGGGCTAGATAATGTTGTGTACAAATGTTCACAATTTGGCGACCGATGTGGCGCGGCGGGCGAATGTCCGCCTGTGACGCAGGAGGTTGCGGGTTCGGTTCCCGCCTTGGTATAAATGTTTGTACGATCTGCAAATATTCATTCCGGGAGTTCTGGGTATTTTCTATGCATAATAAAAAATATCGATGTATGTAATGTATTGTATAAAGTACATCAGTCATCTAGTCACAAGCTCGGATTAGCTTGAGGCTAGATGATGCTGTGTGGATTGTCCAACATTATTATTATTATATATGTTTTTTTTTACATACCTGTTCATTATAAGCAGTGAGCCCAATGCCCCGCGAAGGTCAGCATCACTGATTTCCTTTAGGTAGATGGGCAGCACAATATAGCACGCTGAGCATGGAATCCCAGCCACCGCCCGCGCTAGGATCATAGCCCACGGCTCCAGGCAGAATAACTTTATAAGCCAGTACACCTAAAGAATAGAATAGAATAAAGTTAATGTGAAAGACAAAAATACACCTCTATACATACATCCTACAAAAATACATCTCTACCGTCATTGGTGTTTCCGGAACATTACAACTTGGGAGTTTTCAAGACAAGAGTGAACAAGTGGATTAAAGCTAAGCGTGCTCCACCTTAGACTGCATCAACACTTTTCATCAGGTGTGATGGCAGTCAAACGCTTAGGTATCCAACATTATGTTCAAGATTATTTACTTTAGTTAGAAGGGTTGATAATGTGGTTTCGTATAGTAAAATTGCAGGCCTTGGAAACTATGAATGAAAATTTTCTAGAAACAAGTTCTAGAAGAGTGCTTTTGCGTCTTAAGTAGTGATAAGGTAGCCAGCCTATTTTTTCCAAAAAACACGAGCAAAATATTTTTTTATTCGCTCAAATTGAATATCGAACTTGCCGCTAATTATCTACTCATTGTTTGTAATTATGAGTTCAATACACTGCTGTTTCCATAGTTCTACATTTTCACGATTCAGTTCAATAGCTTTCAATGGACGTAATTTTTTTTCGTTAAATGTTCCGCTAGATTATTGTTACAACTGTTGTACAGTAAATACCGTAGCTAACTACCGATTACCTACGTTCCCAATTGCATTATCTTGAGTCTATCTTTGTTAATTTATTATTGTTAGTACTTTTGCTTTGTTTTTTTCCGCTTTGTACTCTCAAATGTGTTTTAGGCTGAATCACAAGGAAACAATATATTTTGGCCATGTTTGGCTGCTGTATAATTGTGTATGCGTTGAAGTAATTTAGTAAGTAAGTAGGTTAAGTAAACAAGTATCTATTGTGCCTACAATATAAGTCTGACAAGGTTTGTTGACTTAGTAGTAGTAAAGCTCTTTGTGGGGGGCTCGTCCGGGGCAGTACTACCACCATGCCTATTTCTGCCGCCAAGCAGCTTGCTGTGTTCCGGTTTGAAGGGTGTGGGTTCCGGTGAAATTACTGGCACAGAGGCGCTGAGTACTGCATCGTAGGTGACGTTCCTAACTAGCGTGACCTGCGAGGCAATGCTTTGTTATAGGTGATGGTAACCACTTAACATCAGGTGGGCCATCTGCTTGTTCCATCAATAAGTTGTATAAAAAAAACTTTTGCAATCAGTATCGTCATCATCATCAGTCTAAGTTCATTGCTGGTTATAGGCTATATTTGGGGGGTTGCGCTCAATCATCTACTTGGTAGGTGGACTGGATAACCGTAGTATTGGTAGACAGCGTTGTCCCTTAGACCGTTCCTTGTTCCCTTGCTTCCCTCTTACGATATCCACGAAGAGCTTAGGGGTATTATTCTATCCAGGGATCACCATGATCTAATGGTATACTAAATTTAGGGATGCGTGCTTTTTTATACTTGATAGGCACAAGCATTATGATCCACCTGATGTTAAGTGGTTACCATCATCTATAAAAGCATTGCTTGGCAGATCCCAATCATCAGAAACGAATATGCACTGTTCCGCGTTCCTGACCCTGAGGTATACAGACCCCTTTGTCATAGATATATAATTAGATAGATTAATAAAGAATCAGAGGTTATATTACACTTTCTTTCTTATAAAAAAGTCTCTTTCTCATTCAATCTGAACGTCACTCATATCTTGGAAGTCTGTTATCACTTTGTGACTTCAATTTACACTTTTTATACCTTTACAATCACACTAAACACCTAAGTATAGAGGTTTTATAGACTCTTATCATTGTATTCGATTAGGAAGGTTTTTTTACAGGTAACACCGATAACGGATATCCGGAATTAATTGGAATAAAGACTTCTTTACAATTGGGTAAATGTTTATTTTTGAAAGGCCATGTTCTACATCTAACAAAGAACGTAAACAGAGTACTGGTGATATAGTACCTTACTACTTCTCACCTTACTTTTGATTCTACTTGAAGATCGTAGGTTCAAATCCATTGGTGTGCCAGTGGGATTTTTCTATTTGAAAAAATGCCACAATGCACAATTCTCAAACGGTGAAAGAAAACATCGATCGGAAACCAGTTAGTATTCCAGCAGCGGTAATGTACTTGCGACTTACCACCTATAGAATATTTCATCATCATATACCCAAGATACAGGTTTTTCGCATAGTTTAAGTAGACCTGCTGGGCACAAACCTCCTCCCTCAGACGCCACTCATGACGGTTTTGGGTCTTTAGCATCCAGGTCTTTCCCTGTACAGCAACAATGTCATCCATTCACCTAGCCTTATAGCCTTATAGTCATAAAAACAATTGCTGATAATACTTACAATAAGTGACAGTGTAGTAGCCAGTGTCATAGCCTTTCTCCCAAAGCGGTCAGTAAGGTATCCCATGGGGGCACCGCAAACGATAGCCGTGATGTATGTCACCGACGTTGTCCAAGAGATGTCGCTACTGCTGAATGGCTCTGGAGATGGACCCTCGGGAGACTGCAGCACAGAGATCATAGGCGACAACCAGCCTTGCACCATGCCGAAGCTCAGCAGTGGTATTGTAACTGAAAAAATGGGATAAGCTCATGACTAATCTCCAGGCATGGTAATCTAAATACCTATCTATAACTCAAAGGTGACTGACTGACATAGTGATCTATCAACGCACAGCCCAAACCACTGGACGGATCGGGCTGAAATTTGGCATGCAGGTAGATGTTATAACGTAGGCATCCGCTAAGAAGGATTTTGATTAATTCTACCCCCAAGGGGATAAAATAGGGGATGAAAGTTTGTATGAACCTTTGTCAATTTTAAACCGATTGGGTTGAGACTTTGCATGTATAAAGCTACTATGATTTTATCCCGAAAAAATTACGGGAACGGGAAAAAACTGCCACGCAGGCGGAGCTGCGAGCGGCCGCTAGTTATACCTATAACAGAGCATGCCTCAGACGTTTGTTAAATACGTGCCATACGATACTGCTCAGCGTCCATCAACCTTATGCATACTGGTGTTAAATCTCATGTGCCTGCAATTTCACCGGCACCTACAAACTGGAACACCTCATAGATTCACTTAGCTTTAAGACATTTATTTCACATAATGTAGGTAGGACCAATAATGGGAGAAGACACTGACTTCTGTAACACAGGTCATTGTACCTAGCTCAGTAGTCAGGGACTTCATAGGAATCTGTTACAAAAAAAACTTTATGTCAATAAACAAATTTTATTATTATTATTATTTAATAATGATCCTTGCGGATATTACTGAATAAATGCTCTTTGACTTTTGACTTTTGACGGCAACGAGTACCATTCCTTTACGCATAATAAAAGTTGAGGCAAAGCGCTTGGTGCGGGTGGAAGGGGTGTCAACCATGAACGGTGTCCCGTAGAGTGAAACTTCCCGTAGAGGTCTTTCTGGAGTAATCAGTAGCAATTTATAAATACTTTTCTATAAATAACTTTGTGCCCTGCATCAGAAAAACTAACTAGTTTGAACCATAGACTCAGGTTAAGGCTATACGGGTTGTATGAGGATAACGCTAGCTTATTAATAGGTGGTACAATTAACATCAAAAGCAAACGATGATCAGACACTCTTTCAAAAGTTCTTTTTGTGTAAGTATAGATGGATGAATGGATGGATGGATGTTTGTTACTCTTTCACGCTCTAACAAGTAAACCGATTTGGATTAAACATAGATAATAACTTGGATTAACATATAGGCTACTTTTTATCTCGAAAAAATAACGGGAACGGGAAAAACTGCCACGCGGGCGAAGCTGCGAGCGGCCGCTAGTATGCTATATTCTTGGAGGCTTCACAGGCTAAAAATGGTAAAAACAAAAGAGTAGACTTACCCAGCACCTACTCACAGCTAATCAGCCTAAACCATAGGAAAAATATAGTCAATCCGGAGTCAATCATAGTGTGGAATTGTCTAGGGCCTCCTCACGTTTTTTTTTTATGTAATTGCTGATGGAACAAGCGTATAACCCACCTAATTTCATGTGGTTACCATCGCCTATAACAAAGCATTACATTGCAGGTCACAAACGTGCCCTATAATGCACTCCTCTGCGTCATCCTCACACACCTTTCAAACCGGAACACAGCAAGCTGCTTGACGGCAAAAATTCACAAAACCAAAAAACCAGAGGGACACAACCGTATAAACCCACGATCTTGGGATCCGGAACATAGTTGCTACCACTAGACCCAACAATAGTAGGTACCTATTTACCACAAGGCTGACTATGCGGGTTCTTAGGGCAAGCATATGCAAGCTAATATTAGAATCGGAACCGATTGGTATGCAAATCTTAAGCCAGCCTGTTACGCCGGACAAGGTTCTCCGATTCAGGTTTGATATATGGAATAATTTAAACAATCTTCTGTACAACAATAAATCATTATTTTAATTGGACAGCCGTCACAACTCAGTTAGTAATAACTCCACTTTCTGTGCTGTAGTTCGTGGGTTCGATCTCCAGCGAGGACGAACATTTATGTGATGAAGATGTTCGTTCTGTGTGTGGGTGTTATATTGTGTTCTAAGTATGTATTTACAAAAAAAAAGTATCGAAGTATTCTATCAGTTTTCTGGTTTTCATATTACAAGCTTTGCTTAGTTTGAGGTTAGATGGCGTTGTGTCAAGTTTTTTTTTTTTATACAATTTGCTGATGGAACAAGCGTATGGCACTTGATGTTAAGTGGTTACCATAGCCTATAACAAAGCATTGCCTTGTAGGTCACGTTAGTTAGGAACGTGCCCTACAATACACAGCTCTGCATCCATCAACTTGGGGCATACAGGTGTTAAGTCTCATGTGCCTGTAATTACACCGTATATACACCGTATATACAAGTGTATATAAATGTTTAATTGAAAACCATAATTAATCATGGCGCCTGATCACGATTACCTGATAATCACAAAGGAGTGACGCACAAATTTTTAATCATTTTTTATACTTATATTATTCATGATTATAATTTGTCCTAACATTGTTGCAGTACCCATTGGTATGAGATAGCATTTAGCATTCTTTATGTTCTATAGATCCCCCTCTGACTACCCTCATTAGACACACACAAAAAGAATCTCGAGTCTATACTACTTGGTACTAAGAAATCTAAGGAGATATTTTTATTTACCTACATAGTTATTATATTTTTTTGTCATAAAGCTATTTCTTCTTTTTTTTCATTAAGTAGGTACAAGTAGATCTTATGATAGGAACGAGTTTATTAGAGAATGTTTGAAAGTGGCGCCAGTGACTGAAAAGATGAGGAGCAATAGGTTAGCGTGGTATGGACATGTCATGCGAAGAAAATAATGCCATTTAACGAGAAGAGTGTTAGATATTAATGTGGATGGTTATAAGAGTAAAGGTAGGTAGGCCAAAGAAAAGATGGATGGATTGTGTGAAAGATGACATGGGTAAGAAAGGAGATACAGAGGATGATAGAGGAAAGTGGAGAGAGAAAACCTGTTGTGCCTACCCCATATGAAGTGGGATAAGGGTAAGAAACTATTGAGGTACAAGTAGACACCTAAATTAAAACATTTAATAAGGTTTCTGTTTCTACCATTCAACATGCGAGACCAAAGTTCGTGTCTAAACCAGTTAAAAGTTAAATTACAACAGAAACGAAACCATTGCTTCCATTCAACTAGTTATACAGACGACTCGGGACTAATTTTATCTAAATACCATTATAATTAACCGCAATAAACGTAGATCCTACAGACTATGCACGAAATGTCAATTTTTCATTCATAAATTATCATGATGTCGGTGGCTGTAGGCACATAAAGCGGACAAATTTAAGCGGAAATAAAGCGGTCAAGCTTGCACGAAACAGAACAGAATTTTGTAACGTCAATTGTCAATTTTAGCCGTGTTTGTTGTACCTACCGGTTTTTAAGAAAGAGACGGCAGTACGCTTAGCGCTTATGGAATTTAAAGATATGCAACAATAAAATTTGGCTAAGTAAGTAATAAACAATACACTGTATGTGCTTAAATGAGTAGGTACTTACCTATTCAAGAACACACGCGTTAGATAGGGGAATAAGTGCCTATTACACAGTCAGAATGTGTTCTGGCCAGCAGACCTTCGCGATCATGATATAAACAAATGCTATTTGAAGGTATTTAATTGTAGGTATAAATAAGTCATTCATACCTACTACGACAAATTTGAATAGGACGAACAAAGGTGACAAAACAATACAGCTTTTGTGGTAAGAGCGTTTTTTGTTAAAAAATTATAATTAACATAAATAAATAAACAGCTTTTAAAGTGTTATAAATAGCTACTTATAACTATTATACCTACCTACTTAACATTATACTTGACCTAAAGCTAGGATTTTTTGTGTCGTTATAATATAAGCCTGTTGACTTTCTGTGACCTTAAAATGCCATCGTTCCGTCAGTTGAGGGGCCGTCTGATGCTGTCAATTTTTTTCCCCAAACACAATGGGCATAATTTATGATGTATACAAAATTTCTCAAATAATGTACTTTCTACCTAATTAACTAGCGTTTCTTATTATTATGTTTTAGGTACTGATTATTAATACGTTATTTTGATTTTAATTCAACACCCATCATAATATTATCATTGTGTTGTAATTATTGTTGATCACTGCTTTTATTTTGTACCTACCTACAATAATGAATGAAACACTAAGTAAATTAACGAAACAATTTATGTAGGTAATTTAATATTTTGCATGACCAAGGTATACAAAAGGAAATTGAAAAGATTCATTGTGTTTAATATTCCCCTCATGCATGAATTAAAACCTTACCGATTTCACATTAGATCTTAAAGGCCTTTTAATAAAAAAACACATCTGCTTCGAATTTATCCTGGTAAATAAATAGTGTTTATAAATTTTATTTTGTAAGACCGTATTTTGGCATGATCTCAAACACGAAAATTATTTTTACACATAAAAAAAATACCGATCAAACTACTGAAATAAAACTTCCGCTGCATTATTATCAGCCAGATGTGCATAGACACTAAATACAGCAAGCCAAGGTCGTCCACGAATGCGGTGCAATTTACACTACAATGGAGAAATGATTGGATCGTTTTTGATTAGTATAACAAGACTAATATACTAACCGAATCATACATTATGGTTTTTTTATGTGACTTACTGATGGAACAAGCAGATGGCTCACCTGATGTTAAATGGTTACCATCACCTGTAACAAAGCATTGCCTCGCAGGTCACGCTCGTTAACGTGCCTAACAATGCACTACTCTGCGTCCATCAATCTGAGGTAAACAGATGTCAAGTCTCGTGTGTCCGTAATTTCACCGGCACCCACATCCTTCAAACCAGGGTGTAACTATTAGCTTATTAGTACCACAGTTACAATTTAGAAAAAAATATCTATTGTATATGAAACTTATGTAATTTGACTACGGAAAAAGCTTATACATACTTTTCCAAAATATAAATAAGATTTTTGATTTTACACGACTTTGATTTTCGTGTTTCGTTTGTTTTAGCATTATGAGGTAGAAGTAGTCTTTAAAATACTAAGCGGAAAAAAATATGTTTTTTACACGCTTTTTCAAGAAATATCTTCAAAATCTACTTTTTTCTCACATTTTTACCTCGCGGCGTACCACGGCAGAGCGCATCAAAATCTTACGTGTGGAGTTTAAACTCGGAAGTTTAAGAATTCCTTCTTAGTACATCTCTACGCACCAAGATGAAAATACCCTGTAAGATTTCTACGAACAGTAGCATAGACTTCCTATGTGGTCTATGTAAGTCAGTCAGGACAAACTTGCGGAATAAATATATTGTGTGTTTAAAATAAATAACCTAAGTACCTACCTACATTAACATTTAGTTGGTTATAGATTTTTTAAAGTAAATATAATTAATTTCCACATTCCTAATGTATGGAACTCGTTTGACAGTGTTTTTACACACCCACATCCTTATTGGTCGCTTTCTCTTATTAATTTGATTCCAAATGGTTTAGAAAATGTGCATTTTTAAACGCCGGCGCTTCTACTGTCTTTAGAAGTGTCTATATAAGTATTTTATTAATTTCTATGCAGTTATAAATAGGTAGATGGTAAGGTATTGGTATGCCACAAAGCTTCATGACGAAAGTCTATACTCAGGGCGTGTTACCGTGATGATGGAACTGAGACGGTCGCTAACTGTTTTGTTTTTTTTGTGGCTGTCCGTCTTGCGGACAATTTTGCCAATGTCGAGTGGGTTGAATAAATTCTTTTTAGTCAAGTCGAGTCGGTAAAAAAAGTAAAGTCAGCCGTCATCGGTTTTGAAGAAAAAGATGGCGTTTTTCTTCAAAACCAAAGGGAAACATTTTCGTTCAAATCAGGATGCCTCATAACACACTTTCATTTCAATTGTTCACACTTGTGCTAAGACCTCAAGTAATGATGGTTAAAATACCACCAAAATTACCCATCAGAACTTATTTTAACACTAGAAAAACAATTAAAATGAAAATACAATGTTGCTTCCAAAGATGACAGAAAACGAGTCCCCTCGCTAACTGTTAACGGTGGACGACCGATGTGTCGCGGCGGGCGAATATCCGCCGCGTACCTATATGTGTGACGGTTGTCAAAAAGTAGACTCTAAATGCTGTTGATGATGATGATGAAGGTATATGTACAAGAAGTTACGAAAGATCTGCCTTTTAACGGTATAAAATACTACTGTGCATACTGAGGAATGCCCGTTTTTAGTGCCATAAACTTATAATATATTATTAATTGGCTGATTAATATTGGTAGTAAGTTTACGTAACTTAAATGTTGTATGGTGACAAAAATGCGTTATTTTGTTATTACACTAGCGAAACGCGCGCGACTTCGTCCGCATGAAGTTATATTTTCATACGTACTTCAACTACCGCTAATCTCTTTAGAGGTTGAATTTTGGAAATTCTTTTCTTAGTACACTCCTACGCATCAAGACAAACCTACCCTGAAAATGCCAGGTCTCTACGACCAGCCGTTTAGGCTGTGCGTGTCGTGCGGGCGTTAGTGTGTGTCTATATGCCGGTCAATCAGTCAGTCAGGACAAAGATTCTTATTTATAAAGAATAGAATATAGATGTATGCATAGGCATTGATTACAACCGCAATGCGTATGCGTAGATTTTTTAGATTCTTGATGTTTTATCCAGAAAAACAGTGAATTTGTTAGTCAAAGTCAAAAAGCATTTATTCAGTAATATCCGCAGGGATCATCTTGAAACGTCTTAAATCTAGGTGAATCTAAGCGCCAGTTCCTCGCGACCAAGCCTAGATATTTAGTAAACTTGAAAAAGCCTGTTTTATAGTAAACTTCATAAACTTTCTTGTGCTTTTGTATTATAAATTTCCTATATTTTTTGTATTGGTTTACTAAAAAGTAGAATTAGATAAAGCAGGAAATCAAGGTTGATATATTGTGGCACGATGTTTGATACAGCTGAGGTATCGATTACTAAACACAAGAACAAAGTGTCCCCTTAATTAAATACCTAGAGACTGTAAGAAAAGTGCCGATGGACACATTCTTAGTTATCAATATTTCTATAAAATTAAGTCAAAGTTAAATTACTCATTAGCCTAGTTGGCTAGATAGAGTTGACCACAATGAATAGGTGCAATAATCTAGTAAAAAAAAAAAAAAAAAAAAATGTACCTAAGTAAAATATTAACAATAAATTAATATTAACACACATTTACACAATGCCTTCTAGTCCCAAACTAAGCAAAGCTTGTACTATGGGAACCAGATATCTGATATAACACTTATATACTTTTTTTTGGAAACACATTGTTAGAATACAATATAACACCCAGATACATAAAAAACATCTCTGTTCATCACACAAATGTTGGTTCTCGGTGGGGATCGAACCCAACACCTACAGCGCAGAAGGCAGGGCTACTACGAACTGAGCTGTGGCGGCTATTGCAAGTTACTTTGTAATTAGTATCCCAAGTTCATATAGATAGTAATTTAACTATAAATATACCTACTCATTCGATTAGGCTTACCGGTTTTTGTAGTAAAACCTGCTTGTTGGATTATGAGCGGTTCTTTTTTGCATGATTTATTAAAAAAATAAAATGTTTGTACGATGTGCAAATATTTATTCCGAGTGTTCTGACCGTTTTCTATGTATAACAAGAAATATGTATGCATTTAATGTATTATATTATGTATATCAGTCATCTAGTACCCAAAACACAAGCTCTGTTTAGGTTGGGGCTAGATGATGCTGTGTGGATTGTCCAGCATATGATAAACAAATCTCAGTTTATTTCTATAAAGTCTTCGTAATATTTAATTTCTTATGCTTATAAATACTCTCGTATTTACTTACGTTTTTATAACTAAAGTTTTCGCGTAATGAACTTTGCCGGTTCGTCAAGTATTTGTTTGAAAACAAGTTTAGAAGCCAAAAAACACAAATTAAAAAAACTTACTGATAATAGCGAACAAATATTGGTTTATTCTTGTCCCATTCTGCCACATAATTTTTCTTAGTAAAATGTTCATATTTGCACTTGTTTTTTTTTTATGTCACAAGCTACGTACAACCGCGGTGTCTTCCAACGGACTGAGCGAGAGACGGGTAGGCAGTTAGATTCAGAAAAACTATACACAGGTACCTAACGTACAATACAGTGCAAGATGTTTTTCTCACAGCACCGTCTTCGACGTCACATTAAAGTAGCAAGGCGTAGGGCCACAAAGTTGAGTAAAATATATTTTTAGGGCTCCGTAACTAAAGGGTAAAACCCTATTGCTAAGACTCCGCTGCCTGTCCGTCTGTCCGTCTGTCACCAGGCTATCTCATTAACCGTGATAGTAGCCGCTATAACAATAAATACTAAAAAAAAATTGTAAACCTAATCCACTGGTCGTAGAGACTTGAAATTTTCAGGTTATATTTGCCTTGGTGCGTAGAGGCGTAATAATTAAGGAATTCCCGGAATTCAACCCCTAAACGGGTACAGCGGGGGCTGAAGTTTATGTGAAAATAACATCACACGAAGTCGCGTGCGTCATAGTTAGCTTTTACGACTTTGACGGAAAGTGATAGAAAGGATAAGCCACGCTTAGCCACGACTAGTAATAAATAAATAACCTACCTAATACTAATAATACCTACTATGGGAACCAGATGACTGATAGAATATCGACTTATATACTTTTTTTGTAAATACATAGAATACAATAAAACACCCAGACAGAGAACAAACATCTATATTCATCACACAAATGTTTGTTCTCGGTGGGGATCGAACCCACGGCCTACAGCACAGAGCCGGCCTACAGGCAGAGATACTACTAACTGACCTGAGATGCCAGTCAAAGTACTACAAAGAATTAGATTTTGGAGACGTTGTTTGTACTTTAAAAATAATAATAATAATGCTGGACAATCCACACAGCATCATCTAGCCCCAAGCTAAGCAGAGCTTGTGTTATGGGTACTAGATGACTGATATACTTAATACAATACATTAAATACATATATATTTTTTATTATACATAGAAAACATCCAGAACACCCAGAATAAATATTTGCAGATCGTACAAACATTTATGCTAAGGCGGTAATCGAACCCGCGACCTCCTGCGTCACAGACGGACATAAGCCCGCCGCGCCACTTCACGCCGGGTGTTCTGGGTATTTTCTATGCATAATAAAAATATATCTATGTATGTAATGCATTGTATTAAGTATATCAGTTATCTAGTACCCATAACACAAGCTCTGCTTAGCTTGGGGCTAAATGATGCTGTGTGGATTGTCCAGCATTATTATTATTATTATACTGGTTACCTATAATACAGTTAACTTACTTAAAAAGCTTTACCGGGGCACCAGTGCCTCACACTGGTGCCCCGTATCACAGGTTTTTATCCTATCTCGGTCACCAGTCTCATACAAAACAGGTTTACCTCTTTTAATCCCTAAGTTATATACCTAACCCATTTTAATAACGCTGTAACCTTTGTGTTAGAGAATAAACAAGTTATTTATATCCACATTTTGCAGTAGTTGGTAAACCATAAGTGACAGGTTCCAAGCCCATCGCCGCAGTCATAGAATGTGAAATAGGTTTACTATGTTTTTCTTCATTGAGGCCATCCGTAACATCGAGTAATGCCTTGAAATTCTTTAAAAACCTACCTTCCTAATTGCTTTGTACTTATTTTAAAAACATTTCCATACGGGCTTTTACAATCATAATCTATATCTATACCGACCGATGTGGCGCGGCGGGCGAATGTCCGCCTGCGACGCAGCGGTTGCGGGTTCGATTCCCGCCTTGGGATAAATGTTTGTACGATCTGCAAATATTTATTCCGGGTGTTCTGGGTATTTTCTATGTTTAATAAAAAATATCTATGTATGTAATATAATATTGTATTAAGTATATCAGTCTAGTACCCATAACACAAGCTCTGCTTAGCTTGGGGCTAGATGATGCTGTGTGGATTGTCGGGCCCGATCGCGAGCTCTAATATCTCGGCTGCAAATTGTCAAACCGACGACTAACAGTTCCAGCAAACATTCATGGCTGTTTGGTTGGTGTTCGGCTGTCTTCGTATTTTATTTGTACTAGAAGTCCATAGAATTAGGACTAATTCTATGCTAAAAGTCAATAATTTTGTAACACGAACCTATACGAACTTACAGCAATGGCTTCCGGTACTTGTTGTTCGGGTCTGTTCAAGCCTGTTCGGGTCTCATTTTGAATTACGAATGCATTGAAACGGCTCACCCGTTTCAAATTAGCTGACACCGTAATTTGGTATCACGAGGTGTTTTTATGAACTGTAAGTTATGGTTTTTGCTACAGTTTTGTCACATGTTTCAATTTTGGTTGGAAAATCTCAGAAAATAACTTTTTAAGAAATGATGTACGTTTTTATGATGTTCGGAGTATGTTTTTAAGGTAAACGCTGTGGCATTATAGTATGTACAGGGATGTTAGTTCGTGCTAATATATTATTTAAGTTCTTGGCAACAAATTTAATTACCATTAAGATTCTAAAACATAAATTGAGAAACCATATTGAATCTTAAGAAGAAAGCTACTTAAAATCTGACTGTTAAATGCAAAATACAATTTAGCAAAGCATTAGCATGCTTTGCTAAATTTGATAGATTTAACGATAAAAATTTGCATGGCAACTCTGTTCATTGACACAATTCAATGACATTATTGACATCAACACTGCAAGAATTTGATACAAAAAGGAGTCAAGAAAAATTCAAATTGGATAAAATGACCCCCTTTATATTCCTTACATAATAAGACCAGAGATTATTGTTTCACTTATTTACAAACCACGGAGCGGCAACGTAATGGAATTTTATAAGGTTTCAAGATACTACGGAATAACGACTGGTACAATGTTTTCAATATTTTGGTCTTCTTGGATGTACGCATCTTTGTAATGCGTACCTCACATTTTATAGGCTCTTAAATCATTTTGCGAAATGAATAGAGGAATCAAATCATAGTAGTTTTGCGTATTGGCATTTCTCTATTTATAACTTTACATATAGGTATCTCATATGCATTGTTGCAAAAAAAAATGTGATATGTGATGTATAATAACTCCACTCCACTCCAATAATGGAGTAATTCGCGCTCCTGATGATTATTTATTATTCAACTATTTTTGTCTTATTGCAATGGTCAGTAGGGCCCCATCTCATTATTGCAGTGTTAATAATTTACAAAACCATGCGTTCAAATCCTCTTTTCGTCTAAAGAATTTCGTATAGTTTTCATGTCAATTAAATTCAAGTTTTAAAGCCAGAACTAAATGTTAGAAATATATTTTAATAAATACTGAAAAATTCAGTAAATTACAACATATTTTACTGATTTTAATACTTTTACAGACATTTTATTCAGAAACATAAAAAAACAGCAACTTTCCGAAATATACGGATTTTATTGTTTCCTAGTTTCTGAACGTCAATTACATGACCACGTGACTAAAATGTCAGCAAAATTCAAAACTCACAATGTTAGCTAATAAACACAGACTTAGATACGGCACAGTCGACTAAATACGGCAAGGGAGTGTAATTTTTTATCGGGCTTAAAATATGTTTATTATATAAAATGATTTATATATAATAAACATATCATAAATGTGCACTCTTCGTCTTAGTTTTCATCTTAAATAAGTGATAGATTAAAAGTAGGCTACGTATTATGTAATTTTAGGTCACGCACTACAGTATAATATGTTCAAAGTTTCATTCAAATCCGTTTACTCGTTATATAGATGAGTAAGAATAGACATACATACTCATTCATAAGCTTTCACGTTCATAAATTAGTGTGTCATAATTTATTATTACTATATTATTATGAAAACACGTTTGCCATATTTTTTTGAATCACGATTAGTACCTATTTTTTAACATCACGATTGAATTTATTAGCGTACCACTGAACGCATATTACTCATTTATCATCTCACTTAATTTACTTGAAAAGTAAATAGAACAAGCAAATGGAGTAACTTGCGGAACCTATCTAGTTCATTCTTGTCTATGTTCAGAATTGATAATATTGTATATAGCACCATCTAGTATCAAAACAAGCAAAGTTTGACTAAGATTCCCGTGACATTTACTACCACTGAAATTTAAAAGCACGCCCTCTAGTATCGAGTAGTTGCGTTTCTTTAGTAATTTGAAATCTGAAAGAACTGAACTATAAGTGTTGCCGTTGTTCTAGTGACTTTGTCCACTCTGACGCTAAAAATAGAAGAGTCAAATTATTTTCACAATAAAATTCCGAAACAAACAAATAATAAATAGAAAAATATTAATTAAAAATTAATCTTGCTCTAAACAAAACAACGCATACAGTGGAATCAAATATAGGAATCTACAGAGTGACTGCAAAACTGAAATCGAAATGGAAATGAAGTTTACAGTATCTTAATCCCTAAAAACTGGACTCGAGCAAAGTTTGCATTAATAACGTTTAACTTAGTAATTTTAAAATGTTCTAGATATTACTTATATTAAAAAAATGATATCAACGTTTTGATTCCCCACACAACTTCTGTGAGGTGATCGCTCTGATAATGGATTATTTGTAATGTATTTTTGGTAAATACAATACAACAGCCAGATAGAACAAATATAATTACATAGATGCAACTAACACAGCTAGGTTGGCAGTAACTCTGCCTTCTGCACTGTAGGTTGTGGACTCGATCCCCTCTAAGAACAAACATTTATGAGATGAACACAGATGTTTGTTCTATGTCTGGGTGTCATATTCTATTACTATTATAACGTACATTACTATTTTATAAGTTCTCTGGTTTCCATAGTAAAAAGCACATGCACATGTACTAAGTACAATGTACACTAACTGTAGGCAACGCTTGTATAAGCGTTGCTTGTGTGAGATGGTAACATTGATAATTACTTGCAAAATGTGCGTTCAAAATCTGTTTTTGGTATCAACCTCGTAAAATTTTGAAATTCCATTAGATTTTTTTTATGCTATATATTGGTATTTGGTCAAATTCATCTTATTACACGGCATTTTTAATAGTTTGTAAAATCATAGAACAAGGTGTTAGTATTTTTAAAGATTTACGAGGGAATAGAAAAACGAAACATAAAAACCGTGAATTACCGATAAATACTCAAATAATGATAACTAGTTTTGGAATGTTACACAAGTTAGATAGAGAAAAAATATCCGTGTTAGCTAATGAGCGAAAATTAACGAAGAACTGACATTCTAAGCGCTGGTGATACGTATGTAAGTTTTTCGTTCGGTCGAACGAAAAAACAAGCTCGTGATACGGCCCCAGTATTATTATTATTATACCAGTTATAAAAATCTTTGTCCTGACTGACTGACATATATTTGACGACCGATGCGGCGCGGGGGGTGAATGTCCGCCTGTGACGCAAAAGGTTGCGGGTTCGATTCCCGCCTTGGGACACATGTTTGTACGATCTGCAAATATTTATTCCGGGTGTTCTGGGTATTTTCTACTGGGTATTCGGAATCTTAGAAGTAGCATATTTTACCAAATTAGTTTTGATTTGCTCTCAGTAAAGGAGATTTTTCAGTAAACAAATATCATCTATCTTGTCATGATTTCAAATAATAGTCAATGATTTCTTAAAAATATTTATTAAAACATATTATACTAGAGTAAATGAGCACCAAAAAGCATATTTATCATTTATAAAACCATCTAGATCTACCTTTTCCATCGGCTTTGTCTGCGTAGACGCCGAAATAATTGGCTATAGTTTATTTAGTACATTTGAGATATAACTAAGATATTGATTATTTTCCTACTGTTAATAATTAAAGTTAATTTAATTGTTTTTCTCGTGCTATTTTAAGTTTTGATGCGCAATTTCGTTAATTGGGTAAATATTAAGTAGGATTGTCGTAAAACTATTTTAGCACCGCTGTAAAACCATTTTGAAAGTTACAAGTTGTATACATTCTAGTGCAGCTGACTGTACATTACAAGCGTCTAGTATATTAATATTAGCTTTATTTATAATAATAAAACACACTTCATAACTTATAAAAACCATAATAATAAAATAAATTTGGTCAATTTCTTAAGCTCTAGAGACAGAAGCAAATCAGTCAATTACGTAACATTGTTGCAGTCAGCCTCAATCTGTTTCTTAAAATAAACACCTTTTTTTTAGAAAGATGACCTACCTGCAGGCAGATTCTGAGTTTCTTCCGTTTGTCGGATATCGGATTTTGGTAAGCGCCCCTAGTGGCCAATAGGGGAATTAGCGTGTCTCCATACAAAAAAAATCGAGCTCGCAAACCAAAATCCGGTATCTGGCAAACGAAAAAAACTCAGAATCCGCCTAATCTTCAATGGCCATGGTTAGGTACCTGTTAACATCAGGCGGGCATCTGCTTATTTTGTCAACATGATGCAACAAAGATACGTAGTCGCCCTACAAGCCTCTTTCTATACAGTTAAGGCAGAATCACATTAAGCCCGCGCCGCGTGTCGTGACGCACCAGAAGCCTATCAGTCCCATACATCTATGCCCCCATAGTCTATATTCTATTATAAAACTGTAGAAGTCGAAAAGTCTGCACATCAAAGATATTTTTCTGAAATCTTGCGTATTGCTCTTAAAAAAAGGCAAAAAGAATAAAACTACTTAAAAGAATTTTTTGGACGTTTGTTTGTACATGTATCATAGAAAAACGTCCCGTCTTTCTTTAGACACTTCTGTCGAAGTGTCCGTTAAGAAATTTTCGTAAACAGTACATTTCACCCAAATATGCAAAGCCTAAATGGTTCGCGTACAGGAAAAATGGAGTTTGTCTGAAAAACTACAGTAACCACGCGGACGAAACGAGCGAGTTAGCTACTTTAGTATAGAAGTGATAACACTGAGCACACGGCGCCTGTCTCTGTCTGTCCCACACAAAATGTCTGAGACGGCGCGGGTCATGTCTAATGTGATTCTGCATTAAGGTTACACTATAATATGATTTCATGCTTAAAGCTTCGTGATAAGTGTTTGTGTGGTAATACTATTGAATTTAGCAGGATCATCTCCCCTGGAACAACTACTCCAGCACCTGTGGACAAGAGACATTATTATTAAGTAGTAGAGCTCTTAGAATAGAATAGAATAGAATAGAATAGAAAATCATTTATTCAGCCACCACATAACAAAACTAAAAATAAAATATAAAAAAAAAATACGAAAAAACTCTTAGTGAAGGGCTCGTCCGGGGAAGTACTACCACCGTAGCTATTTCTGCAGCTAAGCAGCTTGCTGTGTTCCGGTTTAAAGGGTACGGGTGCCGGTGATATCACTGGCATATGAGGCTTAACCTATATGCCTCAGGTTGATGGACGCAGAGCAGTGCATCATGGGGTACGTACATAACAAACGTGACCTGCAAGAAAATTTTCCATAAGCAAGTCACATAAAAAATATATATATTGAGATGCAACTTGCTCGGTCATAACAAACCAAAAGACCAAATCATGAGCCACTTTTCACACTTCTCACTATTGTTTGACAACAAACGTGATTTTTTTACCGTTTATACTATGTATAGGATATAATGGTACGTATAATGCTAAGTATAGTTTATAATGGTACGGAATCCTTTGTGCGCGAGTCCGACTCGCACTTGGCCGGTTTTTTACTACTTACCAAGTATAGTGATGGAGGGGTTCAATCGGCCATCACTGTTGAACAGAGGTGTGTTGTCCATCTTCGCGAAGGGTTTGTTAGGGTCTGGATCTGATGGGGTACCTTCCACGCGAGCCCATTCTCCTACCGACGCATCTTGACCCACTAAAAAAAATGGACAGATGAAATTATAGACATATGACGACCGATGTGGCGCGGCGGGCGAATGACCGCCTGCAACGCAGGAGGTTTCGGGTTCGATTCCCGCCTTGGGATAAATATTTGTACGATCTGCAAATATTTATTCCGGGTGTTCTGGGTATTTTCTATGTATAATAAAAAATATCTATGTATGTAATATAGTATTAAGTATTAAGTATATCAGTCATCTAGTACCCATAACACAAGCTCTGCTTAGCTTGGGGCTAGATGATGCTGTGTGGATTGTCCAGCATTATTATTATTATTATCCATCCATCCATGCATACTTACAAACTTTCGCGTTTATAATATTAGTAGGATGAATAGAATAGAATTTATACAACACAACACACACACACACAAAGACACCACAGCAGGTGCCTACACTTAAAAATATCCTAAAACACATAGCTAAAACCTACCCTACCTAGCTCACAAAAACATGATGAGTGACCACTCAGTACCACTTGACAACGCACAGCCTAAACCACTGGACGTATAGACTAAAATTTGTAGGGTACGTTCATCTTGGTGTTTATATCAAGACCCAATCCCTACACAGAACCAGCCTCAACACTATAGGTGCTAACAAAGGGTACATACCAACAGAATACATAACTAAAGCGTGTTCATTTATAGTAGCGTTGTTGAGTACTATAGATTCTTTTAACCGGACGCCTGCTTTTATTGTGACTCCTGCGCCAATTGACACGTTCGGACCGATCTGAAAACAAATTATATATTCGTAAAAACATACTGTTTTGTAAAAACATCCTACTAATATTATAAACGCGAAAGTTGTAAGTATGGATGGATGTTTGTTACTCTTTCACGCCCTAACCAGTAGACCGATTTGGATGAAATTTGGAATAAACATAGATTATAACTTGGATTAACATATAGGCTACTTTTTATCCCGTCCGCGTGAAGTTATTTTTCGTACAAACTCCAAATCAGCAGCACTAGAATGTATACAATTCGTAACTTACAGAATGGTTTTACAGCGTTACAATTAATATTTACAGGGCAAAAACTTAAAAAATATGAGAACATATCAGCCAATTTTACGATTTTTGAGCTTTTACTGTTTAAGAGTTTACTATAAGGTTTTGATACCGTTTTGAAAGTTACGAATTGTATACATTCTAGTGCAGCTGACTGTACCTGTTTAGGGGTTAATTTTCAGGATTTTTTGCTAAGTTATTTAACTTTGAGCTCTCTTACCACAGCTGTAGGGTCGACAGTCGCAGTTGGATGGACACACACGTCTGATATAATTTGACAGCGCGCGTTTTTAGGCGTCTTCTCTCTCCGTAACTCCAAGTAATGTCGATTTGCATATATAGCTGAACCAGCTGTCTTTACTTGTGACCACCAATTGTTCACCTGTTAACCAATATTTACATTATACAGCAAGCAGAAAGAATTCGGCATAATAAATATAATTGACGACCTATTTGGTGCGGCGGGCGAATACTCACCTGCGACGCAGGAGGTTGTGGGTTCGATTCTCGCCTTGGTATAAATGTTTGTATGATCTGCAAATATTTATTTCGGGTGTTCTAGGTATTATTAAATAGGACATCAGACATCTAATACCCATAAAACAAGCTCTGCTTAGCTTGGGGCTAGATGATGCTGTGCGGCTTGTCCAGCATTATTTACCAGCATTAGTACAGCTAACGCCATCTATTGATGACATATTTCCATAACACTCACTTGCAATGCATACATTTTGTTGGTCCCAGCTAGCGGTGACAATACATCTTGTTCCCACGACATGTAGTCTGGATTGCTTTGCCCATTGCCACTAAAACATCATAAATACATAAACCAAACTTATAATACTTAACAATAATTCTTTACTTTAGGCAACTAATAACAAAGTTTATAGTGATTAAGAAATAATTTACATAGATACTACAAAAACACAAAAAAAAACGAGAAGCTATTTTAATAAATGTATCTTCACCTCTCACCATGTATAAATGTCAGATTCCTACTTTTATATCTACCTACATAGTTTTAACTAGTTATATTTAAGCTTTGTTTTATTATTAATATATGAGTTCGCATCTGTAATGTACCTTATATTATGAGTACACTGGTATACACATATTGTTTATTATCATAGTAATATCTATATCTAGTTTCTACCTGATTACTTACTTAACTTTGAATTGTAAATTAATTATATATAGGGTATTTCTATCTAAACTTTCGCGAACCGATCACTTATATTGATTACTTCTATTAAATAGAGATACTATATACGCAGTAAATACCTACCCGTCTTATCAAAGTATTTAATAGTTATCATAGTTTTATAGTCTTAGTTTTATTTTTGTAACCATAAATAATGGATATGGAAGAGCGAGGTTCTCTAACACAAGTATATTCTTACTTAAAAGAGGGCCTCCACACTGTTTAATAAAATATAAATTTATGTATTGTATATTTGGCTACAGAAATAAATAATTTTTCATTTTCATTTTAATAGAAACTCTACCCCAATCCCTGCACCCTTTTCGAGGTTGAATTTTGGGAACTCCTTTCATAGGAAGAATCCTACACTCTTAGGCACCAAGACATACCCTGAATATTAATTTTACCTAGTGGAGTCCTCAACAATCGACATGTGTTGACAAAATTTTAAGTATGTTTTAAATTTATAGTTCTAAGATCTTCTGTACACAATAAAATATATTTGATTGATATATACATACATACACAAAAACCTTAACATAAAAAGTGTTAAACTTTAGGCTTTCATTATTTAACTTCACGCAATATTCATGTCATATTCGTATCATATTCATAACACATTCATATCAAATTCGTATACGCTCATTATATAAACTCACTTATAAAATCCACTTTGTTTCCTCTCGAACGCGCTAGCCATTGTATGGAAGACGGTGAGCGAGCACACATACACACCGCAGTTGATAAGTGTTGATACATAGCTGTGTGGTTTCTCTACGTAGTGGGTCACAGCACGTGTGGTCGGCTCACTGACCATACACCCGTAGTGAACCGACTGCTGTCGGGTTGCCTCTGAACCCATTATTGTAACCTGGAATAATACAATGTCCTGATTGTCAATTGTCTGCTAACAGTAGACCTTGCGAGCACTAACTTTTTGAAGTAAACTAATGCGACTTCCAACAAGGTTGCGTTAAACGTTTGACACTACCATGGAGAGGATATGAAAGCACTGTTCTTTCTCTCTTTCTCTCATAGCCAGTTACGTTTCGTATATTAAAGAAGTATTACTTCAGTGGTGTGGTCTAAAGCACTTTTTTTTGTTTTTTGTAATATCTAATAGTGAGAAATTTACTGCGTTCTGCTATTTTTTTTATACAACTAGCTGATGGAACAAGCAGATGGCCCACCCGATGTTAAGTGGTTATCATCGCCTATGACAAAGTATTGCCTAGTCACGCTAGTTAGGAACGTGGCCTATGATGCACCGCCTAGCGTCCATCAACTTGAGGCATACAGGTGTTAAGCCTAATGTGCCTGTAATTTCACAGTTTACATTATCATACAGCTGGTTGTACAATTGTTACCTCCTAAGCCTCAATTAAGTGCTTGCCTATACTTACAAGAGCATTAGACTTTTCTTCATGAAATTGCCACAACTCCTTCAGTGGAAAGTCAGCACAAACATCTCCGTTAAGCAGGAAGAATGCTGAGGGGTTCCCAGCCCTTACTTGGTCCCTAAAGTGATACAGACCACCTGCTGTACCAAGCGGAGTAAACTCTTGGAGGTATCTGAAATTTTGTTGGGTTTTATTTAATACTTTACTAATTTAAAACTTTTTAAATTCACTCTTCCTCTAAATTTACAGGGGATGCACATATCTAGGGGACTTATTCAGATCAGTGTAAAGCATTTTACCATATTTTCTGTCTTGCCTTCGTCTCACACAGATTAACACCACAGCAGAACTTCATCAATTATACAGTTACAATTTTGTAAGAAAGAGACAAAAAAGTTGTAAGAACCAAGCCTTAAGAATTTTACCTGTTTTTCTAGGCCTTGTTCCGAGGTACCAGAGCCTAGATTCAGTATCTTTATGATGGTTAAGTGATCTTTAAGAATCTCAAAATCCTCAGTCATCATCAACAGCCTGTAAAAGTCCACTGCTGGACATAGGCCTCCCCCATACATTTCCAGGAAGAATAATTTTGAGCCCTTTCCATTCATCGACTTCCAGCGATCCTAACAATGATATCAGTCCATCACTTCACAACAAGAACTCAGTGCTTCACTTTTATTGTATTTAGTTAACAGCTTACCTAATAATAACATGATACTCCTTTTGCATATCACTGACAAAGGGTGCCATTTGAATAGTGGTGTACGAGCCTATGATCAAGATCTCCTTGCATTCCGGCAGTTTCACACAAGCTTCGATATGATGCTGAATGAGGGGAAGCCCTGCGATGGGGAACAGGGGCTTTGCAATGTCAAGAGATAGCGGGCGGAAGCGGGTTCCTGAAAATGAAATTATTTAAGAGGATTATAATTTTTTGAATATATACATACTAAGTACATAAAACTACGCCTGTTTCCCATAGGGGTAGGCAGATTTTAGAATAAATTATTTACAATTGAGTTGAAGCATTGGTTGGAACAAACCAGTACTGAGGTAAATAGATACCTACCAACTAGAAAGGACACGTAGTCCGTAAAAATGTTTGTTTATTTAACCTTGTCGTCAGATTGTTTGTTCGTTTTCGTAAAATATAAGCACATATTTTATCTAAACCAGATGATCAGTTAAAGCTCTGGGTTTTATAAATAGTTCAGAAGCATTAATAGCTCTGGTAATTGTATATTTACTTGAGTTTTTCTTATCTTTCTGGGTTTCATTACCGGTGACGTGTACTAATAAATAATTTACCTTTTTGAGGCCCTCCAATAAGTATTACGGCTTTGAGCATGTTATAGGAGTAAGCACGTTTTATTTATAACTAAATGCAAAATTTTATTAGCAGAAAACTTATCATAAGTACGAAAAAGTTCTTAAAATGGGACGCTTAGTTTTGTGCACAAACTAGTCAACTCGTCAACTCACTCAACCAACAATACAACACACAACAACAAACTGAACTGACGTCTCACTTCACATGTCACGTCAAGTCATCCGTCGGTCGATCGAAAGACACCTTTCATCTTGAAACAATGTCACTGTCAAAATTATTACTTTTAAGCCATTGTCGATAAAGGCCATACTACCTCGTCTAGGGGTAGTTGCACCTCAACGCTCGTATTCTGAATTCTTCATCAGTCCTAAGGACAAAAAAAAACAACTACAAAGTCATGTTAGTCATGCCGCCTCAATCGACCGTTGTGGTATAGTTTACAGATAAACCCACACTTAAACTACATGTTTACACGACAAGGTCTACACAACAGTAGGTAATAGGTACCTAAAGGTATTTAGTATGAAATCTGACTGAAACCACACAATGTTGGTTGTTAAAAAGTTTGTTATCATCGATATGTACCAAGTAGATAAAAACTTTACCACAGAATTCTACCCTACCTCTCAATAGCCTGGAGCCATAACCGCCATAACCCGTGCGGTTCAAACAATAAATACGCATTACGCTAACATAGAAATTCCATTTGGATGGCAATTCACAAGTCATGCTGTTTTCAGCATGCGGTCAAATTAATGATGTTAGTTGGTTGTAACTCATTTCGAGAGCTTATAGGGTTTGTTTACTTATAGTCTAGGTACCTACAGTAATAGTTACTAACAGTTAGTTTAATTGCCTTCGGTGGCCTTGGGTAAGCGCTATCAAGAATGTTCTACTCACTCTTGTAGGTAGGTAGGTATAGTAGGTACATTACATTTTGATGTGGCGATGATTTTTTACGTAATACTACTAATTGTATCTATTCAAAATATAAAGCAAAATACAGAATAATTTTCTATCATCATCATAATATTAATCATCATTACCATGATTATCATTAAACTGAATCCTTAATAAGTTTCCAGGAAAAACGATTTTAAGTAGGCTCAAATACATAATAATAATAATGCTGGACAATCCGCACAGCATCATCTAGCCCCAAGGTAAGCAGAGCTTGTGTTATGGGTACTAGATGACTGATATACTTAATACAATACATTACACACATAGATATTTTTTTATTATACATAGAAAATACCCAGAACACCCGGAATAAATATTTGCAGATCGAACAAACATTTATCCCAAGGCGGGAATCGAACCCGCAACCTCCTGCGTCGCAGGCGGACATTAACATTAAGTATGTACATCAACTTCTCGCGAGTCTAGTAATCTCGGCGGTCCATCTGTGTCTACGTCTAAGTTCTACGTCTACGCCTAAGTTCTACGTCTACGTCTAAGTTCTACGTCAGAGTGTCTTCCAGTTCGTGATCGCTATTCTAGAACTTTTATTCCCCAGCGGTTTTCGGTTCGGCTGTCGGAATTAAGTGACGAAGGTAACGCCTTCAAACTAACTCAAAATAAAACCGACCAAGTGCGAGTCGGACTCACGCATGAAGGGTTCCGTACCATTATTTAAAATAAAAAAATTACGTTTGTTGTATGAGAGCCCCCATCTGTAACCTCACTATGCTAAGAGATGGCGTTACCGCCATCATTCATCATTTTCCTGCCTTTATCCCACAAATATAATAAATATTCTCCCATAAATATTTATTTTATTCTATTTTTTAATTATTATTTGTTGTTATAGCGGCAACAGGAATACACATGCTGTGAAAATTTCAACTCTCTAACTATTACGGTTCATGAGATACAGCCTGGTGACAGACAGACAGACCTCGGAGTCTAAGTAATAGGGTCCCGTTTTACCCTTTGGGTACGGAACCCTAAAAAAGGCGATGCCTAATGAAGGCCACGCTTATGGCCGACCACTACTACCCTAAGATAATATTATTATAAAAGTAGGTAAGTACCTACCTTTTAAATTCATTGAACACTGTGACAAACATTCGTCGAATAAATTCCAATCCTACGAGACCCGATTCAAAAGTAAGATTCGCCCTTGACATTTCAAGATCCCAAGGACCACGGCCACTATACTCTGACCTCTATCAAAGGACACAGCTTCCGTGGTAAGAGCAATTTTATTTGAGGTCTGCTATGGGGAAGGTCAAGTGTGAGTGGTCGGTAAGTGGCGGAGACTGCTAGTTTGATTATGAATTGCTTTCCAATCGTTTTTTCCTGGAGATCGATGAAGCAAGTGTTTTCGATGCTAAACAAAAAAGATGCAAACCAAGAAAGGTTTTGCTTGCTTTTTTGAAAGGTTGTAATCAATAAAACCGGTCAAGTGCGAGTCGGACTCGCGCACAAAGGGTTTCGTATCTTTATCCATAGTAAAAACCTAGATACTCGAGATTCTTCGAGGATGTCTAAGGAAGGTAGTCAGAGGTACATATATGTCCAAATATTACATTTGGTACATACTCACATATTGCAATATTTTGTATTTTATACGTGACAGGTTGCAAGCCTATCGCCGCTGCTAGAATACTAACTGGTTTCATCACGATTTTTTCCTTCACCGTTTGAGCTCTGACATAACGCACATAAATCTTTCGAAAAGAAAAGAGAAGGAGAACTAGAAGAAGAGGTTAGAAGAGCATACTAAATATGGGTAGTATGTCCAGCGGTGGGCTTCTTCAGGCTGGTGATTATGATGAATATAAAGGTTTAGATAAATATGTACGCTGTGTTGCTGCCTCTGCTCTAGTGAAGATTGATAAAGTACTAGTTACTTAAGTAAATAGCAGGTACATAGCTACACTGGGTGTAATAGGACTACTTCTGAATACTCCAGGAGCGTGTAAAGTTACCTACAAGGTTTTAAAGATAATCACTTGGCTGACAGTCAAATACATTTCAAGTCGGACACTCGCCCGCCGCACCGCATCAGCGTTTTTTGTAATCAGAATCATGGTTTGAATACGCAGTTTCAAACCAGTTTTTCTATGGTAAGTTTTCAGTTTAGATGTAAAGGAGTCCTTGAATCGATACAAAAGCACTTACTTAAATTGGAAACGATATCTGTTCGTTCATTAATTTAGGTAAGTACCTACTCAGTTTGCAAAAGGTTTGTTCGTCACTATGATTCATTGCTATGATATGATTGAAGAAGCTCCGAATTATCCGACAACGACAACGACAATGACAACGACAACGACAACGACAACAACGACAACGACAACGACAACGACAACGACAACGACAACGACAACGACAACGACAACGACAACGACAACGACAACGACAACGACAACGACAACGACAACGACAACGACAACGACAACGACAACGACAACGACAACGACAACGACAACGACAACCAAATACTGTTAGACGACGCTTTTTACAGTAAGTTAAATAATTTTTTCTATGGTAAGATTATCGGATGTTAATAATGGGTAATGTCACGAATGAAACGTTTTTTTTCTTGGTGCGTTGCCCGCGTCGACTAGGCCCCGACTAGGCCCTAGTCGGTGCGGGGCCCCTAGGCAGTCACCTAATCCGCCTTATGGATAATCCGGCCCTGTATGTCATCTACTGAAAGTCAAAGCGACGATTTACACTCAATCAAAATGCAAATCGCTCTATAGGTATCTACCTAGGTATTGTGTACATTGACACCTTTGGGAGATCACACGAAACAAATTCAATTATTCCTGTCATCCTATTTATGGATCATGTTACCTTGCCTGGGGTGGTAGGGTTGATTATTTTCATAACCAGGGTATTAAAATGATTTTCCAAGTATTTTAGAGTTTCCAAGTATTATAGAGTTCTTAGTGAAGGGCTCGTTCGGGGAAGTAGCATCATGCCTATTTCTGCCGCCAAAGTGTTGATTTGTATAATTACAGGCACATGAGGCAATGGGCAGGCCAAATAGCTCGTTGAACCGACAACCGCTGGGGAGTAAAGGTTATCGAATGGCGACCACAAACCGGAAGACGAAGCGTAGGACGTCCTCCTACCCGATGGACTAACGACATTGTTAGAACCGCGGGAAGTCGATAGATGGAAAATAATCAAGCTTAGAATCGTTCTTCCTGGAAACGTGTGGAAAAGGCCTATGTCCAGCAGTGGGCTTCTACAAGTTGTTGATGATAATGATGACGATGAGGCTTAACACCTGTATACCTCAGGTTGATGGTTTTATGTGACATGCTGTTGGAACAAGCATATAGCCCACCTAATGTTAAGGCGGTGGTACTCGCCAACGACCTTGAGGAGTCTGTCCATACTGAGTTGCACTGCCGCCCGTCGCCCGCACAGGGACCCGCGCGCATTCCATTTCATATCGCATTCAAGAAATAATTATTTGTAGCCTAATGAATTATTAGTTTGAACTGCCAATTGTTCACTTTGTGATAAATACTTTTACAAATATTTGTGTGAAAAAAAAATACTAAAAATCAATACCGTTTAGAAGAAATAACCAAATTTAAAATAAAAATTGCTTCACTTTGGATATTTTTTTCATATAGTAATAATATAGTTAGAATTATTTCAATTGTTTAAATTAAAATTTAGTCTTTAATAAGCAATATATATTTTTTTTGGACATTTATACTCACTCATCAAAGAGAAATAACACGGAGAAAACCTCTCGTTGGCGGATACCACCTCCTTAAGTGGTTACCGTCACTTATATAATAAAGCATTACCTCGGAGGTCACTTTGGGAACGCACCCCATTATGCATTGCTCTGTGTCCATCAACCTGAGGCATATAAGTTTTAAGTCACGTAAAAGTATCAACAAGTGGGGTGTTACCCGTAGCTTAGAGGTAAGTTTAACATGTTTAGGGTTCCGTACCCAAAGCGTAAAACGGGACCCTATTACTAAGACTCCGCTGTCTGTCTGTCTGTCTATCCGTCTGTCACAAGGCTGTATCTCATGAACCGTGATAGAGAGTAGAAATTTTCACAGATGATGTGTATTTCTGTTGCCGCTATAACAACGAATACTAAAAAACATGATAAAATAAACATTAATTTAACATAACTCATACTACAAACATGATTTTTTACCGTTTTTATAGATAATGGTACGGAATCCTTCGTGCGCGAGTCCGACTCGCACTTGGCCGGTTTATTATTATTCCAGACGTGGTGGCTGTAGGAACTTTGACAACAATACGCCGAGATGGAACCAGAACGGGTTCACAACGTAGGTATTCAAATTCCGTACGGGACAGCGGGATTTGCAGGATCTATCTACCTATGAACATTGGAATTCTAAATGTGGGTGGCTAGTGATGTGGTACAGTCTTGCAGTCTTGGTTTTTAGATAATTTAAACATCAAATCTAAATAAATCTTAAATATATACTATAACTCAAAGGTGACTGACTGACTGGCATAGTGATCTATCAACGCACAGCCCAAACCACTGGACGGATCGGGCTGAAATTTGGCATGCAGGTAGATATTATGACGTAGGCATTCGCTAAGTAAGGATTTTGATTAATTCTACCCCCAAGAGGATAAAATAGGGGATGAAAGTTTGTATGAAACTTTGTCAATTTTAAACCGATCGGGCTGAGACTTTGCATGCATAAAGCTACTATGTTTTTATCCCGAAAAAATAACGGGAACGGGAAAAAACTACCACGCAAGCGAAGCTGCGAGCGGCCGCTAGTATCAGTATAAACGGTGCAGGGAAAAAACACGAGGAAACCTGTTCACGTATGAAATACCAGCTATAGCCAAACTTATAATATGCTTTTTTTGTAAATATGCGCTGAGAATACAATATAACGTCCAAACGTAGAACAAACATCTATGTTCATCACACAAATATTTTGTTCTTGTTGGGTATCGAACCCACAATCTACAGCACAGAAGGCAGGGCTACTACAAACTGAGCTCAGATTGCTGAAATGCCTAATTTAAATATGTTTTACATTATTTTTTTTCTCCATCTGCTGTTCTGTCAACAATTTTAACCTTTTTCCATCCACCGACTTCTCGCGATATAAACTTCGTCAGCTCATTGGATAGAAGGGCATCCTACTCTTTCGTTTTCCGTTTCGTGATCACAATTGGAGAACCTTTATTCATTAGCGGTTGTCGGTTCTACGAGCTGTATGGTTTGCCCATTGCCACTTCACCTGTAGTATGTCGGTGAACTTGGCTCTTTTAGGAATTTCCTCATTTCCTTCATACCCATCAGATCAAAAACAAGACTGAGACTACGATAGTCCTTATTTTTTTAACTCGTGTTAAAAAACAAAGACTATCTTAAAGAAAGCCCAGCACTACGATGAATTTCAACTCAAACCGCCTCGAACGCCAGTGAGGTAAGATGAAAAAGAATTTCGAACTTTTTTTTTTGGTTTCAGCTTTTTGCCACAGGTGGGTAAATAACTTTCTAAATTTCGTCCATAAAATATAAAACTAAATTAATAGAAAGAAAGAAGATAAGATAACGTAATTTTTTAGAGTAATATCAAACATTGGAGATTTTCTTAAATCTCTACTATAAGTAGAAAACAGAATTTAAATAGCTTAACTAATTCTCTGTCCAAGATAAGCGCCAGCCCTTTAATCGTTATTCACATCCACCAGTCTCTTGAATAGCTCTTTGAATAGAAGCCACGCTTCTGGACACCATGGACCTTGGGTTTCTACCCAAAAAAAAAACTCTTATGTAATAAATAAGTCCCTAATAAATGATTTGCTTCATGACTTTAATTCCTAGTAGATATTCCCTCTGATCTCTTAGTACTCAGGATTCTTTTAAGATGTCCAAGATAGTCACGTAGGTACGCCCAAATATTACATGGTACAAACCCACACGTGACAGGTTGCAAGCATGTCGCCACTGCTAGAATACTAACTGGTTTCCTCACGATGTTTTCCTTCCCCGTTTGAGCGCACTGTCATTCCACGCATAATTTTTTTTCAGCATTAGACAATCTCGAAAAATCTCAACTTTGAACTAAAAGATCTACCGTGCCTGTTACATCTTTTTTTTTAAGTCTAATCATGAACCTAATCAGATAAGGTTTCAATCACGTCATTTTACTCCAGCCAATAGGACTAACTCTATGACGTCACAAATAACAATAATAATGCTGGACAATCCACACAGCATCATCTAGCCCCAAGCTAAGCAGAGCTTGTGTTATGGGTACTAGATGACTGATATACATTACTAATCAGATAAGGTTTCAATCACGTCATTTTACTCCAGCCAATAGGACTAACTCTATGACGCCACAAATAACAATAATAATGCTGGACAATCCACACAGCATCATCTAGCCCCAAGCTAAGCAGAGCTTGTATTATAGGTACTAGATGACTGATATACATTACATACTTACATAGATTCTAAATGTGGGTAATGTATATCAGTCATCTAGTACCCGTAATTGAAACCTTATCTGATTGAAACCGTGATTGAAACCTTATCTGATTAGGTTTCAATCAGATAAGGTTTCAATCACGTCATTTTACTCCAGCCAATAGGACTAACTCTATGACGTCACAAATAACAATAATAATGCTGGACAATCCACACAGCATCATCTAGCTCCAAGCTAAGCAGAGCTTGTGTTATGGGTACTAGATGACTGATATACATTACATACATAGATTCATTTTGCATTGCTTGTTAAATTATTATTTATAAATGTAAGTGTTATGAAACAGTTGGTTTTCAAATTATCATTCAACACGCGTTGTGTTTAGGATTTCAATCTCACCTTTGATGTCAGGGTTAGCGGTTCCCTGAGGAAATAAATACTTTTATGGATTGGACGGGAAAATTGTGTCTTAGCTGTGTTGAGGAACTTAGCGAAGGACGCATAATATATTATATAACATTTCTATAAAATAAAATAAATGGTTGTCTGTAAAGTCGGTTTACGGACGATAATTTGTACGTAATAACGTCTTAAAAACATTGTGTCTCTCTATAGCTTCTTTCGCGCTCTCGCTTGCACACTCGGCTCCGGTGATGGAACGTGACAATAAGCCACACATTTTCGTGCGTACAACCTGCGTTCATCAATTAAAAGATGTTATCACATCAAAAGACGAATAATAATAACAATAATAATACAGTAACACAGCAAGCTGCTTGGCGGCAGAAATAGTCATGGTGGTAGTACTTTACCGGTCGAGCCCTTCACTAAGGGCTCTACTACTAAAACCAACTGATTAGAACCAACCAACTAACTACTACCATTTGAGTAGAGCTTTTACCAACAGGCTACACAGAAAGAAATGCTCGCGGTATTTGTTTTCCGCCAAGAATATTATTATTCTCAGGAATATAGTTTTAAATGAAATAAATATTTGCTTGAACCAACAGTAACGTCTCATTTCAATAAACATGATATTCTCCATGAAAAATAATATTAAATTCAAAACAATAAAAAACTGAATTCGAGAATATATTACATTTTAAACTATCATGGTTTTGATCAATATTTTGGATAGAAACGGGATATCGGGAAACAATCAAACTTAAAAAATCATGGTAAATATCCCGTTTCTATCCAAAATATCGAGAATATATTGTTTTAAAAAAATGTTTCTTTTCGTGGCCTCTTGTAAGATAACATGAATATTGTCTATTGTACTCTTTGCACGAAATATTCAAAGCTTTTACGATCCATAAACCATGTTACGTCTAATATAATATTCCAATATAAGTAGCCATTACTACAGTTATAAATCCCTGGCATACAACACATTTTCATTAGACTGTGACGAAGTTGCCTGACATAAGATTGATCCCAAAACCCACTCGATTTCTATTAGTTACGGCGCGTTTAGACGGACGTAAAGATTTTGCGCAGTGACCGTGCGGCCGCCACGCGGTTGCGAAAATCAATGCCACTTATCCACCAAGTATTGTCTCTTCAATCTATGTAACAACGATCAAACTCCTTGCCAACGATCAAGCGGCCAACCACGTTGTGACCGCGCGGCAGCCGGGTGGTTTGCTGCTTGACAGCTATTTAAACGTTAGAATATGGAGAATATATTTGGTACTGATATTCTCAACAGCCCGGCCGCGGCGTTTTCGTCCGCGCATTTGACAGTGACAGTTATTTGAACGTTGTTGCCTAGAAGATAGAGATCATCTTCGGTATTAATTTTCTCAGCGCGTGGCGGCCGCGCGGTTACTGCGTGAAATCTTTCGCGTCGTCTAAACGCGCCCTTACGGTTACTCTATTATATTAATAGTGGCCCTGCTTCACCTTCTCACGGTACATAAAATAGCCCATGTTTTTTTTTTTATTATGCCCATGTGAGTGGCTGTTCATTATCGGAAACACATTTTTCTTTTTTTTTTATGCTACTGACTGGTTAAATAAGCATATTTTCCACCTGATGTAAAGTGGTGACCGATAACAAATCATTGCCTTGTAGGTCACGCACGTTAGGTACATGCCTTACCTTGCGTCCATCAACTTGAGACATACTGGTGTTAAGCCTATTTCTGCCGCCAAGCAGCTTGCTGTGTTCCGGTTTGACGGGTGTGGGTGCTTGCGAAATTACAGGCACATGAGGCTTAACACTTATATACTTCAGGTTGATATTTGTCTTCGGTGGGGATCTAACTCACAACCTACAGAGCAGAAAGCAAAGGTACTACTAACTAATTAACATAATAAACAGGTGCTGATTACGCTACCACCTCATCTTAAAACGAATATTAACTATTTTATTATACATGGATAAAGGTAATGCTTCAACGAAGTGTAGACTTAACAATCCTATACCTATCTACTTGGACACACCAAATATCAAAACCTTTGAGTGTTCGGGATAGATTGTACCGGGGGGGGTTGAGTTTGATTAATTACCTGCCCTTCGCCAAGTTTTCAGTCATTTCATGAGAAACTTCGGTTTATTAGTTTAATGTTTGTAGCTTCCAAAGGATCACAGGTGAAGACGCTGGTATTTTCAGACGCGAGTTAAGGAAATTTCAATTTACTTTAGAGAATGAATTTATGATTTTTGTTTTTTTTGTATATGAATTTTTGAGTAGGTAGGTAAATGATGATAATTGTTATTTTGGTTCAACATATCCAATGATATTTTGAATTTGCATGCTAGATTATAGTAGTGTGCTAATAAGAACTTATTGCAACCCCATTATAGCAAATTGATAGATAAAATTCTGAGTTGCAGTCATTTATTGTTTTTTTGTGTAATGCGGGTGCTTTTTCCAAGTAAGTATTGCTTTTTAGGAGTGACGCGGGTTCTAAAAACGTTCGCTAGGGCCAAAATACATTGCTTGTCTGTAAACTGTGCAAGTGTGTTCCTTGGTCACGTGGCTGGTCACGTGGCATTGAATTTCCCAACTCTCGCAGTCAAGTAAACACAAACTGACGTTGTCTATGGCTAAAATATGTGTTACTTAGGGAATCTCGACAGAAAAAAAGGAGAGATGTGCGTAGAGATGAGTAAATGTGCAGTAAGAAAGGAATATACGTTGGATATTTGGTTCCCATATTACAACCTTTGCTTAGTTTGGGGTTAGAAGGCGTTGAGTGAATGCGTGTCAATATTTATTAATTTACTTAGGCTGATGACATGCACACAGGGTTGATACTATTATGAACAACTGCAGAGTCTTACTATAAGATAAGTTAGTTCGGGAAAGTCTGAGAATATAAAGGCTCTTGTGGTAGGTTTTGCCTTAATCTTTATTATTAAGTTGGTATAACTACCTTTATTAATGAAGTTCCAATAGTTTTAAGGTCCAAAGGCCTCTGACTTGATTGATTTAGGTAGTTTACAGGTCATTTATGTTTAAGATTCTAAGTAGGTATCTTGTACAATTAGTGGTATGAGAAGCTAGATTGAAACGTAATTGAAAGTACCAGGGGTCATTTTATGAAGTCTAATGCAGTATCTGAAATAAATAAAGATATACCGACTAATATAACTTTTTAAACTATCATGCTTTCGATCAATATTTAGGACAGGCCACTCGCAGCTTCGCCCGCGTTGCAGTTTTTTCCCGTTCCCGTTATTTTTTCGGGATAAAAAGTAGCCTATGTCCTATTTCAGATTACAATCTATATTTATTCCAAATTTCATCCAAATCGGTCCACTGGTTAGAGTGTGAAAGAGGAACAAACATCCATCCATCCAAACATTCGCATTTATAATATTAGTAGGAGTTTCCCTATATTTCGGCACAGTTGCATACGCCATGATCACAGGTCGAACTCGACCGCATGCAACAGTGCCGAAATATCAGGAAACAATTAAACTCAAAAATCATGGTAAATATCCCGTTTCTATCCAAAATAATACCGACTAAGTCATTATGTCATTAAAGCTATAACTACTACTACTACTAGTTGATCAAGCGAGCGAAGCGAGCGAAGTAAGCGAGCGAAGTGTCCAGTTTCCAGATAGGGCAAAAATGCTTTTGTACGGTTGTCTGTTCTCGCCTACAGGTCGCAGTTTTCCACCGATTTTGACAAAAACTGGCAGACATGTTCCTTGAGCTAAAGGAATTTTTTTGTCGTTCGCGATTTTTGATTGGAGGTAAAAAAAGGGGGGAAAGGGGGGAAGTTTGCTGTAGCGTTATTTATCGACGGATTTTAATCAAATTTGAGAGATACAATAAGGGCTTTTTTTTCATAAGATGTTACTTGCTGCTGCTTGCTGTTTTTTTTTTTTTCGAAAATCTGTACCTACCTACACCAATTAAACAACGCAGTCCTCTCCGCCTTTACGAGACAAACCCATAGACACCAGATTTGACCTCCTAAAACCAAGGAAACGCGAGTCATTGCTAAAACTAATACCCCTATTTTCCTAAATTAAATAGTTTTGTTAATCCACGGGAAAGTATCGATTACTACATGGTTATTGCCCGAGCAAGCAAAGCGAGCGAAGCATAACACAGCAATGCGAGCATCAATGCTTTGCGGTAGAAATAGGTACGGTGGTAGTACTTCCCCGGACGAGCCCTTTCACAAAGAGCTCTACTACTACAAACTAATGATATTGTGCAAAACACAACTTTTTATTTACAAAAATATTTATTAATTTGTTTAAGACGAAAACACTACAGCCTTGGAATAAAAATTAATATTCCGATAGGTGTTTGCAAAAATTAATTACCACGCCTCATAATTTATAAAAGAAAGCCATTAAATTAAACTTTTCCAATTGACCTAAATTAAGAACTAAGAGAAGAAACAGCTTCGCGACTTTAATCCGCAGGCACCGTAGATATCCCCTCAAATCTCTTAGGGCTTATTAATTAACACCAACTCAGGATTCTTTTTAGGAGGTTATTCAGACTTAAGAGTACTGGAGGTCTAGTGGTAGCAGGTACGCCTTTTGACCCTAATAGTCGTGGGTTCGAATCTGTATCTTTAGATTTTTTGTTTGAAAAATATATGTAGGCAATGCTAGTGCTATCAAGCGTAGGAAAACTAATAAAACCCGTGACTTAGATAGATGAATGAATGAATTATAGTCGTTGACATATGCAAGAGAAATTATAGTTTAATAATTTTTGGAATTCTCTTTACGAAGTATTATCAAATTGATAATAATAATAATGCTGGACAATCCACACAGCATCATCCTAGCCCCAAGCTAAGCAGAGCTTGTGTTATGGGTATTAGATGACTGATATAGTTAATACATTAAATATATACATAGATTTTAGGCCCAAATTTGAAAATCAAATTCAAGTTTCAATCTCAGCTCAGCTCCAAAAATATACGGGAATTGGCCCTTAGTGCTAAATATACCTTTCTACCTATCCGAATAAGATGCATAGGTTTCGGGTTCCTATTCACGACACCGTCCTTTTTACATTCACACAAATAACGTCCTCGGATGTAAGCTGACAAGTCTACAGACCTTTCCTATTGTTGATGGCTTGAATAGTGAGAAGAGCAACTTTTAACAATGTCAAAATCCTTTGTTGACGAGCAACGTGGCGCGGTGGGTGAATGTCTGCCTGCAATACCGGAGGTTTACGAGTACGATTCCCGCCTTGGGATAATTTATTTATTGTATTAAGTATATCAGTCATCTAGTACCCATAACACAAGCTCTGCTTAGCTTGGGGCTAGATGATGCTGTGTGGATTGTCCAGCATTATTATTGTTATTATCTATATATATAAAAGAAAGTCGTGTTAGTTACTTCACTTATAACTCAAGAACGGCTGAACCGATTTAGCTGAAAATTGGCAGGGAGGTAGTTTAGAGCCAGGAGAAGGACATAGGATACTTTTTATCCCGAAAAAATAACGGGAACGAAAAACAAAACAGCCACGCGGGCGAAGCTGCGAGCGGCCGCTAGTTTTATATATAATAAAAGAAAGAAAGAAAGAAAGAAAAAGATTTTATTTATGACGACACAGTAAGTATAAGAAAGGACACACATTAACGTTTTATAAATAGAACATAAATAATACTAGAAATAATAACCTATACACATAACATAACAGAGTAAAAATAAATATTTTATACAAAATAGAAAAAAGAAAAAGTAATAATAATAAGCTAAGTAACAAGATAGAGTGTGTCTTTCAATACCTAACATAATTATAAGAACGTCACAAAAAGGAATCCAACTCAGCATGATGCTAACGTTTAGAACGCAGCGCTGATCTTCCGTCGGAACCAGGTTGGGTGTACGTCAGGAATGCCTACATAATACTAACAAAACAATGCATTTTGAGAAGTTAAAAATAATGAGGAATAACAGTACAGTACAAGTAGCAGTACAAAAACAGAGAGAAATAGGGACAAAGAGTACAAAGAGTAATAGGGGTAATAACGGAGGTAGGTGCATTAGGCACATATCCACTAGCTTTGAAGCTATCGGTTTGAAGGGTGTGAGTGCTGGTGAAATTACTGGCACATGAGGCTTAACACCTGTATGCCTCAGATGGATAAACGCAGAGAAGTGCATTATAGGGCCATTTGCGCAATTTGTATAAAAAAAAAATAGCTAATCGCCACTCTTGAAAATAAAGGCTCTACTATACATACTGTCGCAAAAGTCGAGCAAGAGTCGTCGAATAAATGTATTTCCTTCATTCTTTCTTTCCTTCGAGCCTTACTTCTTAAATGGAAAATAAAACAAGTTGAATACGCATTAGAAAGTTTTGACATGATCATCCATCTTCAGAAAGTAATTTACCTACCGCATTATTACTTTGCAACTTTCGGACCCTTGGATTTATATACGTTCACCATAAGCCATGGATAATTGTTCCCAAATTCAACTTTTAAGGTTGTTCAGTATTGTTTTACCCACATTTTTGGACTTTATTGCGTAGGTTTTAGTAGTAGTAGAGCTCTTAGTGAAAGGCTCGTCGGGGGAGTACTACCACCATGCCTATTTCTGCCGCCAAGCAGCTTGCTGTGTTCCGGTTTGAAAGGTGTCGGTGCCAGCAAAATTACAGGCACATGAGGCTTAACACCTGTATGCCTCAGATGGATAAACGCAGAGAAGTGCATTATAGGGCAAGTTTGTGACCGGCAATGTAATGCTCTGTTATAGGTGATGGTAACCACTTAGCATCAGGTGGGTCATAAGATTGTTCCATCAGAAATGATATAAAAAAAGGTTGTGAACTCGATTCCCACCGAGAACAAGCATTTGTGTGATGAATATGATGTTTGCATTGTGTCTTGGTGTTATATTGTATCATAAGTATACTAACTTATGATTAACTAAAAACGTACCTACTTCCTCAAAACTATTAAAGCCTTCGATAGTATTGAGCATGTAGATGGAACCACGGTCGCTAAAGTACCGTATTAGAAACATCCCATGTCTTGTTGTCATTAGAATCTTTGATAGCGTAGTTAGTTAGCGCATCCCCGTATCAAGGGGAAGGTCGTAGGTTCAAATACCACTCGAGGAATTATTTTTTGGGATATTATAATCTTTGTAATTTCCCTAACCACTATAAAAAATAACAAGTTCACATACCTACCTATAATATTTTAAAAATGTATCACACAATTGTCCCCTGTCAGGGTAAAAATCTCTTCAGAGAGCTTGCTTATATTACACGGGTATTTATCGCGTATTACCTTTTTTATTTCGCGCAGACTGGAGCATTGAACTTGAGATAAAAAAGGTAGTACGTGATAAGTACCCGTGTAGGATAAGTATTTGATATGTGTTCCGATCGCGAAAGTTTAAAAAATAATAGAGAGTTAGCAGATCTTGAGACAACTAAATGAATAGCATAAGACACGTGCCTAAATTAGTTCGTATTCCATATGTGATAGCTTGCAAATAAACCAATGGAACCGTATCTATGAATCCATAATCCAACACGCGATATTGACATCACTGGATTTAACGCCAAACCTTACAAAACCGGCACGTGTAGTTATATTATTAACCAAGGAAAACGCCCACGGCAACCAAATTATCTATGCTTTAGGTGAAATCAAATATGATTCATGTGCTTAGCACAAGTGTGCAACCTTGAACTGGCAAAGATCTATATTATAATAAAACTGAGGTGCTACCGTAAGCATCCAAATGTCATTGCATTAGGAGGGTGAACTTCTATAATATTTTAATGCGTTCGAAATACAAAATTATTGTGTTATGAGACCCGAACATACTCGAACAGGCCCGAAAATACCCGAACAAAAGAAAACAAAAAAAAACATAATTTATTTGTACTTCTGATTTTAAATAGATCAAGGGCGGATCTACTGGATAATCGGGTAGCGTAGATACTAAGGGGTTCGGATAATGGGGAGCCTAATCATAAAAGCGCGTTTCATGAATTCGGCTATAAATTTGAGTTCGAGATCTCGATGAAGATCAATATTACATTAACTAAACTATGAAAATGAACACAAATATTTATTCATTTATGATTAAGTTATTTTCATACAAACTTCTACTCCAGCTGTACTATTATGGCATAAATTTTTGAAAAATTCCTTTCTTCATCATCATCATCAGCCTGTAGGAAACCACTGCTGGACATAGGTCTTCCCCAAACGTTTCCAAAAAGAACAATTTTGAGTCTTATCTGTTCACCGATTTTCTGCGATCTTAATAATGTCGTCGGTCCATTGGGTGTGGGGCTCTACCCTTCGTCTTCCAATTCGTGGTCGTCACTATAGAACTTTTATTCCCTAACGGTGACTGACTCGGTAGGAACTCAATAAAAACAAAAACCAGTGCTGTAGGTACCCGATGAGTTTAGATACAGGTAAACTTTATGCCAGATTCAGGGGCTTAGGGGTTTATTCATGCGAAATTAGAAATAATACCCTAGTATTGATTATTAAATTGTTACAATTTTATCTATAGGTACTAATATTATAAGAGGAAAGATTTGATTATTTGTTTGATTGTATTGAATAGGCTCCAAAACTACTGGACCGATTTGAAAATATCTTAACCGTTGGGAAGCTAACCTGTCCCCGAATACAATAGGAATATAATAGTTTTTTTTTTTCAAAATCAAATAATTTTATTTTCAAAAAAAAAACTTAATCTAATTAAAAGATTATCAAAGAGCTCCGCACTAGGCTGGACGCCTGTATCGTAGATGCTCGGACCCGATTTGACAAAAGTATTCATTAAATAAAGAGAGAAAATAATAATAAAATAAATAATAATAATAATAATGCTGGACAGTCCACACAGCATCATCTAGCCCCAAGCTAAGCAGAGCTTGTGTTATGGATACTAGATGACTGATATACCTACTTAATACAATACATTACATATATAGATATTTTTTATTATACATAGAAAACACCCAGAACACCCGGAATAAATATTTGCAGATCGTACAATATTTATCCCAAGGCGGGAATCGAACCCGCAACCTCTTGCGTCGCAAGCGGACATTCGCCCGCCGCGCCACATCGGTCGTAAATTATATAAAATAGAAATAATATAGAATATTTATAGATTTTATATTTATAGAGCAAATATTTTATTTTCAAAAAATTTGGGATCCTTGTTAAAACCCGTGCGAAGCCGAGAGTCAAAGTCAAAGTCAAAAGGCATTTATTCAGTAATATCCGCAGGGATCATCTTGAAACGTCTTAAATCTAGGTGAATCTAAGCGCCAGTTCCTCGCGACCAAGCCTAGAAGACCGCGGTGCTAGTCAGTTATACTCTTAGATAAGCTACGATAGAAAAAAACAAAAAGTACCATGGCTTCATGACTAGCCATTTTTGTTTCGTATAATAAAGAAGTTTTACTTCAGTCGTGTGGTCTAAAGCACACTCGTTTTTATAATTATTATAATCTTTCCATCAATAGCGCTACTTTTAAACTTTAGTATTAAATAAAAAAACCCAGTATAAAGATTTTTATATTATCCCAAAAATTGTTTTCCTCGAGTAGGATTTGAACCCATTAGTAGGATGAGTAGGATTTATTTTTTTGGGATAATATGTAAATCTTTGTGATTTCCTTAAGTGCAGGTAAGCACTATAAAAACAAATAAACCCAGTATAACTTTCCATAGCCTAACTAACGTAAAATTATACAATCTCGGCTTAAACAAGTCCAGATATTCCAGGAAGTTCATTATTAGTCGGCATAACATAGATAGTTACCGGAAGTTATTCCACGTATTATAAACCTTTTTGTCGGGCTATTTTGTAGGATTATTCCCGCTTGTTCCCACATTTTGTTCCCAGGTGCATTCGTTCCAATTTTTTATTCCAGTTCGTCAAGCGGAAATATAACATTGGGACAAACGACCTTTCAATTTTGAATATTGCTTTTATATTATATTTTTTTCTATAATCTAGACTGGCCAATAACTTACTAACTATATAGCAATAGTTTTAGAGGAAACCGCTCAACATCAGGTAGATATTTTTTTATATGTATACATATTTTTTTCTTATTTGTTTTTTAATAGATCCCAGTACAAGCTTAGCTTAGTTTGAGGCTAGATGGCATTGTGTGAGATGTCTCGTAAAATGTATTATCTATATACTAATATTATAAAGCGGAAAGATTTGATTGTTTGTTTGCATTGAATAGGCTCCGGAATTACTGGACCGATTTGAAAAATTCTTTCACCGTTGGGAAGCTACACTATCTCCGGGTAGCAAAGGCTATATTATATTTTCAAAAAAAAAAAGGAATCCTTGGTAAAACCCGTGCGAAACCGGGACGGACTGCTAGTTATTTATATTGAGCTAGCGACACAATTTACTTTTATTTTCCCCAAGAGTGGCAGCCATTACTTTCTTAATTAAGTTAAAGTCTATTTCTTGTTTAGATATAAATATAAAATGCTCGAATGTAACGACCATAAAGTTATACAACACTCCAGAAAGGAAGTTAATCATATTTTTTGATATAAAGGACTATTAATTAATTATTATAAATTGACTACCGATGTGGTGCGGCGGGCGAATGTCCGCCTGCTACGCAGGGGGTTGTGGTTTCGATTTCCGCCTTGGGATAAATGTTTGTACGATCTGCAAATATTTATTCCGGTTGTTCTGGGTGTTTTCTATGCATAATAAAAAATATATATAAATATATGTATGTAATGTATTGTATTAAGTATATCAGTCATCTAGTACCCATAACACAAGCTCTGCTTAGCTTGAGGCTAGACGATGCTGTGTAGATTGTGTGACTGTGTCCAGCATTATTATTATTGTTATTATCTATAACAAATCATTGCTTCGCAGGTCACGTTCGTTAGAAACGTTCCCTACGATGCCTTGCTCTGTGTCTATAACCCGAGGAATAAATAGTAAACCTCTTAGACTGTGATTTCAGCCTTCAAACCAAAACACAGCAAGCTGCTTGGCGGCAGAAATAGGCATGGTGGTTGTACTTCCCCGGACGAGCCCAAGAGCTTTACTACTACTAGAATTCACAGCATCTAACCAGCGCTGCATGGCACTGTAGACATCTACCTTGTTAAGCAGCAACTAAGCTGAGGTAGAGTCTTTTTGGCATGCCATTCGGCACCGGACCGGACTAACTGGAACCCACTGTTACCTACTTTCTGTTTGTTAATTAAGTTTTGTTATCTAGCTTTCCTACTACCTATCGTTTGTTTTAAGTCCGTTCTGTGTGCTATATGTGTATGTCAAATAAATGTATTTTCTTTCTTTTTTTTCTTTATCTATCTTTTCTTGTTAGGAACAAACGGTCGGTATGTCCCAGTCCGTTATGCACTGTAATTACACCGGAGACGGGACAAAAAGTGGGTCATTAACTTCTATTGTTCGGGTAGAATCGATTGGGGCGTCAGATTTTATTTATAGCTCTATTACTGGTCTCTTTTTTATCACTGTGAATTAAGTTTGACAAGGACAGCTGGAGGAGGACATTTTCAGTTTCACATTAATCACAAATAATAATAATAATATCCACACAGCATCATCGAGCCCCAAGCTAAGCAGAGCTTGTGTTATGGGTACTAGATAACTGATATACCATTACATGCATAGATATTTTCTATGACTATGTAGTTCAGTAGGAATAGTATTTTTATTTTCCACTCAAATTTTACTATCGCTCTGTGCACTGCCGTCCATTACCGCTTCGCTCATTACTGGCCATCACAAGGTTGCCTGGAAGAAATCGCTTTTAGCAATAAGGCCGCCCATTGTACTTTGTAAACCTTGTTTGTTTTTAACAAATTTTCCTTGTGTACAATAAAGTGTTATCTATCTATTTTTCTGTGCATAGAAAACACCCGAAACAAATATTTGCAGATCGTACAAACATTTATCCCAAGGCGGAAATCGAACCCGCAATCTCCTGTGTCGCAGGTGGACATTCACCAGCCGCGCCACATCAGTCGTCAATATGCAGGTCTCGACAGAGCCTACATATTTGCTTAATGTTTGTTCTCTGACTAGTTATTATAACAATATGATACACACATGAATTTTCTTAAAATACAAATTCTAAGTATGTATTTAAAAAAACGTATTGTGTATTCTATCAGTCAGTCATTCTATCAGTAAAACAAATAAGTTTACGGCTTTATTGACCGACCGACCGATGTGGCGCGGCGGGCGAATGTCCGCTTGCGACGCAAGAGGTTGCGGGTTCGATTCCCGCCTTGGGATAAATGTTTGTACGATCTGCAAATATTTATTTCGGGTGTTCTGGGTGTTTTCTACGTATAATAAAAAATATCTATATATGTAATGTATTTTAAGGAGACTCCCCTACAAATAACAAGCCGATCCCTATAAAACGCGGCCCGAGCTCAGCGAGCGGCCATTTGCTTATTCCCTCTCGAGCGGTACGGTCGTGATCGGTGCGACTTGTGTTCAGACTTGTGATTCCCATGAAGTACCTTTTAGTGGTTAGATTGAGTAGATAACCGTTAGTTTAACTGTGGCGTAATTGAGGTCTTATTTCTAAAGAGTTTTATTGTTATTTTCTGTGGAATTGAGGTTAGAGTTGTATTTTTGATTTTGTTTGATTAAATTGTTATTGCAGTAAGTAAGATGGTTATTTTTCTTTAAAGGATTCCTCTCCTGGATCCTCAATTCAGAAGTGGGATACCTATCTAATGCCCATCAGGCCAGTCCTTTCGATTATAAAATCCTGCTTTGTTTTCACGTAATTATTGTTGTGGGTAGTTTTTACTGAAATAAGACACCAATTCGTTGTTCAAGTAGATTTGTTTGTGTAATTTATCATTGTCATTTACTTGTGAGTGAAAATGGCTTATGAACAGCGTAGGTCGCGTAACAAGTCGCACCGTCACGATACCGACGGTAGGTCAAACGATCAGTAATGGTCAGGTAAGCCGAGCAAGTATTGAGTCGAAGCGTTTGTTTTAGCGCTACTTAATGCCTAGCAACGAGACAGAGGTGAGACGTTTCATGAAATCACGTTGGCAAAAATAAGACCACAGACTCCGTTTTGAAATATTTTATTGGTTTCCAGTTAAACTGTCACGCAAACGACTTCAACGCTACACGTGGGTGCAGCTCCCGACGACATCATGTGCAGGTGCGGGATGTCGTGCTAGCGCAGCGTCCAGTCTGCCAGGGTGCGGTAGGCGGCACACACGTGGTGTGACGCGTACTTCTGATCGCCTTGCTTCGTGCCGCTGCGCGAGGCCGCTGGCCGCCGCCTGCAGCCAACGCACGCGTGTGGTGACGCGTGCCTCTGCTCGCCTTGCTTCGGGCCGCTGCGCGAGGCTGCTAGCCGCCGCCTGCAGCCGACGCACGCGTGTGGTGACGCGTGCCTCTGCTCGCCTTGCTTCGGGCCGCTGCGCGAGGCTGCTAGCCGCCGCCTGCAGCCGACGCACGCGTGTGGTGACGCGTGCCTCTGCTCGCCTTGCTTCGGGCCGCTGCGCGAGGCTGCTATCCGCCGCCTGCAGCCGACGCACGCGTGTGGTGACGCGTGCCTCTGCTCGTCTTGCTTCGTGCCGCTGCGCGAGGCTGCTAGCCGCCGCCTGCAGCCGACGCACGCGTGTGGTGACGCGTGCCTCTGCTCGCCTTGCTTCGGGCCGCTGCGCGAGGCTGCTGGCCGCCGCCTGCGGCCGACGCACACGTGTGGTGACGCGTGCCTCTGCTCGCCTTGCTTCGGGCCGCTGCGCGAGGCTGCTATCCGCCGCCTGCAGCCGACGCACGCGTGTGGTGACGCGTGCCTCTGCTCGCCTTGCTTCGGGCCGCTGCGTGAGGCTGCTGGCCGCCGCCTGCAGCCGACGCACACGTGTGGTGACGCGTGCCTCTGCTCGCCTTGCTTCGGGCCGCTGCGCGAGGCTGCTGGCCGCCGCCTGCAGCCGACGCACACGTGTGGTGACGCGTGCCTCTGCCTGCCTCTGCTCGCCTTGCTGCGTGCTGCTGCGTGAGCCTACCAGCCCTCGCCTGCAGCCGACGCACGCGTGTTGTGACGCGTGCCTCTGCCTGCCTCTGCCTGCCTTGCTTGTCGCCGCTGCGCGAGCCTGCTAGCCGTCGCCTGCAGCCGACACACGCGTGGGTTAACGCGTGCCACCATCTGATATGATAATAGCTAAGAGATTTGCGATTCAGTGATGCTTCCTTCTCATATGACAATAGCTACCTAGACGTGCGATTCAGCGAGGCCTCCGTCTATAATATTGAAGATACGAGATTTGCGATTCAGTGATGCTTCCTTCTCATGTGATAATAGCTACCTAGACGCGCGATTCAGCGAGGCCTCCGTCTATAATATTGAAGATACGAGATTTGCGATTCAGTGATGCTTCCTTCTCATGTGATAATAGCTACCTAGACGCGCGATTCAGCGAGGCCTCCGTCTATAATATTGAAGATACGAGATTTGCGATTCAGTGATGCTTCCTTCTCATGTTATAATAGCTACCTAGACGCGCGATTCAGCGAGGCCTCCGTCTATATTATTGAAGATACGAGATTTGCGATTCAGTGATGCTTCCTTCTCATGTGATAATAGCTACCTAGACGCGCGATTCAGCGAGGCCTCCGTCTATAATGTTGAAGATAACAGATGCGCGATTCAGTGATGCTTCCATCACTGGTATATAATAGTAGACGCTCGAACTCTTAACGAGTTCTGCGTTTACCTCAAGCAGTGGGGACGCCTTCTGCCTGGTTTTTTTTCAGATGTTGTTCTACATGATGATAAAAAGTACTTGGAGATAAACATAACCTATAAGATCTTATGGTGTGGTAACGTTTGGGGTTAAATAACGAGAGCTCTCATAGTTATAAAATGTTTATTTTGAAAATTGCATGTTATAAGTTAGTATGTGTGTGTCCACAGCAAAAACTGTTGTGGCAAATTCTTAGACATGTTTATGTTTCAGATGAGGTATGTGATCCTAGTTTAGGATCATCATCAGTGCCACCTCATCGCGGTGCTGAAGCGTCGAGCAGCAGTCGCTGCAGCTGGACGACCAGGTTCCCGTCGAGGGCGACGTGACGTCAGAATTGGCCGTTTAAGGAGACTCCCCTACAAATAACAAGCCGATCCCTATAAAACGCGGCCCGAGCTCAGCGAGCGGCCATTTGCTTATTCCCTCTCGAGCGGTACGGTCGTGATCGGTGCGACTTGTGTTCAGACTTGTGATTCCCATGAAGTACCTTTTAGTGGTTAGATTGAGTAGATAACCGTTAGTTTAACTGTGGCGTAATTGAGGTCTTATTTCTAAAGAGTTTTATTGTTATTTTCTGTGGAATTGAGGTTAGAGTTGTATTTTTGATTTTGTTTGATTAAATTGTTATTGCAGTAAGTAAGATGGTTATTTTTCTTTAAAGGATTCCTCTCCTGGATCCTCAATGTATTGTATTAAGTATATCAGTCATCTAGTACCAATAACACAAGCTCTGCTTAGCTTGGGACTAGATGATGCTGTGTGGTCTGTCCAGCATTATTACTATTATTCCATATACACGGTAAATCTCAGATCTCGTTGCTGCCACGTAAATCAACCTCCTTTGAGAATATCTAATGGGTCAGATTTACGTATAAATATTACATTTCGCATTGAAAATATTCCCAAACTTTATACCAGAAATATAATATTTCGACCCAGCAAACTCAATTTTCTGAAATATCATATTTCAACTTCGCTTTGGCTTAAATCTAATTTAAGTTTAATTAAAATGTGGGAGAGGTTTTACATTTAAAATTCAACTCAAGTCGGTCAGCTATGTACAAGTGGTATTTGAAAGCGTTCATGAGTAAAATAATTGAACAAGCGAGCAAAGCGAGAACCGTCTCAGTTTTGATATAGGTCAAAAAAAATGAGTGTGCTTTAGACCACACGACTGAAGTAAAACTTCTTTAATATACGAAACGTAACTGCCTATGACAGAAAGAGAGAAAGAACAGTGCTTTCATACCCCCTCTATGGTAGTGTTAAGCGTTTAACGCAACCTTGTTGGAAGTCGCATTAGAAGTAATACTTCAATAATGCTTTTAGTCGTCTGTCTGGTCTCGCCTACGGGTTGCATTTTTAACCCGCAAGGTCTACTGTTCTCATGCACAGAACCACTAGTAAACACAGTAGTTTATACAACATGCTGATGATGGAACCAATAGATGGCCCACCTTGTGTTAAGCGGTTACCATCGTCAATAACCAATAATTTCCTCGTAGGGCATGTTCGTAATAAGCGCACTGCTCAGCGTCTATCAACATAATTATGCTAAGTCTCATGTGCCTGTTAATTTCATCGGCACCCACACCCTATGAACCGAAACTGCTTGGCAACAGAAATAGGCGTGGTGGTAGTTCTTCCTCAGACGATCCCTTCACTAAGAGCTCTACTACAACTAAAAATCATGTATTTCACCTTTTCGATCGGATTTTGAGTCCCAATATAGGACAATTACTTTTATAAGGACAATACAGCATCACGAACTTAAAAATAAAGTAAAACGAAACACTTTAAGTTGGTAAAGTAATTTATTATTTGCTACCATCATCTTAGCAATATAACAAAAAGTAAAGGAAGGATTACATATCAAATCTAGAAGTAGCTATGCAACAATCAGTACTTATCTTAAAGCTCAATCTCCCTAGAATTATTTGGATTTGTGCAAATATTACAATTTTTTTGATTATATATTCTTCTTTAGATCTTTGTTCAGATTTATAAAAATATAAGCCCGTAATAAAATAGGTAATTTTTTTATTTGACCTGCTGATGAATCTGATCTTAAGTGGTTGCCACAACACACAATGCACTACTCTGCGTCCATTAACTTGGTGTTAAGCCTCATATGTTTGTAACTTTACCGGCACCCACACCTTTCAAAATACAGCAAGCTGCTTGGTGGCAGCAATAGGCATGGTGGTAGTACTTCCCCAGACGAGCCTTTCAATATGAACTGTAAGTCAAAGTCAAAGTCAAAAAGCATTTATTCAGTGAAATCCGCAAGGATCATCTTGAAACATCATCTAGATGAAGCTAAGCGCCAGTTCCTCGCGCTCAAGCCTAGAAGAATATATAAACACTTCTGAGGAGATGGAGTTCTGATTTTATTTGCAAAAATCCAAACGTATTTTTCCTATAAATCTAAGAACATTTTCTCATGAAAGAGCAACATTGAAATAACTTTATAAGTACCTACTTACAATTAGGTAGAAAATACAGATAATAACTATTTTTGGGTACACATACAACATTAAAGAGTTTAGTACAAAATTACAACTTTATCTGTGTCAATAAAAACTTTTTACATACATTTGACAGCCGTCACAGTAACAAACAGTAACACAGTCAACAGTTTGCTTTAGTCCATATTCTTAGGTCAACAGTAGCTGTAACAAAGTAGCTCTGCATTCTGCGCTATAAGTTTTGGGTTCGATGCTCACTAAGAACAAACATTTTTTTAGTAAAAATTTAAACTCTCTTACTATCACGGTTCATGAGATACAGTCTAATGACATACGGACAAACAGACAGACAGCGGAGTCTTAGTAATAGTGTCCCGTTTTACCCTTTGGGTACGGAACCCTAAAAACGATTAATATTATTTCAAATGGTAATATAAGAGAAAAAATAATACTCACAAATCTAGAAACACGATACTATGTATTAAGTAAGTATTGGGTTTGGTGTGTACAACGCTTAACGTTCGAGATTGTCTGTCGGGACTTAAAAAGTAATAAATAAAAGTGCTTATCGCTTTTTTAAGTAAACACTCTTTTAAGTTAAACCTTTTGAAAAAGTTTGTCTTTGACACAGACAAGTATGTACATTGTAGAAAGATTCACATAGAAAAATATACTTAGCAAGTTTTAACATGTAGATTTTTGATACAAACTAGTATTATTAGAAGCTTATTATCTATTTTATTATAATACTGATCTGAAAAGACATCAACTAAAGAAGATTTCTAAAATATATTTAATAAAAAGACGTAAAATTCGACGTATAAACTAAATAGTTATCTATGTGCTGGAATTACCTCGTAGATCATACGTAGCAGAATGCTACGTCGTAGGCATGCTACGTCGTAGGCATGCTACGGCGTAGCACGATACAGCTGTTGGAAAAATAGGCCAAGTCAAGCCAATTCAATCATATTAAAAACCTTGTGCAAAAGTCATGTTGCTTATAATTTGTCACGCAATTAATCATCTATTTATGAGCTCGCTTAAATATGATGAGAAAATAAACACACTCACTTCAATTTTGTTCCTTATTTTATAGATGTTAAAGTATGCTAAAGATTGGCAAACTTAAAGGAATAAACTAAAAATACACTTAAAGAATTTTGTTCCTTATTTCACAGGCGATAAAGTAAAAAATTACTTGGTTAAATTGAATAAAATCGTGAGTTATGATGAATGGATGACTGGGCGCACTGGATAATACAAGATTGGATTAAAGAGACTTATTGTTTTTCAATCGTTCGAAATAATACTGTATTTAAATAGAAATAAGGCTAATTTTATTTTTTAAACTAGACTACAGAGTTGGCAAAGGTTGCCGTGGAATAAAATAGTAGTAAGACAAATTTAAAACAGTAAGAAAGAGTTAAGGGACCGCTTGCACATCGATCATTAATTGTATTTAGCGAGACCTAAAGCGTAATTCTTAAAGCGAGCTTTTAGGTAACTAATTACGTTTAACGTTTTGCATAAGGAAAATTAAGTTGAACATATTTATCTTGGTAAAAATTTGGTTAGCTAAATAAAATAATGTTGCAAGCGGGCCTAAAACTTTTTTGTTGTTCTAAGAATCGTTTTTTTTAATTAAAACATTTTTATGCCTACATTTTAATCTTATGAAATACCTATTATACCATTCTAAAATTATATAAAAAAAAAAAAAATTTTGGTTATTTTAAAAATATACAAGTTAGAATTACTTTGTATTTAAATTAATTCTTGAATAGAATACTTAGCTTGTTCAACTCTTTTTCAAGATTTTCTTTTATTTTGCAGTAGAATATTAAAGTATTTTTTTTCTATTTTCAGGTCTGAAGATATGATTATTCATTTACAATAGTTAAGACCAAAACTTAAAAGGTTACTTAACTACTTATCTACTAAGCAAACACTTACATTTAGAGTTAGAAAGTTCTCATAAGTAGACCAACAATTTTTTTTTGAGTTCCGCCTTGATTAGTAAAGTACGGAACACCTAATTTATCCTAACACAAAGTACCTAATACATTAGTTTGAAGAAGTTTTCCTACTGCAAAGGTCTGGTTTCTAGTAAATGTGCCTAAAACAGTTTATTAAAGAATTATACTAAACAATCTACATACTTTCTTATAATAACTGGAAAGTAAATTTAATACAGAGAGAAATATTATTTTTATTACAGAATTATTATAATATATTTTGGTTTTCAAGCAATATTTTTTTACACTCACTAGAATGTTTATTTAGTTAATGTAGTAAAAATTGCACATTATATTTTAACAAGAATAAATAATTATCTTCACAAAAAGTTCATAAGAGTTTTAAGCTAGGTTTAACTGTCATAAAAACAAAACTATTATCAAGGTTATAAAACCATGACAGTTATGTCATAAAATAAAACATCATCATCAAAATTCATCATATTCCTGCCCTTATCCCACGTTATGAGCGGTCGGCATATTTTCTTATCTTCTATTCCATTCCGTCATCTCTGTACTCTATCCTTTTTATCTATGTCATCGTTCACACATCTTTTCTTTGATCTACTTTCATCCACATTCATATTTATCATGATTACTGTGTTATGACTTTTATTTTTTTCATGACATACCCGTACCATGCTAGCCATTGCCAGATACTGCATCGTAGGGCATGTACCTTACATGCGTGACCTACAAGACAATGCTTTGTTATAGCGGATGGTTACCACTTAACATCAGCAGCATGTTTCATAAGCATCATCATCATCATTTTCCTGATCTTATCCCAGTTTACGTGGGGTCGGTACAACAGGTTTTTCCATCCATTTCCCTCTATCATCCGTCATCTTTGTAGTCACTTCTCCATCCATTTTATTTTTGGATTTTCATGTTCCAAACCTCTCAAGGTCCTCTTAAGAAATATAAGAAATGCATACTTTTTTCAATTATACTTTTTGGTTGCAAAACGAACCGACTTGGAACAATTTTCTGCTTTAAAACTGATACTTAATTCAAAATATGGTCAGAAAGTTTAGTATTAATAAAAACAAAACTATTATCAAGATTATAAAATCGCAATGCGTTTCAGATTCCGAAATAATGGAGTCCTCTTATGGGGATGGATGGCTCAATAAATCCTTGATGAGGTCTATTCCCTACAGCGTAAAATGAACTCTAATTCAATACTGAGAGATTGCATGTTGCTTCGACGCGACTTGTTAAGAAAAGTTCACGATCGGTGGGCCGTGAGATGAAATATGAACTGTGACGTAATAACTTTAGGTTTCATTTTCGCTAGTCTGTGCCATAGATATGACTGTGTGGTAGTACAATGAATATCTGCAGTTTATTATCAGATGTATTCCGGTTACAATTCGATATTCAAATTCACAGAAACGTGTCTTTGTTCCTCTCGAGTTCAGAGCTCCATTAGTTTGAAATTCGAACAACGGTTTTTGTATTATTTGCTTCAGTGCTTTTGTATTTATATTTATAGATACTCTATTTTGTAATAAACGTTATTTTACATAATTTATTATGATTTGGCGTTTGTTGAAAGTTATGACTAGAGACCGGATTATATACATTGCATATTTAAGTCCCTTTTCAGCGATAGTTACATGTTTAAGAAAAAAAATATGGTATTTTTTCCTGTTGTGTCCATGTTTTGGCCCTTTTTATCGTTTTTCATGCATATTTTGGGCATTTTATGTTGCATATAGTCCGGTCTCTAGTTATGACTAAGTACCTACTGCATTTTTATTTTGACTCAAAATTTTGAATAAGCTTGATGATTTTACTGCTTTTAATACATCATTGTAAGTTTTATAGCTGTAAGCTATGAAAATATAGAAATAATGCGCTTTCATAGTTGTTAAAAGAACTTGTTGCTGTAGTACACCTTGAAATGTCACATAGTTTTTATGTTACCTACAAATTTATGGATTAAGTTTAAAAAAATATAATATAATTCAACCTTTTTTCTTAGTAGGGCTAATAAAAAGGTACGTATTTCTAAAATTGAATACTAAAAATAGCTTCCAGTAATACAAAGATACAATGCTATCAAACATCATCAGTATGGCTTATCTGCGAGTGAATAAAAAGTACCAGGAGATCATGGGTTTAAAGGACATGCAGGTTCTCGCAAGATTTCGATTTGGTGATATCATTGATGCATATCTTCTGAAGTAAGTCCCGGGCGATGCTAAGTGAAATATGTGTTCTTGAGCTAGCAAGCTTAGCCGGTTTTGCTTCCTATAACAAGAGAGATAAAACTCAAATTTCAGTATCACAATAAAATAGCTAAAGTTCTTATTCGGATGCAGAAAAAAGCCTCAGAAACTTTGAATATCGAATGCACGAATGTATCAAGAAGCTTTAGAGATTGTAAGTACCTTTTTCTTCGCCTGTTTCTTCCCTCTGGATTCTTTAAGCCGGATCTGCTTGAGGATGCCGACGAGAAGTTCGTCTACGTTGTGCTGGATGCCGGAGGATGTCTCGATGAATTTGGCTTCTCTCATCGTGGCCAAGGCTTTACCCTCTGTAATTGAAAGCAACTGGTAATTTTACAACCTTGTAGTTTTACACCGCTGTCGTTTTGCGACCTTGTCATTTTACAACCTTATCATTGTACAGCCATGTCAATTTGAAACCTTGTCATCTTAGAACATTATCATTCAGCCTTCTAAATTTACAACCTTATCATTTTGCAACTCATTTTAAAACTTCGTCATTTTGAAACCTTGTCATTTTGTAACCTTGTCAGATTAAAACCTTGCATTTTATGACTTTGCCAACCTTTACAACATTGTCATTTTGCGAATTTGTCATTTTATACACCTTTTCATTTTGAATTTTAGGTTCCATTTGAAAATTTTTTTTTTACAACTGGAACACATAAATATTAATAAAGCCAAAAAAAGTTGGCCATTAAAAGAAATAGGTTAAAAGATTGTCTACACTTATATCGCCTATCTTCGTTTCTTTTATAAGATTAATGTAAGGTTTTTAAGGTCAACGTGATAGGCCGCTTGAGAGAACATGATGCTGAGATAGGTAAGCTTTTAGTTTTTATCTAATATTTTATTGCGAATTTCGCTGAAACCAAGTCGGCTTCAGCGAAATTCAGAATATCTTACCAAATACCAAGTTTTTTTTTTTTTTTACATGCTATAGGTAAACGTTTGACCGCAATCTCACCTGATGTTCAGTGATGACGCAGTCTACGGTGTAGCACGTTTACCTAGAAGATACCTATTCACTCTTCTCTTGAAGACATCCAAATTATACGTGATCGGAAAAACAGACGACGGCAACGAGTTCCATTCCTCTGCTGTACGCATCATAAAAGTTGAGGCAAAGCGCTTGGTGCGGGTGGAAAAGGTTTCAACCATGAATGGGTGTCTCGTCTCCGTACGTCTGGTTGTCCGATGATAGAACGGAGATGGGGAAATTAGGTTGTGAAGCTCCAAGGGACACTCACCGAAATGTATCCTGTAGAATACCGACAGACTGGCTACCTTGCCCTTGGCTTGGCATGCTCGAGACTATGTAGCTTAGACTTGATTAATGCATCGTCGCCTATAAGTCTTTTGGCTCGTCTTTCAATGATTTCCAAGGCCTCAAGCTGATATTTGGCAGAGCCATCCCAAAGATGAGAACAAGTTCGTAAAAAGTTCGTAAGTTTTAGCGCAAGGCAAAGCGACTTAATATTGATGTCCATGATGACATTATCTCCACCGCGAGTAAGTCAAAGTCAAAAATCATTTATTCAGTAATAGCCGCAGAGATCATCTTGAAACGTCTTAAATCTAGGTGAATCTAAGCGCCACTTCCTCGCGACCAAGCCTAGAAGAACCGGCAAGAAACTTACGGCTTGGTTCCTACCGTTTTTTTGTATGATCCTTTTACAAAAGCCGCGCCGCGCCGCGGGCGGCCGGTCACTAATTGTCAAAACAAAATAAAAGCTCAATTATCAAGTAAGCTCTTATTTTGTTGACGCAGAGTAGTGCACCGTAGGATACGTTAACCAGCGTGACCTGCGAGGCAATGCTTTGTTATAGGTAATGGTAACCACTTAACATCCGGTGGGCGATCTGCTTGTTCCATCAGCAACTCAAATAAAAAAATTAAAAAAAATCACATATTTAACCAAATCACTGGCAAACTGAAATAGTTTTGATACATATTAATATTATGCTTGCTTATACAATAAATATTATATTATACATTATATTATATTTTACATAGAATGTTTTCTAACAAGATCCTTGTGACTTTATTGAGCCAGCTTTCTAACTCATAGAGTAAAGTAATCTCTACCTTAAACGTTTTATGTTAGTTCACTATTTTATGAGGCGGACCCAAAAGAGCATTACATCATAAAATCCTTCACTACTAACTTTCAAAGTGACATAAAACTCGCATTTCACGCCGCACCTGCTCGCTTGTGGGGCCATTAAAGGAATTGTCTCGAAAATACTTGAAACAGAAGGAAATAATCAGAGCATAAAACAGTCTACCATCTCTTTCCTTCTTTACGTCTATCATAAAGTATTTTTATCTATAAACTAGGTAGAGGAGGAACGCGAGGAACTGGCGCTTAGATTCATCTAGATTTAAGACGTTTCAAGATGATCCCTGCGGATATTATTGAATACATGCTTTTTGACTTTATCTTTAGACTTTAGAATATAATTTAGTAGTAGTAGAGCTCTTAGTGAAGGGCTCGCCCAGGGAAGTACTACCACCACACCTATTTCTGTCGTCAAGCAGTTTGCTGTGTTCTAGTTTGAACGGTGTGGGTGCCGGTGTAAATACAGGCACATGAGGCTTAACAGCTGTATAATGCCTCAGGTTCATGGACGCAGAGCCCTTCACTAACAGTACTACTATTAGTAGTACCTTGTTCCACCAGTAAGTTACAAAATAAAATTGGCAGCTGTCTGTTTACATGCAGTATTTTCTCCCTCAAAGTACCATCGAACGTATGTACCAATTTACATGTAATTCAATATTTCTGATGGAAAAATCCTGTCATGTTCAATCGAGAGAACAAATCTATGAGTGTTTTGTGCTTGTTACCCGCAATACAATATTGAGCATAGTAATGGAATAAAATACATTATTTTATTAGGTACAATACGTACCTAACATAAAAAATAAAAAAGCCTTTAGCATCGACGTCACTATTTTTATATAACTTGCTAATAGAACAATCAAATGGCCTCCTGATGTTAAGTGGTTACCATCACTTATAAAGCATTGTTACGCAGATCATGTTCGTTAGAAACTTACACTACGCCCATCAAACTAAGGCACATTCAGTTTAACAAGCAACTTGTTAAACCTCATGTGCTTGTAATTTAATACCCTTTAAACCTAGACAAAGCAAGTTGATTAGCGCCAGAAATAGGTATGGTAGTAGTACTTCCACTGACGAGCCTTTTACTAAGAACTTTACATAGCTGAAATCTATAATTTTGCTAACATCAATATTTAGGCGCGGCACTTTTCATCCAGGGCTTTTCAGTCTTTTTCACTTGGTTCCTGATTTGTTTTCGGTTTAAAACCCGTTTCATCCAGCTTACGAACTAAATTTATAACAATAATAATAATAATAATGCTGGACAATCCACACAGCATCATCTAGCCCCAAGCTAAGCAGAGCTTGTATTATGGGTACTAGATGACTGATATACTTATTACATTACATTACATACATGAGTACATATTTTTCATTATAAATAGAAAATACCTAGCGCACCCAAAATAAATATTTGTAGATCGTACAAACATTTATCCGAAGGCGGGAATCGAATCCACAACCTTCTGCGTCGCAGGCGGGCATTTGCCCGCCGCGCCACATCGGTCGTCAACGGTTTATGGCTTGTTGTTGGCTATTGTTTTGTTATTATACAAGTTTTACTAAATCTATTGAGCTTTCTTCTGCCAAAAAGGAAACCTTACCGTTAGTGGTGACTTGTCTAGCCCTCGCCAGATCTGCCTTGTTCCCTACCAGCACAGCGGTTCTCTCCGTGTTGAACTGCTCTCTAGCCAGATACGCTAGCAGTTCGGCAGCGCGGGTGAATGAACTCTTCGCCACCACAGAGTAAATTACCACACACGCGTGGGGTTCGTAGGTTGACAGGCAGTTTTCAACCTGTTAGAAACCAAATTGTATTAGCGAGACTAACGAACAGCAATTAATTTTTATATACAGATTGCAAATATCTTTTTAAGTCTCATTTTATCGCATTATCGCAATGTCGGATGTAATATCGTTGCTCTTGATCGTGGCATTTAATTTCCCACTGCAGCTGAGATTAAACCAGAGCGTCTGGAGAAAATTGGTTTATGGAGTTTACGGAGCTCGTTAGCAAAGTGATTCTAGGAAAAAACTAGGAGAAAATTCTTTAACAAGTTAACGTAGTTTATTTTACCAGTGAGTATTTATTTTAGTTTGTTTGTATGAAGTGGTCAATGAGCATGCATAAAATGTTATAATAAAAAAACGAGTGTGCTTTAGACCACACGACTGAAGTAAAACTTCTTTAATTAACGAAACGTAACTGGCTATGAGAGAAAAAGAGAAAGAACAGTGCTTTCATACCTTCTCCATGGTAGTGTTAAACGTTTAACGCCACCTTGTTGGTAGTCGCAAAAGAAGTATTACTTCAAAAACTTACTCAAGCTAATTTCTTACCGACATCTCCGCTGATGGATGATCGATGAAAATGAGTTCTGACTCTTCACCATCGAGTAGAACTGACACCGACTTCTCTCCAAACTCATCATCTGCAACAAATATATAGTTTTTTAAAGCGCTAATGGCCTTATTTTTAAAAATCTGTCGAAAGATTTTATATATAAAAATTAATCCCTATTTCCCTTGGTCACGCCATCACGCGTGAACGGCTGGACCGATTTTGCTAATCTTTTTTTGTTGTTTGTCATTGTCAGAAGGTTCTCATGAAAGAAAAAAATAACAAAAGACAGGACAACGTCTGTCGGGTCAGGCAGTAAACAATAAAAAAAAACTGTGAACCCTTTTACAGAACATCATCTAGCATTTAGTCTAAGGGTAGCTTGTACTATGTGAACCAAATGACTGATAGAATACGTGTTTTTAGGGTTCCATACCCTTCATTTTTGTTTGCATTCAATCACATATCAGTTTTGAAACTTAGGTTGCTCATTTTTTACTTTTGATGTTAACAGTACTATAGTTAAATAAGGGTAAAACTGTACTATAGATACGATAATTTTTTTTGAACTTTACATAATACACACCCAAACGTAGACACGTAAACACGTAAACATTTGACGACCGATGTGGCGCGGCGGGCAAATAACCGCCTGCGACGCAGGAGGTTGCGAGTTCGATTCCCACCTTGAGATAAATGTTTGTACGATCTGCAAATTTTTATTACGGGTGTTCTGGGTATTTTCTATGTATAGTAAAAATATGTATGTATGTAATGTATTGTATTACGTATATCAGTCATCTAGTACCCATAACGCAAGCTTTGTTTAGTTTGGGGCTAGATGATGCTATGTGGATTGTCCAGCATTATTATTATTTACAACGCAGAAGACAGAGGTACTACCAACTGACCTAAGGTACCCTCGTAGCGACATTGTTCTTTATCTACCAAGGCACTACGAAGGCTGTACGATAACTGTGTAGGTACATTATTCACGAGCACAAAAGGTGCCGAAAGCACAATATCACAGCGAAAGCAACAATTTTGGTAAAATATGGCTCAAATGTAGAGCTTCGTGACGGATGCGAAGGCAAAATACTAGAGTGCGCCATCTGGTATGAACCTTCACAAAAACAAAAGTATGAACACCGTAAACCTTTTTTTAACTTTATTTACTTAATCTGCGTAAAAATGCTTTTAACTGCTATCGACGCAAGCAGACACCTGAAACATTATACGTTCATGCCCCTGCCTACTCTTTAAGCATATGTTTCTGTATAACATTTAACATGATATCTATATCAAAAGTATCCAAGTTTTTCCATTATAAGACATCTGCTTTGTGTTAAAAGTACACCGAAAAGGGCAGAGAGAGAGAGAGAGAACCTTTAGATTTGAAACATACTGTGATTAAAAAATTACCATCATTAGGTCATCTGCTTGTTAGGTCAAAAAGTCGTATTAAAAAAACCTAGTAATTTAAATGTAAATCAGCTATTGGCAATCCATAGTATGTACGTATGAAACAGTTTGTACTTTTTATGAGATGTGGATTTGTTAATTAATAAAATAAAATATTCTTTTTCATTTCTATTTTTCGCGTACAATATAGCAATAAATGTAAAAATGTTTTGGGAAATAATATTTTCCCAAATGGTGACCCCAACGCTCTGTTGTATTTTTTCACTCTGTGTACAAAAAGGCGTTTAAATAAATAATATCACGTCAGTCAGAGCTTTTCGGTCCCTGACTTGGGTTCCATATCGTTAGCGAGGTATGAAGGGTGAATACCCGATTGCGACAAAGGAAGGTAGGGTTTGTGTGACTCTCATCCTACTTGGTTTTCCTTTGAATTTTTGGTTTATGATAGGTACGTCTAGTATATATTTTTTATTTATAAAATTAGGGATTTATTTATAGGTACTGAATAGGATCTTATTTCTAACATATTTTGTCTAGTGGGGAGCAACCCTGCCGTAGGTAGGAAATCGTAGGTTCAAAATCCTAATTTTAGCCCAAACTACTGGTCGTAGGAATTCGGAAATGTTAATGAAAGAAATTCTTGAAATTCAATCCCTAAAGGGGTGCAGTAGGGGCTGAAGTTTTATGATAATAGTTTCTAATACCTATTTATCCAGGTCGTATTAGGGTATTTCTAGTTCCTAGTTTCAGAATATTTCGCCCCGGCAAATAACAATTATGCCTAATTTTATAGTTATACCGGTGAAGGAAAACATCGAATTCCCTGCTGCTATAACGACCGCCATGAAACCTAATCTCAAGATAAAGGTAAATCCGTATTGTTAAATGATAATGACGTTCCCACAGGAGTAGTCCCGGTTCTTAAATGTCTATGAGTATTGTTTAAGGTGTGGTTTACAATTCGCGACCCAGTCTGGCAAGATGTGGAATATTTTTGTCTTACGACGTTTAAAGGATTTCTCCTCTGTTCCATTCCCGACAGACCATCATGGTTCTGATTTGAGCGTTTATCACTAGCATTGCTCACGCGTCTAGTGACAAGCACAGTGATACATCTAAACGAATATTTTGATATTTTGAATTACTTAGTTCGATTACTAAATAAATCGTATCATAACAAAATCTTTGCCATAACTAACTCTGATATATACAACGCACAGCCTAAACCACAGGTCGTAGAGACTTGAAATTTTCAGGTTATATTCGTCTTGATGCGTAGAGGAAAAAAAAATAATAATAAAGGAATTCCCGAAATTCAACCCCTGAACGCTTACAGCAAGGGTCGAAGTACGTATGAAAATTACTTTACGCGGACAATGTCGCTCGCGTTTCTCTTGTAATAATATAAATGCAATCTGAAATTCAGAATCTGAGATTCAGAGAGAGAACGGTTCGTATTTTGAATGAATGTACACTATTTTTATCCCAAAAAAATACAGGCACCTAATGAAAAATAACGAACAAGAAATGGATATCAAATGCAAAAATATGCAAGTCTCGACAGAGCCTCCTAGGCCCCTCTTGGAGTCGAGGCCGTGGGATACCGAGGCCCTCCCTGTTTCCAAATTCTTTCGGAGCGTCTGGTCGAAGCGACGCGTGACCCAAGAGCTGTTGTATTGAACGGATTGTGTAAAAGATGATATGAGCAAGAAAAGAGTGAACGATGAGATGACGACTGAAGAATGGAGGAAAAAAACCTGTTTTGCCGACCCCACTTAATGTGGGATATGGGCAGGAAGATGATGATACTGAAATAAACATTTTTTAAGTAATACTTCTAATGCGACTTCCAACAAGGTTGCGTTAAACGTTTAACACTACCATGTAGGGGGTATGAAAGCACTGTTCTGTATCTCTTTCTCTCATAGCCAGTTACGTTTCATATAATTAAAGAAGTTTTACTTCAGTCGTGTGGTCTAAATCACACTCGTTTTTTTACTTTTTTTACTTATACCTAGATGTCGCGTGATACAAGAGCCAACCTTAAAGGACTTTGGGGGCTTTCATAATTCCTTGTAACATTTAGTGAGGACAGGGCTTAGTTAGATAATTACGGGAAATAGGGCTGCAATAAGGGGTTTTCCAAGAGGGTTAATTTCTTACAGCTCCATACAGTCAAATTTGGTAGGACCTAATAGTTTGTACTGATTCAAAGTAGGTACTTGTTATAGAGCTCTTAATGAAGGGCTCGTCCAGGGAAGTACTACCACCATGCCTATTTCTGCCGCCAAGCAGCTTGCTGTGTTTCGGTTTGATGGGTGTGAGTGCCAGTGAAATTACAGGCATAAAATACTTATAGTATAGTATAAGTATAGTAGTGCATCGTAAGGGCACGTTCTTAACAAGCGTGACTTACGAGGCAATGTTTTGTTAAAGGTGATGGTTACCACTTAATATCAGGTGGGTTATTTGCTTCTTCCATCAGTAAGTTGTATAAAAAAGCCAAAACTCTCACAGTCGTCGTGCTTTATGAAACATTGTAAATAGTGGTTAACGGATAAATAATATATTATTTCCACCGGTTTCAGCTTCAAGTAAGTTATTAGCTAAAAACGTAAATTAAAAAAAAAACAGGTTAAAGATTACTAATAAACTCAGCGTAACGTTGACATAGTTGCACCGTATTTTGTTTTGCATTGACAGGAAGTTTCATATGAAATCGAAAGAGACAAAACACGATGTAGATATTCCTAGGTTACGCCGAGTTTATTAGTAGTAGGGGAAGATATCAAACAAATTATGTAACGCGAATCACATTCTACAAGTACTATGATAATTGTGCAATAAAGATATAACTATTGCCATCTCATATAATTGGGTAACGCCAAACAGAGACACGGCTAATTTAAAGCAATTTTTAAAAAAATCTTGTATAATGTTAAGATTCTAAGTAACTAGGCATTAAACTACGTACAAATATGTAAACAACTACAATAATGTACAACCACAGCAAAAAATTACATAAAAATAGGAAAAAAAATTATCTACAGCATATTATTATGTACATTTATACACGGAAGGTACACAGCCTAAAAAATTCAAAAAAAAAACGAGTATGCTTTAGGACACCCGACTGAAGTAAAACTTCTTTAATATACGAAACGCAACTGGCAATGAGAGAAAGAGAGAAAGAACAGTGCTTTCATACCCCCTCCATGGTAGTGTTAAGCGTTTAACGCAACCTTGTTGGAAGTCGCATAAGAAGTGTTACTTCAAAAATATAAAATAAAAAAAACTACAAACTAAAGCAGAGAAGATTACGTGTCACTTACCGCGTTTAACTTCGCCAGAAGTGAGCAAGCAAAAAGAAGATGTGTATTAGATAGAATCAGCCAAGTTAATTCTACTTGGGGTAGACTAAACCCCACTATGTACAATTTACAATGTATGTCTACACTAAACGGTAACCGAAGGTTCTTGTTAGCATTTCACTGACCTTCAGAGTTCAATAGCAGCTCTGCCTTCTGTGCTGTAAGTTGTGGATTCGATCCTCACCGAGTGCAAACATTAGTGTGATGGACACAGATATTTATTCTCTGTCTGGGTGTTATATTGTATTCTATGTATGTATTTACAAAATAATGTATATAAAGAATATGACAACGTCTCAGCCCATATTCACTCGACATTTTCGATTCGACAATTTGTTTTTTACAGAGTGTATTTATAAATTTTATATAAAGAAATTACGCTACAGAAAGGATTATTGCGACACATATGCTAGACACACTGTAAGGAGCAATTGTCAAATCGAAAATGTCAGGTGAAAATGAAAATCAGGCTTAAGTTTATGCGATTATGCGTAACTCAAAATGTCAATACGAACCTTCGTTTATCGTTTGGCATGTACAATACTGGCAGAACCATATAAGACGACCTACGTAGGCAGACAGAAACAGAGGGAACACACCCGCACCTTCTGCTCTAGTGTAATCACGTCTATTAAAAATGTATGGGACTCAGAAGTCAAAAGTCTATCTTCTGACGCGTCATGACACGCTGGGTTGGTCTGATGTAGTTCTGACTTTATTGCATGTGCTGCAAACTTATATTTTCGTAAAGGCGTCAAAATTGAAAAACAAACAAACATCTCATTTTGCTTCGCTGTCCAATAAAATGGCATCAGTTCCTCTTGTCTCTGGTCCCTGTGTAACTACATCCGTACTAGCATCCGTTAGTAGTAATAGTATAAGTCGTAGTCTCTCAGATAATCTCTTATTTCATTGTGTGGTAGTTTATTGTACCTTAGACAATGAGATGATAGATTATCCAATAAACTACGATCCGTAGAGCTACTAACGGATGCTCGTAAAATGTTGGGGTTGTTGAACTGAACAGCCGAGCGACCGTAAACCCGAAATAGTAATAAAAATGGGATTATAATGCTCATAAACTTATCATTATCCAAAATAATTAAAACTAGGAGATAATTTGTATCAACTGGTTTGTACTTATTAAGTAAAAAATGTTCTAGCTATTGCTAGTATTGCAATAAGTAACATCAAAGTCTTGATTTCCATTACTTTTTAGTTTCGCGGTTGCTCTGCAGATACGAAAATACAGCAGCAAACAGAACTGCGATGAACCCACGTTTGAGGTGGCAATTTTGTACATGTCACACAGGTGGACTTGCGTCGACTGTCTCAGACATTTTGTATGGGAAAGACAGAGAAAGTCTAACCACTTTGTCTGCTCTAGTGTAATTGCTTCTATAGAAAATGTATGTGACAGGCCTCTGACGCGTCATGACACACGGGACAGGTGTAATGAATCATCCAACAAAAAAGCTCGTCTTATCTACTAATAACTAAACTAAAGTTGGAAACTCAGTGTATTCTTATTTATTTTATTATTTTACACAAATCATGCTGATATAAAGCTGACTTAAAAATACTAGTGTTATGCAACTAAAAATAAAACTTTTTATCTGCTTGTTCCACGAGCCGGTTTTATAAAAAAAAAACTTTGTGTGTCACTGTTAGTCAGGTTTTTAGTATGTTAGTAAATAGTAAGTAGTTTTTATCATATAAAATAGTACGTAGCGGGTGGAAATAAATAAATTGTATTTATTTATAAGGTGCTAGCAAATGCGCGCGACTTCGTCCGCGTGAAGTCATTTTCAAATTTCAAATCCTGCTTTACCTATTTAGGGGTTACATTTCTGGAATTTCTTTCTCTTCTATACACCAAGATGAAGAATATACTCTGAAAATATCAAATCTCAACGACTCATTGAAATTCAACCCCTAAACGAGTAAAGCGGGGATTAGAAACAGGGGTATAGGAGTAAATAAATAATCAAACCCTTTAGATTCTTATAAACAAAATGCTTTTTCACTTTTACTTACTTGAATCTTAGAATGTATAACCTGTATGTATAACTAGTGTGTTTAATATCCGGCGTGCCTCCATTAAGGCTGGTCAGAGGCCACTAATGGCCGTCCAAACAAAGTTACCGTTTATCGTTACTTATATAAAATTCTGCGAACTACTATAGGTAATAATTTATTTGGCCACAATATTGGGTCTGACCCTAGCGATAAAATAAACATTCTTCACCTTAAGAAAATCGATTTTTCTAATAGTTTCTTGTGATTTTGGTAGTGTACAAGTTTTTACATGTTTACTGACTTACCTGTCGTGAGCTTTTTTAACACAATTGCAAACTGTCAAAAATGATGCCAAAACGGCCGTTGCTATCGTGCTTAACAGGAACCATTGTTTTCCATTTTTAGGGTTCCGTACCCAAAGGTTAAAACGGGACTCTATTACTAAGACTCCGATGTCTGTCTGTCTGTCTGTCCGTCTGTCACCAGGCTGTATCTCATGAACCGTGATAGTTAGAGAGTTAAAATGTTCACAGATAATGTATTTCTGTCGCTATAACAACAAATATGACCGGTTTTTTTTGTACGAAGATACCCTCGTATCCTCATGTTACGATCTGTTCGGGTTTTTTGACTGAGCTCACGTTACAGATAATTAGGCAAACAAACTATCTAACTCACGGTTACCCATCAGCAAATTTTATTACTTGATCGCGTTTTACGACATGGATTGAAGACAGAAGAGTTTTTTTATACACCGAAATCACCACGGTAATTATTTATTTGTAGAGCATAGTTTTATATTTTTACCAGATTTTTCTACCAGCGTGCGGAGACTTACAATTAATATAATAATAATAATATGCTGGACAATCCCCACAGCATCATCTAGCCCCAAGCTAAGCAGAGCTTGTGTTATGGGTACTAGATGACTGATATACTTAATACAATACATTACATATATAGATATTTTTATTATACCTAGAAAATACCCAGAACACCCGGAATAAATATTTGCAGATCGTACAAACATTTATCCTAAGGCGGGAATCGAACCCGCAACCTTCTGCGTCGCAGGCGCATTATTCAATTTTTTAGTGTTTGTTGTTATAGCGGCAACATAAATACAAGCATCTGTAAATTCAACTCTCTTACTATAGCGGTTCTTGAGATACAGCCTAGTGACAGGGCAGACAGACAGACAGCGGAGTCTTAGTAATAGGGTCCCGTTTTACCCCTTGGGAACGAAACCCTTAACTTAAGTATTAAAACGGATCAGTCCCAAGAGCGGAGTGAAAAGGTAAAGTTATAAAGTACACAGTAATTACTGGCAATTGTTGGATAAAACGAGACTAAGTGAGTGACAGGTTTGTGAATAAAGATATTTTTAATGTAAAAGATTATGAGGGTCTGGTAACTTTGTTTACATAATTTAGTTCAGTTGGTAGCCTTTTCACTGTAGCTTTTCCACCTACTCTTGGCTTACTTATTGGCACACTTACACCCGAATACTCTGGAGTTTCATTATTTACATTATTATTACTTTGTAAAAGGATCATACAAAAAACGGTAGGAACCAAGCCGTAAGTTTCTTGCCGGTTCTTCTAGGCTTGGTTCCTCGCGGCCAAGCCTAGAAGCCTACTACCACCCCGTACCTATTTCTGCCACGAAGCAGTGACGCTCGCATTGCTGTGTTTGGTTTGAAGGGTGTGGATGCCATCAGTGAAATTACAGGCACATGAGGCTTACACCAGTATGTCTCAGGTGTACGCAGGGTAGTACATCGTAGGGCACGCACCTAACGTGCAGGTTACAATCTATATCTATTCCAAATTTCATCCAAATCGGTCCACTGGTTAGAGCGTGAAAGAATAACAAACATCCATCCATCCATCGATCCATATTTACAAACTTTCGCGTTTATAATATTAGTAGGATATAAATGAGCAACTTTACGATCGTTTTATGACGGTCACAGCTTTTAGATACAAGAGCTTGACTACGCAGACCATTCATCCCACATGTTGCCCCCTGCCGAGATAATAAAGGCTCATAATGTACCTACTATTAGTGCATTTGACACACCCTATTGTCAGTGCCAGGCCAAGTGCCTACAGACTGTAATCAAAGCCACGGTACTTTTTAGAGTGCCTTTAGTTTTGTGTATTTTGTGCTTGTGTGTTTTCGTAAGATGTTTGTTGTAGAACTTGTACAAAAACTGAGGAGTGGTTTGTCAACACATCGATCTTTTGTTCGTTTTTAGGGTTCAAAGTCAAAGTCAAAGTCAAAAATCATTTATTCAGTAATATCCGCAAGGATCATCTTGAAACGTCTTAAATCTAGGTGAATCTAAGCGCCAGTTCCTCGCGACCAAGCCTAGAAGAAGGAGGAAGGAGCCTAGAAGAGGTTCCGTACCCAAGTCCAAAATAGGGCCCTATTACTAAGACTCCGCTGTCTGTCTGTTTGTCTGTCATCAGGCTGTATCTCATGAACCGTGATAGATAGACAGTTGAAATTTTCACAGATGATGTATTTCTGTTGCCGCTATAACAACAAATACTAAAAAACAGAATAAAATAAATATTTAAGGAGGCTTTACAACAAACATTTTTTTGCCGTTTTTATAACAAATAATGGTAATGGGACCCTTCGTGCGCGAATCCGACTCGTACTTGGCTGGTTTTTTATACTTCTTGCTGATGGAATAAGGAGATGGCCCCACTTAATCTTGACAAGTTACCATCACTATCACAGCATTGCCTTGCAGGTCACGTTTTTTAAGAATGTGCCCTACATGGGTATGCAAAGATTATATCAAGCGAAATGTGGGAAACAAATGTAATATTTGGACGTACCTCTGACTATCCCCATTAGATATCCTCTAAGAATCTTGAGTTAGTACTACGAGTTCTGAGGAGATACCTACCGTGCCTGATGATAAAAGTGAAGTTATTAATTTTTATTTTTAATTTGTGATATGATACCGGGCTCATTTTTTAGTGTACGCTGGACCCACGGCCCAGATACAATCACGTCTGCTCACGTCATCATCCATGCCAAACCGAGTAATTGAAATCCTATCGCCTCAATCCAATTTAAACCATAACCCCAATACCTATGTCTCAATTCCCATTATTCCTGTTTCAGGGCCACAAACGGTGAATTTTGAAGCACACGACATTAGAATTTCAACTGTATTTTGCTACACGGAGCGTACAATTCCGATTGATAGAGTTAGGGTTGCTCGGATTAAGTAATTTGTGTACAAATTTGTGCTTTATTCGTAAGCGTACAGAGGTGAAATTGAATTGGGGTAGTGTAATTGGTTCGTGTGGTCCGTGGGTTTGATAGAAAGTTGATTCGAAGTTACAGATTTTCTAAACAGATGGTATGCGAGCTTTGAATGGTCTGTTGAAGGGTCAGTTTTATCAGGAAAATATTTTCATGCTGCTCTGTAAAACCCTCATTTTATAAATATGTCGGTATTTAGACGAACGATGTGGCGCGGGGGGCGAATGTCCGCCTGTGACGCAGAAGGTTGCGGGCTCGATTCCCGCCTTGGGATAAATGTTTGTACGATCAGCAAATGTTTATTCCGGGTGTTCTGGGTATTTTCTATGTAAAATAAAAAAAAATGTACGTATGTAATGTATTGTATTAAGTATATCAGTCATCTAGTACCAATGACACAAGCTTTGCTTAGCTTGGGGCTAGATGTTACTGTGTGGATTGTCCAGAATTTTTTTTTTTTTGTACTGACATTACTGTTACCTAGCCGTGCTTAAAACAGGACTCCGCTATCACCTTGTGATTCTGGATGTCGTAAGAAGACTAAGGGAATACATCAGAAAAAGGTAGCAGCATCTTCTGTGTTTTTTTATGTGACTTATTACTGGAATAAGCAGATGGCCCACCTGATGTGAAGTGGTTACCATTACCTATAACAGAGCATTGTCTTGCAGGTCACGCTCATTATAAACATGCCCGTACGATGCACTACTCTGCGTCTATATAGAAGCATTACAGGTGTTTAGCCGCGTGTGCCTGTGTACACCGGCACCCACACCCTTCAAACAACACAGCAAGCTGCTTGGCGGCAGAAATCGGCATGGTGGTAGTACTTCCCCGGACGAGCTCTTCACTAAGAGCTCTACTACTACTATGTGTACTAAACACCGAATCAATTATGGAAGGTTAAGGAACTGAAATCGTTTTTCTTCTAATATCCAACATGCTATATAATCATAAAAGAAAATCTTATTATATCCTTGATTATAACAAAACTTCATGCACGTATAAAATATAAAGATCAATGTGGTACCATTTGATTAAATGTTAGTAGTAGTAGAGCTCTTAATGAAGGGCAAGGTGAATCTTTTGACAGATTTTTATAAGCACGAAGGTTAATTTATGCAGTAAAATCACTCCGCCGCCTACACGTAACTCATCGCGTCAATTTAAAATAGACTTTAATGCGAGTAAGCTAGGATTACTATTCGTTGTTAGCAGAAAGTGGCCAGAGTTAAGTAGCTTACAAACAAGGTTCATTTTGCGTTTAAAGCCGGCGCCCACGTCATTTACCAACGGGATGCACTTTAGTATTGCATCACGTGGGCGTGTATTGCGTACCTTACTTGTGTTATAATGTACACCTACTAAATTATTCATACAGATTTTGGCAGTTGTATGTATCCCAATAATAATGCATGACAATCCACACAGTATCATCTAACCCTAAGCTAAGCAGAGCTTGTCTTATAGGTACTAGATGACTGATATACTACACAATACATTACATACATAGATATTTTTATTAGACATATAAAATACCCATAACACGTGGAATAAGTATTTGCAGTTCGTAAAAACATTTATCCCAAGCCGGGAATCGGCCCGCAACCACCTGCGTCTCAGGCGGATATTTAGCCTCATGTGCCTGTAATCTTTTAGACCGGAACATAGTAAGCTGCTTGACGGCAGAAATGGGCATGGTGGTGCTTCTCCAAAAGAGCCCTTCACTAAAAGCTCTACTACTACTACGCTTAAACTAAAGATAAGATAAGGCATTTATTCATTGAACCAGTTTTATTGTTGCAGTGACAGCTAAACCAGGGGTACCTGTATGTCAAGCGTTAGTTCTTTCCAAATAAGGGTATTAAAGATAAGGTTAACAATAGACAATAGTGAAGTGCCTACACTACAATCTAAAATAGTGAATGACAAAAATAAATTTATGTTTGACTAAAACTTAAAGAATAGAATAGAATAGAATATACGTTTATTTAGCATAAGCAAATTCACATTATTTAGCAACGGCAAACACACACAAGCCCGACTTAGACGGTAGGTAGGCAGATTCTAGTAATAGAAACATAAACTAATGTTACGTAAATAACATTAGTAAAATAAAAAAAAAGAAATGTATCCCATCGGCTCATGTGTCAGCAGTAGGTCCCTATGCTAAAATGGTGTTCAGCTCAGCATTAATGTTGGGTGTACTACCACTCAACGCTGATTTTCAGCTGAAACCAGGGAGAGAGTAAAAAAAACAACAACAACACGTTTATATAAAGAAAAAAAATTAAAAATAAAGTAATGTCAGAGAAAACTGTTTAAATGTTAGATAAGATGTAGGTTAGGTTATTAAAGGTTTTATTATTAAGGTACTCACCAAGACTAGCGTCATAAGTGTTCATGTATTCTGAGGTCATAAACTGAGATACCAGAGCAGTCTTCCCGACTCCAGCATCCCCTAGTAGAACCACCCGGTATTTCGGTATCTGTGGACAAGGTACCGTTGTTTACATCGTATATAGTACTAAAAACAAAAATAATAAAAATAAATAATAATAACGCTAGACAATCCACACAGCATCATCTAGCCCCAAGCTAGGCAGAGCTTGTGTTATGGGTACTAACTGATATACTCAATAATAATAAAGCTGGACAATCCACACAGCATCATCTAGCCTCAAGCTAAGCAGAACTTGTGTTATAGGCACTAGATGACTGATATACTTAATACAATACTATAAATAGAAAATACCCAAACACACAGAAAATAAATAATATAACGACTTTTATCACCAAGCACGTTAGATATCCCCTCCGATCTTTTAGTACCAAGTACCTCGAAATTCTTCGAGGATGTCTAAGGGGGTAGTCAAAGGTACGTCCAGATAGTTCATTTGGTACATACCCACATTTTGCAGTAGTTAGTATTCTATACGTGACAGGTTGCAAGCCCATCGCTGCTGATAGAATACTGGTTTCATCCCGATGTTTTCCTTCACCGTTTTGTCTCATACACAAACTCAAAGTCATACAACAGGCTATGGAGAGAGCGATGCTGGGAGCTTCACTGTGAGAGAATCAGTAATGAGGAAATCCGTAAAAGAACTAAGGTCACCGACATAGCTCTCAGAATTTGCAAGTTGAAGTGGCAATGGGCAGACCATATACCTCGTAGAACCGACAACCGTTGGAGTATAAAGGTTCTCAAATGGCGACCATGAACCAGAAGCGTAGGGCGCCCTCCTACCCGACAGCGCAAAACAACAAACATTTTCAAAGAGAGTTCTACCACAAAAATAAAATGAAGGAATAATGGAGAAAAGTAACTTGTTAAGAAATTACAAGGAGTTTGGGTTTGTCCAAGTACAATTAGACGAAGAAAGTTAATTATTTCGAAGAATTATTGCGAAATATTTTATTTATTTTTACTGAACTTTCATACGGACAAAGGGTACTCTTACCTTTTGAAAAATTCACCCGCAATTATTTTCAAAGTTATACCGTATATTGATTTATGTTTTGTACATTTCCGATTGGCACTGATCTGGATCAGTTGAGCTATCTTTAGATCGTTTGCAACGGTTTTTAGATAGCTCGACTGTATAATAAGTATTTTGTACATACCTATAATTAATACTTGTCAAGTTGTAATTTTTTTTGTAAATAAATGTATTTTCAATATAATGGTAACTTGATTTGACAAGCATCAACGACGCGGCGCGGCGGGGTAGTGTTTGTTAGCGACGCAGGAGGTTGCGGGTTCGATTTCCACTTTACGATAAATGTTTGTACGATCTGCAAATATTTATTCAGGGTGTTCTGGTTATTTTCTATGTATAATAAAAAATATCTATGCATGTACTGTATTGTATTAAGTATAACAGTCATCTAGTAAGTCTCGGGCAAAATAGTAGTAGTTGTAATATCTTAGTGAGTCTATTTATTTGCTTATAAAATTAAAACCAGATAGGGTAGAAACAAACTACATTAGTAGACCATTAGCTACGAACTGCTACGAACGCTACAAAGGGTCTACGCGGGCGCTACGCGTAAACGACTTGTAGCACGAATCTCAACTAAAGTTCTCACACGCAAACTTGTGCTTATAACAGATGTAGCTTGTGCTTTATCTCTGTGTAATACGGTTCAAAATAAACCTGGCATTTATGATAAAAAAACTGTAGCGTCTCTACTTTATCTCTTTGTAATAAGGTTCAGAATCTAAAAATCTGCTATCAGTTTAACACAAAGTTAACAAGCGTAACTTTTTTGAATAAAGATAAAAATAAACTACAGAACAGAACGCTGTTTCACGTTGTCAGTTGCCTTTAGAAAAGTTCGCACTTCAAATTTTTTACTGGAATTATTTGTTCGTATTTTCCCTCGTGCAATTGTTATTTCAAATTAATTTTTATTTAGAAAAAAATTGTATTTTCGGTATAACATATAAAAGGCTTACACACAATCTGATTTAATTTTATTTAGCTAATCACGTTTACCAAGATGTTTAGCGGCAAATAAATTTGGTGATCGTTGAGCAAGCGGGCCTCAGACTGGCTTTTAGTTGCTCGCCCGAGTCGTTAAAACCTGCTTCTACTCTGAAAAACGATAAATAAAGTTTCGTATTGTCCTTTTGAGTTATACTGCGGGGCTCGGTAACTCATTCCTCAACTCAAAACTGCTGCTGCCTAACATGCCACGCAATGTTACTAAAAACGACAACAGGAAACTGCGCTTATCGTTTTCAAGCGTAGATAGACATCTTAGCAGCTAAAGAAAAGTGGTAAAATAACCTTCATGGCGGCCATTTCAAAATCGTGCATCTTACTGATTTCTTTTGATATACTTATCGTGTCTTGCGTAAATGGCAGGTAAATAAATATAAACTTGCTGCATGCACTGCCAGCAGGTCATGCAATTATTATGTTGATGTCTCCACAGACACAGTATCTCTCTTCAAGGCGGTATAGATAGATAGATAGATATCTAGATAGATTTCTACATTTATTTACAAAGAAAATTATAGTTAATACAAGTATTTATAATTGGTATGTACAAAATACATGTGAAACAGTTGAGCTATCTACAGACCGTTGCAAACGATCTAAAGGTAGCTCAACTGATCCAGATCAGTGCCAATCGGATAGATAATCTAGATAGATAGATAGATAGATATCTAGATAGATAGATAGATAGATATCTAGATAGATAGATGGTATATAAAATGAAGGCTGTATATTGTACTGACTGTATACAGACAATTTAAAAAAAAGTGTTGGGCATAATACTTTGCATTTTGCAAATAATACTGACGTGACGGTCGGTTTAAAAACACATCGCACCTCGTAGAATTATGCAGGCAACGTATACTCGCAATCATGAACATTGCTAGTATTTGGAGCGTAGGCGTTGATATTTAATTGTAAAAAGATTACCGGTTCTATTTCGTCTTCGTCTGGAGTGTCGAGACTTGCAGAGTCAACAGGCCGGTACCCGGAACAGCAGGACCCGTCAAACGGGGACCTATCGGAAGCTCTGTGGACAAATAATAAATGTATTTCAATAACTTAAAATAAAAGTTTGAAGGGTGTGGATGCCGGTGAAATTTCAGACACTGAGGGTAAACACTTGTAAACCAGGTGCACTATTCCGCGTCAATGAACCTGACGCATACAGGCGTTAAGCTTTGTGTTCCTGTGATTTTACCAGCACTCTCCAAACCGGAACACAGCCTTGCTATATTCTAGTATTAAGAACTAAAAAAGTATGCATTCTATCCGGTATTACACTCCCATAAAATTTGTTGAATTCCGGGCTAGACAACAACATATCTTCTGTGTTCATCACACAAATGTTAATTATCGATGGCCAATGTGGCGCGGCACTCGCCCGCCGCGACCTCCACCGGCAACAAAGGAGGTTGCGGGTTCGATTCCCGCCTTGGGATAAATGTTTGTACCTACGTTCTGCAAATATTTATTCCGGGTGTTCTGGGTATTTTCTATGCATAATTAAAAATATCCATGTATGTACTGTATTGTATTAAGTATATTAGTCATCTAGTACCCATAACACAAGCTCTGCTTAGCTTGGGGCTAGATGATGCTGTGTGGATTGCCCAGCATTATTTATTTTATTTATTATCAGAGGGGATCGAATCCGTACAACCTACAAAGTAGAAGGCAGACCTACTACCAACAAAGCTGTGACGACAATCAACTTTTGTTTTTAACCATGACAAAAAAAAAGTAGAAGGTCAACCTAAGGTCAATGCCACAACTTCTGAGAAGCAGCCCCTATTGTGACAAAATGTTAGCAACTCTTAGGACGCAGTCACATGTAAGTTGATATTTAGATAGATAGATAGATTATAGTTTTATTGTACACCATTATAACACTTAAACAATTAGAACAATTAAATTACAACTAAGAAACCAGAAGTACAATGGGCGGTCCTATCGCTGAAAGCGATCTCTTCCAGACAACCTTTGGATGGACAAAAACGTATTGCAAAGATAAAGACGGGGCGTACCTACATAATAACAATAGAATAAAATAAAATAAATACCTAATAAAAATGTAATAAACTAATAAATACTACCTAAACTAAAATAATACAAAATACATAATAATAAAATACTTAATATTATACCATATATACCTACCTAATAAATAAAGGAAACTAAAAAAAAAAAAAAAAAAATAGTAATGATACAACAGATTACGATGGTATAGAAGAAAGAGATAAAATGTAGTGTTGATATTTATATACCTACAACTGTGAAACCCACGTGATTCGTTTGCGTAAAGTTATTTCCCTACAAACCTTTTCAACCAATAGGGTTGCGAATTTACAAATGTTGTATAATATATCGTCTTTTGTTTTAGAGAAAGGCCAATTCAAGAGTACCCTAAACCGAAGAGTATGTATGAAGAATGTTATGAGAGTGAATGAAGCAACAAAAGTATGTCAGGATCGTAGTAAGTAGAAATCCGTGGTCTCTGCCTACCTCTATGGGAAACAATAGTGATTTTATTTATGTACCTATATGTACATCGCTTTTTTTCCAATACATTTTGAACATCAAATAAAAAAAATACTTTATTATGGTTTATGGAGTTGTTTTTGACATTAATAATAATAATAATGCTGGACAATCCACACAGCATCATCTAGCCCCAAGCTAAGCAGAGCTTGTGTTATGGGTACTAGATGATTGATAGACTTAATATAATTCATTACATACATAAATATTTCTATTATACATAGAGAATACCCAGAACACCCGAATTAATATTTGCAGACCATACAAACATTTATCCCAAGACGGGAATCGAACCCTCTTGCGTCGCTGCTACATATGTCGCCCGCCGCGCTACATCGGTCGTCAATCACAGAACAGGTACCTTTTTTGTAAGTACTTATAGAATATAATATAATACCCAAACTCAGAACAAATATTTCATTATCATCATCATCATCATCAACCGGTGAAAGCCACTACTGGGCATAGGCCTCTTCACACGTTTCCAGAAAAACGATTCTGAGCCCTATCTAAATCTAATATGTTATTATTACTATCAAATTATTGTTTATTGTGACCAAAGCTTTATAGGGACCACTAAGATTGATAGGTTCCGCAGTAAAGTTCAGGCACCTTCGCCGTTTCATTATGGAAACGAAATCACTTTTCGGAATTACCATAAAATAACCTGGGTAAACCATGGCTGGTAAATTTTGTTATTATTTTCCAGACAATTTGATCTATCATGTCATCAGCATGAATTCTTTTTCAGACCACTGCTGGTGAAAGACCTCCCGTTTTAGGGGTATTGCTGTAGTCACCTTGCTTTGCAGGCGATTAGTGACCGTATGTTTTTTAAGTGTACGTGTTGGAGAAACAACCAGATGGCGAGCGGGCGAATGTTCGCCTGCGACGCAAGAGGTTGCGGGTTCGATTCCCGCCTTGGAATAAATGTATGTACGCTCTGCAAATATTTATTCCAGGTGTTCTGGGTATTTTCTATGTATAATAAAAAATATCTATGTATGTAACGTATTGTATTAAGTATATCAGTCATCTAGTACCCATAACACAAGCTCTGCTTAACTTGGGGCTAGATGATGCTGTGTGGGTTGTCCAGCATTATTATTATTACTATCTACATTTAAAAATCACAGCAATGCCCTACTTTTCCCTTTCGAAAACAAAATGTCATGATGTCTCATGTCTTTCATTTCTTTGATATTCATTTAAGCATCAGATAGGAGAGCTTGAATAAATTAATTTCAATTCAGGTCGACTTTGTAAGGTGTCGTGATGAAAGTTTCAGCGTCTGCTGAAATGTTTGAATGTTTTAATTGACATCTGAAATGAAAAGTCATGTCTTTTTATTATCTACCACTTGAGTAGATTTGTCCTGGCTGACTGACATATCGTCATCATCAACAACAGGCTGTAGAAGTCCACTGCTAAACATAGGCCTGTTTCATTTAAATAAATAAAATAAATAATGCTGGGCAATCTAGCCCCAAGCTAAGCAGAGCTTGTGTTATGGGTACTAGATGACTGATATATGTACTTAATACAATACGTTATATACATAGATTTTTTTTATTATACATAGAAAACAGCCAGAACACCCGGAATAAACATTTGTAGATCGTACGAACATTTATCTCAAGGCGGGAATCGAACCCGCAACTTCCTGCGTCGCAGGCGGACATTCGCCCGTCGGGCTACATCGGTCGTCATAAAATCGCCTTCATCCAATTTCGCCATTAATTATGTTTGGTCAGAGCGGCTTGCCGTCCTGATAATTAAAAATACCATAATCTTGTTATTGACGGATCTCATTATTCGAAATTTCGATTTTATAAATTATTTGGCCAACTTTGATCGCTTTGAAACATTTATTTTCAAGTTTTCGGAACATGCACCGTACATCATCAGAATAAGATGACTTTTACTTTTATGGAACCTATATTTTGCAGGTGGGGTGTACATTTGTGCTACAACTACGAATAGAACCTGCACCTCTTGCACCTCTCCCTCAAATTAAACTCTTAATTTTACCGAATTTATCGACAAGCTGTCAACAAAGAAGATAATCGACAAAATATGTTGAGATTAGTTTTGTGCGAAATTCCATGATTGCACCACTCTGTATTATATCTTACTCGCTAAACGCGCGCGCCTTGGTCCGCGTGCAGTTATTTTTTTACAAACTTCGACCCCCGTTGCATATTAATATTATATTTATACATGATAAACCTATATCTACTAATCTATACGCTAGTAACTTAAAGGTAAATATTTAAAAGCTTCATCGAAATAAGTCCAAAGATGGGCGTGGTATAGGGGTAACAATAAATTATGACTAAGCATCACTTTGCAGGTGACGCACGTTATTAATATGCCCTACGCCTATCAGTCTGAGGCATAGCTTTGTTATGCATCATGTGCCTGTAATTCCACCGACACATACACCATTCAAACCAGAACATACTCTGTTTGGCATAAATAGGTATGGTATACTTAATAACGTATAACTTAAAACAAGCCCTTAATAAAGATTATAAATAATAATAATGCTGGACACTCCACACAGCATCATCTAGCCCCAAGCTAAGCAGAGCTTGTGTTATGGGTGCTAGATGACTGATATACTTAATACAATACATTACATACATACATATTTTTTATTATACATAGAAAATACCCAGAGCACCCGGAATAAATATTTGCAGATCGTACAAACATTTATCCCAAGGCGGGAACCCAACCCGCAACCTTCTGCGTCGCAGGCGGACATTCGCCCGCCGCGCCACATCAGTTGTCAAAAGAGCTCTAGGTACTACTTGAAAGTTATTTGTGAAATCTTAACTTATTTTGCTCCATCAATAAATTATTTACCTTTGTTATTTTTCCTGTCGTGTCTGGATAAACACTTCAAGTAAAATGTTATTTACTCTGTCTAGCCTCATTAAATTATAAGCCATCAAAGCATCTTGAAGTACTCTCACAGAAAGGAAGTCTAAGAAAATGGAGCGCTAATACCAATTATCATATTTTTCTTCAAGGGCTTCCAAGAAACTTAAGGATTGACAGTAACAAAGAATTTTAAGAATTCAAGAATAGAGCTCTTTGTAAAGATTTCGTTCGGGGAAATCACCATACTTATTTCTGTCACTAAGCAGCTCGCTGTGTGGTTCACATTTATTAGAATTGTGCCCTATGATGCAGTACTTTGCGTACCCGAGACATAGATGTCCAAAACTCGTAACAAAATTACATCAAATTCAAGATTCGATCGTCTTTCGACCGAATACTCAAACGCAATTTAAATATAATCACGTGTCAAGTAAAGAATTTTTGAAAGTCTTTCATTGCAAACTGTCAAAAAATTGCGACTTAGGACGTGATTAAATTTAAGTTGCGCTTAAGTATTCGGATGTTAATATCGAAAATGGTATTGACATTGACTGACAGGCTCAATTTTGACATCACATAAATAAATCAAATTCTAGTTTCAATCTCGTCTCAGCTCCGAAAAAAAACGTGAGTTGGGTCTTAGGTGTTGCCTACCTCACCTCATATACCTGTAATTTCACTGGCACCCCTTCGAACTGGAACACAGCATGCTGCTTCGTGGCACATATAGGCATAGTGGTAGTACTTCCCCGGACGAACCCTTTACTAAGATCTCTACTACTATAACAAGTCTACCAAAAACAACATACCTGCTGTTGGTAGAATTGACAGAAGTGTTGGATCGGCTGCGGCGGTTGCAGATGGAGTCTCCGCAGTTGACCACACCACCTTTGTTGGTGATGCTGAAGGTACGGAGACGGTACAGGTCATCGGACGCGCGTGGGTTGTACGGCTTCTCCGGGAGGGAACAGACGCGGGGACGCGAATGTTCTACCACTAAAAATAAAAAAAATATTAACAAAAACTACATTGAAGACAAAGTCAGGTTAGTACTAAACTCTTATTGGTTTAAAATTATCTGTCAAAACAATCGAAATGTAACAAAAGTTTTTATTTTTCTATCACATTTATAACATTTCCTTGTTACAAAAATAACGGTCATAGTTCATATTACAAAGAATTTCATAAATTTCTTTACACCGGGTCTGAAACTTGATCATTTGATGAAAAAACTCCGCTGGAAAATTACAAAGAGTTAAAAAACTAATGAGTTTTATCAAAGGAATAACAGTATTAAAGCATTAGCTTCTAAAAAACGAAGACTGGCAAGTTACGGTCGTAAGACGCCACGATCTATGCGTTTAGATGTTTACAGGTGATAACAGTCCCAAAAAATAGATACGAGGGCTTCTTCGTACAAATTCAAAATCCGTTACTTAGTACAAAAAAATGGAAAACAATGTAACTGTAAATGTAACAATCTGTCAAGCATGATAGCCACGGCAGTTTTGAATGTGCAAAATGGAATGGTAGGTATAAATTCAAGGCATCCGCCTTTTATGGATTTTGATCATCAAAGATCTAAGAAGATGTGTACTGGCGTGCAAACGATTGTCGTGCGTCAATATCATTTAAAATGTAAAAGAACGGCCATCGGCTTTTAAGAAGCCAAGACTGAACGATAAAAGCAAATTCTTGCTTACATTTTTATTAAACGTTGTTTTCCAGATATAAACTTGAATAAGAATAAACTTATTGTGCAGGGTGTAAAAGATAACTCCCGGAAACTAAAACTTACAAAATCAGAGACCCTATCTGTCTTGAATATGAATAAATTCACTGTTAGACATAGGTGTCTTCATAAATGTCCAGCGAATTCCCGCAATCTTCATTATATCGTTGCGGAGGCATCCCAAGCTTCGTTTTTTGGTTCATAGTCACCCTACAAGTCTTTATTTCCATGCGGATATTGGTGGTTGTACGAGCTATTTAACAAATCTATTACCCCATACCAAAACTTCAATTCGCCCTATATCAAAACAAACTGTTGTACAAAACATCTTGTTTACTTAGGATAGGAATAAATAGTGACCAAAAACGTGGCTGAAAATTTAGGATGTCTGTTCAAAATTTATAATTTTTAAACCGACGATAGATCAACGATAATATGATCGCGGATAGTCTGTACCATTTCTCTCTCTCTACCAAGAAGGCTCCAAGTTATTTTTGTAGAAATTTATGAAAAAAGCCATTGTTCAGCAGTAGAGTTGAGTCTTCAAGCTGATAAAGATGATGTTTATTGATTAATTATTTATTTGGCAAGCGAGGTTTGCAGATCTTGGTTATTTTTCGGGAGTAGTATTTTCACACCCTGTAGAAACGAAATACGCTGAATAAGTTTAAACTTATCCGATAAATCATATCCCTTTGTTATGTTATTGATTGATCGTATTTCATACGAAGATAAAAGAAAAATATAGGCTCATGACTTTTTATCCCCAAACGCATTAGATAATAGACTTTTGTGTGAAGCTCGTTCGGGGAAGTACTACCATTGTACCTATTCTGCCGCCTAGCAGTGATGTACGCATTGCTGTGTTCCGATTGGAAGGTATGCGTGCCGGTGAAATTACAGGCACATGAGGCTTAACATCTGTATGCCTCAGGTTCGTGGACACAGAATAGTGCATCGCATAGCATGTACAGTTAACTGCACTAGAATGTATATATTTTGTAACTTTCACAAATGTAACATCAACGGTATCAACACCTCAAAAACTAAAAAACCATAAAATTTTTTGAATAATTGCCGTGTGAATTTGTAGCACCGTTGTAAACCCGTTTTTAAGGTTGCAAATTGTATACATTCAAGTGCACGTGACTTACAAGACAATGCTTTGTTATAGGTGATGATTGGTTACCATCAGGTGGGTTATATATCGGTTTACCAGCAGTATCATAAAAGAAAGAAAAGATATCTCTTCCGATCTCTGTCTCTTAGTACTCGCTCAAGAGATAAGGATCTAGATAAGGAAAGAAACAATTTATTTTTCCCCAATCTACACAAATTGCACACATGGCAGGAGGCACATGAAGGAAGTAGGTACATTTTAACCTAAGTAAAAATTAAAAAATCCACAAAAACTAACCTAGGACCTAATCTACCTACTTAACAGTAAAGTTTGTGTTGCTTGGGGTCAAATGGGTCCATGTCTAAGCTGTATGCAGAATTGCAATAAAATGTGCAATGGTTTTCAGACAGAGCCTATGGATGTCTCATGAACGTCAAATGTACGACCGTATAATTTTATCCAGCACCCATATTTTGCAGTAGTTAGTATTCCATACATAACATTGCCGTTGCTAGAATTCTAATCTGTTTCTTTGCAATATTTCCAACGTTTGAGAGAACTGGCGTAAACAACATTATCTTGAAAAGGAATAATCAGCGATGAAATTCTAAGAAACAACGACTGACGACTTAAGGCAGAATCACACAAATAACGACCCGGTCGGTGGGCGGAGGTGGTAAAAATCGCTATTCCTGGAAATATATAGGCGAGGCCAGTAGGGCTTATAACCAGCAGTGGACTTTTTCAGACTTCTGATGAGTACCGTATATTGCCCCCAAAGCTGTTAAAAGAGCTGCAAAACGGTACGTACCTGGTAATTCAAGAAAGTTAGACGTCCTCCTCTGCCGACCCCTCATCGTATTCTGGAAGTTCAGAGGCCCTATATCTTCCACCGAGTCACAGTTCGACACAGTAGACTCCCTAGACCCTCGTCGGCTGGCTAGATAAGCCAAACCTCCTTTTATAGATCCTCTACGCATGGGCGAGCAGGGTCTACTAACACTGGCCGTAGTAGACCGAGTATGCTGCGTATCATCTGTCAGATCTGTCAAGTCTGATGTAGATTTCCGGTAAATCTTGGAGGTGGAAGTCGTAGTGGCTTCATCATCAGCGTCATTGACGACGGCTGATGGAGTTCCGGGTACAGCATCTATGGTGGAATCATCAGTATGACTTGAGACAATGCTCGGAGATGACACCATGCGTGGAGAGTTGATCGTGGAATTGGATCCAAAGAATTTCCTGGTTGTCTTCGGGGAAACGTAACCAGGGTTTGTGTGTATGTGAACAGGAGGTGGTTTTGGGGAACGAGATTTCTCCCGACTGTGCTTCAAAGATGCAGTATACTGAAGGTTTTGCTGACTTCTATCGTAGCAAGGACTCGATCGCCCTGATGGTGACTTATCGAGGTTAATATGCCTTGGGCTCATGGGGCTGCGATAGCCGTGGGCTAATGGACTTTTGGGGGGGACACTGTATCCTGATTGCGGAGTGTAATAGCCCGGGGAGGAATTGCTGGAAGCGACTGAAGGGCTTTTTTGGGGGAAGATGAAATGGCGGGGGCTTTTTGGGGTGTGTGGTTTGGGGGAAATGGGAGGATAACCTCCGGGGCTGTTCACTGCCATGTTCACTGGTTCATTTCACTGCGTCTACCTGTAAAAAGAAAAATTGGTTATTTTCTATTTTACCGTAATAAAAAGAGAGTACCCTATTTATCTGGTTCACAGTATATATTTTACGGATGTGGCGCGGCGGGCGAATGTCCGTCTGCGACGCAGGAGGGTGCGGGTTCGATACCCGCCTTGGGGTAAATGTTTGTACGGTCTGCAAATATTTATTCTGGACGTTCTGGGTATTTATACCCACCGCGCCACATCGGTCGTCACATTTTTCAACCGCTCTGGACGCAACTCTGCTAGAATTGCTAGAAATTACAACTAGATATATGTTTTAAAACTAATTCTTATGCTTTCAACAATAAAAAACATTTTAATTTGACTTATTTGAGTAGAAGACCGTGCAATTTCATATTGTACATATTTTTTCTCTACGTAACATGATTTATCTGGATTAAATATCAAAAACATCTTCATATAACATCATATAATTTATTGGTCATAACAATACTATTTATAGTCCACACGTGTAACGTAGGTATACGTTGACTGACCTTAACTAACACGGTTACAGAAGCACCATTTACCACATTTTTAAATTAAATAATAGAATTTTTGTGTCTAGTCTGTGTTGGTTGTGATGAGAGCGTTGTATAGTTGTGGGTTTGATCCCAACCGAAGGTAAATAGTTTTCAGACGAATACCAGATGTTTGTCTGTCTGAGCTGCAGTATTCTTATTAAGAATGTATACACAAAAAAGTATTTTGTCATATCTGGTTCATAAAGTACAAGCATATCTGAGTTTGGGGCTAGATGGTGTAGTGTAAAGTATTCACCAATAGTAACAAAAAGTAGGTAAAGCTAGATTTATCTAGTCTAATCTTCTAGTCATGCTCACATTTTACTGTAATTGATACATGACAAGTTACAAGCTCATAGCCGCTAAATTGGGGTTTCAGTCGAGGTTTTTATAATTGAATTCTTTGAAAATACAGAAATAAAACATTTCGAACTGCTACGCGGGCTCTACACTAATTGCTACGAGTTGCTACGCTGCTACGCCGTAGCATACATTTGATTTTAGAGTGAAGAGGAAGAACTCTTGACACGAATAACTTTGAATAAATATAAATCCGATATTTTTTTGTTATAGCGGCAACAGAAATGCATCATCTGTGAAAATTTCAACTCTCTTATCATCACGATTCATGAGATACAGCTTGGTGACAGACAGGCAGACAGACAGACAGCGGAGTCTTAGTAATAGAATCCCATTTTACCCTTTGGGTACGGAGCCCTAAAAAAGGCTATAAAATATGATATTCTTCGCACGGTTTCAAATATCTGCTCTAAAAATAAGTTTTCTAGGTCATGGACTTATTGCTCAAGTAATGCGTGGATAATATACCTGCCTATAAGTACCTAAACAGTTTCGGCATAATCAAACGGTGCCAAAAACATAATAATATATAATTTAGTTTTATATAGGTATTTGTACCTATTGTAGATAATTTATGAGAAAGAACAGTGCTTTTATACCCCCTCCATGGTAGTTTTTTTTTTTTAATGTGACTTGTTAATGGAACATGCAGATGGTCCACATGATGTTAAGTGGTTACCATTACCTATAACAGAGTATTGTCTCGCAGGTCGCGCTCATTATAAACGTGCTCTTACGATGCACTACTCTGCGTCCATCAACCTGAGGCATGCTGGTGTTAAGCCTCGTGTGCCTGTAATTACACCGGCACCCACACCCTTCAAACCGGAATACACCTTCACGTTTAACGCAACCTTGCTGGAAGTCGCATAAGAAGTATTACTTCAAATACAATAAATAAGGATTTGTCCCAAATTCACGTCACACTCCGTGAATGGGTTGCGATTGCTTTGATGTGGTCCATTCCATGTGTACCAAGTGAACTGCCGTTTGTTAGAGGGAACAAATTACGGGGCGGAAGTCGATTTATTATGTCAACCTTTACATTTAAGTGATGTTTGTTGGTTTCATGTTTGCTGTACAAGCTATTGGGTGTTTGTGGTCAGGAAAAATGTATGACATACACGCAAACATGCAAATACAGGCGGTACAATCATCCACACGTGGCAGTCAAACAACTAACACACAAACTTAACGCTTTGGTATTGGCCATATTTGACAAAATAGGCAAATAAGGCCAATGTTTTGGCAAATATACTGTCCACACGTGATACTTGTTTGCCGAATATGCCAAATACAAATAGCCATGTGAAGTGCCACTATTAGGAAAAATATATGACGTACACGCAAACATGCAAATACAGGCGACCATCCACACATGGCAGTCAAACACCAACACACAAACATTTACCCGTCCGTACCGTACAGGTCAAATGCTAACATACGATCCCACCGAGGACAAACGTTTGTGGGATGAACATAGATGTTTGTCTTTTTTCTGGATGTTAGATTGTATTTTAAGTATGTATTTACAAAAAAAACGTATTCATATATTATATCAGTACGCTATGATAAGTTTGGAGCTAGATGATGTTGCGTAAAAATTTCCACAAATATTTATATTTGTGCTGCGAAGCAGTTTGCTATGTTACTCTATGATATTTCATATGTGTCAGGTTACAAACTCAACGCTGCTGCTAGAATACTTACTGGTATTCTCACTTTATTTTTCATCATGGTTTCAAAAAAAATAGGGATCTTTACTAAAACCCGTGCGAAGGAACGCGCCGTTAGTTATAAAATAAACGTACGGAGAGTAGTTTTCCTCATAGCAATACACCAACTATACAAATAGATATAGAATGTACATAAGTACTTAACATTACGGTTTCCCTAGACTCAAATATTTGAACATCCGGTCGTGCCCTGCGGAATTCTTGAATGAAACGGGTTCGTACTTTAACGTTGTATGAATAATTTTGTAATCTTAACTCAAGTCACGCATGATTTACAATTTCGTGGGATGTTTACCAAAATTATAGTTCACGGATATTTGCTTTAAAGACGTATGTTCTGAGCCTGTGTGTTATCTGTATTCTAATTATGTATTTACAAAAAAAAAAATTAACATGCATCTAATATAAATGAGCAAAACGCACGTGAAGTTATTTTCATAAAAACTTTAACCCCCACTGTACCCGTTTAGGGATTGAATTACGGAAATTCATTTCTTAGTACACCTTTATGTACCAAGCCAAATATACCCTGAATTTCAAGTCTCTACGACCAGTTGTTTAGGCTGTGCGTTGTCTCTATTTCAGTCAGTCAACCAATCAGTCAGGACAAAGGTTCTTATAATTGATATAGATAGATCATTTAAACAGCGTTAGAGGAAACTTTTTTTTTACTCATACCTCTATTTACGAACGCTGTAGTACCTAAAAAATAATATAAGTATCATATAAGTATCATATTAGCTATCTAGTTCCCACAATACCAGTTTTGCTTCGTTTGGGGCTAGAGAGTAGAGAGTGGTGCGTCAATGTTTGTCAATATTTATTATTTAAAATTACAGTGTTTTGTCTCTTTCGATCTTATTTGAAACTTCTTGTCAATGCAAAAGACAAAACACGGTGTAACTACAGAATACTTGTGGCAGAATACAAGTGTTGACCAGAATACTATACTAGTGACAGTGTGTCCCACACCGTGCAACAAAACTGAGCCAGGGACTTAATTCACCCCAGCGCATTAAACTATTCTTTTACCGCCACTTATTTCAAGGTAGGTAGTACCTACTGAGTACCAATATCTCTCTTTCATTTTGTAGCAAGGTACGTAAGTAGGTAGGTATGTACTTGCTCTATATAACTTAGGTAGTTTTAAGTTTCCAAACGTAAGTAGGTAGGTAAACGATCATAGTTATGCCTGTTTGGGTCAATAAATTATCGTAATGACATATCTTCTTCTTCTTCTTTTTTTATATGGCTTCTGTGGATTTAACTTCCACAATTTTGCCAATGTCAGTAATGTCATCCAATTCAAATTTCGAATATGGTATTCTCCAAATGGTATTCTTTGAAACTCACTTTTCAAGCTGGCCCAATTTCGACAATCAAATTCTATATAGCTACAATGTCATCTCAGCTATAAAGAAATACGTGAGTTAGGCCACTTGTCTTGAGCTTCATGTGCCTGTCATTTCACCAACACCCATACCCTTCAAACCGGAACATAACAAGCTACTTAGCGGCAGAAATAGGCATACTGGCAGTTCTTCCCTAAATGAAACCTTCACTAAGACCTTTACAAAAGTAAATAGGTTACTTACGTACAAATAGAACATACAGAATCCACAGAGTTGCTTTAAGTGTGTTTTCGTAGAAATTTGTAGGTAGAACATAAAGCCATTTGTAGATCTTGCACAACCCTATCCTGAATTCCCTGATTCAATAGTAAGAGCTCTTTACAAATCGATCCTGTAAAGTGGCTTATTCGTTCCACGTGAAAGTTCTAAGGCTGTAGACAATGTTACATCTTATCGACGACCGATGTGGCGCGGGGGGCGAATGTCCACCTGCGACCCTGCGACGCAGAGGTTGCGGGTTCGATTTCCCGCCTCGGGATAAATGTTTGTACGATCTGCAAATATTTATTCCGGGTGTTCTGGGTATTTTCTATGTATAATAAAAAATATCTATGTATGTAATATAGTATTGTATTAAGTATATCAGTCATCTAGTACCCATAACACAAGCTCTGCTTAGCTTGGGGCTAGATGATGCTGTGTGGATTGTCCAGCATTATTATTATTATTATTATTTACGACTAGTATACAGAACCCTCCTTGCTTGATTAGGTGCTTAATTAGCTAGAAAAGTATGCTTTCACGCTACAGTCTTAGCATTACTATGTCTCTAAATGATTTATATGTGCATGGTCATTTATTGTACCAACGCGCAACGCTATGTTCCGCTTGCTATATTTGGATTGTATATTTTTTAAATTTAAAGTAACCTGTAATTGACCATACTATACAAAATTATCTAACCTTCGTGAGAATACGTTTTATATCGCTGTTGGTTTCCCAATAAATAAATTAACCCTAAAAATAACTTTATACCATACTAATTGGTTATAGAAATTGTTTCAAAATGAATTTGAACATAGCCTAATTAGAGCCTAGACAAGGCTCACAGATTGGTTGAATATTATTAGAGTAAATAATTTCATGAGAAATACTACTGCGTCGTACCTAATCCTATCGCCAAGCAGTAGCTTATTGCTTGATGATAAGGATTACGTCGGTGCAATACTAAGCACATGAGACTTAACACCTTTACATCCAAGAAACCGCAACGCAATGCTACATAAGGCATGTACAGTCAGCTACACCAAAATGTATTTAATTCGTAACATTTAAAATGGTATATAATTACATAAAATCTGTTTAGAGAATCTATACAAAGCTAATTAAGTAATAAAACATTGTACGGTAAACAGTAAAATCACGTCTGTTTTCTATAGGGTTAGGCAGAGACAACGGATTTCTACTTGCTACGATCCTGACACATCTTTTTTGCTTCATTTACTCTTATAACATTTTTAATACTCCTTGTCCTTTCTCTAAGGTCAAGTATAAGAAAACCAAATAGCATTTGAGCTTCATCTAATTCCACCAAAGTGCCTTTGCCCGGCACTAACACAAAACAAGATCAATAAAAATAAACCTTTCATTTTTGGTCGCGTGTAGTTTTGCAACCCATCAAACATTGTTACGCCCCGGAAATATATGAAATTCATTCGGCTAATTGATATAAATGACCAAATACATCCATCCATCCATCAGTCAGCAATGCATCGCTCACAGATTCACAACCAACTAATGATGAAATACCACAGAGCTTTCAGTCAAACTAAAATAGGCAGATACTGTAAGATCCGTATTTTATATTACTGGCTCACTATAACACCAAACCAGTATCCCCGGTACGCCTCTCGTGTCTGGTTTCCCTCCAAAACCCCCATCACGTCCCGCCAAGTCGTAAGGCTGACATTGACATGTTTGAAGTTTGACACTGACAGTTACCTAACCGCTTGTGCACATGAGACAGGGTAATATTATCAACTAGATAGATACAAACACTACAGGTACTACAGCGTGGTTTTTTGAGAAGGGTGGTGAAAAAAAAAGTTGTGAAAGGAGTAATCGCTTGTTTAAAATTAGGCTGGTTCGATACACAAGAGGAAAAAAACTATACAGGCTGGTTTTTGAGGAGGGTGGTATAGGACAAGTCCGAAACAACGCAAGTTAAATAAAAGTCGTGAAAGGAGTCATGCCCTCAATTTATAAGAAAACAACTGCATATTTGTGTTTTTTTTAATCATTTACTTTTAATGTAAGTTCGAATAGGAGGTTAGTTTTCTTCCGTGTAAAAATAATAAATTAGTGAAAATTTGCTATTTTCTTTCATTTTTAGTAATACTTTTGTTTGTAAAGAATGATCCTTATAAGCAACGAAATGTATTTGTTCAATAATTCAGAATGTTTTTTTTTAATCATTCGTATCGATTTTCGTCAAAAGTAAAAGGTTTAAAATAAAACGAAATATGCAGTTATTGTTTTCATATAAATCGAGGGCATGACTTCTTTCACGTAACTCGCGTTGTTTCGGACGTGTCCATCACCGCCCTTCTCAAAAAACTCCCTGTATATAATATACTAGCGGCGCGTCCCGGCTTCGCACGGGTTTTAGTAAGGATCACTATTTTTTAAATATAATATAGCCTATGTCACCCGGGGATAGTGTAGCTTCCCAACGGTGAAAGAATTTTTCAAATCGGTCCAGTAGTTTAGGAGCCTATTCAATGCAAACAAACAAACAAACAATCAAATATTTCCTCTTTATTATATTAGTATAGATATAATTTACGCGATAGCGTTTTCGAAGAAAATAACATTTTATTTACTTAAGAAATAGAGTCCCCAACTTTGTAGGTACACAGTCAAAGTACACTGAAAGCTAAATGGATAGAGCTCGACTAATCTCGTAATGGCTGAGAAAATATGACTGGTTTGCTTTCATATAGAATTCATCTATTTCACTTTGGAAAATTAATCATTATTAAACTAACTAGTTTATTTTGAAGTCTATAGAGCATTGTATGACGTATTCTACCTCATAATAATAATAATAATAATGCTGGACAATCCACACAGCATCATCTAGCCCCAAGCTAAGTGACTATTATGTAATTTTAAATATTGCACGCCTAGAATTAAGCAGAATACATTGAAACACATAATATAATAACTGTCATCTTTTTAACATATTTCATGCAATAAATAAATACACAAAACACAATATAGAATACACACATGTATTATAAGCCGAAATATACTAGTTCTATTAAAAAAAATTACTTTAGATGAAAAAGTATATAATATAATATATTAGTTTTAAGTAATACCTACTTTAGTTAGTTTAAATTTAGAAAATAAGAAAATTATTAGTAGATAATCTATGATAGATTTATACTAAATACTATTGTACATCTGTCATCTAGTACCCATAACACGAGCTCTGCTTAGCTTGGGGCTAGATAGTGCTGTGTGGATTGTCCAGCATTATTATTAAAAAATTTAAATATACTTTGACTTTGTCTTTTGACTTTGCTCGTATAAAACTGATTACATTTCAAAATGTTTGACCAACCACATCGCCTTTGCTATCATAAGTTATATTTGTTCCTTTATGATAAACCCAATATCCCTGAATACATAAAGGACATCCACGTCATCATGTTTATGAACACACCGAATCAATAAGTTTATCTATTGATATCAGTTTGATAAGCCAATGCCATCGAGTTAATAATATGACCTGGCGATTACTCATAGTTTTACTATAACATAAATGCGAAAGTTTGTATGGATGTTTGTTACTCTTTCACGCAAAAACTACTGAATAGGTTTTAATGAAAGTTTAGTAAATAATAATAAATATTTGTGAACGTTTTTAGATAACATAATTTAGCCCCAAACTAAGCATAGCTTGTACTATGGGAACCAGATGACTGATAGAATAATTATATATAATTATATAGTAACATGGGCTGACGTACGTGCCATAAAGAAGAAGACAAGACACAGTGTAACAAGTTGCGCCGAGTTTATTAGTAACAAGGTTATTCCACATTCCATACAGTATCAAACTTAGTATAATAAAGGAGTATTCATTATACACATAAAATACTGCTTATTATCAGGTAATTCAATTTCACAGGTGCTTCTCGGCATGTTGCTAATTAGTTTGAGATCGCGTTACTGAACTTATTATATTGTACCTACACCTACGTATGTACCAACATTATATTCATGTGTACGAATTATAAAAATCTTTGTCCGAGTTAATTGATTCAGGCGTGACTTTGCGGAAGTCCATTGTAATACTATAAAAGAGACGATTTAATATATAGTACTATTCCGATACTTCAATCCTTAGATACCGACACGTGTTTCGCTTCTCTAGTGTTAGTGTTCCTGAGGATGCTTCGCAGATGTTTAAGTGCGTAGAGGTGCACTCAGAAAGGAATTTCCAAAATTCAACCCCTAAACGTGTATAGCGGGGGTTGAAGTTTGTATGAAAATAGCTTCACGACGACAAAACGCGCGCGTTTCGCTAGTAAATTATATTTATTCCGATCGAGTTTTCGAGCTTCAGAGCGTGATTGAAGCACAAAGATCTAAACATTCAAACATGCAAGGTTTCACATTTATAATATCAATAAAATACCTTCCTATGCTTGTATACCTATAACCTTCTCCTGTATACGAAGATAGGTAACACAATTTTCGCAAAGTGCACTCAAGCCTCGAACGCAAAACAGGAGCAAACTTAACCTTTTGTTTATGTAAGAACCTTTAAAGGTTGACTAACCATATACGTATGCATGCACAAACATTCAAAAAACATAAAATAAAACTTATTATAATTTACAATAATAATAATAATAATAATGCTGAACAATCCACACAGCATCATCTAGCCCCAAGCTAAGCAAAGCTTGTGTTATGGGTACTGGATGACTGATATACTTAATACAATACATTACATACATAGATATTTTTTTATTATTCATAGAAAATACCCAATTCCAAATTCCAAGGCGGGAATCGAACCCACAACCGCCTACGTCGCAGGCAGACAGGCGCCCACCGCACCACATCAGTCAAACAATACATATAATTAAGCAGACATTTTGTGCGATGAACACAGATGTTTATTTCCGTGACTGGGTATTGAATTGTATTGACAAATAAAGATATCAATCATCTAATTCCCATAGCACAATCTTTTATTAGTTTAGTGTTGTGTCAAATGTACACACATATTTATTTATATTTAAACCTAACATTACACGTAATTTCTTTATGTTTTCAGATCATGCAACATAATGGAGTTCCGGCCTGGAATTCAAAACCACACTGCCCGCACCTCTCGCCAGACAGTCCACCACCATGCCATAGATGTCGTCGTTAAGGTAATTTAAGATTGCGAATTGGAGAAGACAGTCTTTTGTTGTCTCAACAGCACTGTCAGCTTAATTCTCCGTCAAATTAATATCTGAAAAGGCCATCGAGTAGAGAGCCATTGAACGCAACAGTCGACTCTAAGGGTTGCGTTGGAGGGCTCTTAACGGCGTGCCAAAGGTGGACCCTTAAGCGCTTAAGGTTTAAGACTGCATTTACATAAGACGCCGACCATTGAACTGCAGCCTGAAAGTGTTGGGTATAGTCCTCCTTTATAGATTCCCAGTAAGAACAGTATTAAGCTGATCACACTAGATACGACCCGCGTGGATCGGCTGTTTCAGACATTTTGCATGGGACAGACAGAGACAGAGGGAGCAGACCCAAGCCGTCTGCTCTAGTGTAATCATATTCAAAATGTCATGTCAATTTTTCTAGTGGGTCTAACTTGACTCTACTTTTCATGAACATATTATCACAACCTTTATAAAGACACCAGCAAAACGCACGCAACTTTGTCCGCATAAAGTTACTTCCATAAAAACTTCAAGCGCCACTATAGACAATACAATACCCAAATACAAGCTGTTTGTGGCGATTGTAGATGTGTGGTTTTCTAGAAAGTACCGGTAACCTGTTTTCTATAAAAACTGGGTCTAAAATCTGGCCAAGAGTGGTTGCTACTTGAGGTTTACGACAAATGCGGTTTTTGAGTTTATTGATGGTTACTCATTATGGAGTCTGTCACTAAACCCTTGTCACGCGTGATTTATTTAGCGTCTGCTCGGAAAAATGATAACTGAATTTTCGTATTGTAGTTTTGGGTTACACTGCGGGGTTTTGGTAACCCATTCCACAGTCAAGCTATTACTGCCTAGCATGCTGCGTAGTGTAACTCAAAGCCACAATACGAAACTAGCTTAGCTTTTTTCCGATCGGACGCCTTTCATAAAATGAGGGTTTGTTCCACAAGGCTCTGAATTCATTATCTTTAGAATCAGCGAACCGATTCTAATTAAATATCATGGCTGGATTCGTTATCTGTCATCTCTGGAAGCAGCATTGTATTTTCATTTTAATTGTTATGTTATTTTAAGTTCTGTTATGTCTTATTTTATTCAAAACAAATTCTTATTTCATCTCAAGTTATCATGAGTAGGTCCACCATCTGGGGTCCGCTTATCGTTGAATTTTGGGACACACTGTATATCGATAGCTCAACTGTTTTGTAATGTATGTGGCGCAGCGAGCGAATGTCCGCCTGCGACACAGGAGGTTGCGGGTTCGATTCCCGCCTTGGGTAAATGTTTGTACGATCTACAAATATTTATTCCGGGTGTTCTGGGTATTTTCTATGTATAATAAAAAAAATCTATGTATGTAATTTATATTGTATTAAGTATATCAGTCATCTAGTACCCATAACACAAGCTCTGCTTAGTCATCTAGTACCCATTACACAAGCTCTGCTTAGCTTGGGGCTAGATGATGCTGTGTGGATTGTCTAGCATTATTACTACTTCTAAAGTAATTTTGTTTATCAAACCGTGAGTAAAAAGCCCTGCTTGCTATGTTCCTCTTTCATAATGTCCCTATCTATAATTTCCCCCTGTCAGGTTCAAGTGGTACTCAGACAACCTTTTCAGAGAGGTCAGAGACTGGTCAGATGCTTAAAAGAAAAGCTTCAAAACTTTTATTTCAGATAAACTATACCTATTTCGCTTAAAGTTTTAAGTTTCAGAAACAAATAATTGTACTTTATTTCTAACTAGTGAATTCGTTTAGTTTAGCTTAGTCTACTTTAGTTTTGGAAGCTACTTTTTGAATTCACGAGAAGAAATATAAAATAAAATATATAGATGGGGATTTTCATGATTGTATCGTGGATAGGCGACCTTAAGGCTAAAAAGAATTATCTTATCGTAATTTCGATGTACAGAAAGTATAGCACAAACATAAAACAGGGACTCGTTGTTGTTAATATTATTTATGATATCTGAAACTGTGAGTATGTGCCAAATATAATAATTGGACGTACCACTGACTACCCTTATTAGACATCCTCGAAGAATCTTGAGTTCGTAATTGCCCCCGATCTGAGGAGATGTCTACCGTGCTTGGAAATTAAAGTCGTGATGTCATTTATTTTATTTAAGTAGGTATATGTGAAAATATCAACAGATTACCAACAAGGCATAGGAAAAAAGGAAAAAAGTTGCAAGCCCATCGCCACTACTAAAATACTAACTGGCTTCCTCACAATGTTTTTCCTTCACCATTTGAAGCACTGGCATAGCGCACATACATTTTTCGAACAAAAAAATCCAATGGTGCACGACCGGATTTGAACCCACCACCATAAGATCAGAAGGCGGGGTCAATCCCGCTAAACCACCGGGGCTCTACCGGTGCAAATTATATTACTCATTATAAACTTTTCTTGACTTTGTGTTTACTAATATAAGTTGGTATATACATAAATTAATACTGTGATCCTATTATGCCTTGAAACTAATTAGTTTGGAAGTAAAACTTGCCTCTGTAACTATTACTGCTTCTGTGCTTAGAGTTTCGATGAGATATCAAATTGCAGGATTCTGGGAGTTAATTATCTGGACCAATCCGAGCGGCGGCGGGCAGTCTGTGTGCTCAAAGACTTGCTCGGTATAGCATGTTTGAGTGGTCTGTGATAGTATTCCGTTATTAGGTTAAAGCAACATGCCACTCCTGTACGTTATGTGGTGTAGATTTAGACGTAACTTGCTGATGGAACAAGCATATGGCCCATCTGATGTTAAGTGGTTACCATCGCTTATATTTAAGTATTACCTCGTAGGTCACGAGTTATTTATTATTTATTTATTTATTTCAATATCCTTGAAGAACCTCTATACTCAATACATCCACTGTCATCACATGGTATATACAAAATTCACTTAGATATAATAGTAGAATCACATGTGAGCCCCTTTAGGGCACTACTATAGAAGGTTGGCAAACCAAAGTTTTTTTTACCTAACAAAGCATTGCCTCGTAAGTCACGCACGCACGTGCCCTACAATGCACTACCTTGCCTCTACCAACCTGAGGTATATAGGTGTTAAGTTTCATGTGCCTGCAATGTCACCGGCACCCACACCCTTCAAACCGGAACACAGCAAGCTGTTTGACGGCTAGAATAGGCATGGTGGTAGTACTTCCCCGGACGAGCCCTTCACTAAGAGCTCTATTATTACTAGCTAGGTTTTATGTTTTTAATTTTTAATCCTTTTGAATGAAAAAAATACTTTATTGTACACACACCAGACACTAGTAATATAAAACAAAATAAAAGAACAGTTATAAAATGGAAGGCACAATGGGCAGCCTTATCGCTTATTAGCGATCCTTAATACCTTTTAATACCTTTTAATAGGTATTCTATAATTTTGCTCTAAACGGACATGAATCTCGAGTTGGAGCTAGTCTAGTGCAAAAACTAGTGCTATTTTTTCCATGTATACTCACAATACAGTTACGTTTTAACGTGGTTACCGTAGAGGCGTAGACCCTCTACAGCGTAGTACCTCTACGTCGTAGCGCTTCATATCGGTAACCCAATTAAAATTACCTTACAAAATACAGGTATATGTTATCAGAAAATAACCATAGAAGTTCAATAAGAACCTTTATTATCTATTCTTAAGAAGATCTATTTTTACTTTTTGTAGTGACTAACCCTTAGGTAAGCAAGATTTAGCATTACAGTATGTTGATGCTATGCCATGTCTATAAAAGCATAAGTTCTTTGATCGCTACAAAACTGCAGAATTTTATTTATTTATTACAAGTTATTATTAGACAAAGTGCAAGAAACCAAAAAGAACACTAAAAATCGCTACACTAAGAATCTAAACACTAAGAATATATATACCCTTAACTACCCCAACCCAAAAACAGGACGCGCGACTCAGTGGCGTCTCGTCTCGCTAAACCGTAATTCATAATTTCCGCTCAATCGCACATCGCTGCGACTTTTTGCTTTTTCCGTGTTGTCCAAAACCCAAGTCGATTCAAAGTTAGAATGTTGGATTGATTGAAAGCTGTGATTTTATAGTGAAACAGAAAATAGGCTGTATTAGCTGCCTAGCCTTAGGTTAGTAATAATAATCTAAACTAATATTATAAAGAGGGAATATTTGATTGTTTGTTTGTTTGCATTGAATTGGCTCCGAAGCTACTGGACCGACTTGAAAAATTCTTTCACTGTTGGGAAGCTACACTATCTTCAGATGACATAGGCTAAAAAAATATTTTCAAAAAAATTAGGGATCCTTACTAAAACTCGTGCAAAGCCGGGACGAGCCGCTAGTAATAAATTTAGTCAAAGGATAGTTTAACAACGACAAAAAAAACATTACACAACATTATCTAACCCCAAATTAAGCATAGTTTGTACTATGGGAACCAGATGAGATAATAGAATACTTATATACTTTTTTTTAATATATACTTAGAATACAATATAACACCCAGACACAGAACAAATATCTATATTCATCACACAAAGGTTTGTCCTCGGCGGGGATCGAACCCACCACCTACAACACAGAAGGCAGGGCTACTACGAACTGAGCTGTGACGGCTGTCACTGTCTAAGAATTATTCAAAATTAAAACAATGTTCAGATAAGATCGCTGGTCTTATCACAAAGAGCGATCTCTTTTACCGCGTAACTGTACACCATACAAAGGCAATTCAAGAAACGACGTAAAAAAGCGAGCACGCATATTGTTTGTGTAAAACAGTATTATTCAGATTACAAATTCAATTTATATTTGTTAGCATCTATTTTTGTATCAACCAAGAATTATTCAAGGATATATTTAGAAAGCACTTGGTTGTCTGACAACCGCTGGGGAATAAAGGTTCTTGAGCAGCAACCCCGAATCAGAAAACGAAGTCAAAGTCAAAGTCAAAGTCAAAAAGCATTTATTCAGTAATATCCGCAGGGATCATCTTGAAACGTCTTAAATCTAGGTGAATCTAAGCGCCAGTTCCTCGCGACCAAGCCTAGAAGAACCGGCAAGAAACTTACGGCTTGGTTCCTACCGTTTTTTTGTATGATCCTGTTACAAAATAATAATAATGTAAATAATGAACGAATGTTGGATGTCCTCCTAGCTGATGGACTGACGACACAGGATCGCGGGAAGCCGGTGGTTGGAAAAGGCTCAAAATCGTTCTTCCTGGAAACGTATGGGAGGCTTATGTCCAGCTGTGAACTTCTACAGTCCGTAGAAGAAGTCAACGAGTATTACGATACAGTAGTGCTACTTGCTAGTATGATACAAATCAAACTCTTCATCGTAAGCATGGACTAATATTATTGACTATCGAAACGCGTGAATGAAGCTTTTTTATACAAACTTCAACCCCAAATACCTTCCTTTTATATACGTACCAAGATAAGTACACCCTGAAAATGTTAAAGTCTTTATGGTCAGGATGTCAATCAACCAGAGCAAAGATTCTTATAATTGATACAGATTTATTATTGTAAAATTATTTTTTATTGGTCAAGCGAGCGGAACGTGCTTGGCCGAAAATGCTTGTGTTCGTCTGTCAGTCTGTCTCTCTGTATTCGCCTGCAGGACGCATTTTTCAACCAATTTGGTCAAAAATTAGCACGCAAGGTTTTATTACTTTTTTTTAGTCGATTGCGATTTCTGGTTGGGGGGAAATAAGAGGAAGTTTGCTGTAACGTAATACATAGATTGATTTAAATTTTGGTAAAGGTAAAAGTGTCGGTATAAGGACTTGTAAAGTTAGAATTTCCTATCAACTCCATTCAAAGTCAAAGTCAAAGTCAAAAATCATTTCTTCAGTAATATCCGCAGGGATCATCTTGAAACGTCTTAAATCTAGATGAATCTAAGCGCCAGTTCCTCGCGACCAAGCCTAGAAGAACTGGCAAGAAACTTACGGTTTGGTTCCTACCGTTTTTTTGTATGATCCTTTTACAAAGTAATATAAATGTAATGAAACTCCAGTGTGGTGCCAATCTAACTTAATAAGGTAATTGCAAGACAAAAAACGTGTTAAGGCATTGACGTGTTTGCATCATAAAATGCCGCACCATAGCTATTATTTCGATCAGAATGCAATGAAACAACAGCGTCATACAATAAACTAATCTTGGAGTCATCGAAATAGCTAAACTAACTATAGAAGTTTTTATTGCATAGTTAATGGTACTCCAATTTAGCGCTCAGCATGAATTGTTTACTTGAGATGAACCGTGCCACTGTAGAGAGATACCAGTAGCTCAATTAAAGATACACCCGCACTAAAGTCAAAGTCGAAGAGCATAATCAGTACCTAATATCCGCAGGGATCATCTTGAAACGTCATAAAGCTAGGTGAATCCTAGCGCCTGTTCCTCGCGACTGGGGCCTAGAAGAACAGGCAACAAACTTTCGGCTTGGTTTCTACCGTTTTTAGGGTTCCGTACCCAAAGGGTAAAACGGGACCCTATTACTAAGACTCCGCTGTCTGCCTGTCTGTCCGTCTGTCACCAGGTATCTCATGAATCGTGATAGTTTCACCAGCGTCCATACCCTTCAAAGTTCCTAAAGTTTAAGCTTCACTTCATGTGGGGATAGATGGCGTTTGAAGTGAATACAAATATTGATTTATTGTAAGTTGCGATACTGAGAAATTTGTACTGTTTTGATTGTACGGCAGCAGTGATTGCTCAAGGTAAATTGTTTGTCCAAGTGTCACCCGGACAGCTCAGACTGTATAAACGAGGAGAACTGACAATTATGTTAATTACCTTGACGTTGAGTTTCATCCTAACCTCCAATGAAAAATGTCAGAGGCCGAATTATTTTGGAGATCGTACAAACATTTATCCCAAGGCGGGGAATTCAACCCGCAACCTACTACGTTAATAATATAATAATAATAATAATGCTGGACAATCCACACAGCATCATCTAGCAGAGCTTGTGTTATGGCTACTGATGACTGATATACTTAATACAATACATTACATACACAGATATTTTTTATTATACATAGAAAATACCCAGAACACCCGGAATAAATGTTTGCAGATCGTACAAACATTTATTCCAAGGCGGGAATCGAACCCGCAATCCTGCGTCGCAGGCGGACATTCGCCCGCCACACCACATCGGTCGTCGAATACGCTTAGCGTTTAGAGTTGGTTTAATACCACCTACGTACGACTAGTTGTTACGTGTAGTCCAAATTACAGATGTGGGTTTGAATCGATCACGGAGCGGGAAGCCTACGCGCAAATCGGTTATTAATTAAGAAAATATAATTATCCGTACATTATATACAATCTAATAGGTAGAAATATTAAACAATTTCAACGCCGACTGCGTAATCGAACGATTATCTACCTATTTTAGATAGAAACGGGATATTTACCATGATTTTTGACGATCAAACTCAAATAAATATTCCATTTCTATCCGAAATAGTGGTATTTAAAAAAGTTATATGTATAACTACCTACCTAACTACTCAATATAGTTATTGAATGAACGAGCAAAGCGAGCGAAGCGTCTCGGTTTCAAGCTTGACCGAAAAATGCTTTTGTCCGTCTGTCGGTCTGTTCTTGCCTAAAGGTCGCATTTTACAACCGATATTGACAGTAATAGGCACAGAAGTTCCTTAATATATTTGTTTTTTTGTCGATCGCAGGAAATTATCTTTATCTATCTTACAAAAATAGCGTATAATTTGTACAGTTAGCTGTTCTAGAATGTATACAATTCGTAACTTCAAACATGGTATGTCAGCGTTACAGCCAATACTTCCAGGTTAAATACACTCTACTGATCTACTGATTTTATGATATTTTAAGCTTTTTCCTGTGATTTACGATTATCTAAACATAAAACTTACAGTTATAACTGTGTGTAGGTGGTTGGTAGGCCATTTTTATATAATCAAGTTTCTATACGTAATAAATACTGATTTATTTTAGTTCTCATAACCTAACTATATACTAAAAATGCCTAGAAGAAATTTGCAAGATAGCAAGACATAAATTATCATGTAATAGCGACCCCGCCTTCTGATCATAAGGTCGTAAGTTCAAATCCAGTCATGCATAGGCTTACAATCTGTTACGTATGTAATATCAACTACTAGGTACATAATGTGGGTACCTAGTTGCCGAATTTAATGTTTGGAAGGGATCTTTTATTATTTTCTAGGGTTCCGTACCCAAAGGGTAAAACGGGACCGTTTTTGGATTCTTTACTGTTTTAGTGTTGAATTGATTGAATTTTGAATACTATTTTAAAGTATGTAATAGTTTTGTGCTACAATTTTGTACCTAGTTTCCATAGACAAATATATTTTATCTTTACCTTCATTTGTTTTTAAGAGTAACCCTACAGGTTGTCTACGTTACGCCTTATCGCTTGAGTTACGTACACTGCGCGGCATGTCAAGCAGTGATAACATGGCTATGAAACTTTTACCGAGTTACCCAGCAGTGAAGCTCAAACCGATAATGCGAAACTTCTATCGTTTTCTGGACCCAGCTTGACATATTTACGAAGAAAAGTACTGAAGCATCTATTCCACTGGTAATAAAAGGCCCAGCTTATCGATATAATAGCATGGTAAATGTTAGAGTAGTCTTCTATCGATGTTTTGATGTTGAGTTCTGTGTTGCCTACCCTCGTTTTCGCTAATAACGCGACAAGATTTTCCGAGAAGAAGAATTTCCAGTAAATCAGACTGGATTTACTGGAAATTCTTCTTCTCGGAAAATGATACTAAACTTACGGAGAGCAATTGATACTAAACTTACTTTGTAAAATGTTTGTTTATTTATTTAAATTGGTTAGTCAGTGTCAAAGTTTTTATTTCTTACTTTTGACTTTTGATAAACTGTTTAGCAAAGCCTTAGCATATACGTTTCTTCCTATACTATACCTACCTAGATACTCTAACGTGCGTTGGTTATTTCCGCTACGGATACGGATGTCCGTTATAGGTCGGAGAATCTAGCATCGTATTGACTTATAACAATAATGCTGGACAATCTACAGCATCATCTAGCATCAAGCTAAGCAGAGCTTGTGTTATGAGTACTAGATGACTGATATACCTACTTAATATAATAAATTACATGCAAACATATTTTTATTATGCATAGAAAATACCCAGAACACCCGGAACAAATATTTTCAGATCGTACAAACATTCATTCTAAGGCGGAAATCGAACCCGCAACCTATACCAAACCAAATACCAAACTACGCTTATCGTTTCTAAGAGTAGATTTCTGGATCATATTTAATCAGAAAATTTTAACAATCATAGAAATAGTTTTTGAAAATAGGATGAGTTGATGAAGAACGAAAACCCCTTTTATTTCATGTGGCTAGCTTTATGGTTGCTATGGTGTCGACAAGGAAATCACTTGATAAAATATGTCAAGGGATTTGTTTTCTGTCATCTTTGGAAGCAACATTGTATTTTCATTTTAATTGTTTTTCTAGTGTTATTTTAAGTTCTGATGGGTAATTTTGGTGGTATTTTAACCATCATTACTTGAGGTCTTAGCACAAGTGTGAACAATTGAAATGAAAGTGTGTTATGAGGCATCCTGATTTGAACGAAAATGTTTCCCTTTGGTTTTGAAGAAAAACGCCATCTTTTTCTTCAAAACCGATGACGGCTGACTTTACTTTTTTTACCGACTCGACTTGACTAAAAATAATTTATTCAACCCACTTGACATTGGCAAAATTGTCCGCAAGACGGACAGATGCCACAAAAAAAATATATATATGTCAAGGCTAGTTCTTTGCTAGCAGGTGTAAATTCGAGAAAAATCATTTTATCGATACGATAAAGTACCAAAGCTAAATGCTCGCACCACTGCACTGATGCTGTAATCTGTGTTACTAACGAGCTGAAATTGCTAGAACAGGGATTCTATAATGAACTGAAAGATTGCCTGGTAGAGATCGCTTTTAGCGATAAGGCCGCCCATTGTATTACTGCATTGTTTACTTTATATTCTTTATAAAATGTGTGTACTTTACTTGTGGTAATCAATAAAAAGTTATCTATCTATCTAATATTTTCTGCAAAGCAGGCTTTTAAGAAAATAGGGTACTACTGAGGTGACAACCGATGTGGCGACACAGAAGGTTGCGGATTCGATTCCCGCCTTGGGATAAATGTTTGTACGATCTATAAATATTTATTCCGGGTGTTTTGGGTATTTTCTATGTACCTATAATAAAAAAAATGTATGCATGTATTGTATTATGTATATCAGTCATCTAGTAGGTACCCATAGTACAAGCTCTGCTTAGCTTGGGGCTAGATGATGCTGTGTGGATTGCCCAGCATTATTATTATTATTATTACTATTAATAGCATCACTCACTCAATAATAACTCTGTGGTAGGTAAATCTATTGGTCACCCACCCATGGATTTCTGGATCATGGATTTCCACTGAACAAAACCATAAATTACAGGCAACGCATTTATCCTACTGCGGGAATCAAACCCGTTCCTAGCAGCATCCAAGGTCACGCGCGGTGAATCCCCAAAGCTTCCCGAGACACGGTAAATATCCCACTCAGTTTTGTCTTCATTGACGTTTAAAGTGGATAGTCAGAGGCACGTCCGACACCATTGGCACATTACCAACAAGTCACGAATACACAGGCGGTAATGAACTTGAACGTTACCAAAATAACCTTAAGGATTCGCATTGCCAAGGCTGGAGGCATGTGATATTTTATTCATACCATAAACTGAAATACCTACCCTCTAGAAAAACAACTGCCGATCAATAAGTCAAAATTAACCTACAGAGTTCAAAACAATGAATCTACCAACTAATCTAACACCTTGATAGTTTGATCTGCTTTGTCAATCACCTTAATGCCCCTTTCGATATTGCGAACTACATAAAGTAGCCTATAACCACAGAATACTTAGTAACACCTACGGCAGCGCAAATATTATTTTCATATTCCAATACTAGTACCTGAAGTTGAATCAACAGGTAAGTTGAAATTATCCACGAAAAGTGATAAAAAAATGACTTACCGATGTAAATTAAGATTTTGATGTGGTTTTTATACACAATACACAATTTTTTCACTCAATTTTCACTGAAAAACTGTCTGTTTGTTGTAAAAATTCACGGTCGAATCGAGCCGTGATTCGCGCGCGGGATCCTACGTCCGACTGACTGGGTTTACAAGGGAGGGAGTCGGTACCCTCGGCTAGTAGAAACTGCAGGTTATTCTGTGGTGCGGAGGTTTCGTGGTAAGTGCACAATATATAACTATACAGGCACCTGGTTAGTAACACAGAATAGTCATAACTTTAGCTTTTTTTGCACTGCCTATTTTTTTAGAACACCGGTGGTCAGTACTCTCAAACGGTGAAGGAAAAAATAGCAACTTGTAACGTATGAAATACCATACCATAGTTAGTATTCCATGCGTGATAGGTTGCAAGCCCGTCACACATTTGGTCACATATTGTTGTATCTGCCAGATATGTGTTCAAACATTTGAGCTCACAGTTTTCAAATAGACTTCACATGATGTTTAGTATGAGGTGTGTAGGTGATGGTAGCCCATCACCTACACACCTCATACCTATGATAAGGCACTGCCTCGCTTTAAGTGCCCTACGATGCTCTGTCAACTGAGGCAACTGTCAAGCCTCATGTGCCTGTAATTTCACCGGTATCCACACCCTTCAAACTGGAACACAGCAAGCTTAACACAGGTATCTGTGATATATGACACAGGTATATGAAGACCGATGTGGCGCGGCGGGCGAACGTCCGCCTGCGACGCAGGAGGTTGCGGGTTCGATTCCCGCCTCGGGATAAATGTTTGTACGATCTGCAAATATTTATTCCGGGTGTTCTGGGTATTTTCTATGCATAATAAAAAAAATATCTATGTACGTAATATATTATATTAAGTATATCAGTCATCTAGTACCCATAACACAAGCTCTGCTTAGCTTGGGGCTAGATGATGCTGTGTGGATTGTCCAGCATTATTATTATTATTATCTGCAGAAATCAGCATGGTGGTAGTACTCCTACTATTAAGAAGGTAAGACTATTCTTATATGAAAGCCTATGTGCAAAGCGATAGTGCTTCCAGGTTAATTATGCTTTTTGAAAATTACGTTAGTAAATTTTACTTATGTTAGTAATTTGTGTAAAGTAAGGTTATACTTTTTGCAAAAAGCGAGGCATGGAAAAAAAAGGAAGGCAGGCGAATCTTGTAGGATCGACGATAAATAAAAAACATATTGTAAAAAAATCACAAATACACTTTATTTTAACTATGCGTTACATCTTAAAATATACACAACATTGTGTAATATACCTGTAGGGGGATTCTGAGTTTTTTACGTTTTCCGGATAACGGATATGATAAGCGCCCCTAGCGGCCCATGGGGGTACTAGCGTATCTCCATACAAAAAGTTCTAGCTCGCAAACCGAAATCCGGAAAACGTAGAAAACTCATAATCCGCCTGCTGAAGTTACCACCGTCATAACATCACCAATTGCTTAAAACCCTAATATTTATTTTTACTTTAAATGTACGAATCTTGGACAATTCATGCATTTCAGATTATCTAATCTTGAATAGATCCGGAACTCCATGATCAATGTGTTCACAAAAATTAGCCTTTGCTCATTTAGCTGTTTAGTTATTTAATTTCGTAATAAGAAAAAAATTTAAAAATCTCAAATTGTTAATTAACTCTTGTTGCTGATTACAGTTCAACCTTCTTTACGCGTTTAGGGGTTGAATTTCAGGAATTCCTTTCTTAGTACACCTCTACGCACCAAGACAAATATACCCTAAATTTCACGTTCAGTGGTTCAGGCTATGATGTAAGTCAGCTAGGACAAAATCTTATAATTGGTATAGATATATATTTATCTTATCTGTGGGTATTTTGTCTACAAATTCTAACATGTGTACAATACCTCACGTTACACATCTTAGCCCGGCTGGAAGCGGGACGTATATATCACGTTCACGATCACGTTATGCATGCGGGATAAGTTTATAAATACGTATTTATATTTTTTAGGCCAAATCCTGTTATTAGGACTACAATTAAGAGTTTACTAGCTTCTAACCTCGCCTTGGTGTCACTAGAAAGTGTTTTTTTTTGCGATTTTTGAAGTGAAAACTTCTTTAGGCGCGTTGAGCACTTTTTGGGTGAATAAAAATCATGGAACTCTTGTCATCGTCACCGAACGCTTTCCATGAGCTATACCGATGACGACCGATGTGGCGCGGCGGGCGAATGTCCGCCTGCAATGCAGAGGTTGCGGGTTCGATTCCCGCCTTGGGATAAATGTTTGTACGATCTGCAAATATTTATTCCGGGTGTTCTGGGTGTTTCTATGTATGATAAAAATTATCTATATATGTAATGCATTGTATTAAGTATATCAGTCATCTAGTACCCATAACACAAGCTCTGCTTAGCTTGGGGCTAGGTGATGCTGTGTGGGTTGTCCAGCATTATTATTATTAATATTATTATATGTATCCTGTGTATATGTGTACTTTTTGGCCTAGTTTTCACTTCTATCGGCAGTCCCCAAAAACTGCCTTACTTTTGTAATCAGAATCACAGTCTGAATTCGCAGTTTTAGTTTTCGGAATTAGTTTTATTACACGCTGTATATTCCAAGTTTCATCAAAATCGATCCAGCCTTGGCGTGATTGAGTCCCAAATATGTAAGCTTTTGCATTTATATTAGCAAGATATGAAGTAGACCTCAAACGCCCGGCATGAGGCCTGGCTTTCTCCCAGGCCAAGCTTCTTTGGCGTATTTCTTACGACGTGGCTCATTGGAAGCTGGTTCTTCAGGTGCTAGAAATAAAGATCAAATTAATACACATAGTAAATAGGCGCGTCTGGGACACAGCTAGGTTGTACTGTGAAGGCTCGAACATTTGATAAATATTTTTATGATGAACATAATATAAATAAAAAAAGCACCAATAGGTATAGTGGGAATGACCCCACCTTCTAAACCTTAAGGTCGTGGGTTCGAATCCGGATGTGCAACAATGAATTTGTCTTACAAAAAAATTACGAGCGCAACGGCTGTTTTTCAAATTTAGCATAGGAATACTCACATTTTGCAGTATACCTATGCTAAATTTGAAAAATAATTGTTTTTTTTTATACAATGTGCTGATGGAACAAGCATATGGCCCACCTGATGTCAAGTGGTTACCATCGCCTATAACAAAGCATTGCCTTGAAGGTCACGTTCATTAGGAACGTAACCCACAATACATTGCTCTGCGTCCATCAACCTAAGGCATACAGGTGTTAAGCCTCACGTGCCTGTAATTACACCGGCACCCACACCCTTCAAACCGGAACACAGCAAGCTGCTTGGCGGCAGAAATAGGCATGATGGTAGTACTTCACCGGACAAGCCCTTTACTAAAAGCTCTACTACTACAAAAATTCCAAAACATATCACCGCAGTTAAAAGACTAAGATTAGATATAAACTTAAATAACAGCTTACCCGAGTTTGGTAATGGTGGATGAATATTCAGATGTGGTTCTGGTCCTTCTAACTCCACATCCGGCGCAGGATTCGGTAGGGACAGACCCAATCTAGAAGCAAAAAATAAGTATCATTTGACGACCGGTGTGGCGCGGCGGGCGAATGTCCGCCTGCGAAGCAGCTTGCGGGTTCGATTCCCGCCTTGGGATAAATGTTTGTACGATCTGCAAATATTTATTCCGGGTGTTTTGGGTATTTTCTATGTATACTAAAAAAATATCTATGTATGTAACGTATTGTATTAAGTATATCAGTCATCTAGTACCCATAACACAAGCTCTGCTTAGCTTGGGGCTAGATGATGCTGTGTGGATTGTCCAGCATTATTATTATTATATAGGTCCCCAATGCTTTACCTGGCTCCAATAAGGCTTAGATGAGAACTAGGTGCGGGTAGATCAGAATACAAATTCCCACCCCGCGATATCTCCTGCAGTCTTAGAGAGTGGTGATGTTGATCTGGAAAAAGAAAATTAATTAATGATAAGTGTTCAACACAACCTTATGAGCAAGGAAGAATAAAAATAACTTACTCTCATCAGCACTTTGTAGTTTCAATTTCCTTGCCGGAGTATTCGCGTTAGGCACTATGGTAGACTTGACCAGGTTCCTGAACCTCCCTATGCTGGGGTCTATATCCTCAGGGTTGATGATATCCACCTCCTCGTTGAAGGACACGTTCCGTTTCTGCTTCTTGGCCTGTCCCGTTGGCATTGAGGCTTGACGCTTGGTGCCTGTTGGAGGCTGTAAGAATGTATACCGGCTGTAGTAAAACCACTTCCGAATACTTCAGGAACGTGTAAAGTTACCTACAACAAGGTCTTATAAATTACCACTTGGCTGGCAGTCAATACATTTAGAGTAATACATTATTTTTCTGAAATTCCTATTGTACAACCAGCGATGTATTCCGTACAGCAGTCAACGACCGCGCAGTGGCGGCGACCACGAATGCAATGCACTGGTCAGATAATTTTCTTTAGATTGCTGCTGATTGCTAGATTGCTTTATGGTGATTTGTCGTTTTTAAATAAGACAATTAGATACTTCTGTATACCTATTTTATTGTTAACCGGTGAAATAATTTTTCAAATCAGTCCAGTAGTTTCGGAGTCTATTCAATGCAAACAAACAAGCAAACCAAAAATCAAAGAAACAATCAAATCTTTCTTTTTTATAATATTCTAGTATAGATTTGACCATTATTATATTGATTGATTGAGATTTGACCATGAAAAATAGTTACGAGCATAGATAGCGATGAAACAATTCTATAATAAACATAATTTTTGACTTACGTTGTCGAACTGTAGCGTAAACACCCCGCAACTTATGAAAAAAATTACGACTAACTATTGTCACCTTAAAACAAAAAAACTCGCAAGCTTCACTAACCTTCATAACATCGGTACCATCTTCAGTAGAAATACCCAACATAGAAATTCTTCTGTTGTGTGCTGTATTGAATTCAGTTAAGTTCTGAAAAGTGAATTTTACTTAATCATTTTGAGCGGGTTCATATTTTATCCTAAAATTAACAAGACAAATATACCCTGAAAATTTTAAGTCGCTCCAACTAGGTTTAGGCTTTGCGTTGCGTTGTCTGTATATCAGTCAGTCAGGACAGTGTTTCTTATCATTGTACTAAAAGATACTTACTAATTAAGTAATTCTTGGTCAAAGAAGAAATGGGTACCATTTAAGGCTTAGCTGGTTCAAACTGGTTTGACGAACGATGTGGCGAGGCGGGTGAATGTCCGCCTGCGACGCAGGAGGTTGCGGGTTCGATTCCCGCCTTGGAATAAATGTTTGTACGATATGCAAACATTTTTCCGAGTGATCTGGGTTTTTTCTATGTATAATAAAAATATCTATGTATGTAATATATTGTATTAAGTATATCAGTCATCTAGTACCCATAACACAAGCTCTGCTTAGCCTGGGGCTAGATGATGCTGTGTGGATTGTCCAGCATTATTAATATTAAGTTCAACCCCAGTTAAAGTTTGTATGAAAATAACTTCAAGCGGACAAAGACACGCGCGTTTCGCTGGTAACTGTATGTGAATACATGTATGTGTATAGTAGTGTTCAAAATAGTTGTAAATAGAAAAAGGCTTACATCTAATTCAGTCTGAGTTTCAGGAAGTCCCAAGAGCGCACCTTCTGTCTCAGTGTTCGGTAGATCTTCCATTATACCTCTTGAGTTGCCGGTAGGACGCTCTCTATAGGAAAGAAAAACATCATCACAACTTTATTTATCTACTAGCGGCCGCTCGCAGCTTCGCCCGCGTAGCAGTTTTTCCCGTTCCCGTTATTTTTTCGGGATAAAAAGTAGCCTATATGTTAATCCAGGTTACAATCTATATCTATCCCAAATTTCATCCAAATCGGTCCACTGGTTAGAGCGTGAAAGAGTAACAAACATCCATCCATTCTTACAAACTTTCGCGTTTATAATATTATAATAGGATGTTTTTGATAGAAACGGCATTATTTATTATGATTTTTGAGTTTGATTCCCGATATTTCGGCACAGTTGGATGCGCCATGATCACGGGACAAACAATCAAACCCAAAACTACACCCTGTTTCTATTCAAAATATTCTCAAAACCATAATAGTTTAAATTTTTTTTTTATTCTTTGCATGACTTTTTTATATGAGAAAAAGAGTTTTCAAAATGCGAAATTTTATTTGTAGTAGAGCTAGTGGAAAGCTTGTCCGGGAAATTATTACCACAATGCTTATTTCTGCCGCCAGTGTTGCTCTGTTTCCAACACCTGTATACCTCAAGTTGATGGACGAAATGTTTTTAGGGGATGGTAACCACTTAAAATCAGGTTAACCATCTGCTTATTCCATCAGCAAGTTGTATAAAAATTACAAAAAATTAAGATTCAATCTCATGTACCTTTAACAACTCCCTTTTGTTTCGTTTTGTAGCAAAGTACGTAAGTAGATAGATAGGTAGGTAGGTACTTGCTTTGTATAGGTAATGTAGTTTTAAGATTACGATTGTAAGCTATTAATATATGTTTGGGTCAATAAAATGCTTTTCTTTCTTTCTTTGAGAATCTAACAGCTTCATAGTTTCTAGCCTAAAGATGTCAGTATAAGATGCGCAAACTGTTTTAAAATCAATCACAGGTCAAAATCAGTTGTATTGAGATGAAAATAGACAGTTTAAAAAGACATGTTCTATATTGTCCATGACAGTTCTAAAACTTAAGTTACCTTATAATATAGTTTCGTGTTGAAGCACCAAAGTGGAAGTTTGAGTCTATAGGTAGTTGAGTAGGTTTGTAGGACTCTAGTCGCATTTGACCAATATAAGTGCCATGAGCTGAAACATACATTTTTTTAACTTTATCCAGTCCCAAGCTAAGCATAGTTTGTACAATATAAATTTTTCTTTTAAATACATACATAGAACACAATATGACACCCAGACAGAGAACAAACATCTATGTTCACCATACAAACATTTGTTCCTAGTGGGGATTGAACCCACCACCTACAGCGTAGCAGGCAGGGCTACGAACTGAGCTGACGATACCAATTATTTCGATTTACCACACTTGTGGACCACCAATCAGTTCATTCAGAACAGATTATTACTGTTCAGTTTCTAATACTTTCCATGTTAAGGTTGCCTAGAAGAAGTCGCTTACATTGATAAAGCTGCCCATTGTACTTTATTAATTAATGCCTAGATTTATAATGTATCTTTGTGTACAATAAAGTGTTATCTATCTATTGTGTTATGTGTAAATGTATAACATAATAAAGATTGGACTTAGACTTATACTTACTACTGCCTAGGTCAACCAAGAAAGCCCTGTTCAAGTCCTTATGGTACACAAATGCTGTGTGTACCCTGGAACAGCTAGCATGGTCTATGCAGAAGTCATTCATCTGAGGGTTTCTTCCAAAGAGGTAGCATTTCTTTTCATCAAGCATCAGCTTTTGGATTAGTTTGTCTCCTTTTAGCACATCCAGATGGAGACCGGTTGGTGGTTTTCCAGCCCTGGATTTTTTTTCTTTAATTTATATGATTTACGAATAAATTAATTACTAACTAATCTATATAATATCTTTGCCTGATTGTCTGACATTAGATAATGCACATTCGAAGCCACTGGCCTTGGAATTTTTGGGAATTAGGTGCATACATTATTCATAAAAGAATAGTGTCATAATTGGAGCCACAACACCATTCTAAAAACTATAGCAGATAAATATGATAGCCCAATTTTAAAATATTGGATCAAAATGATTATTATTATTATTAAAGGAACTACGAAAGGCACTATGAACACTAGGAACAAAAATCCTAAACCTCAATGCATAGAGTACCTCTAAGTAAGATGTATAATAATTAATTGGTGAAGTTTTACGCATAAATAACACCAAACTGAACACTTTTGTGACGTGAATAATTAGTAGTAACTTAAACTTAAATGCCGTTAATAGTTTAAATTATATTGATACACACATTGATAGGTTTTCGTAAATATCTAGACCTGGCTAGATATAAACTTAGTGCTTTATAGCCTTTTCTAGAACCGTCAAGTACCGACGTGAGGCACGAAAGTAGACTATCAGCAAAGTTGGAGTTGGGGCCAAACTGAAGGGCCACCGGATTAAATGTTGGACGGCCTTTTAAATTTATCTGACTAAAAAACCTACTTAACGAATAAAGGGCTATACAGTATCCACGTACTATCAGTGAATAAATAATAAATCAATAGGTTAAATTCGAAGTAGCGGCAATCAGTTTCAAAGGGGGTTATATTAAATGTTTCTTCTTACCAGCTGGGTACTTCATAGTGGTTAGCCATTACAAGAAGATATTCAAATCGTTTTACAATAACTTGGAATAGGAGATAGGCATCACGAAATCTGAAAAATGTATTTCGTGCTTGTATTATTCGCTTATAAGTCTTTCAGCGAGCCAGGACCAGCCACAGAATGCGTATCCGAGCGGTCGGCGGTCGTTTTCTTGTATGGCTTCTGTGGATTCAACTTTCAACACATATTACCAAAAATGTCGCATGTCGGTTGATTTATCGGTTGATAAAAATCATTTATCTCTTCAGATTCAGAGCCAAATAAAAGAGAGCTGGAAAATATTTGTACTTCTTATTTTGTAGTAGCAGTAGTATTTTGAAAAATACGGTACCTATGTTCCCCAGCTTGACTCGCAAGCATCTCATGTGACTGTCATTGTATGCCATTGTCACGTTGTCATGTTGTCATTGTCTGAACACCTTATTTCTTCTTCTTTTTTCATATTTTCTTCTGTTTGATTGATTGATTATTTTGTTGCCCATAAAGTAACTTTTATATGTTGTTGCCTTTCTTTCTCCATTTCACTAACATTTTGCAAATATATCTTTAATAAACAGCGCGAAAATGGTTTCCAGCGAGGAAGAAAGCGATTCTAAACCTGGAGACACTGTTTTCTGGGATGTTGACATGGAAATTCAGTTGTTCTACGCGATGGCTAACCACAAGCCGGTCGGAATCAATAAACATTTTCACATGGCTTGTATATGGGATAAATTGTCCAATTCCATCACCAAAGAGATATCCACGCAAGATATATGGGCAAAACTGAATACGCTGTACGATTTGGCAATGCTAGAGGATACTGAGCCTATTCCCTTTCCAAATCATCAAGTGTCCTACAATCTACCTGAGAATGAATTTGGGGCGTTGATAAAACAGAAATGTAAAGAAGCTATAGTTGGGGAAGAAAGCGAAGGTAGTCTGTTTAATTATGACTAGATATTAATTACAAAGAGCTCTTATGTAGAAATGTTGAATATTATTATTCTTATAGGTAGCTCAAGCTATGAGGAAATTTTCTTAGCCACCAGTGCACAGCCACATACAATAGAAAAACAACCTATACAAGACACATACTGCCTTACTTTGTGTGCTTTATTTATATATTCTATACTAACCTTCTAAAGTTATGTCCCTTTCCTTTTATGCATTCATTTAGGTGAACGGAGCCCGTCACCAAAGCCCTCAACACCTAGGAGCAGTTCTAGAGGAACAGCGTCCAAAGATAATACACCGAAAGGTAGAAACTGCAAAGCATTTCAGTATGATGTAGTCATTACTTTCATTGTATCTTGTAGTCATCTTTCATGGTTCTTCGAGAATGTGTTCATGAGTTTATGGTGATGGTGTAATGAAATAATACATTTTTATTGAATGATCTCACATAATTTATTAGTATGGGAACCTTTTGTAAATATTTGATGTAATTGAATAAATCTAGCAAGTTTCTCTAATATGACTTATTCAACTAAAAATACAAGATTTTGTTTAGTTGCGTGATGGTTTGGAAACTTTAATAGCAAGATTTGACAGGACTGACAGCTCTCTTCTACCTTTTAAGTTGTAACTTGTGGCAAACCGCACAGAGAACAAACATTGTGTGATGAACATAAATGTTTGTTCTGTTTTCTGTGTTGTGGTGTCTTATTGCATTCTAACCCTACCACTAATAAACACAGCATAAGTATTTAAGGTTACGCCGAATTTACGCAGTTGAATAGAATTAGGCATGTACATGTAACTGCAAAAATTACACTTAACATTGTTTCATGATTTGGGGCATGTGACAAAAATCTTGAATGCTTATGATGGCTTCATTTTGGTAAAGGGTTAAGGATCTTAGGTGATCTTTGACGTAGATCACAAGGGTAATTTATTTGACCCTTATTGAACTTTGTACCCAAGGTAATGGTGTGTAGTTTTCATTTTCAGAATGTTGTCTTTGTGTCTTGCTAAAATGCTGTTGATAGCGTTAATTGAGATGTTGACTATAATTTTTTTTTTTTATTGTAGTGACTGCTATAGGGCGCAAAGACAGTGTTAGTGCCTTAACAACCAAAACACGGAAAGAAAGTGGTAGCTCACATGCCTCCACTGACACTCCCAGCATCAAATCGGAGAAAGATTATGGTAAGCATTTCAAGTTCATTTCAAGTTAGACGACCGATGTGGCGCGTCAGGCGAATGTCCGCCTGCGACGCAGCGGTTGCGGGTTCGATTCCCGCCTTGGGATAAATGTTTGTACAATCTGCAAATATTTATTCCGGGTGTTCTGGGTGTTTTCTATGTATAATAAAAAAAAATATCTATATATGTAATGTATTGTATTAAGTATATCAGTCATCTAGTACCCATAACACAAGCTCTGCTTAGCTTGGGGCTAGATGATGCTGTGTGGACTGTCCAGCATTATTATTTATTTATTATTTAGGGGAAATTGTTAGGGGGACAGGGCTGCGGGCTCCCAGTCAGATTCAACTGCGGCTTTATCAGTATGAGGCTTATACGCCTCAAGCTGTTGTACAATGAGGAACTGGTTTGAAAAATGTTTTGCCATACTGCATGATTTTTCGCCCTGGGTTACTCGTGTAAAAACATTATTATTTCTATTCTATAATTATTATAATTAGTAAGTAACAATTTATTACTATCCCTTCTTATCCCACTGCTGAGCAAAGACCTCGCTGCTCATTCCTATTCTGAGCTATATTTTTCTAAACTTTCGCGATCGAAACACATATTGAACACTTTTATTATTACACGGGTATTTATTGCGTATTATCTTTTTTATTTATTTTCCTGACGTTTGGCTATGTTACAATAGTGGTGGCAGACAAAAGATAAAAAAAGTTAATATGCGATAAATATCCGTGTAATCTAGGTGTTTAATATATAGGTATTTTTTTAGTCTAACAGAAAATTGTCTAGCTCGTCCCACCATCTTTAAGAGTTATAAATAAACAAGCATATAAAGTTTTTAAATATCATTTTTATATCAGATCGAAGGCGAGACTCGAGAGATTCAAACGCGTCCGGGCCGCGCGAAAGCACAGGCAGTAGAAAGTCTAATACATCCACAAGGGAAAAGGCCACTAAATCTAGAGTCAGCTCAGTATCAGGTTAGTTCCTTACTGATGTTTTTTTAAAACCGCTTTAGGTTTGCACTTACTAGCGCAATACACACCTAGATGTGCGATTGAGGGGACTATGTTTGTGATATTAAAAATTATATACGAAAAGTTACTACTAAAAACCAGCATTTAATTAATCAATTTTAACTTTGACTGATACCAAAAGTAAAGGGTGATCACTTAAGGTTGTATGTCTTGCTGATGAGACAAGCAATGTCCCACCTACCTATTACTTAAGTGGGTTACCATCAGCTATGACAAAGCACTAGGCACGTGCCCTACGAAGTACTGCTGTACGCCCATCAACCTGAGCTACACAGGTGTTAAGCCTCATGTGCCTTTGTCACCGACACCCACAACCTTCAAACCGGAATACAGCAAGCTGCTCGGCGACAGAAATAGGCATGTGATATGTCATCTCTCTTAAAGCTTGGGAGTCTCCCGCGCCAGACGAAGACAGCGGACGTCGTGGCCGTCGTCGCCAGCACGCTTCGACCCCGCCAGCGACCACGCCGGCAAAGCGACGTCGCACCTGACATTTGCAGGCGAAATATCACCAATTCTTCTAAGCATATATTCTACCCCACTTTTATTGATTTCTTGAAATGAAAAATTCTGACTTAAGAAGTTCTTCTAAAAGAGAAGACTCACTTTTACTGTATAGTTCAGTGGAATCAAAGACTTGAGAGAGCCTTGCCTTCATTATAAGCCTCAAGAAATTGATTCCACATTTTGCAAAATATATTTTTATCAGGATTTTTACGTAGTTATCATACATTTTAAGTTATACTCTATCATTTTAAAATAACATAAGCAAGCTATTATGGATGAATAATGCATAAAATATTAGGTATTTTAATGTGTGTAATGTTATTAGCTAACTAATGTGTAAAGATAAAGTTTTATCCTAACATAAGATAATATTCTTAGATCATTTACTCTCTAAGAGACTTACGACCAAAGGGCTTACCTTGGACAGATAAATAGTTTAGCTATCCAAAGAGGTAGCATTGTCTGCCTTGTGGTCACACAGTCTGCGGTCGGTGATTTAAATTAGTGTAAAAAATAAATCTAATCTGGTCGCTGACTGTACTTCATTTACCTTCTATCTATGATATAATCTGCTAAATAGATATTATCTAAGTATCTATCAAATTTCATGTATGCAGGTAGATAGGTATATAATTTAATTTTGTAATAAATGTTGTTTTCCCTAATTGGTGGATTTTATTTTAGTATATTTCCTAATTTTAATAAGGTCAACAAGAATTTATCCATGCTATTTTATAGCTAAACATTTTAAAAGATGTACTTTCTTGTAACAGAAAACAATAGTAACTTGAAACTACATAACAGTAGGTACCTACTAACTAGAAATGTAGGAAGAAGGTAGGTACCTAGGTACCACAGCACAGAGTACTTTTTTATAGACATAGACTGAAAATACCTACCTATTTACCAGTAGGACCTAGGCAGGTAGGTAGGTACTCGTTTAAAGTGTGAAAGAAATAATCAGCGTTCGCAAATTCGCGCTTCACCCTAAAACTAAATAGGCCACTGTTATTATTTAAATTTTACTTACTTGCTTTTTGAACGTATGACCTGTCATGCAGTCTAACAATCAATGTTTTTCAGCTCCATTTAAATTTGTGAATGAATTCGGTCTACGCTTTCCATGGCTGTGATTTCCCGGGTCGTGTATACTATGGTCGTACATCAAGCAGATAAGACAGACGGGCAAGACTCCAAATTCCAATATTTGGACCATAAAACAAAATACCACCACCAAGTTATTCTGTGACCACCACCATTTATTGAATTTGTTGACTGGAAATCTTAAAAAATGGCTCTGCCCTCAGCGCAGCCGGCAGAAGTCCTCCGAGCTTGGCAAAAAGATGACTTATACGAAAAACAGCTCGCCGATCGTGTAGCTAAGTTGCTACCTTCTCAACATACTTCAAAGGCGATTCCTATGTGTTCTGTGATCTTCAAGTCTTTCACAACATTGCGAGACCTTCAAACTATAGGCGAAGAATACTCTGGTATCGTGCAGGTAGACGATTCATACAATAGTCTCCCATCATTCACAAGTCGTTTACTAAGCATTCTACTATCAGCTTTTGGCGAAAACTTCACAAGAAGCCTGCTTCGTAACTTAGAGAAAAAAGTCGAGAGTAACGGAACTCTCACCCCAGAAGCACAGAACCTGTTTATACTAATTTTAAAAACTATAGGCAATGTTTTGCCACAAATTGAAAGTGTACATCGTGCAATGAGCTATATCTACGGAGGTCCTCTTCAAATTGGAAAGTCTCTCACTGGAATAAACTATGTGCATGTCAGACCTGCTGCATCAACCTTCTATTCCCATCTACGTCTATTAGGTATTGTACAATTACTACATGCAGTTATTTCTTGCGGGCAAACATTCTACATGGCTAAAAGACACATGGACCAGATGAATGAGTTACCCAATGAGGTTGACAGCTGCAAATCCTGTGTAGCCTGTTTAGAAGAGATGATACAACCTTGTGTTCTCCACTGTGGTCACATCTTTTGTATGAACTGCTGTTATGGACCATTAGAGAGTTGTGCATTATGCCGCACCCCATTTATGAAGAATAATGTTGTTCCACTGATGAATTATTACCCCAGTGAATTCCATACATAATACTACTCATAAGGACCATTACTTCTAGTTCAGAGATTTTTGTTAAGTAATTTGTATGATAATCAATGTTGTTAGCGGGTTGTATTGTGTATAACTTAAAAGGGTTTGAGCCAAAGACTTAATTTTATGTAGATTATAAATAACATTAATATATATACACAAAAAGGTTTAATGGTTTTATTATTAACATTAGTCACACTATGCTAAAGCATCACAAAATACCTGGTTCTATTAGCTAAATCTATATTTGTACATTTGTATTTTGTCTCGATTGATGTAGTAAAAAACTAAATAAATGAATACATATAGTAACAAAACATTATTGATAAAGAGTAAGTATAATTTTATAAAAAACGACAATAGTATAGCATTCAAGTTTTTCAGAATATAAAAGTCAATTCCCTATCCTAAAAATAACAATGTACCATTTGTACAGGTAATGTTTCAAAAAAGATAACAATCAAAGTGAGATTTTCTTAGGGAGTTCTATACTACTGCTCACTAATGCAGGCTGCAGATTTTTTTAAAGAATTTCTAGATAATATTAGCTTCTGCTCATGTATTCACTCACAATTACTAGCAGTAAAAAAAATTAAATAAATAAAAAATAGACAATCAGCATGCAACATCATGATTGTATTAACACACTTTTGTTAGAGTTTATCCACTTTAACTTATTGGCATAACAACCAGAAGACAAGACTAGCTTAGTGCAACTAGCTATGTGCTATGCCCATATTCCAGTTCTTTATTTGCAAATCATAAATAGCTTTATAAATAATACTGAAACCACCAATCCCATTAATGTATAGCACGCGCCAGACTTTAAGCGAAGTTTACAAGCATTTGGTGAAGAATTTATAAAATTTCAAGCAATAACATTAAAAAAATATATATTAAATCTAGGGGGTCAGGTAGGTTACGAAGTTTCTATTCAACTTTCAAAAGTTCTACATCAAAGATCAGAGTGGCGTTTGGAGGTATGACTCCAGGATGTCCTCTTGAGCCATATGCAAAGTCGGGAGAGCAGGTGAGTGTCGCTCTTTCTCCTACTGACATCTGGAAAAACATAAATCATCTAAATACTACTGATTTATGATTTATAGCTTATGGCATATACTTAGCTAAATCTATATTTGTACATTTGTATTAGATATGGATGTGAAAGGTTATGAAAGCAGAGGAAGACCAAAGAAAAGATGGATGGATTGCGTGAAAGATGATATGAGTAAGAAAGGAGTGAACACTGAGATGACGGCTGATAGAAGAGAGTGGAAGGAAAAAACCTGTTGTGCCGACCCCACTTAGTGTGGGATAAGGGCAGGAAGATGATGATGAGCTTATGGCATATACTACTAGCCTCACAGCTCAGTTAGTAGGTACCTAGTAGCTCTACCTTCTCTACCTCTGTTCTCTATCAGGGTGTTATATTGTATTCCAAGTATGTATTTTGCTTTGATTGTTTGCAACGGTCTGTAGTTTTTTTTTTAATAAAAAATAAACAAATTTTTTTGTAAATAAACAAATTAAAAGTATGTATTTAACAAAAAAAAAGAAAATAAGTTTTCTATCAGTCTGGTTTCTATAGTACAATCTATGCTTAGTTTGGGGCTAGATGACGTTGTGTAAACATGTCCTCAAATATTTATTACTATTATAGCTCGTGAGTATGAAGTTGTCTTAAGAATAAGAATAAGAATATTTTTATTGAATAACTGTGTAGTACATTAAGGTGTTAGGTTTACCTTTGAGAGTCCCTGATCCCAACCTTCGATCACATCACCTCGCCCAAGTGTAAACTTAAAAGGTTGACCTCTGTCCCTGGAAGAGTCGAACACCGTCCCATTTTCTAGGGTCCCAGTGTAGTGGACGACCACAACTTGACCAGATTTTGGATAAGTAGTGCCTGGAATAAAAACAATAAGTAAATAAAACGAAGGGTGGATGGCGTAGTCACTATAGGTGTTTCTAAGTACGAATACGAACCATCTCCAGGCGAGATTGTTTCAACATCTACGCCCATTGTTAACCAAATTAAACTATTTAGGTATTTTAGTACGTTTTGCAATTTAGCCGTAAGAGCCAGCAGTCTATAAAAATAATACTCTAGATAGCCAGCCGCACCGCACACGCGCAAACAAACAAACATCAATACGCAAAAAGCAAAGGATAAATTGACATTGACAGAATAATAACTAAAAAAGACAGATTGACTGAGTGGGTACACAAAATACTCTGTGGAGTACTGAGTTGAAGAATACTTTTTGAAAAATTAGCCCACACAAGAGGACTTCATACAATCATCAACTTTTCTTTTTCATGAACTAGAAAAAAATAACGACATCGGTCGACATCGGTCCTATTCTTAAAAAACCGGCAATGGACTCAAAATAAAGTGCTTCTATTGAGAATGTTAATTTGATCATAACTTGCTGTGCTGTACCTAATGTCTAAGCATTAAGCAACCAATCAGGCAACTGCATTTTGTAAACATTCAATATGGCCGCTAACTTTTGAAGAACGTAGAAAACAGTTGAAATTGAATTTTTACATGTCCGATTTTATTAGATTTACACATTTTTTCTACATATTAGTTTGCCGGAATTAATTCCCACTGTTTCACTTAATTGTTCACCAAAAAGTGTACCGTGAAGATTTGTGCATGTTGACAATACATTTCAGTCATCTCATCGAAATTTTTGTTCATGGTGTCAGTAGAGATGGAAGTGGATGGGGTTGATAACAGTAGCAACCCCCAGGATGGAGGAAAGTTTGCAAACCTCAAGTTATTTGTGACTGCTGCTCGAGAGTTTGAGGCTACGCACAGCGAGTCAGCTGTTAACATGATGGCTCGATACCTTGGAGTAAGTTGCACCTAAAACATTTTCATCTATTTAACTGATCTGCAAGGTTTTACTATGAAAAGTTGCTGGAGAAAATTACGAGTTACCTTACCAGTTTACAGATATGAGTCAAAACAAGATAAATTCGATGTACAGAAAGTTATACACAATACTTATTATTCTAATAATAATAATAATAATGCTGGACAATCCACACAGTATCATCTAACCCCAAGCTTAGCAGAGCTTGTGTTATGGGTACTAGATGACTGATATACTTAATACAATACTTTACATACATTCATATTTTTTATTATACATAGAAAATACTCAGAACACCCAGAATAAATATTTGCAGATCATACAAACATTTATCCCAGGCGAACTTTCGCCTACTGCGCCACATCGGTCATCAAATTCAAATTCTAAGCTGTGGATTTGTTCATTTTCTTTCCAGCTCATAGCTTCATCATGTGATCTATCAATATTTTCTCCCGGTCGCTCAGAAGTCTGTGCATTCTTCAGCTCACTATGGAGAGTGATGTGTGATGGACGTGGGCCGCACTGGGCTGGTGTAGCAGTGTTAGCAAGAGCTGCTATAGAACCTAGTGCTAGACATGCACTTACACATACCTACAAGTGAGTAGAACAATAATGATCATCATTGTTCATTTTTCATTCCTGTGCTAGAATTAAGTAAATGTTACCAGGTATTCAGTCAATGCCATGGACTTGTACACCCTGTACATGATGATGATGATGATGATGAGTCACTGCTCTCTGAACTCAAACTAAGTAAGGCTTGTACTATATGGAAACTAAGAAATCTGATAGAAAAACATAAATTTTTTGAACAGAAAAACCCATTGAAGCATGACCAGAATAGAACCCACAACCTTAGGATCGGAAGGTGGGGTGGGGTGGGGTGGTGGTAGTAGAAGTGTTAGTATTAATTCTTTTATGTGGTATAGGTTATTCTTTATTTCAGATTTATGCCTATATTGGCCAGACTGCTGTCCGACTCAATATCAAATGATAAGAAAGTAAGAGTGCTCTCTGTAATGCAGGTAAAGTTAAATTTTAATATTTCTGATTATGACTAAGACAAAATAAAATGTAGGTACACGACTGGGTCGAACCCGCGGTCTTACGTTCGAAAAGCCGTGTTGCTTTGACACCAATATACCAGTGCAATAACTATAAGATCTTATAAAAATCTATTTTTCAGGAAATATCCTACGGCATCAAAATCAGTTGGCAAGAGTCCTACTTAGCTGGTCTTATGAAACAACTCACGGAATTTATAACCCAGCCAATGACAGAGCCTCAACACCGGACCATCGGCCACAAGTCATTGACTGTTCTTGTTAATGTGTGCTATGGTAACCTGCCTGCAATATATGCGCTGATGAGAACTGTTGATACTAAAGAGTTTGTGGTGCATCTAATCAGTTTAAAGGTATAGTAAAAGAAATTAACTTGTTACATACGGAATGCCAACTATTGCAAAATGTGGGTACCTATGTGCCAAATGTAATATTTGGACGTAGTTTTGCGAACATCACCTCTCTACATCAGACCTTCGCGAACACAAAGTTTTTTGCTAGAAACTAGCGGCCCTGGTAACTGGTTTTAGTAAGGATCTCTATTTTTTTTGAAAACAATATAGCCTATGTCACTAGGGGATAGTGTAGCTTCCGATTTGAAAAAAAAAATTCGTTCCAGTAGTTTCGGAGTCTATTTAACGCAAACAATCAAATCTTTCCTCTTTATAATATACTAACGAAACGCGCGCGACTTCGTCCGCGTGAAGCTATTTTCATACAAACTTCAACCCCCGCTGTACACGTTTAGAGGTTGAATTTCGAGAATTCCTTTCTTAGTACACTTCTACGCACCAAGACGAATTCTAGATGTCTTTGTAATGGAGTGGACGGCTTGTCTCCAGCGCGGCAGGGCGTTCTAATATTTAAACTGACCTCTACCCTCTTTAAGGTTTTAGCTTTGTTGATTTAAGGACGGCGGCTATGGTGGAGTTGAAGTATGCAGGCTGCTTCTATGCCTGTCGGGAGCTACACGAGGGGCGGCTGCGACAAGACAAGCTGATGTACACAGCTATCTCTGTTGTACTATGCGGACATTCAACAAGGCTACTGTGTAACTATATTTTTGTTGTGCTTTTCCGGTTTTAATAATATGCCATGTCCGTCTGATATCCCATTTGTGAAATTTCCCGTTTATGAAATGACGAATGACGTTTATGAATGATTTTGTGAAATGACTCGTTTGTAAAATGTCCCATTTGTTAAATGACCCGTTTGTTAAATGTCCCATTTGTGAAATGTCCTGTTTTGTAAATATTTGTGGACATTTTTACTCGACATCGTCTAGCCCCAAACTAAACATAGGTAAATGTCCACAAACATTTTTTCTTAATTTTAAAAGATTTTTTACATCCAGATTATGGCACTTTGTAACGTTACTACAAATGCTTAGTGGTATAGGTATAAAGCACATATAGCAACACTGAAAATAAAAACATGTCCTAAAGAAAATATATTTTTTGTTTCTAGGGAAAGGGATACGGTCCAGCTTCTTCACGCTTATACGTTTATCAACGATCTGTGCAACGATAGTAACCTACGTAGTTTCGTGTTGACCTATCCCAACTTTACGAACGCTATGAAAGATGAACTAAAGGTAACATTCACGAATTAAATCAAATAAAACTTCTTTATCCAAAAGACTACTTAGATTTTTTTATTATTATAATAATAAATTATATAATAATGCTGGACAATCCATACAGCATCATCTAGCCCCAAGCTAAGCAGAGCTTGTGTTATGGGTACTAGATGACTGATATATTTAATACAATACATTACATGCATAGTTTTTTTTATTATACATAGAAAATACCCGCGGCGGGTGAATGTCCGCCTGCGACGCAGGAAGTTGCGGGTTTGATTCCCGCTTTGGGATAAATGTTTGTACGATCTGTAAATATTTATTCCGGGTGTTCTGGGTGTTTTCTATGTATAATAAAAAAATGTATGTATTAATGTTTTGTATTAAGTATATCGGTTATCTAGTACCTATAACACAAGCTCTGCTTAGCTTGGGGCTAGATGATGCTGTGTGGATTGCCCAGCATTATTATTAATTGATGTTTTTGCACACAGCATGTGGATGAGCTTTGCAAGTCAGCTCCGGACGACATGGGGGAACCAGAAAACACAACCAATTGCCTCCGAAATGCACTGAAGTTTCTTACTGTGTTATTTTCTTTAGGTAAACACTGATTTATCTATTGTTATTGATTCTTATGCTTTTTAAGATAAGATATTTTTATTATCCTAAAAGAAGTTTGTTTTGTTTAGTTTTAGATAAAAATTTTGTACTGACCTTTTTTTATTATTCACGCCTATTATTTATTTTATTTAATGTCATGAGCTTCAATAGATAAATTGTGAGTCTAATTCTAAAGATGATTCTGATTAATCAATTTTTATTTCAGATTTATATTCATTACGATGTCACCATGTCCAGCTTGTCTGCCTCTGTATGAAAGCAAGCCGGGTTTGTCTGCCGGAGTCCTTGGAATTATTTTCAGCCATTATCTTACATTATAAAGGTAATATTATAATAGCTATTCCATACAAAATCTCAACAGTTTACTCAGATAAAATGTATGGAATAAGTAGTAGTTTTTTTCTATACTTAGTAAAATTTACTTAGTTAGAGCACTGGTGATCTAGTGTGAGTGACCCCGCCTTCTGATCCTGAGGTTGTAGGTTTGAATCCGGTCGTGTACCAATGAATTTTTGTATCAAAAAATGTATGTACGCAATACCACTGCTCTCAAACGGTAAGGAAAACATCGTGAGGAAACCAGTTAGCATTCTTGTAGTGGTAGACTGCAAAATGTGGGTATGTACCAAATTTAATGTGAAACTTATTGATTTATTAATTTATTTTGACCTTTACCTAAAAGTTTAAATGTTTAAACTTTTAGGTAAAGGTCAAAATAAATAAGATCCAATGTCCATGGTGGGAGGACCTGGAGACTTGTATTACAGGTTTTAACAAACCCCTTTCAAGCTCCAGCCCCTTGCAAAGTGGGTATGTTGTTTCTTTTGTCAGATAATTCCTACACTCTGTATTCACATCATACCTATCTAGGTACCAACTTTGTAAAAGGAAATAAATGAGTTTTATTATTATTAATATTTGGACGTACATTTGACTACCCCCATTGGACATCTTCAAAGAATCTCGAGTAGGTACTTGGTACTAATAGATCTACTGTTTTTACATTGTTTTCTAAAAAAATAAGTACTTATATATATAATTTTTTTAGAATACATTGTAACACCCATGGTCCGAAACACGCTCTAGAAAAATTGTGATATTATTTTCATTATAAATTTCTTTATAAACTTACTGTTAGAACAAGTTAAAGTTCACCTGATGTTGTCTCGTAGGTCACTTTTATTGAAACGTGCCCTACAATGTAGTGCTCTACGTCAATAACCTGAGACATACGGGTGTGGAGCCCCATGTGCCTGTAATTCCATCAGCACCCACCCTTCAAACTGGAACACAAGTCAAAGTCAAAATCAAAAAGCATTTATTCAGTAATATCCGCAGGGATCATCTTAAAACGTCTTAAATCTAGGTGAATCTAAGCGCCAGTTCCTCGCGGCCAAGCCTAGAAGAACCGGCAAGAAACTTACGGCTTGGTTCCTGCCGTTTTTTTGTATGATCCTTTTACAAAATAATAATAACGTAAATAATTAAGCTCCAGTATGGTGCCAATCTAACTTTATAAGATGATTGCAAGATGCTTGGCGGCAGGAATAGGCATGGTGCTAGTACTTCCATGGACGAGCCCTTCACTAAGAGCCACTACTACTTGGTTCCAGATGAAGGTCGTCTTCCTCAAGAGCTGATATCTGTGATCAGCGACGGACTACCAGGCTTACTGGTAGCACCATCACTAGAACCAGGAAAGGCAGGGTTGCAATGGGTAAGTGGAATTAAAACCTCTATTTCTTATACAATTTGCTGATGGAACAAGCATATTGCCCACCTGTTATCAAGTGGTTACCATCGCCTATAACAAAGCATTGCCTTGTAGGTCACGTTTGTTAGGAACGTAACTTACAGTACACTGCTCTGCATCAACCATCAACCTGAGGTATACAGACAGGTGTTAAGCCTCATGTGCCTGTAATTACACCGGCACCCACACACCCTTCAAACTGGGACACAGAAAGCTGCTTGGCGGCAGAAATAGGCATGGTGGTAGTACTTTCCCGGACAAGCCCTTGTAATAAAAAAAAGCAAAGCAAATTGTAATAAAAATAAAAAACATTTTGCAATGTACCCTAAACTCTCTAGGCTTGGTCGCGAGGAACTGGCGCTTAGATTCACCTAGATTTAAGACGTTTCAAGATGATCCCTGCGGATATTACTGAATAAATGATTTTTGACTTTGACCTTGTAATGTAGTGTGTATACTGCTTTCAGCTTCAAGTAGTAGGCGCGTTGTGCGAGTCCAGTGAAACACAAGAGAGAGTGATGCACGAAGTGACGCCAGACGCATTCGAAGATACACTCTACAGTGTCTTGCAGTACACATCACAGGTACAATAAAATAAATAATAAATATATGTAGACATTTTACACAACATCATCTAACCCCAAACTAAGCATAGCTTGTACTATGGGAACCAGATGACTTGAAAGAGTACTTATAGAAATACCTTTTTTTTTGTAAAGACATACCATATAATAACATCATCTAACCCCAAACTAAGCATAGCTTGTACTATGGGAACCAGATGACTTGAAAGAGTACTTATAGAAATACCTTTTTTTTTGTAAAGACATACCATAGAATACAACGTTAAACCCAGACACAGAACAAACATCTACGTTCATCACGCAAATGTTTTTCTCGGTTTGGATCGAACCCACTACCTACAGCCTAGAAGACAGGGCTACTACAAAAAGAGCTGTGATGGCTGTCTTATGTATGTCATACTAATTGTTTGTATATTTCCAGACGGGTCCCGTTGGACAAGAGTCGTCACAACAAGCGGTAGTTGTATGTTGTCGCACAGCATTGTGTCTCGCGCCATTGTCGCGCGACTGGGAAGCCACACTAGCGCGGATGCTGGCTCATCATCAGGTATTCCTCATCAGCCTATATAAATCCACTGGACTTAGGCCTCCTCCATATTCGGAGGGGGTTGCCGTAGTCACCACGTTTGGCATGCGGATTAGTGGCTGCAGTATCGGTGTTTAGTCAAGAGATACTTCTGCCTATAATTTTATGCGTCTGATTAATGGTACAAGCATATCGTCCACCTGATGTTAAATGGTTATCATGGCCGATGCACAGCTCTACGTTCTTCAACCTGAGGCATACAGGTATTAAGCCTCATGTGCATCTATTCTCATCGACACCCACACCCTTCAAACCGGAACACGCTGCGCTGCTTGGCGGCAGGAATAGGTATGGTATTTCTATGGATGGTTTGTATTTTCATTATTATTATTATTATTCATAGTATTTCCCCGGGTGAGCCCTATTCTAAGCCACGGTCTGCAAGAGAGGTTGTCTTTGGCACTGCCATTTTAGATGAAATTACAGGCACATGAGGCTTTACACCTGTATGCCTCAGGTTGATCGACGCTGAGTAGTGCATCGTAGGGTACGTATTGACGAACGAGCGTAACCTACGAGGCAATGCTTTGTTATAGGTGATGGTAACCACTTAACATCAGGTGAATCATATGCTTGATCCATCAGCAAGTAGTATAAAAAAAAGATTAGTTTATATGCCTCATGTTGGTGGACTCAGGGCAGGGTATCGTAGGGTACGTTCCTAAATAACGTGACCTACAAGGCAATATTTTGTTATAGGCGATGGTAACCACTTAAGATCAGGTGGGCCATATGGTTGTTCCATCAGCAAATTGTATAAAAAAAATAAATTAAATAAGTAATATTAATAAGTAAATTATAATAGTAATATAATTTTCCAGGTCAGAAAGCTTCTTTGTGCCAGTCTTACAAGCAACAATGTGCAAAGGAGGAAGCAGATATTGCAGCTTATCAAACATCACTACTTCCCCTCCGATCAAATGAGCCAGGTATGCTGGTAAACAATATTTTGTCTTGTAACAATATTTTTAGGTGTTAGTGTTTTTTTTTAATTCTTAATTCTTCTTAATTTAAGGAGTCGCTGAGCGACTATGTCAGCCCTTAGTGTTAGTGTTAATTTTTCAAGTCTACGACCAGTGGAGCGCGTAGTCTATATAAATAAATAATGCTGGACAAATCACACAGCATCATCTAACCCCAAGCTAAGCAGAGCTCGTGTTATGGGTATTAGATGACTGATATACTTAATAAAATACTATATTACATACATAGATATTTTTTTATTATACATAGAAAATACCCAGAACACCCGGAATAAATATTTGCAGATCGTACAAACATTTATCCCAAGGCGGGAATCGAACCCGCAACCTCCTGCGTCGCAGGCGGACATTCGCTCGCCACGCCACATCGGTCGTCGTCGTCTTGTGAACAGTCTACACATAAAGAATCAGGCTTGATGTTTTGATAACTCTATTTGCTATTTTTATAGGTGTTTGGCGAGTCTCATCAAACGTCCAGCGACGTGAACGACCTATCGACGTCCAGTGCTGAAACATGCTCTAACACAAGTGGCTGTGGTGCTTGCGGTGGCTCCTCTTGCTGTGTACAACGATTGCTGCCAGCTCAAGAACACGCTATTGACTCTCTCGTGGCTAAACTCAACGAAGCACTCACTAGTGGCAAGGTAATATCAAGCATTTGACAGATTCGATTTCCCACCGAGAACAAACATTTCATTTTTTGTGGTGAACGTAGATTTTTGATCTGTGTGTGTGTTATAATTGTAGTCTAAGTATGTATTTACAAAAAAAAGTATATAAGTATTCTATCAGTCATTGGGTTCCCATAGTACAAGCTTTACTTAGTTTGGGTCTGCATCCAGCCCCAAACTAAGTAAAGCTTGTACTATGGGAAAAATGTCCAGAAAAATTGCAAACTGTCAAAAAATCGCGACTTAAACGTGATTAAATCTAAGTTACGTTTAAGTATTCGGGTGTAAGGCATTTAATTTACTATGACAGTACACCTTGAAACATTAGTCATTAAACTATCAAACCAAATTCGTAAAGCTACATTACTTTACATTTATTTTCTGGGGTTTTTTTTAAATCCGCATTTTTGCATGTTCACCTTATAAAATATTCACTCACACATTTAAATTACTTTATAGATGTCTCAAACAAAAGGCCGGTTTCTAATATAATTAGACTAGATGGGACATATTTATTTATTATTTGCAACGTTCTGTAGATGGCTCAGCTGTTTCATATACACATAAGTATTATAAATACTTGTATTAGTTGTATTTAATTTGTAAATTAATGTATAGGTAGATCAAATTTGGCTTGAACTCGACCCTAACTGGTTTTGTAACTTTTTCTAAATATTCATAAACAAATCCTGTAATCCAGTTTCCTTTGTCCAGGTATCAGATATAGCCACTTCAAGTGTTATGGAGCTCTATGGATACAAGATGACGTGCTTAGAGCAAAGGCTCCATTCACATTCAGTCGCGTTACAGGTAAAACTCACCTTTATTTACCTAACACCTAGATTCCATTTATTTAATATTAATGTAACAAGTACTCCAACACTGTGTGATATAGACACATCAGCCGTAGCTGCTCGTCTATAAATAAAAAAATAAATAAATAAATAAAGTATAATAGGAAAGGAAAGCTCAGGACCGTGAAGTTAGGAAAACTCTGGGGGAGGCCTATGCTGGAAAGCAAAATAATCATATTACCGATGTTGAAACAAATATCTTTGTAAACTAGTAAAGATACAGGTATGGTTGTAGTAGTGATTATTAAATAAAGGCTATTGAAATTGAAATAAGTATAATTATAATGAAGTGATTAAGTAAAATTTTAGGAATCAATTATTGTGTTTGATTGTTTTAAGTTATATATCTTTGTACACTGGAATACATTAACAATCAATCAATCAAAGCAGAGCCACAATAGTGGCTCTGCCTTCTGCTCTGTGGGTTGTGGGTTCGATCCCCACCGAGAGCAAACATATTTGTGATGAACACAAATCTAGGTCAATCAAAACACACTGTGTCTGGGTGAAATATGGTATTAAGTATATGTTTGTATACATATATAAAAGTTTGTAAGTATTATATCAGTTATCAGGTTAGTTTGAAAAAATACTTGTACAAAAATACTTAAAAGTTATCAAGGTTCAAACACTTTTCAATATAAATTTGATGATGTTTATGTGCTTGCTACATTTCCAGGGTGCTAGTGAACACATGGCATCGTTACAGCATGCGCTTGCGATGTTGCAAGCTACCAACTCCTCTCAACAAGATGTTTTGTACACCACACAAATGCACAATGAAAGGTATCGATTTTTTTTGTACAACTAGCATAATAATAATAATAATGCTGGACAATCCACACAGCATCATCTAGCCCCAAGCTAAGCAGAGCATAAGTGGTTATCATCACCAACAAAGCATGGCCACACAAGTTACATTCGTTAGGAACGTGCCCTACGATGCACAGCTCTGCCTGTGTAAACCTAAAGCATACAGCCTGTAAGAAGGTAATTTAAGAATGCTTCATGTGTTTTAAGATTTCAACTGAATGATAAAATGATATATTTCACAGAGCAATAAATAATCCGATTTTTTATCAATCTTAGTTTTATAAAGGGAATGCAATTCCACATAGATCACGTTCTTGGTGAACGTGAAAGATGAGCTAATGAGATTATAATAATCAGAGAAAACTACTAAACATCAGGTTGTCAATAGCTTGTTCATTATCAATCATAAAAAATATTTAAATCATTTCAGCCGTTGCCGTTCAACCTTGGTTGAACCATATCTTACTTTGTATTTATAATCGAATTTGTGTAAATTGTTGTAGTGAAGTGCTGATAAACACTATAATTAATACGAATAAATTTTTTTCCGTCTTATCAAATGTTTATGCGTCAAACGCTGAACTTGTAAATAAAATTCGGCGTTGTATATATCAGCATCGATGGTTCAGTGGTAGAATGCTCGCCTGCCACGCGGGCGGCCCGGGTTCGATTCCCGGTCGATGCAGTTTACTTTTTGCTCAATTACTTTTTTTGCTTAGGTTTTTTCGATTGGAAATAATTCAATATTTAGTTATTTTCAAGTAGATAAAAATACCTAGCATTGTTATTGTCGTAGATTTTTTTTATGATTATACTTTGGTATATATCTTGGACGTCTGCTGTGTTAGGAATCTTCAATTAGCTTTTTTTTACTGCTTTTAACTTTTTATTTATATAACATAGAATTAATAGTTAGGAGGGTACACTTTTAAAACTAAGCTCACTGCCAATAACAGATTCATAGTTTGTTTTGTACCCGAAGCCGAAGTTAGTAGTCGCTAAAGGAACAATAACAACCAAAAAAAAACAACAAAACTTGCATACTGTAGAGATCTGACGATGTGTACCGTGCCGGTAAACTGTTATGGGTCATTTTCTGTGTCTGGATGTTATATTGTATGATTTATGGGGCACCACATAAATAGTACAAGCATTTTAGGGTTGTGTGAAATATCCACAAAAAAGAAAATCATGTGTTGCATTTCATAGTTTTATTATTTACATTTGCATAATGAAATTAAATACTTTTGTGATAATAAGGAATGTTTGTAGACATAAAAAGACTATAGAAGATCTACATAAGCAGTCTGAAGACGCAGAGACCACTCTTCGCGGCTTTCGCGCCAAGCTTGCCGCGGAACGACTTGATAAAGAGAACCAGAAGGAGAATCTAAACAAAGAGTTCAGGATTCAGTTATCTGTAAGTAAAAAAGATTAATATTTGTTTAAAAAAATAAAGCCGAATCGAGAACCTTCTGTCTGTTTTAAGTAATTATAAGTACAAAAACTAAAATGAATGTTGCAAAAGAGCAAGTTTGAACCACTTGTATTTGATACCGCTTTTCAATGCTAGATGGCGTTGCTTGACATTTTGTCATTGTATTTTTTTAACTGTAGGTATACAAAGATAGTATTACCCATTACATATCAACTGCACTAAGATTTCTATAGGTTACGGTTTTGCTAATGATTCTACACGACACTAGATGGCGCTGTACTCGAACATCCATTAAATTTAAATGACAATTTTATTTGAATACTGTCTCCTAATTTTGTGTATCTGGCTCTAACTACACAGATATTGCGTAAAAAATAGTTTTTCAAGAAAAGTGGAATTTTTATCGTCATGGTTTTGTTAGTGATCCTACTCGACACTAGATGGCGCTGTACCATAATCCATAAGTGATATCTCTGCCCGCCACTCTTACTTAGCTAGTGTTTTATAAATCTTATTATTTTCAGAATATAGAAAATGAAATGAAAGCACGCGAGAGAGATGCAGAGGAAAGGTTACGGGTCGCCGAAGCAGAGAACAAAGCGTTACAAAAGAAGCTAGATCAACAGGTATGTTAGTAGTAGCTCTGCCTTCTGTGTAGGTTGTGGGTTCGATCCCCATCAAAGACAAACATATGTAATAATAACAATTATGCTGGACAATCCACACAGCATCATCTAGCCCGAAGCTAAGCAGAGCTTGTGTTATGGGTACTAGATGACTGATATACTTAATACAATACATTACTTACGTAGATATTTTTTATTATGCATAGAAAATACCCAGAACACCCGAAATAAATATTTGCAGATCATACAAACATTTATCCCAAGGCGGGAATCGAACCCGCAACCTCCTGCGTCGCAGACGGACATTCGCCCGCCGCGCCACATCGGCGTCAAATGTTTGTTTTCTGTCTGAGTGTTATGGAGTATTTTATTTATTTATTTATTTAAAACTTTCGCACTAAACAATGGAGTGCTAGGAGTAACTTAATGCTAATAGCATTGTCTGCCATTGCCATTACATTTTAAGTATGTATTTACAAAAAAAATCAAATCTATCTCTTTCCACAGGCAAATAAAAACAGTGAACTAGCCGGAGTTTTAATAAAGTTTGAAGAACGTGTTAAGCAGCGGGACAAACGACTTGAAGATGCGGCTGCAAATGAAAACGCACTCAAACGAGAGATTGAGCTTAGGGAAACGGTACGTATCCACTAATTTAAAGTCTAAAACTGTTTTCCCCACCCTATTGACTGACCATATTCTAGAGTAGCCTCAGAGCTCAATCAGTAATAATAATGCTGGACAATCCATACAGCATCATCTAGCCCCAAGCTTAGCAGAGCTTGTGTTGCTAGATGACTAGGTACTAGATGACTGATATACTTAATACAATACATTACATGCTATGATATTTTTTATTATGCATAGAAAATACCCAGAATAAATATTTCATTAGATTCACCTAGATTTAAGACGTTTCAAGACGATCCCTGCGGATATTACTGAATAAATGCCTTTTGACTTTGACTTTGATTTGCAGCACGTGCAAACATTTATCCCAAGGCGGGAATCGAACCCGCAACCTTCTGCGTCGCAGGCGGACATTCGCCCGCCGCGCCATTCGGTAGTAGCTCTGCCTTTCATGCAGGTTGTGGGTTCGATGCTAATGAAATGGCTTTTATGATTTAGAACGAGAAAGGGCATGCAAAACTAAAAATAGTTAGTGGGCACGCTGGAGTAGGTCGGTTTACTCGTATCATTTGCGTGATGAACATTGATATGTGGGTTCCGTCTGAGTGATCTATTCTAATCTAAATATTATGTACTAGTATAATTTTTGTAAATAAATGTATTTTTTTTGTTTTTTTTTTTGTAATGTTTTTTTAATCAACTATGATATTTTATCTACATTACAGACTATAAAGCAATTAGAAAAAACAGTGCTGGAACGTGAAAATCGGCTCTACCAAGTCAGCAACCAGCTCGAAGAAATGAAGCGAGTGCAGGAGATGGTGGCCAAACTAATGTCGAAGAGCACCAACTCCTAACATCAGGCAATGTTAGTAATCATCATCATCATCATCATGATCATCATCATTATTATCATCACCATCATCATTATCACCTTCATCATTACCATTATCACCACCATCATTATCACCATCATCATTATCACCATCATCATTATCACCATTATCATTACATCACCACCTCCAACACTATCATCATTATCACCATCAGCATTATCACACACATTACACAGTCAAGACAAAGGTTCTTATAATTGGTATGGATTATCATTATATATTTTAAAATCAATGTTTTATCGTTTTCAGATTTGAGGACGTTCCTTCCTGATGTTATTTGGAGTAAGAAGATCTCAAATTATGGTTCAATTTTATATTTTTGATAGACATATTTCCCAAAATACTACATACCTACATCATGACATTTATGTATTGTTTCATATTGAGTATATGAATTAGACACTGAAATGAAATGAATGTGTAAATAAATATATCTGTAATGACAATAAATAAAAGTATGTATAAAATATATTGTTTTTTCTTACCTATTTGTGTATTTATGCCTCAGGTTGATGGACATGACAGGCAACCAAGCCTAGATAATAAAAATAATGCTGGACAATCCACACAGCAACATCTAGCCCCAAGCTTAGCAGAGCTTGTGTTATGGGTCCTAGATGACTAATATACTTAATACAATACATGACGTACATAGATATTTTTTAACACAGGCAAGAAACTTACGTCTTGGTTCCTAGATTTTTTTTGTGTGACCATTTTTATAATATACTAGCGGCGCGTCCCGGCTTCGCACGGGAAGTTAGTATCAAGTAACAATACAAATAAGTACATAATATTATAATATTAAACACGTTTGTTCCTGACGTGAGACATTAAAAAAATGCAAAAAAAAAAATATAAAAAATTACTTTCGGCTCATCAAAATAGGTATCACTGCTACCTTTATCGGTACCGGTATACCTTTTCCCAAATTTTAAATCCGCCCATAATAACGTCAAAAGCTCAATAAGCTTCATTTACAAGTTTTTGAGCGTTCTTACCCAATCTTTTATTACACGCTGTATAAAGTTTATTTCAATTTGTTTCACGCAAAACGGATGACCCCATTCCAAATTCCTGCCCTATTTGGAATTTAAACTATCTTGTATACCTACCAAACCGACCCAACCCTTTGTCCTTTATTACTGAAGGTAAACTACAGTAGTTTCAAAGTGCAATGCACCTAAACGCGTAGGCCGAAGCCTTACTTATGTACCTACATACATATATGTATACATATACACCTATACTTCCTACTTATGTAGGTACCTATGTATTCCTTTGACGACTGGAAATTAATAATAATAATAATGCTGGACAATCCACACATCATCATCTAGCCCCAAGCTAAGCAGAGCTTGTGTTATGGATACTAGATGACTGATATACTTAATACAATATATTACGTAGGTACATAGATATTTTTTATTATACATAGAAAATACCCAGAACACCCGGAATAAATATTTGCAGATCGTACAAACATTTATCCCGAGGCGGGAATCGAACCCGCAACCTCCTGCGTCGCAGGCGGACATTCGCCCGCCGCGCCACATCGGTCGTTCAGTCAATTATCCTGACTGACTGACTTTTAGACAACGCACAGCCTAAACCAATGATTGTAGAGGCATCAAATTTTCAGGACATATTCGTCTTAGTACCTACGTAAAGGTTTACTAAGAAAGTATTTCCCGAAATTTAATCCCTAAGTGGGTACAGGTACAGTGGGGATGAAAGCAGTCTTTAGTACGCTCTCTACTGCGCCGAAAACATTCCACACTGCAGATTAGTTATTTACAGAATTTCTGTAATCTATTCCAACCAAATAAGAATAGATCAGTGTTTGGCGCGATAGTCACAAATGTGTCACATCTAAACTTATTATTACCTCTAAATTACTTACCTCTATGAAAAACATACTAATAATGCTGGACAATCCACACAGCATCATCTAGCCCCAAACTAAGCGGAGCTTGTGTTATTGGTACTAAGATAACTAGCATACTTAATACATTACATACACAGATATTTTCTGTTATATATACATAGTACACCCGGAATAAATATTTGTAGATCGTATAAACATTTATCCCAAGGCGGCAATCGAACCTGCAACCTCCTGCGCCGCAGGCCACATCGGTTGTCAAAACATTGAACACTTTTCGAAACAGGTTAAAACTTTCTGTTCCGTTTCTGAATTTCAGACAACGGATGTGTTCGGTTCATCAAAAGTATTCCCCATTTTCGAATTTCTCGTTGGACTTTAGTACCTTCTATTACACACCTCAATACTTGTACAACATTTTATCTCGTTCCCATAGTAGGACTTTGCTTAGTTTGGGGCTAGACTTTTTTTTTTAAACTGAAGTCAAAAGCTTATGGTCCATGATTTTAAGTAGTTACCATCTTTTTTAACACAGCACATTCACACAGGTTACTTTCATTACAAACGTGCGCTTCAATGCTTTCCTATGCGTCTATCAAACAAAGGCATATAGGATTTAAGGCTTATGTGCCTGTAACGTCACCGGCACCTACACCTATCGAACCGGCACACAGCAACATTACCGGCAGTAATAGGCATGGTGGTAGTACTTCTTTGGACGAGCCCTTCACAAAGAGCTCTACAACTACTAAGTTACAACTATTTTCACTTAGGTTAGTTCGGTAACTTTACTGAAATACCTAACTAACTAACTAACCTAAATACCTACCCAATATTGAAACTACAAGCACCAGTGCTACTAACTATAAGTTCCTACAGCGAGAAGCGTCGGCAACATTTAGCTGTCCTTGAACTTTGCAGACTTCACTGAACAGACCGTCCACATTTTTGTGCAGCTACAGCCAGCAAAAAAAATACATCCCGTACTACTAACAAAGTCGGCGTAACCTCGAAGTTCTGACCTTATGGCCACTACTGACTACCTTATAGAACTGAGATGTGGTCGTTACTGATCTTGTACACAAGCTCAAAGTCGCACGGGCTATGGAGTGAGCAATGCTGGAAATTTCACTATGAGATCAGATATGAGGAAGTCCGTAGAAGTACCAAGGTCACCGACATAGTTCTCAGAATCAGCAAGTTGAAGTGGCAATGAGCAGTGCATATAGCCCGTAGGACCGACAACCGCCGGGGTATATGCAATGTATGTGTAATATTTGAAAAAAATATTGACTTGTAGTCTTCTACAAATCTTCAATCCAAAACATTGACCACGAGGCGACAAGTCAGGAGATATCAGGCCAGTCGCTGTAGTATTGTTTTGCCGACGGTGATTTCAATTTGAGTGACAAGCGAGTGAAAGACTCATCCCATTCTATTCGGGAAGGGAACTGTATTCTGTGACCGGAGGGTCAAAGCCGTGTATTCTTGCACTGCTATGTCAGGGCCGTAGTTTGGAATATATTTTAGTTTTGGGTAATTTAAAGTTCAATTCGAACTAAGTAAGTAAACAGGCCTTTGCATCATTGCATGTATCTAAACTATTTTTAGTTCGCTCCGAACAAGGTCTCGAGATATTTTCGAGGCAGACATTCACACAACGTTCTCTAGCACCAAACTAGGCAAAGCTTACTTACGATCTGAACCAAATAACTGACTAACGCAATATCTTTAAACATAGGTAACATATTTAGAATACAAATACCTATACAAAACAAGCACACTAAATATTTTTCATTTTATTTATTGGAGTAAACTGACATGAATAGTCGATATTGATGCTGAAAACACGGAGAAAACGGACAAATAGTGTCTTCTTTTCCACGTTTTATTTTTTTGTAATCAATGTACTAAGTTCAGTGCTTATTTTTTTTAATTATAGGTACATTTGTAGGTACTAACTCGCATTGCCGCTATGTCCTACGTGTTATAGCTAGTGTTAAATGAATCAACTAGCCGGCAAATAGTATGGTAGTAATCTTTTGCTTTTGTACGGCAGGTAACTAATACATACGACATGTAGATTTAAAACAAAAATTAGACTACTTACCTCTCTGAATAAGTTTAGTTATCTAACCTTTATCAATTTTTATTTAAGCTCAAATAACGAACGAGGGTTGATGCAGCCGGCAAGGTCAGAGAGGGTAAGGTCAATATGCAAGACACTACGCCTAAATTTGGATCTGAACTTTAGATTTAGCCTCGTGTTTTATACCACTATTTCCACGACGAGATTTTAGGACGCTCTTGTTTGGTTGCTGGTTTCATCAGCAAGTGATATAAAGAGTATTTAGTACTTACCTAAGTAGTAGAATGCGCTGGAGATAAGCCGTCCACTCCAAAAACATTCAATGATCACGATCTTTAGTCATGAAATGCCGACCACAGACACAGAGTAGAAGTAGCAGTAGCGTAGCTAAGTGGACAAGCTATAATATTAGTACAACCTTCTTAATAGAAAACAAAAAAAAACGAGTGTGCTTTAGACCACACGACTGAAGTAAAACTTCTAACGTAACTGGCTATGAGAGAAAGAGAGAGAGAACAGTGCTTTCATACCCCCTCCATGGTAGTGTTAAACGTTTAACACAACCTTGTTGGAAGTTGCATTAGAATTATTACTTCAAAAACAAATTTATCAATCTAATCCAGTAACCTAGGTAATGTTATCTATCTAGTTAACATCTTAGTTATCTTGTTATCATTTATCAAGTTCATTGCATCTTAATTGTTAGTAAATGTTATCTGCTCATTCCATAAATAAATAAAAAATACATTTACTTTACAGGAGTCAACTAAAACACATTTTCAAGGTAGTAATCTATTTATTGATTTCGTAGATAGGTACAATAGATTCGATGAAGTGAATGAATATCATTTGTAATAGAAACGTTAGATAAATAAAATTTGCAGTAGTAACAGCGTGAGTACTGTCGCAGAAAAAAAATCTCTTGCTTGTCCACTTTTGTAATCAATATGTCTGTACTAAAATTAAAGTTATCTTTGTTGTTTCAGTATGTTTAGAAAGGGACAACAACGTTTTAAGTACTATCAAATTGGGTTAGATTAAGAAATTGACACCATCATCAGTTTTTTTATCAATACGGGTCAGTAGGTAGTAGGTGTCAGATATATCTGGCTCTACCTACGTTACGTACCTACAATAAATTACAATCTACGAAGGTACATAAAAGTGTGACACATTGGGAACTAAACTAATACATTATTAAATCATTGGTTAGTTGCAATACTCAAAGCGCATATTGTATAATAGAAACGTCAATATTTTCTAAGCGTTTTTCAAAGTGTGCTTGAATTGGCTAAACTTTTTTATTCACGAAACTTAGGTACAAGCAGAGTCTACGCGCGTCATAAAATGTTCTAACTGCGGTGGTTATAGCGTGGAGTAGAATTTTTGACCGAGATTTTGCCAGTATTTCTTGAAGTTATCTAGTAGGTAATTTGGTTGAATAACAAGGCAGACGAAGACCTTTTTTCTACGACAGTTTTACTTATAAATATAATAACATCAGACCTTGTTTATCCAGGATATACAAGCCACCCTGAATTATTGTCTAAATAAGAAAAGCTTAGAAAATATGTTAGTCAGCGTGCGCTATTTTTATTATTATTATGATGACATTCTAAAACCCCGTTCCAATATATTACCGGCACCGTTAGTATGTCTAAGAATCGTTGTTTGTCGGAGTCTAAACCATTATCACATTGGCTAAATAAGTGACAATTTACACTTGCAAATAAGGTGAGAATATATCGGACAGGCAAAGACCTAGGAAGAAAGTTCGGGTCTCTTCGGACCTGTTCGGACTGAGCTCACGGTACAGATAATTAGGCAAACAAACTATCAAGCTCACGGTTACCCCTCGCCTTTGCCTGTCATACACCTAAAGTCTTACCTCATTGGCAAGTGTAAACTGTCACTTATTTAGCCAATGAGGTTATGGGTTAGACTGTAGTGCTGACACATAGGTAATTGAATCTGGGCATACGGTAACTGAATGTACATACAATTTACGAGCTCCTGAGTAAAACTTTACAAGACTCGCGCTGACTTACATACGTGTCATACAACGCTAATTTTGAAAAATCTAGCAAAAAACCTGTGTAGAGAACAATGGACAGACTTACTAACTATAAAATACTGCTAATAATATTAAATTATCCGTTTTTGTGTTATTTTTGTGAAGATACAACATATTTGTGTTTTTAATAATATATGTACTTTGATATACTGGTGAACAATTTTGAAGAAAAAAAAAATATATAAATAATTTTCGAGGAAAATAATTTTTGGGATAATATAAAATCTTTGAATTTTGAAGAAACTTGTAATTCACTTTTTTAATTTTTACTTTGCAATCATAGCTGCTTTCTTTGGGTTTAAAAATGGTACTATTTGAAAAATAATCATAGTATTATTTTTCTTACTCGTTTATGCAAACTAATTGCGTCAAAAATTTGTTATACAATTAGCAATTACAGTAATTTAATATTTTCCTAAGGTAACAAAATGATAATGTTCATTTAATGAAGGTTACATAATTATCATAATACAAGAATTATACTAATACGACTCTATCTAGGTCCCTATTCAAGTAACAATATTAAAATCAGTTTAAATCAACATTGCTGTAAGATAACATCCTTTTAGTATGAAGAATAGCTCGATGCTAAAGCATTTTTACCTCTACAGTACTTAACATAGTTTTAAGTAATATTGAGCAAGCTATGGACCTCAGATAAAAATAAGCAAAATAACAATAATACTGGACAATCCACACACTTTGAAAAAAGGTTTTTTTGTGTAAGTTTCTTGAAGTTATTATTGTTATATTGAGTTATAGTGTCATACTTACTTTTCTGCCAGTTGCTGAAACTCGAGGCTACGTCAGCGTAAAATAAAGATCCACTAACTGATATTCATATCGGTCCATAGCTGACTCATAATTACCGAACAGTAATTGAAAGTCAACCTTTAAAGTTTCTAGAGAAAACCTCTTAATACTAAACTAATTTTATGGTACAACATTGAAATCACAAAGCGATTGCACCAGTGCCGGTCCTCAAACATTCTACCGGTTTTATTGCTAAATGCACAACTTTACCCTACAAACTTCAACCACATATATTTATTTTGTCACTTCAACACTTTTCAGTTTTGTCAATATATTATTTGAACTTAGGTAGTAATTGCAAGCTTTTACAGGGCTGACATAGTCACTCAGCGACTCAAAGTCCTTAAATTTTAAGAATTAAATAAATAAATAAATAATTCAATTTGTTTCAATCATTTCAAAAAATGTTGTGTTGGTTCAATTGTTTGAAAGTACTTCTTAGTTGATTGATACGCTCTTTACCAGAGCGGTCATCGTCATCATGAGTTTTAATGTATATTTTTTGACAAGGACTGTGGCGCGCCTCACGATATCCCGTCATCCACCTTTGAATTGTTTGAAGGTACTAAAGCGGGCCTAAGAATAATTGTTTTGCGTAGCACGTCATGCAAATTGTCTCGTGATTAAAAATTAGAGTTAAGCTATTTTTTTATTTAAATGAAATGAACAGGGGCAATTCTCAAGTGTTTTCCAGTCTCAAGTGTGTGTTTTCAAGTGTGATTCATTAAAATTTTTGCATAATTTAAAAATTGAAATAATTCTTTAAAAATTTATGCATTTAGCAATATAACGGTATAACACGATTATTGCTTACAACAAAACATTTTACAACGAGAACATCGATAAGGCATGAATCACAATATGTGCGTCTTATTCTTAAACAATGTATTTTTGCACAACTTTTATACATTTTAAATTAAACAACTTAATTTAATTATCCTTAATGTATGATATCTTAGAATATCCAATAATTTAACAAACTTTCTTGATGGTTTGTACTATTTAAATATATACAAGCAAACACAAGCACATAAAAATAAGTTTTGGCACTTAGGTAATATTTATTTTATTGATTTATTAGGATACTGGGATATATTCTGTAGGTTTACTTACCTATCGTAATATCTAAATAATTTATGAACGTTAAAAACTATGAGAAAATTCTATGCCTGTGCATTGGAAGAGTGCTTATGTCAAATAGAATTACTTTAATTACTTATGTTATGTATTGCTATTTAATTAAATTATTTTATTCAAAACGCTATTAAATAACGCGCTAAGACTAACTAAATTCAATTCTTCACTAGTTAGTTTCAAAATTTTAATAAAATATTTTAAAATTACTATTGGTCAATAAGTTATTTAATTTTAAATGATGTGAATAGGAAGAACAGTCGAAATTCTAAAATATTAGGATGAGCAACATTTTAAATACTGATTAAGTAGTAATACTAGCTACTTTAAATTTTTATTGATTTCAAAAACTTTTTTGAGCTAATCTTACTTAAGGGCCGATACCGATCTAATGACCTTGAGAGTTTCGTTCCTCTTTACCCCACCACTCCTCTGCAATATTTCGCGGTTAGATACATATAGGTGATCCGTTCTAATAGCGCCATCTAGCTGGCAGTTCATGAAATACGTTATACAAGTTGACTCTATACATAAATTAACTAATCTTGGTACTTGAAGGATAGATGGTAGGTAATAAATTAAATTAGTTGTCGGGATTCGTTCTCTGTCATCTTTGGAAGCAACATTATATTTTCATTTTAATTGTTTTTCTAGTGTTATTTTAAGTTCTGATGGGTAATTTTGGTGGTATTTTAACCATCATTACTTGAGGTCTTAGCACAAGTGTGAGCAATTGAAATGAAAGTGTGTTATGTGGCATCCTGATTTGAACGAAAATGTTTCCCTTTGGTTTTGAAGAAAAACGCCATCTTTTTGACAGCCGAATTTACTTTTTTTACCGACTCGACTTGACTAAGAAGTATTTCATACAACCCACTTGACATTGGCAAAATTGTCCGAAAAAAGGACAGAGGCCACCAAAAAAAAAAAAAATTTGCCGTCCCAATTTTGCTATAGCTTGTGGTGCTTTAGATATTTATTTTCCATTTATTTTGACCTGGCTACGGTGAAGTAAAAAAGAGGGTTATAATTTTGACCGTTATGTATGTATATATGAATGTTCATCTGTTCCCTCATAACTTCGAAACTATTTATTATAATACGACAAATAATGGGAATTATATTTTTCTCGGTAATTATGTAGCTGAAACTTAATTAACTTAAATTAAATTAACCTCACGACTTTAATGCCCAGGCACGGTAGATATCCTCTCATATCTCTTAGTATACTTGGTACTAACCCCAGTTTCTTTGAGAACGTCTAAGGGGGTAGTCACAGGTACGTCAAAGCTACAATTGGCACATACCCACATTTTGTAGTAGTTATTATTCCATACGTGACAAGGTGTAATCCCATCGCCGCTGTTATTATACTAACTAATTTCCTCCTCTTTGACTGAATTTTATCCTTGTGCTCGCATAAACGCACAGTGGATCGAGTCTCCTTAGACTCGATCCACTGTGCGTTTATGCGAGCCTGCCGCCTGCTCCTTAGCATGCCGGACATAGGAATTGAAAATTTTTATTTTTAAAAGTCGTTATTTTATTAATTTGAATATGCCATTTGGTTTTTTTAATCTAAGCAATAAATGTTCTATTGCATTTTAGGCCTAGGGTTATAGTTCAGGAGTAAATGGCATAAAACTGATTTCATTGTATAAAAAAATAAAAAAAATCAAAATGACCTCGGTTTTTATTTTACGGTTCGATAGTGTTATCAAAACTAAGCAAATTTTATCCCATTGCTATTTAGGATAGCACTTATAGTTAAAGAGTAAATGGCATAAAACAAATTTTATTGCAAGGGAAGCAACGTACTAACAGAAATAGTGGGCGTTTGCTGTCTTTTTTCGTTCTGGGGTCTATTATAGCGTAGTTTTGGCACTGTCCCGCAACTTTTCTTCAAAGATGTATCTTACGCTTTTTTGCGTTTTTTGAGTTACACCATTTTGAATTTCAAATCTGACCAGATATTCGTAATCAGCACCCCCAAATTAGTCGAAAACGACACCCATGTCAGTTTTTTGTACCATGATTTGTACCCGCTATTTTGAATTTCAAATCTGACCAGATATTTACCATTAGGTCAACCAAATTGGTCCCTCAGTGCAAGCGATGTCAAGTGTACGGTCATACACACAAGTACTGCTCCAAAGAGCCAAGGTGTGTGAAATGCACAGGTAAACACCTCACCAAGGACTGCAAAAAACCTGCAGAAGAGAAGCCAAAGTGTGTGCATTGCGGAGAAGCACACCCAGCTAATCACAGAGGCTGCACGATAGCCAAGGAAATGCAGAAGATACGAAAATATAGGATCTGGAAAATGGGCTGTCAGTAATGAGCAAAAAGCTAAAACGTTCGCAGAATACCTAGAAGAAATATTCAAACCTAACGAAGATCAAACCGACTACATACCTATGATAAATGAAGTTTATGGTGAAACACAAGCCATAAAGCTGGTATCACCCAGAGAAGTCTGGAGCGAAATTAAAAAACACATAAACCCTAGAAAATCTCCTGGATTCGACCTTATTTCAGGAGAAGTACTACATAACCTTCCAAAAAAAGCATTAGTCAAACTAACGACCCTTATCAACGCAGCACTTAGACTAAAGTGTGTACCAGATTTATGGAAAGTTGCTGAAGTTATCATGATAGCAAAGCCAGGAAAACCGCCACAAGAGACCTCATCGTACAGACCGATTTCTTTGCTCCCTATCATGTCAAAGCTATTTGAAAAGTTGTTACTAAAAAGACTGAAGCCGCTTATTGAAAGTAAAAACCTTATACCAGAGCACCAATTTGGATTCCGAGAACAACACTCAACGATAGACCAAGTTCACAGGATTACAAATGTTATTGAGAAAACATTTGAGGCAAAAAAAGTCTGCTCTACTATCTTTCTGGATGTGGCACAGGCATTCGATAAAGTTTGGCATGAAGGTCTATTACTACAACTGAAGAACTTACTACCATCAGGTTTCGTAGATGTAATAGAATCTTACTACCTTAGACCCCCATGTCAGTTTTTTGTACCATGATTTAAACCCGCCATTTTGAATTTCAAATCTGACCAGATATTCGTAATCAGCACCCCCAAATCAGTAGAAAATGACACCCATGTCAGTTTTTTGTATCATGATTTGTATCCGCCATTTTGAATTTCAAATTTGACCAGATATTCGTAATCAGCACCCCCAAATTAGTAGAAAACGACACCCATGTCAGTTTTTTGTATCATGATTTGTATCCGCCATTTTGAATTTCAAATCTGACCAGATATTCGTAATCAGCACCCCCAAATTAGTGGAAAACGACACCCATGTCAGTTTTTTGTATCATGATTTGTATCCGCCATTTTAAATTTCAAATTTGACCAGATATTCGTAATCAGCACCCCCAAATTAGTAGAAAACGACACCCATGTCAGTTTTTTGTATCATGATTTGTATCCGCCATTTTGAATTTCAAATTTGACCAGATATTCGTAATCAGCACCCCCAAATTAGTAGAAAACGACACCCATGTCAGTTTTTTGTATCATGATTTGTATCCGCCATTTTGAATTTCAAATCTGACCAGATATTCGTAATCAGCACCCCCAAATTAGTGGAAAACGACACCCATGTCAGTTTTTTGTATCATGATTTGTATCCGCCATTTTGAATTTCAAATTTGACCAGATATTCGTAATCAGCACCCTCAAATCAGTAGAAAACGACACCCATGTCAGTTTTTTGTATCATGATTTGTATCCGCCATTTTGAATTTCAAATTTGACCAGATATTCGTAATCAGCACCCCCAAATTAGTTGAAAACGACACCCATGTCAGTTTTTTGTATCATGATTTGTATCCGCTATTTTGAATTTCAAATTTGACCAGATATTCGTAATCAGCACCCCCAAATTAGTAGAAAACGACACCCATGTCAGTTTTTTGTATCATGATTTGTATCCGCCATTTTGAATTTCAAATTTGACCAGATATTCGTAATCAGCACCCCCAAATTAGTAGAAAACGACACCCATGTCAGTTTTTTGTATCATGATTTGTATCCGCCATTTTGAATTTCAAATCTGACCAGATATTCGTAATCAGCACCCCCAAATTAGTGGAAAACGACACCCATGTCAGTTTTTTGTATCATGATTTGTATCCGCCATTTTGAATTTCAAATTTGACCAGATATTCGTAATCAGCACCCCCAAATTAGTAGAAAACGACACCCATGTCAGTTTTTTGTATCATGATTTGTATCCGCCATTTTGAATTTCAAATTTGACCAGATATTCGTAATCAGCACCCTCAAATCAGTAGAAAACGACACCCATGTCAGTTTTTTGTATCATGATTTGTATCCGCCATTTTGAATTTCAAATTTGACCAGATATTCGTAATCAGCACCCCCAAATTAGTCGAAAACGACACCCATGTCAGTTTTTTGTATCATGATTTGTATCCGCTATTTTGAATTTCAAATTTGACCAGATATTCGTAATCAGCACCCCCAAATTAGTAGAAAACGACACCCATGTCAGTTTTTTGTATCATGATTTGTATCCGCCATTTTGAATTTCAAATCTGACCAGATATTCGTAATCAGCACCCCCAAATTAGTGGAAAACGACACCCATGTCAGTTTTTTGTATCATGATTTGTATCCGCCATTTTGAATTTCAAATTTGACCAGATATTCGTAATCAGCACCCCCAAATTAGTAGAAAACGACACCCATGTCAGTTTTTTGTATCATGATTTGTATCCGCCATTTTGAATTTCAAATCTGACCAGATATTCGTAATCAGCACCCCCAAATTAGTGGAAAACGACACCCATGTCAGTTTTTTGTATCATGATTTGTATCCGCCATTTTGAATTTCAAATTTGACCAGATATTCGTAATCAGCACCCCCAAATTAGTAGAAAACGACACCCATGTCAGTTTTTTGTATCATGATTTGTATCCGCCATTTTGAATTTCAAATCTGACCAGATATTCGTAATCAGCACCCCCAAATTAGTGGAAAACGACACCCATGTCAGTTTTTTGTATCATGATTTGTATCCGCCATTTTGAATTTCAAATTTGACCAGATATTCGTAATCAGCACCCCCAAATTAGTAGAAAACGACACCCATGTCAGTTTTTTGTATCATGATTTGTATCCGCCATTTTGAATTTCAAATCTGACCAGATATTCGTAATCAGCACCCCCAAATTAGTGGAAAACGACACCCATGTCAGTTTTTTGTATCATGATTTGTATCCGCCATTTTGAATTTCAAATCTGACCAGATATTCGTAATCAGCACCCCCAAATTAGTGGAAAACGACACCCATGTCAGTTTTTTGTATCATGATTTGTATCCGCCATTTTGAATTTCAAATTTGACCAGATATTCGTAATCAGCACCCCCAAATTAGTAGAAAACGACACCCATGTCAGTTTTTTGTATCATGATTTGTATCCGCCATTTTGAATTTCAAATCTGACCAGATATTCGTAATCAGCACCCCCAAATCAGTAGGTAGATACCTACGTACTTACTTAAAATTTCGATACAAAAAGTATCGACTTTTCTAGACTAATGATGATGAGTATGTAGATACGTGCTTATTTTTATGTCGGTACAAAAAAGTATCAACTCTATCCAGCCGTGTACAACACGTACACGGTATTTGCCTTGGAACCTTGTCGCTCTACTATTGCAAAATTGCAATAAGTCACTCTATTACAAACAGATAAAGTATCTTTTTGCAAAATAGTATCGAAACACGAATTAAAAATGCAATATTTGCAGTCTTGTAGTCCGCAGGGCGACGAGCGACACGGGTTCCCCGTACGAAAGCCAGCGGCAGACTAAATTTTATCCTTGTGCTCGCATAAACGGCGCGATTCTATACAATTTAATTTATAAATAATTCAAGTCTTTATTTTTTTTATATATTGAACGGGCATTAATTCTACTTCTTAATTATCTCACCATTGGTGTAAACCAAAAAAAAATATATCACCAACTTTAGAAGGAGATGACGATTTATATCTAAGTTTTTAATTTATTTCGTGAATTTATGATTGAGTAAATACGACGTTAATCATACATTTGAAACGGGCACTTTGAAGTTGACATTTTGAAGATGCATGCGGACTTTTCAGTTTTCTTCTACTTCCTTTATTTACCGAGGGTATAGCATTTTAAGATAGAGAAAAAACTGCTCCGGGAGCGATTAGGTCAGTACTGGCCGTTAATGCAAATCATACATAATATGTGATATTATACTAATAATGTTTGGACTTACTTATCTCAGATTTTAAATAATTATTCAAATTGAAACGGCACGAATATTATTTAGAAGAAGGTACTAAATACAATATTTGAATTATTTTGGTACATTTGAATGCAAGCTATTGATCTAAAAAAAAGATTTTATTATATTTTTCAACATGGCTGGAACTGGATTTTAGATGGAGTAGGCTTACCCAGGACTTATACTATTCTCACAGCTTAGTTGGCCCTCTTCTTTCATATGGTGAAGGAAAACATCGTGAGGTAATCCGTATTGACCTTGTCTTTCCTGTAGATTAGGCCCATTGAGCTGTGAGCAAGATAGTACGTATTTAATGTTGAATTATCATTATTATCATTGCTCAATTCAGATATTAATTATACAGCGTGTAACCAAGACTGCTTCCAAGAATCGAAACTGCGTATTCAGACCATGATTCTGATTCAAAAATAATAAAAAATAGCCACACGCTGGGGCGCGGTTGATCAACGACCGGGTGACAGTGGAGAGCTATACGCAATAAATTGCATTTCTCTAAATCTATTTGACTGTCAGTGGTATTCTATTAAACCTTGTTGTAGGTAACTTAACACGTTCCTTCAATATTCGGAAGTGGTCTTTTTACACCCGGTATAACAAATGTTTAAAATAAAATCTGATAGATTTACACGCATAAAAATACGCGCATAAGAGATAATTATTTATTTATATTAAAAAAACTAGCCTAGACTTGATTCAAATAAATAAACTAAAAATTTTCTGTCTTTTTGACGAAGTTAAATTTAAAAAACAAATATTTATATTATTCATCCACTACCTAAAAATCTCATGTTTTTTTATCATATCAACTACACTGATTTTTTATAGGTCGCTTTAGAATTCTTTTGTTTCATGAATAGCCGGGTAATGTTAGTATAATGATAATTTTATTTTATGAGATTTTTTAAATTATTAGCCTAATTTGTGAATTACCTTACTGTACAATTATTTGTCATTTAGAAATTTCACTTTACCTTATAATGTTTTGTAAATTCATTTGAAAAATGGTTTAGAGAAAGTTAATTGTGACAAAAAGTATAGAGAAATCGCCTTAAGCCTTTTTGGTGGTTAATCTAGTAGAAATCAAAGCTACAAGATTGAAAAACGTTTCACTTGCCCGACCCGTTTAAAATTCGCTGATGATATAAACAGCGTCAGACAGGGTCAGATTTTCACAATCGCTGGTCATCATCAGTATCCTGTAGAAGTCCACTGCTGGACATAGGCCTCCCCCACACGTTTCCAGGAAGAACGATTTTAAGCCCTATCCATCGATTTTCCGCGATCCTAACAATGTCGTCACTCCAGGTAGGAGGGGTACCTACGCTTCGTTTTCCGGTTCTTGGTTGCTACTCGAGAACCTTTATTTCTTTATTCCCCAGCGGTTGTCAGTTCTACCAGCTTTATGGCCTGCACATTGCCACTTCAAGTTGCTGATTCTGATAGCTATGTCAGTGACCTTGGTTCTTCTACGGATTTCATCATTTCTGATTCTATCTCGTAGTGAAACTTCCAGCATAGCTCTTTTTCATATCCCGTTGAGTTTGTGTATAATTAGCAACCACGTGTACGTTCTATAAGTCATCACTAACGCATTGATTATAGACTTTTGTCTTAAGACTTTCGTCTTGCGGCATCTGTAATTTATCGGGACGCTGTTACTAAGATAATATTTAGATGGAGTAGGTTTCTCCAGCATTACCACCTTGGTACCTTACCACCAATCAAGATAATCAATCAGGAATTTACGCTAATATTTAACGAATTATTTATTAAATCACATTAACAAGATACCTATCAATTCCTTTTTTGTCACTATCTAGTGACTAGATTCTAGTCCAAGTAGATTTTGTGACTATCATGGCGATGGAGGCCTTAGAGAGGCCTAAAAACTCTGAAAGAGTTGGCCTCTTGCAATAGTTTACAGTATCGTATTCTACATGATTAAATTTACTTAATTTTAGAAATATTTTTATCACGGAAGTACCTAAGTTCTAATATGGCCTCTCCGTTTAGAGACTAGAAAGGAACAAAGGAGCGTTTTTTCAGTTTGTAGACGTAGACTAGGGGAAGTATTATAATTTTCTAAAAGTACTTCTTTCTGAATCACCCAAATTGTCCGCCATTTTGGATTTCAATTGATCAAAATGAGGATTCAAAAAGAGTAATTTAAATTTAATTAGGTGTAATTTTTTTACGCATTTAATACAATCACTTATATGTACTGATGTGTTTAGAATAAAATGGCTGAACCGATTTTAATAATACAAAAGCTTCCACTACACTCATTTTAATTGTTTCATAAATTGTATTATTGTCAGCAAAGCAAACTTTCTCATCTTAAACCTCAAACTTTTATTCCATGTTTTATCAAAATCGATTCAGCATTTTTGTAAGGCAGTAAATATATGCAGATATGGGTCACTTGTACTACAGGTTATTTAAGGTCAACTAACAAAGAGTCTCTCTCCTTTGACTGCCCCTTAACTGTTATGCTACCTGAAAGAAAATTAAATATTATTTGATATATCTCATCTATTTGTTATGGCATAAAATAATGGACATACATGGAAATAATGGATATCTTGGACCTAATATTAACTAACCAAGAGCAAAGCTCCTCGTCCTTCCACGTATCTCAGTCGAGGTTACCCCCATTCCGCAGCCCCGCCTTGGTCTCCGGAGGTACTTGCTTGCGGAAGCAGTCATCCAGGAACATGGACATAGTGCGGTAGAGGTGCCGTTTAACACCTTCTAGACTATGTCCTTCGTCTGGGTAGATCTGTTGGGAAAGATGTCCATTAGTAGTAGAGCTCTTTGTGAAGGGCTCGCCCGGGGCAGTACTACCACCATGCCTATTTCTGCCGCCAAGCAGCTTGCTGTGTTCCGGTTTGAAGGGTGTGGGTGCCGGTGTAATTACAGGCACATGAGGCTTAACACCTGTATGCCTCAGGTTGATGGACGCTGAGTAGTGCATCGTCGGTGACGTTCCTAACGATGGTAACCACTTAACATCAGGTGGGCCATCTGCTTGTTCCATCAACAAGTTGTATAAAAAAAAAAGTGACACGCTTTCGTGTATCTTTAGATGTTGTTCTATCAATTCTGGTACGAGTAGGTTGTCTTTGTAACACTGACTTGACCAAGCCATATTTATAGTAATAGTATATCATGCATTTCAGGCAAAAAATATTGGCTCAAAAATAAATCATAATTTGCAAAAGTACCTAAAACTAACCTAAATATAAGAAAAAAACAGAATTTAAATCACGGACCGCTTTTTGGGCACACCCCAAAAAGCTGACAACGTTACGTCTTTGGATAGACTGATTCTCTGACATATTATATTTTAAAAATCAAGGAGTTGCTTGCTGTGACGTATGCTTGGTGTCTCATGTCAGGCATCCGATGAACTCCCTGAACGCGACACTTTTCGACCAGAACCCCATCCATGTATATCGATAGCCGAACAGTCGGTAATCTCACCATAAAGGAATATGGTCTTACCTGCTGCCTAAACATGCTGCCCTGGTCTGCGAGAGACTTGGCTAAAGCCATCGTCTGCTGGATGTGGACATTGTCGTCTGCTGTCCCGTGCACCAGGAGTAGCATCTTGTCATGTAAAGCTGCGGCTTGCTTCGTGACATCAGCGTCGGCATACCCTCGGTAGTTTCCAGTCGCGTTCGGGAAACCCATGTAGCGTTCAGCGTAAGCTGACGCTGAGTGGAAGAAACTTATCAGACTCTATGCAATATATTAGATACTTTAATCTTTAAAGTTATCATAATCAGAAACGGCTTCTGCTGGACATATGGGCGTATCATATTATTTAAAAAATTCTTCCACACAAAGGACTGACGATATTTCTAAAATCGCAGAAAGAGTGTGCATAGAAAAAGTTCAAAATCGTTTTTCTTGGGAAGTTATAACAGCTTATGCCCAGCAGAGGCATTCTCCAGGTTTACGGAAGAATATTTTCGAGCTCTATCTACTGACTTCTCACAATCTTCACAGTTTGCGGTCCATCGGTCGCATCTATGCACAAGATCTTATTAAAAAGTGTCCTGGGCAAAAAACTTAGAACCAAACCATTCACTTTAGCTTCAAAGTTTAAATCCTGTCCAACTTATATCCAACTCGCTCCAACCACGGTCTAACACGCTTACCGTAGTATCGCCATCGCACTATAGGCGTCAGTGCAATGCCGCAGTGAAAGACGTTAAGGTTGCTGGCCAGTGCCAGGGTTGCCAGGAAGCCGCCATGGGCACGCCCCATCACCGCCACGCGCCGAGCGTCGATGAAGTGTAGAGAATCGCGGAGGTACCTGGTGGAATATACCTTGTAAAAGCTGACAGATTAAACAGACTTTTGCTGCAGAGTCCTGCCAGTAAAACAGATGCTTTGACAAATGTCAGAGCTCAGTTGCTAGTAAATTTGGCATCTACGTTGTAGACTGTGGGTTCGATGAGGACCGAGAATATATGCAGTGATAAACAGATTCCAATCCTCGTTACAAAATACTATAAAATTCAAGTTTTTATCGTGTCAATCTACAAATTATATTCTTCGCAACTGACATTTGAGACTGGCCCAAGTTCAAGTTTCAATCTCACTTCATTAAGCCTGGCTTAGTACAAGGCAGTGTACAAGATTGGCTTATTACTATGTCAGTATTTACTTTGTACCAGCCTCATACAAAATTATGAGTATTTCATGAAACTGGATTAGAAAGTACTCACTCAGCTACTTCTAGCTGGTCCGCTAATTCAACAGTTCCTAGTCTTCGATGCAAAGTATGATGTGCCCCCAGGCCCCTTCCCCCTGCTCCCCTGGCATCCACTGAAGCTAGGACCGCCCCTGCGCCTGCTGCTAATGAGTCCCACTCCAGAGACCACTGCTCTGTGACCAACTGTGTTCCTGGTGCTCCGTGGCTGTTTTAAGAGATTACATATATTTTTACAATATCCCACATGTTATCGTTCAGTAAACGGATGACAATTAAATCCTCAGGCATGGTTGAATCCCTTTAGACAACTTGCTGTATAAAGCAATAGCAATACCTAACAGGTAAACCTAGGTCAGGATGCAGTAGTACTCAAGTTAGAAAAAAGAAAAAAAATACCAGAAATAGCTTCACAAAATTAATCCTTAGGCATGGTAGATATCTCCTCAGACCTCTTAGTACCATGTACCTACTCGACATTCTTTGAGTATGTCAGAGGTACGTTCAAATTCATTTGAGTCTTACGCACATTTTTCCAGTTCTTGGTATTTACGTGACAGGTTGTCTACTCACACTTTTAAAACTAGCGGGTACTTGGTGACCTCATCTTCTCTCAACCCTGGTGGAAGCAACAAGCGCACTCTTGCAGTGTGCCCACTCGACAACTGGACTGAGAATGTCCTGGGCGTTGGCAATGCTATTGATGATAGCTTGTCCTGTTGAAGATGGCAAACAATGCGGATAAACACTAGACTGAAACTACTGACAGTTCTCCTAAAACAGTCTTTCCAGAAGATCAAATTACAGAAGATGATGTTATGTATCGTAAGAAGTTATTTTTTTCTTTCTGATGAACCAGCAGATAGCTAACCAGAAGTGGTTACCATCATCTATAACAAAGCATTTCCTCGCAGGTCACGTTCGTTAAGAGCGTGCCCTACGATACACTGCTCTGCGTCAATCAACCTAAGGCATACAGGTGTTAAGCCTCATGTTCCTGTAATTTCACCGGCACCCACACCCTTCAAACACAGTAATTGCTTGGCGGTAGAAATAGGTATAGTGGTAGTACTTCTCCGGACAAGCCGTTCATAAAGAGCTCTGCCTAATAACTACTTTACCCCAAGCTCATATTGACGGGAGTCTGTAGTATCCTACGTCATGCCATTACCTAGCAGCAAGTCTATCAAGTAACTAATAGCATGCTCTCGGGCCACATCTTCAAGAAACACATCGCTAATACGTGGTGAATGATTAAACTGCAGTTTTGCCGCAATTTCCTTCGTGATTTGAAAGCACTAGCATTTTCCCTGAATCAAACTCAAATACTTTAGGGACGGAAGACGCTGTCACTTGACCACCACACTTACCTTAACAGCTGTATTGTTCTCCAAATGCATAAGTAGTCTTGGTTCCGGTAAAGCGGTTCTGTGTAGGCTGAAGACCGGTACACCAGGGCCAAGGCACTCCAGCACGAAGTAAGCTGATGAAGGGCTGAAGTACGCGTCATGGTAAAGGCACGGGAGATGTTTTGGGACCTCTGTGATAAGAAAACTGTGACGTATATGCTACTACAATACATGTGCTAATGCTACTGTGTTGCTTCAAGAATATCATCATCATTCGTTATCACCCTTAATAAGTCCACTACTATAATAAAGGCATAGGTTTCCCTCATATTTAAGGAGGTTTGCCATAGTCACCATGCTTGGCAGGTGTATTGGTGACCGCAGCTACGGTGTTCAGTACTCCGGACACAACAGTACAAGAGAGTGAGGAAGACAGAAGACTTACCAGGATGCTTCTTCTTTTTCTTCTTAACAGGTGATGGTGACGTCACTGGTAGCTCTTCGTCCCAGTCATTGTCCCACGTGCTGTCACCTGATGATGCCAGGCTGCCGTAGAACTCCAGGTTGATTGACGGTGATGGCTGCAACGGATTCTATTTTTAAGGTCGACTGCAAGTTCATAACTTAAATATAAGTAACCGTTAAGTGAGATAGGGTGACAACCTTTTTTTATACAATTGTTGCTGATGGAACAAGCATATGGCCCACCTGATGCTAAGTGGTAACCATCACTTATAACAAAGCATTGCCATGTGGTCACGTTAGTTAGGAACGTAACCTACAAGTGGTAACCTACTAGTAGTAGTACTTCCTCGGACAAGCCCTTGACTAAGAGCTCTACTACTGCTAGAACTACAATCTGCAAATATGCGTTTGCAATAAATGCTGAGTGGAAAATATCAGTTTTACTATCAACAAATGTAGTAATAAATAATTGTACCTATATTCAATTCTTTCTAAGTGTAGTTTAATAATGTTATAAAAAGTGGGTTGGGTTAAAATGGCACTTAAGAAAACTCTCCAAATGACGCTGAAATGACAGTTAAATTTAACTTGCCGGTTCTTCTAGGCTTAGTCGCGAGAAACTGACACCTAGATTCACCTAGTTGTAAGACACACCTAGTGACCTTTTTTTGCCTAGTTAAAAAACTGTACGTTAGAAGAAAAAAATAAAAATGAAATACTCTGGCGCAGTATACTTACTCAACAGTATCTTTAGCATGTTTGAAGATGTCAAGTGTTCAGACTTCTGGTGTTGAATCTCACCTGTGAGTTGCAAGTGACGCAGTAAGGCAGCTTCTGCGGTGAGCCTGGTCGAGGAGCCTCTGAAGACACCCTGAAGAGGTGCTGCTGCCCCGGCTTGCCTTCTGGAGTGCCGAGGTAATATCTGTAAAAATAAAGGAGTACAGGTTCTCGAATGGCGATTACGCACCGAAAGATGTTTATGTTCTTGACTGGGGTCTGGGATGAATTGACTTGACTTCCTTTATAATAATAATCATAATATCTTTATTTATACTTCTATACTTATTATTAATATTATAAAGAGGAAAGTTTTGTTTGTTTGTTTGTATTGAATAGGCTCCGAAACTACTGGACCGATTTGAATAATTCTTTCACCGTTGGGAAGCTACACTATCCCCGGGTGACATAGGCTATATTACATTTTCAAAAAAATTTGGGATCCTTACTAAAACCCGTGCGAAGCCGGGACGGACCGCTAGTTGCAAATATGGGTGGGAATACAGATGTCAAGATAAATAATCTTAAGTTCTACCATACTCAACTATACACAGCATGCAATAACAAACATTAAAGTTAAAATGTCTTAATTAAATTTTAAATTTTAATTTTAAAAGTTAATAATCTTGATTTATGACTTTTGTGATTGCCAGTAGGGTCACCGCTTTTTTTAATGGGAATTGCTGATGTAACAAGCAGACGGCCCACCTGATGTTAAGTGGCTATCATAACAAAGTATTCACGTCGCAGGTCACTCTCGTTATTAACGTGCCCCACGATGCACTGCTCTGCGTCCATTAACCTGAGGCGTACTGATGTTGCCTCATGTGCTTGTAGTATCGGCAACCAAACCCTTCAAACTGCAACACAGCAAGCCTCTTGGCGGCACAAATAGGCATGCTGGTAGTACTTCCCCGGGCGAGCTCTTCTCTTAGAATTCTACTACTACTAAAGTATAAGGTATCAATATCAGGTGCACTTAACATCCGGTGGGTCATGTTCTTGCGCCCACCAGAAAAGCTTACCTAAGCTTTGAGAACCGTCAAACAAATTCCAATTATTATTTTATCATTCCATAATATCTCGTTTAATGAACATCCAGAAACTTACGTATTAATTATCTTAAAGTAATTTGTGTAACATTGATTAATGGACTCCAGCATCTTAATGCAAATTGGAGAGAAGCCAAACCAATAATTTATTAGTGGCAATGACACTTCATTTCATTTATCTTATCACTAGATAGGTAGAATCTGTATCCTGACTATAGACAGCGCACAACTTAAATTTATAAATAAATAAATAAATAATGCCGGACGATCCACATAGCATAATCTAGCCCCAAGCTAAGCAGAGCTTGTGTTATGGGTACTAGATGATTGATATACTTAATACAATATTATATTACAAACATAGATATTTTTTATTATACATAGAAAATACCCAGAACACCCGGAATAAATATTTGCAGATCGTACAAACATTTATCCCAAGGCGAGAATCGAACCCGCAACCTCTGCGTCGCAGGCGGACATTCGCCCGCCGCGCCACATCGGTCGTCAAATTACGAGAGACTTGATTTTTTCAGGGTATATTCGTCTTGTTACATAGAGGAATTGTACTTAAGGAATACTTACGACATTTAATCGAGTTAATGCTGCCTGACATTCTGCGTAGTGTAACTCAAAACGACAATAAAAAAATTGTGTTATATATTTTAACTAATTTCAGCAAGTATATAACCTGTTACCTATCAAAGGTACCATCATGCGCTGAGAAACTTTCAGCTTTTATAAAAGGTGGCCACGGGTTCTTAGGTTTTTACAGTTTCTAAGTAGACCTTTCTGAAGGGTACTTACATGTGTTGGTTAGCATGGTCCCAAGCTAGCAGCTTCACGACGTCAAAGCTACCGTGCGTCAGCGGCAACGCCCTAGGACCGTGCGCGTTATGCTCTGTCCTAACTATGTGTCGGAATAGCCCTGCAGGTCCGTCCCTGACTGGAGCTAGGGTCACCAAGGCCCCACCACCGGCAGACCAGAGCGGGGCAGGTGCAGATTCCACCCAGCTTTCCGTGCCTGATGTTATTCTGTATACCTAAATAGGTTGAACGAATTGAATAACTTTTATTTACAACATAGACCTAGAAGAAAAGATTCGTGAGATTTTAGTTTAGTATATATACATAATATCTCTCATAACCCAAGTATAGTAATACTTTTAACATAGTCTGTGGTAAACGGTGTTGGTTACAATACAAACAATAGTAATATACAAACAATTATTAAATTGTTTGTATATTACTATGTTAGCTATGTATATTGTGCTACTGTTTGTTTACCCAAATAAATATAAAAAAAAAGAATACCCTTTCTCATAAAATCATCCTTACAACAGGTATTTAAAAAAACAGACGGCATAACAATTGAAGCAATACGCTTAAGCTTGTTGTACACGGGTAGAGTAAACGGTAGAGTGAACTAGCATACTACTTTACCGGTTACAAGTTCTGTACAAGTTTTACTTACAATAGTACTCTACTCTTAACCTTAACCTTGGTGGACCTGATCTAGAATTGAAGCCATTTAAGGAACTCATCAGTGGCTATGGAGTCACATCTCCTAAATACTTATCACCATATTAGAGTCACCAAGCCACTAGTCAAGCACAAGCATAGGCAAACTCTTCTCAATATAGGTAAGATTTTTGTCCAGCAGTCAATTCATTTAGGCTTACTCCTATACCTTTCTCATTTTTGGTATTGCTAGTTCTATCGTGCTACTCTACCGTTTACTCTCCTCGTGTACTAAGGCCTTGTATCTTTATATAGTATTAATGTACTTAACTATAATTTCCTAATATTGTTTAAAGTTTCTTTTGGTTTCTTTTTTATTTCATTTTGATTTCACATAATGCATAAGAAATTAGTGTAATTGGCTCTCTAGCCGTTCTAATTATATCTAAATAAATAAATAGTTATTAATTTCCTTTATAGTATCTCTCACACCTCTTGACAGTTCCACATAGGGCTCTTGCACACAGACACAACAGACAGGTTCTGTGTCCTTGTAAGCCACACCACACACACTTCCGTCAGTGACACCCATTGCGCGCTCGTGAAGTAGTAGTCACTGCAACAACATCTAACATTTAAAAAGCTTGAACACGTCTCATGCTTGGTTCCAATATCCTACTAATATTATAAACGCGAAAGTTTGTAAGTATGGATGGATGTTTGTTACTCTTTCACGCTCTAACCAGTGAAACGATTTGGATGAAATTTGGAATAAATATAGATTGCAATTTGGATTAACATATAGGCTACTCTTTATCCCGAATTTTGGAAATCTGGGAAATTAAATCACAGATACTGCAAAGCCTTTTTTTTATACAATGTACTGATGGAACTTATTTATTTATTTATACAGCCTTATGTGCCTGTAATTACACCGGCATCCACACTCTTCAATCCGGAACACAGCAAGCTGCTTGGCAGCAGAAATAGGCATGGTGGTATAGTTTTTCCCCGGACGAGCCATTCACTAAGAGCTACTACTACTACTACTAATATGCAACTGCTTGGAATTAGAATATTTGGCACTGCAGAGGTATCAACCTAGATAGATTCTTGCTTCAAGAGTGCCTAATCTTCTTCTTTAATTCTTTCTACCTGCCATCACTTACCGTTCAGTAACAGCTTTGGGCGGGATCAGCTTTCTGTTCCGTATGTGCTTGGGGTCCGCTATGTCGGCGACTGTCAATGTCACCACTGGGTTATTGGTGCCTGGCTTTGGGTATCTTAGGGTTTTGATCTCCGGGTAAGTCTGGATGAATTGAAATTTACAAATTATTTATTTGGAACATATGTTGGCCGTTGGATTGATAATCTTTTAGTAGTAGTAGATCTCGTCCGCGGAAGTACTACCACCAGCTGATTTCTGACGCCAAGTAGCTTGCTGTGTCCCGGTTTGAAGGTTGCGTGCCGGTGTAATTAATTACAGGCACACGAGGCTTAACATCTATATGCCTCAGGTTGATGGACGCAGAGTAGTTTATCGTAGGACACGTTAACGAGCGTGACCTGCGAGGCAATGCTTTGTTATAAGTGATGATAACCACTTAGCATCAGGTGGGCTATCTGCTTGTTCCATCAGCAAGTCACATAAAAAAAAGTTTAACTATCAAATGGTCTGTGTAGCAGAACACATAATTAGCAAAAAGTCATGTTTACCTAAAAAACAAAGTGATTGGTATAATAATAATAAATAATAATAATGCTGGACAATCCACACAGCATCATCTAGCCCAAGCTAAACAGAGCTTGGGCTACAACTCAATACAATCCATTACATACAAACATATTTTTTATTATACGTAGAAAATACCCAGAACACCCGGAATAAGTATTTGCAGATCGTACAAACATTTATCCCAAGGCGGGCATCAAACCTGCAACCTCCCGCGTCACAGGCGGACATTCGCCCACCGCGCCACATCAAGTATTAAAAGTCTCTAAAAATCCTGTACATCTAGATGTATGAAGTCACCTTAGCAGGGTCGTCAGTTTCCAACGCTGCCCCATACCAAGGGTACTTCTGCTCGTGGACCAAGGTGTCATTAAAAGTTGCGTAGAGCACCATGTGTCCGTCTGCTGACATCCAAAGTGCTGTTTTAGAGTTCAGGATTTCTTCTGTAACAAAGAAAAACTACCTATAAACGTCTTTAATTCAGGTTTTGATTTTTTTTGCGGTAAATGGAAAGATCATATATAAGTTTTATAACAAAACAATATTTTTAATTTATTTTTCGCAATAATTCAAAAGTTATTTCAAAATAAAAATTAATTTTCGAACCCTGTACCGAAAACACGCCGACAGCTCCCGAACAAACCCGAGCGCGTGTGACGTCAGAATGTTAGTTTTCACTCATTGCAATAGCCGTAAATAACATTATGACGTCACAACTATGGTGATCAATCATGGCGCATTTATAGTCACGTGTTTTTTTTCTAAATTTTCTAAATTTTTAATTGTTTATTATTAATTGAAATAATATTTTTCCCAATTCCCAGGCTCGGTAGATATCCCCGCAGACTTTTTACTGCCAAGCAACACCGAGGCAAGTTGTTTGAGGATATCTAACAGGGGTTATCAGAGACTTCTAATTTATTCTGTTTTTTAGTATTTTTCGTTATAGCGGCAACAGAAATACATAATTTGTGAAAATTTTAACTCTAACTATCACGGTTCATGTGATACAGCCTGATAACACGGACAGACAGACAGCCAAATAGACATATAGACAGACAGACCATTTTATTACGAGTGGAACGGCGAATGTAACTTTTGAACGTAGGTACAGTAAGCTGCACTAGAATGTATACAATTCGTAACTTTCAAAACGGTATCAAAACCTTATAGTAAACTCTAACAGTAAAAGCTCTAAAATTTTGAAATTAGCTGATATGTTCACATATTTTTTGTGTTTTTGCCCTAATAATATTAATTTTAACGCTGTTTAACCATTCTGTAAGTTACGAATTGTATACATTCTAGTGCAGCTGACTGTACCTGTACGTTCAAATGGTACATTCGTCACACACCCACATTTTGTAACCCAGAATAGGTAGCTATATAAAAATGAGATAAAACAATAGAAATATTTTTATCTTTGACTGTGTACACGTAATAAAATGGTTGTTTTATTTATAAATAAAACAAAGCACATCTTGGCAGTATAATGAACGTTCATATTTTTGACAAATAAATTTCTTAATTTTTAGAGTTCCGTACCCAAAGGGGACCCTATTACTAAGACTCCGCTGTCTGCCTATCTGTCCATCTATCTGTCTATCTGTCCGTCTGTCATCAGACTGATGATTGGCTGATTTCACAGATGATGTATTTCTGTTGCTGCTATAGCGACCAAACACTAAAAAACAGAATTAAATAAATATTTAAGGGGGTTCTCAACAACGTGTACATTCGTTGATCGTGTCTAAGAGTAGACCCAAAGTATAGTAATAACCTAAGGTACACTAGTAGGTTCTAAAATAATTCCTCATTTACTGAAACGCTTGCGATAAAACATACCTTGAGTAGGTATTTTATAGGTAGGTATATGCAAATAATAATCTGAAGATTTGCTACATAAACTACAAATAGTGTCAGCAGTGACGTCACACTGCGTCAAGTACGACCACTATGCGTGTCGCGTCGAGCCAATGTACCACTGCATACAGGATGATTTCAACTTGGGCTTCAAGTATCCCCAAGGCGCTGAAGTTCAAAATACTATCTAAAACTATCGATGAAATGGGAATTTGAACGCGCAACTTTAACTAATTGTCTTTACTATATTAGTAATAACTAGCGGCCGCTCGCAGCTTTGCCGGCGTGGCAGCTTTTTCCCGTTTACGTTATTTTTTCGGAATAAAAAGTAGCCTATATGTTAATCCAGGTTACAATCTATATGTATTCCAAATTTCATCCAAATCGGTCCACTGGTTAGAGCATAAAAGAGTAACAAACATCCATCCATCCATCCATACGTGCTCTATAGTATTCTGTTAGTCATCTAGTTCCCATAGTACAAGCTATACTTAATTTGGGATTAGATGATGCTGTGTAGAAAATGTTCACAAATATTTATATTTATTAATATATATTTATAAATTATCTCCAATAGATGCAAGGGCTGTTTTTTATTTACGTTTTTTACATTCTTTCTAGTGGTTTCTGGTTCATACCTTGACATAGAATGCTCAGCAGTGGGCTTCTCAGACCGATGATGGTGATGATGACTTTTATATAAGTATAGGGGTTAATTGAAACTTTCAATAAAGTGACTGATTTTCATCTAAGGCGACACATACACTCGAGAGCAAAAATTCTGGGTCATCTAAACTCGGAAACCAATCAATGGTGCAAACGTAACCGCGGGAAACCATGAATGCTAGTTTAGTGGAATAAATTGTGTTTCATAGACAATTTGATGCTTCTTAAATAAAAGTAATAGAACTTTATGGTTGTTATAAAGTGGCCATCAAAAAATACAATTCTAGTTTCGTGGATTTTGGAATTACGAATTTACTGTTTCTGTTTTTGACTTTGTCTAGAAGTTCAATATTCACAAATAAACCAACATGTTAACATTTATAAAGTTAAAATTTTGTAGATTATAATTGTGCTTTTGCATGTTTCATCAAAGTCATCGTTTACACCCAAAGAATGAACCAGAACTCTCAAAATTCTGGAAAACAGCCGGAATCAACGTTATTCAGTAAACACAGGGTGTGTGTCACTGTCTGTCTTGAATTTTTTGCTCACGAGTGTATTAGATTTAAAAATACTTTTCGATATTTGACGACAAAACTGGTGGTCCAAATGACATCGTGTCAAGTTTTACGAGCGCCATGACTGATTCCCAATATGGCGGAGATTACTCGACTGCTCGTAAAGAAACTCGTAAATACTGATCTCGATTTTTATTGGTAATTGTAGACATTCGGCTTTATTTTATTCTGGAATTGAGATGGTAGAACGTTTTATGTAATAAACCATTTATTACAATCTAGTTATGAACCGAGTATGTACGGGATGGTGGGTTGACTATGTACGGGAATGCGTTCAGTATAGCTCCTTATAAAGATGGGTATTTTTATACTTACTGGCGATAGCACAAGCAGATAATTCTGATGATAAGTCGCCGTCAATTACATTTAGCTATATTCTTTCCGTACAAAGGTTACCTGGAAGAGATCGCTTTCAGCGATAAGGTCGCCCATTGTTTAACCAAGCTGTGTATATGTCCTGTATTATGTTTCTGTGTGGTGAACAATAAAGAGTTATCTATCTATCTATCTATAAGTAGCTACCATATCTGACTGACTGACTTTATCATGTTACTCAGTCAGTTTTTAATTGAGTTTTAAATCTGTTTTGAAGTTATAAGCACAAAATTGAAATTAAGGTACACTGGGTATAAAACCAGCTTTACTACCACAATTACAAAAAACAGTTAGTCATTTACTTTTAGCATACCAAAACGAAATAAGAAGAATATAAATTGTGCTATTTCTGCATATTGCACATAACAATAATAATTAGATCTTCCAAAACACACGTTTGCTCTTCTACAGAAAGCAGAACTAAACACGAGTGTAGAATAGTTCGTAAGTTTTTGCAAAGTGAACTTGATGCTAACGGACGACCCCCGCAGTAAGACGTAGGTAGCATTGATGTGCACTTGGGCTAGGCTCGTGCATTTCATTAAATTCCTGGTTTTTGCCGTTAAACCGAGTAGAAAGGTATAACAATAACAATAATAATACACTGCACACATGATAGATAGATAGATAGATAACACTTTTTATTTGTCTTACTAAAACACACACTGTACAAAAATAACAAAGGAAAATAAAATAAAAATAAAATAAAATATGAACACAGTGAATAAAAAAAGAAAGAACAAAAAAGAAAGAAAAAGAAAAATTAACTATTATTATACTATAAATATCTGGTTATTCCTGTGCATGGGTTACATGCATGGGTTACATGCACTGCTTCTAAAATTATTTCTCTAATCCATGACCTCATCTAACCAAGACACCCTGTATACTGCCATCTAATAATATTGCACCCAGCTGGCTATAAGTGCCGCTCAGGTCATTCACTCGCAAACTTACGACTGATTAAATCATTTACCATCTGTTTCATGTACCTAGTGCTTTCATAATGACCCAGGTCTGGAGAAATGAGTTTTAGGCCGCCTAGGTCTCTGATATGGCCTAGGGTCAAAAAATAACCACTGGGTAATCGGGTATCTCTCTATATAAGATTTCAGTTGTATTTTTTAAACTTTCGCGATCGGAACACATATTGAAAACTTATATTACACGGGTATTAAAACTTATATTACAGACTCAGTCTGCCCGCGACCACGACTATTGCAACATAGTCGGAACGTCGGGAAAAAAAAAAGGTAATACGCGATAAATACCCGTGTAATATAAGTTTTCAATAAAGATTTCAGTTGTCTCTAAAAACTATTACCAAGCCGTCCACTCCATTACGAAGACATCCAGTGATCACGATCTTCAGTCATGAAGTACCGACCACAGAGAGAAAAATTATAATAATATAATAATAATAATGCTGGACGATCCACACAGCATCATCTAGCCCCAAGCTAAGCAGAGCTTGTGTTATGGGTACTAGATGACTGATATACTTCATAGAATACTATATTACTTACATAGATATTTTTTATTATACATAGAAAATACCCAGAACACCCGGAATAAATATTTGCAGATCGTACAAACATTTATCCCAGGGCGGAAATCGAACCCGCAACCTCTGCGTCGCAGGCGGACATTCGCCCGCCGCGCCACATCGGTCGAAATTTGGTAGTAACGGTAATTTAAGGTTTTGTATCGCAAAATTAGGTTATATTTCTTTCTTTCAAATGAAATTGCCGCAATTCCATTAGTATTGATCGTTAGTCCCAAGAACAGCATGATTTTGATGTTACTCAAAGTTTATTAAGATACCAAAACTCCTTTATAATATCGTCCATTAATTTATCAAGATGGAGAAACCCGTCCAAAAATACCGATAATCAAATGAACTAATGAAATTATTGAACCATCCGTCTGAGACTATCAGACAAAGGACCCATTTGGGGACCATTTTAGGTCCATTCTCGTATCAATAATCACACTCAATTGAGTTCGGATTTTATTTGAAGGGACAATTTGGACGCAACAAAAGTTTGTAAATTATCATTTAAATGGGAAAACACACAAAGGAATCGTGTTTTCTTTTGAACTGCTTTTTCCTCTTATTTAATGGTTTCTGTTTTAGTGGGCAATCTTGTCAATGTCAAGTGATTTAGGACTTATGTCAAACAAAAACAATCTTGATCATTTTCTGTCATCTTTGGAAGCAAGTTATTTTAAGTTCTGATGGGTAATTTTGGTGGTATTTTAACCATCATTACTTGAGGTCTTAGCACAAGTGTGAAAAATTGAAATGAAAGTGTGTTATGAGGCATCCTGATTTGAACGAAAATGTTTTCCTTTGGTTTTGAAGAAAAACGCCATCTTTTTCTTTAAAACCGATGACGGCTGACTTTACTTTTTTTACCTCGACTTGACTAAAAAGAATTTATTCAACCCACTTGACATTGGAAAAATTGTCCGCAACGGACGGACAGATGCCACAAAAAAAAAAAAAACTTTATTCTCAACGCTTTCATATTAGGTTACGATTTACAGAGACAGGGCAAATTTTAAACAGAAAATAAAAACAGTCTCATGGTTTTATTACTTAGGCACGGTAGATATCCCGTTAATTTTGAGCACCAATAGTACCAACTCAAGATGATTTGAGGATGCCTAAGGGTACGTCCAAATATTATATTTGACACACACCTCATTTTTGAAATTCCATTCGTGATAGCTCGTGATTCTTGCAACCTGCAAGCCCACTGCTAGAATGCTTACTAACAAATTTCTTTACGATGTATTCTTTCGTCGTTTTAGTTACGATTATATATATCAATAAAAACCATGTCTTTCCTGAGGATTAGACCGACTTAGCTGTGAGGATGGTGTGCTGGGTAAGCCTACTTCATCTAAAAACCTTGTATAAGTGAAACAGTTGCCCCTGACGCTGGATAAATCATCCACCATAGATGCAAAGCCCTTTACTTACTTACTTACTGAAGATACTTTACTTTATCATACTGCGAGTAAGTTTCAAACATACCTCTAGTGCTTTATAATGTTTCCAGCCCAGAATCTGAATCTAGCAAACCTTTTAATCACTAAAACAAAGTAAAGCTGCGTTAGAACCGTCGCGATCAACCGACTGTTGATGCTTGCGATATTAAAGAGGAACGTGTGCGATTTTATCTGCGTGAAGCTATTTTTTATATAACTTCAATCCCACTGGACTCCTTTAATTTCAAGTGTCTACAACCAGCAGTTAGACTGTGAATTGTCTTTATTATGTCAGTAAGTCAGTCAGTGAGTTAGGAAATGTATTTCTATTATAGGAAAAGAGATTCCCGGCTTGTACATCAGACGTAGAACGCTCTCCCATTCTATGAACTAACGGCATTTTAGAATCGCAGGAAGTCAGTGGATGGAAAATGCTTAAAACCTCTCTTCCTGGAAACGTAAAGAGGATGCCTGTCCAGTAGTGGACTTCCACAGGCTGTTGACGATGATGTTTAATCCCCAAGTACGGTAGTCCCTCAAATCCGGTGGTTTATTTTTGACTCATTAATGCTGGTTGGCATCCACAACGTCTAGGTACAGTTTTTTTAAATTGGGTAGGTAGGTAAGTAGGTACCTACTTAATTAGGTAACTTGTTGTATTTGTTCTTTTTACGTTTATGTGTTCTACTTACTGTGCCCATCTGTCTAGTCTAATTTCTTTCTTTTTCTATTTTGGTGTATCTGTGTTGTGTATCCAGTGTTAATGTATCAAATAAATCATTTTTTATTCTATTCTATTCTATAAATCTCTTATCAAGTACCCACGCGTCGGTTTGGCAGCAGCTTTAATGTCACTCATTACGGAGTGAGGTGAAAGCTCGGCAGCGTATAAAGATACGTGCCACCTGAATAAGCTACACAGTGAAATTGAAGCGGGTAAAAATAGCAAAAAAGTTGTATATATTTACTAAATGACCCTGGTTTTTCTCCATACACACTACTTTGACGACCGCTGTGGCGCGGCGGGCGAATGTCCGCCTGCGACGCAGGGGTTGCGGGTTCGATTCCCGCCTTGGGATAAATGTTTGTACGATCTGCAAATATTTATTCCAGGTGTTCTGGGTATTTTCTATGTATAATAAAAGATATCTATGTATGTAATATATTGTATTAAGTATATCAATCATCTAGTACCCATAACCCCATAACACAAGCTCTGCTTAGCTTGGGGCTAGATGATGCTGTGTGGATTGTCCAGCATTATTTATTTATTTACTTACTCGAGATTCTTTGAGCATGTCTAAGAAGAATCAGAGGTACCTTCCAATAATACATTTGGTTCCATGCCCTTATTTTGCTGTAGCTAGTATTCCATACGTGACAGGTTGCAAGCCCATCGCCTATGCTAGAATACAAACTGGTTTCCTAACGATATTTTCCTTCACCTTTAGAGATTTTTTTAGAGAAAAATCTTTTGGTGCACGACCGATGTAGGGTTGCACCAAAGGAAGGACTGGTGTAGGGTTACTCCCTGCTGCTCTCAAACTTCTAAAGTCATGATCTACAGGTTTACTCTTAGAAACGATAAACGAAGTTTCGTATTTTCGTTTTGTAATATACTGCGGGGCAACTCGGTAGCTGTCAAAAGTCATGTTGTCACTGCCTAACATGCCGCGTAGTGTAACTCAAAACGGCAATACAAAGCTTTGTTTTTCGTTTGTAACAGTAAACCTACTTATTGCTATTGTGTTTCTGAAATAATAAGGGTCTAAGCTGTGTGTTGTTTGTCAGTCAGTTCAGTTCCGTGATGTTTTTACTTATTTTAAAAGCAATCTTGCCGTAAAAAACATATTTTTTACAGAAAATGTTTTAGTCCAGTAAAGTGTAAAATTCGAAAGTCTTTACTTGTTTTTATCGGAAAACTACTCGTAGAAAATAGGCCAAAACGTGCAGAGAAATTAAGTTCGACAAGCTGTAGTAGAAGGTTTCAGTTCTACGCTAACGTTTTATGACGACCGTAACCATTTAAATTTTTACAGTATTTTGTGGTCTCACAGCTGTTAGTAGTAAGTAGCTCTGTCACCAGGCTGTATCTCATGAACCGTGATAGCTAGAAAGTTGAAATTTTCACAGATGGTGTATTTTTTTTGCCGCTTTAACAACTAAAAAACAGAATAAAATAAATGTTTTATGCTCTCATACAACAAACTTTGTTTTTGTCGTTTTTATTATAGATAGTGAACGAAGGGTACGGAACCCTCCGTGCGGTCACACTCGAACTTGGCCGGTTTTATTTTCGCTGTTATAAGACGGTGGCTGGTACTTAGAAAGCTGAAGCCAAGTGAAGTAAGCACGTATGGAAGTTAGTTCATTTCCTTAGGGCCTCGTCAATAGGCAAGGTAACAGTTTCCTCCATTACGTACAGTCATCGACACAAATTGCTTTCTATCCCCACTGAGAACAAACATTTGTGAGTTGAACGTTTATTCTGTCCTGGGTATTATATTGAAGTAATACTTCTTATGCGACTTCCAACAAGGTTGCGTTAAACGTTTAACACTACCATGGAGAGGATATGAAAGCACTGTTCTTTCTCTCTTTCTCTTATAGCCAGTTACGTTTCGTATATTAAAGAAGTTTTACTTCAGTCGTGTGGTCAAGCACACTCGTTTTTTTTTGTATTCTATCAGTCATCTGGTTCCCATAGTACAAGCTATGCTTAGTTAATTTTGTAAGTTGGGACTAGATAATGTAGTGAAAAAAAAAAATATAAAGTCGTGATGACTTTAATCCCCAAGCACGGTAGATATCCCCTCTAATTTCTTAGTACCAAGTACCTAATCGAGATTCTTCGAGAATGTGTAAGGGGGTAGTCAGAGGTACGTCCAAACAGTACATTTGGTATATACTCACATTTTGCAGTAGTAAGTATTCTATACGTGACAAGGATGCAAGCCCATCGCCGCTACTAGAATACTAACTGATTTCCTCACGCTGTTTTGCAGAAGTTTTAGAATCAGAAGTCCTCAAGGCTTAAGTCAGTGAAGACTTTAGACTTTTTTTTTTGGACAATCCACACAGCATCATCTAGCCCCAAGCTAAGCAGAGCTTGTGATATGGGTACTAGATGACTGATAATACTTAATACAATACATTACATACATAGATATTTTTTATAATACAGTGAAAATACTCGGAACACCCGGAATAAATATTTGCAGATCGTACAAACATTTATCCCAAGGCGGGAATTGAACCCGCAACCTCCTGCGTCGCAGGTGGACATTCGCCTGCCGCGCCACATCGGTCGTCCACTTGAGGATTTCATATATATATATCTATACTTATATACTTATTATAATATTATAAAGAGGAAAACTTTGTTTGTTTGTTTGTATTGAATAAACTGAGGCTCTGAAACTACTGAACCGATTTGAAAAATTCTTTCACCATTTGAAAGCTACATTATTCACGAGTAACATAGGCTAAATTTTATTTTGGAAAAAAATTGCGTTCCATAAAATATTTGGGTTTTTCGGAAAAAATCAACCAGAAAAGTTACTTATTTTGCGTACGCTGCCTAAACTATAAAAGATAGAACCATAAAATGTTCTAAATAATTGTAGATCTTATAAATATCTACAAAAAAAGTCCGCGACACACTATACCTATCTATGTCGAGTGACGCACAACAACCATTTTTTTATTTAAAAATCTTGAATTTTTTTTGGACTACATTTAAACGCATTTATTTTACTCATACTATTAATCCTTATCGAAATAAATTATTTTATCACTAAGTACAGTTCATGTAATGCCGGACGATCCACACAGCATCATCTAGCCCCAAGCTAAGCAGAGCTTGTGTTATGGGTACTAGATGACTGATATACTTAATACAATATTATATTACATACATAGATATTTTTTATTATACATAGAAAATACCCAGAACACCCGGAATAAATATTTGCAGATCGTACAAACATTTATCCCAAGGCGGAAATCGAACCCGCAACCTCTGCGTCGCAGGCGGACATTCGCCCGCCGCGCCACATCGGTCGTCAATTAAAATTAAATAAAATGATTAAAATTGGACGTTTGGTTTTGAAGTTATGGCGAAATTAAAATATTACGATTTCTGCTGCACGGCCCGTTGCGAAGTGAGCGTCACCAAGGTGGGGGTGCGCGTGCGGGAGGGGAGTTTAGATCTATGAGTAAGGTACCTGCGCGGCTTTAACGTCAAATGTTGTTTATAGAGAAACTCTACAATAATCGCTTTAGTTATCTTAAAACAACGGGTTGCACTCAGGGACTGCCGGCAGAAGTGAAAATTTAGTATTCAAGACATAATTTTGACATTTCATATCCTACTATAAAATTATAAAGCCGAATTTTTGTGCGTGTAGATGTGTAGATGTGTGGATGTGTGGATGTGGTGTTCCTCTTTCACTCAAAAACTACTGGATGGATTTTAATAAAATTGGGTACACAGGTAGCTTATAACCTGGAATAACACATAGGATACTTTTTGTAGCGATAACCGACAAAGACGCGGGCGGAGCCGCGGGCAACTGCTAGTTTTTAATAAGACTGATTTTAAGCGCTTAACAAAAAACTGTTATGAACTCTTTTGATCAGCTTCAAAGATTGAAACAGGTGGGTAGACAGGGCAAAGCTAAAAATAAATTTCATTTTTCTCGGCTGAAGAATGATTTTATTCTGTTAGCTCTCTGTAAACGAGGGTCTCAACGTAGCCTTATCTTAATGAGGAGTAGTTACGGCAGGTGCGATGTTTGGAAGACCCGGGAATTTAACAAAAACTGGGATTTTTTGGAGTTGTAGAAGGACTTGGGTAGAATGAACCTCATTTATCAGGCTTGAAATGTTTTTTTTTAAAAAGAAAGAAAATATCATATCTAGTTTAGAACTAGATGACACTGTTTACCAACAAATTAATAAATGAAAAAAATATTACCTATTTACTTGTTTTTGTTTGTTTAATCATGTTATGCATATACCTGAAGATGGAGCGTAAGATACCCTAATAATAATAATGTTGGACAATCCACACAGCATCATTTAGCCCCAAGCTAAGCAGAGCTTGTGATATGGGTACTAGATGACTGATATACTTAATACAATTCATTACATACATAGATATTTTTATTATACATAGAAAATACCCAGAACACCTGGAATCAATATTTGCAGATCGTACAAATATTTATCCTAAGGTGGTAATCGAACCCGCAACCACCTGCGTCGCATGCGGACATTCACCCGCCGCGCTACATCAGTCGTCAAATGTATGTAAATCTGTATGATAATAAATAACAAGACTAGAAGCCTAAAAGCCAGGTTTTTTTTCCTCTCCCTATTCTTCCTGTTTTCGTTTCAAGCCATTCCCTTAAAACAGGCTCGGCACGTTTCTGTAGTAAATTGCGGTATTTTAAGAGTAAACAAAATTTTGTTTGCTTTATTTTGGCTTCAACTACATTTGAACGCATGGAGCTGTACTTTATATTACCTCAGTATGATCACCTACTTATAATGTGTAACATTACCAAATTTATTAAAATAAAACAAAAAACCGGCCAAGTGCGAGTCAGACTCGCGCAGGAAGAGTTCCGTGCCATCTATAATAAAAACAGCAAAAAATCACGTTTGTTGTATGAGCCTCCTTAAATATTTATTTTATTCTGTCTGTAACATTTATTTAATATTAAAAAGAGCAGGCAAGAACAGAATTGGTTGGAAAGAATTTATAAAATCTATAGGTTGATTCATTCATACAGAAAAATAATCTAATCTACAATTTCCAATAAACGTACAACTGTGGCACAATTTTTTTATTGCAAAATAATCTTTATTACGCTAATATTAGAACTGCAAACAGTCTGGCGCAAACACCACAGTATGACAATTCGATTTCTGCGAACACTTCCTTGCTTTTATTAAAATTACAATATCAACAGACGGGACGCGCGTTCGCAACCAAAGAGCAAGTCATACTTAACACATCGATAGAGGCGAAAGCTCTTGCAAAACTTTTGTAAACTAACCATGTGGCCTGCAAGACGAAATAAAAGCGTATTATTCTCTAAATAATTTAATATACTTACCGTAACCTATAAACTAATTAGAAAACTGATGCTTTTCATGAAATAGAAATTTAATTCAGATTTATCGATGACTTTATTTCAATTACTACAAATTGACTACAAACAAAAAGACAAGATGATGTTTTTACTATCATCATCATCATCATCAACAGCCTGTAAAAATTCACTGCTGGACATAGACCTCCCCCATACGATTCCAGGAAGAACGATTCTGAGCCCTCTCTATCCATGTTTTTACGTTAGTAGACATAAATTCAAGTGTCAATAAACTGTCCATTGGAAACAATCTCACCTGATGGTAAGTGACGATGACGCTGACAATATAACAGGACGGTCTAGAAGATATCTGTTCACTCGTGCCTAAAGAGAACGAGAAATAATATTTTGGATTGAAACGCAGTTCGATTCGTGATCATGGCGCATGCAACTGTGCCGAAATATCGGGAAACAATCAAACTCAAAAATCATGGTAAATATCCCGTTTCTATCCAAAATATTGATCAAAACCATGATAGTTTAAAAAGTTATATCGAGATTATAATGTTAACGAGATGCTTTTGACTATTTTTTGTGGTTTAAACCTCATCTAACAAGATTGGTATGTCCATGTTAAGACTTTCGCAGCTCAACGAACAGAGTGTTCTATAAATATCGAAGAAGAAACTAAAATGTGTGCTTTTAGCTTTGCGGACGGTACAAAGTACTAAGTAGCTCCCACGGGAGCTTAGAAAGCGCACAAAACCACTTTATAATATTAAAAGAACAGAAGTTATTAATATAGAAAGAAAAAAAAAACTTCTCGACTTTCATACGCAGAGGGCCAATGACCTGGCCCTCTACAGAAAACTCTTTTAACACGACTGCAAACTGTCAACACGACCCTTAACTTGCGCGCTCGACAGCTATGATTGATTAATTTTTTTTTATACTAGAAGACAATAATTTCGTAACACGAACTTTAACCGCTTCCGGATTTGTAGGAAGATGCCCTCGTATCCAGTGTTCGGGTCTGTTCGGGCTTGTTTGGACTGAGCTCATGGTATAAATAATTAGGCAAACAAATTATTGAGCTCACGGTTACCTCTACTTAGTCTACTTAGTATTCAAATATTGAGATAATAAATATAAAGATAAAATTATAATCTTGACGAAGACAGTAAATGACTTGCACTAAGACTTTTGTCTTCGAGTTGAAATCTATGTTCATTGCAGATAACATCTTTTTGTTATATTCTATAGAAAACTGCTAGAAATCTGAGGATTGTTCTAACAAGATGAATCAGATTCGTTTGCGTCCATTCCAAGCGAATAGTTTGTACGGCCACCACAGAATACAGTACACTACATTGAAATTTTATTTATTACCACAAATGCACTACTATTACTCTAAAGTTTTTGTTTTGAGAATATATGAGAGAGATCAAGAATTACAATATTTTTTGTAACTCAAACAACAAAAATAAGTTTTGAGTGCATTAGGTGTATATAAATAGTTTTGATAGTTTTAATAATATTGTTAAATTAAATTTTGCACGTTATAACATGGTAGAATTACATTGAAACAAATACAATACTGTAACATTTGTACCTTTACAAATTCAAGCCAAAACTTACCTTCATACAGCCAGTCCGGCACCCCATTATGTATTATCCCGGGAATACCCGTCTCCGTAACTCTATATCCCGTAGAAGACCTGGGAGCAGGTCTGTAGTAGATATCATAGTCTTTCACAGTGATGAGACCATGGCCTTTGGGTGTCCAGGTGGCCAGCAGTAGAAGGGGACCTTCTGTAATCACCCCTCCTCCAACTTCGTCAGGGAGGGGGGTGAGAGGGTAGGATTCTCTGGAACAAAGAGAAAATAGTAGTTGGACCCAAAGTCTGATGAGTAGGTCTCTGGCTCGGAGCATCAGTGGCAATGCAGCTAGCATCTTGGGGAAGCAATATTCAATACATTTATTGCTTTCATATGGTTTAGTTTGGAGACAAATATTGTTCTTATGCGTAAGTAGGTATCACATGGACCCTAAATAGGGTATAACAACATGGAGCCGAGGTTATAAAGTAGTAAGGTAGTAGGTATAGATGTAGCTATGTACCAAATATGATATTTGGACGTGCTTCCGACTATATCCTTTACGGCGCGTTTAGACGGCGCGAAAGCTTTCGCGCGGCGGCCGCGCGGTTGGCCGCTTGACAGGAATTTGAACGTTGCTTTCTAGAATATAAAGACGGTATTCGATATTGATGTTGTCGGCCGCCGCGCGGTTGGCTCGGTATCAGGGAATTTCAACGTTTTGGTCTAGTAAATTGAGTTGAAATCACGATGGCCGCAAGCATAGAAAAATTTTACCCGAACAAATGAACAATGATTTCATGGGTGATTTCAAAAAAGATCGTAATACATTTTTTTTATGCGAGATTTTAATGCAGAATAACATCCAGTTTGATGGTTTAAATATCCGGCACTGAAATTTTATTTTTATTTTATTTAATGATTTATTTTATGTTTTAATTATACGGTTTGAGTGTAAGGGCCTTGCCTTTGATACCCCTCTATGTACCAAGACAAATATACCCTGAAAATGTTAAGTTTCTACGACCAGTTTACATTACGGTTTAGGCTGTGCGTTGTCTATTAGGTCAGGACAAAAATTCTTATATTTGGTAAAGATTATCCACATATACCGTTGATAAAGCTGCCGTCTGTGGACTAGATCCGTGTTGAATTCTTTTTCTAGTATTTCAACCCAAACTGCATTTTTGATATTTTTTGTGCTGTCTTATTTCTGCCTCTTACGGCTGATAGAGGGGAGCCACACTCATACAACCACTCTGAAAATACCATTGGCGAGCTTACTAATGTATGGTTTCTTGTCGTCAACCTCGCAGATTTTTTACTTAGCTAACATAAAAATAAGGACCTAAAATCGAACGTACTTAAATTAGCTCGAATGGCGTAACAACAGCTGATCACCACTTTATATCTTCTTTTGTAAGTCAATCTCAGTTTTTTGAGGTTCAAAATATATTAAACAGCTGATCACCACTTTATTTCTTCTTTTGCAAATAAATCTCAGTTTTTGAGGTTTAAAATATTTTATAAATATAATATGATTTGAAAGAATAGCTTGGCTGAATATTTCTCCCTTTTGTCAAGCATTTCACACTATAGGTTACCAAACCACAGGCAGTATTGTGATTGAGATACACTCAACCTGAAAACCGTGGATAATTTGATCTATCTCTCTTATAATAGAAGCTCAGCTCCATAAAATGTGAACTATTGAAATATCACTCACTTAGAAAAGAAAGTTATGTTATGATAATATATGTCAATTTTCCTACGCGATGGAATCAAGAATTATGAAATCCGTAGAAGAACCAAGATCACCAACATAGCTTTCAGAATCAGCAAGTTAAAGTAGCAATGGGTATTTATCCCGTAGAACCACAGAGCAATAAATGATTCTCAAATGGCGACCATGAACTGAAAGATAATGCACAAAATCCAGTGGGCCAACGACATTGGGGTTGCGGGAAGTTGGCGCAAAAGATGATGATGTTGGGTTCTATAAAGTTTGAAAAAAGCAGATATGATCTTATTTAATATTACCCACAGTATCATTCACTGACAGCATCATTTTGATGATTTTGACTTACTTAACCTTTAATAATTTGTTGGTCCCAGGGACCCCAAGGTTAAAAAAAATATTTTTTTTGTCCTACGTTGCGATAGTTTGTTATTAATTGTACTTTTTAACATTAAAGTTTTTTGTCAGTTATCTTCTAGTAAGAACTTGATTATCAAAGAGTTGATTAGCCTCGACATCATTATGGTGATGAAGATTCCGTATATTGTTTAGTGGCATCATGGACAAACTCTCTATGTTAATGTCCCGAATCCCTATAGAGATCGTTATTTTGTACATAGCCTTCCACAGTAATCCTCTTGCATCTTAGTTGCAACTCAATGATCAGGTCATAGTCTACCTTCTTATACTGTAAAGTTGAGCCTTTCTTTTTATATTTAAGAAAGAAATAGTTTTATGACTTTATTCCCCAAGCACGGTAGATATCCCCTCCAATCTCTTAGTACCAAGTACCTACTCAAGATTCTTCGAGGAAGTCTAAAAGGGTAGTCAGAAGTATATGTCCAGATAGTACATTTGGTACATATCCACATTTTGCAGTATTCTATTACAATTTAATCCATTATATTTATTTTAACTTGATCGTAATTCATTGAAAACGATTCAAACACTGCATACTAAAGTTCAAGTTGATCCCTAGCAAAGAGTGTAGGGGATACTCAAGTTATGGTTAAAATCATGTTCCGAGAATTTTATAGTCAAACTAAGATCATTTTTATTATTTTCAAAATTGGACCCCGTGGACCCCTAACTTGAAAAAAGGGGTTAAAATGTCTTCATTTTACTTGTGTCAACCGCGTAGTGACTGCGCGGTTGGCTGCTTGACAGGAATTTGAACGTTATTGTTTAGAACATAGAGACGATATTCGGTATTGATCCCTCAACCGCGCGGCGGCCGCGCGGCCGCCGCGCGGCCGCCGCGCGAAAGCTTTCGCGCCGTAGGAATTTGAACGTTATTATTTAGAACATAGAGACGATTTTCGGTAAATATCTTTCAACCGCGCGGCCGCCGCGCGGCCGCCGCGCGAAAGCTTTCGCGCCGTATAAACCCGCCCTTAGACATTCACAAAGAATCTCGATCTCGAGTGAGTAGATCTGAATAAATATCTACCGTTGGGATTAAAAGTCGTGAAACTATTTCTGTCTTTTATTTCTGCTCTAAAAGAGAATTTGCAAACGGAAGCTTATTTTACCATAAGCGGCGTGGGCAAGTTATGGCCACAAAGAGCCTTTGTTTTCTATGATTTTCAGAGTTTTAAAGGAAAAACAGAATAGATAGCGCGGTTGAAATGCGTTTTTGAATATCAGATTCCAATATTGCTTTGTTCTACAAATGACGTTGAAATTCTTTGTGAATGTGTTTCCAAACTGGGTGTGTACTCTGGAAAATTATAGACAAAGTTTCGTATTAGCGTTTTGTGTTACATTGCGGGTTAACTTAGTAAGCGTTTCATAGTATAGTTGTCGCATTTTGGCATGCCGTTCAGTGTAACTTAAAACGTTAGTTAGACTCTTACACAAATAGACCTTGGTGTAGTAGGTAATTGTTTACCTGATACTTTCGAGGATATTTAACTATTCTGCCTACTCTTAAAAACGATAAACGAAGTTTCGTATTGTCGTTTTGAATTACACTACGCAGTATACCAGGTAGCAACAACTTTACTGTCGAATTTACAAGTTACAAGTTACAAGCGTCGAAAGATTTAGTACTAAATCCTGTAACGCTTGTAACTTTCAAGGTAATCCGATTTTACTGTAGCATATAGGGTAACGTACCTAGATAACGGCAAGATAATTCAGTATCAAACTTAACTTCGGACGCACGTTAATAAATAGTAGACATTAAACACTTACAGCGTTTGTATGGACAACGTACCGACTAGTGTAGCCTTAAGGATGACAGCTGAATGCAGTTTTAAGTTGGACTATAAGCTAATTAATTCTGTAAATCGCATCAATGTTAATTCCGTAGTATTTGCGTGATGCGTACAAACATACAAATAGTTTTATTTTAAGTCGATTTCTTTTTTTGCCTTTTTGGTTAAGAAAAAAAACAAAATCACGTTTAAGTTATTACAAATTAAACCTTGAAAACAAACATAAAAAAAAAACAATAAAACCTATAAACAGGTACCTATTAAACGTGATGCGGCAAAATGGAACCTAATTTAGAAATACGGGTTGGCATTATTTGGCGTCCAAATCTCAGTACTAAAGGTGTGTGCTCCTAAGATAGGAAATTACCTTAGCCCGCAAATGTGTTAAAGGCTAATATAGAAGAGGATTTATTTTTATGCGAGCCAGTACCTGGAATTACTGCTTATTACTACGTATTCACGTGGAAACGGTTTGTCACAGCTACGGTCAAGACAAGCTGGTTTACAAGGTAAACTTACAATTTTCTTTGTCAAGGATCGTATAACGAAATAACGAAGTTTTTGTCTTCTCTTGCTTGTGGCATCTGTCCGTCATACGACAGATAGTTTGACCACTTATAATCATCATCATCTTAATAAATATGTTAGTCCACGTGAACCGAAGACGCGTCACTGAGCCTTGTTCTTCCATCTCAGCCATTGTTTGCCAGCTACATTTTGCAGATCGTCGTTCAATCTTGCCGGAGAGCGTCCTACTAGTGTCGATGGAATTATTTTGAATAATTCTAATCAGTCAGACTTTGAAACGACGTTGTAGTTGTAGTTGGTTTTGAACAAAAAACAAATAGTATTTCTAGATCGGCGAAAAAAATCCATCTTGGTAAATAAGACCTCACTTGAGAAATGAGCTCTCATTTTGTTTTGCGCCACATCGGCCAATTATAGGCATCATGTGTCTGTAATTTCACCTAATTATTTCGTTTTAAAGTTTTTAGCCACACAAGTTCAACGCGACCAAACCTTAACCAAGACCAGCTGCGTCCCGTTAGACTGTGTAGCAGTTTCGTGGGCCATTAGGCCAGGTTTAGTTGTAAAGATTTTATGTGGTCTTGTTATTGTTGGCTCTGATAATGTGCGAATCTAGTTTAGCTGACGAATTACTGCCATTATTATCACAACATGTTTGATAAATAATAAAAAACGAATGTGCTTTAGGCCACACGACTGAAGTAAAACTTATTTAATATACGAAACTTAACTGGCTATGAGAGAAAGAGAGAAAGAACAGTGCTTTCATACCCCCTCCATGATAGTAACAAACGTTTAACGAAACCTTGTTGGAAGTCGCATTAGAAGTATTACTTCAAAAAGACTAAGCTATAAAAAACACAGCGAGGAGTTTTACACAGCGAGAATCGAGTTAAAATAGATTTTCCCAACCATGACTAGTGGTTCCTTTTCACTTCGATTTGGACAAAATCAAAAACTAAGTAAGTACCTACCTGCTTGCCTGCAACAGATTTTAAATCATTTCTATACCTTTGTAAGAGTAGGTACTTTATTTTTAATTATGAGCCGACTTCAAAAAAAAGGATTCGATTGGTATGTTCAAGCTCACATCATAATTCTCCTATTTATAATTAAAATTTTAAAAAGTACCTTAAAAATTACAATCTACCCAAATAAGGCATGAGTAACTTTGCTTAGTTTGTTAGTGAAAGACCCAGTGTGGTGATAGGCTATAGTTATCCTGTTATTCCTTTGTCCGCAAAATATTGTCGAGCAAGATACAGAGTATACATAGCCGGTCTGTCAAACAATAGATATGAAAGTTTGTCAAAGTCTGTCCGTAACCGCACAACTCCCGCCCGAATTCAAAACATTATCAAAACGGATTAAGGGCTACCTATGGGGGCAAACATTGAACAAAGTTACTGGGGGTAAACCTGGCTTAGCATTTGCTGTTTAAGTACAGTCGTATAAAATAGAAACAGCCTACCGACTTTAATCCTTAGGCACGGTAGATATCCCCTTCAATCTCTTAGGCCTACCTAATAGTACTAACTAAAGATTTTTGAGAATATCTAAGGGGCAGTCAGAGGTACAGTCAGCTGCACTAGAATGTATACAATTATTAACTTTTAAAATGCTATTATAACATTACTATATAAACTTTTAGACTATAGAAACTCAAATACCATGTAATTAGTCGATGAGTTCACTCATTTTTTGCATTTTTGCCCTGAAAATATTAACTGTTACGTTGTGACACTATTTTGAAAGTTACGAATTGTATACATTCTAGTGCAGCTGACTGTACGTCCAAATGTTACATTTGACACGTACCAATATTTTGCACTAGTTAGTATTCTGTATGTGGTAGGTTCCAAGCCAGCGATGGGCTTTTGGATTGGACTGCTAGACTACTAACTGTTTCCCTCACGATTATTATTTTATTTTACTTTGATATAAATATTATATCTAGATACAAACACACTACTCCTAACTTAGGTCATCTGCGCGTTGTCTGCGCGCATAAAAACGTTATGTGCTAGGCTCTTAGCTATAACTGCTGTGAGGTGCATAATTAATTTGCATTTATTCATTGAAATACCCAGTTTTTGTAGAGAATATCACGAGAAATTCTACACCTTAATCCCTGCCTGAAAGTTCGAGACAGTTTCTCCAGTCTGTAGCTTCGTCCTTTGGCTTGCAAAGTTGTGAAACCGCGTAGGTAAATCATAATAATTGGGATTATAGAGATTAAACTTTCATACTACCCAGGACCCAGCTAGTTTAGAATAATATTTTCGACGAAAGATGTGGCGCAGCGGGCGAATGTCTGCCTACGACACAGAAGGTTGCGGGTTCAGTAAATCGTATCAAAAAAGGCTCGACAACTATTTCAACGTTACGCTACGTTTATTAGTAACAGGGGATGACCTTAATCTAAGCACTTTTCTCAAAACAAAATATTATTGTAAACCTATGCTACAACGGCCTTAAACTTCAAAGAGGAAACTTTTAGTGTCCTCTTTTCAAGTTTTAAAAGTGATGAATAAATAAAGTGGTAAAAATTATCCCCATAGGAACGTTCCTCACTCGCTTTTTGCCAGCAGAATTGGGGGAGGGAGGGCCAACCAGGGAGGGTTGTCAGTTCCGAACAGATCTAGAAAGACTTTTATATAATATAGCCTTTTTATTCAGGTACTTAAACATTCGTTGTACAAAAACTTATACTATTTTTAAACATCATTGGCAACTGTATCTGTTTGCCCTAGTTTGGCAAAGGGCTTTTCCAAAAACTTCCACTTTTCTCTATTTTTTGCTATTCTAGACCATATATGTCTTGAAGACTTTTATAACGTCAAGAAAGACTTATAACGACAAATAAATAAATTAATAAATATTTGTGAACATTTTTACACAATATTATCTAACCCCAAACTAAGCATAGCTTGTTGTTTTGATGCACCGAATGTCAAGTATCACGTTAAGAACGTGCCAGTGTCCATTAACTTGCCTCAAGTTGGTGGATGTGAAGTGAAGTGAAGAAGGTGTTGGATCTAATCCTATGTGAAGTTTGTGTTGAAAACCTGTCTCTGGCTCTTGTCTTGTATCGTAAATAAACAGTTTTCTTTCTTTATTTCTTCACAAAAGTATTTGGTCTTTATAAACCTGTTGGGGACCAAATCAAAAGAAACCTCATTAGCAAAGTGACTCACGCACTTTTATCATCTAAATCTAAATTGGCTTGAAAGGAGGTAATAGCTTAAAGTCACAAAAAGTGGAACAGAAAACACTTAACCTAATAGCACTTATGTTAAATTCACTTATTGCGTGTCAGTAACGATTTTGTTTCGACCTGTCAAAATACGTTTAGCACGATTTTACCACAACATAAAAAAGAGTATATATAGACTGGGGGTTTGTGGTGACCAAGGTTTTGGCCGTGATTTTTCTGGCGAAGCCTTTTGGATCGTGTACCGGGCTAAGATGTGCTATGTGAGGTATGTCGCGCTTGACCTGAGATATTTTTGCTAATGGTACACATGAATTAGTAATGTCTTCATTTGACATAACGAGATAGGTTCTTGTCATATTTGCTATCTCGCTATAATCTAACTCTTTTTAAGGCAAGAGTGAATAATGTCTTCCAGATAGCTCCACTTCATTGATGTGATTTCCGGTTTTATGACGTTAAAGCCGGCCTTGCCAGACTTGCCTTAAAGAGGTTCAGATTATACTGGTCAGGAAAAACAGACACTGGTAATGAGTTCCACTCCTTAGCGAATGGTAATAGGTAATTAGGTAAATTAGGGTAGTACTGAGCCGTGCGTCTACTTGTCCTATGATGGTACAATGGTCTAGTGACGACTTACCACCAGGTGAGATTAAATCCAAAGAATAGTCTATCTATACCAATTATAAGAATCTTTGTCTTGATTGACTGACTGACTGACTGACATGTAGACAACGAACAGTCTAAATCACTGCAATGACTTGAAATTTTTAGGGTATATTTGTCTTGGTGCGTAGAAGTGTACTAAGAAAGGAATTCCCGAAATTCAGCTTCCAAACGTGTACAGCAGGGGTTGAAGTTTGTATAAAAATAACATCACGTAAGCAAAGTAGTGCGCGTTTTGCTAGTTTATTTATAATTAACTAGGTATTGAATATGACTATAAAATAATTTAAAAAAAAAGTAACAGCACTACTGCGCCTTGTTTGCGATGCGCCTTATTTCAGTTTTTTTTTCTTATCCAGAAGTTGTCAATACTATGAGATATCATATAGCGTACCTACCGAACCACTTCAACTTTTTGTCTGCATTTTTTTAGTAAACAAAAAGAAAACAAATTTGGTCAAATATTCTCAGATTTTAATGAAAAAAATGATTACTTGTCTCATCAAAGTTTTCCCTCGTAGATTACTGAATTATTAAAAAAAAAGAAACATTTGAAACTTATTCCGACTCAATATATAAAGGCCTAATTGGTTACCGACTCATTAGTATTTAGGTTTAAAAGTCTGACCTTCGTAAGTAGGGTGGGGCTACAGTGCTGACGAGAAAACGAATTGTTCCGCGCTATCTGAAACCTTCTGTTTCTTGCAGGCATACTAGCCCGGCTAAGATGTGCAACGCGACAAAATTTGTCTACTCGTTATTTCGTGCAAAATAGAGATATCTCTTTATATCGTCCTGTGCTAACATGACCAAAAATAAATAAAAACTAAATATGCAGTTATATAAATCGAAGGCATGACTCCTTTCACGACTTTTTTGAAGTGAAACTTCTAAAGCGACTTCCAACAAGGTTGCGTTAAACGTTTAACACTACCATGGAGGGGGAATAGAAAGAGACAGAGCGAAAGTGAATGCGAGGCACTCGAACGCATGCGCGTAGTATACATATTTTTTCTTCGACCGATGTGGCGCGGTGGGCGAATGTCCGCCTGCGACGCAAAGGTTGCGGGTTCGATTCCCGCCTTGGGATAAATGTTTGTACGACCTGCAAATATTTATTCCGGGTGTTCTGGGTGTTTTCTATGTATAATAAAAAATATACAGTATGTAATATAATATTGTATTAAGTATATCAGTCATCTAGTACCCATAACACAAGCTCTGCTTAGCTTGGGGCTAGATGATGCTGTGTGGATCGTCCGGCATTATTTATTATTTTATTATTATTATTATTTAACATTACGAAGTTTCACTTCTTCCGCGTGGAGGGACTCCACGCCCTATTTTTTAACTCGCGTGGTTTCGGACTCGTCCATCACCACCCTTCAAAAAAACCATCCTGTATATGTATACGATCAGTTATCAGATTGATTTAATAGTAATAGTAGAGCTCTTAGTGAAGGGCTCGTCCGGGGCAGTACTAATACCACCATGCCTATTTCTGCCGCCAAGCAGCTTGCTGTGTTCCGGTTTGAAGGGTGTGGGTGCCGGTGTAATTACAGGCACATGAAGCTTAACCCCTGTATGCCTCAGGTTGATGGACGCAGAGTAGTGCATCGTCGGTGACGTTCCTAACGAGCGTGACCTACGAGGCAATGCTTTATTATAGGTGATGGTAACCACTTAACATCAGGTGGGCCATCTGCTTGTTCCATCAAAAAGTTGTATAATAAAAAAAAACGATTAGACGCACATTTCGACGTACGTAAAGACGTACATATCTAAAACTGTTGTTTAGTTTTCTCAACCGAGCGCCCGCCGCGCAGTCATTGCGCGAAATCTTCTGTGCCGTATAAACTCGGCCTAGTATTAGCAGTCCGATGATCGGACTGATGAAACTTTTTAGTTTCATGACGACTGATGTGGCGCGGCGGGCGATTGTCCTACCTACGACGCAGGAGGTTGCGGGTCCGATTCCCGCCTTGGGATAAATGTTTGTACGATCTGCAAATATTTATTCCGGGTGTTCTGGGTGTTTTCTATGTATAATATAAAATATTTATAATGTATTGTATTAAGTATATCAGTCATCTAGTACCCATAACACAAGCTCTGCTTAGCTTGGAGCTAGATGATGCTGTGTGGATTGTCCAGCATTATTATATCAGTCCGATGATGCTGATCAATACAGATCATCGGACTACTGAGCATTTTAGTCCGATATTTACACATTTCACCCATGGTCCAGTAAGTTACACTGCAACTGAACCAAACCTCAATTCTCGCGGCCTTCAAAGCTCGAGGTACCCACCGACCAGTGAACACGCTTTGTTAATTTGCTTCAATAATTAATTAGACCAAACTGTATACGTTAGCGTACCAAAGTTCACCACGGTCCACTCAAATATTCATGAGTTTACGTAACCATGCATTACTAATCCTTTTACACGAACTAATACCATATTAAAAAAAACTAATTAAATGAAAAATAGATGCTCATATTAAGAGAGAAAAAAAGAAATATTTTTTTATGCCACTTGCTTTTTTTCATGGAACAAGCAATGGCCCACCTGATGTTTTTTTATGCTCTTACTGGTGGAACAAGCATATGACCCACCTGATGTTAAGTGGTATTATCATTTATAATAAAGCTTTGCCTGATAGGTCACGCACGATGTTAAGTGATCATCAACTTTAACTAAGCATTGCTTCGTAAGCCACGTTCGTTAGCAACGTGCCCTACGTTGCACTGCTGTGCGTCCATCAACCTGAAACATGCAGGTGTTAGATAAATAGATAAAGTATACCTTTATATTTTACACTATTAAAATATAAAAAAAAATATTACAACTTAAAACTAGAGGTACAATGGGCGGTCTTATTGCTTGAAGCAATCTTTTCTAGATAACTTATGTACGGACAAAAAAAATAATAATAATAATAATAAATAGCTATCTCCTCCTTTCCTCTTGAAATGTTTTAAGAGAGACAAAGATGGCTGGTAATATGCTTGAATAGGTACGCCGTTAGTCTGTCAGCTTTAGTACTTTACGAGCAAACTTGGGTTGTTTTAAATGAGAATAGTTTGTATTGTGCGACTAAGTAGAAATGAGCACCCAGAAACTACTCAGACTTTGGAGACATACAGTGAATAATGGTGAAACTAGGCCACTTTAAAGTTTGTTGAAGAATTTCTAACAAATTATTAACAAACATTCACACAACATCCCCCTGCCCTAAACTAAGTAAAGCTTGTACCATTGAAACCAGATAGGTGCTTGACGACCGATGTGGCGCGGCGGGCGATTGTCCGCCTGCGACGCAGGAGGTTGCGGGTTCGATTGCCGCCTTGGGATAAATGTTTGTACGATCTGCAAATATTTATTCCGGGTGTTCTGGGTATTTTCTATGCATAATAAAAAATATCTATGTATGTAATATAGTATTGTATTAAGTATATCTGTCATCTAGTACCAATAACACAAGCTCTGCTTAGCTTGGGGCTAGATGATGCTGTGTGGATTGTCCAGCATTAATTATTTTATAAAAAAAAAAAAAAACTGTTGAGTCTTACTGTAAATGCTGGTAATAATTTGTTTCTATTTTTTATTTTCGAAGGACCAATAATTAATTTAAATAGCTGCAACAACCTGAAAGTACCTAGGTATGATCTTTGCTCGGAATAAGGCAGATAATTCAGTCTATCACCTACCTCACACTTCCACACGTACGTTTCTTCACGAGGGCTCTGCACGGCAAGGATCCTGGTGGAGTGGCACAATGTCGCAAGGATTTCCGAAGGCACTATCAAAATTGGCACGGCACTGCGAGAACGTTTCACACAATGAATACTGCACGGCAGTGGTTGAAATAGAGTTAATCTTGTCTATCCACGGAATAGTTTCTCAAAATAATGAAATGATTTGAAGCAGTCGCACAAGCCAACTGTCGATGCGCTCGCGTAGAGGGCGCGCGATGCATCGGCCGACAATCCAAAACGACGGTAGTCGTAGAAAAGTAGATGACAAACATAAAATATCTACCTTCTAAAATGAGCAAAGATCCAACAAATACTTATATAGGTGCCGGTGGAATTACAGGTACATGAGGTTTAACATTTGTATTATTGCAGTATTATTAAGTGTGATTAGGTATTATTATTTTGCTGAAATAAAATTATATTATACTTGTAAATATAGAAGTATAATGGACTTAAGACTAAAAGCCATCTTTTCCAGACGATACAGAGATACACAAACAATAAATAATTTATGATTTACCCTTGGATGAAAATATTAACAAAATAAGATAGCGGTGTTGTATAAAAAGTTACATCATGCCTCATATATAGTTATATTAAGTTAATTTATTACTATAGATACTCACGTGGTCAGTACATCGTAGACAGTGTATCGCGCGAGGTAGGAGAGGCGGTGGATCTTCTTGACGCTGTGCCCGAGGAGCAGGAACCGACGATCAGCTGATACTGAGAACGTAACCGGCTCCAGAACCCTCTGCAACAAATTAATAATAATGCTGGACAATCAACACAGCATCATCTAACCCCAAGCTAAGCAGAACTTGTGTTATGGGTACTAGATGAATACAATACATTACATACATAGATATTTTTATTATACATAGAAAATACCCAGAACACCCGAAATTAATATTTGCAGATCGTACAAACATTTATCTCAAGGCGGGAATCGAACCCGCACCCTCCTGCGTCGCAGGCGGACATTCGCCCCTCGCGCCACATTGGTGACATGACATGTGACTTAATATTTTAGGCGTGTCACTGATTACAAAATATATTGAAATTCACTAAGAAAAAAGAAGCCAATACATATTTTCAGAGACGAACAACATTTAAAGACTCAGTTAGAAACCATTTGACAGATGACTACAGTTCAGCATGCATTCTGCTAAAAGTAACATCTTATCATCCGTTATTTGTCATCTAATCTGCAACAGTAGAAATCATACTAATTACGCGTAAAATCGCAATCCAAAATGGTACCCTCTTTTTTAGTAGTAAGTAAATACTTTTGTTGATCGTGTTGGTTTGCTGAGATTTAACGGGATACCTACCGTGCCTGAGGATTACAGATCGGTTTTTTTTTCTCATTCAACGAGCCAAAATATTGTTACTTGTTTATAGTAAATGTTTTTACTTATGAAGGAGTTTTGGCTCAAGGCAGGCTATAAGGCCTCCCCATGGCATAGTTTGAACGAAAATATTGTAAGAGGAACACAAGGAATAAATTGCAATGAATGGCTGTTTGCAAGTAGACCATAAACCCGACTTTTTATGTAGGTTTTATTCCTGGAACGTATTTTTCTAGTCCCAAGTGAATTTGTGTACTATGACACAGTCCTTTATATAAGAAAAAAAGATGGCAAGCAAGGTTGATGTTAAGTGGTTACCATTACCTATAATAGAACATTGTCTTCCTGGTCACGCTTGTTAACGTGCCCTACAATGGCTACAATGCACTACTCTGCGTTCATCAACCTGAGGCATAAAGGTGTTAAGCCTCGTGTGCCTGTAATTACACCGGCACCCACACCCTTCAAACCGGAACACAGCAAGCTGCTTGGCGGCAGAAATAGGCAAAGACAGTCACTGGAGAATAAAGGTTCTAGAATAGCTACCACGACCTGGAAGACGATGCGTTAGATGCCCTCCATATCAAGTGATAGTAACCACGCCTTCCGATCCTAAGGTTATGGGTTCGAATCCGATTGTATACCTCTGGTTTTTTGTTCAAAAAAAAAACCAATGTATGTACACAATGCTCTCAAACGATGAAAGAAAACACCGTGAGAAAATTCATAGCTTAAAAAATATAAACAAGTAGCATCATGATTTTAATCTCCAAGCACGGTAGATATCCCCTCCGATCTCTTAGTACCAAGTACCTACTCAAGATTCTTCGAGGATATCTAATGGGGGTAGTCAGGTTATTATTGATTTATTGACCGTATTAGATGCTAGATAAACCATTTAAAACCCTGTCTTAAACACCTCAGCGTCCAGTAAATTAGGTTTCCTCACAATATTTTCCATTACCGTTTGAGTGGTATTGCACAGATAATTTTTTGTTAGAAAAATCTAGTCGTGCATCGGATTCGAACCCACGACCTAAGAATCAAAACGCAGGGTCACTTCCACCACCACCAGTGCTCATGTGTTGGAGAAACTACAACAAATCTAACTAACCACACCACAAAATCAACATATCTTTTTGTTTTTTCCCTCCAGTCTATAAATATGTAGTTGCAGACAGTCATCACTCATATAGGCGAAGGCTCGATAGGCGTGTTGGCTGACAAGGTTTATTTATTTTGTGTTGGAATGACTGCTAGTGACCACAAATGGACTGACCGTGGCTTAAACAAACAGATCTAGATGTTTGTTTATTTTGTTAGTTTGAGTAAGTGACAGGTACCTACTGATTTTCTTTTACTCTTGTTTGAAAGAATAGAAAGAATATATTCGTCAGTGGAAAGGAAAAAATGCTAAAGCGCCAAAATGCTACTTGTGGAAATCAAGTTTTAAGTTAATAACTATAAAGTTGATTTCCCACAAGTAGCATTTTGGCGCTTTAGCATTTTTCCTTTCCACTGACGTATTGAATATTTTTTAAATACAAAGTATTTTAACCTCGGCCTGACTCCATGTTGCTATATCCTATTCAGGGTCCATGTGATACCTACTTACACATAAGAACAATGTTTGTATCCAAACTAAACCATGTGAAAGCAATACATGTATTGAGTATTGAGTATTAATATTTTCCAAAAAAACTGCTTTTATCGGTAAGACCGCCCATTATATTGCGGATTCGATTCCTGCCTTGGGATAAATGTTTGTCCGATAATTAAAATATATATGTATATAATGTATTGTATTAAGTTTATCAGTCATCTGTACCCATAACAAGCTCTGCTTAGCTTGGGGCTAGATGATGCTGTGTGGATTGACCAGCATTACTATTATTTATGAGATGACTGAACAGTCGCCATGTTTAACATTTTCACTCACATTTTTTAAGACCATTACTCATAGTCAACCCCTAAACGCTAACATGTTGATGACCGAGCGTCCACAAGTGGTCGTAAGGTGAGTGCGAAGTTTTGGCAAGCTGCCATTTCGGCATGAAACTAAAACTAACTCGGTAAAGGGTTTAGTGGTGTTTAGTCACAATAAATATTATGAGTGCATTTTAGACGTTATTGTCAAAAAACCAGCTAAGTGCGAGTGGAATTCGCGCGCTAAAAGTTCCGTACCATTATCTATGATAAAAACGGCAAACAAATCTCGTTTGTTGTATGAGAGCCCCCTTAAATATTTTTTTTTCGGTTTTTTAGTATCTGTTCTTATAGCGGCAACAGAAATACATCATCTGTGAAAATTTCAACTCTCTAATTATCACGGTTCATGAGTCACGGAGTCTTAGTAATAAGGTCCCGTTTTACCCATTGGGTACAGAACCCTAAAAACTGTCATTTAACTATTAGGTTAATCATTTAAATGAAACCACTTATTGTGAAAATTATAGGGGCGCGGGTGGTTTATTTTGTTTTTCGATTCACACGATGTGAAATATTTGAAGACAGATCTATACCAATTATAAGAACCTTTGTCCTGAGTGACTGGGATATAGAGACAACGCACAGCCTAAGCAGGATATATATGTTCTGTGGCCTAAACCACTGGCCGTAGAGACTTGAAACTTTCAGTGTATATTCGACTCAGTGCGTAGCGGTGTGCTAAGAAAGGAATTTCCGAAATTCAACCTCTAAATGTGTACAGCGGGGGTTGAAGTTTGTATAAAAATAGCTTCAAGCGGACAAGTAACGCGCGTTTCGCTAGTTACTGAATAAATGCTTTTTGACTTTGACTTTGACCTAGGCCTCTGAGTGTTTTTGTACTTTACGCCACCAGCCTTAGCTTAAGAGCTTAAGAGATTTTTAAGCTAAGTGTTAAATTATTATTATTATTTTATTTATGCGTGATTGATTTATAAGCGAATAGCAAAAGTTTTTACTTATTTAGTATAGATAATATTGTTATTATTTTAATTATCAATGAAATATTGTGAATTTTCTATCTGACTTGTACAAATATGGTACCAATAAATGACTATATGACTATATATCCTCCTCCTCGCTTCGTACTCCTCACTGCTGAGGGTCGTGACCCCCTACATGGATCACTTTTTCGTGGACGATTTACCTGTAGTGCTTCATGCACTTTTAGGTCGAGTGAAGCGCGAATCTGGTCGGACCAGACTATATATACTATATGACTATATGAGGTCATTTTGCCTTGACGGAGACCTTGTGGCAGCCTTAACGAACTATTACTAGACTGGACCACACAGACTTACTTTGCGGATTCCTATTACAGAGCTTCTACGAAAACGTATACAGAATTAATTGTGTTATACCAAAGGCAAATGGCGATGTGCCAAATCAGGCACTTCCCATAGCCAATCGTGAAGAAAGCCTTTATTACCCTAACCTACAGGAAAGAAGGAATATTGAGAGCACAATAAAACAAAAAAGTGAATTTATTTTTATGCATATTTCAAACCCCGCTAAACAGTTTAACGGGTCAAATTCCATACAGGTATTTTTTAGTACCATTACCTATAACAAAGTATTGCCTCGGAGGTCACGCTCAATGTGCCCTACAATGCACTACTCTGCGTCTATCAACGTGAGGCGTATGTATACTTGTATAGGTTTTTAGCCTCGTGTGCCTGTAATCTGTAATTACACCGGCACCCACAACCCTTCAAACACGGACACAGCAAGCTGCTTGACTTCAGAAATAGGCATGGTGGTAGTACTTCCCCGGACAAGCCCCTTCATAGTGTGTTTGTTTTTTTTCCAGTTTCAATTTAGAAGTAATCTAGGAAGTTACTACTTATAATATATATGTATCCTACTGGATACCGTATAACCAATCTAGAAATATTTGTTTGCCCTGTCTGAAAACCAGCGCAGCATTGCACACCATGTTCAATGCTGCATACAGCTGAGGCAGGGACCTATTTAACCCCAAGCAACACAAACCTTACTGCTAAGTAGGTTAACTAGGTTATTTATTGTTAGTCAATGTGCTTTTTATTTTTTAGTTATGTTAAGTAAACCTAGTGTTCTACAGTGTGCACGCCCAATATTCATGTAATTGTGTGGTTTGGGGATAAATAAATATATTTTCTTTCTTTCTTTCTTCTTTCTATTTCTGTTTGTTGTGGAAACGGATGAAAGTCAATCTGTGGGTATTTTCCCAAGAAGAAATCTGAAAATAACCGTAGTCTGGTCCAAACGAGCGATCAATCAAGTGTGTAACGTCTCTCGGGGTTCGGTTCATTGGCGCGTGTAGCAGTTACAAGAACTATATAATTATGGACACAAAAAACTTAAGTCAAAACTTTCTGCGCTCTGGCCACGTGATCCTACTGCCTTTGTCCTACCTATCGGTCCACAATGAACTTTTTTTTCCGGTTGGTTTGGTTAATCGGACTATAAGGATTTGTAATTCCGCTTCGTCCTACCGATCGGACCACATGAACTTTTTTTCCTATTAGTTCAATTAATCGGATTACAAGGAATGCCGTCTTTTGCAATTGTCGCTAACAAAGTCAGTAATTTTTCAATCTACATATAACCACATCTATAAAATTTTGAGAACTAAGAAATAGTTTTTTTTTAATTTCAGTCCCTCGGGATTGACGTTAGGTTGATGATGTACAGGGTTAAATTTAAATAATAATATAATTAATAATTTTAATATGTAGAATACAAATAAAAATACAAAACCCGAGAAACATGCACGTTTCTCGGGTTTAGTGTATCTTATGAAATAAAAAAACGCTGTAATTCCACCATCTCATAAATTAAATACCTAGGTTAGCGTTGTTCGTTTGCTAGATATCATTTCGTGTCCTGTAGCTAAATAGCTCTAGTGAATGTTTTTCTGACACAAGTTCGATATTCTAACAAAAGGGGTTACTTTGCGTCACTCAGCTTATTATATACATATATTTATAGCATTGGTAGTAGCTCAGCCTCCTATCCAGAAGGTTATGGGTTTGATTCCTACCCAACCATTTGAACACAGTAGTGCTCTGTGTTTGAGAGCTATGTTATAATAAATATTATACATAGAAAATACCCAGAACACCAGGAATAAATATTTGCAGATTGTACAAACAATTATCCCAAGGCGGGAATCGAATCCGCCACCTCCTGCGCCGCAGGCGGATATTTACCCACCGCGCCACATCGGTCACCATATAAATATGAACTAGCAGCCGCTCGCAGCTTCGCCCGCGTAGCAGTTTTTTCCCGTTCCCGTTATTTTTTCGGAAAAAAAGTAGCCTATAATGTTAATCCAAGTTACAATCTATATCTATTCCACTGGTTAGAGCGCGAAAGAGTAACAAACATCCATCCATCCATCCATCCATCCATACTTTCAAACTTTCGCGTTTATAATATTAGTAGGATTTCTCCCTACCTTATATTTATCTTATTGATAGGATTTCTTGGCCAAGGTTATGCCTCAGCGTGTGTTCATTTGCACAAGTGAACAAAGGGAGTTTTCGATTACCATTACTGAGGGGGTAAGTAGGTATTTCCCAGTTTATCTGTGGAGATTAGAGTTGTTTGTGAAGGCTTTTTATATGTTTACCCCTTGGGTATAGGCTTATAAAGAAAAAGTTGTTTTTACCCCTTTCACTCGGAAAAGCGTGGCTTTAGATCTTGATCAGGTTTTTTTTTATACAACTTGTTGATGGAACAAGCAGATGGCCCACCTGATGTTAAGTGGTTACCATCACCTATAACAAAGCATTGCCTCGTAGGTCTTGGCGGCAGAAATAGGCATGGTGGTGATACTGCCCCGGACGAGCCCTTCACAAAGAGCTCTACTACTACTAAAAAACTATTACTCCAGAGGACTAAGAGTAGGTCTACTCTTAAAAACGCTAATTGAAGTTTTGCATTGTCGTTTAGGGTTACACTGCGGTTCCTCGGTTATTCATTCCACAGTTAAGTTCGCGCTGCCTGACATGCCGCGCTGTGTAATCCTACTTAATATTATAAACGCGTAAGTTTGTAAGTATGGATGGATGGATGGATGTTTGTTACTCTTTCACGCTCGAACCAGTGGACCGATTTGGATGAAATTTGGAATAAATCTAGATTGTAATCTGCATTAACATATAGACTACTTTTTATATAGCGAAAAAATACCGGGAACGGGAAAAACTGCCAGGCGGGCGAAGCTGCGAGCGGCCGCTAGTTAAAAATAACAATACGAAACTTTGACTATCGTAAAGGTTTTATATTATCCCAAAATATGATTTCTCGAGTGGGATTTGAACCCACGACCTTCCCCTTGATACGGGGATTTTGTTGCACATCTTAGCCCGGATGAGCATATTCTATTTAAAACTAGCGGCCGCTCGCAGCTTCGTTTTTTTTCCGTTTCTGTTATTTTTTCGGGATAAAAAGTAGCCTATATGTTAATCTAAGTCATAATCTATATTTATTTCAAATTTCATTCAAATCAGTCTACTGGTTAGAGCGTGAAAGAGTAACAAACATCCATCTAACATTAGTAGGATTTGTTCAGGACTTTTGATTTTATAAGTGACTCAATAACACACTTTACACCAATAATATAAAACGAATGTTTGGGTGTCTATGTACTTACAAAAGTGGTGTTTTGCATCAATGTTTTCGAAGTCTGGTTGGCTGCAAACATCAAACTGATGCCTCCCCACGCGTCACGGAACACAAACTCGTCCCCTGTAACAAAGATTTCCATTCAAAAATCGAGTGTGCTTTAGACCACACGACTAAAGTAAAACTTCTTTAATATACGAAACGTAACTGGCTATGAGAGAAAGAGAGAAAGAACAGTGCTTTCATACCCCCTCCATGGTAGTGTTAAGCGTTTAACGCAACCTTGTTGGAAGTCGCATTAGAAGTAGAAGTTCAAAACAAAACCAAATCATATAAACCTCGTCACGGTTTTATAGTGACTTTAGGAACGTGCCCTACGATGCATTAATCTGCGTCAACCTGAGGCATACTGGTGTTAAGCCTCATGTGCCTGTAATTTAAGACTTTACACACTGAAAAAAAAAACTGTGTTTGTTTGACAGCCCTCACAGCTTAGATCGTAGTAGCCCTGCCCTCTGCGCTGTAGGTTATGGGTTCGATCCCCACCAAGAACAAGCATTTGTGCACTACTTTGCGTCCATCAACCTGAAGCATACAGGTATTAAGCCTCATGTGCCTGTAGTTTCAGTTTTAGTTAGGTACAAATGTGTACAGATAATAATAATAACAAATAATGCTGGACAGTCCACACAGCATCATCTAGCCCATGCTAAGAAAAACTTGTGTTATGGGTACTAGATGACTGATAAAGTATTTAATACAATACATTACATGCATAGATATATCTTATTATACTTAGAAAATACCCAAAACACCCGGGATAAATATTTACAGATCGTACAAATATTTATCCCAAGGCGGGAACCAAGCCCGCAACTTCCTCCGTCGAAGGCGCACATTCGCTTGCCGCGATACATCGGTCGTCAAAGGTTGTGAACTCCTTGTAAGTTCGTATTGGCATTTATTGCTTTTCTACTTACAACGTAAGAGAAACCTTTCTCCCTGATTGTACTGAATATTTTATTGTGATTCGATTAGAAACTCATTGCTGTGATTGGTAGGTTTGATTACATTACTAAAAGTATTTGTACGAATGCAATAAAGAACCCATGGTCTTGTAGTAGCGACCCAACGCAGGTCGTGGGTTTGAATCCAATTGTGAACCAATTAATTATTGTTCGATAATATAGTGCGCAAAGTATTCTTATATGGTGATGGATAACATCGCGAGGAAACTAGTTAACGTTCTTGCAGCAACACTGAACTTGCAACTTATGTTTGTAAGGTGTCATCGCGATGTTTTCCTCCACTGTATTAATACACTTGCATTCAAAGTCAAAGTCAAAAATCATTTATTCCAGTAATATCCGCAGGGATCACCTTGAAACGTCTTAAATCTAGGTGAATCTAAGCGCCAGTTCCTCGCGACCAAGCCTAGAAGAACCGGCAAGAAACTTACGGCTTGGTTCCTACCGTTTTTTGTATGATCCTTTTACAAAGTAATAATAATGTAATTTGTTGCACACATGAATTATTCAAAGAGAAAAATTAATTGGTGCACGACTGGATTTGAAGCCACAACCTTAGGATTTCTGATGGGTAACTCCCGGTAGACCACCAGTGCTCTTGAGTATTCGTCATGTAAATATTTATTGTAAGGTCATCAACATCTGTCTTTAAAAGTCCACTGCTGGACAATAGGCCTCCCCATAAGTTTCCAGGAAGAACAATTCTGAGTCCTTTCCATCCATCGACTTCCCACGATCCTGACAATATCGTCAGTCTATCGAGTAAGAAGACGTCCTACGCTTCGTTTTCCAGTTCGTGGCCTTTATTTCCTAGCGGTTGTCGGTTTAAGGAACTTCAACTTACTGACTCTGAAAGTTATGTCAGTTCAATAACTGATATAGTTCTCAGAGTCAGTTTTTTTAAATAAAGTCACAGCTATAAAATTATTAAAAAAAAAGCGTGTAGTGTGCTAGTTGTAGTGTGTTGGTGTAGGTGTAGTGTGCGTGTGTTAGTTTCGGAAAACTTTAATGGCTGTGGCATACGGATGGACAGACAGACATGACAAATCCATAAGATTTTCTTTTGCCATTTGGCTACGGAACCCTAAAAAGTAAGGTAGTCTTTGAGGGCTATCGATAGAAGTGAAAGGACCTACCTAGTTACTCACACATATATACTCAGTATACACATAGCTCATGGAAAGCGTCTGGTGACGATGACGCGAGTTCCATGATTTTTGTTCACCCAAAAAGTGCTCAACGCGCCTAAAGAAGTTTTCACATCAATTACGTGTTCTATATATTCTACTGTAGGCGACAGTACATGAATAACGGATATTGCTGTACCCTCCGCCATTAATTACTAGGAGATTGTATCAAAGACGGTATATTTGGTATAGGGTATCAGAACTAAAGATATTTTTACACCGACTGTGGCTCTCTTTCCATTTTACTACTAATTTTTTGAAGTAATACTTCTACGACCGATGTGGCGCGGCGGGCGAATGTCCGCCTGCGACAGAGCTTGCGGGTTCGATTCCCGCCTTGGGATAAATGTTTGTACGATCTGCAAATATTTATTCCGGGTGTTCTGGGTGTTTTCTATGTATAATAAAAAATATGTATGCATGTAATGTATTATATTAAGTATATCAGTCACCTAGTACCCATAACACAAGCTCTGCTTAGCTTGGGGCTAGATGATGCTGTGTGGATTGTCCAGCATTATTATTATTATTATTATTAATGTGACTTCCAACAAGGTTGCGTTAAGCGTTTAACGCTACCATGGAGTGGGTATGAAAGAACTGTTCTTTCTCTCTTTTTCTCATAGCCAGTTAAGTTTCGTATATTAAAGGAGTTTTACTTCAGTCGTGTGGTCTAAAGCACACTCGATTTTTGTTTTGTAGGACTTGCTGATGGTAAAATGGTCCACCTGATGTTAAATGGTTACCAGCACACAGTGGTTTCGGCTGTCAGTCAGTCAGGATAAAGATTCTTCCAATTGGTATAGATTAATATGACCCCTATATGGATATGGACCTCCAATTTTTTTTGTCATTTTTCGGTGTTTTTAAAATAGAACAAAATTGCGTCAGTGTATACAACAGTTTAAACGTAGCTTTACAGCGCAAGATGTGTCTATTGAAGTCATATATTATGTTGTACAGGGTGCTAGTTCTATTATTATTGGAAATTACTAACTTATGGGTAAGTTAGATATTAGATTATAAGATAAAATTTGTGGCCATTTTTACACTACAATAGCTTGTCCTATGGGAATCAGATGACTGACTATAAAACTAATCATAGCTTGAACTATGGGAACCACATGACTGACTATAAACTAAGCAAAGCTTGTGTTATGGGTACTAGATGACCGATATACTTAATACAATACATTACATATATAGATATTTTTTACTATACATAGAAAATAGCCAGAACACCAGGAATAAATATTTGCAAATAGTACAAACATTTATCCCAAGGTGGGAATCGAACCTGCAACCTCCTGCGTTGCAGGTGGACACTTACCCGCCGCGCCACATCGGTCGTTTTATTATTATTATTATTAATAACATCAAAGTGAACATTAGCACTAGATTTCCTAACATCATTATTCTGGATCACGCACATGGTTCTATTGAACCGATCAATTTGTTAATTCACGTTAAGTTAATTAAAATCAGCCAATTCATTTCCGTTCGGAAGTTCCACTTGAAATTACTCCCGTATTCACTAATGCCCGTTTACAAAATATATATATTTGTAGTCAGCTGCACTAAAATAATGATAATAATAAAATTTGTTTATTGGCCTATGTGTCTACACAGCTGGACGCGAGATGGCGCGGCATCAGCGCCAATATAAGGACGGACACGCACCATGCGGCCGCGCTGTAGCCCGGTAACGCTGTCGGAAATCGCTAGGCGATTATACCAGCATTTTAGTCCGTTCGAAAAAAAATGCGGCCGCGCATTCGGCATTCCGCCTTCAGCCTTAGCTCGCGCGCATTATTCGCAGCTACCTACTTCCATTTAATTTTTACATACTATTTTTTTATAATAAACCATTCTTGCACAATCGATATTTTCACTACTAAGCTAGATCAGCACAGATACGTAGAACCAGCAAATACCTATACCTACAGGTAGGCAGGCAGGTATCAAAAGCCACAGCCACAAACACTATTTTTTAAGTCAGTTTCTTCTCCCATTTTTTGCCATTATTACACTACACTACTACGTGAAATAAATGTTGTAATAACTATGTAAAATGTTATAACAACACCATCCCTAACATTATGTCCACCATCTTTGAAAAAAACATGACTTGTTTTCCCAGTGTTATTTTAAGTTCTGGTGTGTAATTTTTGCGGTATTTTAACCAACATTACTTGAGGTTTTAGCGCAAGTGAATCCAATTGAAATGAAAGTATGGCATCCTGATTTGACGGAAATTATTTCCTTGAGTTCAAAAAGAGTTTCTTCAAAATCAACGACAGACTACTTTACTTTTTTTACGACTCGACTCGACTAAAAACTATTTAGCTATTCCACTTGACATTGGCAAAATTGACCGGATGACGGACACATGCCACAATAAAAAAAACGATGCCAGTAAGTAGAAGAAAATGTATCCAATTTGTAACTTTCACAATGGTATCATCACCATCATTATCAACAGCCTGTAGAGGTCCTGCTAGGTATAAGGCATAACACATCATACGTTCTTTAGTTTTTTTTTATTTGACATGCTGTTTGAACAAGCAAATGGTCACCATCACTTATGACAAAACCTTGCTTAGTAGGTAGCAATTGTCAGGAGCGTGCCTTATGATACACTACTCTGCGTTAGCTATACTAGTATTTAGCTTCATATCATTTCACTGTTTCACTGGTATCTACACTGTCAAACCAGAACAGCCAACTGGTTGGTGGCAGAAATGGGCATGATTGTAATTATCTCTATTCTCGGACGAGCCCTTCACTAAGAGCTCTACTACTACTTAAATTACGTTAGTATTTTTACAAGATCGTGACTAAATCGCAAAATCCGTTGTAAGTTTCATCTCAAATTGATAACCTTTATGAATAGAGGGTTGGTTATATACTTAATTATACTAATGGGTCTGTGTGACGCGGTTAAACCGAGTGGCGTCGGCTGCAGAGGGTTGATATAACCTTATGTAACCTAAGGTGTTCAAGGGTTTTATGTAATTTTAGATCTTTATTTAGGCCATTAGACGATAATGGCTTTAATGGTCCTTATAGAGGCTGTAAATGAGATATATTTAGACAATGTAAGCTATTCTTTGTGTTGTGATGCTGGAGGTTGGGTTTAGATATAAATTAAAATACTACTTTTAATATCTTCATACCTCTGCATAGCAAATATGAATATAAAGAAATATATTTTCTATACCAATTATAATAATCTTTGTTCGGACTGACTGGTATATAAACAACACACAGCCTAAGCCACTGGTCGTAGAGACTTGACATTTTCAGGGTACATTTGTATAGGCCTATAGCCTGGTGACAGGCAGACAGCGGAGTCTTAATTTTAACCGTTTTAACCTCTGGGTACGGAACCTAAAAAGAAAATATCATCCTACTCCGAGGTCTCATAGCTAGAATGTTCTTTCAGGCGTCGGATACATTTAAAAAGTCGAATAAAAAATGTAAACTACATTTATTTAGCTAGATTTTTATTTTTTACCTTTAAGAGATAACAAGTTGAACAAGATGCCATACAACAGAACAATACCTGTTAGTATACAAGTAATTGTAGTATTTCGTAAAATAAAATCCGTGGTCCAATTAGACCAAATCAATATTTAATTAATGGTAGATGGGTCACACAGACCCGCTCTGAATCGACCGCAGCCATTGAAGGGTTGAATCGTAAAATTTGCATATTATTATTGTATGCGAAGCTTTTCTGTAAATTTGCATAATCGTATTGCATTTACGATTATTATCCTGAGATATTTTAATGCATATCAACGTTTTTTTTATAAAGTAGAGAGTTAATAGGCTTAATTCATAATTGATTGAAATTTGATGTCGACCGATGTGGCGCGGCGGGCGAATGTCCACCTGCGACGCAGGAGGTTTCAAGATGATCCCTGCGGATTTTACTGAATAAATGCTTTTTGACATGCTTTGACTTGACCTCGTTGTTTATTAATTTGAATTTTTTTTAAAATGATTTCACTAGTTAAGACTTAATTCTCATTGTTTTATTTTTTGGTTCAAATTGGATACATTTTTTCATATTGAATCAGAACACATATTGAACACTTACATTAAAAGAAAAAGAAATAGTATCATGGCTTCAATCCCCAAGCAGGGTAGATATCCCTTCAAATCTTATAGCACAAAGCACCCACACGTGATTCTTCGAGGATATTTATGGGGGATATTCAGAGGCATGTCCAGATATAAATTAAAAACCTACATTTTGCAGTAGTCGGTATCCTATTCGTAACAGATTGCAAGCTCATCGCCGCTGCTAGAATACTAACTGGTTTCCTCACGATGTTTTCCTTCATTGTTTGAGAGCTCAAGCATTGCATACATAATTTTTTCGAACAGAAAAATCTATTGGTGCACGACCGGATTTGAACCCACAAACTTGAGATCAGAAGGCGGGGATCACTTCCACTAGACCACCGGTGCTCCTAACAAATAGGGTTCATTTTAACATCAATATTCCAGTATGACTACTATGACTTTATCCTGACTACTTTCCTAAAGAAGATACACGTATGATGGCAGAAATTATATAAATCAAGCGCCTACTCAGTGTGTAATTCAACGCCAAGTAATCAGCTACAATAACATCTGTTGAATACATAATAAGGTTCAAAGTCCTTTGCGGGATATGGAATGGGGAAGCCTCGTGAGGTTCTGGTAATCTGACGTCAAATTGACGTCATCATTCTACGAATATCTCAGAAGTATGGCTGAAATTAATGATATGTCAAGGCACCTTGATGTATATCACGAAATATAGTCAAATCAAAATCAAAATGTTTTTATTCAAAAACTACAAGTTTTTACATAATTGGGGTTTTGAATTTTTTTTTTTGCGGTAAATGGAAAGATCATAATATAAGTTTGATAACAAAACTATTTTTTTTTCGCAATAACTCAAAAGTTATTTCAAAATAAAAATAATTTTTGAATCCAGTACCGAAAACACGCCGACAGCTCCCGAACAAACCCGAGCGGTTTTCACTCATTGCAATAGCCGTGCACGCCAAAGAATATGGACTAGTTTCTTATTCTATGGTGCACGCTGTACTGTTATTAGATAGCTATAACATTATGACGTCACTATTGTGACAACAACTATGGTGATCAATCATGGCGCGTTTATAGTCACGTGATTTTTTTTATCAATTTTTAATTGTTTATTATTAATTGAAAAATTTTTTTTTTAAGTTTTTTGCTAATTATATCAATATTATTAATAATAATGTATTAAAATACATTAAAAAAATCAATTTTTTTTTCAAACCCCCAATTTTGGTTTGGGATCTCTTCTTTTAAGTCATAAGACCTGAGGCCGTATCACGAGCTTATGTATTCGGTCGGTCGATGCTGTAACTTACATACGTATCACCAGCTCATAGAATGTCAGTTCCTCGGTAATTTTCGTAAATTAGCTAACACGGATATTCTTTCTCTATCTAACTTGTGTAACGTTCCAAAACTAGTTATCATTATTTGAGTATTTATCGGTAATTCACGGTTTTTATGTTTCGTTTTTCTATTCCCTCGTAAATCTTTAAAAATACTAACACCTTGTTCTATGATTTTACAAACTATTAAAGATGCCGTGTAATAAGATGAATTTGACCAAATACCAATATATAGCATAAAAAAAATCTAATGGAATTTCAAAACTTTACGAGGTTGATACCAAAAACAGATTTTGAACGCACATTTTGCAAGTAATTATCAATGTTACCATCTCACACAAGCAACGCTTATACAAGCGTTGCCTACAGTTAGTGTACATTGTACTTAGTACATGTGCATGTGCTTTTTACTATGGAAACGTAATGTACGTTATAATAGTAATAGAATATGACACCCAGACATAGAACAAACATCTGTGTTCATCTCATAAATGTTTGTTCTTAGAGGGGATCGAGTCCACAACCTACAGTGCAGAAGGCAGAGTTACTGCCAACCTAGCTGTGTTAGTTGCATCTATGTAATTATATTTGTTCTATCTGGCTGTTGTATCGTATTTACCAAAAATACATTACAAATAATCCATTATCAGAGCGATCACCTCACAGAAGTTGTGTGGGGAATCAAAACGTTGATATAATTTTTTTTTAATATAAGTAATATCTAGAACATTTTAAAATTACTAAGTTAAACCTAATTAATGCAAACTTTGCTCGAGTCCAGTTTTTAGAGATTAAGATACTGTAAACTTCATTTCCATTTCGATTTCAGTTTTTCAGTCACTCTGTACATTCCTATTTGATTCCACTGTATGCGTTGTTTTGTTTAGAGCAAGATTAATTTTTAATTAATATTTTTCTATTTATTATTTGTTTGTTTCGGAATTTTATTGTGAAAATAATTTGACTCTTCTATTTTTAGCGTCAGAGTGGACAAAGTCACTAGAACAACGGCAACACTTATAGTTCAGTTCTTTCAGATTTCAAATTACTAAAGAAACGCAACTACTCGATACTAGAGGGCGTGCTTTTAAATTTCAGTGGTAGTAAATGTCACGGGAATCTTAGTCAAACTTTGCTTGTTTTGATACTAGATGGTGCTATATACAATTTTATCAATTCTGAACATAGACAAGAATGAACTAGATAGGTTCCGCAAGTTACTCCATTTGCTTGTTCTATTTACTTTTCAAGTAAATTATGTGAGATGATAAATGAGTAATAATATGCGTTCAGTGGTATGCTAATAAATTCAATCGTGATGTTAAAAAATACCAATCGTGATTCAAAAAAATATGGCAAACGTGTTTTTATATTAATATAGTAATAATAAATTATGACACACTAATTTATGAACGTGAAAGCTTATGAATGAGTATGTATGTCTATTCTTACTCATCTATATAACGAGTAAACGGATTTGAATGAAACTTTGAACATATTATACTGTAGTGCGTGACCTAAAATTACATAATACGTAGCCTACTTTTAATCTATCACTTATTTAAGATGAAAACTAAGACGAAGAGTGCACATTTATGATATGTTTATTATATATAAATCATTTTATATAATAAACATATTTTAAGCCCGATAAAAAATTACACTCCCTTGCCGTATTTAGTCGACTGTGCCGTATCTAAGTCTGTGTTTATTAGCTAACATTGTGAGTTTTGAATTTTGCTGACATTTTAGTCACGTGGTCATGTAATTGACGTTCAGAAACTAGGAAACAATAAAATCCGTATATTTTTCGGAAAGTTGCTGTTTTTTTATGTTTCTGAATAAAATGTCTGTAAAAGTATTAAAATCAGTAAAATATATTGTAATTTACTGAATTTTTCAGTATTTATTAAAATATATTTCTAACATTTAGTTCTGGCTTTAAAACTTGAATTTAATTGACATGAAAACTATACGAAATTCTTTAGACGAAAAGAGGATTTGAACGCATGGTTTTGTAAATTATTAACACTGCAATAATGAGATGGGGCCCTACTGACCATTGCAATAAGACAAAAATAGTTGAATAATAAATAATCATCAGGAGCGCGAATTACTCCATTATTGGAGTGGAGTGGAGTTATTATACATCACATATCACATTTTTTTTGCAACAATGCATATGAGATACCTATATGTAAAGTTATAAATAGAGAAATGCCAATACCCAAAACTACTATGATTTGATTCCTCTATTCATTTCGCAAAATGATTTAAGAGCCTATAAAATGTGAGGTACGCATTACAAAGATGCGTACATCCAAGAGGACCAAAATATTGAAAACATTGTACCAGTCGTTATTCCGTAGTATCTTGAAACCTTATAAAATTCCATTACGTTGCCGCTCCGTGGTTTGTAAATAAGTGAAACAATAATCTCTGGTCTTATTATGTAAGGAATATAAAGGGGGTCATTTTATCCAATTTGAATTTTTCTTGACTCCTTTTTGTATCAAATTCTTGCAGTGTTGATGTCAATAATGTCATTGAATTGTGTCAATGAACAGAGTTGCCATGTAAATTTTTATCGTTAAATCTATCAAATTTAGCAAAGCATGCTAATGCTTTGCTAAATTGCATTTTGCATTTAACAGTCAGATTTTAAGTAGCTTTCTTCTTAAGATTCAATATGGTTTCTCAATTTATGTTTTAGAATCTTAATGGTAATTAAATTTGTTGCCAAGAACTTAAATAATATATTAGCGCGAACTAACATCCCTGTACATACTATAATGCCACAGCGTTTACCTTAAAAACATACTCCGAACATCATAAAAACGGACATCATTTCTTAAAAAGTTATTTTCTGAGATTTTCCAACCAAAATTGAAACATGTGACAAAACTGTAGCAAAAACCATAACTTACAGTTCATAAAAACACCTCGTGATACCAAATTACGGTGTCAGCTAATTTGAAACGGGTGAGCCGTTTCAATGCATTCGTAATTCAAAATGAGACCCGAACAGGCTCGAACAGACAGAGACACACAGAGATTGCTGTAAGTTCGTATAGGTTCGTGTTACAAAATTATTGACTTTTAGCATAGAATTAGTCCTAATTCTATGGACTTCTAGTACAAATAAAATACGAAGACAGCCGAACACCAACCAAACAGCCATGAATGTTTGCTGGAACTGTTAGTCGTCGGTTTGACATTTTGCAGCCGAGATATTAGAGCTCGCGATCGGGCCCCTGTATTAGAAGAGTCCCCTCTTTCAACAAAATATAGTACAAATTATAAATTCGTTTGCAACGGTATCCACACAGCTAAAATGTTATATTTCAGTTTTTATATTCAGATGTATACCACGAAATCCTACTAATATTATAAACTCGAAAGTTTGTAAGTTTGGATGGATGGATGTTTGTTACTCTTTCACGCTCTAATCAGTGCAGTGGACCGATTTGGATGAAATTTGAAATAAATATAGATTGTAACCTGGATTAACGTATAGGCTACTTTTTATCCCAAAAAAATAACGGGAACGGGAAACCAACTGCCACGCGGGCGAAACTGCGAGCGGCCGCTACTATAGTATAAATTTTTAATTCATATTTGTTTGCAACGGTATCCACAGAGCTAAAATGTTACATTTTAGTTTTTATAAGGGGGTAAGTGAGCTCGATAGTTAGTTTCCCTAATTATCTGTACTGCGAGTTCAGTCTGTACAGGCATGAACAGACCCGAACAATTCCGATTTTTTCGGATTGACTTCTTTTTAGGGTTCCGCACCCAAAGGGTAAAACAGGACCCTATTACAAAGACTCTGCTGTCTGTTTGTCTGTCCGTTTGTCACCGTCCGTTTACAGATGATGTATTTCTGCTGCCGCTTTAACAACAAATACTAAACTACGGAACCCTAAAAACAGAATAAAATAAATATTTACAGGGGCTCTCATGCAAAAACGGTACGGAACCCTTTTCTGTAACATGCAAAGTTTCATGTAGCCTAACCAATATTCTCTTAAAATTTTAATTTCTTACGTACTAGGTAACAAACCTCTTAGGTACGATGAAGAATTTAATAAATAACACGATGCGATGTAGTCCAAAACTTTGGTAATTTCGCGCACACTTTAGAACATTCATTTTCTTTTAGATAGGATGTTGACACTTTGAGATACGCTGGGTAATGAATTTCTAAAAGTACTTTAAATGTTTTACAGCTATAGCTTTACGAACTTTGACAGTCCTCAAATCAAATGTATATTTTTTTAAATTTTGTTTCGCTATAACATTTTACTCATATTTATTTAAATGTACATCTTAATCAAATATATTTAGACTTAAAATTCTTACACATTTTATTAAAATCAGTTCAGAGGTTAAGTATCTAAAAATCGGCCACAGAAAAACGGACTTGCGGCCAAAGGGTACTGTACCATTATCTATAATAATCTTCTTCTAGCGTGTCAAATGGTTACCTACTATAATAATAAAATCGGGAAAAAATCGTTTGTTGTAAGAATATTTATTTTATTCTATTTTTTAGTATTTGTTGTAACAGCGGCAACAGAAATACATCATTGTGAAAAATTTAACTCTCCTGATGACAGACGGACAGACAGACAGCGGAGCCTTATTTAGGGTCCCATTTTACCCTTTAGGTACGGAACCCTAATAATAACTGAAAAAAACTAACAAAAAAATGTTTGTCACAAGTTATTTTAATCTGAATTATTTTAAATATCAGTTATAATTATACATATTGGCGTAGCACAGTGCTACGGCGTAGCATAGCACTACGGCGTAGCATGCTGCTACGCTTAAGTTGTCAATTTAACAGGTAAATTAAAACTAACTATTCTCAGATAGATATCCCCTCAGATCTCTTAGTACCGTAGCGACTCAGAATTCGTCGAGGATTTATAGAGTGTGGGTGCTGGTGTAATTACAGGCACATGAGGCTTAACACCTGTATGCCTCAGGTTGTTAGACGCAGAGCAGTGTATTGTAGGGCACGTTCCTACATAGCGTGACCTGCAAGGCAATGTTTTGTTATAGGCGATGGTAACTTCTTAACATCAGGTGGGCCATATATTTTTCCATCAGCAAATAGTAAAAAAAACTCATGGTGGTGTTCAGAGGTTATACAAATATTATAGGACCCATCGCTCTGGTAGAACACGTGCTTCACAATGCCGATTAGGAGCACTGGTGTGCACACATAAAATACATTTGTTGCACGAAAGGATTCGAACCCACAACCTCTAGAACAGAAAGCAGGATTACCCTCACTAGGCTATTGGAGCTCTCTAAAACTTGTCGGAAATATGATTGCCGTACAAACAGCGCTCGTAAAAATGCAGCGTAGAATTTCAAACTTCCGCGTCCCATCTGGACTTGCCTCGCAAAACGATATTTTATCGGTTAACTTTTTAAATTTGTATCGCCCAAGCTACAATATCAAAGTAAACGGTGTCCTCGATTCCAATTGGTAGACTCCTTCATCTTATCATTATCTATATCTATCTATACCAATTATAAGAATCTTTGTCCTGACTGACTGGGATATAGACAACGCACAGTCTAAACCACTGGTGGTAAAGACTTCAAATGTTCAGAGTATATTTGTCTTTACGCGTAGAGGTGTACTAAGGAAAGGATTCCAGAAATTCAACCCCTAAACGTGTACGGGGTTGAAGGTTATATGAAAATAGTTTCTCTAGTCATTCATAAAATTAAATTTTATCACACAAATGTTTGTCCTCGGTGGGCATCGAACCCACAACCTATAGCATAGAAGGCAGAGCTTCTTACTTCTAACTGAGCTGCGTGGCAAGTCAGTTTTCTCTTTAATAAATAAGTCATAAAAATATATCCTATTTGTACCTACCACTCACCGTATTACCGTCGGTGAAAGTTTATCAAAAGAATATATAAATAAAACCTCGTTTTTCGCGTATGAGTAGATACGCTTTCGGAACTAACGACGCATCACACAAATTCGATGCCACGTTCAGATAGATCGAGTAGATTGAAGACAGAAGGTGGCTGGTGCCTTCTGATAGGTATCTTGATGTATTCAGTTTCAAATTCCACTTGTAATATTATTCAAAATGCTTGATGATTCCGGCTTATAATACGCCATTATCTCCCATGCACTTCCTAAAAGATAAAACTGAACAATCCACACAGCATCATCTAGCCCCAAGCTAAGCAGAGCTTGTGTTATGACTAATAGTAAATACATACTTAGAATACAATCTATCTATATCTATGCCAATTATAAGAATCTTTATCCTGACTGACTGATTGAGATATAACAACGTACAGCCTATGCTTAGTTGGGGTCAGATGATGTTGTGTAAAAATGTCCACAAATATTTATCATTTATTTAATACATAACAAATAGGTACCTAACCATGATGCTGCAAAATGGAACCTAACTCAGCATAATGCGGGTTGGCAACAACCCACGCAGTGCTTCCATTAGGGCCGGTTTCAATGAGCGATTTTAAGCTAACTTAAATCTTTATTGCCGAACAGCTGGAGAATAAAGGTTCTTGAATGGCGGCCACGAACCGGTAGACGAAGCGTTGGATGCACTGACCCGCTGGACTGATGATACTGTTAGGAACGCGGAAAGTCGTTGGATAGAAAGGTTGAGTCAAAGTAAGTAGGAAGGCTGTGTCGAGACCCTTTTGCTGCTGTAGCACACAGGCACCCACTGCTTATGTCCTTTCTTTTGTCTTTTTTCACTTTTTGATCTGTTTCTATGTGTATGTGTGTTTTTGTTGAAAATAAATGTATGTCTATGTCTAAAGGGGACAAAATTATTTTTTTCTGGAATCTATTGAGGCCTATAGTAGTAGACTTCTACAGGCTGACAATGACTATGAAGTGAACATAAGCGATGTCAACGTCAAGCTTGGCCAGTCAAATTGGCGAAATAATTATATTCAATAAATAAACAAATAAAAATAAAAACCTAATCATCATGTCTTTTCTTATGATATCACTAAAGCATTTAACCTTTTGTTCGTAGATTTAAATGATTAGTGATCATAGTCTCACTGCAGGGTAAAAGTCTCTCTTCTCTGTTTCCACATTTATATTAATAATAATAATGCTGGACAATCCACACAGCATCATCTAGCCCCAAGCTAAGCAGAGCGTGTGTTATGGATACTAGATGACTGATATCCTACTAATATTATAAACGCGAAAGTTTGTAAGAATGAATGGATGGATGGATGTTTGTTACTCTTTCACGCTCTAACCAGTAGATCGATTTAGATGAAATTTGGAATAAACATAGGTTATAACTTGGATTAAGCTAGTACTTAATGCAAACACTATATAAATATTTTTATGCATAGAAAATACCCAGAACACGCGGAATAAATACTTGCAGATCGTAAAAACAGTCTCAAGTCGGGGATCGAACCCGTAACCTCCTGCGTCGCAGGCGGACATACGCCCGCCGCGCCACATCGATCGTCAAAAACGTCGTTTCACTATTCGAATTTCAATCGATATACACCGAGATCGTTTAAAACGTTAATTCACGGTTTTTACGAGGTCGTAACGTCCCGTTAACGTAGTTTATTGACCAATTCGCCGTTGGATATCAATTTATTGCGGTGCGATACTAAAGTTTGGGGTTTGATGTCAAATGCCTTCCTGTATTCAGTTATGTTTCCGATTAGACTGAACAGTGAACACGCAAAAATGAAACTAAAATTTATGACAAACATGTAAGTAATAGAGTTTGTTCGGGTTTACTACCACCATATTTTTAGTAGTAGTAGAGCTCTTAGTAAAGGGCTCGCCCGGGGAAGTACTATCACCATGCTTATTATTGCCACCAAGCAGCTTGCTGTGTTCCGGTTTGAAGGGTGTGGGTGCCGGTGTAATTACACGCAAATGAAGCTTAACACCTGTATGCCTCAGGTTGATGGACGCAGAGTAGTGCACCGTAAGGGCACGTTTATAATGAGCATGGCCTGCAAGGCAATGCTCTGTTATAGGTAATAGTAACCACTTTACATCGGGTGGGTCATCTGCTTGTTCCATTAACAAGTCACATAAAAAAAACTATTTCTGCCGCCAAACAGTGTTGCGTTTCGATTTGAAGGTAATGACAAAAATAATACAAAAAAAAACAGAAGAAATAGTATCCCCAAATCTCGGTAGATATCCTCTCAGATACCCTTCGAGAATGGTAAGGGGGGTAGTCTGAAGAACGTCCAAGCATTGCATTCGGTTTATACCCACATTTTGCAGTGGATGGTATAACTAGGTGGTAACCTTTAAGTGGTTACCATCATTTATAACAAAGCATTCCTTGGTAGGTCACGCTAGTTAACGTACCCTACGATGCATACTACAACGATCAAATATATATAGTACTATTCCGCTTTTATAGTCTTTATAAGTTTTTTTATATGGATCTAAATGGATTGAAGTGGCGGAATAGTACTAAATTTTATGATTGTCTATTATATTTTTTTCTATGGACTTCCACAAAGTAACTTAAAATTAAGTAACTTAAAAAGAGTTACTTGTAAAATAAGCGCCCATTAAATATTCTCGACAAGGGAAAGTCTTTAAAACGTAATAATTTTTGGCGGAAGTTGTCAAATTACTGAAATTTTATGTGTACAATGAAGATAAATGAGCCACCTTCAGGGCTATTATGGAAAAGTATCTAAACACCAATAAGAATGTCATTAGAAGTATTATTTCTGTTGTTTTAAGTAGTAAGCGAGTCGTTAGTGAGGGGCTTGTTTTTTATGTGACTTGTTGATTGAACAAGCAGGTGACCCACCTGATGTTAAGTGGTTACCATTACCAGGTTGCGGGGCAACTCGGTAGCCAACAAAAGTCAAGTTGTCGCTACCTGACATGCTGCGTTTTTTTTATCATTGATAGACCGTCCTTTGGCTTCAATCTCACCTGGTGGTAAGTGACGATGAAGCAGGGCGGTCTAGAAGACACCTATTCACTCTTGCCTTAAAGAGACTTAAATTATAGTGTTCAGGAAAAACAGAAGCTAGCAACGAATTCCACTCCTTAGCGGTTCGCATGATAAAGGTGGAACCGAAACGCTTGGAGGTATATTCACCAAGTACCAAGTACAGGTAGTGTAACTCAAAATGACAATACGAAAGTGTTTTTTATTTTAGCGATCGGAACACATATTGAACACTATTATTTATCAGGTATATCGCTGGAAGTCTGCTTGCGACCACGACTAGTGCAACATAGCCGAAACGGGAAAATAACTAAAAAAGGTAATACGCGATAAATACCCGTGTAATATAAGTGTTCAAGACAATACGAAACGTTTATCGTTTCTAAGAGTAGACCTTTACCAAACAATAAATCTTTTCAAGCCACGGAAAATTTTCAATTTCCGTTTGTATAACGTTTTCTAAATGTGAAAAGAAGCTTGCTTTTGTGCGAGTACCAGGGCGACAGAAATGATGGAGCGTTCTCATAAGAGTACATTGCGCTCAAATTAGAAATACGAGGCCAGTGGTACACGCCGCTGAGCGCGTCCAATATGTCGTTTTACTGTTGTTTTTTTTTTTTTTTTTACATTTTGATACCTAAGCGTTTGACTGCCATCACACCTGATGGAAAGTGTAGATGCAGCCTAAGGTGGAGCACGCTTAGCTATAATCCATTTGTTCACTCTTGTCTTGAAAATATGAGATAAATATGGTTTTAAGCTGCTGTAGAAAAAATCTAACAGGTTTTATAAAAACGTTCGAAATTTGCTTCGAAGTTTGCTGTGTTCCGGTTTGAAGGGTGTGGGTGCCGGTGTAATTACAGGCACATGAGGCTTAACACCTATATGCCTCAGGTAGATAGACGCTGAGGAGTGTATCGTAGGGCATGTTCCTAACGAGTGTGACCTACGATGCAATACTTTGTTATAGGCGATGGTAACCACTTAACATCAGGTGGGCCATCTGCTTATTCCATCAGCAAGTAGAATAAAAAAAATGAATGAATGAATGAATGATAATTCTTTATTGTACACCTTACAAGCTAGAGAATATAACAAAAAAACAATAGTAGTCAACAACAGATAATGTACAATGGGCGGTCTTATCGCTATAAAGCGATCTCTTCCAGACAGAAAAAGTTACTTACAAACTAGTAAGTAACCAAGATTGGTCGGCCCTCTCGATATCAAGAGCTTATAATGCTGCAGTACAATATTTATGCCTGAATGCGAGCCGCAGTCCTGAGGAAAAATGTGCAGTCGGTCCAGAGTCGGCTTACTTGGGTCAAGATTTTTCACATTATACCGAGAAAATACAGCTTTTAGAAACTTTTGTCTCAATATGTCTTTTAGTTTTTTTATACAATGTGCTGATGGAACAAGCATATGGCCCACTTGATGTTAAGTGGTTACCATCGCCTATAACAAAGCATTGCCTTGAAGGTCAGGTTCTTTTGAAACGTAACCCACAATACACTGCTCTGCGTTCATCAACCTGAGGCATACAGGTGTTAAGCTTCGTGTTCCTGTAATTACACCGGCACCCACACCCTTCAAACCGGAACACAGCAAGCTGCTTGGCGAAAGAAATAGGCATATAGTAGGCAGAATAGTATTCTAGTGGCGATGGGCTTGCAACCTGTCACGTATGGAGAATGTGGGTATGTCCCGAAATAAAATGCTTGGACGCACCTCTGACTACCCCCTTCAGACTTCTTTCCAGAATCTCGACTTGGTAATAAAATCTCTGAGGGGATGTCTACCGTGCTGGGAGATTAAAATCTCGAAGGGGTCCACTAGGTCCATGCACTGTGTCCCACACCGTGCGACTAATACTGAGCCAGGGACCTAATTGAACCCACTACACTAACTTCTACTACTGTTCCTTTACCGCCACTTATTTCAAGGTGTCTAGGTACCTTCTGAGTACCAATGCCTCCCTTTCATTTTGTTTTGTTGCAAGGTACGTAAGTGAATAGATAAATAAATAAATAAATAATGCCGGACGATCCACACAGCATCATCTGTGTCATTGTGTTATGGGTACTAGATGACTGATATACTTAATACGTAAAATATTATATTACATAAATAGATATTTTTTTTTATTATACATAGAAAATACCCGGAATAAATATTTGCAGATCGTACAATCGAACCCGCAACCTCTGCGTCGCAGGCGGACATTTGCCTGCCACACCACATCGGTCGTCTAATAGATAGGTAGGTACTTGCGTTATATAATTTAGTTTTAAGCTTACGGATGTGAGTAAGTAGGTAAACGATCATAATTAATGTCTGTTTGGGTCAATAAAAAGCGTTTTTTTTTCTTTAAAAGCTTTTCATGCCCTACGATGTACTACCCTGCGTCCACCAACCTGAGGCATGCAGGTTTAAAGCCTCATGTGCCTGTAATTACAACTTTGTAGCTTCACGTAAAAACTAAAAAATAAGTTATTAATGCAGAAAAAATATATTGCAGTAAAAACCACAACTTTTCATTCTAATTACAGAGTTCAACGCTGGAATTTAAATTTACCATTCACAAGCAAAATGGCTGGAATAAAAGTTCGTAAAATAAAACAAAAACACGTGCGAGTATTACCTACCAACATGAGGGTTTCGCCCTGAAAATTTAAAACGCCAAACGCGACACTTACTTTTTTTTTAAATAAATAAATAAGTAATGCTGGACAATCCACACATCATCATCTAGCTCCAAGCTAAGCAGAGCTTGTGTTAAGGGTACTAGATGACTGATGTATACGTAATACAATACATTACATGCATAGATATTTTTTATTATACATAAAAAAAACCCAGAACACCTGGAATAAATATTTGCAGATCGTACAAACATCGTCCCAAGGCGGGAATCGAACCTGCAACTTTCTGCGTCGCAGGCGGACACTCGCCCGCCGCGCCACATCAGTCGTCAAACAAGGTTCAAAATACTTCTGTCACTTCTGTAAAACTCGGTGTAAAAGTGAGGTATATGTAGCAAGAACCAGAAAATAGAAATTCATAGCTAGGCATGGTAGATATCCCATCAGATCTCTTAGTATGAAGTACTTACTCGAGGTTCTTTGAGGACGTGGGGGTAGTCCGAGGTACGTCCAAATATTACATACCCACATTTAGCATTCTTTGTTTTTCCGTGAGAGGTTACAAGCCCATCGCCGATGCTAGAGTACTAACTAGTTCCCTAACGACATTTTCCTTCATCGTTTGAGAACGCTGAACGCGATGTGGTGTCTTGATTTGATCGGATATGTTTGGAAAAAAGTACCATTAAAAAAAACGCGACCACACGACTGAAGTAAAACTTCTTTAATATTTGAAACGTAACTGGCTATGAGAAAAAGAGAGAACGAACAGTGCTTTCATACCCCCTCCATGGTAGTGTTAAACGTTTAACGCAACCTGGTTGGAAGTCGCATAAGAAGTATTACTTCAAAAAGTAGTTTCTTAGTAGAAGCTTTGCAAGTAAACCATGATATGGCGAAAGGTTTTGTATAATTCACGTACAGAACCCTAAAAACTGCTGAATTATTAAATCCGGGTAAAATTTATATGAAGTCATTAGTGAAGTCACATAAATATGAGCTTTTAGCTCTTTTTAACGGATGAAATATTATGTTTCAATTTAAACGGAATAAGGAAACGCCATTTTGTTCGGAACAAATGATGGAAAAACTTTGGATTGTCAAAGTCAAAGTCAAAAATCATTTATTCAGTAATATCCGCAGGGATCATCTTGATACGTCTTAAATCTAGGTGAATCTAAGCGTCAGTTCCTCGCGACCAAGCCTAGAAGAACCGGCAAGAAACTTACGGCTTGGTTCCTACCGTTTTTTTGTATGATTGATATTGACACAAATATCCGTCGGCGTGGCAAAATGTTTGACCCTACACAGAAAATGTATATTATGCAACACCGTCTAGCACCAAACTGAGCCAAGATTAAATAGTGAAAACTAGGCAGCTTAGATAGTTTTATATGTGTATATACTTACATATTTTTTTATACTTGTGTACATATTTTTTCGAATAGGAAATTAATGGTGCACGACCGAATTAAACTCACGACCATTGAATCAAAAGGCGAGGTTGTCAGTTTGTGAGGTGAGGTGAGGCCAGAAAACTAGCTCACTGTCGTTATCCTGCAGAAGTCCCTGCTGGAAATAGGCCGCTCCTTGATTCAGGAAGAACGGTTTTAGAAGCCTACTCTATCCACTAATTTTTACGAATGTCGTCAGTGCATCCAGCATTTGTGCCAGCAAACTCAATGGAGATAAAAGTTTTTTATCATCCCAAAAAATATTTCCTCAAGTGGGATTTGAACCCACGATCTTCCCCTTGATACGGGGATGCGATAACCAACTTCGCTACCGAGGATTCAAATGACTCGATGAAAATAAGATTTGGAATGTTTCATGCGGTTCAGCGAACGTGGTTCCATCTACAAGTTTAAAGCTATAAAGCCTGCTCGATAACCGATTTCCTTAAGTGCAGGTAGGTACCTAAGCACTATAAAAACTAAAAAAAAAACAATGGAAATAAACTTACCAGAAATCCAGGTCCCGTTCCACCGCACTGGCTTAAGCTCCTCATTCATCAGGTCTTGGATACGCAATCGGCGGCCACGAACCCTGGGTCCTTCATCCGGGGGTGTCAGCAGCACCACGGAAGTAACTATCAGTGCCAGGACAGCCACGATCACCAGGAGTGCGATGAGTATCCCTCGCCAGTTCCTCTGGTTGGGACTGCCCACCACCAGCTTCTGGAAACATGTGTGGTTTGAAGTGCTGATTCTTTATTGGGGAATGCCAAACGAGCAGGCTGATTTTATTCTTTTGTAAAACGTATTATAATACCCCACCTTATGCTAAGTCGTAACCATAACCTATGCAAAAATGCATCGCCCCGGAAATCACATCCCTTAAGAACGTGCCCTATAATGCACAACTCTACGTCTATGAAGTTCAGATACGAGCCTATAATTTTACCGGCACCTACACTCTTAAAATAGGAACACAGAGTTAATACTTCCACAGACAAACCCTTTATAAAGAGCTCTACTACTTACTACTACTACTGAAACTTATGCTACCAATGAAAATCTTTGAATCCAGTATTTCGTTGCTATCGATATTATGATACAAACAAGAATTTTCATTTCTTGTGTGCACCTTCAGTCGTTTTCAACTTCCCCTACAGAGCCTCAAATCTGAGATGTTATACCATTATCTATAATAAAAACGGCAAAAAACACGTTTTTGTAAAAGAACCCCCTTAAATATTTATTTTATTTGTATTTATAGCAGCAACAGAAATACATCATTTGTGATAATTTCAACTCTTTTTCATGGTTCATGAGATACAGCTTGGTGACAGACGGACAAACAGACAGACAGCGGAGTCTTAGTAATACGGCCCCGTTTTACCCTTTGGTTACGGAGTCCTAAAAAGGAATTTTCGAAATTCAGCAACAAAACGGATATTACAGGGGTTGAAGTTTGTATGAAAATAACTAAACGACACTAAACGTGTACTACAAATATCAAACTTAGGGCTTTATTCTACATACCCTTTCTTTAAACAAAATGTAAGAATACAATGTGTATATATTTCTTTATACAATGTGTAAACATTTCTCTTGTAACTTGCAAAGTACGAAAAACAACAGATTTAAAAGCTAACGAAATATACAATGACCAGCTGCCAAAGAATGGCATGGAAGGCACGTATCGTGATAAATTAACTGGCATGACGTGGTACACGATAAACGGTGAAAAAAATATCGACTAAACCCTGATGGATGGATTGAAAAAGGCTTTGTGGAAACAATGAGTTTGTTTTGAATAATAGCCTTTAAATAGATTGTTTGTGACAATGAGGCTGGTTTGATTGTCGTAATCATTGTGATTACATTTGCAGTAGGCTTAGTGGTAGCATTCCCGCCTTATAATCCTAAGGCCGCGGGTTGGTATATAGAATGGTAATTTTATTAATGTAAAATTTTTTTTTATTTTAAGCTAGCGAAAGCGCGCCACTTCGCTTATTTATTTTTAAACAAGCTTCAAGCCCCGCTGTATTTGAATAGAGGTTGAATATTGAGAATTCCTTTCATATTATATACCTCAACACACCAAGATGAATACACCCTGAAAATTTCTAGTCTCTGCGACCAGTAGTTTAAACTGTGCGTTGTCTATATGTCAGTCAGTCAGTCAGGACAAAGATTCTTATAATTGGTATAGACATAGATAAAATAAATTTATTTATTTATGTTGTAAAAGAATAAGTATAAAACTTTTAGGTGCAAAAAATATTATGATTATAAATATACCTAATGCAATGTAAAAACAATAAAAGGTAAATAACCGTGCTAGTTTGACCCTGAAGTTATCAACTGCTAAGATTCCTTTTCCAGGGTAACTTAAAAATAATAATGGTAATCATACATTCCTGTTGTACAATTCTACTTGTGGTGACCCCAAACCATTACCCGGCCTTAAGTTTATTTGCCTATCGGGCCCTTTTTGAGCCCGTGATACGTCCCGTCTAAAAGACAATGAGTCAAAGAGAATAGCGTGGGATGATAATAAAGTAATTCCACTTGAGAAGGGGACGTCCTTGAAAATCTGCCTTTTGTCTGTCTGATTCATATCTAATTCGTTTAAAACTTTCTTTATTTTTAATGAATTTAGATGAAGTTGATAAAAGACAAATTTTCCTGAGGATGCTTTGTAGAGAAGCGAAAAACGTGTTGATTTTTAGTATCCAATAGATTTTTTTGTTCAAAAAATGTATGTACGCACTGCCAGTTCTCTTAAACGGCGAAGGAAAACATCGTAAAGAAACCAGTTAGTATTCTAGCAACGGTGACGAGCTTGTAACCTGTGTCCCATAATCTTGAACTTTTTGTATGGAGATACGATAAGCGCCCCTAGCGGCCTATGGGGATACTAGAGTATCTAAAAAAAAAAAAAATCTAAAAAATTCGAGCTCGCAAATCGAAATCCGATATCCTAAAAACGAAAATAAACTCAGAATCAGCCCACTGTCGTGTATGGCATACAAACTACTGCAAACAGTAGTTTCTGGACGTATATCTGGCTACTCCCTTAGATGTCCTCGAAGAATCTTGAGTAAGTGTAGTGCTAAGGGTACTGAAGGATATCTACCGTGCTTGGGGATTAAGGTAGATACAAATTTGGGCATTTATTGCCGAAGAGGCTAAGACCGAACTAAGAGATTACACACAGTGGCCATACTAGCTGTAGATGTCATTGACCTTTGTGCAGAGTTTTTGCGTTCAAAAACTCTGCGGCGATGAAAATAAACGAGTAACTAAAAAAACCTTTTATAACTTCTTCTCCTTTTATTACATGGCTTTTCAGTGGCTGAGGCTTTTATAACTTGCAAAGGTCCAATTCTCGTAACAAAATATCGTCAAATTCAAACTTCGACGCTGCCAATGTCAATTCGTTTTGACACTGGCAAAATTGACAGTCGCATGACAGACAGATGGCCATAGAAAAAAAAGAAGAATAAGTTTACAATCTATCTATCCAATCCAATCTCTTTGTCCTGACTGACTGACTGACTGACAGCCTAAGCCGATGGTCGTAGAGACTCGAAATTTTCAGGGTTACATTTGTCTTTGAGCGTAGAGGTGTACCTACAAAAAAAATTCCCGAAATTCAACCCTTAAACCAGTACAGCTGTAACTGGGGGTAAAAGTATGCATTAAAAAACTTCATGCAGACGAAGTTGTGTGCGTTTTTGCTAGTCGTTTGTAAACGCTTTTATTTTCTGACGCAGAGTTATTTATTCCACCCTTTCACTTCTTCGTCTTTTTATAGCGGCGTAAAAAATAACTACCGTCTTAGGTACACTAACGTTTTCACAATCTCTTTTATCTGAAAAGAAAATCTTAAAACCGATTTGGTAACAGATTGAATTCACTAAAGTATTTTCACTAAAACATTTCTTTAAAATAGGTCAACGTCATAAGACGGCCGTATAAAAAAATATAGTTTCTAATTAATGCTATGTGTTGTAAATTCGTGTACTATGAGATCAAGCAATGTTTCCTGACCATGCAAACGTTTTCCTTAGCGGGAATCAAACCTGAACCGCGTCTATTTGGTTAGTCAAGTGTGAGTGCCGTTATCAAAACTATACCAACTATATGAATATTGGTCCTGACTGACTGACCGACTGACGGGCATGTAGACAACGCACAGCCTAAACCGCTGGTCGAAGAGACTAGAAACTAACTTGATTTTTCAGGGTTTGGATCGTAGTTCCCCTAAACGACTACTAAGACTAAGTAAATGATTAAAAAAAATTATGAGAGGTGTCAAGGGACACCCGGATGGAACGAAGTTCAATCCGAAATAGAAATGAAAATATCACTGGCTTGCTTTCTATAAGAGAGAGAGACAGACAGAGAAACATGCGACGCCGCACAGCTTACGATAGCTTACTATAGCAAAAAGTGTCGTGACAACTTTTCGTAAGAATTTTTTCCGTCTAGCCCCCTTTCATACCGCGCGATAAGGAACTTCGTTCCAAAAATCGAAATATGCCGTTGTTGTTTTCTCCTAAATTGAGGGCATGACTCTTTTCACGACTTTTATTTAACTCGCGTGATCTCGGACTTCTCCATCACCGCCCTTCTAAAAACCCATCCCTTATAATGATGATCATAATAATTATGTATTTTTTTTGCATAAGACCTATTCAATTAAAAAAAAATACAAACATAGCCACTTTTGCAAATTTACTTACTATCAAAGCAAATAGTAATAGTTTAGTACTTGATGCTTATAATTTTTTTTAAAGTCAATGCGTTGAAGTAGGAACAGTTTCAAAGGTAAACGTTTTATACATAATATGTATTAAAAACGGACGTAACATTTATATTGTAAATGTTACGTCCGTTTTAGCGGCCACCACATTTTAGGAAAACTCAAGTATTCCCCACTAAGATCAGCTTTACGGATTACGGCGGTAAGCTGACTGGTGGCATACCACCGCGATCGAGACTCTGTCAGTGTTCAGATCGAAAAGAGCCATTATAGCTTTAGCTCACATTATCAGAAAATGTCCGAAAATTTATGAAGTAAATTTCGTACCGTGGGATCTAGAACTAAATGCAACCGACATTCTTTTTTTCTTCTCTCAGAACCTAACCTATAATAATAATAATAATGCTAGACAATCCACACGGCATCATCTAGCCCCCAGCTAAGCAGAGCTTGTGTTATAGGTACTAGATGACTGATATACTTAATACAATATATTACATACATAGATATTTTTATTATACATAGAAAATACCCAGATCACCCGGAATAAATGTTTGCAGATCGTACAAACATTTATTCCAAGGCGGGAATCGAACCCGCAACCTCCTGCGTCGCAGGCGGAAATTTACCCGCCGCGCCACATCGGTCGTCAATAATACTAATAATGCTGGACAATCCACACGGCATCATCTAGCCCCAAGCTAAGCAGAGCTTGCGTTATGGGTACTAGATGATTGATATACTTAATACAATACATTACATACATAGGTATTTTTTATTAGAAAGACAAGAAGAAGAGACGGTGCATCTATAGAAAATGGCTCGTGTCACGTTCCACATTTAGCGCGGCTATAACGAAACAAACGACAAAGGTAGGGAATAAAACAAATTGCCCATGACTAACGAATACTGTGATTTGCTTCCTGTATCATTATCACTGGCAACTTTACGTAATGATGCTATTTTCCCGCCAAAATGCGTTTTCGCACGCCTCATATCCTCTATGTCGAGTACCTATGTGGTCTTCTGAATGACGTACTTGAAAAAGTAAGAATATAACAAATAAGGTCGTTTAGGTTGTATTAAGAAACATTAATTATGTAAATATTGCACTTTAAATAATCACCATAGATATAGACGAACTCAATTTTCTTTTTATTATGCTGGACAATCCACACATCATCATCTAGCCCCAAGCTAAGCAGAGCTTGTGTTATGAGTACTAGATGACTTATATACTTACTTAATATAATACATTACATAAATAGATATTTTTATTCTACATAGAAAATACCCAGAACACCCGAAATAAATATTTGCAGATCGTACAAACACTTATCCCTAGGCGGGAATCAAACCCGCAATCTCCTGCGTCGCAGGCGGACATTCGCCCGCCGCGCCACATCGGTCGTCAAAGGTATATTCATAATGGTTGCAGCTTCTCGGTAACCCTATAATGGCTCAAATTCCGCTCGTCACGTTTATGTAATAACGACCGTTACGTAAAATGATCAATTGCTATACGACATCGCCTTAGATGGGTTTACCTATTGATTTTATGTAAGAGTTTACTTCCTTCGATTTCGTTCGTTCTCAAACAAAGCCCGACTTATACAATTAAAAATAATAAATATTTTGTAGACATTTTTAAACATCATCTAGCTCCAAACTAAGCATAGCTTGTGCTATGGGAACTAGATGACTGGTAGAATACTTATACATATTTGTTTTTTTTTTGTAAATGTATGTAATATGTAAATATATGTATGTAAAAATATACGACCGACCGATATGGCGCGGCGGACGTATGCCCGCCTGCGACGTAGGAGGTTGCGGGTTCGATTCCCGCCTTGGGATAAATCTTTGTACGATCTGCAAATATTTATTCCGGGTGTTCTGGGTGTTTTCTATGTATAATAAAATATATTTATGCATGTAAAGTATGTTATTAAGTATATCAGTCATCTAGTACCCATAACACAAGCTCTGCTTAGCTTGGGGCTAGATAATGATGTGTGGATGGTCCAGCATTATCATTATTATTATATTATACCTTTAAATGTATATCTGGGTATTATATGTACGTTTTACAAAAAAGTAGGTAAGTATGTCAGTTATCTGGTTCCCATAGTACAAGCTTTGCTAGATTGGAACTAGATGGCGTTCTATCAAATTATATGTCAGTATTTATTTATTGGCATATCGTGCATGTTAGAGAGGTTACGTGCCCTACACACTTACACACAGCGTCCATTAACCTGAGGCATACGTGTTAAGCTTTATGTGCCTGTAATTTAAAAGCATAATTTACATCTATTTATATTCCGCTCCAGAAATGGCTTTTAAAAAGTTTTGCGTATGCCTAAAGTACGTGTGGCTGTAAATGTTATTCAAAGTACCGAAAACCCATCTTAAAGTACCCTAAAAGTACCCTTTTTGATGTGTTTAGTTTTAGATATCTGTGGGTTAAAGGGTAATAGGTAATACTTTTAGAATTTCTCCTCGAAAACAGCTATTAAGGTGACACTATACCACCGCTACTTTCACATGACATTTTTTTATATTTGGTGAAACAAGCATACGAATTACGGAAGTCGGTTAGAAGTAGAAACGCATTTAGGTCGAAAACAACTTATTTCACGTGCTAATATATAATAAACATGTATGATTTACAAAAACTTTTACTATCCCAAAAGTAACCCTTCAATTAGGGTTTAAATCCTTGTAACAGGATCATACAAAAAAACGGTAGGAACCAAGCCGTAAGTTTCTTGCCGGTTCTTCTAGGCTTGGTCGCGAGGAACTGGCGCTTAGATTCACCTAGATTTAAGACGTTTCAAGATGATCCCTGCGGATATTACTGAATAAATGCTTTTCGACTTTGACTTTGACCTTGAAACGGGGATGCGCTAACCACCTGCGCCATCGGGAGTGTAATCCCACTCGATGAAATACTCTTAAGCATATTTTTATACGGTACTATAATGAAGCCGGGAGCGTCCCTAACATGCTTATTCTACGAAACAATGATGGTAATCATCATTGCTTCGTAGAATTATTAGTAGATTGTCATTTAACATGAGGTGAAGTGTTTACTACAAGTGGTACTAAAGTAGGATAAAAAGCAGGAATATTGAATTAGCCCCGCGGGAAAATAGGTTGTACATTTCGAATGCATTTCCAAATGTTATCACTGTTGACACAAACATTCACGTAGTGATGAAAACATCCGGCCCTGCGCAGCTTAGACAGAGTTTAATACGAATAGAAGCGACATAATTTATTCGTATAAATAAGTAAATATTAGTGGACATTTTTTACACATAGACATAGACATTTGTTTATTTACTACCAGACACACACAAACCAACAAAAACACAAAGACATCAAAGAAGAAAGATACAGAAGAAAGATCGTTGCTTGAGCACTGTGTCGTGTTTCTATGTGCCACAGTAGTACAAATCATTATTTAACTCCAAATTAAGCATAGCTTGTGTTATGGGAACCAGAAGACTGATAATATTTTATGCAAGGTTTTTTATTGTAAATACATAGGTACACAAACAAACATATGTGTTCGTCACACAAATGTTTGTTCTCGGTGAAGATCGAACCCACCACCTACAGCGCTGAAGGCAGGGCTACTACGAACTGAGCTGTGAAGGTTGCCAAACAATACAAACCCAGACTGAGAACAAACATCTATGTTCATCATACAAACGTTCATCCTCAGTAGGGATTAAACCTACAACTTACTGAGCTTTAGGCAAATGGAGTAAATGTACATGTAGCTTCAATTAATAATTTCTTCCATTTTACTCCAGCATGTCTAGAAATAATAATAATGCTGGACAATCCACACAGCATCATCTAGCCCCAAGCTAAGCAGAGCTTGTGTTATGGGTACTAGATGACTGATATACTTAATACAATACATTACATAATAGATATTTTTTATTGTACATAGAAAACACCCAGAACACCTGGAATAAATATTTGCAGATCCGTACAAACATTTGTCCCAAGGCGGGAATCGAACCCGCAACCTCCTGCGTCGCAAGCGGACCTTCGTCCGCCGCGCCACGTCGGTAGTCTTTGAAAAGTTTTGAAAAAGGTTTTACGACATCAAATATTTAGAAAAGCCTATTCTACCTCATTCCTAGCTCTACGCTAAACTCTAAGCAATTACAGCATTCGATTATTGAGTACAGTTGTAGTTAGAGATGTGGCGGTTACCGGTGCTTGCTGCGTGCGTATTCCTTGCTAACGGCAAGATTGACACTGATGAGTTGGACGATTCAGGTAAAAAACAGCAATGTATTTGTACAGTTATAAAATCTCTAATAATACATAAATCATTTGGTTTTACGTTTAATGAAAAAAGAAAAGAAATAGAATCACGACTTTAATCTCTACGCACGGTAGATATCCTTTCAGATCTCTTAGGATAAAGTACTTCTTCGAGTACCGAGATTCTTCTAGGATATCTAAGAGAGGTAGTCAGAGGTATGTCTAGATACTACATTTAGTATAAACCCACATTTGGCAGTAGTTGGTATTCCATACGTGACAGGTTGCAAGCTCATTGCCGCTGCTAGAATACAAATTGGCTTCCCCACGATGTTTTCTTTCACCGTTTGAGAGTACTGCAATGCGCACATTTTTTTATAGAAAAACCCGTTATTGCACGACCGGATTCGAATGCACGACCTTAGAATCAGAAAGCGGGGACACTCCTCATTCCTACCAATTTAAAGGTGCTTTAAACTATATCCTAAACTGGTCAAACGCTTTCTGGAAGTTTTGTAATGGACTCGTCAATAACTCAGTTCTGGGAAGTCTGTTCTGGCAGTGGTCGATAAACCGTTTATACAGATGCTTACATAATGAATGTCCTAAAGAATATACCTAGTTGCGAGTGGTTTTATTGTTTCCGATCTAACAAGTACCAGGATATCATAAACTAATAGTAGTAGGGCTAGTGTGACGTTTTTACTCAAGTAAGCAGGTCTACTTTTATAACCGACTAGCTGCCGCTCGCAGCTTCGCCCGCGTGGGAGTTTTTTTCCCGTTCCCGTTATTATTTTGGAATAAAAAGTAACCTATATGATAATCCAAGTTATAATCTATGTTTATTCTAAATTTCATCCAAATCGGTCTACTGGTTAGAGCGTGAAAGAGTAACAAACATCCATCCATCCATCCATTCTTACAAACTTTCGCGTTTTTAGATAAACAAAGTTTCGTATTGTCGTTTTGTTATAAACTGCGGGGCAACTCGGTAGCTGTCAAAAGTCAAGTTGGCACTGCTTGACATGCCGTGAGTGCAACTCAAAACGACAATACGAAATATTGTTTATCGTTTCTAAGAGTAGACCTGCAGTCAAATTCTGTCAGGCTGTCATTGCTACTGAATATAAGGTCCTAAGAATATGGACTATCTTATTCTATGATAAGGTCTACCAAATTTTTGAGAATTAGCTATAGTCACGTTTGGCAGACGGATTGGTAACCACAGTGTTGGTCCTTAGTGCACAGGAGATGCAGGGAGTAATAGAGGTGGATTTTCATTTAAACCTGGAGCTTCACAGCTGTATGGTGGTACCACAGTTGGTGTCAGGTTTTTGACCTCGTAGTATACTCAAAATGAGAATACGGAACTGGGGTTCAATGGGCACAACGTTGTACAACGGCACCACTTAATTAGGAATCAAACCTGATTATCGTTTATCGTTTTTAAGTCGAAATATGTTTCGAAAACGAAATACGTTAATCGTTTAAAGTCTTCTTATTTATTTGCATTATTAGATTATACAACATAACGATGGGAACCAAGCCGTGAGTTGCTTGCGTTTTTCTAGGCTAACTTTCAAAACAAGTGACACGTTCAACAAAATATATGGCAAAACCTAGAACATAGTGAAAGTTGGATAGAACTGCGATAACAAGCTTGTTTATCGAACTGAGTTCGATTGCTTGCGGCGAAGTTTTGTGTTAGTTTTGCGATAACGCTTTCTGGATTATGATGTCCTGGTACTTGTTAGATCGATAATGATAGATTTTTTTATCTTGCTGATGGAACAATCAAACGACCTGATGTTAAGTGGTAACCATAACCTATAACAAACTACTACCTCAAAAGTATATCAGTCATCTAGTACCCATAACACAAGCTATGCTTAGTTTGGAGCTAGATTATGTTGTGTAAAAATGTCCACAAATATTATTTACAAGCGGCCCGTCCCGGCTTCGCACGGGTTTTAGTAAGGATCCCTATTTTTTTCGCAAATATAATCATAATCATAATAATAATAATCATAATAATCATAGTAATATAAGTATAGATATAGATTTAAACTGTTGCAAATATGGGGGAGGCCACGTCCAGCTGTGGATTTATTAAGGCTGATGAGTTCACGTGAATTTCAAGGTTTTTTGTCTCCAGGTGACCAGGACCTAGATCTGAACAGTTACGAGCGGTTAGGAGCATCTGTGACTCAAGTCTACAACCATCCGTATGCTGCCACTCTGTTGAACAATGGCACTTATGAATGCAGCGCAGTCATACTGAACACCTACTGGTTACTGACACTTTCCAAATGCTTTGATTCGTAAGTACCTTAAAAGTAATCTTGGTTTTTGACGACCGATGTGGCGCGGCGGGCGAATGTCTGCCTGAGACGCAGGAGGTTGCGGGTTCGATTCCTGCCTTGGGATAAATGTTTGTACGATCTGTAAATACTTTTTTCGGGTATTCTGGGTATTTTTTGTATAATAAAGAATATGTGTGTATGTAATGTATTGTTTTTATTAAGTATATCAGTCATCTAGTACCCATAACGCAAGTTCTGCTTAGCTTGGGGCTAGATGATGCTGTGTCCAGCATTATTATTATTATTTATATCTTTGCTGTCTTTTGAACTTCTGTTGCATATTAGGTGAAGTATTTCTGTTGCCGCTATAACTAAAAATACTAAAAAATAGACTAAAATAAATATTTTAGGGGGCTCTCATACAACAAACGTAATTTTTTTGCCGTTTTTATTATAAATAATGGTACGGAACCCTTCGTGCGCGAGTCCGACTCGCATTTGGCCGGTTTTTTCAAAATAATGTAACATGAAGCTTATTTAACTTAGTGAGGTGTATTCAAGATAGAAATATACTTTACCGAGGCGTGCTCCAGTGTGCGTGGACGCTTAAGCAACGTTTTGTGGTAAGAGGGTTAAGGGTCTTAGCATTTCATTGTTGAATTAGATTTATTTCACGAAATGTAATTACGAAATTCTTCCCTAACCTTTTGTACCCTCTAGTTGAACAATGCTACAGGGTACTTTAATCTTGAATTTGCCTACAAACAATATCCACCCATTGTTAGGTAAACGTTTAATTGTTTTGCTTTTCTATTGAAAAACCTCGGAATGTTCTTGAAAATAAAATAAAAAGTATTTTGTACATGATAATTGGATACTTATTACGATATTGTTTTTTTTTTAATATTATGTTTTTAACATAAATCTTAATTACAGACATAATTGTTTCATATGTAATAAAAACTTTTTGTTTCTTACCTTAGAACTTCTTCATAAAAAAACTGATTTGAAATTGTTTGAGACTGTTTACCCTAGGGAGTTAGCAACTATTTTAAAGGCAAGAGTGTTCTACTTCCCTCGCTGCGCTCTAGATTCAAAGTACGTCACTCGCTCTTCAATTTTTTTATACAACTTGGTAGAAGAAACAGATGGCCCACCTGATTTTAAGTGGTTACCATTACCTTTTAAAAAGTATCGCCTTGAAGGTCTAGTGCGTAAGCATAGTCTGCGTCAATCCACTAGAGGCATATAGGTGTTAAGCCTCATGTGCCTGTAATTTTACCCTGTGTGCAAGCTGTTTAGTGGCAGGCTAGGTATGATGGTAGTACCTACTTTCCTGGAGCTATTATTAAGGGCTCTGCTACTACTAAAACGCAACTTCGCTCGCGTGAAGTTATTTTCATACAAACTTCAACTCCGGCTGTACCCGTTCTTTTTGTTATAAAGGCGAAATCATATTATACCCGCGCTGCGTGTCGTGACGCGTCAGAAGGCTATTGGTCCCATACAAAAGGTTGTTGGCTATTGCGCCTGCTTCTCCTGTGTCGGTCTCTGTTTGTCGCATACAAAATGTCTGAGATAGTCTTTTAACTCTACTAAAAATGTCATAAGGCCGCATTTTGCAGTAAAATCTGATAATCGAGCAAGTCATCTGTGAAATAAAACTTCATGCAAAAAGCTAAACCGAAAATCATAAAATCAGTATCGTAATATCGAGGGTCGGAGAAACGCCGGAAACCGTATGTTGGCCTAAGAGCATTTACGAACCCTGTAGTTCAGGAGATGGGGGTCAAAAATCTCTAAGGTTCCCAGTTTACGTCTGTCGCTTGGCTTAATTGCACCCTTTGGTCAACTTAATAGGCCTTTGCCACCCAACACATACAACACAACAAATTAACACATACAACAATATATAACAACTTATATTAATATATAGTAGATGATTTACAAACCATCAGAGGCAACTTTCTAAAACATGCCCCTGTTTAAGGGACGCTTTAGTGCCTGTGCAGCGTTTTTTCCTCATAGCTTAGTTGGCTTAATCCTCAGGAATAGAAACGGCCAAAAAATCACGTTAGCTGTATAAGAACCTTATATATTTGTTTTATTTAGTCTTATTTTATTTATTGTATTTTGTTCTGTGTGTTTTAGTATTTTTTGTTATAGCGGCAACAAAAATACATCATCTGTGAAAATTTGAAATCTCTAACTATCACGGTTCATGAGATACAGCCTGGTGCGAACGGACAGACAGACAGCGGAGTCTTAGTACTAGGGTTCCATTTAACCCTTTGGGTACGGAACCCTAAAAAGGAAGGAATTCCTGAAAATTAAACCTATAAACGAGTACAGCAGGGTTGAAGTTTGTATGTCAATAACTTTACGATTCACTATTGGTATATTCAGTTACATACCTACCCCCATCTCCTACACTACTCGTGACGTATGCAAATCTGCTCAAATCCCCTGCTCAATGACAGGGGTGAAACGAAATAGATTAGAAAGGGTAGGCCGCTAACCAGCCAATTTACTAACGCGGTTTGGAACTGAATCCACAATAATGTTTGTTTACGGTTTTCGTAAAAACTATATTAAACTATCTGGACGTACCTCTGACTACCTCCTCAGACATCTTCGAACAATCTCGAGTAGTAATCGGAGGGGATATCTACCGTACTTAGGAATTAAAGTCGTTATGCTATAATATATTAAAATAAGCAAATACTTAGCTGGCGTCATAGCTCAGTTACACATAAATACAGATAGTATAGTTAACACGTTAAAGCTATATTTTATTTCAAGATTTAATAGTAGTAGCAGAGCTCTTAGTAAAGGGCTCGTCCGGAGAAATACTACCACCATGCCTATTTCTGCCACCAAGCAGCTTGCTGTGTTCCGGTTTGACGGGTGTGGGTGCCGGTGTAATTACAGGCACTTAAGGCTTAACACCCGTATGCCTCAGGTTGATGGACGCAGAGTAGTACATCGTGGCACGCTAATGCGTGACCCGCTAGGCAATGCTTTGTTATAGGTAATAGTAACCACTTAACATCTGTTTGTTCCAGCAACAAGTCAAATAAAAAATAAATCTATTCTTATAGTGTGTGTGGCCAACTTTATTGATGTTTTTGCAGAGAGTTTTTAGACCAAGAACTTCACGATAAAACTTTTTATAAACCAAGGTTTTCTCCATTTTCAGAGATATCGTCTCAACCTACGTGAGTCACAAAAAGTTGAGTAACTACACAATAAGGGCTGGTAGTTCTTATAATAAGAAAGGGGGCTCTTTGTACAAGGTAAGTTTTTACTAGTGACAACCGATGTGGCGCGGCGGGCGAATGTCCGCTTGCGACGCAAGAGGTTGCGGGTTCAATTCCCGCCTTGAGATAAATGTTTGTACGATCTGCAAATATTTATTCCGGGTGTTCTGGGTGTTTTCTATGTATGATAAAAAATATCTACTCGTATATACGTAATGTATTGTATTAAGTATGTCAGTCATCTAGTACCCATAACGCAAGCTCTGCTTAGCTTGGGGCTAGATGATGCTGTGTGGACTGTCCAGCATTATTGTTATTACTAGTACTATTATTACTAGTAGTTTTTTGAAGTAATACTTCTTATGCGACTTCCAACAAGGTTGCGTTAAACGTTTAACACTACCATGGAGGGGGTATGAAAGCACTGGTCTTTCTCTCTTTCTCTCATAGCCAGTTTGTTTTACTTCAGTCGTGTGCTCTAAAGCACACTCGTTTTGTTTTTTTGTTTTTTGTGACCAGCAAGTCTCCTCTTAGAAACGATAAACGAAGTTTTTTATTGTCGTTTTGAGTTACACTACGCGGCATGTTAGGCAGTGACAACTTGACTTTTGACGGCTACCGAGTTGCCCCGCAGTATATTACAAAACGACAATACGAACACCCGGAACACCAGGAATAAATGTTTGCAGATTGTACAAACATTTATCCCAAGCCGGGAATCGAACCCGCAACCTCCTGCGTCGCATGACATTCGCCTGCCGCGCCACATCGGTCGTCAAATTTATGTTCATCGTACAAATATTTATCCTCGTTGGGGTTCGAACCATAACTTGAATAACCCTGACATAATTACCGTTATTGCTTGATTTATGTCGCTTATCGTTTTCGATGTACATTTGTCTCGGACAGATGTGAAAATAAGGCTGAAAATAGAAATTTGGGCAGAAATAAAATTACAAGAAAACGCTGAAAGTTATTTATGGTAATAAATGCTGCCAGTCTATTGAAAAAAGAAATACTGTTTGCGAGAAAGAATAATGAGGTTCTATTTGTATACTGTCTTCAAGTTTAACATGAAATTAAAATAGGTATAATTCTCTCGACTATCGTCTATTTATATAATAGTCGATAATTCTATCGACTATTCATTCATTCATTCATTCATTCATTTCATTCATTCATTATATTTTGAAAAAAATTAGGGATCCTTACTCAAAACCATGCGAAGTCGAGACGGACCGCTAGTTACCGCTAGTCAGAGGTACGTCCAGATAGTATATTTGGTACGTACCCCCATTTTGCAGAAGTTAGTATTCTATACGTGACAGGTTGTAAGACCATCGCCGCTGCTAGAATACTAACCGGTTTTCTCACGATGTTTTCCTTCACCGTTTGAGAACACTGGCATTGCGCACATACATTTTTCCATCAGAAAAACCCATTAGTACACGACCGGATTTGAACCCACTACCTTAGGATCAGAAGGCGGGATCACTGCCACTAGACAACCGGTGCTATATATTAATAAATAAATATTTGTGGATATTTTTACACATCATCATCTAGCCCCAAACTAAGCATAGCTTGAACTGTGGGGACCAGATAGCTGCTAGAATACTTAAATACGTTTTTTTTTGTAAATAGATAAATAAATAATGCTGGACAATCCACACAGCATCATCTAGCCCCAAGCTAAGCAGAGCTTGTGTTATGGGTACTAGATGACTGATATACTTAATACAATACTTTACATACATAGATATTTTTATTATACATAGAAAATACCCAGAACACCCGGAATAAATATTTGCAGGTCGTACAAACATTTATCCCAAGGCGGGAATCGAACCTGCAACCCCTGCGTCGCAGGCGGACATTCGCCCGCCGCGTCACAGCGGTCATCATAAATAATATATACCTACTTAGTGTACAATATAATCACAGCGGTCATCATAAATAATATATACTTAGTGTACAATATAATCCCCAGACAGAGGACAATCATCTATGTTGCTATCCAAAATATAGACCATACAGTTTGGTACATTATTCGTTTTCGATGGTTACTTGTTCAGTGTTGGACAACACTTATTTTCATGCATTTTATGTTAACTTTATGTCAGATAAACATTTTACTGCCAATAATATTAGGAGGAATTTAAAACGATAGCTTTTGAACTAAACGAGTGTTGGATGAATTTCATGGATGTTATAAAACGAAGTTTATTGGGACTTATGTTTACTGATGAGTCCGGTTGATCCATTTTATAAGTAGTAAAAACTGAGTGGAAGTGTGGGTTTAAGTGGCCGGCCATGCCTGTGGCAGAGTATGGTTTCCACTCGATGCTAAAGATAGATATAAAGAGGAAATATTTGTTTGTTTGTTTGCATTGAATAGGCTCCGAAACTACTGGACTGACTTGAAATTTTTTTCACCGTTGGGAAGGTATCCCAACGAATCCCTGGATGACATAGGCTATACTTATTATATTTTCAAAAAATTTGGGTTCCTTTCTGTTGCCGCTATAACATCAAATACTAAAACAGAATAAAAGGAGGCTCTCATACAACAAACGTGCTTTTAGTACATAGATAGTGGTACGGAACCCTTTGTGCGCGAGTCCAACTCGCACTTGGCCGGTTTTATTTATTTCTTATTTCGTTTTCAGATAAAAATGCTGATCAACAACTTTGACCTGAAAGTGACTGCGGTGAAGCTGGACGCGCCGCTTGTCTTCGGCTCCAGGGTCCAGGCGGTGCAGCTGCCGGTCGCTGATGAAGAAGTATCTTTAGGGCGCTTAGCATCCATCGTCGCGTGGACTCCAGACGGCGTAAGCAGTTATACCTTACTTGACGGCCGATGTAGTGCGGCGGGCGAATGTCCACCTTTTTTTTATACAACTGTTGATGGAACAAGCAGATGGCCCACCAGATGTTTAGTGGTTACCATCACCTATAACAAAGCATTGCCTCGTAGGTCACGCTCGTTAGGAACGTCACCGACGATGCACTACTCAGCGTCCATCAACCTGAGGCATGCAGGTGTTAAGCCTCATGTACCTGTAATTACACCGGCACCCACACCCTTCAAACTGGAACACAGTAAACTGCTTGGCGGCAGAAATAGGCATGGTGGTAGTGCTGCCCCGGACGAGCCCTTCACAAAGAGATAACTACTACTGCCGCTGCGCCTGCGCTGCGCTGAGCTCAAACCGGAATTCGTTATCCGGAAAACGTAAAAAACTCAGAATCTGCCGACAGATCTCTTAGAGTAGACAGATCTCTCTCATGTAGTATCAACTCAGGATTCTTTGAGGATGGCTAAAGGAGGTAGTCAGAGTCACGTACAAATTTACATTTCGCACATACCCATATTTTAAAGAAGTTTGTATTCCATATGTGACAGTATACAAGTCCATCGTCGCTATAGGAATGAGCCGGAAATCATGTGTATTTGTTTGTTTGTTTGTTTGAATGTTTGTTTATATGTTAATTATAAGAACGACTCCGGAAGTTCCCAAAAAAAAACAAAATACTTTTAACTAATTTAATTAAAACTTCGATTACTTACAGAGTTTATGAAAATTACAATCTAAGTTAATACTAGTTGACTGGTTCGAGGTAGGAACCAAAGTGAATGCAGCGGGGCCAGGAAGCATGGCATTCAGTGACCGTGCCTCGTGGTGCAACTTCAGCATTCTCACACATGAACTATTAACGCAATTGGGGTTTTGAAAAAAAAAATTTAGTTTTTTTATGTATTTTAATACATTATTATTAATAATATTGATATTTAATGCAAAAACTTTAAAATTTAGAAAAAAATCACGTGACTATAAACGCGCCATGGTTGATCAACATAGTTGTTGTCACATAGTGACGTCATAATGTTATAGTTATCTAATAACAGTACAGCGTGCACGGCTATTGCAATGAGTGAAAGCCGCTCGGGTTTCGTCGGGAGCTGTCGGCGTGTTTTCGGTACTTTACGGTACTGGATTCAAAAATCATTTTTATTTTTAAATAACTTTTGAATTTTTGCGAAAAAAAATTAAAAAAATTGTTTTGTTATAAAACTTATACACATTTACATTATTACATTATTACATAGGTTTACCACAGAGTACTTTTATGTTTACATCGGCTCCGTGGAAATATTGATCTCAAAATAAAAATAAGTGCATTTACTTGGTGGAAAAGACAAAAGTGAAGAAATAAACAAGTGTTCTACATCATACATTGTGGACAGCGTCTAACAATGAGTGAAAACTATGTAATCAGTGAAAATAACTCGATTGTGAACTAGTCGTGTTACGTGTTCATACAGACATTTCTACCATACTAAGAGCATTTGAAGCGAAATACCAACTAAAACTGAAGAAAATTGTGAGCTGGCATAATACCGGTAATTACTTCTAAAAACAAAAGTTATGTAAATAACCCTACTTTTTCGATATAAAAAATGACTTGCAATATTTCCTTGATATTTCCAAACTGCTCAAGCGGCTAGCCATAGCACAGATAATATAATACTATAGCCATAGACAGAAAAGAACCGTTTCCAGAGTTATCTTAGCAAGTCGGAACATAAGTTCAAGAGAGCGCTAGCAGTATCATAACAAAACATTTGCTTCAATATTGTACTCCGTCCGACTTATAAAACTACCAGTATATCAGTACAAGTGCTAGAAATGGAGGAAATCTTGCACGAACTTCGAAAAATTCGAAGAGATTTAGATGAACAGAAAACCGCAATAGAAAAAAGTGCAGAAAAAGTGACGGAAAAAGTTACGCAAAATGTAAACTGCATATTGGAAGATAAGTTTAAACTATTCAATGAAAAATACGAACATCTTAGGGAAAAATGTGAAAACCAAGATAAACGACTATATTTTCTAGAAAAACAGGCAAGAAAAAACAACATAGTGTTTTTCGGGATAAAAGAAATAGAAACATCATATTCTAACCTAGAAAATCTCATAGTGAAATTTATCAAAGAACACTTTTCTCAAGAACTGGATCAAAGGGATATTCAGGAAGTTAGAAGAATAGGCAAGAAAGGGGAAAGACCTCGACCAATAATTGTCACTTTTTGTACACTCGGCACAAAAATTAATTTGTTTAAAAATAGAAGTGCATTAAAAAATACCGGTTACTATATAACAGAAGATTTCCCACAAAATATTTTAGAAAAGAGAAAAGAGCTTCAGGAGCAAGCGAGAATCGAAAGGGAAAAGGGTAACCTTGTAAAAATAAAATACGACAAGCTTGTCATAAGTGGAAAAACCAAAACAGTGGCAAATAACAAAAGAATGCTCTCAACTTCACCTGAAAACAATACTACAAAAGAAGCTGAAACAAATACACAGGCTAACAAGAAAAATAAACCACAAATAAGAAGAACTTCAAGCCTATCAGAAGGTATTATAAAACCGGGCATGCTGAACTACTTGATTAACAAGAACACGAGCAACTCATCAGATCAGCAGCAAAATAATATTATTAACACATAGCAATTACCGCCCCCCTCTCGCAACGACAACACACAACTACTATCAAAACACCATACACATCTTCCAAGCCGGCTGGTCACCGTGGAAGATTATGACCGAAACCCTCCAAACAACCCTATGAAAAATGAAACAACTCTACAAAGAACGTTATACATCCTGACATACAATGTTAAAACACTTTCATCGTATGAGCGTCTGTTAGAGCTAAGCGAAGCCCTCAAAGAATTTAAATACGACATACTAGGATTAGCTGAAACAAGATGCTTTGGAAACAAAATCGAAGAGTACGAAAACTTCATTTTCTGCTATACAGGCCACACACCTGGAAGACATGGCGTAGGTTTTATAGTTAAATGCCATCTCAAAAATAATATAGAAAGCTACCTCGGCCTTTCTGAAAGAGTAGCCATATTGAACCTGAAATTTGAGAATACTAGCTTATCCATCATTCAAGTCTACGCCCCTACTGCACAAGCAAGCGATAATGAAATCGATAACTTTTATGCGACAGTAAACAGGGCTATAGAAATTGCACACAAAGACTTCATACTGATGGGCGACCTAAATGCTAAAATTGGAATACCAAAACATGAGGAACAGTCAATCACGAAAACACACGGATTTGGAATCAGAAATGAGAGAGGACAAAGACTAATCGAATACGCCAGGGAAAACAAGTTGTCAATTATGAACACTTTCTTCAAAAAAAAAACAAAAAAAAAAATGGACCTGGCGATCACCGGACGGAGCCACCAAAAATGAAATAGACTTTGTGCTGTCGAATCGACCTCGTCTGTTTAAAAACATAGAAGTACTGAATATCAACTACCCTTCAGATCACAGGCCTGTAAGAGCTACAATATCATATGATACACATTTCAAAAAAAGTAGAACAAGGTTTTCAAACTGTCAACAAAGCACAATAACAAGCGAAGAAGAAATCACTAAGTTCAAAGAATACTTAAACTCCTACATGTCAAAAGATCAAATGTCTGCTGAGACTATTATCCCAGTCCAGAAATACTACGATAACTTAATCAGAATCATCTCCACAAGCTTACAAAATGCCCGAGTAGCACAAAGCCCAAAGAATGGCCATAAAATATTCTCAGAGCGTACATTAAAACTTTTCAAAAGAAGACAAGACCTGCAAAAAAGTTTAAATAAAACCAGAGCAATAAGAAACGAAATCTCGGCGCTTTACAAACTTGTCAACAAATACATAAAAAAAGACTACGCCAACTACAGATATAAAACTATTGAAAAACACCTCTGCAAAACTGGAAGCACAAAAAAGGCATACAAGGAACTGAAACCAAATAAAACTTGGATCGAAGAGCTAAAACAAGGCGTTACAGCCAAAACCAACCGCGGCGACATCATCGACATAGCGACAGAGTTCTACAGGAATTTATACAGCACAAAGGAGCCAGAAGACACAAACCATGAAAACCAAAATATTAGCAGCGACGGAAACTTAACAAATAGACCGCAAATTGAAGTAAGTGACGTCGTCGAGGCTCTGAACAATCTAAAACTAGACAAAAGCCCGGGATCGGACAACCTAGCAAATGAGACTCTAAAGATAGCTTCCCCAATACTATCTACACCCTTTACAACTTTATTCAACTCTATCCTCGAATCTGGAGAGACACCCACTCAATGGTCTGAATCTAACATAATTCTGTTATATAAAAAAGGCGACCCGAAAGATATCGGGAACTATAGACCTATAAGTCTGCTGTCGAGCGCATATAAGCTATTTTCTACAATCCTGACCAAAAAAATTAGCTCCACATTAGAAACAAGACAACCTGTCGAACAGGCAGGATTCAGGAAAGGCTTCTCTACCATCGACCACATTCACACACTCGAGCTTCTCATCGAGAAATATCAAGAAAGAAGTAGGCCATTATACTTGGCATTTATCGACTACAGGAAAGCATTCGATTCGGTGCTACACAACTATATCTGGGAAACTCTAGTAACGCAGGATGTGGAAAACGAATATATAAGAGTAATTAAAAATATATACAGGAAGAGCAAAAGCAGAGTTAAACTAGAAACAACTGGCCCTTGGTTTCCTATAAAGAGAGGCTTAAGACAGGGGGACCCACTGTCACCTATACTATTTATAGCCATACTAGAGTCGACAATAAGCAAGCTTGACTGGAATGAATGTGGTATAAAAATAAAAACTAAGTATTTGAGCCACCTACGTTTCGCCGACGACTTAGTGCTGATATCAGAGAAAGGCAAAGAGCTACAGCACATGGTGGAGTCACTAAACCAAGCTAGCAAACTCGCCGGACTAGAAATGAACCTGTCTAAAACTATGGTAATGACCAACAGCACCAAGGTACAAATATACGTCGATAACGAGCCGCTCCATTATACTGAAAAATACATTTATCTAGGCAAGCAAATAAGTTTCGACAGATTAAACAACTACCAGGAGATTGAGCGCAGAGCCCAGTTAACATGGAATAAATACTGGAGCCTCAAAGAAATATTTAAAAGCAACATGCCAATCAAACTGAAGACGAAGGTTATGAATTCTTGCCTTATACCATGCTTGACCTACGCTTGTCAGACGTGGAAATTTAACAAAAATGTCGTAAATAAAATTATAACATGCCAACGGGGAATGGAGCGGAGTATGTTAAACATAAAAAGAATAAACAAAATAAGGCATACAAAAATACGCAACATCACAAAAGCAACAGATGGTTTAGCACAATCCCTTGCATTGAAATGGAAGTGGGCAGGACACATAGCACGCCTGCAAGATGAAAGGTGGACAAAAAGAGTGACAGTATGGAGGGGGCCAGTGGGCAAAAGAAAGCAAGGGAGACCCTGCAACAGATGGGAGGATGAAATCAAACACTCAGCGGGTCCAAACTGGATACAAATAGCGCAATCCAGAGAAAACTGGCTCAATTTGGAGGAGGCCTTTACCTGCAGAGGGGTTCTTACAGAATAATTTAGGAAACAGCAAATTATAACAATATTTTAAACTAACAAATCTTTCTTTCATGTAACAAAACTTTGTAAATAGCATTTCTGTAAGAAATAAATGGCTTTTTTATTTTATTTTATTTATAAAACTTATATATGATCTTTCCATTTACCGCAAACAAAAAAAAATTCAAAACCCCAATTGCTGTCAGAGTCCACTCGCTTATTCTTCTATTTCAAGTAGGTCAACGCAGCGTAGGCATATATGGTTCTAGCGGTAGGCATAACATGTTTGTTGATACGTTTATTTATATGTTTATTTGTATGTATGTTATTTGGCAGCACATACGGTTAGTGAACGTGCCAGTGATAGAGGCGTCTATATGCGAAGACAACACGAAGCTGTTGCCTGGACACTACATCTGTGTGGGTGGTGTTCAGGACCCTAACAGGAACTTTTGCAGAGTAAGTACCCCAATCACCTCCCATCAAAACAATAAATGAATATACTAAGGGATAGGTAGCAGCAAGTCCTGCGTACTTGGCACCAGCTACTGTGGTCACAATTCCCACATTTCTTACCTAAGAAAAACATTTAGTTTTTTTAGTAGTAGTAGAGCTCTTAGTGGTGGGCTCGTCCAGGTAAGTACTACCACCGTGCCTATTTCTGCCGCTAAGCATCCTTTCTTGGTACACTTCTACGCACCAAGACGAATATACCCTGAAAATTTCAAGTCTCTGCGACCTGTGTCTCTGGACGCTGGAGGTTCGATTCCCGCCTTGGGATAAATGTTTGTACAATCTCCAAATATTTAATCCAGGTGTTTTGGTTATTTTCTATGTATAATAAAAAACATCGATGTATGTAATGAATTGTATTAAGTATATCAGTCATCTAGTACCCATAACACAAGCTCTGCTTAGCTTGGGGCAAGATTATGCTGTGTGGATTGTCCAGCATTATTATTACTATTATTAAACCAGTGATTTAGGCTGTGCGTTGTCTATATGTTAGTTAGTCAGTCAGGACAAAGATTCTTATTATTGGTATAAATATACCTTTTTGTTATGATGATAATAATCATTTTTGTTTTACAAAACACTTATTTTTCGCTACATAGTTATATTACTGGTAATACTAAGGTTTTTCACGCCTGCACCAGCCCAGTATTACCGTGGGTATAAACGACGCTTGACCTGGTTTCTCTCGCAGTTAAATTGAAAGAACCCATTGCAGTTCTAAGTACTGGAATCTAAGCGCAGGTATTACAGCCTTTCAGCAACTCAGCCTTTTAAAAATTAACTGGCTAAAGCTGCTATCCGACTGTACTTTTTAGGGTTCCGTACCCAAAGTAATATCAAAGTCACGCTTGATAAAGATCCTTATAATAATAATAATAATGCTGGACAATCCACATATTATCGTCTAGCCCCAAGCTAAGCAGAGCTTGTGTTATGGGTACTAGATGACTGATATACTTAATACAATACATTACAAACATATATATTTTTTATTATTATATTATTTATTATGCATAGAAAATATCCAGAACACCCGGAATAAATATTTGCAGGTCGTACAAACATTTTTCCCAAGGCGAGAATCGAACCCGCAACCTTCTACGTCGCAGACGAACACTCGCCCGCCGCGCCACATCGGTCGTCTAATAATTGGTACAGTTTCGTTGTAAACAACAGTAAATCTTTACCACCAAATTCAAAAGTATTTTTTTACCTCAATACCAAAAATAATCAATTCCACAGAAAGACAACGGTGGCGCAGTCATCCAGAACAACACTCTTATAGCAATGGCCACATTCTTCCAAACCTGCGCTATCTACACCCGCCCACACGCATTCCCCAAAGTCTCAGCCTTCGCTAAGTGGATGGACAGCATCGTTTGGGACGAGAACAATCGACCAACCACTACCATCCTAACCACTAGTGCTGGGAACAAAGAAACAACTGAATCAGAAACGCCTATTCCTCTTTACGTAGACCCCAGCAAGTTCATGTTAACCTTACCGTACGATCCAGTCAACTTACCTTTAGAACCAGATGAGAACAACGCAGTCATGCCTCGAGTGAGTCTATATGAGTCGTATCTCCAGAATTTGGCTAAAGTGAAGACGTCCACTTCAGAAGACCCTCGGGAGAAGGATTCTGTTATGCAGGATCAGGCCAGGGCGGAGTGGTTTAGGAAGTACGGCAAAGCATTGCTGATGCAAAGAAATGATCAATTTGACTATAATTAAAAGTATTGTGTAGTACATAGTTTTTTATTTGACCTCGACGATAATTGAAAGTTATTTTAGTAGTAGTAGAGCTCTTAGTGAAAGGCTCGTCTGGGGAAAGTCAAAGTCAAAGTCAAAATTACAGGCAGTGTAATTACAGGCACATAAGGCTTAACACCTGTATGCCTCATGTTGATGGACGCAGAGCAGTGTATTGTAGGGCGCGTTCTTAAATAACGTGACCTACAAGGTAATGTTTTGTTATAGCCGATGGTAACCACTTAACATCAGGTCGGCCATATGCTTGTTCCATCAGCAAATTGTATAAAAAAAAGCCGATTAGGGGCCGACCAGGATAGTAGCACTGAAATAAAACTTTTTCACAGAAATTAAACCCACACTTATCTAAAAAGAATTTGAAATAGAATGTAGAGGTAAAAATACTTCTGTGATTATTGAACCATACAATAATAATAATTAATAATTTTCAGTTAGGTATATCTAATAGCTTAGGTTCTGAAGAATGTTTTAAATGTACAGAGAATGTTTGAGAATAAGTTTAACGGAAGCGGAATAAAATCAAGCTAAAGTATTTTCAGCTCGAATTTATAGAACGTGTCAATTAAAACCAGTCGACAGGGTCTACGGTGACCACAGCTCAAACAAAGCGCAGCTTACTCACTCCACTAACAACTAATTATATTTATAAATTCTTAGCATCATGCTCGAGACTCCATTTATATCCGTGTAACTTTTCAATACACTTGTATCATATAGCAAATTAGGTGATGAATTTTGGAAATTCCTTTCGTAGTATACCTCTACACATCAAGACGTAATACCTTGATATATTTCTTCAAGTCTGTACGACCGGTAGTTAAATCTGTGCGTTGTCTATATGTCAGTCAGTTAGTCAGGACAAAGATTTTTATAATTGATATAGATTTGTGAATAACGGGGGCTAATTATACTCTAAGAATTTTCACATCTACTCGATAAACTTGTGAGCTAGGTGGGTAGGTAGGTTTTAGATTAAGTGTGTTACTGTAGATAAATTAAGTGTAGGCGCTTGTTGTGCTGTCTCCTTGTGTGTCGTGTGCTGAATAAAGATATATTCTATTCTATTCTAAGAACTTAGCATAACTATATGGTAAGTTATGGATGTAATTTTTATATAATAAAACTTACCTACTACAAAAAGTGTGCTAGCTGTTTACTATAGCTGTGGCGCGCACCATGCCAAAGTGTATTCAGAGCACGATTTAGAGAATTATGTATACTGTGGGCACATAGGAAGACGACTTCAACCTATGACGACAGACGTGGCGCGGCGGACGAATGTCCGCCTGCGACGCGGTTGCGAGGAGGTTGTGGATTCGATTCCCGCCTTGGAATAAATGTTTGTACGATCTGCAAATATTTATTCCGGGTGTTCTGGGTATTTTTCATGTATAATAAAAATATGTATGCTTCGTTTGAGGCTAAATGATGTTGTGTAAAAATGGCTACAAATAATCTACCTACTCAATAAAATATAACATCCAGATACAGAACTAACATCTGTGTTCATCGCATACATTTTTGGTCTCGATGAGGATCGAACCTACAACCGACAGCGTAGACGGCAGAGCTATTACTAAGCTGTGACGGCTGTCAGACTCCATATACATTGTTCTAAAGCTTAAATGAGCCACTCATGAGATTTGGCACACTGGTCAACGATTTAGCGGCTAGGTTAAGTAATTATTTATTTAACCCTCTTAAAGTTTTTGTTGCGGATGTGGGGAGGCTGTACCCGCAAATGGGGGCCCGGAGGCTAACCCACAAAAAGAGGTAGGGGTAAAAAGGTTCGTTCACATTATACCTATTAAAAAGCTTGGAGTTATTTAAATACCATGAAATACCAGACATTCTCCCGCCGCGCCACATCGGTCGTCAAAATAATATCTATAACACCTGGATTTCACAAACAATAAACGAATGGATTTGATTCTGATTTATACATTCTAGTGCAGCTGACTGTACAAGTAACATAACTCTACATTCGCTGTATACTTGATGCGTGGCTTAAAACCATTTGAATTATTAACGGGTATAAGCGGCCAACGGTCAAAAAGGGTGAGTGGACTAAAGCTACGCTTTGTTTCGCGGTTTCAGTTGCTAAATTAAAACTAGTGTTTATATAAATTTTCTAGCATAATCGAAACGTCGAAAAAAGATATAAGTAAAATAAGATATATATAAAAATTGGTCAAGTACGAGTCGGACTCGCGCACGATCTGTAATAAAAACGGCAAAAAATCATGTAAGTTGTTTGAGAGCCCCCTTAAATATTTATTTTATTCTGTTTTTAAGTATTTGTTGTTATAGCGGCAACAGAAATACATCATCTGTAAAAATTTCAACTCTCTTACTACCACGGTTCATGAGATACAGCCTGGTGACAGACGGGTAGATAGACAGACAGACAGACAGCGAAGTCTTACTAATAGAGTCCCGTTTTACCCTTTGGGTACAGAATCCTAAAAAGGTAATACGCGATTTAAGAAAAACAAAGCTTATGTACCCATATTTTGCAGTAGTTGATATTAACTAACAGGATTCCTCACGATGTTTTCCTTCACCGTTTGAAAGCAAGCATTGCGCACGTACATTTTTCAAACGGAAAAATCCATTGATGCACGTCCGGATTCAAAACCACGCCCTTAGCATCAGAAGGCGGGGTGACTCTCACTAGACCACCGATGCTCTGCAAAATGCGGTTATGTATCAAATGTAATATTTGGACGTACCTCTGACTACCCCCCTTAGACATCCTTGAAGCATCTTGAGTAGGTCTCAGGGGATATCTACCGTGCTTGGTGATTAAAATCGTGATCTTGTGTAGATTATTTCAGTGTGATAAAACTTTAGGTACATCCAATATTGAAAAAACTTTAATTGTTTTATATTAAAGTCAAAGTCAAAGTCAAAAAGCATTTATTCAGTAATATCCGCACGCAGGGATCATCTTGAAACGTCTTAAATCTAGGTGAATCTAAGCGCCAGTTCCTCGCGACCAAGCCTAGAAGAACCGGCAAGTAACTTACGGCTTGGTTCCTACCGTTTTTTTGTATGATCCTGTTAAAAAATAATAATAATTTAAAACAATAAAATTATACAACTTTATTCGCGTCGGTTTAAGCGTAGTTTTAATGCGTAATAGAATGCAAATCCATTACTTTCCACAGTAAGAATAGAAGACCATAAATAACAAGAAAAAGTCCCATGGATTTGCCCGATACGCAAGAAAATAGTTTTTCAAAGTACCAGGGTGGCATGGCGGCGTAAGAGGCTTTACGTAAATCCGCCGCAGGGCACGCGCGGGAATAAATCTCTATCTACCGCACATTTACTGTTTATTGTAGCGTAGAGAAGGGAAAATCGAGTTCGGAGGTGGAATAGATTCTAATACATAATTCCGAACCTGGGGGTACCTGGGGGTAAATAGGAGTTTTGATGGAGTACCGAAGAACCTAATAATTAAGACCTAATATCTAATAAAATTATAGATCGCCACGCAGTTAGTACCTCGCTCGTGGCAAAAAATATAATAGGTACTTTTAAATTGTAAGACTGATGTCCAATTTGTGATTAATAAAAATATTTTATATTTGCTTGTATTGATAACATTTTAAAATCGGGGTAAAATCAGTTTTCCTAATAGGTCATAGGGGTAACAATATTGAAAAGGTTAGAGTGGGATTTATATATTAATTACGGGAGCTCACAAGTAAAAGACCGAGTCAACGAACCAACTGTTTATTAGCGGGTCTACCCGCACACATTATTAAACCTGGGATGCCACACGTCCCCCTTTAAATAAACAGGACATCAATAGGTAGGTAACCTAAATTAACTCTAATTTAAACATACTGCAACAGTTATCTAACATAACAACTGTTAAGTAGGTGCATATCCTACCGATTACTAATTTATTTAAACAATAAAAAAAAAACTAGCAGATAGGTTAGCATCTATATACCGTTTTGCTGAAGCTATGTCTCACCTCACTACCTGCAGTCGATAGTAGGTAAGCACGCACATACGCATTACACATGTCTATTCAACACCATAAACTGTGAAGCGAGGCTTCTTTTCTTAAGACTTAATTTCAGCAAACAATAGGTATTTATCTTAAATATAAACACAGTGTATTAAGTAAGTAAGAAGATGAAGTTGGTCCTAGGTTCTATTTGTTATTTACTAATGTTACTCTTTATACATTTTTTTTGGTAACGTACATGCCCGTCTAGGGCGTAATAATACATCGGATTGTCCCGGATTGGGGCTTTGAATCGGGTTCGGTTCGGTTTTGCTGTTAGGCACTGCACTAGAGGTGTCTTTGGGCGATCGAACTTCGGGGAACGCCTCGACTGCGTCATCGAATACCTCGTCACGATCCGAATCTACGTTTTCGGGTGCGACCGCGGAGTGCCGTAGGGTCGAACGAGGTTTACCTAAAGGTAGCAACTGGTCAATGTGCCTCTTCCACTCGCGTCCATCGGAACATCTAACCCGATAAGTGAGAGGGGCCTCCCGCGATGTGACCACGGCCGGCGACCACTTGTCGGCGCGCGCGCTGTAGTCTCGCGCCAGCACCGCGTCGCCGGGCGCGGCGCTGCGCTCGGTGCCGGGTGCTGCGCGCGCGGCCCGCGCTGCCGCCGCCTCGCTGGCTCGCTCAGCGCTCGGCCGCAGCACGTCCAACCTACCGCGCAGCCTTCTGCCTAACATCGCTTCGGCCGGCGCCACGCCGGTGGTGGCGTGCGGACAGTTTCTATATTGAAATAAAAATTTGGAGACCGCCGTATCGACATCGACCCTTTCGTGTGCGGCCTTCTTCATGGCGCGCTTCACCGACTTCACTGCGTTCTCCGCCGCTCCGTTACCCGCCGGTCGGTACGGGCTCGTTATCGTATGGGTAATGAGATTTTTTTTCATGAAATTACTAAACTCACCGGAACCGAACGGCGGGCCACCGTCGCTGACCACCTGCGAGGGGAGACCGAAGCGTGCGAACAACTCTCGGAGCCTACCTATGGTCGCCGCAGCGTTCGTGCTTGACATTTTCTGTACCTCGATCCATTTACTATGTGCGTCTACGGAGACCAAGTAGTGTTTACCTTGAAACTCTCCGAAATCTATATGAATTCTTTGCCAAGGCCGCGCGGGAAACTCCCACGGGTGCAACAGAGAACGTGGGGGTGCGTCGCGCTGCTGCCGGCAAGCACTGCACTCTCTAGCGATCGATTCGATTTGAGCATCCAAAGAAGGCCAGTAGACGTAGCTTCTAGCAATATTTTTCATTTTAACCACGCCTAAATGCCCCTCGTGTAATTCTGCTAGCACTTGTTTTCTTAGATACTCAGGTACAATGACCCTATGGTTATATAAAATGCAACCCTGATCTATACTTATGCTATCTTTTCGGTGTAGATAAGGTTTTTCTAGCTCTGACGTAACTTTCGAAGGCCAACCGTTAACAATGTATGTTAAAATGTTATTTAAAACGATATCTTTCTGCGTCCACAAAGCCACCTCTTTAGCACTAATTGGAAAAGAGTCTTCGACATAATTAACGTACGACACCGAATCCGATTCATTACACATTTTACGTTGGTTTGGCAATGGCAGTCGCGATAGGGCATCGACATTACTGTTATCGTTCGATTTAACAAACTCGATATCAAAATCGTACGACGCGAGCCTAGTACCGTATCTTTGTAACCTACTGGCTGCCGTTACCGGTAACCCAAACTTTGGTCCGAATATAAACGTCAAAGGTTTATGATCGGTTTTAATAATAAAATGACGGCCATATATATACTGATGGTGTTTGATAACCCCCGCAATAATAGCGAGCGCTTCCTTATCCAACTGACTGTAGGATCTTTCGGCCGCGTTAAGGGTGCGGGACGCGAAACATATGGGGCGCTCGTCGCCGTTCGGGAATCGATGCGACAACACACTGCCGATGCCGTATGAACTGCTATCAACCGCTAGTACTAAAGGTAGCTCAGGGTTATAGTGCACTAACACTTTGCTACTTAATATAACAGATTTTATCTCCTTAAAAGCTGCTTCACATTCTGATGACCAGACCCACACAATATCTTTGCGCAATAAACTATGTAATGGATGTAAAATAGTACTCAGCCGAGGTATAAATTTCGAGTAATAATTAATTAAACCTAGAAAAGATCTCAACTGAGTAATGTCTTCGGGTGCTGGCGCATCTACGATAGCTCTTATCTTATTTTGATCTGGATGCAAACCGTGCTTGTCAATGATGAAACCTAAATAGGTGATGCTGTCTTGCATAAAACTACATTTCTCTAGTTTTATTCTTAAACCGACCTCACGCAACCGAGACAACACGGCCCTTAAGTTGACCAAGTGTTCCAATTTATTTGAACCGGTGACCGCTATATCGTCTAAAAACACCGCGGTGCCCTTTAACCCTCTGAGTGTCTCTTCCATAAATTTTTGAAATTTTTCTGGAATACCAGTCAGTCCAAAAGGTGTCCGATCATAAACATAGGTACCTACATGAGTAGTAATAGCACTGTACGACCGCGAACTTTCATCTAAAAATAATTGTTGGTACGCATTGGTAAGGTCAATTTTAGAATAGTGTTCGCCACCGCTTAAGGCGGCAAACAATTCCTCGATTCGTGGCATAGGATACGGGTCACGAATCAACTTTGGGTTTATAGTGACTTTATAGTCCCCGCATATACGTATGTCACCCGATTTCTTAATGACCGGTACAATCGGTGTTCCGTAGTCAGAGTATTCAACCTTGTGAATGGTACCCTCTGCCTCGAGTCGCTGCAATTCCAATTCAACTGGCTTACGTAAAGCTAACGGCAATTGTCTCGCCTTAATAAAAATAGGAACCCTATCTCGTAATCTTAACGAAAGTTGTTTGGTACAAGTTCCGAGACCAGGGGCGAACACGGTGGGGAATTCATTTTGTAAACTTTCAACTAAACTTAAATCAGATAAATTGAGAATCATTTCATTAATTTTGATTTTATCAATCTTAAGCTGACTTAACCAAGACCTGCCCAGTAACGGCGGTCCGCCGTTCTTGATTACAAATAGCTTTAAATTCTTAGCCGTGCGCGTCCCTATCTCCACATCCACCATAATATAACCGGCTACTTCGATTCGAGTACCATTATACGAGTGTAAACAAAGGTTATTTGCGATAAGCGGCTTGTGCTTGAAATGTTCATCATAAAAATAAGCGTTAATCGTAGATAACTTACTGCCAGTGTCCAGCTCGAACATCATCACTTTACCGTTAACCTTTGCCTGCACGTTGTAGGGCCGGTCACTATTATTACACACATTTAGATTGTACAACTCGCACTCCGAATCGTTATCACTATCGATATAGTTCTGCCCTCGCCCTGACGACGGTGATGCCTCCCCTTTGTGAGAAGATCGCCTGCACATCGCTTTCAAATGGCCCTTTTGGCCACACGCATCGCACGAATAATTTCGAAAACGGCACCCGATAGGTCGGTGTCCCTTCCCGCACCGCCAGCAAGGTTGCTGCGCGTCGCCGGTGGCTGCGGCAGAGGCGCGCGCTCCTGCTGCGCCGCCACCGCCACCGCCACCACCGCTGCCACCGCCGCCGCCGCCGCCGCCGCGTCGTGCCGCTAGCCGGTGCACGGGCTCGTTGGCGCTGGAGGGTGGTGTCGCCGTGCTGCCCGTCCCGCTCGCCTGCGCGTGCCGGTCGGCCGCCTCGAGTGCAAAAGCCAGCTCCACCGCCCTCTTGTACGTCAACGTAGGCTCGGCAAAAAGTCGCGATCTCATGTCGTCACTCGCGAGTCCCGATACGAATTGGTCCCTCAGGTTCTCTTCGAGGGCGGTATTGAAGCTGCACGTACTCGCTAAATGTTTGAGGACTTGTAAATAATCGCCGAGACTTTCGCCGCCATGTTGACGTCGCTGTCTAAAAATGTGCCGCTCGGCTATCTCCGAGCGCTTCGGTTCGAGATGGTCGCCGACTATCTTTACCAACTCCACGAATGTTTTGCTTTCCGGATGATCAGGCGCACATAAATCACACATTAAATCATACGTGGCTTCACCGACTAACGTCACTAAAGTAGCCACTTGTAACTCTGGTTTGATTTCATTGAGCGCCATGAACTGTTCCACGCGTCGAATATAGGCTAACCACTTTTTGCTTGTTAAGTCAAATTGTTCGATTTTACCGATCGGCATTTTATCGCCACTTGATAATTACGCACTAAAAAAGCAATTGGTGGGGTTTTAACGCGATCTATCTCGTCGCCAGTGGGATTTATATATTAATTACGGGAGCTCACAAGTAAAAGACCGAGTCAACGAACCAACTGTTTATTAGCGGGTCTACCCGCACACATTATTAAACCTGGGATGCCACAGTTAGGAACCACTTTTCTAATAAAATCATCGTTTGCTTGTGAGTTGTGACTAAACGAAACTAACGTGTGTTGTATACTACAAACTGAGTTGTGACAACTCAGTCACTGATAGCAAGAACTAATGATCTCATCCCTATTTCCACATTCCGGGTCTGAGCGTTTGACGGTGGATTCGACAGAGCCTAGTGACATTTTGTCACGCACTAAGTAAGGTACCGTAAAAAGTCTATCAAGTATTTCCATGTGCTCAGAAAATAAGCCGCTGCCTTACACTGCCTAAAAGTACAATGGCTCACAGCTCAGTTAGAAGTAGCTCTGCTTTCTGTGTGTAGGTTCGATTCCCACCGAAGACAAACATTTTCGAGGATGTTTGTTCTCTGTCTGGGTCTTATATTGTATTCTAAGTATGTATGTACAAAAAACGTATATATAAGTATTCTATTAGCTATCTGGTTCTCATAGTACAAGCTATGCTTAGTTTAAGGCTAGCTGATGTTGTGTAAAAATGTCCAAAGGTATCCTACTAATATTATAAACGCGAAAGTTTGTAAGTATGGATGGATGGATGGATGGATGGATGGATGAATGGATGGATGGATGGATGTTTGTTACTCTTACACGTTCTAACCAGTAGACCAAGTTGGATGAAATTTGGAATAAACATAGATTATAACTTGAATTAACATATAGGCTACTTTTTATCTTGAAAAAATAACGGGAGCGGGAAAAAACTGCCACGCGGGCGAAGATGCGAGCGGCCGCTAGTTCTTTATAAAGCGTCAATTATAAAGTTTATGGGACCAATAGGTTTTTGTCGCGTCACAACACACATCCAGATTGGTTCTGTCTTCTTTCTGCCCGTGTAAAAAAATTCCTTATAAAAAAGAACTAATATTGACCCAAGATTGTTTGCAATATTTCAAAAACTGTGGTAGTAGTAAGCTTACACTTTTGTCCCTGCTGCCTGTACTTACTGGTATGCGCAACCAATAATGCTACTCCAAACAATATTTGGTTTGCCGCGTAAGATATATTGAGCAATATGAAGGCATGGGGTCTGTTGTAGTCTGTACAGGTTGGGCTGACTATGCAAAGGCTTGTTGTATGTAGTTATATAGGTAATACAAATTAGAGTACGTTGATATTATTGTATGCATTACACTTATTGTTTGTACTACACTACCGTCCTTTTTCGTTCTTGGCAAATCCTGTCCATCCCAAGGTTGTCTGGAAGAGATCGCTTTTAGCGATAAGACCGCCTATTGTATTCAACTTAATGATTTCTGATACGTATATTAGTTTTGTAGTGTTTATCGTAATGTGGTGTACAATAAAGTGATTTCGTCACAGTTACCGCAAAGCCTCAAGACAATGTCTATAATCAGTGGGTGTTACCAGTGAGGACTTATGATAAAACATGGTCGGTAATTATTGGTGTCTTACACAAGTTCAAGATCGCACAACGAGCTATAGAAAGTGATGCTGAGAGTTTTACTGCAAGATACAATCAATAATGAGGAAATCCGTAGAACCAAGGTCACGAATATAGATCTCAGAATCAGCAAGTTGAAGTGACAATGGACAGGGTATATAGCTCGTAGAACCGACATCCACTGGAGAATAAAGGTTCTCGAATAGTGACCAGTCTAGTAATGTTACGTAATATTGTTCAAGTATCGAGACACGAAACATTTATTTACGATTTACTGATTATACAAAGTATTGTGACCATGAATCGTAATAACTGAAGACTTTTCGTTTTTTTAATTCATTTAACTTGTTACTTGTAAAAAATACATATTTCACATATTTTACTCAGTCATTCAGTGCGTTTATAGCAAAAATGTAAGTTTCAGTTTATTTATTTATTTTATTTAGTAAAAAAGCCTAGTTAACAATACTGAGATAAACTGATTACCAATATTAATAAGTTTTCGCGTGCATAACTGAAAAAGAGCCAGTATAATGTTGACGGTGACAGAAAACATGCTTTGAGTTTATAATCCGTGCGGTAATAATACGTTATAAATAGAATATTAATCCGAAAGATTTAATGACAATTCTAACGTGTTTTATATGTATTTTGTTTTCAGAGCCCAAAAATTAGAAAGTAAAATGCTGTTTTAAAACTCCGCAAAACCAAACAACTCTCGGCTAAAATGAGAAAAAAATAATTATGTCTCATAACATAAAAACAGTGTTCGTGTGATACATAAATAAGTTGCTAAAAAGCGTTGTTTTTTGTGTCTCGGCAAAAATCGTGTTTTCTCTCTTCGAACATAACGTTTGGCCACAGTAGGTAATGGTGTAGTGTTGTTTTGTTTCGTGCGACGGCCATTTGTGCGGTATTTCTGAGTTTCGTGATGGCAATTATGAGTATTGGTGGCCCAGTGGAATCATTTCAATCCTAACGAAACGGGTTCTAATCAGCTTTCAAGGAAAAAAAATAGCATCACAAGTATAATCCTCAAGTACGGTAGATATCCCCTCTCGTCGGTCCATCGTATATCGAGCCTGCCCATTGTTGCGGGTTCGATTCCCGCCTTGGGATAAATATTTGTACGATCTACAAATATTTATTCTGGGTGTTCTGGGTGTTTTCTATGTATAATAAAAAATATCTATATATGTAACGTATTGTATTAAGTATATCAGTCATCTAGTACCCATAACACAAGCTCTGCTTAGCTTGGGGCTAGATGATGCTGTGTGGATTGTCCAGCATTATTATTATTATTATTTATTATTATTACCACTTAAACTTTATAATTTTGATGAAAGCTATGCCGGTGACCTTGGTTCTTCTACGAATCTCCTCATTTCTGATTCTATCTTGTAGTGAAACTCCTAGCAATTTCTTCATAGCCCGTTGCGACTTTGAGCTTGTGTATGAGACCAATATTAACATTCACTGATTATTATAGACTTTCTTCTTTAGGCTTTGCTGTATCTGTGACGAGAAGATGGTTTGTAATTTCCCAAACACTGCCCATCAAAGTTGGATTCGTCAGCTGAACTCTTTCTCGAAGTCGGAGTTACCTAGTTGGATCATTTGACCCAAATAAACATATTGGTTTTATTATATCCGGTAAAACAGCCCAACTATTTCCGCTTTCATCCCCTCATATGTCTGGACTTCGGAAGTGCCTCGCATTTCTCGCGATGCAAATGAGGATGCCGCGAGAAGCTTGGAACTTAGTAGAGAATTTGCAATTAGTTTTGTATTGAAAGCGTTTGTTATATTGAAATAATTTCAATATAGCAAACGCTTTGCCTAAACTTTTACTATGTGTATGCAAAAACATTTTAAATATACAACTATTAACAATAAGTGTTACAAATTGAAACCTAACTCAGCATGATGCGGGTTGGCAACAACCCACGCTGGTCTTTCGTTAAGGCCGGTTTAGTTGAATGGACATGAAACTGAATACATATAGAATAGAATAGATACAATAAGAATATAAAAACAAATAATAAAAAAAGTAGCATTCATTTAAAACAAATTAATCATAAAAATAAAAATTTCTACTTCAAAATAATTATAAAAGAAATAATAAAAACTGATTTATACACAAAAAAATAATATCTTATTATTGTTATTATATATTTTAGCTGCGGCGGTGGGCTTGCATCCTGTCACGTATGGAATACTTACTACTTAAAAATGTGGGTATGTACCAAATGTACTATCTGGACGTACCTCTTACTCCCCCCTTAGACATCCGCGAAGAATCTCGAGAAGTATCTACTTGGTACTAAGAGATCAGAGGGGATATCTACAGTGCTTGAGGATTAAAGTCGTGATGCTATTTTTATGATGTAGCAGGAAACTCTCCTGCATCTTTTGCCAGTCAAACAGATACCGACCGATGTGGCGCGGCGGGCGAATGTCCGCTTGCGACGCAAGAGGTTGCGGGTTTGATTCCCGCCTTGGGATAAATGTTTGTACGATCTGCAAATATTTATTCCGGGTGTTCTGGGTGTTTTCTATGTATAATAAAAAATATCTATATATGTAATGTATTGTATTACGTATATCAGTCATCTAGTACCCATAACACAAGCTCTGCTTAGCTTGGGGCTAGATGATGCTGTGTGGATTGTCCAGCATTATTATTATTATTATTATTACTAGCTGACCCGTGCCCACTTCGTTGGGCGGTAAACATTTTTACTTACAAATCTTAACTGAAGTAGTACTCGATGTCGCCAACAGATGGCGTTATCATCATCTTCCTGCCCTTATCCCACTTTATGTGGGGTCGGCACAACATGTTCTTTTCTTCCACTCCCCTCTATCAGCCGTCATATCTGTACTCACTCCTTTCTTATCCATGTCATCTTTCACACAATTCATCCATCTTTTCTTTGGTCTACCTCTACCCACATATCCATCAACATTGATGTTCATCGCTCTCAAGGTTAAATGACTTTCATCCCTCCTCATGACATGCCCATACCACGCTACCCTATTGCTCCTCAATTTTTCCTTTACTTTCAAACTACCCCTGATATACTCATTTCGTATCTTGTCCATTCTAGTAACTCCACATATCCATCTCAACATTCGCATCTCTGCCGCAAGTACCCTTCTTTCATTAGTCCCTTTAGTTGTCCAACACTCAGATCCATACAATACGACAGACAGGTCTAATAATCATTTTGTAAACTTTCCCCCTAAGTTTAAGGGGCATTTTCGGATCACACGTGGTTCCTGAGACCTGTCGCCATTTCATCCATCCCGCATTTATTCTATTCTTCACGTCTCGGCCAATATCGCCGTCGCTCTGTATCAATGAGCCGAGGTACCGAAATCGGAACAAACTGGTGTATCCCTAATACACCATCTAAGGCTATTGGGATAAAATTGAATGGACCACCGAAGTCACAAAACAGATGCTCTGTTTTGGTTCTACTGATCTTCAGTCCGACACTCTCCAATTTATCCCACCATTTTCCTAGTCTGCTCTGGACCTCAAGCGCATCTTCTCCAACCAGAACAATGTCATCGGCAAACAGCATGCACCAGGGTGCTTCTTCCTGTATGTCTGATGTCAGAGCATCCATCACCAGGAAAAACAAATAAGGGCTCAAAGCCGACCCCTGATGCAAGCCTACACCCACATTGAACTTGGCGGTAACTCCGGCCTCAGACCGGACGTGAGTACTCGCTCGATCGTACATAGCTCGAATGAGCTGTATGTACTTCTCAGGCACTCCCTTAACTTTCATACTCCACCACAGAACCTCTCGGGGTACTCTATTATACGCCTTCTCAAGATCTATGAACACCATATGCAAATTTTTGTGTACTCGTCTGTGTTTCTCACAAAGTTGACGAAGCGCAAAGATGGCATCCATAGTCCCGCGCCCAGGCATGAATCCAAACTGGTTCTGTGATACCTCACTTTCTTCTCTCATCCGTCGCGCTACAACCTTTTCCCAAATTTTCATACTGTGTGACATGAGCTTTATTCCTCTATAGTTGTTACAATCCTGTACATCACCCTTGTTTTTGAAGATGGGCACCAGCGAGCTGTTGCACCATTCGTCCGAGATCGCCTCTTCTCGTAACAACTTGTTAAAGAATAAAGCTAGCCACTTCCATCCATCCGCCAACAGATGGCGTTAATACGGCATAAAATAGCGGCCGTTCGCAGTTTCGCCCGCGTGTCAGTTTTTTCCCGTTCACATTATTTTTTCGGGATAAAAAGTAGCCTAAGTTACTCCTTGTTACATCAGCTATCTGCCAGTGAAAATCCCGTCGAAATCGGTCCAGCCGTTCCAGAGATTACCCGGAACAAACAGACAGACAGACAGACAAACATTTAAAAAAATGCTATTTTGGTATATGTATCGCATATACATTCATATGCATGTAGTAAAAAGCGGTTATTTTAATATTACAAACAGACACTTCAATTTTATTTATTTGTATAGATTATTTTGTCACAATAAACACTGCACAAAATACTATATAGGTACGAATTCGTTTCGTGTATCAATTGACAAAAGCAAACTGCAAACATTAGAGTAGGTAACCGAAAATCCAAGAAAAAAAAACACTGACATTGACAGTTTGTTGTTGTTTCAACTTTTTTTAAATTTGATATGACTTGGAGTTAAATCCTTCAAGCCGTATTTAAAATAAGGATATGAAATAATAAAAACTTAAAATAATAAAACACTTTTGGTAACGCTGGTTTTGTTTGACTATTGTAATGACTTGAAAACTAATGCATTTTAAAGTAAAACAAATGAAATAATATCGCGAAGCCGACCAAATTGAACTATTCGATTTCGTTTTCTTGTTTTTTGTTTATCTGTGCTCCAACGCACACTGTTTTGATATGATTGAATTTGAACTTTGTGCAGAGGTAATAAAGTGCAAATTGACTCTTTGACGTTAGGAACATACCTACATTGTTTAAACAACAGTGGGTGCTTGTAATTCAATATGAACTTTATGTTATAGCAATAAAGCTCGTTTTAGTTAGAAAACGTTTGTATGGGAAAAAGAAAAGGGCTGTTTTTAGGGGTTTTCCGGCAATTATTCGAATTTTTCTCGGTGTAAAAACCATCTTTGAACTTCAACAAACATTTTAAAAAAAGAATTGGCCAAATTGGTTCAGGCGTTGTTGAGTTATGCGCTCACGAACATTTTGCGATTCATTTTTATATTATAGATATATTAAGCCATTGAATAAGTAGTTTTAGTCCATATTCTTAGTATTAAGCCCGTAGCTACTCTGTAAGTATTTTCCGTTTAAGCATGGTGGTAGTACTTCCCCGAACGAGCCATTCACAAAGTGCCTACAAATAAACGTAACTCTCAGCGTAAGCTATCTATAAAATCGTGAAAATACGAACCGAACGACCATCATAAAACAAAGCTTCTCATATTACCATAAAGAATGAATATTTTTGGCTATTATTCGTTTTTCATGTACCATTTATATAAACCTGCACTCCTTTTGTTCCTACAAGGTGTTATAAACATGTCTTTATACTTATTAAAGATTTAAGGGACATTAAGATTTTTATATTATCCCAAAAATTATTTTCCTCGAGTGGGATTTGAACGCACGACCTTCCCCTTGATACGGGGATGCGATACCAACTTCGCTACCGAGGATTCAAATGCCTCGACGAAAATAAGATTTGGAATGTTTCTAACACGGTGCTATCGCTACCGTGGCTTCATCTACATGCTTGACGTAATACTATCAAAGCGTGCTCGATAACCGAAATTGCATTCAAGTTGAATCGACAAGAGATGTGAGATGTTTAAGGAACATTATTTTTATTCATGCTCATGACATATGATGGCTTTTACATGTTGTTTGCCCTGCCTTCGCTTCATTAAGATAAATTGGCACCACACAGGAGCTTCGATATTTACATTATTTTTTTATAATAGAATAAAATATTTTATATCATTATATTTCTAGTAGTAGTAGAGTTTTTTGTGAAAGAACTCGGACGGGTAAGTATTACCACCGCACACCTATTTCTGCCGCCTAGTGATGCTCCCATTGCTGTGTTCCGGTTTGAAGGGTGTGGGTGCCAGTGAAGTTACAGGCACGAGGCTTAACAGCAGTATGCCTCAGGTTGGTGGATGTAGGGTAGTGCATCGTAGGGCACATAACGTACGTGACCTACAAGGAAATGCTTTGTTATATATAGGTGATGGTTACCACTTAACATCAGGTAGGCCATATGCTTGTTCTACCAGCATTAGCATAAGAAAAAAATAAAAGGATACAAGATACGATAGGAAACAAGCTATAAGTTTATTGCTTGTTCCTCAAGACTTGGTCGCGAGGGACTGGAGCCTAGATTTATCTAGCTTTAAGGCGATTCTAAGTGATGCCCGGATATAACTAAATAAATGCTTTTTAGGGTTCCGTACCCAAAATGGGACTCTTTTACTAAGACTCCGCTGTCTGTCTGTCTGTTCATCTGTCACCAGGGTATCTCATGAACCGTGATAGAGAGTTGAAATTTTCACAGATGATGTATTTCAGTTGCCGCTATAACAACAAATACTAAATACAGAATAAAATAAATATTTAAGGGGGCTCTCATACAACAAACGTAATTTTTTGCCATTTTTACTATAAATAATGGTACGAAACCATCGTGCGCGAATCCAACTCGCACTTGGCCGTTTTTTTTAATCATGCCTCTTTACAGAACGCTATATAGTGCCTGGGACAGATTTTAGATGGAGTAGGATCGGCCTATTTCACAGAAAATACATGGTCAGTACGTATGAAGCTAACTAAGCCACGGGTTACCTTACGATGTTTTCCTTCACCGTTTGAGATTTTACAGATAAGCACTGCCACTTTCACATCAGTTGGTATGGTTGATTATAGATGCCACAATATTCCACTTCTAATACCGGCGTAGGTACTACAAAGACAACCTTTTCTAACTAATCTGCTAAAAACTCCACGTTATATCTACAGAACTTAATGCCAACCAAAAATCGTTCGGATTTATACGCAAAAATATTTTTCGCGAGTAAAGTTGAAATGTTTTTGAAAAATAAAAATGGGATATCTGTGTTCCACGCCGACGGTTTTTTCGAATTTTATTTTAGCATTTTTTTGCTGGACTTTGATATTAACTGTATTTTGATAACCCGGATAACAAATCCGGGCTCTAAAATGATTTATTTATGGCTTAAAAGAACAATATAAAGAAGCCATTGAATATCTCTGAGTCAACTTGTCTGATGTTCCTTTGTATGCATAAATAATAATAACGCTGGACAATCCACACAGCATTATCTAGCCCCAAGCTAAGCCGAGCTTGTGCTATGGGTACTAGATGACTGATAGATATACTTAGTACATACATTACATACATTCATATTTCATTATACATAGATAATACCCAGAATACCCGGAATAAATATTTGCAGATCGTACAAACATTTATCAAGGTGGGAATCGAACCCGCATCCTCCTGCGTCGCAGGCGGACATTCGCTCGCCGCGCCACATCGGTCGCCTAAATGTAAATGTTTGTTCTTGGTGGGGATCAAACCTACAACCTAAAGCGCAGGAGGCAGAGCTGACTACCAACAGAACTGAGACATTTACTAGTGTAGTATAACAGTATTAAAAGCAAGAAATACCTCATCATCGAAGGCGTCGGGGTCTGCCATGGTCACTTTTTTCTTAATCTTCGTCACTTCACTCACTCATACGTCACTTCCAGTCACAGCTCCTTATATTTCGCACTTCCGGTGTAGCTATATCCGTGGGTGCTCATCGTTCATATCCGGTTGGCTCTAAAACAATGAAATGTTATTATTTTCATGAAATTCACGCTTGTTTTGGAGTCTTGCCAGATATTCAAAAATATGTAGATGTTTTTCGTTCTCTTGCTTTTAAAATGAAAATAAAAACTCGAACAAAGCCACTAGCTTCGAATCTTCTTATCATCATTATCATTATCATCATTAGCCTGAAGAAGGCGCGTATCCACAGCATTGTCGTCGGTCTATCAAATGGCGTTCTACGCTTCGTTTTTTTTATGTTTCTTGTTAATGGAACAAGCAGATGGCCCACCCAATTTTAAGTGGTTACCATTACCTATAACAGAGCATTGCCTCGCAGGTCACGCTCATTACAAACGTGCCCTACTACGTATATACTACTCTGCGTCCATCAACCTGAGGCATACAGGTGTTAAGCCTCATATGCCTGCAATTACACCGGCACCCACACCCTTCAAACCGGAAGGCAGCAAGCTGTATCATGTATGGAAATACCAACTACCGCAAAATGTGGGTATGTCGCAAATGTAATATTTGGACGCACCTCTGGCTACCTGCCTTAGGCATCTTTAGAGACTCGAGTAAATACTTGGTATTAAGAGATCTGAAGAGTATCTACCGTGCCTAAGAATTAAAGTCATGAAGCTATTTATTTATTGTATTCATTAACTTCTTGATAGTCGTAAAATGTATAGGAAATAGAACCCTAAATGTACAACTTTAAAACTCAAACATAACCGGCAAAAATTCTAAACGATGAACCCTTTTGCATTACTGTACTGTGTCACAGTCTAGAGAGAATAGCTGTTCATCTTCTTGTAAAGATAAATTACCTCGTATCAGATCTCAAAGATATCTAGAGATATCTCAGTGTATTTTTTTTATACTTTTGTACTCAGTGCTTATAATTATTTCTATTGTGTTTTTACTTCTTTGTGTACAATAAAGAGTTAATCTATCTATCTTATGGAACAGATTATCAGATTACAGATTGCCACCTTATATTAAGTGGTTACCATCGCCTATAACAAAGTATTGCCTCGTAGGTCGCGCTCGTTAGGAACGTGTCCTACGATCTGAGGCATACAGGCGTTAAGCCTTATATGGTTGTAATTCACCGGCACCCACACTCTTTAGAGCAAGCTGCTTGGCGGCAGAAATAGGCATGTTAATAAAAGTTATCAAGATTTTTCGGATAATTAAACCCATAGAGAGTTATGAGTGACTTATCTATCCTAATAGCACTGTGTTAGTACCGCAGCTGACCCGTTTCTTAGTATTATTAATTAGATTTCTGTATTTAATCCCGGGTTGTACTTACTTAAATTAGTTTAAGTAATGTAAAGAGCAGTTTAAGTGCGGTCACCCTGAGTTTCGTTTGTTAACTTTGTTTAAATACAACAACGAACACAGTTAAAAATATTTAAATTTTAGCAGACTTTTCTCACAGAACTACCTACTATTAGCTATGACTATATTTTGCAGAAGGTAGTATGATATTTCAGTAAATCAAAATACAACATTCCACGCACAATAACACTGACAGCATACGAAAACAGTTTTGTTAATGAAGCCAGTGTCTTTCTGATGTTATTTGTGTTCGGTTGGATTATAAGACTAGATATCATAGTTTTATAGTATTTATAGGTACTAAAGTAGTGAATCCCACGTGAAACTGTTTCGTGTAAAACTGTGACACCGTTTTGAACGGAACTTTCAAAAATCGTGTCTTATTGATTGCTTACGCCACTTGCCTGAGTGCTTTTGCCAAATTTCAGACTCTGTAGTTGAGATTTTGTGATTATTGAGTGAGTGAGGGTTGAGTTACTCGCCGGTTGAATTATCAATACTGCGCATTGTAATTCAAAAGTCAATCATTTAAATTTACTCGTTCTAAGCCCCTTGATTGTAAAGCAAATCGAGATATTTATCGTCCAGGATAAGCAACTATTGCTCTGTGAGAAAGTTTTTAATTAAACTAATATTTGTAGACAAAAATCAGCCTTGTGACAAATGGAAAAGAAATCAGATTTTAATGACATCTGATTATCATATCAGTTTCATTAGAAGTGTACTCCTTATTTCAATACCAGCGGCCGCTCGCAGCTTCGCCCGCGTGGCAGTTTTTTCCCGTTCCCGTTATTTTTTCCGGATAAAAAGTAGCCTATATGTTAATCCAAGTTATTAATCTATGTTTATTCCAAATTTCATCCAAATCGGTTTACTGGTTAGAGCGTGAAAGAGTAACAAACATCCTTCCATCCATCCATACTTACAAACTTTCGCGTTTATAATATTAGTAGGATGACACTTGATAGATTGATAACACTATCTACAGTGAAGTGTAGGATACAACAACATCATAGTAGCAACAATTGAAGTAAAAACATGCATTCAGTTTATAGATATTCCCTGTGAAGTGTACAACAGTGAAGTTTACAAGTTTTCTATCATGATATTCACCCCACTTAAGTATAATGTCGTGACGTGTGTACGTGTTGCCATTCTGATTCTTCTTATTTCCTTGGTGTTGATTTACCGCGTACGTTATGAGACAGTCAGAGTAGAAAAAACATCAAAACTAATCTACATACTGCAGTGGAGTTCTGAATTATCCGAACCTATATCATTCATGGGTAGAGGAACACAAACGTTTGCGAAAAGAAAATGCTCAGTAACAAAATGTTTCGTCACTTCTAACAGAAATATGCTAGGTGACATCACTAATTTTGACGTAGTTATTTTCCATGGACGAGAAATTATTGGAATCGGGCCAATAAAAATGCCAGACAAACGAACACGCGATCAAACATACGTGTTTGCTAGTATGGAGTCATCAGCAAACTACCCTGTTCTTTCGAACATATACGATAGTTACTTCAATTTGACATGGACTTACAAATTGGATTCAGATATATACTTCGGATACTTTGTGATTAAAAATAGATACGGTGAACTAATTGGTCCAAGGGAAGATACACGGTGGATAAATCATAACGACATGCTTCCTATAAACGCCACTATCAAAGAAAAGTTGGCTAATAAAAAAACCGCCGCAGCATGGTTTGTTTCACACTGTAGAACTCGCGGTAGAAGAGAAAAGCTTGTTTTAGAAATACAGAAAGAGATGAAGGTATATGGTTTAACGTTAGATGTGTAAGGTCGCTGTGGAAGTAAAAAATGCCCACGAAACTCGATGGTTGATTGTCTGAAGATGTTGGAAACCGATTACTACTTTTATTTCTCGTTTGAAAACTCTTTCGCAGAGGATTACGTGACAGAGAAACTGTTGCATGCGTTGAATAACTATGCAGTTCCTGTGGTTTATGGAGGAGCTGATTATAAACGGTAATTTGTATAATAACCACCCTACTACGTGTGTTTTGTCTCTTTCGATCTTATTTGAAACTTCCGTCAATACAAAAAAGACAAAATACCATGTAACTGTTTCGAGTTTATTAGTAACTAGCTGACCCATGCTCACTTCGTTGGGCTATAAACATTTTTCGGGTTAATATATTCGGTTCTCAAAAATAACGTGGCTTTCTATTGGTAACAGAATTTTCAAAATCGGTTCAGTAGTTTCAGAGATTACCCTCTTTATAATAGTTAGTAATAAGGTTATCCCACTACTAGTAAACTCGGCGTAATCTCGAAACAGTTACATCGTGTTTCGTCTTTTTCATGGCTGCGCAAGAAACAAAACACAGTGTCACTATTTCAACAATTGCTTAATTTATAAATACTATATTAATAATATAAATAACGGGTATCTTTTTAGTTATCTACGTATATAAAAAATATATATATCTATAACAGGTTTGTGTATAGGGGTGTATACGTGTATAGGGGGTTAATAGTTCTTCACAGGTGGTCTAGTGAAATTGTCCCTATGGTCGTTGATTCGAATCCGGTCGTGCACCAATGGATTTTTCTGAGGGAAAAATTTAAGTGTGCAAAGCATAAATTTTTAGTTACATCATAATATAATATTTTTTTGCTGTTTTCTATAGATAATGGTACGGAACTCTTCGTGCGCGAGTCCGACTCGCACTTGGCCGCTTTTTTTACCTAATAAGTACGTTATTTCACAGATTCCTGCCAAATGGAACATATTTAGATGCAACAGTACTAACACCTAAAGAACTTGTGAAGAAAATGTTTGAGGCCATCGTTGTTCCCGAAATATATTACGAATTCTTCAAATGGCAGAACCACTATTCATACCACGACATCCAGGATTTTCCAGAAACTGATCCTTTCTGTAAACTATGTGAATATGTAAACAGGATGAAGAAAGAAAACAAAACCAGTGTGGCAACTGAATTTGAAGACTGGTGGAATCCTCACGCAAAACAGTGGAACAAATCTTATGAGTTTAAAAAGCAAATCATAAAAAATTGATCTTTGAGGTTTTGAAATTATTTGGACTAGCTGTTGCCCGCAACTTCATCCGCGTGGTTCATTTTTTCCTACTTACTTGACACCGTTATAGGTATTTTGACGATCGATGTGGCGCGGCGGGTAAATGTCCGCCTGCGACGCAAGAGGTTGCGGGTTCGATTCCCGCCTTTATAGTGTTCTGGCCTTTTTTTTATAATAAAAAAATATCTATGTGCGTAATGTATTGTACTAAGTATATCAGCCATCTAGTAGTCAAGCTCTGCTTAGCTTGGAGCTAGATGATGCTGTGTGGATTGTCCAGCATTATTATTATTACTATTAATCACTTCGGTCTATCCACTACTGTATAAAGTAGAATTTTATTCTTTTATGGTAGAATGTTGATCTGTCTATAGTTTCTGAGTAACAAAACGACCAAAATAAATGGCAACACAATAGTAGTAAGTAGGTGACCCGCTACGGAATGACCGTGAGTGCTACGAACAGCTACGGCGTAGCATTCACGGTTGGCGGCGTAGCATTGCAATTTATAGTGTAGTTCAGAATACTAAAATATAGTCTGTTATTTTACAAAGAGTTGATATTGTTACTATAAGCTTCGTTTTATAAATAGCCAGCGGCTCGTCCCGGCTTTGCACGGGTTTTAGTAACGATCCCTAATTTTTTTGTTAATATAATATAGCTTATGTCACTCCAGGACAGTGTAGCTTCCCAACGGTGAAAGAATCTATCTAAATATATATAACTCAAAAGTGACTGACTGACATAGTGATCTATCAACGCACAGCCCAAACCACTGGACGGATCGGGCTGAAATTTGGCATGCAGGTAGAAGTTATGACGTAGGCATCCGTTAAGAAAGGATTTTGATTAATTCTACCTCCAAGGGGATAAAATAGGGGATGAAAGTTTGTATAAAACTTTGTTAATTTTAAACCGATCGGGTTAGAATAGAATAGAATAGAATAGAATAGAAGATGATTTATTTGAGACATTAACACTGGATACACAACACAGAAAGGTACAACAAAATAGAAAAAGAAAGAAATAAGACTAGACAGATGGGCACAGTAAGTATAACACATAAACGTAAAAGGAACAACTACAACAAGTTACCTAATGGTGGTTAAGTAGGTACCTACTTACCTACCTACCCAATTTAAAGATCTGTACCTAGACGTTGTGGATGCCAACCAGCATTAATGAGTCAAAAAGGGCCCCACTCAGCATAAAGCTGCTTCACCTAGGGTGAAGCTGCGCTGGTTTTCAGTAGGGACCAACGTAGGTGACCTCACGGCTGCAATTTTTAAAATGAAAATATATAAAGAGTAATAAAAATATTAAACAAACTTTACCTCAAATATAAAAATACGATTGTTAAATATAATAATAGATACACAATACACAAACATAATACGATGGATTATTTATAATAGATGACCACAGTACACAACATAAACGCAATAAATATATTTGATTTGATTTATTTAGAATATATTATTTACTCTGTGCAACAACCCGTGATTTAAGCACTCTATGGACTCGACAGATGCGAAATATTGCGAAATGCGAAGAAAATTATAGGCACAACAAAAGAAAATGAAAAAGCGTACCTCCACCAAAACAAAGAAACCGAAGAAAACTGAAGAAAAATCACAAAAATACTGCCAACAATTGCTATTGAATGCGGATTATTCAGCAGCAGTTACCATAGGCACTGTGTGATGTGCGTGTAATAGCCTACCTACCTACTGTGTGATGAGTGCGTCCTCCTGTGCTGGAAGGTGGTACCAGGGTAAAATACAGTGCAAAACGTAAAAAATGAGACAATTCTTACGGTATCCACACGCGGAGTAGTCAAAACACTACCAACACACGCTGCGTGCATATACCTAACAATACGTGAGTGAAAAATGTACCTATGTGACGATGTACCTACCTACTAGATAGGTAGGCACCTAGAGGTTAAGGCAAAATAAAGCTCACGAGCACTTCTGCAACTTGAGAAGTTCGTTTTTGAGAGAACTTTTAAAAGTGCCAATTGTTTTAAGGGCACGAACCGGAGGAGGCAAGTTATTCCAGCACCGAGTGGCAGCATAACGGAAGGAACCACGAAATGCCACCAATCGGTGTCTTGGTGTCAGCAAAGCCAAGTGAGAACAAGCGCGTTTGCCATATCGCGAACCATCACTAGCCCATTTTAATTTAGTAAAAAGATATTTGGGTATCTGCTTAGCAGTAAGACCAAAAAGCAAGGTTGCCAGATGAAGATGCCGGCGCGCCTTCATTTTCAATAAATTTGATTTGTTTAAAAACGGTGTTATATGAGTGCGTGGTGGGACATGAAAACAAAAGCGCGCACAAGCATTCTGGACTCTCTGTATTAGCCTCTCAGTTCGGCTCAAAAGACATGGACCATAGACCACATCACAGTAGTTCAAGCGAGAAAGAACCAGGGACTCGCACAAAAGGATGCGGATCTCCTCACTAAGGTAAGGTCGAATTTCGTAGAGGAGCCTTAAGCGGTAGAGTGAGTTACGGACACTCTCAGCCACATGGGTTTCAAAACGGAGATTACCATCCAATGTTACCCCAAGATTTCTGGCTTCAGACACACGCTCCACTAAGTCTTCATTTACACGTATCTCAATTAATTCTTGCGAAAGTTTATCTAGGCCCATCTTGGTACCAATTAGCATGTATTTTGATTTGCGAGGGTTGAGAACTAATGTGTTTGATTCAGACCACAGAGATATCTGTTTTAAGTCCTGGTTTATCTCCATTACAGCACGGGCACAGTCTGAAGGCAGGAAGGACTTATACAGCTGCAGGTCATCAGCGTACAGATGATATTGGCAAAAAGCAATATTGTTTACAATGTCCGCGCTATACAAGATGAAAAGTATAGGGCCAAGTATTGAACCTTGGGGAACCCCTCGAGGAACCAGATTTGGAGAGGATCTCCGTACCTTTCCATTAGGCAGACTTAAGTCTACGCATTGACGCCTACAGTGAAGGTAACTTGAGAACCATTTTATTGCATTTGTATCAAAACCATAAAAAGCGAGCTTAGACAGAAGAAGAGGAATATTTAAAGAATCAAATGCCCGGGAAAAGTCCAAAAGAACAAGGATACTACTCTTCCCCTCATCCTGTGCAGCCAGTAGATTATCCACCACATCAAGCAAAGCAGTTGAAGTACTATGCCCCTTGCGGAAACCTGATTGAAATTGAGGTAGTATCCGATGGTCCTCCAAAAACTTAATCAATTGTGTGCATACAATTTTTTCCAATATTTTAGAAAGACAGGAAAGAAGGCTAATTGGTCTTAAATCACTCAATGAAGAGGGTTGGTTGCCCTTAGGAATCGGCTTAACCACAGCTATCTTCCACAGCTCAGGGAAAACACCACTACATATTGATTTATTGATAATAGCTGTAATGGTGGAAAGAGATTGCGGTAAAGTCATAAGCAGCATATCTAGGGAAATACCATCTATGCCCTGGGCATTAGATTTAAAACCTTCAATAATTTTATGCACTGTAAAATCACTTACAGGTTGCAAAGAGAATATTTCAGTGTTGTGCCTATGAAACTCAAAGTATGTGAGTAGTGATAGTGGGGCGTGGTTGACTCCTGGCACTCTGAGAAAATGCATGTTGATAGTGTCAGGGTCATCAAATTGGGGTGGAAGCTCTATAGCTTTTTTATCAGGTATAATATTATTTTTTAAATTTTTCCACAGCTGCTTAGAATTATTACGGTTGTTGTTTATGTTTTGAGTAAAGAATGCCCGTTTTTCGCTATCCACAGCTGATATAACTAAAGCTTTCATAGTTTTATAAGAAATCTTAAGTTCATCAGTCCTATGTACTTTGTACTCTTTGTGATAGTTGTCTCTCACTCCCATCATAATTTTAACTGTATCCGTTATCCATGGGTGGGGAGGACCTCTAAATTTTGTTGTTTTGATTGGAGCATGTAAGTTAAATAAAGTCTGTATAAAATATGTAAAGTCTGAGACCATATCATTGATGTTGTTAGATGAAATCATGAGAGGCCAGTTAACAGAATTGATGTCAGCATCAAATAATTCAGGGATAATATTTCGTAAGGGTCTATATGTTACAAAACGTGGCACAGGTTTATCTTTCTTAATATTAAACTCAACCACCAACATTGCATGGCGACCTAAATCGGGAGTGTGTTTCGTAGCCACGCTTCGTACTTTCGTGTCCGTACACACCAGATCAATCAAAGTTAAATCACCATGTATGTTTAAATGGGTTGGCTTGGTGATTATCTGGTCAAGGCTGAGACATTGCAAGAATTGTTTAAGTTGTGGCAGCTTCCTATTGCTGAGGTCCAGAATATTAACATTAAAATCACCCACTACTATTAAATTATCACATTTAGGAAAGGAAGTGATCGACTCAGTAATGGTGTCTAGAAAAGTATCTAAATCTTGGGTTGAGTCTTTGCATGCATAAAGCTACTATGATTTTATCTCGAAAAAATAACGGGAACGGGAAAAAACTGCCACGCAGGCGAATCTGCGAGCGGCCGCTAGTTTTATATAAAGCTCTCTTTAACCCTAAAATTCCTAAGATGCTTCGTAGAGAAGTGGAACTCGTGTTGAAATTTAATATTATTTTTACGTTATTACGCATGCAGGTATTAATAAGGTTATGAACTCTATTGCAGGTGCTGCAGGAGTTGCATACATACGTTTACAATGTTTTTGAACTTGTAGGAATAAAGTAGCGGAATAGTACATAATATTAACTCGTCTATTTTATAATCTCAAGACAAGCATATTATTATATTAGCATAGTCACAGCTCAGTTCGTAGTAACCCTGCTTTCTGTGCTGTAGGTGGTGGGTTCGATTCCCACCGAGAACAAACATTTGTATGATGAATATAAATGTTTGTTCTGTGTCTGGGTGTTATATTTGTATTCTAAGTATATATTTACAAAAAAAAAGTATATAAGTATTCTATCAGTCATCTGGTTCCCATAGTACAAGCTATGCTTAGTTTGGTGCTAGATGATGTTGTGTTAAACTGTCCACAAATATTTATTTATTTATTTACGAACTCTATTTGTAGCCAACACAATATCGACAATATAAGACTGTAGTGTCTGAGCGCAGTGTTCTCGACACAAAACCAATTGAAACTCAATCTCGAGCAATCTACGGACCCGATACAGTAGACTGTTAGGTTATAGAACGGTTTTGTGAAATAAAGAAGCAGAGCTCTTAGTGAAGGGCTCGTCCGGAGAAGTACTACCACCATGCCTATAGTTCTGCCACAAAGTAGTACTGTGTTCCAGTTTGACGGGTGTGTGTGCCGGAGAAATTACCGGTTAAATTATAGTAGTAGTAGAACTCTCAGTGAAGAGCTCGTTCGGGGAAGTACTACCACCATGCCTTTTTCTGCCGCCAAGCAGCTTACTGTGTTCCGGTTTGACGGGTGTAGGTGCCGGTGACATTACAGGCACATGAGGTCACCCCCCTCAGAGATATGTCTAAATAGTAAATTTGGTACCTAAATACCCACATTTTGCAGTAGTTAGTATTCCATACGTGATAGGTTGTAAGCCCATCGCCGCTGCTAGAATACTTACTAGTTTCCTTACGTTAACTGGTTTTCTTACAATAAACATATATTCTGTTTATTTGACACACATACAGGAAAAAAACATCCAAATGATAGAGTAAGTACGGAAGTAATTTAGTATATACAAATATTTTACATCTAATATTTAACCTATCTACTTTATATCTACATATTTTATCATAACTTTTTCTACCTATAGTAAAAAGCGGGTCTTTACTAAGTAGTAGGTAGGTTATGTTAGAATTATTTCGGGGCGTCTGGTCGAAGCGACGCGTGACCCGAGGGCTAGCGAGTATCTGGCTCAGCGAATAAAGATTGCCATTCAGCGTGGCAATGCAGCCATTGTTTTAGAGATACTTCTGATTGGCACTGATTTAGATCAGTTGAGCTATCTTTAGATCGTTTGCAACGGTCTTTAGATAGTGTACAAAATGTACATACCAATTATAAATACTTGTATTAGCTGTAATTTTTCTTTGTAAATGCATGTATTCATATTTATTATAAGATAAAAAAAGTAAAGACTTTGTTATTTATGGGTATTTTCTGTGTATAATAAAAAAAATATCTATGTATGTAATATATTGTATATCAGTCATCTAGTACCCATAACACAAGCTCTGTACATAGCACAGCATTATTATTATTTATTGTAAAAAAAAAACATGAAATACAACTAACAAAAGTAAATCAGGTGGGCTGTTCTATCAACAAATTACTTATATTAGAATTAACGATGTGCATATAACATTTCCAACCACATTTGTCGAACATCTAGACAAGTCACCCCGCGCCAGAGAAGCCGTTAACTCAAACAAGAGTAATTTAGCTAATAAATCAATTTATAGTTTTCTGTCTAAACCACAACAAACGACTGAATGAGTTTAGTACGGTCAGCGAACAAGTGAATAGACATTTCAGCAGCTCTACTCTGAAACGATAAACAAAGTTTCGTATTGTCGTTTTGTAATATCATCATCATCATCCTATATTAGTCCACTGCTGAACGTAGGCCTCTCTCAAAACGCGCCACTGAGCCCGGTTTTCGGCCCTTATAATCCATTGCTTATTGTTGACGACCAATGTGGCGCGGCGGGCGAATGTCAGCCTGCGACGCAGGAGGTTGCGAGTTCGATTCCCGCCTTGGGATAAATGTTTACACGATCTACAAATGTTTATTCCGGGCGTTCTGGGTATTTTATACGTATAATAAAAAATATCTATATACGTAATGTATTGTATTAAGTATATCAGTCATCTAGTACCCATAACACAATCTCTGCTTAGCTTGGGGCTAGATAATGCTCTGTGGACTGTCCAGCATTATTTATTTATTTATTTATATTTGGTACCTTCATACCCACATTTTTCAGTAGCTGTTATTAGCTGCTAGAACACTAACTTGCTTCCTCGCGATGTTTTCCTTCACCGTTTAAGAGCACTGGCATATGGCATGTACACAATCCAGAAAAGCTGAAACTACTAAGCTACCTTCGTCGCTGATTGTACTATTTTACAATCACTAAACAGCACGAATACATCCCAAAATAAAGTTGTATTAAACAAACGGCATTGTTTGAATCTATTTCCTAGTTGCTATTTTATATTGTCAAGAGGGCCAAGCAAATCCCAATTTAGAACGAGCAAATTGGGATACTTGGTACTAAGAGATCGAATGGGATATCTACCGTGCTTGGATTACAGTTGTGACGTTATTTCTTTCTCTTCTTTCTATAAATACAGCCGTTTTTCGTCAATACGTATCAGACCTCTGTTTTTTGGGAAGAAGCTTCACAAACTAGAAACTAATTTAATTTTCAATGCGAGTTTTGACTATTTACATTTAATTTTGAACGATATAATTTCCGCTGTTGTAGAAATGGGTCGGATACCTAACATGTTGTTTTAGGATTTTAGGAGAAAGTCAAGAATCAGCCTCAGACATAGGCTGACCCCTGACTTTGTTAGTGCGGTGTAACCGTTATTACCGATGCTGCATCATCAGGCTTGGTCGTGTGGAACTGGCACCTAGATCAACACACACTGAAGGTCGTAGAATTGACAAGAACGCACCTGACAGCAAGAAGCCCCGCAGTGTAATTCAAAACGATAGTACTACATCTTCGTTTATCGTTGCACATCGATCACAAAATAAAGTAAAAAATAAATTAAAGTAAAAAGTTTATTTATTGAAACTATAGTAAAAAATTTATAACAGAATGCTTACAAATTTTCTAATTTTTAGCACTAACTAGATACCTACTAAAAGATAGCAAGTAAACATTGTTTATGAACAATAATTCCCACCCTAAGAATATCCTGTATTGTGGGTAGATAGTCTCTTTTCCTTTAAATGAGCTCCTAAATGAATATTGCACGTTAATTACGTTTAACATCTTGCACAAGAAAAAATAAATCGCTGTTACGTTTACGGGTTATTGTACATTTGCCACAAAGTAAATTCGTCACGAAAAAAAGTATGTGTAAATTCGTCACACTTTTATTTTATTATTTTTGGTTGTTGTAAATTCGTCACAAAGCTTTTTCCGTAAAGACAGCAGAAAAATACACGTTACTCCTACCATGACTTTTCGATACCTTTCACGGTTTCAGACTTCCTCTTGGTAGCCCAGAAAAAAAAACACCGTAGATAAATCATCAATAATATATTATAATCACAGTAATAATCACATTTCCGCATTTAACCTTATATTTAAATAAAATTCGAAAAAAACGTGATAATTTTTAATGATTAGGATTTCAAGGATTAACATTACTTATAAAACTAAACACTTTACTTGCTGACCCTACTTTATGATGAACTTTACTTACCTGTGACGAATTTACACATCTTTTTTATGCATGTGACGAATTAACTTTCAATGTATGGAGTTTTCAAAAATGTGACGAATTTACTTTGTGGCAAATGTACAATAAGCCCCGTTTACGCTATACATGTTTATCGTGGTAAACGTGGTAGAAAGATCTGTGTTTCAACACTGTGTCGTATTTCTGTGTGCTACAGCAGTACAAAAGCTTCGACTCAGCATGATGCCTAGCTACTGTGAGGAAGATAAACTCTGTAGGTCTACTCTTAGAAACGATAAACGAAGTTTCTTATTGACATTTTGAGTTACACTACGCGGCATGCCAGGCAGTGACAACTTGACTACGAAACTGTTCGAAAGTTGACGTGCAGTGTATACAAGACTTCATTTTTCGTTTCTAAGAATAGACATGCTGGTATTTTGTCGCTAGTACGCCCTTTTAGTCGCTTCTGACTACATTCACGGCAGAAAATGGTGAATTATTTGCTTAGTTTGGGGTTAGATGGGGTTAAACATAGTGCAGCGTAAAAAGTATCCACCAATATACTGTTGTATCTCGTCTCGGGTTTTCTTTCTATGTTTATTCAAATACATTTAATACTTCTAAAATAAAGAATTAAATTAATTAGCTCACCTGGTGAACCAAGGTAATTCAACCCCGGTCAAAATAAAGCCAAAACAGACTTTAATCGCCACTGAAATAAGATACAGTATTGCAAGAGAACAAACAACTTTGTTATAAGGGTTCAAATTAATGATTTGGTGAAAAAGCTCATTTTACAAAACAAATAACGTTTAAGGGCCGGTGAATTCAATTAAATACTTCAGAGTAAAACAAAAGTAAATTAAAAAGGAGACTGGGTAAAATGGACACCACGAAAATAAATAAACTAGCGAAACAATATTGATATTATTTTCATACAAACTCTAACCCCGTTAAATTCGGAAATACTTTTCTTAGTACACTTCTACGCACCAAGACAAATATACCCTGAAAATTTCTAGTTTCTACGACCAGTGATTCAGACTGTGCATTTTTTATATGTCAGTCAGTCAGGACAAAAAATATATAATTACTGTAGTTTTATATGTTTGCACGACACGCGTTTTTTTTCTTAGCCTATTTCCTCCCACTGCTGTGCTAAAGCCTCACCAAAGACGAAACATTTTATTCTTTGTTACTGATTTACATCATTTTGCTATCACTAGATATTTTGCAACTATCAGCAACTGTCTCATGTGTATTTTTTACATATGCCATGTAATCAGTTGATGATTTCACTTATTTTTGCATTTCTGCCCTGAAAATATTTATCGTTACGCTGTATTGTTATGGTTGTTTTAAGGAATTCATGAAATTCAGTCCCTTTGTAATTTTTTTTTACACGAATTACTGTTAGAACGAGCTGATGAACGAGCCACTCATGATCATAACCCTTATGATCATGAGTGGCATATGTCTCTCTATTACTCTTCTTTCCTAATTATTTTTATTAGCATATTAAATAAAGCCAACGTTGCCTCATCTCCTTTCGTCCCTACAATTTATTTTTTTGCATTACTGCGTAATTTGTAAGGGATATCAATATAACACATTGTTTTTGGTTTTCGTGGCGTTAATTTGGAAATAAGGGATGATTTACGCTGATAGCGAAGCCGTTATGTATGCGCTGTATAAATCTGAGTTTAAATCATTTTAATGGACGTGATTTGGGAAAATGTGAACTTGACATTTTTACCAACAATTCATTCATAAAATATCTTTTGTTGTTTCATTGTGGATACTAAATATTCCAGCCTTTTGAAATTCGACTGAAACTCCAAAGAGATTTCTCGTCTGTCATTATTACAAGTAAAATACTATTCATATTTATATTTTTAGCTGTGATTTTACAACTATTAATTCGTGAAAAAATATTTTGTTTTATAAAAAAGTTTGGGTAAGCCTATCTGTAGTCAATCTGTATAAATGAATTGCACACACATTTACTCAACGCCTTCAAGCCCCAAACCAAGCAAAGCTTGTGCTATGGGAACTAGAGAGCTGATAAAATACTTATATAATAATAATAATATAATAACTTTTTTCTTTGTAATTACTTAGGATACGTATTATACCCAGCTAAGGAACAAACATTTTCGTCGCACAGATGTTTGTTCTCGGTGGGGATCGAACCCGCCACCTACGCGCAGAAGGCAGGGCTACTACGAACTGAGCTGTGATGGCTGTCACATTTAACGAATTTTCAAGAATTCTTTATAATTATTTGTTTCCTGAAATAAATGGTTTATTATTATCATTATAAATACGAAAAAGCCTCCACAACGCATACGAAAGCGATCACAGTCGCGCACAATTCTTCATGTAGAAAATAAAAACCAGCCAAGGGCGAGTCGGACCGCGCACGAAGGGTTCCGTACCATTATCTATAGTAAAAATGGAAAAAAACCACGTTTATTGTATGAGAGCCCCTTAAATATGTAAAATACATATTTATACTCTATTTTTTAGTATTGTTTGTAATAGCGGCAACAAAAATACATCTGTGTAAATTTCGACTCTCTAACTATCACGGTTCATGAGATACAACCTGGTGACAGACAGACAGACAGTGGAGTCTTCTTAGTAATAGGGTCCCGTTTTAACCTTTGGGTACGGAACCCTAAAAAAGAGGTAGATAATCAAATTTGTACAAAAACAACCCTATAATTCCAAGATATCGTTTGCCGATCTCATCCTTTATTCATCCCAGTACTTACCGTGGTAGGTAATAAAAAAGGTGTAATGTACGTTTATTGTTTTAGCCCATTTTCAGGAAATAACCTGAAATAATGTAAGACCGTTTAATTGTATTATTTGTAGTACCCTGACTTCATATTTATCAAACTAGCTTCGACAACCGATGTGGTGCGATGCAGGAGGTTGCGGGTTTGATTTCCGCCTTGAGATAAATGTTTGTACGATCTGCAAATATTTATTCCGCGTGTTTTGGGTATTTTCAGAATCAGAATCAGAATAATCTTTATTTCTAGGTATAATAAAAAATATCTATATATTTAATGTATTGTATTAAGTATATCATTCATCTAGTACCCATAACACAAGCTCTGCTTTGCTTGGGGCTAGATGATGGTGAATAAATAATAAATAAATATGTCAGGACATTTTTACACAACATCATCTAGCCCCAAACTAAGCATAGCTTGTACTATGGGAACCAGATGACTGATAGAATACTTATATACTTTTTTTTTGTAAATACATACTTAGAATACAATACAACACCCAGACACAGAACAAACATTGATTGTGAATTGATGGTGAATGGATTGTCCAGCATATTATTATTATTATCAACCCAGTAAACTTCAGTTTCTTCATAAAAATGCAGATTCTGGAAAGGCCAATATTTAATGCATATTTAGTACCACGAAGAAGTGTCTGATGTATGTACAATAAAGTATATTTCATTTTTGTTTATTTATTCTAGGAAACACATTGGACTTGGACGGAAGTTGACAGGTGAAAACTGCCGGTTTTAGACTTTGACGTCATTCGTCGCCGAACCGTTTGATCTATATTTCCCCATACATGGCGGGTCACTGTATTATGGTACTTATTTAAATTTTGACCAGCCCGTGGCTTCACTTGGCATTGGAAAAGAAAAATCGGCCAAGTGCGAGTCGGACTCGCGCACGAAGGGTTCCGTACCATTATCTACAATAAAAACGGTTTAAAAATATTTATTTTATTCTGTTTTTTAGTATTTGTTGTTATAGCGGCAACAGAAATACATCATCTGTGAAAATTTCAACTCTCTAACTATCACGGTTCATGAGATATAGCCTGGTGATAGACGGACACACAGACAGCGGAGTCTTAATAATAGGGTGCCGTTTTACCATTTGGGTACGGAACCCTAAAAACAAACACACAAACATTCACGTTTTCCTTACAAACCACGCAAAGTATAGATATCATTAATTCAAATATATCATGTAATATTCAATACACTATCTTCAATACTTTCTTATTCATAAATATTTGACTGCTTCCAGGAAGTGAGTTGTAGGTTATGCAAAGTTAGGGTAACCCAAGAGTTCAGACAAACCGGCTAAACTTCAAAAAGCCGGAAACAGTTTTTAAGTGGAAGTGAAACCCAAACGCGCTATATTCAAATTGTTTTAAGGGTCCCGTTTAACCCTTTGTGTATGGAACCCTGTGTTCCGTACCCAAAGGGTAATACGGGACCGTATTACTAAGACTCTGCTGTCTGTCTGTCCGTCTGTCCGTCTGTCATCAGGCTGTATCTCATGAACCGTGATAGTAAGAAAGTTGAAATTTTCACAGATGATGTATTTCTGTTGCTGCTATAAAAACAAATACTAAAAACATAGTAAAATAAATATTTGAATGGGCTCTCATACAACAAACGTGTTTTTTGCCGTTTTACCAACTCTGTGAATCTTTATTACGGGTTTTTTGGGTATTTTCTATGTATAATAAAACATATTTATATATGCGATGTATTGTATTAAGTATATCAGTCATATAGTATGCATAACACAAGCTCTGCTTAGCTTGGGGCTAGATGATGCTGTGTGGGTTGTCCAGAGTTATTATATTTATTTATTTTAGTTTTGGTATGCTCCATATGACTCGATATGGTTGTATTATTGGCTCGTCTTTTAAGCTTTTTCCTACAAAAAAACATATTTCTGCTTTGTCAAGTTACGATAGTGAAAACATGGTTACGTAACTTTTTACAAATTTCATACAAACAGGTTAAATAAGATGCTGGAAATGAAATGTAGAATAGAAAGAAAGCGTTAGGGTAGATATTAAAAGTCGGACAATTATGTTGACTAAAGACGAGTGCTAGACATCACTACATTGTCTCCTAAGAGTATTTATGAATTTAGTCGGGACTCCACGATTTCTGCGAATAGGGCTTAACATAAGCTTTCTTTACTGTATTTTTATACAGTGAGGTAAAAAAATATGGGTTAAGAATAATCACGCCGGGAAAAACTTTTCTTTTTTCTTTTTTAACCAATACCTTTTGTGGCAGTGAAAGGAAAACATCGTAGCCTTAGAGCGTGTTTAGACGACGCGAAAGATTACACGGGGTGACTGCGTGGTTGTAAAAATCAAAACGAGTATCCACCAAGTCATCATCATCATCAACAGCCTGTAGAAGTCCACTGCTAGACATAGGCCTCCCACACGTTTCCAGGAAGAACGATTCTGAGCCTTTTACATCCATCGACTTCCCGCGTTCCTAACAATATCGTCAGTCCATCGGGTATGAGGACGTCCTGCTTCGTCTTCTGGTTCGTGGTCGCCATTCCCCAGCGGTTGTCGGTTCTACGAGCTATATGGCCTGCCCATAGCCACTTCGACTTGCTGATTCTGAAAGTTATGTTGGTAACCTTGGTTCTTCTACGGATTTCTTTATTTCTGATTCTATCTCTCAGTGAAACTCCAGCATTGCTCTCACCATAGGCCGTTGGGCGACTTTGAGCTTGAGTAAGAGCAAGTCCACCAATTATTGTCTCTATGTTCTAGGTAACAACGTTCAAATTCCTGTCATCCGTGTACCGCGTAGTATCCGCGTGGTTGGTCGCTTGACAGGAATTTGAACGTTGTTACCTAGAATATAGAGACGATTCTAGGATACGATACTTTCTTAACCCAAACGATTGTATGGTATAAGCATGCCCTAAGAATAATTTCATCAAAACAATATGTTTGTCATATTGTTATTATATTTTTTGTACAGTATTTCAGTATTATGTAACAAATGCACTGTAGTATATTTTTAGCAAAGAAATATAGAACACTAGCTGGTACCCGCGACTTTGTCCGGAAATCGTGACTTTGGGCAGCATGTATTAATTGTTAAGGCTAAGTTGTTTTGCAAATAAAAATAAATATCTACATACATTAAAAAAGCTACAAAATGAAACATTCACATAAACCGTACATATTTCCATACAAACTTTCAATCCCCTTGTATTTTACCCCCCTAAGAGTAAAATTTTTACAAACTTTGAATGTTATATATATTTATATCTAACCAAAAGATCTAACCTAAATAATTGATTTCAAGTTTCTAGCATCATTAATGACGAAATTTCCATACAAACTTTCATCCCTTATTTCAACCCTTTACAATCTTTTTTCGCATTAAAAAGAAACTTATAACCTTTCTCAAGCTCTAAACTATTTCTGCACCAAATTTCATTTAAATCGGTTCAGTAGTTTAGGCGTGAAAGCGTAACAGAATTAATTAATTCGGTGCTAATTTATGATTCTACACAATAATACACGTATTGCTGTATCGCAATGCGTCACGAGGTAACCACTTAACTTCAAGTGGGCCTACCTATTCCTAAACAAAGTAAAAGTAAACAAGACACGGAACGTAAATACCGCACTAAAGTGTATTTCTCATCAAAAAACTGTAAAACAGTACCAAACTCGTTACAAATACATTGAATAAAAGATTTCAGTTCTAACAGGAATGACAATGTTGCAGCGATGGATCACGGGCCATGAATTATTCATAGCCTACGTCTCTTTCTGATGACGCCGTTTTATACGGGAGTGACAGAGAGGCTTTGTCTTATGTTCGGGCGAAGGTTAATTGTTTCAGTAAATAAAGTGTTGTTTTTCTTCTATATTTTTTCGAAGTTATTCAATCTCACGTTTCAGTTTCCTGTTCGTCTCTGGAATTTGATTTATTTTTATAAGACTAGTCAAAGCCTCTGATTTTATTTAAAATGAAAAAAATACTATATACTATACTATACTATACTGTATTCTATCAGTCATCAGGTTCCTATATAGTACAAGCTATGCTTAGTTTGGGGCTAGATGATGTTGTGTAAAAATGTCCACAAATATTTATTTATTTATAAATTAACGTTGATGTTTATGCCGGCGTGGTGTTATATTGAATTCAATATATTTATAAAAAGTATATAAGTATTCTATCAGTCATCTGGTTCCCATAGTACAATCATTGCTATGTTTGGGGCTGAATGTTGTTATGTGAAATGTACACAAATATTATTTATTTTATTTCTCTTTGTTACCTATATTCATGATTCTCTTTGTCAGTATCCCTATTCATAAAAACCCAATTAAAAGATACTGCAAATCAAAATTCTTCAACGAGAAACATCTTTTTGAATTGAAAACAAGAGACTAACATGAAAATAACGAGTACACAAACAGGAGTAGTTTGTGCTCTTTTGATTCAGAAACACAAAGGAGTATGTTTAACTAGCTCCAACTCTTGACTTCACTCGTTTCATCACCTCAAATAATGCCTAGCAAACATAGCAAAACATAGCATAGTGTAACTCAAAACGACAATACGAAACTTCGTTTATCGTTTTTAAAAGTAGACCTGCTGACAAAAATCTAGCTGAACTTATTAAGCTGATGACGTGAATGCCTATGTCGTTTACGTTACACATTTAGTTCAATAGGATTACATAAATATGTACAAGTACTGTATGTACTCTTTGATTAACTGCACTTAAGATATCGCGCTATCCAAACGACCGCGGCCTCGTGAAACTCCACCAAAACGAACTGGTGCATAAAATTTTATTCAGTCCACTGGTCACTGTTAACAATGTAAATATGAGTTACAATCAATGCGTAAAAAACTCAGAAGCCCAATTTTCGTAACAGAATATCGTTAAATTCAAGTTTCGATCGTATCAATCTCCAAATGATATTCTTTACTACTGACATTTCAGACAGGCCCAATTTGGTAATCAAATTCTTGTTACAACCCCGTCTCACCTCAAAATAATTACGACTATTGGGCCCCAGACCCAGGTGCGGCCTTGGGCTTGCAACCTGTCACGTATAGAATAACAACTGCCAAATATGAGAATGCAACAAATGTTATATTTGAATGTACCTCTGACTACCCCTTTTAGATATCTTCAATCATCAGAATCTCGAGTAGGTTCTTGGTAATATCCACCAAGCCTGGGGATTAAAGTCGTCAAGCTATTCTCTCTTTTTCTTTTCTCTCCTTATCCCGAATCCCGGCTTAAAGGTATAAACTTTAGTAAAAACCCTTTGTGGAATTTATTTAAAAAAAAGTTTCAACAAATAGTAATTAATGCTGGAAAGACAGCCGAACCCTCATGTATAAGTTCGCTGAGTTGTTTATTTGTGTGTGTGGATGAGTATGTATTTTGCTCAGTATCCTCAGCGTAGTTAATCAAAGATCTACAAAACAGTCAGATACAGTTCTGAAGTTACTTGTTTGAAATTTACGATCCTGTTTATATAAATAAAGACAAACATACCGTTAAACACAGTTTAAACAGTGTTTTGATGTATTTCTAAACAGTTTGTGGGTAAAGGCTTATCACAGCACACAATCGCGCTATATTCATGACTAGAGAAATGCGCGTGACTTTGTCCGTGTGATATTATGTTCATACAAACTTCAACCCGGGGGGGTGTACCCGTTTAAGGTTAAACGAGTCGGTACGTTGTCCATACAAACGCTGTAAGTGTTTAATGTCTACTATTTATTAACGTGCGTCCGATGTTAAGTTTGGTACTGAATTATCTTGCCGTTATCTAGGTACGTTACCCTATATTCTACAGTAAAATCAGATTACCTTGAAAGTTACAAGCGTTACAAGATTTAGTACTAATTCTTTCGACGCTTGTAACTTTCAAGGTAATCTGATTTTACTGTAGAATATAGGGTAGCCTTAAGGGTTGAATTTCGAGAATTTCTATCTTAGCACACCTTTACGCACCAAGACGAATATACCCTGAAAATTTCAAGGCTCTACGACCAGTGGTTTAGGCTGTGCGTTGTCTATAAGTATGTCAATCAGTCACAAAGATTTTTGTAATTGGTATAGACGTATGGTAATATAATAACTATAGGTAAAGGTAACCGCTCAACATCTGGTGGGTCATCAGTTAGTAGTAGAGCTCTTAATAAAGAGCTCGTTCAAGGAAGTACTACTGCCATTTACCGCTACTTCTACTTCCAAACAGTGACTTCATGGCATATTACTCTAAAACGCGTAGGTACGATATTATCGCACGCAATACCGCTCGTACTTTTTAACGCAAGCCTCAGATCATTCGAGAAAACGCGGTTGCTACAGAAATATAGTTATTTTTTGTACAATTTGTTACACTATATTGTATTAGGCACGCTACACTATATTTTATTTTTACTTACTTTGTACATAACTAAACATCCCATGCTGTGTTACCTATATGGGTTATGTTTTCTCACGCTTTCCATGAAGGCCTGGTTTGCCTGTTAGAATTTTATTCTTTTAATGTACCATATCATATATATTTGTAATATAGATTAAGTTTCTTGTTTTATTGTTATATTTTTGTATGTTTGATGTCTTGTGTTATCTTCTGTGACGTCACCGAACGGCTCTGTCGGAAGACCAGCGTTGGTTGTAACGTGTTTACAACTGGCTCATGCTGAGACAAAGACTGTTTTGTGACTCAAAATATGTCTTTTATTTTTAATACTTACATGTTTATTTGTTTTCGTTGTTTTGAGTTACAAATAAAATATTCTCATTCTCATTCATTCATTCTCAAATATCGCTTCTATTTCGTTGATTTTATTTTGACAATTGCGTTACACAGTAGAAATCCTATGTTGGTCCTATCCTATGTCCAATCAGATGTACATTGGTATATTTTTAGCAAAGAAATAAGAAACGAGCAGCTCTAACTCAATGCCATAACTTTCACTAAATAATATTCAATGTAAAATACAGGTATAGACTATTTTCTGAATAATTTAGACAGTATACATATCTAGCGGTCGTTTTGTGGAATATGTATCGTGAAAAGGAAATAATTTACTTGTATAAAGCAAACACCAACTAACTTACTCTTGAGGTCCAATTCCCATAACAAAATATCATCAAATTCGAGGTTCCAACGTGTCAATCTCCAAATTGACATTTCAGACAGGACAATTATTTTGACAATACAATTTTTGTTTCAAAAAAATTACGAGAGTTGATGGAAAGAAAATGGTGGATAGTTTTATGAATTAAGTGTTTTTCTTATATATATTTAAATATTTAAAAAAACTCTCCTACGTGAAAAGTCTCCTAAGTGAAGTAACATTTTTATATCACGTATATAACTTAGTTTTTGTTTTTTTTTTTATTATTATTTCCGAGTATATCTTTTTCATTTTTTTTTTAATTTTTATAACTAACAAAATTTTTATATAAATTTCACATAAACTAAACTGTTTTTCTGTTACTTCTGTTACGTAGCCCACCTGATGTTAAGTGGTAACCATAACCTATAACAAAGCATTGCCTTGTAGATTGCGCCTGTTAGGTATGTGCCTTACGAAGCACTACCCTGCTTACACCAACCTGAGGCATACTGGTACCTCATGTCCATGTAATTTCACCTGTAATTTACTTACTATTTTTGGTTTTAGCTGTATTATTCTATTCTATCCTTCTTTTAACAGATCTTCTTAATGTCTCAAAAATAATACAAGTATATCTTTCCCGCTAGTAACATAATCCGCTTATAATATTGGCTTTTCCCGCTAGTAACATAATCCGCTTATAACATTAGCTTTTTCCGCTAAATAAGCGTAGTCAATTCGTAAGTAGAATTCATACCAAAGAACTTGCAGTAAAAAGAACAAAATTGTTACTTCAATTTTCTTTCTTGGCAAGAGTTCATGTTAATAAAAATTCAACGGCACAGCTGTACAAGATAGCAAGGAGTTTTAGTACTAATGATTAGCAAAACGCGCGTGACTACGTCGCGTGTTATTTTCATACAAACTTCAACCCCCGCTGTACCCGTTTAGGGGTTGAATTTTGAAAATTCCTTTCTTAGTAAAGCTCTACGTACAGTCAGTTGCACTAGAATGTATACAATTCGTAACTTTCACAACGGTGTTACAATATAATCAATGAACTCTTACACCTCAAAAACTAGAATGTCATGAAATGAGTTAATGACCGCACTTATTTTTGAATAATTGTCATGTCAATATTTTTAGCACCGCTGTGAAACCATTTTGAATGTTACGAATTGTATACATTCTAGTGCAACTCACTGTACCTAGGCGAAATATCCTGAAAATTTCAAGCCTCGACGACCTATGTTTTAGGCTGGGCATTGTCTATAAGTCAGTCAGTCAGTACAGGACCTGTCCTGTACTCAGAATCTTGTATCAGATTGCTTTGTTATAGGTGATGTTTACCACTAAACATCAGGAGGGAGGGTCATATACTTGTACCCACATTTAGCAATACTTGTTATTCCATGCGTGACAGGTTACAAGCCCATCGCTATTGCCAAAAAAATAACTGATTTCCTCACGATTTGTTTCAGCGTTTGAGGGCACTGGTATTACGTAAATATTTTTCTGATAGAAAAATCCATTGGCGCACGATTGGATTCGAGCCCACGACCCTAAGATCAAAAGGCAGGGGCCACTCAACCACCCCTACTCTTTGCTCGGTTTTTGAAGTAATTTTCAAAGAAAACCTACCCATTGAAGTATACGGCACAACACGAAACACCGTCTCTCAACATTTTGAGCTGTAATGTGAACTGAATTCATATTCATAAAGCAGCGATTACACTTGTAAATACCGCTCGTAATACACTCGCTCGTTTGAGCTTCACATTTGATACGCTCCAAAGAACATTATGAACACGCCTTATTTAAAAATAAATAAAGGGCATTTCAACAAACATCAGATCGGTGGTCTAGCGGGAGTAACCCTGCCTTCTGACCTAGGTCATGGGTTCAAATCCGGTCGTGCACCAAAGGATTTTTCCGTTCAACAATCTATTACAATAATGTCCGTGAGCACATTGACAATCAAATTCTAGTTTTAAGCTCGCTCCAAAAAAAATACGTGGATTCAGCCTCAAAGATGTGACGGCTGTCAGTATGAAATTCCCTACTGTGTCCCAATTGTATTTATAAATACTTTTTATAGAGGAAAGTAAGTAGGTCACTGGAAAGCTACTTTGCAGTATAAAATGCAAACTTTAACAAGCATTACCAGGAACGCAGAAATTATAAGATGTAGCGTTGAAAGCGGTACGTGTACTGTGCCGAGCCGTAATTGCTTCCTGCAGGGGGAAACTCGGCGTGTGAAGACCGACCATTCGTTGCTTTCACCACCCTGTTGCTACCAGGCGTCCATAAATCCGAAGGAGTAATTACGATTCGCCGTTTCTCGCAGATTTTCTTTATTATGTTTTTATTTTTGGGTTTGGTCGTGTCTCTGTTTTCCTGGTACTTTGATGAATGGTATTTAATGTGGTTTATTATTAACTAGCAAAACGCGCGTGACTTCATCCGCGTTAGGATATTTTACAAACTCCAACTCTCACTGCGGAAATTTCTTAGTACACCTCTACGTACCAAGATGAATATATACCCTGAAAATTTCAAGTCTTAACGACCAGTGGTTTAGTCTGTGCGTTGTCTGTATTTCAATCAGTCAGGCAACCAATCAGTCAGGACAAAGGATTTTAAAATTAGTATTGATTGATTTACATAGATTAACTAGCGGCCGCTCGCAGCTTCGTCTGCGTATCCGTTTTTTCCTGTTTCCGTTATTTTTTCGGAATAAAATCATAGTAGCTTTCTTTATGCATGCAAAGTCTCAGCCCGATCGGTTTAAAATTGATAAAGTTTCATACAAACTTTCATCCCCTATTTTATCCCTTCGGGGGTAGAATTAATCAAAATCCTTTCTTAGCGGATGCCTATGTCATGGTAGATGTTACCTGCATGCCAAATTTCAGCCCGATCCGTCAAGTGGTTTGGGCTGTGCGTTGATAGATCACTATGTCAGTCAGTCAGTCACCTTTGAGTTATATATATTTAGATAGATAGATTACACTAGAAAAAAACACGCCAGTAACATATCACTTACTGGATGTCCGTAACTTTATTTAAGAAATCTTTGCTCGCTTTGCTCTTTCGATCAATAACCCATTGCGCCGCAGGTTTCAAAGCAATGGATCAAATTGTCGCCTTCGGAAATTGACCGTTCAACAAATATTGACGCTCCTGTAACTGGATTACAAGCGTAATTGATTTCTACGAAGTGAAACTGTAATTTTCCTCGAGAAAAAAGAATTTTGTAAAATTGTAGTGTTTTTCTGACATTTTATGAAAAGTTTTAATGAAAGGTTTGTCAGGCTGATTTGTTTATGTTAAACCATATTTGTCTTTTTATTGACGTGACTTATTTTATGACTTGTTTTAACACTAAATGTAGTTAGCGAACCCATAAATGCATTTAGGAAGCTAACTACGTTTAACATCTTGCACAGTAAAACTCAGTCGCTATAGCATATACGCTAAGCATGTTTATTATTATTGACAGCCGTCACAGCTCAGTTCGTACTAGTCACTCTACCATCTGTACTGTAGGTGGTGGGTTCGATTCCCACACGATTCGAGTATGTATTTACAAAAAAAGTATATAAGTAGGTAACCATAATATCAGTCATCTGGTTTCCATAGTACAAGCTATGCTTAGTGTGGGGCTAGATGACATTCACCCACCGCGCCACATTAGTCGTCAAAATGGATGAAAAGGGTTCAAAATCATTCATCCTGGAAACGTTAAGAGGCTTCTGTCCAGCAGATAACTTCTACAGCCTGTTGATGATGAGAATAAATTAGTAAAATGCAGTTAACTAGTTAATTCATATGTTTTCACTCCGCTTCACTTGACTAATGGATCTTGCAGTTTCTTGCAGCCAGATTACACAAGCAAAGCCGGGGCAGAAGCCAATAAATAACAAAGATGCAGCTCGTAAATCACGCGACAGGCAGCTTAGAAAACTACTGACGCCGTGTACAGTCAGCTACGTATACATATCGTATACATAATATGCATACTAATTTATTCATATAAAAACCGGTCAAGTGCGAGTCGAACTCGCGCACGAAGGGGCTTGTAACAATATTTATAATAAAAACGGCAAAAAAATCACGTTTTTTGTATGAGAGCCCCTGTAAATATTTGTTTTATTCTGTTTTTTAGTATTTGTTGTTATAGCGGCAACATAAATATATAATGTGTGAAAAACTATCATGGTTCGTGAGGTATAGCTTAGTGATAGACGGACAGACAGACAGTTGATTTTTAAGAATAGGGTCACGTTTTACCCTTTGGGTACGAAACCCTAAAAAGAACTGCTCGAACAGAAATACATGCAACGACAAATCGTAGGGAATTCTTCACTCGCTTAGCTCGTATTTTCGTATTTTGCATATTGATCGCAAACGAGTACTAAAATAACAAGTTATATTGAAACGAACATCAAACAGACGTTCTAAAGTTCTTATTAATGACGAGGTTTCGGCGTAATTGCCTTCAAATATTGACGTGCCTGTGTCTTGTCAATAAAACCCGGTTTTAACTTCTATCGAGGTCAAGGACTTCCTTTTATAAGCTTAAATAAGTCATCCGACCATTGCTGGACATATTTAGATAGGCCTACTCCATAATGAGAGGGTTTGCCGTAGCCAAAGTCAAAGTCAAAAGCGTTTATTCCATGGAATCAAATATAACTTAGAATAATCTTATAGCTAGGTGCTAGTTTATCGCGACGAAGCCTAGAAGAACAAGCAGGAAATTTACAGCTTGGTTCCTACCGTTTTATTAAGGTTCCATGCCCAAAGAGTAAAACGAGATCCTATTGCTAAGACTCCGCTGTCTGTCAGTCTGTCACCAGGTTGTATCTCATGAACCGTGATAGTTAGAGAGTTAAAATTTTTACAGACGATGTATTTCTGTTGCCGCTATAACAACAAATACAAAAAACAATAAAATAAATATTTAAGGGGGCTCTCATACAACAAACGTGGATGTTTTGCCGTTTTTACTATAGATAATGGTACGGAACCCTTCGTGCGCGAGTCCGACTCGCACTTGGCGGTTTTTTTTTATTGCAGATGGATCCAGCAGGTGTCTAACTTGATGTTAAGTAGTTACCATCACCTATAAAAAAGCATTCCCTTGCAGTCACGATCGTTAAAAACGTGTCCAAGAATACACTGCTCTGCGTCCATCAACCTGAAGCATACAGGTGTTAAGCCTCATGTGCCTGTAATCACACCGGCACCCACACCCTTCAAACCGGAACACAGCAAGCTTCTTGGTGGCAGAGATAGGCATGGTAGTAGTACTTTCCCGGACGAGCCCTTCACTAGGAGTACTATTACTACCACTACTAAAATGTATCAAAAATATCAATTATAAATATTTGTCCTGACTGACTGACTGACATAATAGACAAAACATAGCCAACAAACCACTAGCTGTAGAGTGTTGACATTTTTAGGGTATTATATATTTTTTGGTACTAAGAAAGTAATTCCTGAAGCAATACTCCTGAAATAGAGTAGCGTATGTTGAAGTTTGTATGAAGATAGCTTCACGCGGAAGAAGGTGACAAAACAAAAGGTAGCAAAACGCGCGTGACTTTGTCTGCGTAAAATTATCGAAATTCAATTCCCACTATACCCGTTTAAGTGTTGAATTTCTTTCTTTATACACCTGTACGCATCAAAATAAATAAACCCTGAAAATTTCAAGTTTTTACGACCAGTGAGGACATAAATTCTTATAATTGGTATAGATTAACTGCCAGACGTATAACAGTAATGACAGAACCACGAGAGATGTTATTGCCGATGACTGTACATGTTTTCACTGTGGGAAAACTTAAACAGGTTTCAGTCATTATCTCAAGCCTGCCTTAATCTTTGAAGTACTAGGAGCCCAGACTATAGATTTTACTGTTCCTATCTTTCAAAAGAGCCAGTGAATTCTTATAAGTTGAAATTGCGAAGACACAGTGGCTTTGTTCGATATAGAGAAACTACCGTTCAACATTATGATAAAATCAAAAAGTACAATAAAACGAAGTATTTACTCAACATCATCATCAAAAATTCATAGCCCAGATATTAATCTTATATATAATAATCTAGTTTGTTATCAAATAAAATACCTACCCACTAATTTCATACCCAAAATAATTGTCTAAAAACACGCAACAACGACTCAATTTTCCCCGCTGAAAATGCTTCCCTTTTCCATAAATAATAAAGTGATACATACCAACCTCTTTCAAATCCACACTAGCATATTCGAAATAAGAAGTAAACACAAAACACGCGCGTTCGAAATTTGAAATAAATAGTGGTGATTTTAAGTGAGGTTATTGTTTAGTGAACGATTTTGATTCGATTGCAATGACCGTATCGCGCAACCGCGTGCTTAATGATCGAGCTCCCGCGGCCGACTGACTGAGCTCCCAACCCGCTGGGCACGAGTGTTGCTAGCTTACCCCCTAGATTTTATGCTTTGTGTAAAAGTGGGTTAGTTTTCAGATAAAGCTTTGAATTTAGAACGGCTAATGGCTACAATCTTAAGTAAACTATTGATGTTCGTGTAGGTTATCGTGATCAAAGCGTCCTTCACAAATTTTAGTTGTAAAATTATGAAAATTATACTCAGCCACGCATAAAGCTATTTTTTGTAGGTACTGTACAGAATTCGGTTATAATAAATTGAGAAATACAGCTTAGTATCCATGAAAACTAAACAATATAGAAATATAAGTATAACAGAATGTCACCAATACAAATGACATACAATCTCTATTATAGTATTAAAAGTGAATTTAAACTATACATTTTTAATCGAATACTGCTCTAGAAAATGTACCTAGGATTTACGCATTTAAACCTAGCGTACTAATCTAATATGCTCATATATCTAGTATCTAATCTAAATATGCTCTGCAAAGAAAAATCTCCCCAAGCTTCGGGAGATTTCCCGTGTTCCCGTGACCCCGAATCCTTTGTGCGTTCACAGTATGGCAGTATTACTACTCTCGTATTCTGTGGTGCCTCTAGAGGTATTGGGTGTCTCTCTCTCACTCGTGATTCTTTCTCTTACCATTTGTTGAACAAATGAGTCGTTAAGCAATAATTTATCAATTTCGATGATTTATGGTAGATAATTGCTAGGTTTTGGATGTTGTATGTACAGAAACGAATAAATGAATGAATTATAGGTATTAGTAAAGTTTTCAAGATTTCAGTAATCCCAGGCGCGGTATAGATAGAGACGATAAGAGATAGCGTAAAATGACCTATGAAATAATTTTAAAATACGATTTAAAATTGTAGAAACTGCTTTATAATTATCGTAAATCACATACTAACAAAGCCTGGACGTGCCTCAAAATACCCTTTATACACATCTTTAGTGACCTCCGCACGGTATTTAAAGGGTAGCTACCGTGCACGGAGTTGTCCATGGGTATGCAACACGCGTCGCAAAATTACGGCAATTAATTAATTTAAACATCAAACGCGCGAACATGAAATTAAATTTTGAACTGGCAACTTTGTTCGGGATTCAAATTTAACAATACTGATGCCAATGAAAAGTTTGAAGTACCAGGAGTACAGGAACGCCAGATGGTAGCCGAATTAGTTTCGGAATTTAAACTTTCTTTAGCATTTGTAGAGGTCGCTACGCCGTCGTAGCGCCCGGTAGACTATCGTAGATGATGTGTAGCGCGTAACTGAAATATTTTACAAAATTATTCATTCATTTGACGACTGATGTGGCGCGGCGGGCGAAAGTCCGCCTGCGACGCAGAGGTTGCGGGTTCGATTCCCGCCTTGGGATAAATGTAGGTACGATCTGCAAATATTTATTCCGTGTGTTCTGGGTATTTTCTATGCATAATAAAAAATATGTATCCATGTAATGTCTATCAGTCATCTAGTACCCATAACACAAGCTCTGCTTAGCTTGGGGCTAGATGATGCTGTGTGGATTTATTCTTCGTCTCAATGGCTGGTTATATTAGTTTGGGTACTCCATAGGGTAGCAACTTGTATGGCCTTATGCGCTGTTTTTTTAGGTCTGCTCGATAATCTAGAAGAATCTTAAAATCTTTGTCCTGACTGACTGACATATAAATAACATACAGCTTAAACCACTGGTCGTAAAGAGTTGAAATTTTCAGGATATATTTGTCTTAATGCGTAGAGGTGTACCTACTAAGAAAGACATTCGCAGAATTCAACCTTAAAACGGGTATAACGGGATTTCATGTTTGTATGAAAATAATTTCTTGCGTTTTCACTAGTAATGTATACAATCTTTTTGTATTTTTTGGTAGATCTTGTAAATTTAGGTTTCACCACATAAGGCAATAGAAATTTACCTAAAGCCATATAATAATGGATTATAGATAATGGTACGGAACTCTTCGTACGCGAGTCCGACTCGCACTTGGCCGGTTTTTCTTCTATCAGCCATCACAGCTCAGTTTGTAGTAGGTAGCCCTGCCTTCTGCGCTGCGCTGTGATGTGATAAACTCCACATATACAAAGTATTGCCTCGCATTTCACTTACACAGGTGTTAAGTCTCTAGGCATCATGTGCCTGTAATTTTACTAGTAAATACACGCTTTAAACTGAAAGACAACAACGCTCCTAGGCGACAGAAATAGGCATGACGGGTAATGAGATGAGATGATGAGATTTAGCAGTAACATTTAACTTCACATATTTGGCCAAACTATGTCAATTTGCGTCCTCCCTTAACGTAGGGTAATTTTCACACAATTTCCTTGGAGAAACTTAATCCTTTGACCATAGTTTCCCAACATTTACGCTGAAATTTGTTGAAGCACTCGTGACGTATTTGTTAAAGACAAATAGTCTGTTTTTACAGACTTTGTACAAACTATGGTATAAACAAACTAGGCGTGAGTATATACTATTGACATCTATCATAAACCTTAATACTGCGGAAAAGTGTTGCATGCATGGCCCTAATCATTATTATAATATTAAAATAAATTAATCATAGATAAAATTCATCAATGCTTTGTAGAAATTTTCTCAGATGCAAATTAATTTATAAAATAAATCAAACAACGATTGTTTCAGAAATGCTACTACAATAATATTGATTTTCCAAACGACAAAATTCAAACATTTTTTTGGTAGATTTTATGAAAACATCATTTTCATAAAATCTGTAAAATAATGTTTAAATGTTACATATTGACTTAAACTACTAACTTTAACTACTACTAAATTAACAGTATTACCTTTTACTATTATGTTTTTTTAGATCATTATCTAATAATAAACTATATTCATATTTATTATAATATAATAATAAGACAGATATTTCGTTACCTAAATATTAAAAGCTTCGTTTATATGTGCAAGCAATTTCTAAGGACCCCGATTTAGAAACTCTGCCCTTACAAGGGTTGATAGTAAAACAATACGGAGAAACTGTCGAAAAGTTACAAGAACCTTTTCAACTTAGTCAAATGTTGGGAAACACAGACATTTTGTGTGTAGATAAGTTTGGAGTTACTGCGTGCACATTGCGGAGGAACCTGACAGGTGATCATCATCATCATCATCAGCAGCCTGAAGAAGTCCACTGCGATCCAATATCGTCGGTCCATCAAAAGGGGGGTGTTCTTAAGCTGTCTTCCAGTTTGTGTTCGCCATTCTTTATTTCCCAGCGGTTATCGGTTCCAGAACTATATGGCCTGCCTATTGCCACTTCAACGTACTAATACGTAATTCTTCACCATACGAGCCCTTCACTAAGGTTCCACCACTTTATTTACCGTTTTCAGGAGTAGGCATCTTCCATAGTAAAACTAGGCGTAAATATTTAGTGCTATATTACTTACAAGCGGCTCGTCCCAAGGCGGGAATCGAACCCGCAACCTCCTGCGGCGTAGGCGGATATTCTCCCGCCACTCCACATCGGTCGTTGATAATAAAAAAAGCTACTAGCAATATCTTATCAATGCAAAAGACAAAACACAGGGTAACTGTTTAAGGGTACACCAAATTTATTAGTAACAGGGTATATTTATATCACATTGTATAAGAATCTTTGTCCTGACTGACGCGCGCAACTGCGTCCACGTGATGGTATTTTCATACCAACGTCACCCTCCTCTGTACCTACCCGTTTAGGGGTTGAATTTCAAGAATTCCCTTCTTAGTACATCTCTACGCACTAAGACGAATATACCCTGAAAATTTCAAGAGTCTACGACAACGAGAGTTGTTTAGGCTGAGCGTTGTCTATATGTTAGTCAGTCAGTCAGTCAGGACAAAGATTATTGAATGAATAAAAATACTTTATTGTACATATCGGCGTCAATCTCTGTAAATCTTTGTTTTAGTATTACGTTGAGGATATGACGTCACATCCATCAGTAGTTTTAGCCATGTAATAAATTTTAGATAAATTATAAATTGATTTTAAGAATAACTGTGTAATTCTTAAACAGTTTTTTGGTTATATTTGTTAAATCGCGGATGTTACGTTTCCTCGACACATCCTATTCGTAAAAACATGCAAGCGCAAAATTACTTTATACCTATTTAATTCTCTAAAATAATTCCTGCATTTACGACGAATTAGGAAATAACTTTAAACTTAGCTTAAATTTAGAAGTAATTATTATTACTTAATTAGAATTTAGTTGTCATTATTTGATTCCTATATCCGCTTTTACTTACATCCGTCAACCATTAAATAGTTTTATGATTAAGTTGTTATGGTTAAAATTTATGTTATATTTAATATTGGTTTTTGAACATTTTTTACTAATTTTAGTTATTTATTTAAGCTATTGTCTAAAATAAGACGCTTTGTCGTTCTTCTTGTTATGCCGGTAATATAAAGCAGTGCGCGCAAGCTTAGACCCAGTTGTAACTCGACCGTTGTACCGTTCATTTTAAAATTACACTTAATTGGTATCTTCAAAGTGCGTTTTAACGTTTTACCATGGAGGATAATAACAAGCCTGGCGATACGTCGCCGACATACACCTTACAATCTAACAAACAGAAAAACTTACAAAAACAAATAAATATGTATATGTTTAATGGGCGGTCTTATCGCTAGTAAGCAATTTCTTCCAGACAACCTTGAAGAAGATTGGCTGAGGTGCACTTAAAAATAAAAAATCTTAAAATAGCTCAAAATAAATAAATATTACCTTCACAAATAAACAATACCTAAAATTAATTAAATTAAATTGTTATAATTGGTATATTATAGATTTCCAACAGTATACACTAAATCTTGGTCGAGCGTGGTACGTACCTGGTCCGACACGCCCTTAGCCAGTTTTTATTCAAATTGAAATGGCAACCCTACTTCAAAATACATTAGCATTAAGGATTTATCTGTAACTAATGGTACCAAAAGATTTCATTTAAATCTGTTGCGAGCTGCTACTAATGGTTTACGATAATAAACGTTTTTGAAGTAAAACTTCTTATGCGACTTCCAACAACGTTGCGTTAAACGTTTAACGCTACATTGGAGGGGGTATGAAAGCACTGTACGTTCTCTCTTTTTCTCATAGCCAGTTACGTTTCGTATATTAAAGAAGTTTTACTCCAGTCGTGTGGTCTAAACAAATAATAATAATAATGCTGGACTATCCACACAGCATCATCTAGCCCCAAGCTAAGCAGAGCTTGTGTTATGGGTACTAGATGACTGATATACTTAATACAATACATTACATATGTAGATATTTTTATTATACATAGAAAACACCCAGAACACCCGGAATAAATATTTGCAGATCATGCAAACATTTATCCCAAGGCGGGAATCGAACCCGCAACCTCCTGCGTCGCAGGCGGACTTTCGCCCGCCGCGCCACATTGGTCGTCTAAAGCACACTCGTTTGTCTTATTTTCCCGACGTTTTGGCTATGGGGCAGAGGCAGGGGCGGGCAGAGGGCGGAGAGGGATTTTTTAGAGATAATATCTCTAAAAAAAGGTTGTGTCAATAAAAATGTCCACAGATCTAATTAAAAATATTTGAATTGACAAGCCATGTAAGATACTTGCGTTGCTGTGTTCCGGATCTAATCTGTGGTTCCGGTTACCAAAACTAGTATAGTAGGTATCTATATCTATAACTATCTTATCTGTGCCAAAACTAAAAAAAAAAAATTTTGTTTTATAAAAATCTTTTTTCAAGACTAAACCCTGATAATTCGATAGTAGAGGATAAAAAATAACATGATACGGCCTTTTTCCCTGATTGAACCATCTCGCTTGGGTCCATCCATCATATACGGACGTTTTCATTATACTTACCTACTTCATGTGGAAATATCGCTTTTCATTTCAAAAGGTCTTATAATAGAGATTAAATGTATCCGAATATAGATTTTGACGTATGTTTTCTTCTTTAAAAACAGGAACAGTCTTAGAACTTTTAATTCCCAAGCACGGTAGACATCCTCATCTAGTACAGACTCAGTCACACTCAGTACTCACTCAGTAGTCACTCAGACTCAGTAGTAGGAGGATGTCTAAGGGGGGTAGTTAGAGGTACGTCAAACATTACACAAATACCTACATTTTGCAGTAGTTAGTATTCCATACGTGACAGGTTGCAAGCCCATCCCCGCTTTTAGAATACTAACTGTTTTCCTCACGGTGTTTTCCTTTACTGTGTAATACATTTTTCGAATAAAAAATCCATTGGTTCACGACTGGACTCGAAGCCACGACCTAAGGATCAGAGGGCAGGGTCAGTCCCACGGGTAGGAGGGTATTCCTACGCTTCGTCTTCCGCTTCGTAGTCGCCATTCGAGAACTTTTATTCTCCGTGGTTATTACACCACACAACCTGCCACATCAACTGGCTGATTCTGAGAGCTTCATTACAAAATTAAGAGGATAAAGGTACTCTAGCGATGTTACTAGTTACTAGACTATTGCATAAGTACTAAATTTATTGTATAAGGTTTGAGGTAATTCAAGCGAAAAGCAGATCTAATAAGCCTACTAGTGACATCTATTGTGCAAATACAACATTATATTAGACTATTATAGTGAGATCTATTGTCGAGTAGCGGAACTTCTATGAACCATAGATTCCCTAAAAATATAATGAACGAAACTAGCTTTTAGTCAATAGATAGGTAGATGGTACCTATTCATTCTGTATTAAATTGAAATAAATGACAATTTAATTTTTATTAAAAGTACTAAGCATATTTTTATATAAGTTTGATTTTTAGAAGGGAACTAGTAGGCGTGATCTCGATGTAATTTCAAATTTTTAAGTAGGTATAATTATGCAGGTAACTAGAATTGAATTTGAAATAACTAGCAGTTTGCGTGATTTTATAATTTTTTTATAAGGGTAAGGTGTGAATTTGATCTAAAAAACATGAGCCGCCGAGTGACGTTATTTCCTTCATTTCATTGTTGCAAAAGCAAGCAATATCTGCCCAGCAGCCAGTGCTGCCACTATCGCCCTTTCTAAGCTAGATCCGGCATTATTTAGAGTGCTTGAAATCGTTTTCATTGCTTTATTCCAAAAGTGAAATCCAACCTTTCTAGTAAAAGTGATGTTTCTTGCATGGTGTACAATAAAGAATTATCACCTACACAAAATAAAAATTCAGCTTTGTAATAAAGTGTGTTGTTTTGAGAAAAAAATCTGAGATGACTCTTTATTCAGTGCACTCGTGGGTACCTAAGTACATATTTTTCAGAATATATGTGCTACATCTAGCCTTCTTTAGCTTGTCTAACTGTCCTTTTTCAAAAACCAAGGTGGCAGCACTGCCTACCTATGCTTCGCCTCCTTTTCCCTCTCCCCTCCCCTCTGTCCGCCTTCACCTCATTCTCTTCCATTTTGTATCGTCTCTTGTCTATATTTTTCGGATAGATCGTTTATGGTATGTGCCGTAGATAATTTTCTCTTTGGATGATTGTTGTGGTCTTTGATTGAATCGGTGAAAGAAAACAAAAATAACAGTGATAATTTACTAATAAAATGCTCGAAAATTCCAGGTTTTACTATACTCGTGAGCATGAAAAATTTTACAAATGGAGACGTGGACAGACCTTTGCCGTTGTTGCCTCTCTGCCAATTCAGAATACTCACTATTGGATGCTGAACAGAACATTCCGCAGAAGTTCCTGGAAATAACCACTATTGATGTAAGTTTGCATAATTTCTCTCATTTACTTGTACCTCTATTGAGCTAAGATCGTAGGTTTACGTAATTTTGTCAGTGTAGTACAAAAACAATAATTCTAACTTAGATGCTCATAACCTAAAAAGATGCGACTGTTTTGACCACTGAATGACAACCGGCCTGTGTCAACCTTTCATTAATTTTTCAGAGCTTGCTGTTTCATCAAGAAAGTGTTTTTTCAAGAAAGTACTAATTAGATCCGAAATTATAATAATCTCGCTGGCAAAATTTTACCGCCTTTTTCATTTAGCAGTTGTCTAGTTATTGAGGCTAATCTACATTAGTATTAAAATTTATTCTTTCCCTTCCAGGTCAAAATAGATGACGGCTTACCACAGAAACTCTTGCAATGACTGCTACACAGTCATAAAAGATCTGTAATACATTGTTAAAATGTATTCTTTCCCTTCCAGGTCAAAATAGATGACGGCTTACCACAGAAACTCTGCAATGACTGCTACACAGTCATGAACTCTGCATTCCAATTCCGAAAGCAATGCATCAAAATGGACACGGAGCTGAAAACCCAACTAAACCAGCTCCTGAGCCAATGCAATGAGGACAACATTGAAGAATTTGAAAACAATGCTGAAGAGGAGACCCAGGAGAACCTAGACATAGAATTTGCCAATGACCCAATGAAACAACTTGAGGCGATCATTAAAAAAGAACCGATGGATAAAGATGATGACTACTATTATGTTCTAGTTATAGACAACCCAAAAGACAAAGAAAGTACCGAGGATATACTACCAGCTGATGTCAAGGTCAAATGTGAAACAGAGAAAGAAACAATGGTAATCAACGAACCAATAGATCTTGATATTGTGCAGCAGAGTAAGAATGAAATTGAAATCAAACTCCAGAAAGAAGGAACTGAGGTACAGAATCATACAGCAGCGGACGTAGAGCATTCTATGGACTCTTTCCTGATTAGAAATGCCATTTCAGCGAATGTACCAGCTACAATTCTAGAAAATGAAGAAGAATATCAAGATGATGAAAACGATGGTATTACAGAATTTAATGGCAACCAAAACATGGTTGACCTGACTGAGAATAATGAAATACAAATCACTGATGAACAAAGCTTGATAAAGATACTGACGAGTGAAGATTTTGATGAAGACATTTCTGGTACAATATTCTTGAAAAGTAATGATGGTATCAGGTTTATTGCTGATGGAGAGTTGGTGACAAATGATGATGATCAAGATGAAGATGCTCCTGAAGTTATTTACTATGATGCTGACAGTGAATCCCAGTTCCAGATGGTGAAATATGGTGGTTCAGAACTAGTTATAGAATATGCTGATGATAGTAATCAAATAGCCACCGTAACAAAGTCATTCCCCTGTGAATGCGGGGAGCGCTTTTCTGATTACATTGAGTTTCTGAAGCATCAGCATAAGCATAATCCAGCAGGAGACCATTTATGTAATCTCTGTGGTAAAGGATTTGAATCTGCAGAGATTCTAACCGGCCATATGATTCTCCATAATGTATCCGGTCTGCTCCTCCAATGCCCTTTCTGTGAGGCTATCATGAAACGAAGTGCTCTGACACAGCATATGAAATACTTACATAGTAATATCAAGCCTCAGTGCAATGTTTGCAGCAAAACATTTGCAAACCCCAACAACCTAAAACGGCACATGATGATTCACAGTGGAGTAAGGGAATTTGAGTGTGATCTTTGCCATAAAAGGTTCAGTCAGAAAATAACTATGCAGACACACCGTCTGACTCACTTAAACTCACAGCAATCAACATTTACCTGCCCGGGATGTGATGTTGTATTCCAAACTAAAGAAAGTCTAACTGAACACATTGAAAATAATGAATGCCCTAAGTCAAAATTTATGGATCCAGATACCAAAGATGAACTCATGAAAACTGTAAAGAAAGAAGTAAAGACTAGCCTAGGAAAGTTATTAGGGTATGCTTGCTCGTTATGCAAGAGAATGTTCTCGGTCGAATCTGCATTGGAGAGGCATTTTGAAACAACACACATAATTGATCCATCTGAGTTACTGTGCTCTGAATGCGGCGAAGTTCTTAGCTCCAAGAAAGAGATGGCGGCCCACATTGTGGCTCACGACAAACGTAAAATTGTAAAGAGATTTGAATGTTCTTCTTGTGGAAAAGGGTGTTCCAGCCAGGCGATGTTGTTAATGCATGAAAGAGTCCATACAAACGAGAGACCATATTCTTGCCAACTCTGCCCCCTGAAATTCAAAACAAAAACTCATCTACGAACCCACCAACTCACCCATACAAGGGAAAAGAAGTTTGGCTGTTCTGTGTGTATGAAATTCTTCGCACTGAAAGGTAATTTAGTGGTACATCTGCGTACGCATACAGGAGAAAGGCCTTATGTTTGTACTGATTGTGGAGATGCATTTATAGACTCTAAATATTTGAAGAAACACAAACAAAAGAAACATTCTGTGGAGAATGTTCCTTGGAATCAATTTCTGCAAGTGAAATATGAAGATGTTTCCTAAGTTAAAACCAATGTTTAAGATTTAATCTGATGTAGGGATTTAATCTCCTTATACCTATGGGTTAAGTGTTGAGCATTTATCAAACACTAGCTGACTCATGCCCACTTCGTTGGACGGTAAACATTTTTACTTTTCGTTTTTCGGGTTAATATAAGCCCTTAAAACTAACACTAATAAATAACGTGGCTTTCTATTGGCAAAATCATTTTCAAAATCGGTTCAGTAGATCCAGATATTACCCAATACAACCTCACAAACTTCACCTCTTTATAATATTAGTATACCTAGATATGGCTATGTACTAAAGTTTTTTAAATTAGAAGTTTTATGTTATGCAACTCCTTTTATTGTGAAACAGGTTTTGTCCTATACTTGTCTAGTTTTACGAGGGTTGGCGCTTTCGGCCCTATAAAGACAGAATCACATACCCTCGCCCCGTGTCACGACGCGTCAGAAGCCTATCAGTCCCACAGCAGCAGTCTATCAGCAGAAAATCAATCAATCTGCCCCCCGTTGCATCAAAATCCAGTCGCATGTGTAAACTATAATGCGACTAACTGTTTCTTGGCTAACAGAGTGCACGATTCTTCTGTAGATTTATCATTTACTTCGCGTGCAACTATTTTCATACAGACTTCAACCCTTGTGTTCACTCTTTGGGGTAGAATTACAGGAATTTCTTAGTACACCTCTATGCACCAAAACAAATATACCCTGAAAATGTCAGTCATTCAGGACAAAAAATATAAGAAGTAGTACATAAAGATTTATTAGAAAGAAGTGTTCTCTAAAAAAGGAATATTAAGCATGATTGTCATTTTATAAGACTTCTATACTACTATTTAAAAGCCTTACAGCTCTGACTAAAAGCTACTACCAGTAGCCTCTGCCTCTTGTGTTGTGGGTTCAGTCCCCACCGAGGACAAAATTTATATGTATAAGTTTTTATTCTGTGTCTGAGATAATGAAATATGTGTTAGGTGTTATCGATCATGTATATATTTACAAAAAAGTATTTATGTATTTTATCAGTTCATGGGTTCTCAAAGTTTGCTTACTTTGGGGCTAGATGCCGTTGTGAGAAGTGTTTCTCAATTTTTTTTCTATTGTATTGGATAATCAAGTATTTAGTTCTATGTTCCTAATTTACTCCCAAGTCATTACATGTATTATCTATACCTATAGTTACATACCTTATCACATAAATTTTTAAAGACTGTAATTTATGTACTTAGCATTAAAACAAGTCATAAAAGGTTGGGGATAATATTTAGAATAATTTATTTTACCTTATTTAGTAGAAAGTTCTGTCTGATCAATTTTAGTTAAATTATTTTTAACTGTTAACAATTTGGTAACAAATAAACAGTGTTTCTGTATTCCACTGTTAGACTGTAACCCTACTACTAGTAAACTCGGCGTAACCCCGAAATAGTGACTATTTTTTGTCTTTTTCAATCTTGTTTGAAACGTCCTGCTAAAAATTCTAACGAGTTTATTAGTAACCAGGGCATGTATATTCTGTACGCCTAGTATAGGTACCTAGTTTAATTTTATAACTTATGTGATAGGTGTTTATGACAATCACAATAAAAAAAATAAAGAAATAGTGTTTTTTAAGTAGGTATTCAGACACCAGTCCCAATCCCAAGGTGCGTGTCAAGTTTAAAGCTTCACATTGGATTTAGATAATAATAATAATAATAATGTTGGACAATCCACACAGCATCATCTAGCCCCAAGCTAAGCAGAGCTTTTGTTATGAGTACTAGATGACTGATTACATTACGTACATAGATATTTTTTTTATACATAGAAAACACCCAGAGCACCCGTAATAACATTTGCAGATCATACAAACATTTATCTCAAGGCGGGAATCGAACCCGCAACCTCCTGCGTCGCAGGCGAATATTCGCCCGCCGCGGCACATCGGTTGTCAATGTTTTTGAGAATGCTATAAAACTTAGTGAGTAGGTACTTAGGCACTGATAGTGCCTAAGCAGTTGGTATTTTAACATTTTTATTTGCTGCCTGTACTTTTTTCCAAAATCTGTGAATGCAGTTCAGAATATCTCAAATAGTTACAGATGGTCTCATATATAAGAACGTTTTCCTGTAACTATAACGGAGAAGGTACCTACCTATATGAAATCAGAAATGTGGAAATCGGTAGAAGAACCAAGGTTATCGACATAGCTCTCAGAATCAACAAGCTGAAGTGGCAATGGGTAGACCATATAGCTCGTAGAACTGACAAACGCTGGGGAGTAAAGGTTCTCGAATGGCGACCACAAATCGTAGGACGTCCTCCTACCCGATGGACTGACGACATTGTTAGAACCGCGGGAAGTCGATGGATGGAAGTGGCTTAGAATCGTTCTTCTTGGAAACGTATGGGGGAGGCCTATGTCCAGCTGTGGACAACTACAGGCTGATGATGATGACCTACCGATATGTTCATACTGCCCCCCGTCTCGAAAATCCAACCTGTATAATTGTGCGGGTGAAGTTCTTCATATAAAGTTAACTCCCGCTGTAGCGGTTAAATTTCATTCTTTCTTAGTGCACCTCTACCACAGATTAGATAAGTACCTCTACGCAACAAGACATAGGTAGGTACCAACCCAAATTTCAAGTCTCTACGACCAGTGGTCTAGGCTGTGCTGTCTATAGGTTAGTCATTTATCAGCAGGACAAAGGTTATAGTTGATAGGTAGTATACAATAGATTATCTTTGACACAAAAGGTTTACAAAAAAGTAAAGTAAAGTTGACAAGATATAAATAGAAAAATATGTGGATTTTTTATTGCTCGCTACCTACTGCTTGTTTCATATAAAAAACAAGGTCGGTAGGTATATGTACTGATATCAAGACATTTTAACTCAACGTACTTGCTTGATATCTCTAAAATTGCCTTGAATAAGTCTGTAGGTATGTATTTTAAGTTCTAATTCAGACATAATATTAAAATTGCTAATATATTCATGATAACGCCATCTATCAACGTTAACAAATATTTATATGCCATATTTAATACCATTTGGCATTGCAGAAATCCAGAGTTGTTTTATTTCAACCGTGAGATGGCGCTTATGGTGTTCTAACTTCTAGTCTGTGATGGTGATGCTTCTTTACGTTTATGAGAGCCTGGTACGGATAGCGCTATTTGAGCGTCAAGAAACTCTACAGCGCAGCGCGCGCAGTTAATGTGAGTCAAATGACAATAAAATGAGTGTGTATATTATTACATAGGTAGTTGAGCACTGACCACTTCAGAAAATAATTTCTGTCGCCCGCCATTTTTGCTTGCAATGCAGTTTACAATATTTACATATTCACATCGTCTTTATTTTCTTTTCTGTCATCTTCGGAAAAAACAGGACTTATTCATTTTAATTGTTTTCCTAGTGTTATTTTAAGTTTTGGTCTGTAATTTCGGTGGTATTTTAACCCACATTACCTACCTACTTGAGGTTTTACTTAGCACAAGTGAAATCAATTGAAAATTATGAAAGTGTTCTAAGTGGCCTCCTGATTTTTTCCTTGAGTTTTGAAGAAAAACGCCATTTTTTTCTTCAAAATCAACTTTACTTTTTTTTACCGACTCGACTTGACTATAGACAACATACTTACCTATTTACCTATTCCACTTGACATTGGTAAAATTGCAATATACATGCCACAATAAAAAAATATATATATACCTATTAGGTACCTACCTACATCGTTTTAAACTGCCTAGCACATCTATTGGGATTTGGGAATTTGGGACTAGGATCGCGGGAAGTCGGTGGATTGAAAAAGTTCATTTACCCATACGTGCCCATATATACCAGAAATTTTACGTACTATTACAATCTGTGAAATTACGTTTATTTGGTTCAAGAGTTTATTAACCTTTGGTTGTCAAAGGTTGTTCGGTAATCAGTCGCATCTCTAGTAGCCAGGCAGCTGGCTCTTAATCTGATCTCAGTCAAGTCCACCACAAGTCGTCAGTAATAAAATTTCTTTTAAAGTAGGAAGAAGTTGCATTTACCCCGTCCAAATACTGCCCACAAATACCAGGCGCACATAATCTCGTAAGCAACTCAACTGACTCAGTGATCAGTACGTCTACCATGAGTTTTCACAGAAAAAATACCACTATGTACTCTATAATCGTATCGAATTATGAGTAAGTATTATATTACGTAAGGCCAATCGAAGGAAGGGTAGGCCTACGTGGAACTGTTACCACACTGGTACTTCTATTCTCAATTTCAATTTCAAAAATAGCATTACTGAACGAATTCTGTAGCATTGATAGGAGTGTTATCTTGCAAAGTGAAATACCTACCTATATCGCGCTAGACTCGAGATATTTTTTCCTATTGGTGTGTGGAGAACAAGGTTAGATTGATTCGGGCTCCTAGGACCAATAGATGGTATTCGAAAGTAGGTACCTATTTCGTAGTAAATCTGTGAAAACATCTTAGGCGCGAGTCAGGATAGTTCGTATTTAGCTCAATAGATGGCGCTATATCACAGTTATTATGTGGCTAGCTAGATGGCGCTACATGTGTAATGTTGGAATTTGTAGACGAAAATCCGTCAAATAAGCGATGTCTTCATTTGACAGAACGAGATAGGCTTTTGGCACTGCCATAAAATTATTAGCACAAGTAGAAGTGATACATTTATTTTCCACTATATGTATAACTACTTATCTAATCTGTGATATGGGTAAGAAAGGAGTGACTACTGAGATGACGGACGATAGAGGGAAAAAACCTGTTGTGCCGACTACACATACACGGGGCTAAGGGAAAAAAACTAACTAAATATGAACTAGAAGACAGCATTTTGTCACGTTGCACATCTTAGCCCTGTTGGACTATATAAATAAATAAATAAATAATGCTGGACAATCACACAGCATCATCTAGCCCCAAGCTAAGCAGAGCTTATGTTATGGGTACCTACTAGATGACTGATATACTTAATACGACACATTACATACCTATATAGATATTTTTTATTATACATAGAAAATACCCAGAACACCCGGAATAAATATTTGCAGATCGTACAAACATTTATCCCAAGGCCATGGACCATATCGTCGGCTTATTGCTAGAAGTCATTAAGCGACAAATCTAAAAGTGTGGGAAAACGTATTTGAAGTTTTTTGAGTTTCATTATTTACATTATTAATATTGAATAATGACTATGCAGGTGTCATAGCGTCGAAACTAGAAGAGCTACAAATAAATGGGTTTATGATTATTGTAGAGCCCATCCAGACAAATGCGCCGATCTAATAAACGTAGTTAGTGACTTTTTGTAGTTAATGACTTCTCACAATAAGCCGACGATATATCGACCATGCAAACCCGTAGTTTAAGGTTATTTGCGTAGTGAGTTCACGGTGTGTAGTAGTGATGTGATTTCTTTCAGTAACGAGTTTTTTTATCTTGATTAAGGCTCACACTGCCCCCCAGTAAAATTAGGCGCAAGTCTGCAAGTCATACCGTTGCAACACTGACCACGTTTTAATAGATTACACTGAAACAAAAAAAAATATAAGTAGGTATCACGACTTTAATCCCTAAGTACGGTAGTTCCTTCTTCTGTTAGTACTAAGTGTTCTTCTGTTAGTACTTACTCAATTGTGTACAATTTGTGTGGTTTGGGGATGTATAAAATATACATTTTTAGATTATTGAGAGGTATGGTGTATAACCCGCGAGTACTAATGCGTGTGGGGCTGTATGTGCCAAATAACTACATACGCGCGCGGCGACACAAACTCCTTCTGGTTCCAAAAGCATGGACTAATTTACTCAAAGAAGCACCTATGACAAGAGCACTCTGTCTTATTAATAAATTATGCGAAGAGGATGACTTTGACCTTTTTGTGGTTTCATTGACGAAATTTACAGAAAGAGCTTTAATGTTGTTTTAGGATAATAGCTATAAGAAGTTGTTTTACAATGTCAATTTAGTTTTTACTGTTAGGGCATTGTAAAAAGAAATAAATAAATAAAATATTTTATTTTCTTTCTTTTACTCGAGATTCTTCAAAGATATCTAAGGGGGATAGTCAGAGGTACGTCCAGATAGAACTTGGTACATACCTAAATTTTTGCAATACATTCATAGTTGGTATTCCATACGTGACAGATTGAAAGCCCATCGCCGCTGCTAGAATACCTACTAACTGGTTTCCTCACGATGGTCCTTCGCCGTTTGAGAGTGGCATTGAGCCAGTGGCATTGCGCACATACTGGAAAAATCCACTGGTGCACGATTTGAACCTACGACCTTAGGACTGAAAAAAAGGTAAGTACATTGAATACCCAACAGTCGCATTTATCATGATCATCAACCTATGTTAATGACTGGCGTCATATCTCAGTAGTAGCTTAACCCTCTGCGCTGTAGGTTGTGGGTTCGATATTTTTTTTATTTTAGTAGTAGTTAGTAGAGTTCTTAGTGAAGAGGTCGTTCGAGTAAGTACTACCAACATGCCTATTTCTGTCGGTAAGCAGCTTGCAGTGTTCCAGTTTGAAGGGTGTGGGTTCCGGTGAAATTACAGGCACACAGTGCCTCAGGTTAATGGACGCAGAACAGTGCATCGCGATACTTTCCACTAGTGATGAAAAACACCAAGGGAAGGTCCGCAGAATTTTATTGCATATACATACACGTTACATACCTTTTCACCAAGAATCTTACATCGTGTATCAGTATAGACAGTTAAAGCCATAACAGCAATGAGGATGAACAGAACTAGGTAAGTCTTCATAATCATGATGGAAACTGAGTCGTCTTAAATTGAAACCTGAAAAAACATGATTAAAACACATATAAAATAACCACTTCCGAATACTCTAGGAACGTGTAAAGTTACCTACAACAAGGTCTTATATATTTTATAAGACCTTGTTGTAGGTAACTTTACACGTTACCACTTGGCTGACAGTCAAATATATCCTACTAATATTATAAACACGAAAGTTTGTAAGTATGGATAGATGGATGGATGGATGTTTGTTACTCTTTCACGCTCTAACCAGTGGACCGATTTGGATGAAATTTGAAATAGCCATAGATTGTAACCTGGATTAACATATAGGCTGCTTTTTATCCCTAAAAAATAACGGGAACGGGAAAAACTGCCACGCGGGCGAAGCTGCGAGCAGCCGCTAGTATACTTATAATACAATATACCACACAGACAGAGAAAAAACCTCCTATGTTCGTCACACAAATGCTTGTTTATAAGTATCATAACCATCAACAATCATACTGAGCTGTAAAACTTAAAAAAATATATTTGCACAAATAAATAATTGCCTACTTACTTGTTCGACCGGAATACCTCAAATGATATTTTTGTGGAAAAAATAACTTATATACCTACATAGGTACTATTACTAAACTACTAAAACGCTTGGGAATTCGTCCGCGGGAATCTATTTTCATACAAACTAAACATACCCTCGCTGCACCCGGTTAAGGGGTTGAATTTCAGTAATTCCTTTCTTAGTTTTCGCCTATGCATCAAGACAAATATACCCTGTAAATGTCAAGTCTCTACGGCCAGACTCTCAAGTCAGGGTAGGCCTTTAGTCCATATTCTTAGGGGTAGGCTGTGCGTATGTCAATTGTCAGTCAGTCAGGGCGATTTTTTTATAATTGGTATACCTAGATTCGTTATCTGTTCCAGTTTTTTACATACTGGTAACGTATCACCATACCTAAACTCTAGTTTATATTAATTAGGGTTGTCACTTCAGAAAGAAACAAATTATTATATCAATGCAAGCTATCTACCTACCACCTACCTACTGCAATATGGTAGGTAGGTGGTAGGTGTGACGCTATAGGTACCGACTCGGTGGAAGCGCGTCCCGTGAATCATTGGGTAATGTAGCGCGGAATGTAGCGTGAGAGTAGTTGATACTTGAACTTTTACCCGAAGAAAAGAAACAAAATGTAGGTTTAATAATTATAACATACACGTAGGTATTCTAAATTGGTAAGAACTGAACAACCTTCATCTAGTAGACTCTGCATGTAACAACCGAAGGCCACGCAGAATGTTTTTACCCTAAACATAATTTTTTTACGCTCTTCATGATTTTACTTACAAATAACCTGATAGCTGTAACTGTAATATGTCCTGTATTTTGAAAATTATAATGGCTTTTGTTATATCTCCCTAGTTTCATGAAGTTTTCAGGTGGTATTTAGTAATAAAAGATTATTTGCGCAGAAATCACGTTTACTCAGGGGACGCCATAGATAACAATCGACTTTCAGACATTTTGATTGATAATCATAAATTAACCACAGATCATACATAACAGCTTACATTAATCCAGTACCTTTAACCGGAATAAACTCAAGCCACTTTTTAATCCTAAACATTACAGGAACTGAGTAATAAAAATACCAAACAGCCCTGAAACGTCTTGAATTGATGAGATAATGAGCAGAAGTCAGACAATAATAGTTGCCCCAATCTACAAAAGCGAAACTATTTGTGGTCGTTCGAGATACAATACAATCAGCTCAAATGTCAACAGGTTCATCACGAGAATACCTATATGCATTGACTAAGTAATAATTGATCATCGTAGTTGGTGTACATAGCAAGTCATTAGGGATGACTTTGTGGCTGCATCAAATAAGTGTACGACATTCCAGCGGATCTAGGTTAATCCTTATAATAATAAATTCTATTCGGACCGCCCTACCTCTTAAACTTTGCTTATGAAACAACTTACCGTCTATAAGTACTACAGTAAGTAGTTAATTATTTAATTTATAATTAGTGTTTACGAGTAATATTTATAACAAAATTATAAGGTAGTATAAATAAATGTATCAAATAACTAAAGTACCAAGGCGCTATGTACGCGGTAGAGGTGGCATGTGGCATGGCGAGCGAGTGGCGCTCGGTTGCTTTTGTTCTGAAGCCGACGCGCCTCGCCTCCGCTATTTAGGGCTGGTACTAGTGCACGTTTTGCTAAACATGTTTTTCAATGTGCAATAATGATCGTTATCTCAATATGGTACCTGACATCTGACTGAATCAAACCGTGGGCACATCGAGAATAATAGTCACACATCATATGTGAAAAGCCTACATAAGAGAAAAAATTTGGAGCAGTTGTCACACTAAATAATGATGACAATTATTTGATAGGATTAATTGTTCGCGTTTTTATACAAACTACATTTCCTGTTTACACCCATTTTAGGGATGACAGGTCAATAAAACCCATACTAACTTTTAAGTTGGGCTATAAGCTAACTAATTCTGCAAATCGCATCAACATTCATTTTATTTTGCGTGATGTGATGCGTGTGCAAACAAATGTAAAAGGAAACATATACCTATTTTTTTTAAATTAATTTCGTCTGTTGGTTTTTTTTTTGTTGGAACGAAGTTCCTTATCGCGCGTTGTGAAAGGGGGCTAGACGGAAAAAATTCTTACGAAAAGTTGTCACGACACTTTTTGCTATAGTAAGCTATTGTAAGCTGTGCGGCGTCGCATGTTTCTCTGTCTGTCTCTCTCTCTCTTATAGAAAGCAAGCCAAATATTTTCATTTCTATTTCGGATTGAACTTCGTTCCATCCGGGTGTCCCTTGACACCTCTCAAGTTTTTTTTTTAAGTACTATTAGCAAGATTTCAGAAAAATATATTTAATGTAACGTATGTATAAATATATTTAAGTAAATTTAATGCAAAAACATATATGTCATATATATATATGATATATATATATATATATATAACATATATATATGATTGAATATGTCCATGAGTATGTGTATCTTGGCCAAATAGTCTCCTTCCAGGCGCGACAAGAAAAAGAAGTGGCTCGACGCACCGAAAACGCCTGGAAGAGCTATTGGTCGATGAAATATCTAATGAAAGGCGAACTTCCACTCTGTCTTAAACGCAAACTCATGGACATGTGCATTCTCCCCATCCTCACATACGGTGCACAGACCTGGTCTTTGACACTTCAGCAAAGGTCCAAACTCGAGGTCTGCCAACGGGCTATGGAACGCAGTCTTCTAGGAGTTCGACTATCCGATAGAATCAGAAACTCAACACTGCGAGCACAAACCAAGGTTTTTGATGTGAGCAAAAAATCTGCACAGCTCAAGTGGGACTGGGCTGGCCATGTCTGTCGCATGTCTGACGATCGTTGGGCTAAGACCACAACTGATTGGGTGCCCAATGCAAGACGTCCGCGCGGCAGACCACCACGGAGATGGCGTGACGAGTTAGATGTACATCTTACAGACTGGTCCAACTTGGCCCTTGACCGAGAAAGTTGGAAAAAAGGTAGGGAGGCTTTTGCCCTGCAGTGGGACAGTTTAGGCTAAAAATAAATAAATAAATAAATAATAATGCAAAAACGACAGTAGCAGCCCTACGTAGAGCGGTAGAGCCCAAGCTAGGCGGGCCGATAACAATATCGCTGAGTGCGCGGGCCGCGCCGACAACGCTCCGCGCCTCCGCCGTCGCCACCCGGCCCCCGTTGAGCCCGTTGTGTCCGCCGCCTAATTTACTCCCTACTCCGTTGTTCTTCTGCGCGCCTGGTAGTTTCGTCGCGATGAGGTGGTGCTTTTCGTTCCTGCTTGTCTTTTGATATTATGATGGGGTAAAAGCGAGTCTTGCTTGCTGCTTGCTCGATAATTAAATTGGTACCTACATCTTCAAATTCAGATTATCGAAAAATTGTAAGTTGGTTGATGTTACATTCTGACCCTGGTTAATAAGTAATGTTGGACAATCCACACAGCATCATCCAGCCCCAAGCTAAGCAGAGTTTGTGTTATGGGTACTAGATGACTGATATACTTAATACAATACATAGATATTTTTATTATACATAGAAAACACCCAGAACACCCGGAATAAATATTTGCAGATCGTACAAACATTTATCCCAAGGCGGGAACCGAACCTGCAACCTCCTGCGTCGCAGGCGGACATTCGCCCGCCGCGCCAAATCGGTCGTCAAATAAACTCGGCGTAACGTTGAAAAAGTTACACCGTGTGTTGTCTTTTGCATTGACAGTTTTTTTTTTATACAATGCATGTGCTGATGAAACAAGCATATGACCCACCTGATGTTAAGTGGTTACCATCGTCTATAACAAAGCATTGCCTCATAGGCGTTTTTTAGGAACGTAACCTACAATACACTGTTCTACGTCCATCAACCTGAGGCATACAGGTGTTGAGCCTCATGTGCCTGTAATTTCACGAAGCACGTAGTAGAGCTCTTTGTGAAAGGCATTACAGGCACATAAGTCTTATAGTGACCCCGTCTTTTGATCCTAAGGGTCATGGTTCGATTCCGGTAGTGCACTAACGGATTTTTCTACACAAAAAAAATATATCTATATGTGTGTAATGCCAGTGCTGACGGTGAAGGAAAACATCGTGAGGAAACTACAGTTAGTATTCTAGTAGCATTGATTTACTTGCAACCTGTCATAAATGGAATACTCATCATCATCATTATCAGCCTGTAGAAGTCCACAGCTGGACGTAGACCTTCCCCACACGTTCCCAGGAAGAACGATTCTGAACCCTTTCCATCCATCGACTTCCCGCGGTCCTAACAATGTCGTCAGCCCATCGGGTAGGAGGACGTCCATACGCTTCGTCTTCCGGTTCGTGGTCGCCATTCGAAAACCTTATTCCCCAACGGTTATCGGTTCTACGAGCTATATGGCTTGCCCACTGCCGATTAAACTTGCTGATTCTGAGAGCTAAGTCGGTGACCTTAGCAAAACAATAAATGGAATACTAACTACTGTTAAATGTGGTTATGAGTCATATCTATCCATATCCCTTATATATCCTGAAAAAATCCTCAAAACTATTTGGTACTAAATGATCTGAGAGGATATCTACCGTGCCGTTTTTTCTTTCAAAAACACTTTCATAAAGGGTTCTCTAATACCTAGGGCTTAATTAAAACCCAAGCGACATTGAGCGTACAAATGAAGGTCTTCTTGGAAAACTTTTTCTTTATTAACTTCACTCAACTTGGATCGTCGTAAATTACCTAATTATTTTGGGTGAAAATGGTGAATTCTTAATTAAATGAAACCCACGACCTTAAATTTTATTTTCTCACAAGCTCGCGACTTTGTTCGCGTTTTTCATACAAACTTCATTCCCTTTCTGCTCCTGTTTTAGGGGTGACAGCTCAAGGAAACTCATACTAAGTTTTAAGTCAAACAATAAGCTAACGAACTCTGCAAATCCTATCAACATTCACTCAGTAGTTTTTGCGTGATGCGTGTACAAACAATATGTTTGTGTGTAATATGTTTCAGTATACTGAAACATATTATTTAGACAACGGTAATTACAAACATTAAAATTTATTTTAAAAAATTTAGAGTACCTAAGTAGGGTGCGAAAATAAATTTAAATGGATTATAGATTCCGCGAACTTAAAATACGCTACCTCGAATAACGTAGCATAGGCATTAGGAGTTCATGACAGTGTAGGAGTCGTTCTTAGAAACCTCTTGACTCTGGTGTTCAGCTGCATTCTCTCTTACACAATATGCGAATTCTAGAATCGAGTGGTTATGAGACAAGGAGACAAATCTTTTTGCTGACCTCTTATTTTGACTTCAAAACACAGATAACCTAACGGTGTGCGACGTCGGTGGCGGCGGCGCGGCGTGGCGTGAAATGCTTGTTTATAATTCTGATACCCTAGTAGTAATTGCTCTGAAATATCGATTCTTCTTCGGATGCGTCGGAATCTCGAGTGTGTTGGGTTGTATTTTGAATAAAAATCAAACATTTATTTCTCACCGGTCGTATAATATCAAAAACTTCTATACTTCTGTGCAAAGTAAGTACTTACATAATATATATAAGGTATTTATACCTTTTATACCTAGGTAGATAGAGTTGTTTTCTCTCCAAATGTCTATTTTATGTTTTTTCACTTTGATTTTTAGTTATGCTATTTTTTTAAGTGAATGAATTGGAATTGGATACGCTAGTAAACGTTAGTCCTGGCACTCCTCGCCGAGGACGACGCCTTGGATGAGGATGAAACTCACAAATACTACAGCGCAGAAGGGCGCTACTACCACAAACATAAAGGTTTACTCGTCTAAGGTTTGAGTTGACCCCAAACTCCATCAACTAACTACCTCTATCTACATTATCCATCCTTGTTCCTGATTGGCCTTTTATTAGGTACAAATTTTTCACAAATAAAACTTATTAAGTACCTATTTATAAACTAAAATTGTTTATAGATAAGTTTTTTTTAATCCTTGATTGACGTAGATTTGAGGTTTTACCACGAAACAAGCTGGTTGACCACCAGGCTAGCATAATATCAGCGAAGATTTGCCGAAATTCATCGCCATTTGTAACTTGTAACATTATAAGTGCAACTTTATAATCTGTGGTTCAAACGCAGATACGCGGTTTTACCACGGACCACGTTGGCTTACTACCAGGCTAGCATAACATTAGCGGAACTCTGCAAATCAATCACCAATGCGTCATAGTAACTATTAAACAGTCTGCTCCTGTACCATCATCGCAATTTCGCTCGCAAGTCGTCACAAAACTCGACGCGCGGTTTTACTCGGCGAGCACCCGTGTGCACGCAGGGCATTTCATAGGTTGACTTGCTACCAGGCTAGCATAACATTAGTAGAGATGTGCAGACTGAAATCCAGTGGAGTCGTAACCATGAATGACGAACCTAACTGCTTGCTAAGTTGCTACCTATGACGTGACCGTTAGCCTATCACAGAGACAGTAGTGTAGTGTGTGTTTGTGTGAACAGTAGCGGCGCGCGGCGGCGGCGGCAGCGGTGAGGGGGACGGCACGGAGCGGAGGGGCGATGAGCGCTGTGATGAATCGCCTGAGCTCCACTAATGTTATGCTAGCCTGGTAGTAAACCAACTTGTTTCGTGGTAAAACCGCGTATCTACGCGTCTTGTCTCTCAACAATCGTCGTCGTCGTCGCTCTTCATAATCTTGTAAGTTCGCCCCGAGCTGAATCGAGTTTTTTTATTATTGGTTACCTGAAAAAAAAAAAGAAAACATTTCAGACAAATATTTTAAATCACATTCAATTTAATAGTTAGTAGGTGTATAAGCTGGACAACAAATTCGTTTAAAACTCTTTACAAAATAAATTGTAAGCAAAATACAAATTGTTTTGGAATGTATGAACCCTTTCATTTAGATGCGCGGTTATGGCACGGAGCAAGTTGGTTTGATACCAGGCTAACATAGCATCAACAGAGCTCTTCTTAAAATTCATTACAATATCGCACCTTACTTCCAAACAGAAGAAAGACAACAGAAAAATAAATAGTTCGCCAGGAACTGACGAGAACGAGACGTGCCGGCCGAGGTATTTTTTATGCTACGAGTAGGTAGGTATGTTGGTCTACTGAATACACGTTGCTAAGTAAAAAGTAAAAAATCTTTGTAGCCAAAAAAAACTTAAATTTTCGAAAGTAAGGTGAGCTACGAAGCCACTAAAATTCTAATAAATAGGAGATCAAGTTTCAGTGGTTTTTAAAATTTTGATAATACCTTACAATCATAATACAAAAAATTAAGAATTTATAAACATTCCTTTGACACTGTTTTTTATGTGAGAGTTGAACGTGACTATCGTTGATAGCCCACTTGATTTTAAATGGTTACCATCACCTATATACCTACCTACATATCTACCTGAGGCATACGTGCCTGTAATTTCGCCTGCACCCGTACCCATAGAGTAACTTTTACTGGAGATAGAGGCATGGCATCATTCAGAGATAAATAAATAAATAATGCTGGACAATCCACACAGCGTCATCTAGCCCCAAGCTAAGCTGAGCTTGTGTTATGGGTACTAGATGATTATATTACCTATATGCATAGATATTTTTTAATATGCTTACCAGCAAACTCAACCACAAGTCAACAACAGACCTACCAAATTTTATGCAAATTGGATCAACGATTCCAAAGTTTATTTATTTATTTATATACATAATATAGACCTAACATTACAGATTACCTACTCCAAATCGTTATGTCTAGAACATTACTACAGAAAAGTTATCCTTGCCAAGCAAACATAGGTATACCTACACCTAGGTAGGTAGGTACACAGCCAAAAACCAGCCAAGTATTCTTTTCAGTATTGGAAGTTTTAATGAAAGAATAAAAATACAAAATTGTATGTGTGTTATCGGAGTAGGTAGGTATTATTCACTTCACTTGTGTCATTTTGAGCAACATGCAACACCCACTGGCAACTCAGCGCACGGTTTTAGTTAGGCCAGCATAAAATCAGTGAAGCTCTGCAAATATCCTTGGCTATATTGTACCACCACCACAGGATAGATAGGTGTAAGATGGTGATGAAGTACCTACTACAACCACAAAATAAATAATGTATACATATTTGTAAAGAACGCCATCTCTACGTTTCACTCTAAACTACGTTTTACGAATAAAAATAGTATGTAGGCTGGGTACGTGTCTGGTTTGATAACATCGTACCACAGATTAGATAACAAATAGACCAAAGTAACTCACTATACATAATTATTATACTATGTCAATATAAAGTACTATCACTCCAAACATTACATTGGAAATATTGTAGTCGGTGTTCTGACAGGTTGCAAGCCCATGGCCGCTGCTTGAAAAATCCCCTTTAGTTTAAATACTTTCTAACCGACTGCTTAAAAGTATATTGAAATCATAATAACATTACCTTTAAAATTTCAAAGATAAAATATTCAATTTGTTGCTCCACAATCGGATTAAAGGGGGCGGCCTGTTGTTTAATTTTAGCTAGGTAGCGGCTTTTAGTAATATTGTAGTAATATCACAAAGTTAGTAGGTAGGTATGTAAGTTTAACTAGACTACCATACCATCTAATTTATGTACCTACTTACCTACCTATAATATTTTTGGCTGGCTTACCTGCCAGAGTATTTACAATAAATTATTTATTTATCATCTACCATTTATAATTTTCGTCATTTTAATTGAGATGAATGAAGATCATCTCAGCATCCAAAGTCATGGTTAACATTGTTCCTCCACTTACTAGGAGCGCAGAAGATCGAAGAGGTGGTTTAATTATTTCAAAGCTGCTTTCGCACTTCATTCGTCGAACAACGGTCAAACGAAGTTAAATAACATTGATATTTTTTAAAAATTAAAACTGCAAACAAAACTCCACCTTAGGTAGTCAACAGAGCGTACACTCTTCTGTTTAGTTCTATTGTAGGTGGCTATTCTTATTTAAACCAAAGTAAGCTCTATATTAATACGAACAGAGACCAATACCGATTGTAATTATAAAAAGAGGTGTAGCAATCCGATGCGCAAGCGCCGCGCCCCTTTGTGACATCATAGTGACGCACACCTTCGTTATTCAACTTCCTACCGCGTTATGTTCGCCTAGTAACATGCGCACATTTCGCGCAAGAGTAGCGCGTTCATGCGCACCAAATTCGTGCAACATGCGCGCGCGCACCGATCTTGAAGTAGAAAACGTGTTTTGATGGAACTTTGAGACATCTTATTTGAAACCATATGACTATGAGATAGCGTTTATTTTTGCGTAAGAGTGCGCACCCTCCTTGTCCCGCACTGTCTTCGTGCGCTGCGCATCCAACATCCAACACAAAACGGATTACGAAGTTCTGCGCCGTGCGCGTTGAATAAGCGCACGCGCTGTGCTGTGTGCTGTGCTGTATTCAATAAATAAATAATGTTGGACAATCCACACAGCATCATCTAGCCCCAAGCTAAGCAGAGCTTGTGTTATGGGTACTAGATGACTGATATACTTAATACAATATTATATTACATACATAGATGTTTTTTATTATGCATAGAAAATACCCAGAACACCCGGAATAAATATTTGCGGATCGTACAAACATTTATCCCAAGGCGGGAATCGAACCCGCACCCTCCTGCGTCGCAGGCAGACAATCGCCCGCCGCGCCACATTGGTCGTCAAAATAAATACCATGTACCGTCGATAAACAAGTAAATACAAATACCCATACAATAAGATACAATACAAATACCCGTCCGAGAGAAAATGTAACTGCGGAGAGATAGGTACAGAAAGAAAAGATAGAAAATACATTTATTTGACATACACACACATATAGCACACAAAACGGACTTAAAAACAAACAATAGGTAGTAGGAAAGCTAGATTATAGAAAGAATAAACTAAATTAGCAAACCAGAAAACAGGCAACCTAGCATCTAGCATTTAACAGTGGGTCCCAGTTAGTCCGGTGCCAAAGATTATATAGGTATGCACGTACCTTTTTTTATGCTACTGCTTATGAAACAAGCATATGGCCCACCTGATGCTAAGTGGTAATCATCACCTATAACAAAGCATTGTCTTGTATGTCATCCACGTTCAGTATTTGCCCTACAATGCACTACCCTGGACGCGTAAGGTGGACGCATCCACCAACCTAAGGCATACTGGTAATAAGCCTCATAGATTTTTTTGTACTCTTTTTCGCTTCAAAAAGAGTTGGTTGAGAGTAGGTATTTATTTTTAGTCTAGTAAATATTTTTTTGTAATTAGGCACCTATTTATATTTATTTTATGCCTAAGGAACCTAGGAATTATATAGGTAACCTATTCCGTTCAAAATTTTGTTTTTTACAGCATTCTTTTACCTAAACAGTTTTGCTAACTCGCATCTCAAATTTAATCAAACTAACCACAGTAGACGATAAGTAGCTAGTACTCTTTTAACCCTTTAAACCAATGGCTTAACCTTTTAGTAACATCGCCAATACAAAGCCCTTCCCGGGCCGATCGCGATCCGCGATTGTTTCGCGGCCAATTAGCGACACGTGCCATCGCGCACGGGACGGGACGGGTATCGCGCCGTCGTCGCCGCCACCGCCGCCGCTGCCGCTGCTGGCCGGCGATGACGAACACGTAGTGCACCGCGCGCGGCGACCGTGAGCGGCCGTTCGGGACGGGACTGCGTTTGTCTCGACAGCGCAGGACGGGATACCGCGAGTATTCAATTCAAACGAGTGGAATTGCTTGGTTGGTACTTTTAGTTTTGCGAGCGCGGACTTTTGCAGTTTGCAGTAACCTACAAATGTTGCATACAGAGGATACCTAACAATGTTTGTTTATGTAATTTTTGCAGAGCTCTGTTTATTCTGTTTAAAAAACTTTGACGGCTGTCAATTGGAATTTAGAATACAGTCTCGTCTTCGTCTAATGATCGAACTAATGGACGATGGATATCACACTTCTAATTTGTTAAATTTAATAAATAAAACCATGTTAATTAGATCCTTAAATGAATCAATTAGTTCAGGGGAAGTTACAACATTAAATACGAAACTCAGTCATCCAAAATGAGCGTTGGAAATCAGAAATAATAGATCAAGGAGCGACATCCCTCATTCGCATCAATTTTGCTCCGGAAAAGTTCCACATTTCCTCCCCCAAGTCCTTTAGGACGGCGCTAACTTCCCAGTCAAAACTTTCGGAAGTTCACACAACTTTCTGCGAACTTTCGCCGAAAACAAGTCGGACCAATCCAGGCGAGCGAAACAAAAAAGTACCAACTAAAGTTGTTCCCGTTTCGCTTTAGGTTTATCGCATTTGGTTGAATGGTTGTTTTGATATGTAGTTAATTGGTGTAAAATAGAATAAACTGTTACCGCCACAATGGCAGCAGCTATGATATCAGACCGTGGTCTGAGAAAGAAGCTGACTCAGGAAGCCATACCAGTGAAAGCCCCCAGGAAACCTTCCAAACGCAAATCAACAGCAAGCACTTCGAAAAATGAGAAGAAAAATGAACAAAACAACAACAAACGCCCCAAGGTATCCACGGGGGATCCAAAATTAGACTTGTTTTCATCCTACCAGCCTTGGGTGATCCAAACATACGGAGACTCTGCTAAAACAAAGACGATAACACTTAAAAAGTACGCACGGATCCTGCGAACACTGCGGGGTGAGGAGTGTAATAGTACCGACAGCTCCAAGTTCCGGTTCTGGGTGAAGGCGAAAGGTTTCCACATTGGCAAACCGCCAGGTTACGACGCGAAGCCTGCCGACGGGATTGTGTGCCGGTACAGCGTGCAGGATGCGGAAGGATGTGCCAGGGGAGCCGATGGGCAGGAGATCTACACTGGCTCACAGGGAGATCCACCTCTGTACATTCCTACACCTCCTCTCAAGGTATGTTGATGAATGAATATAAAGTTTACAGTAAGATTGTTTACTTACTAAATTTAGAGGTGTGAAGATCGTGACATTGTCGTCGCGTTGTGGCGTCCGTGGATGATGCGGGGAGGCTCAAAACCGTTTGTAAGAAGGCCCTACAAAATATTATGTTCAGTTGTGTTTGGATTTATACATACCTACCTAGTGATGTGAATAATGATTATGACACTTTTACCACTATGAGTGCCTTATCCACAGTTATTCAATTTGTTCAAAAAAGAAAACAATACGTACCTTTAAACTATTGCCATCTCTTACTTACTGTTTACATTTTTAGGTATTTACTGATCTTGTTGACAAAACAAAATCAACTTAACTATAGTTAGTTTCCTATTTCCCACGCACCTGTTGCAGAGATTTCAGATAGGTAACGCGAAAAATATTGCGGCCAAAGTGCATTCTTCAGTCTATGTAACAAAACAGGTGTTGTTTGTAACTAATCTACCAGGCAAACATGACGGCGGAGGAGATTTGCGTTTCGTCATCGTCACTCGTAGCATGATCACGGAATAGAAACAAGTTATAAGGAATCGTCTGATTGTGAATGAATTTACTGTTGCTTTGCGTTCCGCGAAACTAGCTTGCAGTATAGGCGAGTACTCTCAAAGTCTCAAACAGTGAATGAAAACATCGCTAGAAAATTAGGTCAGTGTTGTTACGTAAATTTACAAACTTGTAAGTGGGCAGATTAGTACACATTGATAGGTTGGTTTGCTAATATAGAAAACTACCCCACATCTCCAAGGGTTCTGAGATAGATTTGAGTTGTGAAATGAGTAGCCTATTTAAAGTTGAAATAGACGAGTCTCTAACTGAGAGAACATGGCTAATCTATTAAGAAGTTAACCAAGACAGCGATGTTGGGAGTTTGACCACAGACGAAATGTTTCAATAAGAGATAGAATCAGAAATGAAGAGATCCGTAGAAATAAAGACACCGAAGGCCCTATAGCTGAATTGTAGCCTGAGAAAAGTAAAAAAAAACTCATTACATGGTATTTATTACCACAGAATGATCATCTACCATCGCACCTAAAAAACACTTCATGTTAATCAGACTCCGACAAAGGAAAAGCGCATCTTGGCAGACATCAAGAGTCTAAGAAAAAACCCGCATAAGTGCAAGTCGAACTTCAGCACTTGAGGTTCCGTACTAAAGTACAAAACAACTCGTTGAATAACCGCAGGACTCAAGGTTTATTGTACTTGTTTTCTTCAGCTGTATTACACGTACCTTTTAACGTTGCGTTGGTACAGTATGGAGTTTTTTTATGCCATTTTACCACCTGCCCACAGACACACCTGCCTGCCACAGTGTCTACCTGATGTTATATGGTCAATATCACCGATAAAGAAGCATTGCCTCGCAGTTCACGGACGTTAAACGTGTCCTACCATACACTACTCTGCGACCCTCAGCTTATAGCATACAGGTATTGAGCCTCAGGTGTTTTTGATTTCACTAGCACACACCGCATCCTTCAAACTGAAACACAGCAACACTGCTTGGCGGCAGAAATAGGTATTGTAGTAGTACACGTGCCCTTCACAAAGGGCTACTAAGGGTTCTAGTTAGGTAGTCGGACAAACGGTGCGGGGCAAGCGAAGGCTTTTTAACAAAATCCCTTTAACACCATTTGGGTACGGAACCCTAAAACATGTCATTACCTGGCTTATTCATCATGGATGCGGCTAGACCAGTCCAATCCTTTCCTTTTACATTCAATGCAGCTCCAATACCTCTTGTAGGGTCTTCGTACCCCGGTATCTTAAGTCAAAAATGTCTATTGGTCAGGTTATATAGTTGGAATGGTGTTGGTACTATTCTAAGGGCCAAGTCGGAGAATATTTATGTTTTCGCGAAAAAACTCGAAAGTTTGTAAGAATGGATGGATGTATGGATGGATGGATATTTGTTACTCTTTCACGCTCTAACCAGTTGACCGATTTGGATGAAATTTGGAATAAATATAGATTATAACTTGGATTCACACATAGGCTACTTTTAATCCCGAAAAAATAACGGGAACAGGAAAAAAACTGCCACGCGGGCGAAGCTGCGAGCGGCAGCTAGTGTTATTATATTTTGTCAAAAGGTTTACACAAAAACGTTAAAAACCAAGCTGTAAGTTTCTTGCCTGTTCTTCTAGGATTTGTCGTGAGGAACTGGTGACGCCTACATTTACCAACCTTTGAAACTATTGTGATTTTTACGATTTCAATGAACAAACGCCTTTCTTCAAAACTTTGTTCCTGGGTTCCAGTACACTGTGGCTCTGATCGGAACAACAACGCTGCGGCCTGACACAGTACCTTTTACTATCAAAGTCAAAGTCAAAAATCATTTATTCAGTAATATCCGCAGGGATCATCTTGAAACGTCTTAAATCTAGGTGAATCTAAGCGCCAGTTCCTAGCGACCAAGCCTAGAAGAACCGGCAAGAAACTTACGGCTTGGTTCCTACCGTTTTTTTGTATGATCCTTTTACAAAGTAATAATAATGTAAATAATGAAACTCCAGTGTGGTGCCAATCTAACTTAATAAGGTGATTGCAAGACAAAAAACATGTTAAGTCAATCATCCTCCTATCCTCCATAATTGTGATCAAAAAGGAAAATAAATGTTGAATCGTAACTGAGTTGACTCTAAAGCTGAGTTGAGGAAAAGTTTAGAGAATTTCCAAAGATACCGGTGTACCTCATCTATTATTCATGTAATGTTAATGAGGACGACTTGGACTAATTGTCTTGGGCTCATAAGCTACATCAGTGGCTGAGACACCAGCTTTACTGGTCTGGACTGGCTGTGTCGGCACTGATATTCAATTTTGCGGACGGAATTGCATTGCATTGCATTTACAGATCAGGAATTTTGAAATTAGACAATCTTAAGTAAATTTAATCTAGGAGGTGCAGTAGTAAAGCTCTATGCGAAAGGGCTCGTCAGGGGAAGTACTACCACCGTACCTATCTATTTCTGCCGCATAGCATTGATGCTCACATTGCGGTGTTATGGTCTGTAGGGTGTTACAGGCGCCGGTGAAATTACAGGCACATGAGGCTTAAAACCAGTATGCCTCAGGTTGGTGGACGCAGCGTAACGCATCATAGGGCACGCACCTACCTAACGTGCGCGAACAAGGCAATGCTGATTCTGTTGTTTGTTCACAGTAAGACTTAAATAAACAAGTAAACCCGCATGAGCGATCATAGTGAGCTTGCCTGGTGTTCTGACGTGCCAAAGAACCGAAGCGCTCTCTCATTTATTATTAGCGGCCCAGCCTGCTCCTCATGTTTATTAAAGCGCCGAGTCGGCTATCCCGCATCACCTGAGATCCGCTTATTATTAATACTTCGGCTATCCTACTCTGGCAAAGACGGTGGCTAAGGTTGCAAGGATGAATAGATCAGTAGTATCGAGACTAGCGTTGCAGAAATGCATAGCTTTATTCGAAATTAAAAAAAAAACCCGAGTCCGCTAATTTGAAATTAGAATCGGTGTTGAAGTTTTGCGTCTTCTTTCATTGCTTCTGTCATTATTTTACTATGAAGCGAGTCAATTGACATTGGCAGAATTGTGGAAGTTAGATCGTCTTCTTATTCTATGGTTAGATCCACAAAAGCCATTTAAAAAAGAATAAGAAGAAAACGAAATATAGTCAAGATAGACAGATAAAATATTTGGTTACAGAGACTTGAAATTTGCAGGGTATATTCGTGAAATTCAACCCCTAAACGGGTATGGTAGGAGTTGATGTTTGTATGAATATTACTTCACGCAAACGAAGTCGCGCATATTTCACTAGTTACAATACAACATAAAAAATAAATAGGGCTTAAAATTTTTTATTTTTTTATTTATTTTATTAGATTGAATTTATGTTCAAGTTAGTCAATGTCTATATTTAATAATTTAATTTATATTTCTTATACTTAAGTACCTACCTATTCAATAATTTTTAATATGTCAAGTCACAATGCTTTCATGTTTTGGGCCAAATGGTGACAGCCTTTTCAAAAGTAGCATGTGAAGTGGAGCTACAGAGTGAATCTTTACCTCTTAGATCATTTTAAATGATCTAAGCTTTACCTATATAAACTGAGTGGGCGAAATCGGCTAGATCAGGATAAAAATCACCAAAAATAGTTGCTAAAAGCTAAAATACAGTAAGTCTAAAACTAGAGGGAAATGCAAGTGTCACGTCCAGAAATGGTATACTATGAGTATTATCATATCGTACAGAATTCGATAGTCCAAACGGTGGATACGATTACAGAGACAAAAGGCACTACAGGGACCCGGCGAGCTCGTCCCAGCTCATGACAATACAAACGTTGTAAAATTTTAAAGCGTGCATTCACTTGATATTCGGAAAGCGCCTCCGATCGCATGCTACAGCAAAAACCAGGGAACAATGGTAGGCGGTAGACCACACGTAAACCGCGATATGTGGGCGATAATACCGATCGATGCAGCGTCATGGAATACGGTACAGTTATAACGTGTTTGCCTCAAGCACACCTCCTGTCGGGTCATGCGGCCCTAATGATTCGTATCGGCGTATCGATTGTTTACGATTGATAGCGGTTCGATACGAACATCGATATTGGTACGGTTTACAGTGTTCATGCAAGCATTACGTTTGCTCCAGTGCCTTGAAATGGTAGTGGGAAAAATCATCGCGTCGTTAGCTCCACACGTCTTTTCAAAGTGGAAGGGTCTGATTCTAGGCCAGGACCACCACGGCCAAGAGATATACCTATAAGGCTTTCAGTAATTCTAATTATAGCTAACTAGAGGCCACTCGCAGCTTCGCCCGCGTGGAAGTTTATTCCCGTTTCCGTTATTTTTTCGAGATAAAAAGTAGCCTATGTCCTATTCCAGATTACAATCTATATTTATTCTAAATTTCATCCAAATCGGTCCACTGGTTAGAGCGTGAAAGAGGAACGAACATCCATCCATCCATCTATCCATCCAAACATTCGCACAAACTACCATACCCCAAGATAAATAGGCATTAGATACATCCTGTACAGGGACATGAGTAGATGATAGGTGTAAAGATCTGTGTAAAACACTGTGAACCTGTGGGTGGCAAGGCAATCTAGGTAAACGATTCTTACTGAGGTCAACTCAGGTGAAATTACATGAGAGGTCGAGCAAGACATCTTGGTAAAACGCAATGCAGTTTCTAACCGCAATACTTTTGCGGTTGCATTGGCATAAAAAGTAGAAATGCTTCTATCCTGGATGACTGAATCGTCAAGGGTAGATTTACACTTATGCTCGTATAAATGGAACGAAAATTAAAAGAAAAATAAATAAACACTACGCAAATTTATGGTATGGAAAAGTGACAGGAGGTAATGGACAGAGTAGGTGGCATGACCCATGCTTACTAGAATCTATACAAATAAATAAAATTGAAGTATCTGTTTGTAATATTAAAATAACCGCTTTTTACTACATGCATAGGAATGTATATACGATACATATCCCAAAATAGATTTTTTTTAAATTTTTGTCTCTGTCTGTCTGTCTGTCTGTTTGTTCCGGGTAATCTCTGGGACGGCTGGACCGATTTCGACGGGACTTTCACTGGCAGATAGCTGATGTAACAAGGAGTAACTTAGGCTACTTTTTATCCCGAAAAAATAACGGGAACGGGAAAAAACTGCCACGCGGGCAAAACTATGAACGGCCGCTATTTTATGCCGTATTAACGCCATCTGTTGTCGACATCGAGTACTACTTCAGTTAAGATCATCAGTAAGTAAAAATGTTTACCGCCCAACGAAGTGGGCACGGGTCAGCTAGTTGACCATAAGGTTTGAGCATATGAGGCAGCAAGATCTTGATGCCAAGCGCTTACTTAAAAAGCCTTCTTATATCTACACCTACAACTCTTCAAGCCAGTTACATTGTGCCCCCTGTGACCGGACCTTTAAAACCAAATTTGGCTTTGCAAGTCGCATTCGCTCACATGCCCGGAGTTAGCAAGGTTCGACGTTGAAAGATACGTTAAGGAGGACATCATCAGAATTGACCAATCAGGACTTACGCGCCGGTTCTAATATCCTAGGAGTGTCTATTGTCCTGTGATAACTGTCACTGTAACATTAACTTATGAAATGAATGCTGATCTGGCAAACAACGATTCTTGGACGCTGGCATTACTATCAAGCCAAAAAACTGGGTGGATTTCATGGATTGCGTGACATTACCCTTGGTTACAAGCTGTTACAAGCTAAGAATATGGACTAAAGCAAATAGAAATGCAGCTATAATAGCAACCTAATACACTAGTTTATGCTCTTTTCGCTTACGACGCATATACATTCATTAATTAATTTTTTAGAGTTATTCAGTACATTGTCCTTCGTTTGAAATCACTGAAGTGTCATTTTCCACTATTCGAAAAATATCATACTTGTAAATTATTCTATGGTTATAAGAGTTGGCCAATCACTGGCAGGATATGAAAAAAAACAAAATGTCGGTGGGTTGCGAGTGCGGTGACATAAATAAAACAAAGCTGCAGGTATAATTCATCAAGCAATCGGGTCGCGCTGCCGCCGCCGTCGCCCGGTCGACGAGCGTCGGGCGACACACTTGATTAAAATGGATGCGAATGCGAGGTTACCCTGCTCACGTATTAGTTAGCAGGGCGTTTAGCGTAGCGGAGAGCAGGGAGAGATTATAATCCTTGACGAGTTTTTAATAGACAGTTTACACTTCAATAAGTACATCAGAAGAACAATCGAGCGTAAGGAAGGTCTGCGTGCGTGCTATCAGGCTATACCTACCTCATCAGGTTTTTGAAGTGAAACTTCTAATGCGACTTCCAACAAGGTTGCGTTAAATGTGGAGTGTAAAATAATGGAGGGGGAATATATTCTGGGTGTTACATTCTCTTTTATGTATGTATCAAAAAAGTAATCTATCAGTTATCTGGTTACCGTGGCACAAGCTCTGCTTAGTCAGTATTTTTTTTTATATACAACTGTCCTTGCAGGTTCCGTACTTAGAGAGATGCTCTACGATTATTACCCTGCGCCCGTCAGCCTGAGGCATATCGCGTCAAGCCTCATGCCTAATAGCCTCAATTTCAACGGCATCATTCAAATCAAAACACAGTAACGCTAGGTGGCAGAAATGGGCATGGTTATGCCAAACAAATCCTTTGTGAAGGGTGAAATGCCAATTTTACCCTTCACAAAGTGCCCTACTGCTTCTAAAAATGCTACTGAAGAAATCCTCAGAATCTAAAGATGCTGAGGATAATGATCCAAGTCGTGAGCTTGCATCTGACGCTCCGCTTGTTCTAAAACGAAGCTTTACCCTTTTTACCTGCGGACGGGATTAAACGCTTATTAGCGGACACCGGGACCTTTTAAATTCCTATAATTTATGACGTCGCTAATCCTGTTGCTAATAAAGATAAATCTCAAGCACCGTGGTAATCCTTGTAAATAAGGATTTTTTAAACAACTGCGTAGTTTTTTTTTAAACGATACCTAAACATTTTTACTTCCAAATCTTAACTGAAGTAGTACTCGATATCGCCAACAGATGGCGTTAGTACGGCATAAAATAGCGGCCTTTCGTAGTTTTGCCCGCGTGTCAGTTTTTTCCCGTTCCCGTTATTTTTTCGGGATAAAATGTAGCCTAAGTTACTCCTTGTTAAATCAGCTATCTGCCAGTGAAAGTCCCGTCGAAATCGGTCCAGCCGTTCCAGAGATTACCCGGAACAAACAGACAGACAGACAGAAAGACAAAAATTTTAAAAATGCTATTTTGGTATATGTACCGTATATACATTCTTATGCATATAGTAAAAAGCGGTTATTTTAATATTACAAACAGACACTTCAATTTTATTTATTAGTATAGATTGAGGCATGTAGGTTAAAAAAATACAAAATACATTAATGTACAAAAACCAATTATGTTAATAGTAAAAGAGTTCATAGTTCTTAAATATGTATTTAACCAGCCTTTTTTGTGAGAAAAAATTACGGTATAACCACCTGATGTTAAACGGTTATCTAGGCGAACTTGTTTACAAAGAACTTTACTTACTTCCGTCATCTCAGCTGGGTTTAAATTATACTGAAATCATTTTTACTATTCATGATTTTGGTCTGTGAATGTATGTATTTTATTCTATTATGCATTTTACCCAACAATGCAGTGAAAACACGATTTTCATAAAATGAATGTCGTCACATTCCCAAAAAAAAAAACAAACCCCATGGGTCGATTCGGTCGAGTCAGCACAGCAATTAAATTATTCCGCATCATCACACTTGGAGCGTGTAGAATAGTACGAAGTTACTACGTAAGTACATGTGCTCTGGAACGCTTATGGCGAAGAAATAAAATATGTTGACGACGGCGACGCGACGTTCGGTATTTCCAACGCTTGAAATGTGGGAGCCGTTGGGAATTACCCAACGTCCCAACTATTCAAGTTTTGGCGTTAGGCGTTGAGGGGTTAAAGTTAAAACTTTATAATTTTATGATTTTTATAACCACTAAACTAGGATATTTAATGGCACAGGAGTCTGAGTCTGGGTACGGAACCCTAAGAAACAGAATAAAATAAATATATAAGGGGGCTCTCATACATCGTTTTTATTTTAGACTAGCTGACCCGTGCCCACTTCGTTGGGCGGGCGGTAAACATTTTTACTTAGTAGTACTCGATGTTGCCAACAGATGGCGTTAATACGGCATAAAATAGCGGTCGTTTGCAGTATCGCCCGCGTGGTAGTTTTTCCCGTTCCCGTTATTTTTTCGGGATAAAAAGTAGCCTAAGTTACTCCTTGTTACATCAGCTATCTGCCAGTGAAAGTCCCGTCGAAATCGGTCCAGCCGTTCCAGAGATTACCCGGAACAAATGGACAGACAGACAGACGGACAGACAGACAAAAATTTAAAAAAATGCTATTTTGGAATATGTATCGCATATACATTCATATCCATGTAGTAAAAAGCGGTTATTTTAATATTACAAACAGACACTTCAATTTTATTTATTTGTATAGATAATGGTACGGAACCCTTCGTGCGCGAGTCCGACTCGACTTAGTATTTGTTGTTATAGCGGCAACAGAAAAAAATCATCTGCGAAAAATTCAACTAGAACTATCACGGTTCATGAGACAGACTAAACCTGGTCTTAGTAATAGGGTCCTGTTTTACCCTTTGGGTACGGAACCCTAAAAACGATTTGTTTCTACTCTCAAAAGGGGCTTCTAGATTTCAAGAATAAGCACTATACAGTGTATAGTAGGTATACACCACATAATACATATCGTCAGTGGAAAGCATTTTGGCGCTTTAGCATTTTTTCCTTTCCACTGACGATATACAACCCCTCTCTTCATAAAATAACGAAAAAATCCTCTGTATTTTAATCAATCTACCCAACCAATCATTTTTGACCCAACAGAGCCAAGTCAATTAATTTAAGACACTCAGCCTTATTCAATCAAACATTCAAACTTCGAAGCGCAGTGGTCGCCGGTCAGCAAACTTTATAATCCAGGATCGGTTCGGTTGCAGGCCATTGTAAAAATTACGCCATAAATCCGGCCCGGGCCGCGCCCGAGTGGTCGGCTGGCCCGGCTAATAGGGGTGGCACGTTGACAGTTGACACTATTTATTATCATCTCTAAAGTGGTTGACATCAACGACGACTGATGTGGCGTGGCGGGCGAATGTCCGCCTGCGACGCAGGAGGTTGCGGGTTCGATTCCCGCCTTGGGATAAATGATTGTACGATTTGTAAATATTTATGCCGGGTGTTCTGGGTATTTTCTATGTATAATAAAAAATATCTATGAATGTAATGTATTGTATTAAGTATATCAGTCATCTAGTACCCATAACACAAGCTCTGCTTAGTTTGGGGCTAGATGATGCTGTGTGGATTGTCCAGCATTATTATTATTATTATCAGAGGGGTGATTGTGTAAGTTTTGTTGCTAACAGACTCCTGTTGCACATTGCCTTGTGTCAAATTGGACAGATTTTCTGTAGTGAATCTGTCATATCTGACACTTGCAACAGGTGTATTTTAGCAACAGAAGATACGCAATCAGAGGGGTACCCACTGGTGCTCTGCGTATATAGATAGATAGATAGATTAACTCGTTATTGTACACAAAGAAGTAAAAACACAGTAGAGATACTGATAAGTACTGAGTACAACGGGCGGCCTTATCGCTAAAAGCGATCTCTTCCAGACATATATAATTAACCAAATTATAATGTATCTACAAAAAGAGTGTATTTATGACGCGGCAACCCGTAAAAACGAGGCGTCTGGCAACCCTAGCCGCTCGTAAATAATGGCGGACGGCGAGCGTGGCGGAATGGCGGTGGCGGGCGCGGACGTGCGACATTACAAAGGCGCGGCAAAAAATAAGTAGCGTGCGTCCGTCCGTGGGCCGTTCCTGTGGTAGTATTAATTGCTTTGCTAAGGAAATATCTCTTCCCTTCCCGCACGGCGCTAAGCGAATTAGCGCACGCAACGCACATCGACATTTAAAGTTCGATAAAGTGTTAAACATACTTAGGTACCATTGCCATTCAGCGTGGCCAGTGCTTTGGAAACGCTTCCGATTGGCACTGATCTGGATCAGTTGAGCTACCGTTAGATCGTTTGCAACGGTCTGTAGATATCTTAACTGTTTCATATGTATTTTGTACATACCAATTATAAATACCTGTATAGTTATAATTTTCTTTGTAAATAAGTGATTTAGGTACCTTACTAGTGGTTCGCGAGCCCTTATAACCATACAATAAACGACACTTTCTCCCCTCCTTTTTGGAATTTGTTTTCGTAACATATTATGTAGAACTGAGTCCTGTGTGCCTTTAAATTTTTATCGAAATCCGTCGAAAAATAACGCTATAGCAAAATACCCCATTGTACCACAGAAAAGAGTTATAATACCAATAACTACTACAAGATACACTGCAATCACTCTTGTTGATATTTTCCGTGTGAAAAAGTGATTGCGCAGCATCTGAGCTGTTTATGGTCTGAGTAGGTAGGTACCTACTGTGAGTGTAGACATCCGCACACGTGAGCAACAGGGGAGTTTACTATTATTATAACTGGGCAGGGTAGCTGGGTAGCTATGTAGGTAGTTTCGAAGTGTTGCGGTTGCAGTATTTTATGCAGCTTGTGTGGACCGTATGCGCGAAGAAGTTCTTGAGTATTTTTAACAGATTTTAAGAAGAAACAATTATTGAAGTATCATTTGAATGAACCTCTAGTTAAACTGCCACTACGTGTAGTTTTATTTAAGTAACAAACTGAATCTTTGTGCTAGTGTTGCGTCCTATAGGGTTAAATGGAACTCCTGAAATTCCTTTTTAGTGAACCTCCTGTATGAGGAAGATGCCGTTTAAGGTTAACAAAGATGAGTTAACTTTTTAACTATTTAACCCTTTGACCTATAGTAATACCATGTTTAGTAATTTTTCGAAAATCCCAGGATTTCAATAACATGTCACAATGATACTTTCGGGATTAAGAACTGCGATCTGGTTTTAAATTCCGCGAGTTTTGATCAATTAAATTTTAAAACAACTTTGTAGCAAAATACAATCTGTACTCTAACTAACCGAACCAAACACGAAAACAAGATAGATATTTGGCACTGGCATGTTAGTTCAGGAAGATATAAAGAGATACATATCTCTATTTTGCACAAGATAACGAGTATACAAAATTTTGTCGCGCTGCACATCTTAGCCGGGCTGGAGACTGCTTATCCCTGGTGCATTCCCTTAGTCCCCTCTTACGTCATCCATGGGAGATAACGGAGTAGTCCTATCTAAGCTGGGACCAGCACAGTGTATCGTATATTATTCTACTTGCGAGCATCATTCAACAACTGTCGACATTGCCTCCATATTTCCACCATCATATATTTTGTCCTGAATATTCATGCATTGACATGAGCGAATACATGCCGCTTATACTCAGTTACAATAAAAAACCCCACACGCGATAATCCCTTGCGACAAGCTCGACGCATTCGCATTGCGGGCGTTTTCTCGGCGGCAGAGTACCGGGCTCACAGCAACGCGTTGGAGATAAGTAATTCCGCTTGGGGCCGGAGTGGGGGTGAAGTGGGAGGGAGGGGGTAAATGCCCGCGCGGCGGCGGCGGCGGGTAATTGGTTCGCGCCGCCCGAGGCGAGCCCGTAGTATCGCGCTTTAGCGACGGCGCCCTCCGGTGTCGGGCTCGGTTAGGAGATGCATGGAGTAAGATTTGAGGGTAGAAAAATTTGAATAATTTATTTTGAGGAACACGGCTAGTATGTTTAGATCTTCGAGCTGCTTATAGCTATCTTCCACGCTATTGTTACAGGTTGTGCCTATAGAGCTGACAGATAATTTAACTGTTAGCTCTCCGCTGTCTGTAAAATAAGTTTAACTTTTGTACCACCATGTAAACACTTTGAACTGTTAAGTATCTTGTTTTGCAGTAGTGCTTAAATTAATTTTAATTTTCAGTCTCTATTCATTCACATGCCAATCTAGTCAAGAAATGAACTTGAATGTCTTTCATATTGATATTAACGTGAAACATAACCGAAGAAACCACTTTCTTAATCATTTGAGTTCCTTTTAGTTTAGATTTAGACGTGCCTAATAATAAAACTGAAAAAAGTTACAAAAGTATGGATATTATCTCTTATCAATTATATTTTCTTAAATTTGATCACTTCAAATGACTTGAAACCCTTCTATTGCTGACCCATCTTTAGTTAGACTTACAAAAAGTACGAGTACCTACCACCTACATTCAGTATCTTTTGCTTTCTCTACATAAAACACACACGCTACATTCTTAAAACTTCACGTACCTATGATATCTTATACCTACTCACGAATTTTTATTTGTGGTGGTGTGAATAACTAACAGTTAGATACCAAATGAATATCTACTTCCTACAATCCAGACATAAGTATTTATTTTGCTTCATGTAATCTATCATCCAATGCTATCATATCGTCTGAGAGCGTTCTCGAACTTTACTTCCCACTTATCGAACACTTCAAGCAACAAGTATTACGTATCAATAAAAAAGAATAAAAAAACAGTCAGCGACTCCATGCCACTCCAGCTGGCTGTTTGTCATGCTACCGCGGAGTTATAGCTATGTCATGCGGCCACCGGCGCGCCACTTTATACATCCGAGCTACTGCCAACCTACCTTTATTTATACACGAACATCGAGTGTGATGTCGTTATGTTGGCATCCCGCGCCTGTAAGTTACCATTCGGAAGTTTTATTAGTTGGTAGGTCATAAAAATTAATTAAGAATGGTTTCCCCTGCGTCGCTCCGCCACCGCGTCGCTCATGAATAACTATTGTTATGCTAATTTAAAATTATGCTAATTATTGCCTCGGCGTCGCTAATAGCAAAAGTACACTCAGCCTTTAAAATCAAAATACTTAATCGTTTTAAAATATTTATTTGTCGAATAAAATCACAGTAAATACAGCTATTTATTACAATCTAACATTACAAAAGAACATAAAATATTTTTACTACCTACAAACTTAAAATAAAATGGCATTCATAAACAAAAGAACGAGTAAATATTAAAAAAAAATTAACTTCTTTCTTATATATTTTTCTCTTTATATATTTATTTCTGTAAATAAAGTACCCTAATATACTTGTTCTTCTCAATATTATAATCAGTCTTGTTCTCAATATTATAATCACAGATAATAAGAAACAGGTAGATGTAGATGTGTGTGCGAGCGAGAGAGATGCTATCTAAACTGCTAGTAAAAGACAATGCCTAAACCATGCGGCTAAAACAACTATGGCTACGAAGAAGCAGATATTAGATTAATAAAAATTTTTTTGGTTCACTATGTATGTTAGATGGGTTTCAATATTACCAAAGGAACTTAAAAAAACGATTTTCCTAGTTCTTACATGTATAGGCTAGATACTATCTAAATATTGTCGCAACTAACGTACGTACAATCCACGGAAAACGTGAAATTCAAATTTTGAGACGACTGTACCGATGACCTTGAGGCGAGCGAGCCAAGAAGCGACGCGGTGGCAGAGCGACGCAGGGGAAACCATTCAAAATTAATTATGTATGATGCAGGACTAAGATTTCTGTATTAAAATGAGTTAAAAAAATATATTTTTACCAACTTTTAAACCTTCTGTAGAGGTATTTTAGTTAATGCTTAAAACAAACAGCTGACAAGCTTTATTTAGTCCGGGAAACCAGTGATTTAACTTCAATCATCAGGCGTGGTAGATATCTCCTCAAATTTTTAAGGCCTACTCAAGTAGTACCAACTCAAGATTCTTTGAGCGTACCTGGGTTCAAATATCACGTATGGCACATTCACACATTTTGCAATTGCTTGAATTCCATACGTGATAGATTGCAAGCCTACCGATGAGGTAACGTTGCCAGCCTTTTGGGCACACTTCCTGCGATCAGTGATTTAAATTCTGTTTTCTACCTATAGTAAAGACCCGCACTTTACTATAGGTAGAAAAAAATATGATAAAATATGTAGATATAAGGTAGATAGATTAAATGAATAAATGAACTTCTTTTATTAAAAAAATATAGTCAGTAGAATCATAAAGTGAGTAAGTCTAAGTAGCGCTGTGAGTAGTCGGGATAGTATCGATCGAGGCTCTAGCAACTGCAAGGCCGTATTAACCTATTTCTCACAAACCGATGGCACATGCTACTTTTAATCCCATGACAGCTGATAAGCTCCTCCTAGTGCCTAACGATCCGATGTCTTAAACCTTTGACAGAGATCTATCTTTCCGCGCCGACACTTTACTTCCATTTCAGAGACACAAAAGCTCAACTCAAGAGTAAAAACCCGGGATTAACGTTTAAAATCCCGGGTTACGAACCGCTATGGTACCTAGTACCTACTGAAGATTCATAAGTATATCGTAAATCATATGTATGCGAATACAGTTTTGATGTCCTATTAAATATACGAGGAAATGTCTGGCGTCTTGCTGCGATGAAAATAAACGTTCGTCGTATATATCCCACCCGACCAAGGCTTGTTTAATCGATTTACGCAATAGGTTTTTATATAACTATTCAATACATTTTGTTATGCACATAAAATGTTTTAAGTTAGTAACAGAATCTATGCTTTTTAAAATTTCATACCAAGAAACGTTTATTTTTCTGAGAATTAAACTCAGATACCCCATAACAAAAAAGTACATAAATGAAAAGTGTTGTCATAAAACTATTCAACACCAAGTTCGGCGTTCCTCATTCAAAAATTTGAATTTTCCGCTGCCGAATAAAGCATTGAAACTCCTACACTCGAAGCGGCACGCTCGCCATTTTACGTAGCGTTTTTACGATGTACCCGATAACGTTTACGAGCTTGGCTGAGTGGCGTCGCCGCGGCTCGCACAGACTGATTGCATGCGAGGGGATGCTAGGGACGTTATGTTTTTATCGATAAGAGTATTTATAAATACTCTACGTTTGTATTAAATATGAGCTATGATTGACCACAACGCTGTTTATAGCTGAATCTAGGTGAATTACGGCACATGAGGCTTAACATGGGCATGCCTCAGGTTGGTGGACGCAGGGTAGTGTTTCGTAGAGCACGTACCTAACGTGCGTGTCTTACAAGGTAATGCTTTGTTATAGGTGATGGTTACCACTTAACATCAGATGGGCCATATGCTTGTTCCAACAGCAGTAGCATAAAAATAAACTTTTTTGTCTGAGCTGATAAGTTTTTATTACACTTTTTTTATATCTACTTAAAAATAAACGGTAATCACTACTCAGGCGGATTATTTAATCTAACATGCCCCAATTACTTTTCTTGGCATTTTGTCTGTTTTGAGTTCGAGTGCTTGTAATTTGGTCTGTATTCCACACCTGTCTAAACATCGTGTTAGAAAACTGCAAGCCTTTAATACATTTAAATAATCTAACTACACTACCCCTTCACTAGCAGGGTCGTGTATCCGTGACACATCGTGTAGTCGACGACATCGTGCCGTATTTTATGCGCCCCGTCGCGCCCGGCCTCGCTCGAGACAAGGGCTGTACTGTTACGGGACTAGTATAGCACCAGTGCCAACATTTCGGGATATATAGCGAGTCTGTCAGATTAATGTATTAAAAAAGTGCTTTACAAAACGTAAGTTCCTGCGAACTCATGTTTTCTACTGCATTTAAAATACATATTATAATTTGGGTTTAAAACGATATTCCTGATGAACCCGGTTATTTAATCTACCAGGAATTTACCTTTTTCTGGTTAACTAGACTGGTTAATGCACCGTATTTAACTTTTAGCCAAGAAACTAGCGCCTTCTCCAATCTATAGTAAAATCTAACTTATAATATCAGTCACGAAGATTTGGTTGTTAAACTCTACTGAGAATCAGTAATCGCGTTCATATTGTAGGCTGTCCAGATCGTGATTTGACCTGATCATTGAACGATAGACGAAGTCAACTCCGTTTATCATGTGTAATTTATCGTGACTTGTTCTGTCTGAAATCTCTTTACAACAACAGAAAGCTACTACCCTCCAAATACTAAAAGGACCTCTGGTTTAGGCAGAGCGTGGATTGTCAGTCAGTTGCGTATCAATTTAATACATTATATTTAGAAAGATAGACCGTCCGCCAGGCGCCTGTAATGAGAGCCTCGCTTCAAATAAAAAATAACGACCGCGACACTGCGCCGGTGGGCGTTTAATTGTCCGTGTTTAGGACTAGTGGAAAATGCTCTTTAGTTTTATTACTCTCTGGTACTTGCGATTAGTTGTGTTGCGATGATTAAACTAACCATAGTATTGCAGTGTTGAATAAATTCATACTTTCATGGGAGGTCTACAATTTAACTAATACGTAATCGTAGTAGCAGCCAGTAAGTTTTTTTTCTCTCATAATCTTGGAAATTTCTTAATTATAACAAAAAACAAGGCGTCAGGTCGATGTACACAAAAAATAAAAGGCCAGTAAAAAAAAAAACTGTCGGGTAGGTAGTAGGTACACGTTATTTGTGATTTAGAGGTCAAATTGGTCAAATTGACCGCAGAACCAAATAGTAGATCTGAGGACTGAATAAATTCACTCACTTACTATTAAACCCATTTGTCTCAACATACAATGTCGTACAAAGTTTAATCAATCAAAAGTAAACATTTGCAGCATAATTATTAGAAGAATTTTTACCCAACAAGTGACACCATCTTCAAAATATCGAAAAACCTTCCTAAATGCAATCCTACCCAGTCCCAAAAGGAGGTCGTTTGGTTCCGTAGCGCGATAGCGAAACGTGACGGTCGATACAAGGGTCCCGCAGGCAAATTCACACCCCAATTAGTGCGATCGAACGTCCCGAGAGACTTGCGGATATTGTGACACTGGAAAAGATTGCAAGAATTGAGTTTTGGAATGGCAATTTCTAATATTTAATCAAATCAAATCTACTTGTTTCATTCCATCAGCAAAGTCAAAGTTAAAAACCATTTATTCAGTAATATCCGCAGGGATCATCTTGAAACGTCTTAAATCAAGGTGAATCTAAGCGCCACTTCCTCGCGACCAAGCCTAGAAGAACCGGCAAGAAACTTACGGCTTGGTTCCTACCGTTTTTTTGTATGATCAAGTGGTATCAAAAAACCATTCGATTCAAAACATCAAAATTGTTTTCTAATTGCAGAAGTGCCTCTATAGTTTTCGAGTAGTCTAAGAATGTGGTGTGATTTTTGCATATTTTAATGAAACTCCATAAATTATTCTTAAATCTTAAGCACTGAACACAATGTAATATTTACATAGATAACATGGATACAACGACTCACCCATCTAAATATAAATATATATAGGTAACTCAAAGGTGACTGACTGACATAGTGATCTATCAACGCACAGCCCAAGCCACTGGACGGATCGGGCTGAAATTTGGCATGCAGGTAGATGTTATGACGTAGGCATCCGCTAAGAAAGGATTTTGATTAATTCTACCCCCAAAGGGATAAAATAGGGGATGAAAGTTTGAATGAAACTTGGTCAATTTTAAGCCGATCGGGCTAAGACTTTGCATGCATAAAGCTACTATGATTTTATCCCGAAAAAATAACGGGAACGGGAAAAAACTGCCACGCAGGCAAAGCTGCGAGCGGCCGCTAGTGTAGAATATAACATGTTAAATTTTATCGCTTCGCTTTATGGACGGCGTGGTGCATGTGCATTGTTGTGCAACAGCTTTATTTTATACAAACAATAACTGAAAGAGTCAGAAATATAATTTATCGTTTCCAATTCGAATAAGGTTGCCTTGAGCAGAGACTTCAGTCAGGACTTGGACAGTTCAGACAGACTACAAAAATTATAAAATAAATGAAAAGTAAGAGCAAAATGACTACAATAGTAGTCATTTTTATCAGACTGAAGAATTCCACTGCTAGACTCCTGTGCCATTTTCTGGAAAAATAATTTTGAGCCATCTACACCATCTTTCCGTGATTCCAAAAATATCAACAGTATATTTTTTGATGTCTGACGTTTGTAATAATGATATCTATACAAATAAATAAAATTGAAGTTTCTGTTTGTAATATTAAAATAACCGCTTTTTACAACATGCATATGAATGTATAATGCGATACATAAACCAAAATAGCATTTATTAAAATTTTTGTCTGTCTGTCTGTTTGTTCCGGGTAAAAGGGCTGGACGGATTTCGACGGGACTTTCACTGGCAGATAGCTGATGTAACAAGGAGTAACTTAGGCTACTTTTTATCTCGAAAAAATAACGGGAACGAGAAAAAACTGACACGCGGGCGAAACAACGAACGGCCGCTATTTTATGCCGTATTAACGCCATCTGTTGGCAACATCGAGTACTACTTAGTTAAGATTTGTAAGTAAAAATGTTTACCGCCCAACGAAGTGGGCACGGGTCAGCTAGTCTTAAATATTACTAAGAAGGCTTACAAAGCTTTGCAAAAAGTTTAATTTTGTAATTTCTTACTTACCTAAGCACTAGACATGAGATTACACGCGGTGCCCCGGTTAACAAGGTTTGCTACTAAACAAGGCCTATGCTAACATCTATGTGCCTATGGGTCTCTTGAGAATTTCCTAGTCACGGTCGAATCATTCCTGCATTCACGAAATAATTCATTATTAAACCCGGAAGCTGCAAGCTTAGTTCTTGGGGCCTGCGAATCGGTCCCATGAGTACCCGCTCACTTTGCTCCCTCGGTGTTTAATTCCATTTCTCGGCCTCTTCAATTGGATCTCCCGGGTCGCTTGTCACCCTGTCCGTTACTAGAGCAGGCTTGTATCACTACAAACTCCAAATCGACTTACATTCTTTTATTGGACGTCATGTTCAGGTGTGCTATCGGTTAGTGTTCCGAAAACGATGGGCCAATGCCACATTATCGTGCAATAATAACAAATGAAGGCCTGTGCAAATCAAAGTGAACAATCGCCAGATATATAATAATAATAATAATAATAATAATGCTGGACAATCCACACAGCATCATCCAGCCCCAAGCTAAGCAGAGCTTGTGTTATGGGTACTAGATGACTGATATTATACTTAATACAATACATGACATATATAGACATTTTTTAGTATACATAGAAAACACCCAGAACACCCAGATTAAATATTTGCAGATCGTGCAAACGTTTATCCCAAGGCGGGAATCAAACACGCAACCTCTTGCGTCGCAAGCGGACATTCGCCCGCCGCGCCACATCGGTCGTCACCGAATTCGATATTTTGACGTGTGAGTGCTCGCATTTTCGTTCGCGTGGTCTTTTTGCTGCATTGAAGTTCTTAGGTGTTACTTTCTAAGGCTCTTAATCATATTGGCATAAGGAATCGCTATAAATGACTTTACGTATTTGATTAATCTTGGCACCAGTTCCACCAGAGCAAGCTATACCTAAGCTATATATTATTATTATTTATTATTATAAGCAAGCAGAGTTTTAGACTCGTTGATTGTCAGACAACATAACAAAAGTTTTATGGATTCAGTATTTTAGTATTTTCAGTATTTCAGCATTTTATGCAGATATTCATTTCACCATCTCCTTATTAATCTTTAAGGATCTTTAAAACCCCTTCTTTAAATCTCCATGCAGGATTAAAAATCGTTAGCATATTCATTATTCCTACTATTACTGCTTCTGCGACCTGTACAGTCCTCAACCCTCATTCTTATCCCTTACCTGGGACCGATTGAATGGAACCATCCGCCGAAATGACACTTCATCCCTATTCGGAAGTCCTTGCTGGTTAGGTTTTAGGAAGGTCGATTTTTGCTCAACTTCGTGAAACCGTCAAGTGAATTTTGGAGAAGGAACATTCTGAAATCCCAAACAGATGCCTAGTTAAATATACACCAAGCACCTATTTATTTTCGAATGGTTTCATCAAGTCAATCAAATGAAATTCTGTAAAAATGGACTGTCATTGGTTTTAAAAAAAAGATATAGGTGTTTTTTTTAAACCCAGAGAAACACATGTAATTACAGGCACATGAGGCCTAACACCTGTATGCCTCAGGTTGATGGACGCAGAGCAGTGTATTGTAGGGCACGTTCCTAACTAACGTGACCTACAACGCAATGTTTTTTTATAGGCGATGGTAACCACTTAACATCAGGTGGGCCATATGCTTGTTCCACCAGCAAATAGTATTAAAAAAAACCATTCTTTCATATCAAGATACCACCGAAATGACTCATGAAAAACCTATGTGACTTTGATGATGACAACAGATTCTGTTGCCATACCTTTTGTTGACATAAAAGTGAAAGTGACAATAATATTTTATAGAGCCGCATAAGAGCTATAGTAGGTACCTATTCCATTTTATTTATATTCAGCAACTAAAGTGACGATCGATCATCACAATAATCGCATAGTTCCACAAAGGCAGAAGATTTACCAGGCAGCCATACGCGTGGGATATTGATAACTACATAGCCCCGGGACCCGGGATTCGCGACCCGGCATTTGAAATCCCGGGATTATCCGCTCCGAGCGTCGTACGTGAGATGTTAGCGAGACGTTTTTTATTGCTTTTATTAAATTTTAGTTCATCTGGGACGTTTATTCTTGAGAGATGTACAAGATGATGCTACTGTACCATCTGATGTTTTTTAATACCAACCCAGTAAAGCTCTTATTGAAGGTCTTATCAGCAAGTTACACTATGCCTTTTTCTGCGGTGGGTCACCAAATTATCAAAAATTACTGCACTCAAAGTATCTTACCTATATGATTATATACCTACTCAATACTAACAGCATTGTTAGGACCGCGGGAAGTCGGTGGATGAAGTGCTCAAAATCGTTCTTCCTCGAAACTGAAGCCCTATGTCCAACAGTGGACTTCTGCTGGCTGCTGTTGATGATGATGATGATGATGATGATGATGATGATGATGATGATGATGATAGGTAAATAGTTGATCTGTTACGAAACCGGCAAGTCTGTGATGTCAGCCAAACTTCAACAGCTAGCCCTCAAAGACTAATCACCAACATCTTTCATTCGCCGTCTGTCTCGATTCGTTCCGGCCACGGGCTACAGTCACAAATAAAGCCGGTTATCGTTGCTAAATAGGTCACATTTACACAAATCCAGGTGGCAGCGCTAATAGCCAGAGCAAGAGCGAAATGCAAAACGTGATGAAAGGAAAGTTAACTACTTTCCTTTCATCACGATGTTTTCTTCAGACGTAACATAACAGCACGCGCTAAATAGGTTATGTTTGCAGGCGCTCAGTGGCGTTGATGCAACCTGTTTTCAATGTAAATGTATTCACAGATTATACAGCGGACTAGCGGGTGGTTGGTGGCCGCTCCTAATCCACTTTTAATTTTGATTAATGCTCGCGCTCCCCTGGTACGCGCGATTCTAATACAGAATTAGCTACGAGAGGGACTTGTTATGAATAATCTTTATATTTTTGCTTTTTGTCAAGTTTTAAAGTTGCATTTTTGTTACAGGTAATTTTTAACTACGTGTGCAGACAGAACCTTTGTTTTATAAAAGAACGTAAGTAGCTTATTATGTGTTCACGGTGATTATTTTTTATTCAGCTTGTTTTTTTCCACTGCTGGGCAAAGGTTTCTCTCCATTTCGCCTTGCACTTTTGGATAATGATCATAGAAAAAATGTAAGAGTTTACTTACCTTATACATATTTTTGATATTTGAGTGGTAATGTAAGTTCCTGTTTTTTGCTCCAAAAGTACTAAAATTAACGGCAACTTTATAAGCGGCTGGTAACTTACTGTCCGTCATCGTCGCCTTTCCCCGTAGTCGGAGAGTGTTTTGAGTGTGTGCGAGATATTTTGCTCTAATGCTTGCTGTAACTACTAGGAGAACAGAGGAGAGTAGAAAATGCACTTTTCTATTCCGTGTCTGCAACGACAACAGCAAACCCCTAATCTCCCCGTAGCGCAATCTACCAGGCGGACATAAACGACTAGGTAGCGACAGACGGTGCGGCTTCCGGCCCGCTTCCCTCCTCGGAAATAGGGCCCGTTCCGGACGGAGAGTAATGGTACGTGCCTTGATGTTATGTCGTCCTGGTACCAGGTTGTTTGAGATTAGCTTCTCGAAACACCATGGGACACATCCGTCCCTAATTCAAACTCCGTAGAAGCACCGTGGGACAAAACTGTCCCAAGTTTGTATTTCGCCACCAAGTGTCGAGAATTCAGTCTGTCCTGCTTTTTCTACTACAAATACCCGTAAGGAACGAACTCCATTCCTTTCGCACTAATTTGAACTTCGTAATCATATAGGCCAACGTCAAAACCGTTTATTAGACGTCATTGAAAAAATTAAACAAATCTAGTATTTTTTAAACTTTCGCGATCGGAACACATATTGAAGACTTATATTACACTATGTTGCAATAGCCGTGGTCGCGGGCGGGTGGGTAGGGTGTCTGCCCGCGACCACGGCTATTGCAACATAGTCGAAACGTCGGGAAAATAAATAAAAAAGGTAATACGCGATAAATACCCGTGTAATATAAGTCTTAAACAAATCTGTCCATCGGTCACACGTCTTGCCCGTGTTTTTGGATTGTGATTAATTTCGGTAATTTAGGCAGTTTAGAAAGTTTGGTGGGTAGTTAGAAAACTTGTGAAGTAAACTATTGGAAAAACGAAAACAAATTATGAACTTTTCTGGACAAGCTTTTGATCATTGCGTACTTTCAAAATGAGTGCTTTTTCATTATAAAATCCGTGAGATTATTTATTAGTCTGAGTTTTGCATTTGCAATGACAATGGAACGGAACATAGTGTAACGCCCAGTCAAAAAACAAACATCTATGTTCATCACAGAAATGTTAGTCCTTGGTGGGGTCGACCCCATAGCCTTACAGAGGCATAGCTACTATTATCTGAGCTCCGGGCTCGTTCCGGACGGAGAGTAATGGTACGTGCCTTGATGTTATGTCGTCCTGGTACCAGGTTGTTTGAGATTAGCTTCTCGAAACACCATGGGACACATCCGTCCCTAATTCAAACTCCGTAGAAGCACCGTGGGACAAAACTGTCCCAAGTTTGTATTTCGCCACCAAGTGTCGAGAATTCAGTCTGTCCTGCTTTTTCTACTACAAATACCCGTAAGGAACGAACTCCATTCCTTTCGCACTAATTTGAACTTCGTAATCATATAGGCCAACGTCAAAACCGTTTATTAGACGTCATTGAAAAAATTAAACAAATCTAGTATTTTTTAAACTTTCGCGATCGGAACACATATTGAAGACTTATATCACACTATGTTGCAATAGCCGTGGTCGCGGGCGGGTGGGTAGGGTGTCTGCCCGCGACCACGGCTATTGCAACATAGTCGAAACGTCGGGAAAATAAATAAAAAAGGTAATACGCGATAAATACCCGTGTAATATAAGTCTTAAACAAATCTGTCCATCGGTCACACGTCTTGCCCGTGTTTTTGGATTGTGATTAATTTCGGTAATTTAGGCAGTTTAGAAAGTTTGGTGAGTAGTTAGAAAACTTGTGAAGTAAACTATTGGAAAAACGAAAACAAATTATGAACTTTTCTGGACAAGCTTTTGATCATTGCGTACTTTCAAAATGAGTGCTTTTTCATTATAAAATCCGTGAGATTATTTATTAGTCTGAGTTTTGCATTTGCAATGACAATGGAACGGAACATAGTGTAACGCCCAGTCAAAAAACAAACATCTATGTTCATCACAGAAATGTTAGTCCTTGGTGGGGTCGACCCCATAGCCTTACAGAGGCATAGCTACTATTATCTGAGCTGTGAAGAGATAAGTACGTGTGTGATCTGGGTACTAGAAACCCGTATTAAAAAAAACTGGTAGGTATTTATAATACGTGCAAGGGGGTAGGTGGTAAAGGCGCCCGGGCCGCTGTACGCCGCACCTCGCTAACGGGCGCGGGATGGGCTGGCCTGGCGGCTATCGAGCACTCTTGTGTAGCACGGAATACGCGGAAACGGATACGGTGCGAACTGTTTTGATACTTAACATTTTTATTTATTACCATTACCATTATGTTGTATATACCAGTGCTCTTAAACGGTGAAAAAAACATCATGAGGAAACCAGTTCTAGAAGCAGCGACGGGTTGGAATAGGTACTTCTGCAAAAAGTGGGTATGCGCCAATTATAATGATTGTACGTACCTCTGACTCACCCCTTAGACACACTCAAAGAATCTCGAGTTAGTGCTATGTCCGTAATTCGACAGAGAATTTCACCAATTGTAAAAAAAAATTATTAAAAAAAGTTTTACTCAAGTCAGTCAAACTTTATCAAAGTCAGCTGTAATTGTTTGAAAAAAAGATAGCGTTTCTCTTAAAAACCTACGGAACACTCACCACATTTCACACTTTCATTTTAATAGCTCATACTTGTGTTAAAACCTCAAGCAGTTGGTTAAAATATCACCCAAATTACACACTAAATTAACACTAGAAAAACCTGAAAACATTGTTGTTTCTAAAGAGGACAGAAAACGAATTCTTAGAATCCATAATTATATTCCAGGTAGGTACATAAGTAGTCAATATTCTGTTGTTCGTCATTATGTTTTAGAACTGTTCTTGTTATGGAAATCAATTTTATTATTATTTATTTTATAACGAAAGTAATTTAGTAGGTATATACAAATATTTTTGGGAATAAATATAAGGATTGAAATATAATTATTATATTGTGTTCATTCAGTTGTGGTTTTTGAAGCATTTCCAGCCCCGCTAAGATGTGCAGCGCGAGAAAATTTTGTCTACTCGTTTTCTCGTGCAAAATAGAGATCTCTTTTATTATTTGTCTTCGTTGTTTTGAGTTACAAATAAAATATTCTTATTCTCATTCATTCATTCTTTTTTTTTGTGGCATGTGCCCGTCATTCGGACAATTTTGCCAATGTCAAGTGGGTTGAATAAAATACTTCTTAGTCAAGTCGAGTCGGTAAAAAAAGTAAAGTCGGCTGTCATTTGGTTTTGAAGAAAAAGATGGCGTTTTTCTTCAAAACCAAAGGGAAACATTTTCGTTCAAATCATTTCAACTGTTCACACTTCAAGACCTCAAGTAATGACGGTAAAATACCACCTATTTACTTACCTAAAAATAACCAATCACTTTTTTGATCACGCTTAGAAACAAATGACGAATGAATATGTAGGTTAGTATTCCAAAATTTACTTCAGTAGCAATTTTGTGTCGATTTCCAACAGCAACTAATGTACAAAGCCTTATTTCCAGTGCTCCAGCAAATAAAGCGTAATTCTCCTCGCTGTCAAGTTAAGTAAAAGCAGACAGAGGGTGTGTGGCAGAGCAGCGGAGCCGTATACGAAGTGTGGGTATAGGTAGGTAGGTTGATATATCAACGTCGACGAGAGCGAGCGGGCCGCGCTTCAAGAGCCGCTGACGGGCTATAGTGCGGCTCAAATAATTTTGATACTTGTGATTATTTCTAATCGATGAAAAATTTAAGTTTTCTTTATTGAAGTAATACTTCTAATGCGACTTCCTACAAGGTTGCGTTAAACGTTTAACACTACCATGGAGGGGGTATGAAAGCATTGTTCTTTCTCTCTTTCTGTCATAGCCAGTTACGTTTCGTATATTAAAGAAGTTTTACTTAAGTCGCGTGGTCTAAAGAATATTGTTTTTTTTACTTGATAAAGTCTTTCAGCCTTTACAGACAACCACGTTTTTATCTGAGTATTTTAATGCATTTGTAAAACAGTCGATGTGTCAATACAGTAGGTCTACAATAACGTAGTAAAGATAAACCACAGAATCGAGACTTGGTCTCGGAAAATCTCATTAAATACGAGAAATGTCAACGGTGACGTCATCATGCATGAGGACGTAGTTTTAGGTGATTCCAGGCGATTTTTGTGTGACCAATACCATTCCTTCTTTTACCTGTGGTAATAGGTGACCACCGGTAGTTATTCCACGAACATTTACGATTCTAAACATCCGAGAGTAATAGTGTAGGAGTATAATAAGTTTATATATCAACGTCGACAGAACGCGCCCGGGCCGCACCTCGCGCCGCCTGTCAAGAGCCGCCGCTGACGAGCTTTCTTTAGTACGGCACGCGACTAATGGTTTTGATACTTTGAATATAAATCGATTTGTAATTTTGCTATATACTTTTATTATTATTATAATGACGGTTGACACATTTCGCAGTAGTTATTATTCCACACGTGATAGGATAGGTTGCAAGCCCATCGCTGCTGCTAGAATACTAACTAACTGGTTTCCTCGTGAGGAAACCAGTTAGGGTTCCGTGCCCAAAAGGTAAAACGAGACCCTATTATTAAGACTCCGCTGTCTGTCTGTCTTTCTGTCACCAAGCTGTATCTCATGAACCGTGGTAGTAAGAGAGTAAAAATTTTACCGAGATGATGTACCTACCTATTTCTGTTGCCGCCATAACAACAAATACTAAAAATTGAATAAAATTAATATTTAAGGGCGGCTCTCATACAAAAACGTGATTTTTTTGCCGTTTTTATTATAGCTGTGCCCGCGACTTCGTCCGCGCGGAACTTAACAAAAAAGTTATATAGTTTTTTATCGTTTTACATTATATTTTAATTATTATTTATTTTTAGTTCTTCGTATTAGCTTTATTGTAAATGAACCTGCCCGATAGAAGCGGTCGGAGGGCCTAACGTGACGGCGCAGTGGTGGCATGCGCGTAGGCTGCGCGCGGTATTGGACAGTCAGTACTTGGTCATTATGGATTTTTTCTAAAATAAAAGTAGCTTTAGTTACTCCTTATTACATCAGCTATCTGCCAGTGAAAGTCCCGTCGAAATCGGTCCAGCCGTTCCAAAGATTAAGCGGAACAAACAGACAGACAGGCAAAAATTGTAAAAAATGCTATTTTGGTATATGTACCGTATATACATTCATATGCATGTAAACGTAAAATGTAACCGCGAAACATTAGCCAAAACAAATCATTTAAAAACTTACGATAAGCAAATAACAAAGGCAGACCCAAACATGCAAGACCACATCTTATTCAAAAACATCACGTTCTCCGAGCGAAGAATTTCGCACGTCCTTTAGACCCCAAAGGCACCCAATCACAGACTAAACAACAGTTACTATGCCCCAAAGCCACAGAGTAAGTAGCAGTTACTACGGCCGGGCCCCCTCATTATGGTGATACATCGCACGGGGTCGGCTGACGGGTGTCAATTTGCAAGCTTTGTGACGGTGTCGGAGGTGAGGCAACCTTACCTATATATAGTTTTGATATTTTGGTCGTTTTTGTGTGGTAACACCTAAACTTACTTACCTGATATTTTAATTTTTAGATGATGACTATCGTCCTAAATCTCGACTTAAAATAATAATACTGGACGATCCACACAGCATCATCTAGCCTCAAATTAAGCAGAGCTTGTGTTATGGGTACTAGATGACTGATATACTTAATACAATACATTACATACATAGATATTTTTATTTCACATAGAAAATACCTAGAACACCTGGAATAAATATTTGCAGTTCGTACAAACATTTATCCCAAGGCGGGAATCGAACCCGAAACCTCCTGCGTCGCAGGCAGACATTCGCTCGCCGTGCCACATCGGTCGTCTGACACACAATGATATATTTCTGTTGCCGCTATAACAACAAATAATAAAAAACAGAGTAAAATAAATATTAATGAAAGCTCTCATACAACAAACGTGATTTTTTTGCCGCTTTTACTAGATGGTACCTTTCGTGCGCGAGTCCGACTCGCACTTGGCTGGTTTTTATGGTTAAGTTTGTCGTACATGTCACTTGCCTATGTATAGTTTTGTGTGTAAAAAAGGATTAAGAAAAAGGCCAGTTTGCATGCGCAAACATGCGCAAATACGCAGGTTCTATCCAACCAAATGATTTAAACATCGACCAGTACATACTACTTGGTTATAACTTTAAACAAAAGCCAGTTTAAGCCGGGAAGCTGTCAGTGGAACGGACCGGAAATGCAAACAGGGCTTTGTTCCAAAGTCGTATCCGTATGGGAGATACTTGCCATATTGTTTCTCTGGATTCTCGAATATGGAGATGGATGCTTTGAATGTTATATTATGTAGAGAATGTAGAATGATAGCAAGGATTTGTTGGAAAGAAATATACCGGGTGTAATAAAATCACTTTTGAATACTCCAAGAACGTGTAAAGTTACCGGTCTTATGGAATTGGCTGACAGTCGAATAGATTTTGAATTTAGAGTAATACGATTATCTCGCTGAAATTACTATTTATCAACCAGCGATGTATTTCGCTCTGATCCGATCGCGATTTCATTTACAGTACTGTTTTGTCGTTCTTACACGTTTTAAATGGGTAAAATGAATGGTTAAGTACTTATGTATTTTTATTCAATGGTGTATTGTCGATATTGATGCCGAAAACACGAAAAAACAGACAAAAAGTGACGAGATTTTTCGTGTTTTGTTAATTTTTTACTATTAGAATCTTGGTCTGAATGCGCAGTTTCAGTTTTCGGAAGTAGCCATTTTACTCTATAGCCTATTGACTCTGAGTTATCGAGCGGAACGCGAGCTGCTTTTCCTTTTTACATTTTATTCCCATCACAAAAACAAAGGCCAACATCAACGCTAGCTCCGATGTCAACGACACTTTCAGACTCAATTAAAAGCGAGAAAAGAAATTCTTCCTTTTAATCTACCTAATTTAATCAAATTTTCCCGAAATCATGCTGACTGAAAAGTACAACTTGAATCTTAAAGCCAATTTAACATATGCCAAATTGCCGAAATACGTTAGATAGGATAAAAATTTTAAGTCACCACACCAAAATTTGTGATGTGGTGTGCAATATACAACAGCTTCCACGGTCCATAATAGATAGTTAGATAGTAGCTCTTTATTGTTAACCACACAGAAAAAATATACAGGACATATACATAACTTGGTTGAACAATGCTACATAACATACATAGCTTGGTTACATAATAATAATATTTAATTAAAGTAATAACATATCTGTAGACATTTCACACAGCCCTTACTATGGGAACCAAATGACTGATAGAATACTTAGGTATATACTTTTTTTGGTAAATACATTCCCTGACAGAGGACAAACATTACAGAAATTTCTCGGTTGGGATCGAACCCATAACATAGAGCGGAGAATGCTGAGCTATTACCAACTGAGCTGAAGCAGTCGATTGATCTATTGTTTTTATATGACAATCGTCATAGAATCAGTAGCTAGTAGATATACGTATCATAATAAAACACAAAAGACTAGTAGATGGTGTAAATGTAAGCGTTCAAGGGACGATATATTATGATGATTTTACCACCTCGGATATAGCTAGGGTTGGTGTGACACAGTGTTGTAACTACTGCTGATTCTGTGGCGTGGGGTTGGCGTGACACGTGTCAATTTGCCACCGGGAACATTTTGTACCACTCAGAGTAGTCACCTATATTAGTGTTGTGAGATTTTTGTTTGCTCACGCCCCGCCTTAGCTCAGTCGTCGTCTTTATGTCGTGCTCAGATATTGGAGTGCCGTTTGGATTGGATATATACTATACTATACATATATTTATACTATTCCTAAGTTTTTATGTTCTGTCTTATAAATAGCATAATATTTATCTTTCAGTATCGTCATCAGCAGTCGCTTATAGTTCATTACTGGACATCTATCCTGTAGTATTTTTCTATTTTTCAAATGTGTCGATTTTGTCAAGTAATATTAAGTTTTATTTGCAGTTTTTCTTTCCTCGTTTCAAAAAGAAAGAAACGACAGTATTTGGAACTGTAGAATTAGCTCAGTTTAGGAAAACGGAATTAGGGTTTGAAAAAAAAAATTTTTTTGTATGTATTTTAATACAAATATTATAGATATTTAATGCAAAAAAGTTAAAAAAAAAAAATTCAATGAATAATTAACAATTAAAAATTGATAAAATTTTGAAAAAAATCACGTGACTGTAACCGCGCCATGATTGATCACCATAGTTGTTGTCACATAGTGACGTCATAATGTTATAGCTATCTAATAACAGTACAGCGTGCACGGCTATTGCAATGAGTGAAAACCGCTCGGGTTTGTTCGGGAGCTGTCGGCGTGTTTTCGGTACTTACTGGATTCAAAAATTATTTTTATTTTGAAATAACTTTTGAATTATTGCGAAAAAAAAATAGTTTTGTTATAAAACTTATATATGTTATGATCTTTCCATTTACTGCAAAAAAAAAATCAAAACCCCAATTGTCGAATTGTCTATAGCGTGACAAAAATCAACTGTCAATGTCGGATACGGAAAAGATAAGTCGAAATCTTAAGTGGTAATATCAAAGAGAATAACACATACATCGTAAGAGCTAAGTATTTTAATGAATAGCTGGTTTCCATAGAAATACCACACTTAATAGCGGGGCATACAAGGCCGCTTTCACGATAAGGAGCGCAATCTCATCTCAGCCGCGCGAATCCGCTTACAATAGTAGATTTATGGTGCTAGAGAGTCTGTGACATGGTTTGTGTGCATGTGTGAGTTACAAGTTGGAGATAATTGGGCCATAATAGGCCTACGTTGACAGTCTGAAGTATAGATCGTCTTTTGGTAAATTACTGGTTAATTTTTTGGGACAAAACAAACCTATTTTTCAAATTGATAAAGATTATTTATTTATGTACATTTATTTACAAAGAAAATTATAGCTAATACAAGTATTTATAATTGGTATGTACAAAATACATGTGAAACAGTTGAGCTATCTACAGACCGTTGCAAACGATCTAAAGGTAGCTCAACTGATCCAGATCAGTGCCAATCGGAAGCGTTCCCAAAACACTGGCTGCATTGCCACGCTGAATGGCAATGCTGATTCGTTGTGCCAGATATAAAAAATTGATAAAGAAGGATAACGTATACTATCAATTAATACCTTTGCAACCAGCAGTGAAGACAACGAGTGTCATAGTCTAGGCTGAGAAAATTAAACCTATAGCCTATAACTGGCTGATCAATGACCAATTTTGTAAGGTCCTTTACCTACATACTCATGGTTGAGTTACTACTGAATACCAAATTGATCGCTATTTGATTTATATAAAATCAATTTGAAAAGAGCAGATTATTTTGATCTATTCCTACATTCCTACTTTGGTCTAGGATTGGGCGAACTCAAGCCTGTATTAAAATTTCCCAGTGATTCGAAAGTTGGCCTCGTCTCTTGGTACACGTTATATTCTGTTCTGGGTCTTTTGGGTCTCCATTCTTGGGTTTTGTAGTTCAGTGGGTTGTGTATTCGAGCAATATGTTCTGTCCATGTCATTTCTTCTTTGCTATGGTGTTAATCACTTTAGTGCTACTTTTTTTCTACTTTGACATGCAAGGAATAATCTACATGACTTCAAAAGCATAAATTGTCAGATATCTTAGTGAAATCTGGTATACAAATGCATGGCTCCTTAGCTTCAGTAATTTTGTAAGTAGGACGTCTTTTGTCCTTACATAATTAACATAATATCGCAGTAGGCATTTAAATACTGTACAATATTCAGTAAACAAAGACGGGCCTACTCATTACGCGCCATGCAAGACCCGAGACGCCAAGGTAGGGTTTTTCTTTCTGGTGAAATATATTATAGCAATAAAGTCGGAAAAGTTGTAATATTACTAATGTAAATTCACCAAAATGGATAGGGTTAATTATTAGTATTTTAAACAAACTCAAAAAGCAAAAATAATCTCAGTTTTATGGAGAATCTTCGAAGATGAACTGTACAAAGTATGAAGAACGCATGAAGACACCAACCGCTAACCCTATTCAAGGGTCTTCATCTCCCGATGTGGGTTATTATTATAGTCATCTTCAGAGCCGGATAAAATAAGTCGAGCATCACTAACTATACACAAGGCAAGACGTCAGAAAACCGAGACGAGGGCGAGAAAATTACCGACCGCCCGCTTCAAAGCGACGCGATGAGCATCAGGCGATATTTATCTGTCTCTTGGCCTCGTCGGCACCTATCAACTCAAGTGTCATCAACAGACGCCACCAGAACCTTATACCAACGGCGCAGAGCTTATTTTTGCTTGTTCGAGGCAAATTCTCGCGTGCAGTGACGCAACATGGGCTCGACATCAGGGTTTATATATATTTTATAGCATACGATATTGTATGGGCTCTCGTATCGTTTGCTGCTGATATTTATTTAACAAGCAGATTCGTACCGCGTACGAATGATGTAGAGTAGAACCAAGCAGTGGAAAACTTAAAACCTAGTGAAATTCTATGCGTAGCTTGATATATTATAGAAACCGGATTCAATGCATTGCCAGAAATGTATAAAGAACCAGATCTTACATAACACAATGCAGTACCAGTAATCATAAAAACAGGATGATAAAAAATTTATGTGTCCGTCCATCCGTTTGTAAAAACACTTATTTTTATACTAAGAGCTTCTGTTGGGAATTAAAGCGCTGATCACGAACAGCCAAGGAGCTGACAAGGAAAAATTAAAATCTAGGCCGCCGACGCTGCAGGAATTAAACTGGCATGAGCAAGTTGAGACGCGACACGAAAATAATATCTCAACATGAAGTATACGATAGTACTGGTGGTCTTAAAGTAAAAACTATAGCAACTATCTCTGAAATTCATGAAAATCGTGGAAAGAAGTGCCATTATCGAAGTGCCATAATGACGACCGATGTGGTGCGGCGGGCGAATGTCCGCCTGCGACGCAGAGGTTGCGGGTTCGATTCTTGGAATAAATGTTTGTATGATCTGCAAATATTTATTCCGGGTGTTCTGGGTATTTTCTATGTATAATAAAAATATCTATACATGTAATGTATTGTATTAAGTATATCAGTCATCTAGTACCCATAACACAAGCTCTGCTTAGCTTGGGGCTGGATGCTGTGTGGATTGTCCAGCATTATTTAATTATTTATTATCATAACTCTACCAAAGTAACTTGTATAGAATAGAATAGAATATACGTTTATTTAGCATAATGCAAATACACACAAGCCTGACTTGATAAACAGGTAGGTAGGTACTTGTATCGTCTGTACTGAATCCAAAAAATAATTAAGTACACAAAAAAGCAAGTTGCAGATCTTTACACCCTTTTTTATAAGATTTCGCGAGAGTTAAATCATGTTAAAGTTACTAAAAGACGACAGAGTAAACTGAAGTTGATTGATAATCCCGTAAGGTATCTTATCACTAACAAGCTAGCAGCCTTGAAGAAGCCAAATCACTTATGAACGTTGTCCATGAGTGTTGCATTATATGCAGCGTTACGTTACTGTGCGATTATTGGGAATAATACCATAATCCTACTGATATTATAAACGCGAAAGTTTGTAAGTATGGATGGATGGACGGATGTTTGTTACTCTTTCACGCTCTAACCAGTGGACCGATTTGGACGAAATTTGGAATAATTATAGATTGCAACCTGGATTAACATTATAGGCTACTTTTTATTCCGAAAAAATAACGGGAACGGGAAAAAACTGCTATGCGGGCGAAGCTGCGAGTGGCCGCTAGTACAATAATATAACTGGCTTTGTCTAATGTGTATGGTCAAAATGAATTTTCTCAAACCTTGATTGAAACTGAATTCGCATCGGTTCAGTAGCTTCAAAAAGCATTGTTCAGCTCTCGTCATCCGACTGACAAAGGCCCGATAAATATTTATTTTACATTGTCCCATATATTGGGTGGGATAACATATCACCCACGCTGGTCCCCTCGATTCGGGAATGCGTTAACCAACTGCGCCACTCTTTATATTATTTTTTTACTAGCTTTTGTGGATTAGATTCTTATCACTGCGGTTATTTGCATCCTATTGATTGACTTCATTACTGGTTGCGAGATGAAATTACAGGCACATGAGGTTTAACACCTGTGTGTATTATGTTGGTGGTTAGAGCATCGTAGGGCAGTGCCCTGCAAGGCAACTTTGTTATAAGTGATGGTAACCACTTAACATCAGATGGGCTGCTTGTTCCTTCTGACGTATGAAAACCGGCCAAGTGCGAATCGGAATCACGCACGATAGGTTCCGACCTTAATAAAAACGGCAAAAAAATCACTGTTGTATGAGAGCCCCCTCTTATTCAGATTTTTAGTATTTGTTGTTCTAGCGGCAACAGAAATATATCATCTGTGAAAATTTCAACTCTAACTATCACGCCTAGCCTTAGTTATAGGAGCGGAGTCTTAGTAATAGGGTCCCGTTTTACCCTTTAGGTACGGAACCCTAAAAAAAGGTCACTAAAATGATCGCGAATGTTGACATAGCCGTAATTAGTTCCGATGTGTACTTGTGAAACTAGCTCAGTTGATTTCTAATGAAACGTTACCTACTGCCATAATTCCGCTTTGAAACATCTCTATGTACCCCGCCCGCATTACGGGAATGCGAAGCTATCCCGAGCGGCCCGGCCCGCGTCTCGTCGTTGGTGCAGTTATCTCCCGGTGATTAAACTCGAACCGTAGAGGTACCGCCTTGCCATTTGCATTCATGTTCCTTGAGGGAGGTAGGTGTTCATAATCTCAGTCAAGATTTATATAAACACCATTTTTCGACCGATGTGGCGCGCCGGGCGAATGTCCGCCTGCGACGCAGAGGTTGCGGGTTCGATTCCCGCCTTAGGATAAATGTTTGTACGATCTGCAAATATTCATTCCAGGTGTTCTGGGTGTTTTCTATGTATAATAAAAAATATCTATGTATGTAATGTATTGTATTAAGTATATCAGTTGTCTAGTACCCATAACACAAGCTCTGCTTAGCTTGGGGCTAAATGATGCTGTGTGGATTGTCCAACATTATTATTATTACTATTATTTACTATTAAAAGGTAATCACAATAATAATAATTGTTTTTACATATTTTACTCACTTGAGTCAGTGACAGATGGCAGAATCACATCAAGGCAAGGAATTTAAATGATTTTTGCCGACAACAGCAAAAATCATTTAAAACAAGATCAGACGGAATAGATTCGTCAATCGTCTATCTACATTCGATGAATAATGCTCAGTGAGCAGTGAGTGGGGTCGGCGACGTCCAGGTTATCACCGCACTGTGCACTCACACTGTGGTGCTGTCGACGGGCAGTGCTTGCAATTGGCAAGCATGTGTGTTCTGTTGGCCGTAGTACTAGGTATACATGGTTCCAGGGCTGTGAATACTTAGAGCTGTTTAAAAATAATCTTTTACCACTTTATACGTCAGGTAGGTACGATATCCCCTCAGATCTGTACTAAAAAACCTACTCCAGGTTCTTCAAGCTTCGAGGATGTCTAAGGGCTACCCCCTTCAGAGGTAGGTAAGGTACCTGCGTCCAAATATCACATAATAGCACATTCCCTGTCTCCCAGATTGGTGTTCCATTTGTGACAGGTTGTAAGCGCATCGCCGCTGCTAAAATACTAAGTGGGTTCCTCACGAGGTTTTTCTTCACCATTTGCACGGGCATGGCGCAATACAGTTTTAATAAAAAAATCCATTAGAGCACGACCGGATTCAAACGACCGATGTGGCGCGGCTGGCGAATGTCCGTCTGCAACGCAGGAGGTTGCGGGTTCGATTCCCGCCTTGGGATAAATGTTTGTACGATCTGCAAATATTTATTCCGGGTGTTCTGGGTGTTTTCTATGTATAATAAAAAATGCCTATGTATGTAATGTGTTGTATTAAGTATATCAGTCATCTAGTACCCATAAATAAATAAATAAATAAATAATGCTGGACAGTCCACACAGCATCATCTAGCCCCAAGCTAAGCAGAGCTTAGCCATAACACAAGCTTTGCTTAGCTTGGGGCTAGATGGTGCTGTGTGGATAGTCCAGCATTATTTATTATTATTATTATTATTTAAACCCACGATCTTAGGATCAGAACCATCAGACCACCGGTGCTCTTTTTTGTAGATTTTTTTAACTTTTAAAATTTATCTGCCGAGCGAGAATGGTAATCAAAACTGAAATAAATAAAAAAATGAGAGCATGAACCTATAAGACTTCAATAAAATAGATGCCTGTTTGACTTAGGTTATCTTTTCCTATTTTTTTATTTTTCTTTTATATAAAATAAATAACTTAATTAATTACCTACTTATCAAAAAGTTGACAACCCTACAATACAATGGCGATATGATAAATAGTTCACACTTCACTCGTCTGCGCGCCCGGACTAGTCGCGCAAGAATCAAGAATGCGCGATCGGTGAGCACCACTGCCGAAAAGACAAAGCACTCTGCACGTCGCGACTTGCAGGAGCAAATTCAACTTAAATTTAATCACGTCTCAAGTCGCGATTTTTTGACAGTTTGCAATGAAAGTCTGTCAAAAATTCGTCTGTAAATTTAAGTTGCGTCTGAGTATTCGGCCGTTACTCAGTAAAAGGTTTACTTACGCCCGAATATTCAAACGCAACTTAAATTTAATCACGTCTTAAGGTTAAACAAGTCGGTACGTTGTCCATACAAACGCTGTAAGTGTTTAATGTCTACTATTTACTAACGTGCGTCCGAAGTTAAGTTTGATACTGAATTATCTTGCCATTATCTAGGTACGTTACCCTATATGCTACGATAAAATCAGATTACCTTGAAAGTTACAAGTGTTACAAAATTTAGTACAAAATCTTTCGACGCTTGTAACTTTCAAGGTAATCTGATGTTACTGTACCATTATCTATTCTATAATAAAATCGGCAAAAAAATCACGTTTGTTGTATGAGAGCCCCCTGAAATATTTATTTTATTCTGTTATTTAGTACTGTTAGTAGTTATTGTGTTTTTTAGTTTTTGGGCCTACAGAAAGGATCATCATTAATACTTAGATTAATTATTAAAAAAATATAGTATGGGCCTCCCCATAATTAGGTCATTAGGAAGGTTTGACATAATCATTTTAAGTATACATAAATGCACAACATGATAAAGTACGTCTAAATAAATAATATTTTTATATTAGATCGAGTTAGGCAAAACGCGGTGTACTTAACTATTTAAGAGAAAGATATAGATAGATAGATAGATAACGCTTTATTGTACACAAGGAAAATTTGTTAAAAACAGACAAGGTTTACAAAGTACAATGGGCGGCCTTATCGCTGAAAGCGATTTCTTCCAGGCAACCTTGGGATATATCTCTATACGTATCTCATTTTCACGAAATAACGAGTAGATAAAATATTTCACGTTGCACATCTTAACCCTAGGGTTAAAATGTGCAACACGGTACAAGTACACAACAACTCCCACAGGGTAGGAGTGCCGCTTGAGAATTGTAACCAGACGGGAGCTACTGCAATACTTGGCAAACATTTGTACAGACGCTGACAGAATGGCTGGTGGGCGCGTAAGATGAATGGCCTAACGGTATCGCACTCTCGTACCCGGCAGAATGCCATACTCGCTAGTGGCCGATTTGTTTTAAAGATTGAATGTGCGGTCAGCTTGTAATGGGGACCCGTCACAGTTTTTTCTATGAATGCAGTTTTATAGGCCTTGAAAAACTAAAACATAAAATGCAATTTTTTTTTTTCTACGGCCAAAACTGACTAAGTTATGGGCAAAATACCGAACGAGATTCACTGACCGCGCGAACGGAAGCGATGACGTCACAAAGGCCCAGCGCTAGCCGCCAAACCACTGCGCGCCCCGCGTTTCTGTTCGCGATACTCGTCCGACACGGAGCGTAACGTCACCAAGTGATTTAATTAGGTTTTTATTAGAAGGTTGTTATTTTAATATAACAAATGAGTATTAGAAATAAGGTAGATATCGGTTTTGAGCAAGCGCAATCCGATAATCTACCTAAAGTTGATACCTTCATGGTATTTGATTATCTTAGTAATCATTTAAATTACACAAGCGCTGAAATTCATGGTTGGAAACTTCAGAGGTAAACAAATCTCATTATCAACCTAATCAGAATAACAGGATAATATGTAGGTAGGTACACATACTTGGACTAGCCTATAAAATACCTAAAAGTTTTAGGTTAGTCAGCCAGGGAAGTTGTGTTTGTTGTTGTAACTAGGTACCTACGCTGTTATTTTCAACATTGGTATGTAGATAAGTATGTAGAAACTTAAAGGTTTAAAGAAAAATATTATGTAGGTATAAAATAAATAAAATTAGACTTAAATACTTAATTTGACAGGAATGTACCTACCTAAGTTCTTTGGACACGTAATTTAGAGCTATGAATAAACGAAAGCGTTAGGTATGTTAAGTTTAAAATAAGCCCTAAGAATTTAAATTATATTTTGTCGTAGGTTATACCCAGATTTATTTAAAAATTATACAATAAATAATCAAGGTCAGGAATACAATACAGGAATGCAATACTTCCTTCTTCAATCTAAGCATTCCTCCCCACAAGCCTATACTTGACGTAGTTCTCCATATGACGACCGATGTGGCGCGGCTGGCGAATGTCCGCCTGCGACGCGGAGGTTGCGGGTTCGATTCCCGCCTTGGGATAAATGTTTGTACGATCTGCTAATATTTATTCCGGGTGTTCTGGGTGTTTTCTATGTATAATAAAAAATATGTATGCATGTAATGTATTGTATTAAGTATATCAGTCATCTAGTACCCATAACACAAGCTCTGCTTAGCTTGGGGCTAGATGGTGCTGTGTGGATTGTTCAGCATTATTATTATTATTATCAGCTTCCACCTAAAAATATAATAAATTCAGGTATATATTTTTTCTTTTTTATTATATATCACTTTTGCCCGCAACTTCGTTCGCGCTTAAATTTACATGGGTAAGTACTTCTTTTTCATTCACTTTGGCTACAGTTTTATTACATGTATAGATAGATATCCTCATCCTCGAGGGTACGACGCCAGAGGCATGGAGCAGGAGTGTGGTGGTACTGTTCTTTAAGAAAGGTGATAACACCCTTTTGAAGGAGAGTAGTTACTAATCGTCTCGCTCGTAGGCTAGACGACTTCCAGCCTCCCGAACAAGCCGGGTCCCGAAAAGGCTTCAGTACCATAGACCACATTCATACGCTCCGGCAGGTTATACAGAAGACCGAAGAGTATAACCAGCCACTTTGTTTAGCGTTTGTGGACTATGAAAAAGCCAGTCGAAACCTGGGCAGTGTTACGGTCACTCCAGCGGTGTCAAATTGACTATCGGTACATCGAAGTGTTGAAAGGCCTATATAGCAATGCCACCATGACTATCCGACTCCAGGACCAGAGTACAAATCCTATCCAGTTGCAAAAAGGAGTGAGACAAGGAGATGTAATTTCTCCGAAACTGTTCACGTCTGCACTGGAGGATATTTTCAAGCTCGTGTCCTGGAATAGGTATGGCATCAATATCAATGGCGAACACTTAAGTCACCTTCGATTTGCCGACGATATAGTCATAATGGCGGAATCGCTGGAAGACCTAGAAACAATGCTTAGAGACCTCAATATTGTCTCCCAACAGGTGGGTCTTAAAATGAACATGAGTAAGACGAAACTTATGTCAAATGCTCATGTCGCACCCGTACCGGTATATGTTGGAGGTCAGCCGACGAATCCAACTCGGATGGGCAGCGTTCGGGAAATTACGGCACATCTTCTCGTCACAGTTACCGCAAAGCCTCAAGACGAAAGTCTATAATCAGTGTGTGTTACCAGTGATGACTTAATGGCTCTGAGACGTGGTCGCTAACTATTGGTCTCATACACAAGCTTAAAGTCGCACAACGAGCTATGGAGAGAGCGATGCTGGGAGTTTCACTGCGAGGTAGAATCAGAAATGAGGAAATCCGTAGAAGAACCAAGGTCACCGACAGCTCTCAGAATCAGCAAGTTAAAGTGGCAGTGGGCAGGCCATAAAGCTCGTAGAACCGACAACCGTTGGGGAATAAAGGTTCTCGAATGGCGACCACGAACCGGAAGACGAAGCGTAGGACGTCCTCCTACCCGATGGACTGACGACATTGTTAGGACCGCGGGAAGTCGATGGATGGAAAGGGCTCAGAATCGTTCTTCCTGGAAACGTGTGGGGGAGGCCTATGTCCAGCAGTGGACTTCTACAGGCTGATGATGATGATGATGATGAGATAGATATATATTCCCCAAGACGGAAATATTCCTCTATAATCCCAAAATGATCCCCGATATCCCGGGAAACTTGTGGGATATTCCCGCATTGGGGAATATTACCGAGAACGGCATATTTTATTGTAGTTAGACCTGAGTACGACCCTGGTTTTAACCCGACTACCGAGGAAGGGTTATTAGAAACTTCACTACTTACATTTTTTATCATTTACTTACTCATTGAAATATACCTAGTAGGTACGACCCTGTATTTTTCTTTAACATTCGTAAACAAGCTTTACTAAGCTACCTACGCACCTGTTTACCACACGAGTAATGATTGAGGATCATTTTGATGTAAGTAGGTACCTCCATAATATACCAACTATTATCATAGTTGGTATATTATGGAGGTACCTACCTACTTACATCAAAATGATCCTCGCAACAAAATCTTGAAGTTTGGCACGAAAGCGGAATTTTGTCATCCCTCTTCATGATAGTGCACCATTTTTTGCGCACTTTCGGGACCTTTGGCACATTGAAAAATAGTTTTTTAGGTGTACTAACTGAAGTATTAGTACACTTCGGTACTATACAGTACTTATAGTTCGGCATATTCACGTAAAAACCACAACACGACCCGCGCAGATCGAGTGAACTCTAATAAATGAATTGCGGAGAGCGCGCCCGCGGGCGGAAAAGATATCGTGACGTCACATGAGCTATTCGGCCGCCCCGCGGTTGACTGGTACAAAATGTGTAATATCTTCGCAACCAATGGAACGATTTCAATGATTTAAAAAGTATCGTACCTAAACGAGTAAAAGGAACACCATTACATAGATAATATATGCATTTTCCGACTTGGTACGGGAGCTCATTGTGTTTCAAATCGATAGAAATTGTTATAATTAAATATATTTTTATCTTTTATTTTATAATATCGATACATAGGTTTGATGGTGTGTCTAATTTGGTTGCTTCTCATTCAACATAGATCAACAATATGACAAAGTCAGCATAAACATAATAAATAAATATACATAAATAGGTAATAGCCCCAAACTAAGCAAAGCTTAAACTATGAAACCAGATAACTGATAGAATACAAAAATACTTTTTTTTGCAAATGCATAGGTACATTGGACACTACATATACATACACATTACACACATATTGGTACTATACATATACTCGTAACACCCAGTCACATAACAAAACAATAAGCTTCTACCAACTGAGCTGCGACAGCTGTCAATATCAGGTCAGTAAGTAATTCATAACTATTATAGATATATAGATTACTAAACAGCATAGATAGGTATTCGTAATGCTTAAACTACAAGAAAATCCAAATTTACAACGCAAAACATAGCTGAGAGCTATCATAGTATAGATTATAGTTTAGTTCTATAGCTATCAACAAAACAGTCAAGTTCAAGGTGCGCGCGTCCGCGTCCTCGCGGCGACGGCGACCGGCCACAAATCTTCCGTTTCACTCCTGCCCAGCCTCCGGGCCGAACGAGAGGAAACAGCACGCTCCAAAGCACGCGGCTGCGTACCGGCTACTCCCGAAATAGCCCCCCGCCGCACCCCGCCATCGACGTGCTTTTAGTATGCTGCGCGCATGCGAACCGCCCGCACGGAGGGCGCTCGCGTAAAAAATACCTAGCATGCTCTAAAAATGGTTGCAATACTGGCCAACCCCAAATGGAGCGAAGATCTCACCATTCAAATGATCATTGAGTACGAAAAACGCGAGTACCTGTGGAACCCCGTATCGGAACACTACAAGAACAAGAAAATCCGTGAGCAAGGATACACGGAGATCATAAACACCTTGAATCTAGTTGACGTGACGGTCAAGGAGTTGAAGAACAAGATAAAAAACATACGTTCGTCGTACAGTGTGGAGCTGAAGAAAATTCGCGCGGCGCGCAAGGCCGGCGCGCATGCGTACCGGCCGAGCGTCACGTGGTTTGAACACGCAGACAGGTTTCTGCGGGCGATCGTCACCCCAAGCTCGGTGAGTCTTGTGTTTACTCGAATATGTTTATTGTTTACATGCGCGGCAGCGTTAACTTACGAAGTGCTTACGCCGGCAGGTGGACAACAGTTTGCTGGAGATCCCGATGAGCGACGACAGCGACGTGGTTCAAGATCTCAGTGAGCGAAAGTCTCCTGAAAAGAAAACTCCGAGAAAGCGTCGAAATTCATCGCGATCTGCGCCTTACGTACTAAACACTCCATCTCCGCGCCCAAACACACCCTTCGGGCTGGGTACGAGTTCGCCGTTTGGAATAATGACCTCGTCAACGTCCGCTCCGTTTCTCAACCCTCCGGTGGGTATCGCCACACCCCTCACAACCTCTCTCGCGAATATTTATCCTCTCTCCAAACAAAAGAAAACGGACGAGCGCAATTCAGATTCGGAACTGCCACAGGACTTGAGTCAACACTCAGAGAATGGTAATGAGAACGAGTTTGAAATGTTCGGGAAGCTAATTGCAAGTCAACTGCGCAAGCTACCACTGAGTTTAGCTTTGGATACTCAACTTAAGATTCAGACATTGGTGAACGCGGCAAGGATCCAAGCTGTCTACCAACAGTACAGCTATGCTGGGCCTTCACAAGAGACATTGTCTGTACAAGCGTTGTCAAACGGAATCTTGGCGAGCATGGCAACCCATACCTCAATGGCTTCTAGGTCATCGTTAGGATTGAATAACGATTCACCTGAGGATCTGCACAGAGATCTGAAATCTGAACTGTACTCCCTCTGTTCGGAAAATGAAGATTGAGTCATGATGTAAATTTTTGCTCACTGACAATGATTTACTTTTGGCTCGATGTATTTTATTAAGTCGCCGTAGTATTTAACTTTGAAATCTATGTGTTTAGATGGTATATACTATGTGTTAGGTATTAAGTGTCGTAGAAAAGTTCTAGAATTGTAAAAGCCAGTATAGAAAAGTACAAAATATGGTAAGGAAATACAGAAATTAGTTGTAATAGATGGACTAGTCAAACGAATCGTTTTAATGTTTGTGATGTGGGATCTCTCTTTGTATATTTCTGGCTGTGTATTATTTACATTTAATTTAGGCTAAGTTACTTGTATTTATATTCTGCAACATTTAAGATCTTCTGAGACTTGCGAATTGTTTTCAATTCTATAGCATTTTTTTCATAATTATGGCCCAATCCACGTATTGGTTTAGCGTTGAGACGAGATTGAAACTAAAAATTGATTAATATATGTCATGTCAAAATTGGGCCTGTCTGAAATGACAATTTCGGGGAATAATTTGGAGATTGACACGATAAAACTTGAATTTGATGATATTTTGTTACGGGAATTGGGCTTCTGTTTGGTTTTAGGTATTATTTATTAGAGAATATCAGTATTTTTCGTAGTATACATCCGAAATTGCATTGCCAACTTTTCAATACGAATTTATGTGTGATAGGACATAATCTAAAAGTATGTATTAGATATAAATATGTGTTATTCGATGTGATTAATGTTAAACTATTGATTAATGTGACATTCCACTACTTAATCTGGTATTTGACATTATAGTTTCGATCAAGCTATACATATTATTTATATATTAGTTAAATAATGAAATAAACTTACTCAGTAAGTATTGTTCGCCGGGAATTATGCCAAGTGTTGTCTCGTCTGAAGATCAAGAGTCCCACACAACCCATTTATCTAATTTATAATATTTAGATGTACCTAAAGTAAAATCAAAAAACTTGTTCTTAAAACTGAATGAAGTTTGTTCCACAGATGGCAGCACGGAAGCACTGCCGTTCCGTTATATGCAGTTGCTTTAAAACTGTAAACTACTGAACTGTAACTAGAATAAATAATTTTCTATAGTCTCATAAACAAAGTTGAGTCCTTTATTTAGGAGAATAAAGGGCTGGACTATGCAAAGTAAATAAATACCTTTATCGAAAACGAGACAATATTAAGCAAAATGACTAAAATAAGAAGCAGAATGTCAAAGCGTAATTGCTTATGACCTTTTTTGTGGTAACCTTACCTTTTTGTAAGTGTACGAATGAGTATGTATTCAAAAAATAATATAAGTACCTCTTTTGTGGGGAATACGAACTACTGTAAAAGGTTTTTACATAGGTACTTAACCTTCCCCTATAAACATTTTCATAAGACTTGAAATTATCATGGTTTCGATCAGTATTTTGGATAGAAACGGGATATTTACTATCAACTCAAAAATCATGGAAAATATCCCGTTTCTATCCAAAATATTAATATTCAAAAGATCTCATCTCATTATAGGTACTAAAGAAGCACTCGTATTCATTGATCCGAGGGAAAAGTCTACCGTGCCTGAGAAAAAGCAGTTTTTTAAAGTATATTTGCTGTAGCGTTCTCCGGTGACAGAGTTTTAAGAATATTTTTAAATAAAACACATATTTTTAAAAACAGATAAAAGTACCATTTGGTATTAGTAGTGGGGTAGCCCGTTGCAATGAAAATAAAATACCTCAGTAAAACAATATTGTAGAGTTACGGTGATTTATAACAATATACCTACCGTTATTGTATTTGTTGATGTGCCACAATTAGATTGTAACAGAATGTGATTTTATTGAAAATAAATATTTTATAAATGTCGTATATTGCACAATTTATTCAACAGGTTACCTTTGATTCTTAACTCAGTTTTTCGTAAGTAACTGAGTAGTAAGCTTACGCTGAGCCGGAATACTCAAAGTCTCAAGTCGCGAGTTTTTGACAGTTTGTAATGAAAGTCTGTCATAAATTCGTCACTTGAGACGTGATTAAATTTAAGTTGCGTTGAGTATTCGGCTATAAGAGGCCCAATTCATGTTCTTTTTTGGAGCAAAGACGAGATTGAAGCTAAAATTTGGTTCTCAAAATTGGGCCTGCCTAAAATGTCAGTTTTGGAGAATACCATTTGGAGGTTGACACGATTGAAACTTGAATTTGATCATATTTCGTTATGAAAATTAGGCCTCTGCTATCCACCATAGGATCAAAGTAAGGACACAAGCATTAGTAGATAATATACCTAGGTCATACCTACGTGGTTTACTCGTCTAAGCTACATACTAATCATAGATGAGCTGTGACGTGCATTTAGTACTCTCAGATTTGCAAGTATAAAGACTATTTTTGTGCAATCATTTTTAAGGTTCCGTAGGGTAAAACGGGACCCTACTACTAAGACTCCGCTGCCTGTCTGTCTGTCTGTCACCAGGCTGTATCTCATGAACCGTGATAGTTAGAGAGTTGAAATTTTGCACAGATGATGTAGGTAGGTACTTATTTCTGTTGCCGCTGTAACAACAAATACTGAAAAACAGAATAAAATAAATATTTAAGAGGGTTCTCATACAACAAACGATTTTTTTGCCGTTTTTATTATAGATAATGGTACGGAACCCTTTGTGAGCGAGTCCGACTCCCACTTGGCCGGTTTTTTTTATTCCAAGAGCCAATGTAGTTGACCATGGTTCTTTTATTACTACTTGACTAAAAACCTAAAAACATAGATAATAGCTGGTTCTAGGTAGACCTAGACTAGATACCTACCTAGGTAGGTACCTAGTAGGACCGACAACCGCTGGGGAATAAAGGTGACAACCGCTGGGGAATAAAGGTTCTCGAATGGCGACCACGAACCGGAAGACGAGAAGCGTAGTAGGTACCTACGTCTTCCCACCTGATGGACCGACGACATTGCTTGGTGATGTTGTGTAAAAATCTATACAAATACTTATTTACCTACCTACCTACCTACCTACTTGGCGGCAGAAATAGAGGCAAGGTAGATAGATGAGGTAGTACCTAGGTAGGTAGGTACCTACCTAAGTAGGTACTGCCCCGTATGAACCCTTCACTAACAGCTCTTACCACAGCTCTAGTACCTACTACCTACCTACTGGGTAGGTACTATGACCGTAATAAGTAACATGTACCTACGTGAGTAGGTAGGTACCTACCTACCTACATCCCTATAGGTAGGTAGGTACCCACTATAGATAGGTACTATGTAGTTATAAATTTCTATTGTAACACAAGAATGGATATTTCACCCGACCCCGCCAACTGATAGTCACATCATCACTTCCAGAACACTTCACTTTTTGCGCCCGGTGAGTGCGAGCGGGATAGGGTTATTTGTCCAAGTGTTAGAGAGAGATGGTAGATACACTTTGTGGGACAGTGGCAGCCGGGCTCGCTCGGTAGCCGACGCTTGGCGGGCGGCGGCATCCAACACTTTACGGGCTAAAGTAGTTTTGATACTTTGGAATATTTTTATTATGATTTTTTTCCAACACAGTATACCCATTTCTAAAGCCAAGATGGTTTTATTCATGAAAGGTATGATATTAAACTAGAGGTGTAATAACCAAAAACGTGTTTGCACTAGACAGACGGCGCAGACTATTTTATTTTTAAGCCAAGTTAAGTCTCTTCTTTTGGCCTATTTTCTTAGATTATAGGTTGGCAGTGCTGTTATTAAAATAAATCGGTTCTTTATGATCATCACAAGTATGTTTATCATACTTTTAGTATAAATAATTTGTAATAACCATAGTATTTTCTCGAAAAAAATAAACAATTTCATCTTAGATAACCTGTAAAAAATATGTAGATAAAACGCATGGGGAGGCCTATGTCCAGCAGTGGACTTCTACATGCTATTGATGATGATGATGAACCTGTAAAAAATATAAAATACTCCAATACTGCACTGCAATATGTTATTTAAGTTGTGGGTGTCATGTCATGTGTATCCATCCACTATCCATCCATCAAAATATTTGTTTGACTTACGCGGGACCACACAAATATTATTATCATGGCTCACCCACCACACCACAACTTTTGTAATGTTATTTTGCGTCCAGCTAGAAAACACGTCACATCACTCACTATTCGCTACTGTACATAACACGCACCGGGCCATTATTTGTTCTGTGGCGTAACAACCCAACTGGGGCTCGTCCATGGGGCTTCACAATAATTGTCGATGCTTCAACGTGGGAATTACTGCCACCTCGTGCCCTGTAGGCGTTACCTTGATACTTATACCTTGGTTGGTATTAAATAACATGTAGGTATTCTCTGGCATAAAGTATTATAAATAGTTTTAGATGTGTTTTACGCAACAGGTAAAACCTTACAGTTAAGGTATTATAAAGGTTGTTATAATCACTATGGTGGTTGGTTTAGGTTTTTACACAGTGTACGCCATGCATATACTTTTAAATTTTAGCTCATTATTTAATCTGACTTTCGAAATACTTGCATAATTTAATTAAACTGTCGATCCTGGTGGCAAAGCAGTAGCGAAGTTCACCAGAAGAAATATAATACGACGAATATAAGACGACCGATGTGGCACAGCGGGCGAATGTCCGTCTGCGACGCAGCAGGTTGCGAGTTCTACTCCCGCCTTGGGATAAAAATTGTGGTCTAGTAAGTAGACTGTATTTAAGTAGTAGTAGAGTTTTTAGTGATGTTTCTGCCGCCAAGCAGCTTGCTGTGTTCCGGTTTGAAGAGTTTAGGTGCCGGTGAAGTTACAGGCACATGAGGCTTAACTACTGCAGGTGTTCAGGTGCCTTATGTTGATGGACGCAGATCAGTGCTTAATGCTTTGTTAGTGATAATAACCATTAAACATCAAGTTGGGCATTCGCTTGTTCCATCAGCAATACGTAAAAAAAACTATCGTTACTCACATTGGACTTTCTCACTTCAACATTGATTACCCATACAAAGCCTCACAAAGAATTCATCGCGATCCCGTTACGGGAGTGCCGGCCGCCGCCGGGAGCGTTGAGTGTCGGACTTGTTAAAGTCGTCCCACCCTGCACCCCTAATTCACCCTGTATTCCGCCCGACGATGAAGCGAGGATAAGGCGGTGGTAGAATGTAAAAGTTTATTTGTAGAGGTAAGATATAAGGCTTGAAATCTTCATGACGATATTTTTTATGTTTATTTTTATCCTTTTTGGAGTCGAGACCACTATTGCATAAGTAGTACCACTAGCTTACCTACATTACTAAGGTAATGATGTCCTTTATGTATAGGTAAACAAAAGCTAGCTGATCATCGCCAGCTTCATCGCTATCATAATCAATAGCTTGAAAAAATCTGCTGTGGCATATAGACATATACATAGACATGCATTTATTTGCTACAAAAACACACATACACATACAAAACAGATCAAAAAGTGAAAAAAATTTATAAGATATGGATATATCCCTTTGTCCATATATTTCCAAAATTAGAAACCTTTTCCATGTTCTAACCCAGTCCATCATCGTCGTGTCATCAGCCAATTCATTGTAAGACTGTTCTGCTCGTCCTTTTTCCCACTTCTATCTGATAAATCCATATTTATTGACAATAATAGCTAGAAGGCTAAGCCAGCTCGGTGAAGTCTGTGCCTTAGATGCTCAAAGCAGCTTTTCTCTACTTGTGCTATAAAAGCGAAGCGGAGGTTATTGAATTATAAATTAAGATTTTGCGCTAGTGCAGGAAGCTCAAAGCTATATAAAGTGTCAGCTATGCTTCAGCAAATATACTTACAGATTTTATAATTTATTCACCGGTTCTTTCTACAATATTATTTTCTATTCTACAATAGTCAATAACAATCTCGCTCTTATATTACAGGCATGCCCTTAGGCTCCTTTGTCTTGAAACCTTTTTATGTGCCGAGGAGTTCGTGACAGGGATTATATTTCGGCTTACTTAATATTTAGCGGTCCTTCATTTTCAAAGTTTTCTTGGTGCTTTACGATTTCTTGGTCATTTTATGGAATAAAATTGGTGGATTTTAACTGGTTTTTTTTTAATAGAATTTCAAATGGTCGTAATAGGACTGAACAGATTTATTATCTCCATATTTTTTATGTCGTCGATCACTTTTACAATAGCTTACCTAACACTACCTGACAATGCTGAGATTTTAATTGTGAGAGCAGTTCAAATGAAAGTGTATTTATGTGGTAACGTGATTTAAACGAAAATATTTCTAATAAAACGCTGTCTTTCTCTTCAAAACCAATGACATCATACATTGATTTATTAGACTGACTTGAATGGAAAGGGTTGAAAAGTTAATGTGAAACTTTAAAATAAAAACACCCGTTACTTTTTTAATACTTTGATAATTATATATTTTTGAATTTGATTTGATAATCAAGTTGATACTTGATACTAGAAAAGTTACATGTAGAATTGTGGACAGGCTTTGCAGAAGAAAGAAAAAATAATGCAAAAGTGTATTTGTTCGTAACAGGTACAACGATGACTTGCATTCTGGAGAAAAGTACAATATTGTAGTTCTCTTGTAGGGTAAAAACTCAAGTTTCACGAAATAATTAATAATTAAAATTTATTAATCTTATTAATAATTGTAATAAAAGACTGCTATTCTTAAAAAAGAAAAGAAAACGTTTTCCAAGAATACTAAGAAGCCGTAACATTCAAATGGAACTTTATCCACGATCACACTCAGCAATCAACTAACAACCGAGAAGGCAAATCCCCTTAAAATTCTGGCTGACTTACAAAATAAAAGACATTTCGCGTCCAGCTCGCCCACACAGCAATAACCGAGGCGAGGTAGAGGCAGCCCTAGATAGAGCCATAACACAAAGCGCGGCGCCGCCGCTGCCGCTGCCACCGCCGCCGTCAGAACCAGTCCAGCCAAATTAAATATGTAGGAGGCACCTTCTAGGGCTGCGAGGAGAGGTTTTGATACTGTTGCTACGAGAATGTGGTATATCCTGTGAGTTTGTCATTTAAATCAAGTGATGTAATTGTCTTCGCACAGAATATAGAGAATCGCTATCTAGAAACTAATAACAGTGGAAACTAGCGCGTAAGTGTACCGTGTAACTGGTAATTGTAGCTCGTAGGTATGTGATTACTGGTGTGAAGATGGAAACATCTCTATAGTAATGCTATCAATGATCGGCTGTCGCAGTAACGAAAAGCTAAGTTAATTTGTCATGACAGTTTAACAAATTCAAATAACAAAAAATATTGTTGAAAATCAGCCTGGCAGCCCTACACAAACGGGTCGGACGAGCGCCGTCATTAGAGGCGTTAGCGACCCGCGCCGCCATACTATAGTGCCTGCCGCTGTGCCGCACCGGGCCCAGACATTTTTTATGCAATCCACAACTCAACTGATGTTTTTTATCGACACCGCCGCCAGTGAACAATTTCAGCTGCTTATAAAAAGAGGGTTTCTTTATTTCTTCTTTCTGGGGCTTCGTGGTCGGGTGTAAAGCTCATCTGAGACCCACTTACGACTCACCAAGTTATTGAGGCATACTGAGCATTGTCTACAACTAGACAGTGCTTAGAAATACGCTAGAAAACTAACTAAAGTATTTAGATCACCAATCTAATGTAAATCTAATCCAATCTAACGCTACTACTTTTTTTTTATCATAAAGCCCAATGACGGTGATGATTTTACCGAACACAGCTGAAGAGGTTGTCATAAAATAGCGTCGATACGAAAACTCAAGCCTTTTTTTCATAGAATAATATGAAGTTGTGTTGCTGGCGTTTTGGAAGCCCTTTGTGACCTTGTCAGCCGCATTGTGTGAAGGCTTTCGTAATTAAAACGCTCTGATTGAGCTTCGATGACCGTTTGTTCTTTAAAAACGTTGACAAAAGCTTTTGTTGGGGGCTACTGTTTTAGTTTTCATTGTTATTTGTGAAAAATGGTTTCATGACTCAAGCGATTAGTGAACACTCAGTTTTTCTTATATTTATTGGCAAACAAATTTACACTGCTCGCATAATGTACTATGAGAACCAGGTAAGGTAACTAATAAAATACATGACGACTTTTTTTCTCTACTATTATGTACAATGTAATAACACTGGTGCAATAATATTAGGCGAGATGCCTGCTGCGGCCATAATTCAAGTTACATGATCTCCTAGATTTACAAACCTATGTGTTCAATAAAGCAAGATCACCTAACAACACATTTTTATATCGCCAATAATTTCCTATCGGCTAATGTTAAAACTCATTAACCTTAGCACCTATTAGTATACTCTGTGGTCAGCTGGTAATCAGTCAAGTGTCGGCAAAAATTATACGTTACTACATCGGATAAGCAATTCATCATTGGTTTTCGTTCGACTTGTAATAAGTTTGATGGAGTGGCGCTATTTTAGGGCCTTACTGGTGGTCATTACTAAAGAAACAAAATCTAATACGAGTTAGGTCATATTCGTAACAAGTTAGTAGTTTTTTAACGTTCGACGACCGATGTGGCGCAGCGAGCGAATGCCCGCCTGTAACGCAGGAGGTTGCGGGCTCGATTCCCGCCTTGGGATAACTGTTTGTACGATCTGCAAATAATTATTCCGGGTGTTCTAGGTGTTTTCTATGTATAATAAAAAAGATGTATGTATGTAATGTTTCAGTCATCCAGTACCCATAACACAAGCTCTGCTTAGCTTAAGGCTAAATGGTTCTGTGTGGATTGTCCAGCATTATGTATACTTTGTTAAAAATTGGTAACGTACTAGACTGTTTAAATCATTAGAACCTCACCAATACTATAAGTTTTATTACTAATTATGTCTAAGGGTGGTAGTCAGAGATACGTCCAAATATGAAATAGGCACATTTGGCTCGTAATCGCATTAAAAATTAATAAATACGTGTCGTGTAGTTCTTATTTAGTAGTTAGTATTTCATTTCCACAGAAGGTAAAGCTACTATTAACTACAGCTCAGTTAGTCAGGCCAGTATATTTTCAAATGCATCGCGCTAAAGTAGTATTTTATGAAATAAAACCTGCAATTTTACACCATCTTGCAACCTTTCTGCTATAGAAATATATTCCTGAACGTGGAAGCCTTGTCATGTCGGTGGCTCGGCGGGTGCCGCCTGTTCCGACGCTAACCGCAAGATGCTTCTATCTATATTTCTACTGCTATTTACTTGTGTAGAGAGCTACAAAATTTATGTTAAGAATATCAGGCAGTCAATGCATATCTTTTGACGTCTTTTGACGACCGATGTGGCGCGGCGGGCGAATGTCCGCTTGCGACGCAAGAGGTTGCGGGTTCGATTCCCGCCTTGGGATAAATGTTTGTACGATCTGCAAATATTTATTCCGAGTGTTCTGGGTGTTTTCTATGTATAATAAAAAATATCTATGCATGTAATGTATTGTATTAAGTATATCAGTCATCTAGTACCTACCCATAACATAAGCTCTGCTTAGCTTGGGGCTAGATGATGCTGTGTGGATTGTCCAGCATTATTATTATTATTTTACCGTAGTTTTTCTTCATTATATTTCGCTACATTTTTTAAGTTTAATGAACTTACTTAATGTAACTGTTTTTAGTCATTTTGGCTAACTCTTTCCTTAGCGGTTACTAAGGCCAGAACTAACGTGCCCTTCGAAGCACAAATACGCTCAGATGTAAATTCCACTAGCAATTAGATATCCAAATAGTGGCCGCGCAGAACGTTGCTCAACTTAATCGATTAGTTAGGAACTACTAAGCCAGCTACGCCACGAGTGCTTCGCCACAAAACAATTAGTATAATTTGTACATTAAGTTTCTATCGATTCTCTTTTGGTCATTAGTTACATAAAATTCGAGAAAATATCATATCTACGACATTGACAACTTCCTACGACAAAAGTACGTATATTATACCCCAACCGCATTGTCATTATCTTCGGGCAACAGAAAACCAGAATTACTATTATTAAAGTACAATGATATCCCAAGCCCCTAAATACACCACATTATCAGCAGATCGCGCACGCTTTGCCATGCCACAGAATAGGAATGCCATGCACGCGCACCCATAAATCAAAGTATCAAACCGGGCGGACCGGGCGAATGGACGGTGGCGTACGTTCACAGCAGCGTACTGTGCGGTGGCCCATTTAACATTGACATGAGGGCCTTTGAGCTAAATATATATTATTCATTTATTTCTCTTCACATTTATGCATTTTATAGAGCTTATGTGTAGTTATAGTTTGCAAGCTCATGGCAATGTACCTATATCGGCACGGAAAATAGGTTCAAGATATTAATTTTAAATTTTAATGTAGGTACTAATTATCTGTCAGAAAAGTTATAATCCTATTTTATAAAGAAGATTTGTTAGATGTTTGGATATTTAATATCTATTACACCACACGTCATGGACGAAATAATCAGTCACAGTAGTATACCTGCCTATTAGTTAAAAATCGCCGTATTTTTGTGTCGAGTTTACTGTTCTATCTTGTTTATCAAGGAGTTTCATAAACTACAAATTCTTCAACTAAGTACTAAGTAAGTAGTGGGTTTGGTACACGCATGAAATTTATAAGCACTTATACCGCGCCTGTAAATCAAGTATCAAACCGGGTTGGGCGGGGTACACACTACACACGGCGCACAGCGCGCGGCCCATTTAACCGCGCGGTGACAAGATGACGCCTGCTCGCGTGGGGTGCTAAGCCAGGGCTGGACTCAAGTTCTTTTGACGGGCGGAGGGGCTGAAGTTGGATTTTACAAGAACAAGTAAAAACAAACAAAAAACTAAATTTGACAGCCATCACAGCTCAGTTCGTAGTAGCCCTGCCTTCTGCGCTGTAGGTTGTGGGTTCGATCCCCACCGTGAACGAACATTTGTGTGATGAACATAGATGTTTGTTCTGTGTCTGGGCGTAATATTGTATTCTAAGTATGTAATAACATAAAAATATTTAACTATTATATTTTAAATATTTAAGGGAGGGTGTTACAGGAGGTAATTAGAGTTCAGATAGCATATTGGACATTGATAGTTACCTACCTATGCCTACATTTTGCAGTAGGTACCTACTTAGATGGTACATATCAATTAAGAAACTAGAAATAAAATATATTAATATACCTACTTAGGCACATATTATTTTTAGATTTAATGAGAGTAATTTAATAATAGTAATAGTTAGGTTAATATGCACATACTCAAATAAATTAAAGAAAAAATAACGAATAGCATGTTAATTTAAATTCTAAGATTTTTTCCAAAGGAGGTGGTATCCGCCAACGAGAGGTTTTCTCCGTGTTATTTCTCTGTGATGAGTGAGTATAAATGTCCAAAAAAAATATATATTGCTTATTAAAGACTAAATTTTAATTTGAAAAATTGTAATAATTCTAACTATATTATTACTATATGAAAAAAATATCCAAAGTGAAGCTATTTTTATATTAAATTTGGTTATTTCTTCTAAACGGTATTGATTTTTAGTATTTTTTTTTCACACAAATATTTGTCAAAGTATTTATCACAAAGTGAACAATTGGTAGTTCGAACTAATAATTCATTAGGCTACAAATAATTATTTCTTGAATGCGATATGAAATGGAATGCGCGCGGGTCCCTGTGCGGGCGACGGGCGGCAGTGCAACTCAGTATGGACAGACTCCTCAAGGTCGTTGGCGAGTACCACCGCCTTAACACTGTATGCCTTAGGTTGATGAACGCAGAGCAGTGCATTGTAGGGCTCGTTCGTGACCTACAATGTAATACTTTGCTATAGGCGATGGTAACCACTTGACATCAGCAATTATATAAAAAAAATGTAAATAACCATTTCATTACCATGTGCTTTGCTTTAGTGATTATTTTGTGTTTACTGTCGCAATACGTCTTATGAATGTAGTAAGTACCTAATGCCTTAGCAAAACACGATAGTTCAATCGCAAAGACCTGGCGAGATCTCAGTTCGAATGTAAATTAAATACCTACCTCCTTATTAGTAAGGAGGTAGGTATTTAATTTACATACCGAGAGCCCCTGTCCTAAGTCCGTCTTTCTCTGCCCCTATCCCGCTGCTCGCCTCTCGTTCAATATTTGAGCATCCATATCTACGTAGTAGTACCTAACGTACCTACATTGGCACCGGTTAACTATGCGCCCCTGGTACTTTCAGTAGATTACTGTACGGTACAGTACTCTACCGCAGATTAAATAATGTGGCGTGTTATAAAATACCTAAGTAATTTTGACGTAGTACCTAGGTAGAACCTACGTTTTATCAATTTCACGAATAGCGGGTGTAAGTAGGTAGGTATGTAGGTACTTCAATCTGAAAGATAGTTTTTACTCAAGGCATTGATTTTGATCATAAAATTCTCGTTTTCTTCAATAGCTGAGGGAAATGTTTAACCTAGCGCCTACTCCAGATTCTTCGAGGATGGCTAAGGGGTGTAGTCAGAGGTACGTCTAGGAGTCTAGATAGTATATTTGGTACATACCCACCTTTTTTGTATTATGTTTGTTAGTATTCCATTAGTTAGAGAGCTCTGGTGGTCTAGTGGTAGTAACTCCGCCTTCTGATCCTAAGGTTGTGGGTTCAAATCCGGTCGTGCACCAATGAATTTTTCCATTAGAAAAAATTATGTGCGCAATGCCAGTGCTCTTAAACGGTGAAGGAAAACATCGTGAGAAAACCAGTTAGTATTCTATGTATACATCTTAGACGAGTAACTCGTCGTCTAAGATGTATACCTATAATAAGATTAAGAAAAAAATCAAGTCAACAAGCCAGCCCCGAAAATCTCTGAAAATAAGATCAAATGAGCAGTGAAAAGGAACAAACTCACCCCCATGCGAATTGTGATCAATCTACCAGGATTACATAAACTGTAAGAGGTAGTTCAGTACCAATACACATTCGATCCAACACAGGTGTCTATGAAATCGCTCCCATCCTTATCTTACACACAATTAGCCCTTAGTGAGTGACAAAGACAGCAAGATGTTATCTAAATATTTTCGCATTTCTACTCATAAATTGACGCTAATGTACCTATACTCTATTTCCTGCTGACAAAAGTTTATATCACTAATTATAACGCATGCGAAAATCAACCTTAGGTATGTTTTGTTTATATTTATACGCGAAATGCTTTTGCACTTCATAAGCCCGAGTAGTAAACCCGCAGAAATTTAGGTCATAAGATGTGTTATTGCTTGTAGCTCCGGATAATTTGGTTATAATGTCAACGCGCGCTCGTTTCACGTCGTCATCCGTAATCTAATCGCTTGTCATAACTCCTAGGATAATGATTTCCTAGTCACATTTGTGAATGGGATTGCTTCAATAGCGCATATTTTTTTTTACACCTAGATGTATTTTCACAGACACTAAATACTACAGCATAAATAATAGTATGTTTTTACTACGAGCTAATAATAATACTTACGTTATGACATTCAGATTAAAATAGTAAAAAACACGGAGATAATAATAAACTTTATGTTCGAATCTTACCTACGATAATTATAAGGGCGAGGACACACCTCCAACTCGGTTCAATCGAGGTGACAATGACATGACAACGGCATTGGCGTGAATTGATGTCAATCAGTCAGTAAGCAATTAAGCCGCTTGTAATTGAATAGCATTGATATTCACATCATATATTTTTATTTTTTAAAGCATTAATAATTTTTTCGTCGTCGGCAAATTTGGAAATGAGTACAAATATAATTTATAGGTACCTATGTGGTAGAGTTTACATACCTCGCATAAAGTACCTACTGTATTACCAAATTTACCAACAACAATAGAGATTAGAAATAAAGACGATATACCTATCTACCTATTTACTTAAACTATGTGAAATTCGCACCTTTCAGGTAGGTATACATATTTAAAGTAAGTTTCTCCACGGCCGGCACATTCTATTGCTAACAATATGTCGCAAGTGTCAAATATGACAGATTTGCTGTAGAAAACCTGTCTGACGCTTGTAATAGGAATATAATTGCTAGGTACAATAGGTATATAACACACACAATCACCTCCTTTGTTCACAACAAGTATATTGGAATAGAAGATGAAGAAGCATAAGTATTTGGTATATGTTATGGGTAACTTATATTGGTAAAAGTATTGGAAACTATGCGTTAACTGTTTCTTCGAATACTTATTCCAAGAACTTAATACACAGTTTCCAATATTCACCATCGGGCCATCAATAGCGTCGTCATAACCATTTGAAAGCGGCGAAAGCATCGATCTAACCGTTTGACTGACGTATCTCAGGGACCATAAAACAACGAGCCGTTCTGTGTCGTAAATTCAAAACGCGAAACGAGCCATAACAGCGTGCATAAAGACGTGGTTTGTTGGCGTTGTTTACGTTCGTGAGCGCGCCGCTTTATAATTTTGATGATTTTGGTAGGTTGACAACCTACCTGTTATGGGCGCCTGGTAGAATGTTTCAATTTAGAAGTTGAATTTAATGCACATGATAACCTTTCCTAGTAGGTAGGTAACTAACTAGTACTACTTCTTGTGTGTTATTTAGGTAGGTATCTAAATACCTACTTGTTTAATATTACTATAATAATATAAGTTAGGTAGGTAGCCAGTACCTACCTAGGTAATGGCTACTTCAATCTACATTAGTAGGCACCTACATAGTAATTGACTTCGTAGATCAATGCTTTGTTTCAAATTCTACCAGGCGCGCAATCCACAAATCCAGACGTCAAGTTGTTAATAACAAAGCGACGACGACAGGATGGTTCATTTTAGTAACAATGCGACTAAACCGAACGAGTTCTACCAGGCGTCCATAAGCGTATAACAAGTGGCTCGTCGCGAATCAATCAATCAGGAGGGTGCTGTAATGAGCGGGGAGGTCATTGACACCGGCCGCGTCGTCACCGTGTTCGACGATTTCATTGTAGGAAGAAAGTTATAGAAATCGAAACATCTTATTTCGGAAAACCAGCTTACTTATTACCTACCTAGAAACTAACTCCTCGCTTAGAAATTAACAAACTACCTACATAGGAGCTAACTTGTCTTGACATTTGCTTGCAGTGCACTTACTACGACCCCAAAATACCTAATTTATTGTAGCGTAGCGACCGGCCTTGTCCCCCAGCTCAGAAGCGTTAACGACTTTTTGACGGCGGTGCGCGGTGCGAGAGCTAGGGAAAGACCGTGCAAAAGTGTTAGATACTTCTTACCGACACAAAATAAAAATGTAAATGTCACCGACCGAGCCGATCGCTATGTAGGTAGGTAGGTACTTATGTATAATAGATGCATGTGCGTGGCGAAGCACCAAATGAGTTCCTAACAAAATCGAAGGTTCTTTAAATTCCCGCACACCCCCACCGGAAATTGTGCTTTGTTCAAAAGTAATAAAACTAACAGTTTTTTTTTTTAACATTAATAGACTATCCTTTGGCTTCAATCTGACCTGATGGTAAGTGACGATGAAGCAGGACGGTCTCCTATTCACTCTTGGCGGGACCGGGACAGTCGGGTGCACTCCTAGTAATTTATGGACGCCTGGTACTTTCAACGTCAACGGCGCATGTGCTGCCACGTTCGTCACGATATTGCGTGCTGGGGGTCTTCCTGTCACGTGTTGTCATTGCACAAGATAATAATAGGTACAGTACCTACCTACTTTGGACTAATCTAATCTACTAATCTTAATGTTTACTTTCTGATAAAACCAACTAATATAATATACACAGTATTACGTGAGTTGTCAGTCAGTAGTCAGTCAGTAGTCAGAGTCAGTAGGTAGGTAGGCAGAAGTTAGTATTACACACGTGACAGGTTGCAAGCCCATCGCCGCCGCTAGAATACGAACTGGAATAGAACGATATCTCACGATGTTACCTTCACCGTTTAACAGCACTGTCATTGCACACATAAATTTTTCGAATAGAAAAATCCATTGGTGCACGACCGGATTCGAACCCCGACCTTAGGATCAGAAGGCGGGGTCATTCCCACTACACCAGCCCTCTTCTAAAATACAGATAAAAAATTGCAAATAAAATCGCATTACTAGTGTTGGGGGGGAGTCGAGCTCTGATATCGATAATTCGCGCCGTCATTCATCGTTAATTCACGCCTCGCTTCGATAATTAAATAATGCCATGTGCCGCGGGCAGCACTTCGGCAGTAACGCCAGTAACGTTTATGGCACACGAGGCTTGGGGCACAGAATACATTATAACTACACTCCACACATTTGTGGAATACTTTGTTACTTCAGTAACCTGTGTATTTTGTGCAAATCGTCACAGCTCAGCTTGTAATAACAATAATAATAACTACTTCCCAAAACTGAAACTACGCATTCAGACCATGATTCTAATTACAACTTTATCTATATTCTTATTCTATCGCGCGGGTTCATTTGTCAATAAAGCTAATACGAAGAACTAAACATAAATAATAATTAAAATATGATGCAAAAGTGAAAAAAAAACTAAGTACCTTCTTTGTTATCTTCCGCGCGGACAAAATCGCAGGCAAAACTAAGTAGACAATATAAAATAAACATTTAACAAAACACTTCTGACTAGGCTTAGATAAAAATCTGCCATGGATCTACTTACACTTCAATCTGTCAAAATTAATTGAAATGAAAGGAGCACGAGTATTTCATTTGAAAAAAGGCGTAACTAATGTCAGAAATAAAATTGTACCTACTGCTTTGTTGGAGTATCTCCCAAGGGGCCATACTTGGCCCTACCTTGTTGACTACTTATAAATTCTGTGACTTGAAGGCGTGTGTCGTGTCGACGACGTAGTCACTTGCCCGCTCGAGGGCCCGCCGAGCCCAACCTGCATAATTTATGATGCGGTGAATTCTAATCTGATTTACGATGTCTTGTTGTGGGAAGGTTTTTCTTTGGTGACGAAAGACCTCTAGCTGGATTAAAGTGGGTTTGTGAATTGATAAAGATGTACCTGAGTGAATTCGAAGTCAGTCTTGTTTCATATTGAGGATCCTGTTCTGGGGAGGTTTTTCTTTGGTAGCGAAGGGAAACCTCAAGCTGGATTAAAGTGGTTTTGTAAGTCGACGAAGAGGCACTAAGTAAGATCAAAGTGTTTCATAATAATGAGGATCAGATTGAAACGTGAACCCAAGGAACTTCCACGCTACGAAGATACAAGTCAAAGTCAAATTCTAACTTAACGATATGAAGGTAACAGTTCACAATACAAAATCTGTGCCTCAGGCCAAAAGGGCAGTTAATAATAATATAACGATAAAAATGATCAAAACTCAGCATTTGCAAGAACTCTTTGCAGGGGTGCAATCATGAACTTCGGCCGACAAACTTGTCGTATCGACAAACTACACCCCCTAACACAGAACTACCTAGGCTTGACGTATTTTATCGAGTGGGTTCCCTGTATACAGCTCGTCGATAAATTCGGTGAAACTTCTTAAATTTATTGACCTAGCGTTTAATCACTTCCATGCTAATTTTGATAATTTTAACGAGAATTTATGTCAAATTTTATCTATCGACACATTAATGCTTGGGCACCTGCACTTGAAATGGTGACTTCGTTTTGTCTAAAAAGAACTATGAAAAAAGAAGCAGAAAGTCAATACACATCAATTTAAAAAAAAATACGAGCACATGCATTTGATATACCTACATAAATCAGGGAAAAATTATACGTTGATAAAAGAAAATGCTGAACTTTAAAATATTTTCATCTGCAGCGGTCTTGAATGAATGTCGGCAAACATTTTCAGTTATTGAGTTCACTTCGAATCCAAGATAAACAGAGCTTCGAGAAAACCTAATTTGTTAGTTTCCTTAGCTCTCATTTTTAAACCGTCTTTTCACACTTTTATTAATAGTAATCCTGATCTTTATGTTCGTTGTTTGTTACACATCTCCAGTAGGTAAGTTATTCGATTCCAATCTAATATAAAATAACGTTGCATGTATTTGTTAGTCTAACGGAAGCTAGTATAATTTTATCTTATCTCGTCTCTGAGAGAGAGATTTCAATCACTTGCAATCAGAGCAAGTATCTCCATTATCACCATGCGTAGTTTAACTTCCGACAAGTATCCTAGTTAGTTTCACACTTATTAGAACTGTATGCTTAAATTTTTACCAAACATCGTAACGTAATGTTTCTGCTTGTTCCCACAGGAAGATGTATTCAAAAGAGATTTGTAAGGTATGATAGCTGTCTTTTGTTAGTTATATTTTGTGTTTTCGGATATTTGCGTAGCCTGAAACAAATTTATGATTAGATAGAAATAGACCCATATTATTGTTATGTTCAATAAAGAAGAATGCTAAATGAAAAACTGAACAACGCTTACACAGTTACCTCTCTGGAGGTGGTATCAGGTTGCAGAACGGGCTTAGATTTACCTAATGCACTCGTATCAAATTCATTCATAGTGATTCAAACATTGACTTAGACATGCTCTTATTAGAGTAAGAAAATCATTTGATAAAGTGTTTTACCTAACGAACCTACAGAGTGAAAAATTCTAATAAACGCTGTATCGATATTATCAACCATTAATTCCAGAGCTCGAATAATCAGTGCCATTATCGCAGCAGCCTTTTGATTCGGAACACCAAGCCGAGGCAAACACCGAAATATTGCTTCGCATTATGAAAGGCAAAGCAACAGCGGGAGGTAGAGGGGATATGGAGGGGGGTGGTGTGCGTGCGATTTAATTTCATCGCTCCCGTCCCGGACTGAGTGCACTAGAGCTGGGGTTTTTATCGATAACGGTTGTGTTGAAAATTTTACAAAGTTATATTCTAATATATTTTATAAAATGGGCTACGTTGAGTTGGTCTCATACACAACCTAAAAAGCGTATAGCGGGCTATGGGGAGCGAGCTAGGCTGGAAGTTTCACTACGTGATATAATCAGGAATGCGAAATACCGTAGAAGGAAATAAAGGTCACTGATAATACCGACATAACTTTTAGAGTTAGTAAGTTGAATTGGCAATAGGCAGGCTGTTCTAGCCCGCGCCCGCATTACCGACAACCGCTAGAGAATCAAGATTATCGAATTGAAACCACGAAGCGTACGATATTCCCTTATATACTATACAGCTAAACACCCACTGACACACTGACTGACTGACATGCCCGATTTCGTAGAAGGAGTAGAGTTGGGTATGGAACATGTTCTAAGTTTGTGTTCTTATTCTAGAGTTGACCCAAGGAAAATTATTGGCGTTCAAACGTTGAATCCGGATAAAAAGTAGGAAAAATTTACAAAAATTTCAAAAAAAAAATGAAAAAACAAAATGGCGTCGATTTATGTAGGTTTGAAATTTTTCACTTTTGGACCCCTCCTTTGGCGAATTACTTTGTTCTACAGACTTGCTATAGTGGCAACACTGATTATGCAGAAAGTTGCCGTACATGGCTGGCATTTTAGGAAAATTCTGACATTTCAAAAAACAAGATGGCGGAAGCTGTGGCGGCCATTTTGAAAACTGGTGCTTTTTTTACACTTTTCAAAACAATTTTTTAGCAAGTTGGAAACATTTAATCGATTAGCGTTGTATGGGTCGGTTGCGTGTTTTGAGGAGAAGTGTGGCTTGGTTTAGAAAAACTCCCCATTTTTAGGGTAATTTCCCAGATTTTCCCCAAAAACATGAAAATTAGAAGGAGCTACATTTTGAATGGAGATTTGTCATAGCTGGCAAGACTTTGTCGGCCCACGTCACGTTTGACTATTTTCATACCTCTTAGCTGGCAACCCCACGAACCATGGGTGCTCTAATTTTGAGGACCCCTCTCGACTTTGGTGATCAACTTTGTTCTACGAATGTCGAGGAATGTCGACCGTTCCACCACCGTCAGGGTGCTTGGATCCTGTACTTTGAATGTTAGTTTTGACATTTCAAAAATCCAAGATGGCGTCGGGTGTGGCGGCCATTTTGAAAAAAGTTGGGTTTTTGCAAATTTTTAACTTGAAAAAGGAGCCTGCTGGCAACTCCCGACTTGATTGAGGTCTATGGACCGATTGCTCAACTTGACTGGGGGTGAAATGAAATGAAATTTATTTGCGGTGTTGCCTGGCGGAGAAATCTCCCCACTTTAATAAGGGTAATTTTCCCAACTTTTGACTGATTTGGTGATTTTAAGGCGTTTTATGACTTTTTTGGGAACCTTGACCTGTCAAAGTGTTGGAAAAGCCTCGCGAGCTGCGTGCAGCGAGCGCAGCACCCAAAAAATTACCCCATTTTTCGGGACATTTTCACGACTTGTAGTGTTTTGGAATTTTAAGGCGTTTTGGACTGGATGTGAACTTTGATGGTATTTCACGACTTGAATATGTTGCCTGCTCATAAAACTTTCCCCATTTGCAGGGTAATTTACCCAGCTTTTGACTGATTTTGTCATTTTAAGGCGTTTTTCTACTTTTATTGGGGTTGGGATTTTTAGAAGTCCAAACCATAACCCACGCGAGTTGCTTGCAACTCGCGCACCACGCAACCTCTAGTTCCCTTATATGATTGGACCGAGTGGATGGAGAAGGTACAAAATCGTTTTCCTGAAAATATATCGGGGAGAACTATGTCCAACAAAGGACTTCTTTAGGTTGACGAAGATTGTACATGAAGATGGCACCGCGTCAGTTATAATACGAACGTCACTGGTGAGAGTAGACGTGTTATTTGACGTATCGCCTGTTGTCGCCTATGATAGGTTCTTACCAGGTACTCACCATGACCCGAGAGTACTACAGTAATGATTACGATATTTTTATTATCATCGATATCGATACAACTCGATCCCATCACAGAACATCACTAGTGGAGGCGGTGGAAGCGGGCCGACATCAGCTCGTAAAGCTGCGGGACCAGGTGATTCCGGCGTCGTCGATGCCTGTACCTACCTCTCAGGGTGTTAACCGCACGCAGGGCTGCCACCAACTTATAAAAATACATAAATTCTACTAATATTATAAATGCGAATGTTTGGATGGATGGATGGATGGATAGATGTTTGTTCCTCTTTCACGCTCTAACCAGTGGACCGATTTGGATGAAATTTGGAATAAATATAGATTGTAATCTGGAATAGCACATAGGCTACTTTTTATCCCAAAAAAATAACGGGAACGGGAAAAAACTGCCATGCGGGCGAGGCTGCGAGTGGCCTTCTAGTATTCATATAATTGGACATTTTTATATATCAAATAGCCCCAAACTAAGCCCTAAAATGCACTGCTCAGCATCCCAACCTGAGGCATACCGGTGTTAAACCTCGTGTGTCTGTAATTACACCGGCACCCACACCCTTCAAACCGGTACGAAAGTTTTACGGAATCAAGGTTTTGATTCCCAGTATCATTTCGATATAATATACATACCTACCCTAAAAATGTCAAGTATCTAAGACCAGTGGTTTAGGCTGTGCGTTGTCTATATGTCAGTCAGTCAGTCAGGGCAAGGATTCTTATAATTGGAATACTTTTACTTAGCTTAGAAATGATCGTGTTCAGTGATCTTGACTTAGTGGCAGCCCTACAAAGTTCGTCGTATCGTTTCGCGCGCGCGTGGCTCCCGAGCGCTTTGCTATGCCGCCCGTCGACGAGTGCTACCCGCGCCCGCCTGAGTTCATTACCAAGAATCTTGTCGCAGTAACTCCTTGTGATTGAACTTCGAGCACCGAGGCAGGTGACTCGAATGATACTGCGAAAAGGTTCTACCTACATGAGCATGTTCAAAAACATTTGAAACAGTTCGACTGCACTGTTTGCTTGCGGAAAGTTTCGATATTTTGTTGTCAGTCGCACATTCGGACGCAGTTATTGTGGTTGTTGACATTGTCAACTTCAAGAAGAGAGTAAAAGATTACCTACCTGCTGAATAATCATGTATTGTTTATTATTTACCCACTTGATATAATCAAGGCAATCCAAGATGACAGGAAGTCATTTAAAGGAGAAATTCAAATAGGTATGGTATCCGAACACTTCCGCGAAGTGCCGACCAAATTTTTATTTATTTTTAGGGCACCCAACGAGAAACACGAGGAATGAAAAAAAATACCTATTATGTTAGAAAAGGTTTTAAAACTATGAGTCCCTCTAGTTAAAGTAGGTAATAATTGAGAAAAAAGATTCTTAATGGAACCAATATGGATCTAGTAATTTTGTAAGTAGATGCAATAGATCCAATTTGTGACGTTGTTTTTTAAAATAGATTTATTGGGAAAAAAAGTTCTCAATAGAACCAATTGGATCTTGATCACTAGATCTACAGAGAGTAAACGATTTTTTCTGTCAATTTGTAAAAATAATCAGAGTATCTAAATTATGATTGTGTCCCTCCCGACACTATCAACGATACCATTTTATTGGTGAAATGGAAATATCTATAAAACAAAAAATATTCTCCATATTATTTATTTAATTCCCGCACATATTCCCGCGATCCCGCTGCGGATATTCCGTCCCGTGGGTGTACCAGGCGCGCATAACCGCTAAGGAGCTTGATATTTGGATCTGGAACAGTGAACGAGTGGTTCGTGCCTTCTGCAGAGGCAGTTTTTGCGAATTTGGCGCATTTAGTAAATTCTCTCGGTTCGAGTAAGAGAGTGTACATACCTACCATCACAGACAAGAAAAATCAATATTACTTGCGCTAGTCACTTAGATTTACTTGCTAACCATGGGGCTAACGATAAAAGAATATTTGTGGGAGCAAGATGAACATTATTTTGGAAAACAGATAGTATTTTGTTATGAAGGTTTTAAATTTATACTTAGAAAAAAATTAAAATTAATAAGCTTGTTTTTATTAATTAAATGGATTTTTGGTCTAGGTATTTCTGTCGTCCCTCCCACTTGGCATCTTTCTGTAAAAGCTGAGGGGGTATATTGTTCCTTACTTGCTTAGACGAATAAACCATAACCACAACACAATAATAATAGTTAATTAGTCTATCTTTCCACGTCTTCTTTAAATTTAAAAGTTAGCTCTGGTCGGGGGTTTTATGCAATAAGTTAGGTAGGTATACCCATATCTGGAGTTTAGTAGAGGAAAAGAACTTCACAGGCAGAACAAGGAAACAATGAAAAACCACCTGTTGCCGGGATACTGTCGATGCTAATCGCAAGAATAATGGGCTGCATAAGTACTTGTAGGCTTACATAATCATACCTACATAGATAGGTAGGAATGTATGTGTACCTAGATTCTTAAAGTACCTACCTACCGAAGAAATCCGACCTCTTCTGTATTTATGAAGTTGCGCGGGCGAATCAGGCGAGTTCTGACACAGATTAAAAATTAAGGTCTGGATCAATAAGTAGAAGCTAATTAACTTTTTCTTCATATTCATAGGCATAAATAAATATTTGTGGACATGGTTACACAACATCATCTAGCCCCAAACTAAGCATTGCTTGTACTATGGGAACCAGATGACTTACCTTTATAAATTTTTTTTGTAAATACATACTTAGAATACAATATAACACCCAGACACAGAACAAACATCTATATAATAATAATAATAATAATAATGCTGGACAGTCCACACAGCATCATCTAGCCCCAAGCTAAGCAGAGCTTGTGTTATGAGTACTAGATGACTGATATACTTAATATAATACATTACATATATAGATATTTTTTATTATACATAGAAAACACCCAGAACACCCGGAATAAATATTTGCAGATCGTTCAAACATTTATCCCAAGGCGGGAATCGAACCCGCAACCTCTTGCGTCGCAAGCGGACATTTGCCCGCCGCGCCACTTCGGTCGTCACACAAATATTTGTTCTCGGTGGGAATCGAACCCACCTCCTACAGGACAGAAAGCAGGGTTACTACGAACTGAGCTGTAATGGCTGTCATAGGACCATCAGTCATCATTGTCATAGGGCCGAGATTCACAAATTTACTTTCACAAAGGGTTTGAAGATTTTTAGTATGAACGTTTTTTTATGTAAGAACTTAAAAGTACCGTACGATTTTATTAACATGTTCAAGTTGTACAAAAAGGTAGGTATGGTAAGTATACCAACCTACCCAATTCTATTATTTTGTCACATCTCAGTCGTCAAGGCGAAATGGCGCGGACGGGAGTTTCTTCCTTTTCTATAATCTGTGGTGTGGCGCTCTAATTGGCGGGAATGGCGGCGCGGTGGCGGAATGACGCGCCACGGCGGCGTAATTGCGAACACCATTAGTCCGCGCGCTGCCACTACTCGGGAGCAGAATAAATAGTAGAGAAAATCTGATTTTCGTTCTGACGACGTCGATAGGTAATGTTTTGTGAGGTAACCACGGGAGGTTCCTTTCCCTACTGGTAGTAAAAAAAACGAGAGTGCCACACGACTAAAGTAAAACTTCTTTAATAGGTATACGAAACGTTACTGGCAATGAGAGAAAGAGAGAAAGAAAGAACAGTGCTTTCATACCCCCTCCATGGTAGTGTTAAACGTTTAACGCAACCTTGTTCGAAGTCGCATAAGAAGTATTACTTCAATAACAGAAAAATATATATAGATATAGATTAGCTACCCGCTCCAGTCCTTTAGGACCTAAAGGAACCAACCTACTTATTATAGGCTCGAAATCATACTTTTTTATGTGACATGTTGATGAAACATAAGCAGAAGGCCCCAGGAGGCGGCTTCTGAGTTTTTTACGATTTTCGTTACACTAGTACCCCCATAGGCCGCTAGGGTCGCTTATCATATCTCCATACAAAAGTTCAAGCTCGCAAACCAAAATCCGTTATCCAGAAAACATAAAAAACTAATTTGCCTGCTGATGTTGAGTGGTTATCATCACCTTTGAATAACGCATTGCAAGCATGCACTGCTTGTGTCGGTCAACCTAAGGCATACAGGTGCTAAGCCTCATGTGCCCCCACACCCACACCGGCACCCACACCCGAGAAAACGAGAATACAGTAAACTTCTTTGGCGACAGAAATAGGCATGGTGGTGGTACTTTCCCGGACGAGCCCTTCATTATGAGCTCTACTACTACTCTACTAGCACACTGACACGAAATTTTTAGTCCTGTAATGATAAGTAAGTGAATTTAATATTTGGTTCGTGTATTGAGCATTATTATGTAGGTAGGCAGAACTACGCGCTCGTTGACGGTTAACGGAATCTAGGGCTGCCACCGCGGTTTTATAAATAATCCTACTAATATTATAAACACGAAAGTTTGTAAGTATGGATGGATGGATGGATGGATGGATGTTTGTTACTCTTTCACGCTCTAACCAGTTAACCGATTTGGATGAAATTTGGACTAAACATAGATTATAACTTGGATTAACATATAGGCTACTTCTTATCCCGAAAAAATAACGGGAACGGGAAAGAAACTGCCACGCGGGCGAAGCTGCGAGCGGCCGCTAGTACTAACATAAATATGAATTCAGGCAACGTATTTGGTATATAGTATGTACATACAAAAATAGGAGTCCCTAGGATTCATAAAATACAATAAAGAGTACTAATTTAGAAGTGGTTCCCTTTATTGATCTCGTAACTGTGTCGGGAGCAGGAATAGGTAGGTACGTATGTCATGCACACTTGACACTTTGCGAGTGCTTGAGGCATAAATATGTTGATATTCTACATAGCACTGGGTACCCGTAGATCTAACGGAAAAGAAAAAGTTCATAATGAACTTCAACGTTACTTTATCCCTCAAAAACATTAATCCTATGTAGTAAGCTTAGAACATTGTAACAACTGTTGGTAAATTAAATTAATAAATACTTCTAGGAAAGAAAGAAAGGAGTGAACACTGAGATGACGACGGATAGAAAAAAAAAATGTTATACCGACTACGTTTAGTGTGATGATGATGAAACTAAATAAATAAAAAATATATTTAAAGCTTAACTCCTAAAAATCAATGCAGTCTACTTTCCTAGCTTTCCGTCGCATATAGAAAGACATTCAACATTAATTCCCTACCTACTACCACCACCCATGGTTTTTATACCCATAAAACCTTCTACAACAGTGTTAGCTCCGAAAGAAATAATGTTTCATTTTGTTGGCAACCCTGCTCGGTCACTCCCGTACCAACCGGACGAAGCCGGGTTCCATCCGGGCGGGACGGTGATTAGTCGGACCGGGTAATTACACCGGCCGCTGAAATCTGGCGACTAATGGATGGTTGATAAATAAATTGACCAGCTTTATGTGGGTATCTAAGCGACTGAATTCGGGCTAACACAATGATTGGAAAAATAAAAGAAAATACTTCAAAATCCTACTCAAATCGAACCCAACATTCTCTTCGGTGATTTTTAAAGTACTACCAACTTTTTCTGACTATTCTGCTGTATAAAATAAAAACTTACACTGAAATTAATTGTCTTTGATGATAAATTACCTGTGGTAGTGAGAAAAGGTAAGAAATTCATACTACTAGCGCCACCTAGTTTACGCAGAAGGTATCATTTCACTGTTTATTTCCTACTCTTGTGACTGTCTGAACGCTGCCATCTATCGCTGAGTAGTGTAACGACTGGTATGTTTAATAGGTGGTCGTGGTGGTATTTCATGATGGCTGTTTTTTTGGTTCCTACTTCAATGGTTGTGTTTAATTTTATATCCTACGTTTTATTATTAGGAAATTAATAATAATAATATTAGATTTATCCTATTCGTTTTTTGTCCTATTTAATTATTTATATTTATTTAGGTGCTACTCCTAAGTAAAAAGTACGATAGGTGTATAAATTACTGCAGGTATCTACTAGCTTACTGAGATTGTTGAAATTTATTATTACTTACCTATAGGTATAACAAGGTTTTTGTATTGTTTCAGAACGCACCCAGCCAAGAGCTCGTGTACCGAAAAGTGGCGATAGTTGAAAACTTTTTCGACATTATCTACACAGTTCATGTTGAACTAGAAGGAAGACCAGGAAAGCATGCAGGGCAGAAAAGAACATACAGAACTGTAAGTTATTAGAAAATAAATTATAATCAAATTGTATAACACTAAAATAATAAAAAGGTTCGAAAAATTGAGAAAAGCGACATCTAGTGTGTTTTGTTAGAACTGTTTGGTCAGTTGGCGATCTAAAGACTGTGACGGTTCTTAATCTGACACAAAGAGCAAAGTTTGCCAAATAGTAGTTTCATAAACCGCTAGATGGCGAAAAAATCAAATATTCATTTTGCCAAATATTTTAACTATGTACTTCAATTTCAATTTATAATTTATTCACGTTTAAAAAAGCATTACAAAAGGAATTCCAAGGCGCTATCCTAGTTACACATTAAAAATGAACATGAAATTACTTAGCTAAAAATCAAAGTGACATAAATAAACATTTAGAGAGAAAACAACAATAATACTCAATGATCAAAACACAGCTCATCAATCTATTTCGAAAGCAAAATGGTATTGGAAGTTAACATTTGGGTCATTATGTTACAATCTTAGCTAGATAGGTAGCCAATGTACCTATAGAAAGTGCCTAGCCATAGATCACCGCGTATCTTTATAATTCCAGAACAGTTGATAAGTTTCATCATCAGCTTGTCCCAAGTCTAAGATTTACACGGTTAGTTTCGTGGACACGATCTAAGTGAAATTTTTAGACCAATTATTTATAGATACACGATAGGCGCTCTTATATTGCTAATCAAAATTACATAACATGAACCGTATAATGGATGACGACCGATGTGGCGCGACGGGCAAATGTCCGCCTGCGACGCAGGAGGTTGCAGATTCGATTCCCGCCTCGGGATAAATGTTTGTACGATCTGAAAATATTTATTCCGGGTGTTCTGGGTATTTTCTATGCATAATAAAAAATATCTATGTATGTAATGTATTGTACTAGTATATCGGTCATCTAGTACCCATAACACAAGCTCTGCTTAGCTTGGGGCTAGATGATGCTGTGTGGATTGTCCAGCATTATTATTATTATAATCTACGGTGACTGTAAATACCTAAAAACTTCAGACTTTGTGCTCAGATCTTGATCAGGAGGCTTCCTAGACCTAGATAGACCAGCTGTTAATATTTAGCCTAATTAACTTTTTGTTCACAGATAACGGAAACATACGCATTCCTCCCACGCGAAGCCGTCACCCGGTTCCTCACAGGATGTGCGGAGTGCGCGCGGCGCCCGCGCAGCACCTCCCCCCCACCCCTACCCACACCCTCTCCCTCCCCCACCCGACACTTCATCCCCTACCTCCCCGCACCGGAATACAGGAACTGGGAATCAGAAATCGACGCTACCACTTACTTCGAACCCAAGTTGTACACAGAACTGCAACCTATAAAAAAGCCTGATAGCCCGAAGCCTGTAGAAGCTGAAGATCCACCTACTTACATAGAACTGACTTCTAAAAAGACCTTTGACAGTCCAAGCTTCAGTCATACTTCACCTGTTGACCCGGCGGTCAGAGAAGAGGAACCGATCAGAACAGACCCTGAGATTGACAAGGATGACAGTCTGATTGATGTCGAGGATGTCAAGGCTGACAGTCCACCTCCTCCATCAGAAAAGGAGCAAGAAAGCAGAAACTTTGATGTGGAAAGTACCAGGGCATCAGAAGATTCGGGTAGTGAAAAGACTGAAAAGAAAAAGTTCAATCCGCTAGATGTCGCTAACTTGACGAGTAAGGACCCACCAAGAAGGTCACCGTCGAGGCGGAAGCTGCTACCGACCTCCATGGACGGTAGCTATGGAAGATTCCTGAAGAACTGGCGGTCAGAGTATGAAGACTGCGAGTACAGTGTGCCGATTACGACAGCTTATCTGAAGAGTATGCGAATGAGCTTCCAAGAACGGCTGGAGATGGAAAATAAGGTAAGAAAGAGAATATACATTAGTTTTTTAACTAGTAATGTTCAAATTAACTCTCAGTATCAGCAAGTTGAAGTGACAATGGGCAGGCCAGGGCAGTTTGTAGAACCAGGTTCTCGAATGGCGACCATGAACCGGAAGACGAAGCGTAGGACGCTCTCCTTCCCAAAGGACGGATTACATTGTTAGGAACGGGGGAAGTCGATGGATGAAAAGGGCTCAACATCGTTCTTTCTGAAAGCGTACGCGGGAGGCCTATGTCCAGTGGACTTCTACAGGCTGTTGATGATGATGACATACAAATAACTAAAATATTAAAAAAAAAAAATAGCTTCACGACTGTAATAAATGGTTGATATTTCCCTTAGATCTCGTAGTACTAAGTACCTACTGGAGAATCTTCGAGGATGTCTAATGGGGGTCTAATGGGTAGTCAGAGGTACGTCCAAATGTAACAATTGGTATATACCCAGATTTTGCAGTAGTTGCTATTCCATACGTGTCAGATTGATAAATGAAAACTAGCATTTTGTTAGTTATTTTGTAAACTATGTTGTGCAAACAAACGTTGACTAGAACTAAATTATAAACGTATTCTTATTTTTTATACAATTATGACAACCCTCTGAGGCATACAGATGTTAAGTCTCATGTATATCTGTAATTTATCCAGCAAGTCTACTTGAAAACGATAAACGAAGATTTGTATTGTCGTTTTGAGTTATACTGCGGGTACTATCCACAATCAAGTTGTCACTGCCGGACATGCTGCGCATTGTAACTTAAAACGATAATACGAAAGTTATTTTATCGTTTTCAAGTAGACCTACACCATTCGAATCAAAACTTTACCGCTCACAAACAGAAATAGGTACGGTGTGTAATAATACTTCTACGGACGTACTGTTTTAGAAAGAGCTCTCTCGACGCTGATCTATTAAATGATTTATCTCATCTATTTATTTGACCATAAATGAATTGGCCCCTAACTTTACCCTATTTGGGGTCTGAAACAAAAGCCCTTTAGGGGCAAAAACCCACAAACCTTAAAAGTTACAGAATTCCGTAAAAAGATATTTTAACAATAACACACGGACCGCAGAATTAAATAATTTTTGTACAAACAATTTTGTAAAATAAACGTATGAATCGAGTATGGAGTAATAAGAACGTGGTTATATGCTCGGATGCGTCAAGTATGAACTGTAAGCGAAAATAAAAATATTTGCAGACTGAAAAATAGTTGTTAGTTAAAGAAAATATTTTGGTGGTTGGTACCTAGTGGCACTTTCCCAACCTAGTCAAAGTCCGGTTCCATGCCACAAAGCCTAAAACAGCTTAAGGAACGTAGGAACGTAGCTCTGCCTTCTGCGCTGTAGGTACTGGGTTCGATCCCTACCAAAAACCAACAGGCTTTTTTTTGTCTTGAACCAATTTTGCTTTTCAGCGTAGATTAAAAACAAGAATTACATTTCTCAATTTTATTGTGAAATGTTCGCCAATACTTATTTATTAACATAGGAACTAGAAGGTTTTCCACATTCTGTATTAAATTATGCTTCTTTTCATTCGACCTTTCTAACCCTTCAGTAAAGTTGGGTGTTGGTTGAAGCTCAGAGCCGCCCGCGGTCACTACGACCCCAAGCCTTTGCCCGTTTCGGTCTGAGTTAGGCGAAAATTAGCGCGATCGTTTGTGTAAGTGTTTAGGCTCTGGAAAATAGTTATGGCACTTTGTATTTGATTCTATCATCGTATTGTTGTGTATTATACAAAGAACTTAATGCCAGGGTTGTATTTTAAATTGAATAGGCTTAAATTGACTGGCCTTAAGTTGGAAGTGGACTGGAAAAAGAATGGCCTTACAACTCAGTTAGTAGTAACTCTGCCTACTGTGCTGTAGTATATTAAGTAGGTTCTTACTTAAATACCAATAAAAATATACTATTTATTGTAAACTTTTTTTAATGTAGACATTTGTACACAATACCTTCTAGTCCCGAACTAAACATAGGTTGCACTATAGGAACCGGATGACAGGTTATTTACGTTTTTTTTTGTAAATACATACTCAGAATACAATATACCACCCAGACGAAGAACAAACATTGAGGTTCATCACAAATGTTTGTCCTCGGTGGGGCTCGAACCCACAACCTAATGCAAACTCAGCTATGACATTTGTCATATAAATAAACAACTATAATAATAAAGCAACTAGAAACAAAATCTAGTAGTTACCATATCTTGACTGGCCTGACAGTTCAGTTAGTAGTACCTCTGCTTTCTGTGCTGTAAGTTGTGGGTTCGATCCTCACTGAGGACAAACATTTGTGAGATGAGCGCAGTTGTTTGGTCTCTATCTGGGTGCTATATTTTATCCTAAGTATGTGTTTACGAAAAGCGTTTATAAGTATTCTAACAGTCATCTCAAGTTATACTTAGTTTTAGGCTAGATCTTGTTTGGAAATGTCCACAAATATTTATTTACGAATATTTATATCTACCTATTATTCAAATAATGAACATTGCGTTAGGGATACAGAAGGAATCCACTTAAAACAGGAACCTTGTTATGCTTCTACCTACTTAACCTAAACCACCTGATATAACGATCCATATCTCTGATTTACAACAGCTAACAACCTGACACTCGTGGGGGTCGTATAGACCCCTAACGATTGATTCGGAGACGAATGCCTCACACAAAGAACCTTCATGCCATAATCGCTTGCCGCATCTTTCTAACTCATTTTTCTCGCTTGGGGCGAGGGGTGGGTTGCCACACTTGCCACCCCAGGCCTCATCAACCCTAGGGGGTGTCACGGTATTAGACAAGACACAAAAACGGTGGCTGGAGAAGTGGGCCGCTAAGTTTTGTGATGGTTTTCTTGTATTTTTTGTTACGATATCGGTTAGGGATTAAAGTGTTGCTGTATTGGGAAAACTCGTATTAGTTATGACTTAGTTTTTTAAAATTAAAGCACTAATTGTCTAGTGGTACCCTGCCTTTCGAATCCGGTTGTGAGCCCATGGGGTTTTTTTTTTGTAGAAAATACTTAACATGTTCTCAAACGGCGAAGTAAAGTCTTTGTCAGCTCCGCAATTAATGTCATGTTTTGCCTGTGGGTTAGTGTACGACTATGCTGAGAAGATGGTATAGGTACTGGGTACCTACCCCAAAAACGATAAATGAAGTTTCGTATTGTCATTTTGAGTTACACTGCGGGGTAACTCGGTAGTTGCCTCACAGTCAATTAGTCGCTGTTCGGTATGCCGCGCAGTGTAAAAAACAATAATACGAAACTTTGTTCACCGTTTTTTGGAGTAGCAGGACAAGCCTAAAATATGTACTGGTATATCAGACACTACAACATTTCGTAAGTAGAAGTATGACTTAGTTTTTCAAAATATTTTTAGATGGAATGATACACAGTGTTATAATCTTTAAAACCGATGAAACATACACAAAACTATAACATAACTAACCAAATAGAATAAAACTACAGACGTAAAATTAATCTATCCATAATAATAATTATTCTAAGAATCTTTTTTAAACTGCTACTCGTAGAAACTTAAAAGTTTGATTGGTTTTGATGTGTATAGCATTTTTTTTTAATTTAACCCCTAAAAAGGTCCAGTTTTGAAGTTTGTATGAAACAGTTTTACGCGAGCGTAGACGCGCGCGGTTCCACTATATATGAAAAATAAATCAGTATTTCAATAATAGATTTTGCGAGACTCAGCCTATTTAGTTTATATGTTTGTAAGTAAAATTGAATTGATATTTTTTAGGTCTCTTTGTAATAATATGGTGTCTGTTGTTATTTTTAGCCCATAATTTTTATATCTTATTTATTGTTCTACATTTTCTCGATTCTCTTTGTCCTCAAATCACACCCTCACATTACAAACATTCATTAATACAGAAATAAAATGACAGGACCGTATCCACTGTAATATCGTGGCAACAAAAAGTTTATGCTCTGACCTTTTTCGCCCCCCTAAGGGTCAGTTCGTACCATAAGAGGGTATCGTCCCTTACCCCGGCCCCGAAAAGTGCGGGCACTTGCCTCCCTCCCCCCGGGCCTCGCTGCGACTTATAAGATTGATTGGGGCTCCTTCAGTCCATTGCCGACCCCCTGTGTGGATATTCGAGCCGGCCCCCCCTTTTTTCTCGGGTACTTTGGCAAGAGGTAAAGAGGCTGGATCGGTTTGGGATTACTGTTTCTTTATACCTAATGCTTTATATTTTCCTATTTTTATAAAAGGTATGTTTTATGTTATTATTGAGTAATAAAGACAAATTTACAGTACCTACTTTAGTACCGTTACTATAAAAAAATTCTGTGAAAATACTTTTTTAAATTCTATTTGTTGATAGAACAAGCAGATGGCTGAACTGATCTAAGTGTTTGCCATAACCTATCGTCTTGATGGATAGGTATGGCCTGAGACATACAGGTGTTGAGCCTCGTGTGCCTGGCACCCGCACCCTTTAAATCCGCGACACAGCAAGCTTGGCGGCAGGAATAGGAATAGTGGTGGTATTTCCCCAGACGGGCTCTTCACTAAGAACTCTACTGCTGATAAAATGACTAATTAGTACGTTAGTAAAATAATTAGAATCGCTTCCAAACGAATGAACATTGTCTAGGCTCTCTGATAATGATTTTTATCGATATTTTTCTCTTTATCGCAAGATTTTAGCAGTGGATAACTTATTGATAGTAATTCACTAACCCATAACTTAAAACTTTCTGTTCGATTTTCCCAAACCTATAATGCCGCTTCCATCAAAACCAACCCTACGCCGCACAGTGGATCGAGTGTATGGAGAGGGTCGGACATAGGAATTAAAAACTTTCGAAGTCGATATTTTATTAATTTGAATATGCCATTCGATAGCTTTTTTCATTCTAAGCAATACATATTCTATTGCATTTTAGGCCTAGACTTATAGTTCAGGAGTAAATGGCATAAAACTGATTTCATTGTATGGGGAGCAACGTACAAACCGAAATAGTGGGCGTGTTTCGTCCTGTTTCGTTCTGGGGTCTATTATAGCGTGTTCTTGGCACTGTCGCGCAACTTTCCTTCAAAGACACATCTTGCGCTTTTTTGCGTTTTTTGAGTTACATAAAAAAAATAAAAAAAATAAAAATGGCCTCTGTTTTTATATTGCGGTTCGATAGTGTTATAAAAACTAAGCAAATTTTATCCCATTGCTATTTAGGATAGCACTTATAGTTCAGGAGTAAATGGCATAAAACTGATTTCATTGTATGGGAAGCAACCTACAAACAGAAATAGTGGGTGTTTTTCGTCATTTTTCGTTCTGGAGTCTATTATAACATGTTTTTGGCACTGTCCCGCAACTTTTCTCCAAAGACGCTTGCGCTTTTTTGCGGTTTTTGAGTAACATCGAAAAAAAAATGGCCTCTGTTTTTATTTTGCGGTTCGATAGTGTTATAAAAACTAAGCAAATTTTATCCCATTGCTATTTAGGATAGCACTTATAGTTCAGGAGTAAATGGCATAAAACTGATTTCATTGTATGGGAAGCAACCTACAAACAGAAATAGTGGGCGTTTTTCGTCCTTTTTCGTTCCGGGGTCTATTAAATAAATAAATTAAATGTTGTAATAGCATGTTTTTGGCACTGTCCCGCAACTTTGCTTTTTTGTGTTTTTTGAGTAACATCGAAAAAACAAAAAAAAACTGACCTCTGATTTTATGTCACGGTTCGATAGTGTATCTAAAACTAAGCAAATCTTATTCCGGTGCTATTTAGGATCACACTTATAGTTAAGGAGTAAATGGCATTAAACAAATTTTATTGCCGTGAAGCAACCTTCAAACATGATTAGAGGGCGTATTTCGACCTGTTTCATTCGAGGATTCTTATATCAGGTGTCTGGCACTGTGCCGCAACTTTTCTTCAGACACATGCTGAGCTTTTGTGCGTATTTTTTATTAAATCGTCAAAACTAATAAATCATGTTTTTCTTTAATTTAATCATAAGTATCACTAGTTCCTTAAAATTTTGCTATCACGTTACAATAGTACTACAAAAAATAATGTATTTTGTTAATTTATACCAAGCACAGAGGACTTAGTTTTAGATACACTATCGAACTGCAACATAAAATCAGAAGTAATTTTTTTTTTTTCGATGTTACTCAAACAACGCAAAAAAGCGCAAGAAGCGTCTTTGGAGAAAAGTTGCGGGACAGTGCCAAAAACATGCTATAATAGACTCCAGAACGAAAAAGGACGAAAAACGCCCACTATTTCTGTTTGTAGGTTGCTTCCCATACAATGAAATCAGTTTTATGCCATTTACTCCTGAACTATAAGTGCTATCCTAAATAGCAATGGGATAAAATTTGCTTAGTTTTTATAACACTATCGAACCGCAAAATAAAAACAGAGGCCATTTTTATTTTTTTTATTTTTTTGATGTAACTCAAAAAACGCAAAAAAGCGCAAGATGTGTCTTTGAAGGAAAGTTGCGGGACAGTGCCAAAAACACGCTATAATAGACCACAGAACGAAACAGGACGAAACACGCCCACTATTTCGGTTTGTACGTTGCTCCCCATACAATGAAATCAGTTTTATGCCATTTACTCCTGAACTATAACTCTAGGCCTAAAATGCAATAGAATATTTATTGCTTAGAATAATAAAAGCTATCGAATGCCATATTCAAATTAATAAAATATCGACTTCGAAAATTTTTAATTCCTATGTCCGACCTGCTCCATACACTCGATCCACTGTGCGCCGCCACCCCCTTTTTTTCTCGGGGGCTGTTAATAACACAACAGCTATTTTATTCGTCGGCGGCCAGTCGCGACCGTGCGACCGCTTTGATGTAAGAGATTAGGAGTTTGTGTGCTGTAACTATTCTTACGGCTGAGCGCGCGTTGAATAAGATCTGGATGTTTTCATGTGATTGTAGGAATTTCACCTGATAGTGAGCGGTTACCGTCACTTATTTACATCTGCAGCAAATACCCTCTGACATAGAATCAGAAACAACAGAATCTTTTCTCGTTTTTATCGACAACACGACAGTGGCAACGCTAAAAAGTTTATCATTATTGATGGATTTGGGTCGTTATTGGGCTAAAGCAAGTTTGAGCATACATTCAAATAATACCTAAAATTGCAATACAGGGCAAGAAAACTCTAAATTTAAACCATCATATTTAAAATACAATATCTATCTTCTCTAGATCTATCTTTCCTATATATATCGAAATATATTCTTAATTATTTATTGCAGACAAATAATGTCTGCAATAAATAAAGTAGCCGTAGGTAGATTTCTAACCAAGCCGTAAGTTTCTTGCCGGTTGTTCAAGTCGCGAGGAACTGGCACTTAGATTCACCTAGATTTAAGACGTTTCAAGATGATCCCTGCGGATTTTACTGAATAACTCTTTGACTTTAAAAAGCTATGTTTAGTTAGGGGCTAGATAATGAGTAAAAATGTCGTTCACAAATATTTATGCTACAACGTTCGAACAAAGTTTTACAATACTAGATCTACCCTAGCAAACGCATCCCGACCTTGAATTTGACATAATTAAATCCCGTGCGATCGATTCACAATTTCATTAGGGGCCTTTGCGACCCCTGCTGTGTTCATAGGGTTAAAATTAACAACCAAACGGCTCTATTTTATATACCTTATATTTATTACGTTAGAGTAGTTTTTTCAAATAATTTAGTGAATTTTAACCTTCTATTTTAAACGTTATGTATAGCGCTGATTCTATTTTGCACGTTTGTTTGGTAGGGTGACGGACGTCACACAAATGTTTATAAATAGGTCAGTGTTAGAAAAGATCTCTAGTTTAGAATTAAATTAAAAAATAGAGCTGGTTTTTTCTATGCAGCGTGAAGGTTTGTATCTTTAGGTTTCCCACACAAATTATCTTTGAAATAATGAAACTTTATCAAGGGTAGTTGGTATTTTTAAGCGTCTTCCTTTAGACGTTCCTTTAGACGTTTTTGACGACCGCTGTGGCGCGGCGGGCGAATGTCCGCCTGCGACGCAGGGGTTGCGGGTTCGATTCCCGCCTTGGGATAAATGTTTGTACGATCTGCAAATATTTATTCCAGGTGTTCTGGGTATTTTCTATGTATAATAAAAAATATCTATGTATGTAATATATTGTATTAAGTATATCAATCATCTAGTACCCATAACACAAGCTCTGCTTAGCTTGGGGCTAGATGATGCTGTGTGGATTGTCCAGCATTATTTATTTATTTATTTATTATTATTACGTATTAGGAAGGCCTATGCCTAGCAGTGGATTTCTACATGCTGATGATAAAGATGGTATTCAATTAAATTAAAAATTAAAATTCATTTATTTCAGATTGCAATGATCCGTAACGTGCAGAAAAATATCGTAGAGTTAATGTTAGTGTTCCTAAAATTCATAACAGTAAAAAAACAGTAAAACTATATTTAACTAGAGGCCACTCGCAGCTTTGCCCGCGTGGCAGTTTTTTCCCGTTCTCGTTATTTTTTCGGGACAAAAAGTAGCATATGTCCTATTACAGATTACAATCTATATTTGTTCCAAATTTCATCCAAATCGGTCTACTGGTTAGAGCGTGAAAGAGGAACAAACATCCATCCATCCATCTAAACATTCACATTTATTATATTAGTAGGATTAAATTTAATAAATCAATCGAATTCAAATCAAATTCAAACGAAATCAAATCAAAAATTAATAATGAAGCATGATCGATAAGTGTAAAATGCAAAAAAAAAAACAAAGTCAAATTTAAAGAATGTTGACTATGAGAAATTTATTTTATTTCTAAAAATATAGTCACAGCATAGTATAATACAAAACAAACTATATAGCCACAATTGTAATCTATATCTATACCAATTATAAAAATCTTTGTCCTGACAGCTTAAACCACTGGTCCTAAGGACTTGTAATTTTCAGGGTAAATTCGTTTCAGAAAATGATCAGGAATAAATTGAACTGAAACTCAACCTGAAATTCAACCTCTAAACGGGTACAGCGGGGGCTGAAGTATGTATGAAAATAGCTTCACGTGGAACAATTAACGGAAAGATGCATTGGTGGATGCATAAAACGAAAAAGATAACTTCACGACTTTTATCTACAAGCACGGTAGATATCCCCTCAGATCTTTTAGTTCCACGGGGGTTGAAGTTTGTATAAATATAACTTTATACAGGTAACGCATAGCCTAAACCACTGGTCATAGAGATTTGAAATTTTCAGGGTTTACATTTCTGAAATTCAATCTCTAAAAAGGTGCAGCGAGTGCTGAAGTTTGTATGAAAACTATGAAATAAATTCTTATAATTGTTATAGAAGATTGTTACCGGAAGACGAAGCGTAGGACGTCAGACGTCCCCCTACCCGATGAGCTGACGATATTGATAGGACCACGTGAAGTCAATGAATGGAAAGGGCTCAGAATCGTTCTTGCTGGAAACGTATGGAAGCCTATGTCCAGCAGTGGACTTCTAAAGGCTGTTGATGATGATGATAATGAATTTTTATAGATAGATGTGTCGAAACCTATACTAAAATAACGTATCAAACTAACAAGCAGGGCTAGTTTCCCTACCCTTTGCCATTTGCCATGCGAGCATAGCAGGAATTTTAACTAAATTAGTCGAGTCGCCGGCGATGGGGCGCCTAGTAAATTCACATACGGGGGAGTCTTGGGGGCACCCCCTCACAGGCATGAGACAAAGCATTCTGTAAAGAGGATTTTTTTGTGCTACACTCTCACAGAGATAGTTTGAAATCGTGTAATTTTATTTATTATCATACATTTATTAAGAACGAAAGAAAAGGTACAAAATGGATAATATAGCCTTCAAAAATGGTAAGAAACATATTTTTAGGTTGTACAGTTGCCAAAAAACATAACTCTTAAACTAAGTTAATAACTTGTATTTTAGGAGCGAGTGTTCATCTTTAAGAAGCAGTTATTTATATTTATGCCAAATGTAATAATCTTTTTCTCACTCGCTGACTGAGACATATAGACAACGCGCAGCCTCAATCACTGGTCAAAATATAAAAAATGGTAAAAACTAACAGCGTTTCTATAAGAATTCTCCGAAATCTCGAAACTCTCATTCAATACATTTTTTATGACCTTTAGGTATTTTAATAATAGTTTTCTTCACAGATGTTGAGGTTTATAACTGTACTACAACAGTCAAGTCGTTTCTATGGTGTGCGGTTTCGCCTCTTAGTCTCGCGAGCTCACGTGTACCAGGAGCGGGGAGCGCCCACCTCCTCACCAAGTCTGCTCCCCTGGTAGCTTGTCTACACGCGACCGCAAAAACAGTGTATTATAGGGGGTGTAGGAGGTACTTTTTCGTGTTTATTAACCTAGTTACGAAGGTAAAGCGTTATTAAAAGGATCTTGTTTTATTTGTACATTTTCCGAAAACCTATTATTCTAAGAAATACAGTTGTATTTGTGTATAATCATTGTATAAATCATTAATATGTCTCCCAACAGTCTAACAAGTCTTTGAGGTGGGCTTGGCCACTTTGAGCGTTATACCTACTCTTCCATCTACGAATGAGAAAACAATAAAATCATGAAACTAAATATATGTGGGACATGAGACAGTGGTAGTTTCTTTCGTCCCTCGCCAGTATAACGAAAAAGTAAAGACGAGGGTAAGGTACTCATTTCTTACGCCTCGCAACTTATGCCGGCCTAGTAGATGCCTTGGATCGGTAGCTAGGAAATATTTTATAGTGTTATAAGTAGCTTAAGTAGCCTCTTTATATGTTCTGTTGCCCTGGTACTTTGTAAATCCGTAACAAGTGACCGGAATAGCTTATGCTGTCCGCTTCTGTGTTTAGAGAAGCACGCTATGTCGTATATCGTTATGCCATGACGGTCTTAAAATTCTCATACTAGAAATGCAATGTCTATGGGAGGTAGTCAAAGGCTAGTCCATTTTTTTTATAGAATTATGAATATTTCGTATTTTGTGGGCTAGTTTTGATAGTAGGTACCGTGGTAAGGTAATGTAATGTAATGTATGTAGGTACAATGTAACGTGGTGTAAGAGCATACGTTCTTGGCATGTAAAATTTAAAAAAAAACTTTACAACTAGAATCCCCAGTCACGGTGTCTAATGAGAGTATTCAGAGGTAAGATCAAATATTACATTTGGTACACATTATAGCATTAGTTGGTATTGTACGTTCGTGAGACTGCAAGCCCATTGCCGTCCGTAGAATACTAACAAGTGTTCGTTATAGTGAGGGTTAACACTAGGTCGTAGAATTTTGCCCACTAACTAAATTTCCGCCCAACTAAAAATAATCTCACCCCGTCTCCATGGGGCTCCCGCGGCCCCATGGCACCCCTAGGGTATGGGGGTGTCTTAATTATACTCACATATAAGTTGCGTTGCCTTTTGCTGGGCTTATTGTGATATTTTGTTATTTTGAGGTACAGTTGACATCAAAAGAAAACGGTACTTATATAAAACTAGCTGTGCCCGCGACTTCGTCCGCGTGAAATAGTGACTTTGAGCAGTATTTTTAATTTTGTAGGCTAATTATTTAATGTATACTTATAAGTATACATTTTTTATTGTTTTACCCCTGGGTAACATTTTTACAAACTTTGAATGTCATATTGAATTATATCTAAAAAAGTCTAAAAAATATGTTACAAGCTTCTAGCATTAAAAATGACGAAACTTACATACCAAAGTAACCTGTCCTCTCTCAGGCTCTAGACTATCTCTGTACCCATAGAAAATAAACATAGAAAATACCCAGAACACCCGAAATAAATATTTGCAGATTGTACAAACATTTATCCCAAGGCGGGAAACAAACCCGCAACCTCTTGCGCCACAGGTGGACATTCGCCCGCCGCGCCTAATCGGTCGTCAATGCATGTATGTAATGTATTAAGTATATCAGTCATCTAGTACCCATAACACAATCTCTGCTTAGTTTGGGGCTAGATGATGCTGTGTGGATTTGTCTAGCATTCTTATTGTTATAAATGTAATATTTGGACGTACTTCTGACTACCGTGCTTGCATGGGAATTAAAGTCGGGAAGTTAATTTTTTTATGGTAAAGGCATATTTGTCAAACATATTCGTGCTAAGCTCTCAGTTACCAAAAGCGTATCGTATCAAATTATTGTGAGTTAAAACTGTTTCAAACGTCATTAGCCAAAAAGGTTGTATGCCACATCTAATTTCGAAAAGTTGGTACCTGTACCTACCACTTACAATTAACAGCGGGAGGGGTGCCACCATCAAGGTTTGTGGAAAGTAATAACACTGACCAGTGCCTTTAGCACACATTTCTGACAGTATCGTTATCGCTAGCGTGTTTAGTAGTAAGGCTCCTAATGAAGGGCTCGTCCGGGGAAGTACTACCACCATACCTATTTCTGCCGCCAAGCAGTGCAGCGTGTTCCAGTTGAGGCTTACTGCATGTCTCAGGTCGATGGACGCAGAGCACTGCATCGTAGGGCACGTTTCTAACTTAAGTGACCTAAAATACTTTTTGACTTCCTAATTTCGGCAAAAAATCTTGTAATTGGTATAGATATGAGACAAAATATAAGTAAGTTATTATACCAATGTAAGGATTTTTGTCCTGATTGACTGACTAATTGGCATATAAACAACGCACAGTCTAAACCACTGGTATAGACTTTCAGAAAATTTCAGGGTATATTTGTCTTGGTGCGTAGAGGTGTACTAAGAAAGGAATTCCCGAAATTCAACCCCTAAACGGGTACAGCGGAAATTGAAGTTTACATGAAAATTATTACACGCGGGTAAAGTCACGCGCGTTTTTTTTTTAATGGAACAAGCAGATGGCCCACCCGATGTTAAGTGGTTACCATTACCTATAACAGAGCATTGCCTCGCAGGTCACATTCATTATAAACGTGCCCTTACGGTGCACTACTCTGCGTCCATCAACCTGAGGTATACTGGTGTTAAGCCTCGTGTGCCTGTAATTACACCGGCGTTTTACTAGTTGAGTCATAAATAAATAAATAATGCTGGACAATCCACACAGCATCATCTAACCCCAAGCTAAGCAGAGCTTGTGTTATGGGTACTAGATGACTGATATATTTAATACAATACTATATTACATACATAAACATTTTTTATTATGCATAGAAAATACCCAGAACACCCGGAATAAATGTTTGCAGATCGTACAAACATTTATCCCAAGGCGGGAATCGAACTCGCAACCTCCTGCGTCGCAGGCGGACAATCGCCCGCCGCGTCACATCGGTCATCACATAAGATTCCAACATTGGACACATCTGTTCTTAAACCCGCAAGAACCACTTTGAAATATCTTAAAAGCGAGTAACTAGTGTTACATGTACAAGGCTCACACTTTAATTTCCAAACCCACCTGCCATGCTCCATGCACGGCACGGGAACTGAACCTACGTCACACGCAACCCAGTTACAACGCAAAATGAGCTTTGGTTCTTTGAATTTAAATACAATATAGCTTGACAAATATGAGTTAAGTTTGACATTAGTGATAACTTTAAGGGGAAGAGGAGTGGTTTTATTTTTAACTAGCGGCCGCTCGCACCTTCGCCCGCGTAGCAGTTTTTTTCCCGTTGCCGTTATTTTTTCGAGATAAAAAGTAGCCTATATGTTAATCCAAGTTATAATATCAATGTTTATTCCAAATTTCATCCAAATCAGTCTACTGGTTAGAGCGTGAAAGAGTAACAAGCATCCATCCATACATACTTACAAACTTTCGCGTTTATAATATTAGTAGGAAACCTGTACTAATGAATTGTGTTGAAAACTGTTTGACCTGGAATGGGAATGAACTACCACTAAAGCGCATAGAAAGAGCTGCTATCAAATGAACTAAGTTTACTGAAAGTTCTTATTTTACGGGACTAATTCAAGACATTACCATCATCATCAGCCTGAAGACGTGAACATAGAACTTTATAAGCCTTCATACACAAACCACGTAGCTATGTGCCAAATACTCTGACTACCTCTATTAGACATCCTATATTGAGTCTGTACTACCTGGAACTAAGAGGATATCTACCATGCCTGGTGATTAAACTCGTGGAGTGACTCTTTTCGTTTTATGCATCCATCAATTTGTGACTTTTCAGTAAACGCGCGCGAATTTGTCCTTGAGAAGCTATTTTTATTCACACTTCAACCCCTGCAGTACTCATTTAGGGGTTGAATTTTGTGAGTTCGTTTCTTAGTATACCTCTACGCACCATGACGAATATACTCTAAAAATGTTAAGTCTCTACGAGCAGTGCTTTAGGCTGTGCGTTGTCTATATGTCAGTCAGTCAGGACCAAGATTCTTATAAGATACTCGGAGTGAAATGTCTGTACGTACTATGTTTATTCTGTGCTCATACGAGGTACGGGCTCATACCTACCCCTTAGGGGTAAGGCCGGGGGACTAAAGGAAAAGGGTGGCGCAATTTTTTTCAGATTTTTTTCCCTTACGATAATACCCTAATGGTAACTCGCTTCCTTTTCGGCATTTTTTTCCAAGACCGGGTATTTTTTTACTCAGTAATTTGTCCGTTTCTTTGGAGCTGAACCTTAGTTTCTGACGAAGTTGTGGCCGTCTTTATTATCACCGTTATCAGGCTGAAGAAGCTCACTGCTGGACAGACAGTAAATACCCTGCGACACAATCTGCAGCTCTAATGTGGCGCGGCGGGCGGATGTCCGCCTGCGACACAGGAGGTTACGGGTTTGATTCCCGCCTTGGGATAAATGTTTGTACGATCTACAAGTATTATTCGGTGGCTCACAGTACGGATAATAACATGACAAATCGAGGTCACGTTTACCCCTCTGGTCTTGTCTAGAGGGTATAGCGGTCATAAAATGCTGGTTTCCGGTTTTTACAGAAGCAAATCGTTATAAAACAAACGGTTGAGAATCTGTGGACTCAGGAGTGGTCAAAGTAATGGGCGCTCGTTATAGTTTAACGTTTTTCACGTGGGGTGCCTTCTGGTTGACCTATTTTAGGGGTCGGTTTTTTAACCGTACGTAATGCGTCACACTTAAATAATTACCCAGGCTTTTGACAAAAGCTTCTATTATCGATATCGCTGGTAGAAGAGTCTTATATAATAATGCTGGACAATCCACACAGCATAATTTAGCCCCAAGCTAAATTGTGTCATGGGTAGTATATAATTGATATACTTAATACAATACTTTTTTTATTGTATATAGCAAAGACCTAAAACGCCCGCAATAAATATTTGCAGATCGTACAAAAATGTATCCCAAGGCAGGAATCGAACCTGCAACCTCCTGCGTCGCAGGTGGACATGCGTATTAGTAGAAACGCGCTTTTTTATATGCAATAATTAATTTTCATACAATTTTTTTATAATATTTGTGGTAATTATTACACATTATCTAGCCTTACACAAAATAAGTACCAAGCCGTAAGTTTCTTGCCGGTTCTTCTAGGCTTGGTCGCGAGGAACTGGCGCTTAGATTCACCTAGATTTAAGACGTTTCAAGATGATCCCTGCGGATAATACTGAATGAATGCTTTTTTACTTTGACTTTAACTTGTTTATATGTATATATAACTTTTTAAACTATCATGGTTTTGATCAATATTTTGGATAGAAACGGGATATTTACCATGATTTTTGAGTTTGATTGTTTCCCGATATTTTGGCACAGTTGCATGCGCCATGATCACGGGTCGAACTGAAGTCAGACGGGTCAGTTCGACCCGTGATCATGGCGCATGCAACTGTGCCGAAATATCGGGAAACAATCAAACTCAAAAATCATGGTAAATATCCCGTTTCTATCCAAAATATGTATATATAATGTACGAAGCCGATGCGGATCAGCAGTTTAACAATAATTACAACGTAAATACCCAACCATTAGTTTTATTTCGGCATCGATAAATTTTGTGCCACCCTGCATAATGCATGCAGCGAAAAAAGTAGGAAAAGAGGGATTTACCACCCCCTACCCCTGCGAGACGTGGGTTCTTGGGCACCTACCAGGCACACAGGGCGCGCAGGAGGTGCGTCCGTAAGATTAATACGAGTACGGACGCCACAGCTTTCATTAAAATGCGGGCAAGTGGGAGTTGTGACGGCTTGGCGAGGTTCCGTCTGTGCTTTGTAAATTATTATAATACGAATATCTTTTTTTTGTAAATATTTACTTAGAATATAACACTCGGATAGAGAACAATTATCAGTGTTCATCACACAAATGCTTATCCTCAGTAAATCCTAGAGCTAAGACTTTCACGTGATACTTTTTTCATAACAGCTTCAACTCCCGTTGCACCTTTTTAGGGGTAGAATTTCAGGAGATACTGTAAGGCAAAGAATCTTGGTGTAATTTTTGACTGCAATTTATCGTGGGTTAGCCACATTAACGAAATTAGTAGAAAAGTTCATTTCTCCTTTCAATCTCTCAAGCGTCTCCAGAAATTTCTTCCTTTCGAAACTAAAATTACTCTTGCTAAAACTTTGCTGTTGCCTCTAATCGACTATGCTGATGTCTGTTTTCTCGACGCCACGGAGGAACTACTCAACAAGCTCGAGCGCCTTCAGAACTTGTGCATCCGTTTTATATTTGGACTGCGCAAGTTCGATCACGTTTCTGAGTTTAGATCCCAATTGAAATGGCTGCCTATCCGTCGGCGTAGTGATCTTCACGTAGTGTCACTTCTTTATAAAATTCTTCACTTTCCTCTTTCTCCTTCGTACCTTCGTGAGCGATTTCAATATCTTATCCCGCGTGATGAGCAGTGCAGGTCCTCTATGTCACTCCTTCTTAAAACTCCTCAACATTCGTCAACTCGCTATGGTGGCTCCTTCACTGTATATGCGGTCAAATTGTGGAATGCACTACCCCATATTATACGCGCTAGTCAGTCTCTTGATATATTCAAGAATAATGCTAAAGAGCACTATCTGTCCCTTTGACCTTTATTATGTATTTAGGTATTTGTGTATTTTATAAGTAGTTTATTATAAGTAATTGTATTATATTAATAAGTATTTGTATTATGTATATTTTATATATTATATTATTATGCGGTTATATTTGTGATATATTTATATATGTAAATGTTTATTTTAGTTTATTCGATTCAGTTTTATTTTGGTTAAGTAGCATTTAATTCTAATTTTAGTTTAGTATGTACACGAACCTACCTCTATAGTGACCTCTCTCTAGCTCCAAAGGTTTGCTGTAAGAGAACTCTTGTCAGGGTTAAGCTCGCCTTTGTACATGTCCTCTATTTGTTTTTTTTCCTATGTAATTTTATGTGTGCAATAAAGAATTAAGAATAGTAGTATAGTAGTATCAGTCAGTCAGATTGAGCAAAGTTTTTTGGTTATAATAACTTTAGTCTTACGGTACCCTAAAAAGGCGATTACGGGTCGACTGCACTAGTAGCGGCCCCCGGTTTGTGGTTTTATTTAGATTTTGCTGCAAGACTCAGTGATTACATTTTTTTACGCTACTGCTGGTGAAACAAGGATATGGCCCACCTTATGTTACGCGGTAACCATCACCAATAACAAAGTATTACCTCGTAGGGCACGCTCGTTAAGAACATGCCCTATGTCCATCAACCTGAGCCACCTGAGCCGAGTTGTTTTGATGGTAGGTAACTACTAACACTAACATCAAGTGGGTCATGTCTGTTTGTTTCATCAGCAAAAAAAAAAGTAACGAGGAACCATAGCCATAGACATAGCTCTCAGAATAAGCAAGTCAAAGTGGCAATGAGCAAGCCATATAGCTCGTAGGATCGACAGTCGCTGCGGAATAAAGGTTCTCGAATGGTGACCACTCCGAAATCAAAGTCAAAAAGTCACCGTGCAAATTTTAGTAGTAGTAGAGCTCTTAGTGAAGGGCTCGTTGTAGGTTACGTTTGAAACGAACGTGACCTACAAGGCAATATTTTGTTATAGGCGTTGGTAACCACTTAACATCAGGTGGGTCATAATGCTTGTTCCATCAGCACATTGTATAAAAAAAAACAATTGATGAATTGATGGCACAATAGAATCACAATACTAATGACGGGGAAGTAGTAAAAATATGTAGGTGTGAGGGAGGATAACCGGAAAATTCAGGCAGGTAGGTTATTTATTAGTATGGTTCTATATATAACTTTTTAAACTATCATGGTTTTGATCAATATTTTGGATAGAAACAAAAAAATCATGGTAAATATCCCGTTTCTATCCAAAATATGGTTCTATATAGTTCCATAACTTATCAAATAAACTACTATCAGACAAATTCATTCAAAACTGTCACACATTTTAACTCGTAGCATGCGTAGCTATGCGTAGCACGCAACATTTTTGGGTGTGCTACGCCGTAGCCCCTCTACGGAAGTGATATTACACCCAGCCCTTGTAACTTACATTTGGGTAGTAATAACTAAAAGAGGATTTACACGTATGGGGAAGAGAAATTTACTGTTACATAATTAAATCAGAGTGTCACTATAATAATAATAATAATGCTGGACAATCCACACAGCATCATCTAGCCCCAAGCTAAGCAGAGCTTGTGTTATGAGTAATAGATGACTGATATACTTAATACAATACATTACTTACATACATATTTTTTATTATACATAGAAAATACCCAGAACACCCGGAATAAATATTTGCAAATCGTACAAAAATTTATCCCAAGGCGAGAATCGAACCCGCAACCTCCTGCGTCGCAGGCTGAAATTCGCCCGCCACGCCACATCGGTCATCATACTATGTTATAGTTACACTAAACGTGCGTGTTATCAGTGATGACATGAAACTAACGGCCAAATACTCAAACTCAAAAAAGTAATAGCAAAAAATCGTACGGCCAAAAAGAGCTATAAAAAAATCCAGTTTTTTTTATATTACTGGTTGGAAAAGCATATGGCCCACCTGATGTTGAGTGGTAACTATCATCTATAACAAAGTTAAGTTGTAGTTCACGTTCATTATGAAAGTACTCTACAATGTATTGCTCTACGTCCACCAACCTGAGACTTACAGGTGTTAAGCCTCATGTGCCTGTAATTACACCGGCACCCACACCCTTCAAACCAAAACACAGCAAGCTGCTTAGCAGTAGAAATAGGCATGGTGGTAGTACTGCCCCGGATGAGCCCTTCACTAAGAGCTCTACTACTATAAAAATATACTACTTTATAGTTTTAGTTGTAGTAGTAATTTCGTATTTACTTACAAAAGCGGACTAAAAACGCAGTTCACTCATTAGGCGCACATCAGTCACAAAGAGTATGTCCAACCGCCCCATGCTTGCATGTGCGGTAGTTATTATTTCTTAGCCTCTCGCACCCTCTGCCCCCCTGGTCATGTCGGCGAGTCCACACGCGGCTTATGAAGGGAGAATGGTTTATTTTTTCTAAATAACTATATTTTTAGCCAAATTTTATAATAATAATAAAAAGCCCGCGAAAAAACATTCATTCCTCGACTGCCGAAAGATATAAATACATAAATTTCAATTATAATAATAATAATATGCTGGATAATGCACACAGCATCATCTAGCCTCGAACTAAGCAGAGCTGGTGTTATGGGTACTAGATGACTGATATACTTAATAGAATATATTGCATACATACATATTTTGTATTACACACAGAAAATACTCAGAACACCCGGAATAAATATTTGCAGATCGTACTAACATTTATCCCAAGGCGGGAATCGAACCCGTAACCTCCTGCATCGCAGATGGACATTCGCCCACCGCGCCACATCGGTCGTCAAGTATTAATAAAAACCTTTGGATTTTTATTACTTTATCGAAGTTAGGGTCTCTGACTGAACTTGAGGCCTTTATGCGAGAAAATACTCATAAATATGATAGTAGCAAAAATCTGTTCGTCCTTCAGTCAGTGTATATACTAAGAGAACTGTTTGTAGGCAAAAAGTAGAGTTACCCACCCCGCTTTTAAACCTCAAGCGTCCAAGTGCGGGGAATATGAAATTTTCGAATAAAGCTGGTAAATAATAACTAGTACGCCCGTCTAATGTACTGCTCGCAACACAAGCACATGAATAAATATTTGGGGGGTTTTTTTTTTATACCATTTGCGGATTGAACAAGCACATGGCCCACCTGATGTTAAGTGGTTACCATAGCCTATAACAAAGCATTGTCTTGTAGGTCACGTTAGGAACATGCCCTACAATACATTGCTCTGCGTTCATCAACCTGAGGCATACCAGGTGTTAAGCCTCATGTGCCTGTAATTACACCGGCACCCGCACCCTTCAAACCGGAACACAGCAAGCTGCTGGGCGGCAGAAATAGGCATGGTGATAGTGCTGCCCCGGACGAACCCTTCACAAAGAGCTGTACTACTTATAACAACTACTTACTACTTACAACGCCATCTAGGCATAAATTATACAAAACTTGTACCTTGAGAACCAGAGACCAAATTTACGTATTTTTTGGAGCTGAGACGGATTGAAACTAGGATTTGATTATAGAAATTGGAACAGTCTTAAATGTTAGTTACAAAAAACACCATTTGGATATTGATAAGATTGAAACATAAAATTTGATGAGATTCTTCGTTACAAGAATAAAAAAAGAAGAAAAAAATTTAATTGAGGAAGAATTGGGCTTTAGATACTTACAAACTACTCGTTACATTATTTTTGTAACTAAATATCTATTTAGTTAGTTTTCTAGTCTCCACCGAAATATAACTTATGCTTTTACTCGTAATAATAATAATAATAGTGCCGGACAATACACACAGCATCTAGCCCCAAGCTAAGCAGAGCTTGTGTTATGGGTACTAGATGACTGATATACTTAATACAATACATTACATGCATACATATTTTTATAATACATAGAAAATACCCAGAACACCCAGAATAAAAAGGCGGGAATCGAACCCGCAACCTCCTGTGTCGCAGGCAGGACATTCGGCCGCCGCGCCACATCGGTCGTCAAAGATATTTTTTATTAAAAATGTTTTTTTATAAAATACTTTTTGTTACTACATAATACAAATTAATTATTATAACTGCTAAATATTGCTTTATAACCATACTTACTTACTTACTCCGTTGGCTCAACGACCCAAAGTGAGTCTTGGCCTCCGATAAGAGCGCTCGCCATTTTTCCCTGTCGTGCGCTAGTTCTTGCCAGTTTCCGGCTTGAAGCTCACGCAGGTCGGCCTCCACCATATCCTTCCAACGATACCGCGGGCGCCCCACGGGACGTCGGCCGGTAGGGATTCCGAGGTATGCCTTCTGCACGTTACGATCCTCTCCCATCCTCTATATATGGCCAAGCCAACGGAGTCGGTGGGCTTTAGTTTCGCCGATGATGTTGGGTTCACCTTTATAACCATATAAAAAGAAATTTCCTGCTAAAAGTCACTAATAAAAAAGTAATTATCCTCCTGGATCTAAAATACCACCAGATACCAGCATGCATAGAAATTAATCTCTATAAAAGAGCTCTGCATAGTAAAACCTGTTTTACTACCATTACCAGGGCAGCATGGTAGCAGCGGGGTTCGTGTGTCTACTTCCACATTACTCGCAAGGCGGCACCCCCTACCGCCCGCTGTGCTCCTGGTACACCCCGGCTTTTTATACCTTCCGTACTGGAGTAATCAATTTGTGACTTTTAAATTAATTAAGAAAAAAACTGTACCGATATTTGGAAGAAGGGCTTAAATGCTAAGCAAGAGGGAGACAGCATCTTAGGTATTAAGTCAAGTTCTTCTAGACTTGGTCGCGGATATTACTGAATAAATGCTTTTTGACTTTGACTTGCATTTAAAAACAGTTGGTGCATGCTATAAAAATATCACGTGATCTGTCAAAAAGAACGTGTTTTGATTTCATACGATAAACTAATAATATACTTGACTTACAAGTGTTATTTTATATAAAGTCAAAGTTAAAGTTTATTTATTTTCTGAATTACATGTATGTATGATGACACAGTGTTTGGATCAATGTAATTTATATCTTGTTATGGTATGCAAAATTTAAATTAACAATATTACCAATTAAAATTATCAAAAAAAAAAATATACAACAAATTAATAGAAATTTAAAATGTCAAATGTAGAAGAATATTCTTGCACTTTATCATATTTTCGAAAATCTCTTGACAATTGTAAAAATAGAATCGCCTTTGCGATTTGGCTAAGCAATCCTCAGAGCCTAGATGTTGTGGTATAAATTACACATAGTTCCTGATACGCACACTACCGGTTATTTTGTTAATAAAACTTGGAAACAGTTATAGTTATAATTTTACGCGAGTGTACTATTATAATATGAGAAGGGAGTAGCGTCGTGGTATCGCAGTGGGCCTTTTGGTAAACGGGCCGCGAAATGCCAGTGTGGCTCTAAGTTTGCGAGACATAAACATCATCTCAATGAACGCAAAACAGGCGTACTCAGCGCAAACATGTTAATTTACCACTATGCCGGTCCCTACCCATCCCTAATTCCACAGTTTCCACACTAGCTATACTTTTCCCTAGTTTCGTCGGATACCCGTCGTTATCTAGTTAGCCGGGTCGACGAGGGTCCGAAGGGTACTAGGACCGCATAGGTAGGCAGGAGGCTCGCGTGATAGCCCCCACACTATTTATAAACGATACGCAATGCTCACTGAGGGATTGTGTTCGCAGATACCAATTAGTGCTTCTGTTATCCTGGTACTTTTACTACATTTTTCTTCTATTGTTTTTTGTTCTCGTTATTTTCTTTGATGTCGAAATTGTCGAATATCAACGCTCTTTGAGCGTAAATAAATAAATAAATAACTTGTTTATTCTCTCACACATAGGTTACAGCGTTATTAATATGGGTACAAAACTCTGGGGTTAAGAGCAGTAAACCTGTTTTGTGTGAGACTGGTGCCCGAGATAGGTTAGAAACCTGTGATACGGGTCACCAGTGCCCCACTCCACGGATATAACAACATGAAATTAACCAGTTACAAAGTTTCTTATAGGTAAGCAGTTCAGTCGAAATGACAGAGAGAATTGAACAACAAAAATTAAGGTTAGAGTAATTAATACAAAAGCTATTTAGGTAAGTATACGTACAGTTTACAATTATTTCTAAATATAAAAAACCCTATACCTATAATAAGTTGCAGACACGTGTTGTGAGTATATGACAATGAGTGAATGTGTGAGTGTGGTGGGTGTGTGTATATTAGTGGGGTATATGTTGTAGGGGGTGTGTTTGTTTGCGCAAATAATAAGAATAATGAGTTTTAGTGGGACAAAAGAGTTACATCTACCTACTTTAATATAGGGAAGTGGGTTAGGGTTAAGTGGGTTAGACAATTAACAGGATTTAGGATCGAGGAGATAATAGGTCTTCAGTCTGTTGGTAGGTAAGGCTCTTTAACCATAAAGTAACAGCTGTTTTACATTGGTATCTGGGTAGCGGGTAAATATGTAGTATGCTATTGATTTTATTATAGATGAATGGGCCAAGGAAGCAGCTAAATTTATGAGAGAGGCTTGAACGGAATGTTTCAGAGCGACAGACATTGCCCTTCCTGCGTTTACCCTTAACCAAGTCCACGTCGTATTTAAGTAGGGAGTGCTTTTTGAGGACAGTTTGAAGGAGGAAGTATTGCCTGACTGTGAGAACATCCCAGCTAAAATATAGCTGTGTAGTAGGGAAACGAAAAGGCAATCCCGCTCCTACCTTCAAAATGGCTCTTTGAGCTCTTTCCACCTCAATGAGATGGGTTTTAGCTGCTCCCCCCCACGATGAAATGCAGTAGCCCAAAATTGATTGGCAAAGAGTAAGGTATACCATTCTTACTGTTGCTCTGTCAGCGACATGTCTAAGCATTTTAAAGATGTAAATAAGCTTCCGAAGTCTGGCTACTAGGTTGTCGATGTGCTTTTTAAAATTTAGCGATTGGTCTATGAAAATACCAAGGTATTTGGCGTTATGCGTCTGAATAAGGGATGGGCATGAACAGGGAATAGTAGAAATAGAGGTACATTTATGAATAGTGATAGATAAATTTGGGGGTGGGAGAAGATTAGACTTGAAGGCAAACGCAATATAGTTGGTTTTGGTAACATTGAGCGTAAGGCCGTTGGTTTTAAGCCACAGGGAAACTTTGTCGACACCACTCTGAGCATTGACAAAACACTCCTCCCAATTTGTGCCACTAAAAAGGAGCGCTGTATCGTCAGCAAATGTTAGGATTCTTCCGTTATCAATCTGCATATCGCACAGATTGTTGATGTAAACGAGAAAGAGAGTGGGGCCGAGAATGCTACCCTGCGGGACTCCATAATCAACTGGTCGCTCATCGCTGATAGTCTGATCAATCCTCACTCTTTGTTTTCTGTTGGTTAGGTAATCAGAAAATAGTTTTAACGGCAGACCCCTTACTCCAATTGCCTCAAGCTTACTCACTAAGATGGGGATCGAGACCGTGTCAAACGCCTTAGCAACGTAAATGGTTCGGATATGCGATAAAGAACGTTAAAATCGAAAAATATAATCCGACTACCGCCACAATTCATACGTAAGGGGTCTAAAGGACGCCACCCTGCCCCCTTATAAATTTTACCTTAAAAATCCGCAAATTCGGGACGCGGGCACGGTCGCTAGACCTTTCCGAAAAGGGACCGAAAGGGATTTGCCTTGGGATCGGGCTAGGGGTCCACACTTATACAAAATGTCCAAGGACCCGCCCGGGTGCCCCGAGGGTCTGGGTACCTAGACCCGCGTAAATATAGAAGTTTGTTGTCTAGTATGGTGATTATGTAAGTGCCCGTCGGAAGCTATGAAATGGGTAGCCGTTCAAATAAGCTTTGATATTTTTCGGAGTGGAAAGCGGGTTTCGAATACTCCATTGAAATTCCGGCCTTCTTGTTACTGTGGTGGCATGTTACTTTGTAAATGTTAGAAAATCTAATGTCTGTTTCATAATACCTGACACTTTATAACGGCTCTATAAAATCATATTGTCACTGTCACTTTCATGTCAACAAATAGAGATGGCAACGGTATTTTAACCATAATTACTTGAGGTCTTAGCACAAGTGTTAACAATTGAAATGAAAGTGTGTTATGAGGCATCCTGATTTGAACGAAAATGTTTCCCTTTGATGAGAAAAAGATGGCGTTTTTCTTCAAAACCGATGACGGCTGACTTTACTTTTTTTACCGACTCGACTTGACTAAAAAGAATTTACACTTGACATTGGCCAAATTGTCCGCAAGACGGAAAGATGCCACAAAAAAAAAAATACTTATCAACTATTTTAGCTAAAGGAGACTTTAGAGACCATTATGAAATGGATGGTATGTTATTTTATCAAAACAGTTAAAATACTATTTTTATTTTTCAGGTAAGGATCAAATGTAGCAAACTTCGTTCTTCTGTAAGTATTTATAAAAATAATACATAGGTACTATATTATTTTTATACGATGTAATTTTTTAGAAACAGCCAGATAAAGCCGCTTGAATTTGGAATGCAATATTATTTCCAAAATCTTGCATTCGAAATTCAAACCTTCGGTTAATTTCAACTGCAAAAAGGCTGCTTACTTTTTCTCCAAGAAGGCGTTAACTCATTTTCTTAAGGTGAAAACGCACATAAAGCGCGTACCATTTTTTAAAAACGTATTTTGTTTCCTAGAGTTGTTACTATTTCGAATATTTCCGGATTCTAAGATAGGTATAGAATGATGTACTGTCATTTTTTTCGTATTATCATACACTATTGTCTATTATAAACTTAGTTAGTAATACATATTAGGAAGGACCTGACTCCTGACATACAAGTAGCCTTAGTTTAGAAGTTAGTACTTCATCTGCAACAGTAGCTATTGGTTTAATCAATAAATGCCTTATCTTATCTCATTTGATATTGTGTGTTGTCAAAGCAAAACAAATGACAGACGACTTTACTTTTTTATGACTGTCTCGACTTGTACCACTTGCCATTGGAATATCGTCTGACAAACAGGCAAGTGTCATTAAAAAAAAAACAATTTGAAAATAGAAGAAAGTAATGTAACTGAACTTTATATGACTGAGTTTTTACACTATAGTAACTCTGATATATGCTATGTAAGGAGTATTCTACCAAAAGAATGTATGTATGTTTGCTACTCTTTCACGTTCTAACTAGTGGACAGATTTGGATGAAATTTGGAAAAAATATAGAATATAACCTGGATTAACAAATAGGCTATTTTTATACCGAAAAAATAACGGGAACGGGAAAAAACTACCACACGGGCGAAGCTGCGAGCGACCGCTAGTTATATAGTTTTTAGTACAATTTCTTGGTTTTGTTTCTGTCTTGAGATCTTGAGCTATTACGTCAAAGTAAAATGTTTTTATATCAAGTAAATCTAGCCACTAGTTCACGCGACCATGCCTAGAAGAATAAACAGGAAACTTATTACTTGGTTTATAGAGTTTCTTTTTCTATGATTCTAACTTATCTAAGTAATATTCAGTAACTAGTGAAGCGCACGCAACTTTGTCGGTGTGAAGTTATTTTCACACAAAATTTAACCTCCCCTGTACCCGTTCAGGGGTTAAATTTCAGGAATGAGTTTTGGCAACCAGTGCAGTATTTCAGACTGTGCGTTGTCTATATGTCAGTCGGTCAGTCAGTCAGGACACAAATTCTTATGATTTTAACATAATGAAAAAATCTACCAAAGCATAAACAATGCTTAAACTATCGCTATCTCTTACTAATTAGTAATGATAAATCGTGACACAGCTAGTTTTAAATATTGTTTAATTTAAATAACATTTAATTTTATGAGAAACTTGATAAGACTACATTTTGTATGAGAGCAATTGACGAAGTAACAAGTGGCCCACCTGATGTTAAGCGGTCACTTCTATCTTTCATAACATATGGCCTAGCGGCCGCTCGCAGCTTCGCCCGCGTGGCAGTTTTTTACCGTTCCCGTATTTTTTTCGGGATAAAAAGTAGCCTATATGGTTAATCCAAGTTATAGTCTATGTTTATTCCAAATTTCATCCAAAACGGTTTACTGGTAAGAGCGTGAAAGAGTAACAAACATCCATCCATCCATACTTACAAACTTTCGCGTTTATAATAGTAGGATTGCGGTTCTGGTATTTGATAGTTTTTACGATTACAGATTATTTTGCGGGTTTCAGTCTCTAGGATATTCGCAGTCACGCTAAGGGTTGCCACGTATGCGCCAGGGGTGTCGAGAAAAAGTTATAATAACATTAATGTCGCTTCTTTTGACAGCTCCGCCGTCGTTAGCAGCCCTGCTCTCTGTATCTTGTCATAATCTTAGTGTTGTGGTTCAAGTTATCGATAGATTTTTCTTTTCTATTTTTTGAAGTAACACTTCTTATGCGACTTCCAACAAGGTTGCGTTAAACGTTTAACACTGCCATGGAGGGGGTATGAAGGCACTGTTCTTTCTATCTGTCTCTCAGAGCGAGTTACGTTTCGTATATTAAAGAAGTTTTACTTCAGTCGTGTGGTCTAAAGCACACTCGTTTTTTGTTTACCGATGCGCTTTTATTTATAAAAAAAACTATATTTATCCTCTCGGAATATTTAAGGATCGTCACTTTTCTTTGATTGATAGAAAGTTGTGTGAAAATAAATTATTTTTTAATTTAATTCCCTGGGCACGGTAGATATCTCGAATCACCGAATTTTATATTATCCCAAAAATTATTTTCCTCGAGTGGGATTTGAACCCACGACCTTCCCCTTGATACGGGGATGCGATACCAACGCGAATGTGAGTGCGATGCGGGAAGTTGGTAACGCATCCCCGTATCAAGGGGAAGGTCGTGGGTTCAAATCCCACTCGAGGAAAATAATTTTTGGGATAATATAAAAATCTTTGTGATTTCCTTAAGTGCAGGTAAGCACTATAAAAACAAATAAACTAAAAAAATTTTTTTTACTCAATTGCGCAGAATGTAAGGTACCACTGGATTCTTATGTAATATTTTATTAACATTGAGTTTTTTGTGCAAAATTTTTGGTAATTTATATGTAAATAATAATAATCATCATCATCAACAGCTTTCAGAAGCCCACTGCTGGAAATAGACCACAAGTTTTCAGTAAGAACAGCTAGGGTTATGAATAGTTAAACTAATTTTTTGATGTCATATGATTTACAAAGTATATTTACTGGTAATTAAAAGACAAAAGATCAGCCACCTTAACTGTCGAAGGTTTATTGGTAGTAAAATGTTAGCGAAAACTTATAAAACAATAGATTTAGCACAAAATTTTCAAAAACAAAAGGTTTGACTGCAATGCAACTCACTTTATACCACAGACAAAGCCGAGCTCTTCCCAATCGAGCTATCTATATTTATCAAAACGCTGAGCCTAAAAATAATTTTATCGATCCCATTTCATCGACACATACCCACCACCACATCACTAATTACGGGCGCAGACGGCGTCGGTCGGACCAAGGGTACAGTCCTGAATTTTTTCCCACCCCTACCCCACAGGAAGGGGGGGTTTCCTGTCCCTCCCGGACCCTTCTTAACATTTCCCTGGCTGCGAGGCACAGAAGACGCTTATATGAACCGTCATCAGAGCCGTAGCGAGGGGCGACTAAAATGAACGGTGGGTAAAGTCTGATTTATTTACTGTTGTTTCGGTCAACGATGGTATATTATTGACAACAGATGTGGCGCGGCGGGCTAATGTCCGCCTGCGACGCAGAAGGTTGCGGGTTCGATTCCCGCCTTGGGATAAATGTTTGTACGATCGTAACGTTTTTTTGGTTTATTTTCAACAATAATAATTATAATGTTGGACAATCCACACCGCATCATCTAGGCCCAAGCTAAGCAGAGCTTGTGTTATGGGTATTAGATGACTGATATACTTAATACAATACATTACACATATAGATATTTTTATTATACATAGATAATACCCAGAACACCCGGAATAAAAATTGCAGATCGTACAAACATTTATCTCTAGGCGGGAATCAAAGCCGCAACCTCCTGCGTCGCAGGCGGACATTCGTCAAGTAGTGAAGTGAAATTTCGTAGAAAACTACTTTACAAACACCCTTTAATATCCCTAGTTCCTACCCTGACCGTTATATACTTTTCTAGGGTCGGCCAGACCCTTTAAGGGTTTCGAGTTAGGGACCTATTCCCTTTTCTGGCCCAACCTTTTGTGTACTTTTAGGTGGTTTGTTTCTGTTATTCGCGAGAATAGTTTCGGAATGGTGCTTTTTCATTGGGTCATTAATCCGTTAGAAGCTTAACAGGGCTCATATGCTATGTTTTATCCATCACTCGTTTCGTACAGGTAGAGCACCGGTGGTCTAGTGGAAGTGACCCTGCCTTCTGATCCTAAGGTCGTGGGTTCGAATCATAAACTAATGGATTTTTCATTCAGTGCTCTCAAACGGTGAAGAAAACATCGTGAGGAAACTAGTTAGTATTAGCAGTGGCGATAGGCTTGCAACCTGTCACGTATGGAATACTAACTACTGCAAAATGTGGGGAATGCATCAAATGTAATATTTGGCACAATTGGACGTGCCTCTGACTATGTCCCTTAGACATAAAAGAATCTCGAGTAGGTACGTGGTACTAAGAGATCTGAAGGGATATCTACCGAAACTGGGAATGAAAGTTGTGAAGCTAGAAAAAAAATATATAACTATACTAGCAGCCACTCGCAGCTTCGCCCGCGTGGCAGTTTTTTCCCATTCCCGTTATTTTTTCGGGATAAAAAGTATATGTTAATCCAAATTATAATCTATGTTTATTCCAAATTTCACCTAAATCGGTCAACTGGTTAGAGCGTGAAAGAGTTACAAACATCCATCCATCCATCCATCCATCCATACTTACAAACTTTCGCGTTTATAATATTAAGTAGAATAACTAGCTGTTACTGTGTGCTAACTCTGTCTACTCCCAAAAATTTCCAAAACCAGTCTTGTAATAATGATGTGGGTCTTAGAATTAAATTTCTCAGGTTGATGGACGCAGAACAATGCATTGTTGGGCACGTTCCTAACGAACGTGACCTGCAAGGCAATGTTTAGTTATAGGTGATGGTAACCACTTAACATCAGGTGGGCCATTTGCTTGTTCCATCAGTGATCATATGTAAAAAAGGGTGTATTAGCTGTGTCGCCAACTTTATCACCGTCCCCGGAGTGCAAGCTACCGCCGTACTAAATTTTATCAAAATTGGTTAAGTGGGATAAAAAAAGCGTAATAAACAGATTGAAATACACACTTTCGCATATAAATGAATGGTTTGAATTTGAATACCATTCTATTCTGAAGTACTACCACCATGCCTATTTCTGCCGCCAAGCAGGTTGCTGATGCCGGTGTTATTACAGGCACACGAGGCTTAACACCTGTATGCCTCAGGTTGATGACCGCAGAGTAGTACGACATAAGGGCACGCTTATAATGAGCGTGACCTGTGAGGCAATGCTCTATAGGTAATGGTAACTACTTAACATCAGGTGGGCCATCTGCTTGTTCCAGCAACAAGTCATATTAAAAAAATATATATATATCCAGAAGAATACCGACAGACTGGCTACCTTGTGGTAATTAGATTCGACCAATGCATCGTCGTGTATAAGCCTTTTCTTTACTAATATTATTAAGAATAGAATAGAATAGAATATACGTTGACACACACACATAAGGAAAATTACATCTAAAAGAGGTAGATAGGTAAAGAGGAAAGATTTGATTGATTGTTTGTATTGAATAAGCTTCGAATCTACTGGACCGATTTGAAAAATTCTTTCACTGTAAGAAGTTACACTAGTACAAGTCACCCGGGGGACATAGGCTATATTATATTTTCAAAAAAATTACGGATCCTTACCCCGTAAAACCCGTGCAAAGCTAGCCCCAAGCTAAGCAGAGCTTGTGTTATGGGTACTAGATGACGATATACTTAATACAATACATTACATGCATCGATATTTTTTATTATACATAGAAAATACCCAGAACACCCAGAATAAATATTTGCAGATTGTACAAACATTTATTCCAAGGCGGGAATCTAACCCGCAACCTCATGCGTCGCAGTCGGACATTCGCCCGCCGCGTCACATCGGTCGTCGAAATTTTAGTCCTGACTGACTGACATATAGACAAAGCACAGCCAAGCACCGGTCGTAAAAATTTGAAATTATCAGGTTACATTTGTCTTACCAGTGCTGTAATTCCCAGGCACAGTAGGTATCCCATCAGATCTCGTAGTGCAGCGTCAAAGTCAAAGTCAAAGTCAAAAAGCATTTATTCAGCAATATCCGCAGGGATCATCTTGAAACGTCTTAAATCTAGGTGAATCTAAGCGCCAGTTCCTCGCGACCAAGCCTAGAAGCGGGGGTTGAAGTGTGGGTGTTGTAAATAAGTACTTTTAGTGAGTTTATAAATTCAGAGACAACCTTATCTTCCCCTAATATTCCTTTTTTCTTGCAAAAAAAGCACGAGTCTCCAAAAGTAGAGGCCCAAAGATATCGTAATCGGGCTTGCAACTTGAATTTTGGGGTTTTCCCGGCTAAAGTTGGGCTCAAAGACGTCCTCAGAGCCCGGGGTGGGTGGCGCCCCCTTACAGGGTGTTTTGGGGTAAACTTCACCCTCGTGGCGTAGCGGAGGGAAGACAGGAGCTACTTTGTTCGCCTTTTGCTTCGTGACAGAGGCACTTAAGGGACGGGCACACCGCCGGGCTGTATTAAAGCTGAATAATCTGTAAGTTAAGTCACAGTCACACCAGTTAAGCCCTTTAGTCTGTTAAGACAAGACAGGCCTTAAAGCTCAATAGTAGTCCCTCTTGCGCTGTACGTTGTGGGTTCGATCAACACCTATGACAAAAAGTTATATAAGTAAATATTGACATACATTCACACAACGCCCTCTAGCCCCAAACTAAGGTTTGTTCTAAGGGAACCAGACAGCTAATAGAATACGTAAATACTTTTTACTATAAACACACTCAGAAAACATATAGCTATTAAATTATCAATAACACAAGCTCTGCTTAGCTTGGGGCTAGATGATGCTGTGTGGATTGTCCAGCATTATTATTATAAGTGGTATTGAGATAGAATATTACTTTGTCCATAGAATCTGGTATTCATAGAACTGGTTCTAGAAAAGAACAGTGATTTGTCCCAAACTTAGACACCTGGATACCTGCAATCTAGTTTACAAACCAATTTTACTCAAACCCCGAAGTCATTGAAACTGTATCACCCTTGTTTAGAGTTTCAATTACTTTGTAGCTCAAGTAAGATTGTTTAGTTTCTAGTCTAATCTTTCAGTATTAGTTAGGCTCTTTGTGATAGGCTCGTTCGGGTATATTGGTCTTGGAACATAGATTTGTACTATGAAAGGAATTCCTGAAGTCACGCGCGTTTAGCTAGTTATTAATATTATTCATTTGTAAAAGGATTATACAAAAACCAGCCAAGTACGAGTAGAGCTCGCGCGCGAAGGTTTCCATACCATTATCTATAATAAAAACGGCAAAAAAATCTCGTTTGTTGTATGGAAGCCCTCTTAAATATTTATTTCATTTTGTTAAAAAAAAAAGAAGTATTTGTTGTTATAGCGGTAACAGAAATACATCACCTGTAAAAAAATTCAACTCTCTAACTATCACGGTTCATGAGATACAGCCTAGTGACAGGCGGACAGAAAGACAGACAGACAGACAGCGGATTCTTAGTAATAGGGTCCCGTTTTACCTTTTGGGTACGGAACCTTAAAAAATGGTAGGAACAAAGCCGTAAGTTTCTTGCCTGTTCTTCTAGGCTTAGTTGCGAGGATTGCGCTTAGATTCACCTAGATTTAAGACGTTTCAAGATGATCCCTGCGGATATTACAAAATAAATGCTTTTTGACTTTGAATACTGGGATATTTGAGGAGTCAGTATTTTGATCCAATGTCTAAAGTTCGACAAAAAACTTGCTAAAATTACTTGCTACCTAATCAGTTTTTCAAGAAAACAATTAACATACTCATCTGCTCATAAATACTGATAAAACATTTAGTTCAATCGTAGCTAAGTATTATAATATACCTACCAAAGAACAAAGTGTAACATAATATAGTATCTATTTCATAGCTCGGCATGTTCGGCTTCGTATATCAAACTTCTTGCGCGGTCTGCCTTCCTGGTACTAGCATTGTAATATTACTCCTGGTAGCTTCCAACAACTTGGTTTGCGACGGGCTGCAATAAGAACGAATATTCATTCTTGACTTGGAATAATCTGTCTTAGTTAAAAAACATAGAATATATTATAATAATAATGCTGGACAGTCCACACAGCATCATCTAGCCCCAAGCTAAGCAGAGCTTGTGTTATGGGTACTAGATGACTGATATGCTTAATACAATACATTACATATATAGATATATATGTAATGTATCGTCGCCGCCGCCGCGCCACATCGGCATAATACACATATTACATATTAGAATAATAGGTAAGTAGAAAAAATGTTCAGATTGATATTTATTGGGAATTAGTAATCGGCTGTCATTTTCGGTCAAATCAGGATGATATTATGTACACTTTCATTTCAACTGCTTACTTTTGTGAATGTTGGTTAAAATACCACCGAAATTACACCACAGAACTTAAATAACACTCGAATGGCAGAATGAAAAAACTGTATTGCTTCCAAAGATGACAGAAACTAAACTCCTCTATTGCGATCTCTTTTTGTTGACCTGAAAGAGACAATGACAAAAATATTGTAGAATAGAAATACCTACTTACAATAGAAATAATTTATCTAACTACCACATGACAAAATTTAAAATAAAATATAAAAAAGAACAGAAAATCAAAGAGAAAACCACAAAAAAATTACAAGTGTATTACATATATTATATATTGTTGTATTATATAGTCGCTATATAGTATTGGGGAATATTGTTAAATAATATGGTTATACATTTATTTGAAATTGATAAGTAACTAAAACAATTTTGTGTTTATCTCCTTTGATAGATAACGGGGTTCAGACCGCAAGAGGCTTCGCTTAATTACGAAAAATCTGCGAAGCTATAGAAAAGTACTTTACCGGCGCCGCTGGCCGACCGGATATTTCTTTAGCTGTCCAAAGAACCCCCCTATAATGTAGGGGGGAGATATAAAGATACAGGCCCCCACTTATCCCGGGTATACCCGGTCCTTTTGCTTTTATAGGGGGTGTGTATAAAACCGAATCGCCCGGTTTTAGCGTGCTGTTACGAGCGGGGCCGACGCGGTCGCATTATGCGATACTTTGATACTACATAGTAGGTATGAAGCCCTGGTACTTGTATCTATACAATGTTTAGACTAAAGTCCACTTACTTACTCTATTATGTACTATCCGACTGTCTGTACGTAAAATAATAATAATTATTAGACTTATAACTTCTATATCACTTGTTGTATCACGAACCCAAATGCTTGCGTCAAGTGTAAAACTAGGTTACAAGAATGTGTTTTTTTAATTTGCCTTCTGGGCTCTTGGTTTTTGGTCTCTTCTACTTTATGAGTCATTGTTTACCAATTTCTACGCACTAGTTTTGCGTACATCATTATCATAATCATCAACAGCCTGGCGTTGTCCATAGACATTGGCTTCCCATTTTTCACAGACAGACAGGAGCCCATTCCACAAACTTCCTACGACCCTAACAATGTCGCTAGGCCATCGGGTAGGAGGGCGTTCTACGCTTCGTCTTCCTGTTCGTAGTCGCCACTCGAGAACCTTTACTCTCCAGCGGTTATCGGTTTTACGAGCTATACAGCCTGCCCATTGCCATCTTGCTGGTTCTAGGAGGTTTTGTGTTATAACAAGGTACATCTCAAATATTTGAGACTACCAGTCCCACGAAGTTGTAGGCAAAAGCTAGTCATGTATGTCACCCTGGTACTTGTGTACAATGTTTAGACGAAAGTCCAGCATGGCCAATAAAGTTTGCGAATGGGGACGTAAAGAGAATTAGCCTAAAATGTGGGGGGAAACTCGTTATGATTTTGCGAGTAAAATATTGATTTGCCAATACATTTTCTTCTGCCATTCTCTTCATTGAGGATCATTTCGTGGGTTCGATGCTCATTCATCATAAACATCGAAATGATTTGTTAATGCTACATTTAGATCGATATGAACAGTCATTTGCCAGTTCTGTTTCACCTGCGCACTATAGGAATTTGTACTAAATATATATTTTCCAAATCTTATTTTCATCGAGTCATTTGAATCCTCGGTAGCAAAGTTGGTTATCGCATCCCCGTATCAAGGGGAAGGTCGTGGGTTCAAATCCCACTCGAGGAAATAATTTTTGGGATGATATAAAATCTTTGTGATTTCCTTAAGTGCAGGTAAGCACTATAAAAACTAAAAAATATTCATTTTGTTATTTATATGTCAATGCAAAAGACAACCACAGTGTAACTATTTCGAGGTTACGACAAGTTTATTAGTACTAGTATTAGTAGTTTTAGAGTAAAAAACGTAGTGAATATGCACTAGTTCCACGCGAAACTTACAGCTCCCGGTTCCAAAAAGGTTTTCATGATCTCATTATGATCAAATTATCATTTAAACAAAGTGGTACCTATTACTTTTGGCTGAAGAGTCGATACTGTGGTACTCATTATTTTAAAACTAGGGCGAGTTTAGGATTTTTTTTTGTTGACATTACTTTAGAAGCAACAAAGCAAATGAAAAATTTGTAAGTTTGCTGTGTAGGTGGCGTTTGTATTTAGTCCAGTGTTAAGAATTGAATGAAAGTGCATTGTGGCATTTTATTTTGAACAAATAAACGCCATCTTTTTTTTCAATAATAATGACAGACCCACTTGACATAATTTGACTAATTAGACCTTGATTAGACTGTCTAATCAAGATCTAATTTAGACTGACTAGGATTCATTTTCTGTCATCTTTGAAAGCAACATTGTGTTTTCAGTTATTTTAGGTTTTGATGTTTCGATAGCATTTTAACCAACATTACTTGAGGTCTCAGCATAAAGTGTGAACAATTGAAATGAAAGTGTGTTATGTATAATGCTAGACAATCCACACAGCATCATCTAGCCCCAAGCTAAGCAGAGCTTGTGTTATGGGTAGGTACTAGATGACTGATATACTTAACTAACAATACATGATATGCATAGATATTTTTCATTATACATAGAAAACATTCAGAACACCCGGAATAAATATTTGCAGATTGTATAAACATATCCCAAGGCGTGAATCGAACCCGCAACCTCCTGCGTTATGGACATTCGCCCGCCGTGCCACATTGGTCGTCAAAAGAACACACGGAGAACAGAAGAAGACAGATTAAAAAAGAAGAAGGCCGAATTTGAAATCCCGTCCAGCCGTTTCGAGGTCTCTCATTTTATTGCCTGCGGACCAATAGCTAACCTACAGATATTAATTTCTCTTTATTACCAGGGCGACATGTGCAAGATGGAGGTAAACTATGTTGTTACATTCGGGTGGGAGAAGCCGTATAAAAACGACAATTTCCGAGCGTACCCGCGCCTCGCCCGCTGCCGCTCCTTTGCTAATTAACTGCCTAGTGGTTATGTCATCCTGGTACTCGTGGGGTAGGACAGGGCAGGATGGGTAGGACGCTTTTGTGTCAGCCTGACGACCTTTGATCAAGTTATTGAAATTGCATTGCAATTTGTTTTTTGTTGTAGAGCTGGTTTTTTGTTTAGTTAATTTTAGACACACCTTGTACAATGTACCTTATAGGCGTTTGGAGTAGTGCCACGGAATACATTATAGTTAGTGTTTCCACGCACAAATATAAAACTAGCTTCCGTTGGTGACTTCACACTTCTAGCGTTTATGTGTTTGTGGGTAGGTAGGTTATTTCTAAAGTTTTAAGTTATTTTTTATTTGTATTACTTTTTCTGTGTCGGTGGTTATTTCCGTGTTTATTGTGTATTAAATATAAAACCGGCGAAGTGCGAGTCGAACTCGCGCACGAAGGGTTCAGTACAATTATCTATATACTTATACTAATATACTAATAATATCATATAGAGGAAAGATTTAATTGTTTGTTTGTTTGCATTAAATAGGCTCTGAAACTACTGAACCGATATGAAAAATTCCTTCACCGTCGGGAAGCTTCACTATCCCTGGGTGACATAGGCTATATTATATTTTCAAAAAAATTAGGGATCTTTACTAAAACCCGTGCGAAGGCGGAACGTTCCACTAGTTTATAGTAAAAGGGCAAAAAAAATCACATGAATACTCTGGAAAATTAAATACGGTACAGAACCCTTTGTGCGCGAGTCCGACTTGCACTTGGCCAGTTTTTTACTTACCTACGAAGGTACTAATTTGAAATTCTACCTAACATCTACGAAATGCTACATCTAAATCAACATAGTCCAGTGGGGAAGCAATTACAGGGTATAATCAATATAACATACCTACTTATACCTAGACCTACTTACATCTGAGACATGCTTGACGAAATTCATCCTTACCACCTACATCTCAAGGTGTAGTTGAATATACCCTTATGCGTGTCTGTTTAGTAGTTAATTATTATGATCTGTTCGGTATGTTACTGATAAAGTGTGCAATGGACACTTTGTATATTGACTGTTTGGTATTCCTACCTAGTACCTAGTACCGACTACTATTAGATAGATAGATATAATAATAATAATAAAATTTGTTTATTGACATAAAGTTTTTTGTAACAAATTCTTATGAAGTCCCTGACTACTGAGCTAGGTATAATGTATAGGACCTGTGTTACAGAAGTCAGTGTCTTCTCCCATTATTGGTCCTACCTACATTATGTGAAATAAACATTGGTATAACCAAGCAAGTAGAAAGCCCATTTTATAGTCCTCTTAAATGATAAATATATTTATACCTAATACAAAGTAAAATAAAGCTAAGTCAAGTATCCCAAAGAGAAAAACTAAAAGAAAAAAACATGTTGAGGGAGATTGAGAGGGATCTTGGAGTTATGTATGGTGTGAGGGGGATGATGCTTTATTGTTCATCACACAGAAACATAATACAAGACATATACACAACTAGCAAAACGCGCGCGACTTCGTCCAGGTGAAGCTATTTTCATACAAACTTCAACCCCCCCTGTACACGTTTAGAGGTCAAATGTCGGGAATTCCTTTCTTAGTACTTCTCTACGCACCTAGACGAATATACTTTAAAAATTTCAAATCTCTACGACCAGTGGTTTAGGCTGTGCGTTGTATATATCCCAGTCAGTCAGTCAGGACAAAGATTCTTATAATTGGGATAGATAAATATAGATAACGTGACATAAGCGACTGCACTCACCTACCTCATCATTATCATCAGCCTGTAGAAGTCCACTGCTGGACATAGGCATCCCCCATATAATATACTATACTATGGAAACTATAGATATATTTCATGCTTCTCTGACCGAAGTTGCAAAGGCCACATTGTTCATACTGTGTTATTTGTAAATATAAGATATAATATATATAAATGTAGATAATTACGCTATTGCATTAGGTTAATTAATCCTGTAATAATAGTCGTAAGTTGATTAAATCAATAAATAAATAATAATCTAGTCAATTTGCCAAGTCTACAACTTTGACTGCAACATACAGCTGTGCATACCTGTGTTGATCACAGGATGCGACATAGGACCGTGATTAACTCGTTGTGTGTCAAGTGAGGCGTGGGGCTAGGCAGAGACAAGGTTGTCTTGTTATCTCATAAGCATTGGCAGTGGTGTATACGACCCTGCCTTCTGATCCTAAGGTCGTGAGTTCGAGTCTAGTCGTGCACCAATGGATTTTTACATATTTATACTATCTATACTAATATTATAAAGAGGAAAGATTTGTTAGTTTGGTTGTTTGCATTGAATAGGCTTCGAAACTACTGGACCGATTTGAAAAATTATTTCACCGTTGGGAAGCTACACTATTCCCATGTGACATAGGTTATAATATATTTAAAAAAATAGGGATCCTTACTAAAACCCGTGCGAAGAGACCTATATGTCTATGTACAGTCAGCTGCACTAGAATGTATACAATTTCTAACTTATAAAATAGTTTCACCGCGGTCCTAAAAATATTCACTCGAAAATTAATCAAAAAATAAGTGAGGTCATCAACTAATTTCATAACTTTTTAGTTTTTGAAGTGTAAGAGTTCATTGTTTTGCTGTAATACCGTTGTAAGAGTTACAAATTGTACAAATTCTAGTGTACCACGTCTAATGCTACCAGCCAAAGTTACATAAAAACTGAAATAGACGAATATTATAGTGAGTAAACTGACCTACAAGTGAATAGTTTTTTACTAATTGACGAAAAAGCGTCCAATGACCCTTATAAAGGTCACTGGACACGTCTTCGCAAATGCATAGTAAACAAAATAAATTTCAGCACACCAACAGTGGATAAAATTTGCTATTTTATTAGCTTTGCTTAGTTTGGGGCTAGATGCACGTAGGGCATGTTAATAATGTACCTTAAAAAAGATGACGTGGTGTGAAATAATGTAACTTTTAAAAGCTTATTTTAAATTTTTGTTATTTACAGTATTAACGCACATTATTTAACATAAATATTTAACTTTTATATTACAACTGAGTTTTATTTATCTTACAGATCTTTGTCTTTTAATGGGGACCCGTCACAGTTTTTTCTATGAATGCAGTTTTATAGGCCTTGAGAAACTAAAACATAAAATGCAAAATTTTTTTTTCTACGGCCAAAACTGACTAAGTTATGGGCAAAATACCGAACGAGATTCACTGACCGCGCGAACGGAAGCGATGACGTCACAATGGCCCAGCGCTAGCCGCCAAACCACTGCGCGCCCCGCGTTTCTGTTCGCGATACTCGTCCGACACGGAGCGTAACGTCACCAAGTGATTTGATTAGGTTTTTATTAGAAGGTTGTTATTTTAATATAACAAATGAGTATTAGAAATAAGGTAGATATCGGTTTTGAGCAAGCGCAATCCGATAATCTACCTAAAGTTGATACCTTCATGGTATTTGATTATCTTAGTAATCATTTAAATTACACAAGCGCTGAAATTCATGGTTGGAAACTTCAGAGGTAAACAAATCTCATTATCAACCTAATCAGAATAACAGGATAATATGTAGGTAGGTACACATACTTGGACTAGCCTATAAAATACCTAAAAGTTTTAGGTTAGTCAGCCAGGGAAGTTGTGTTTGTTGTTGTAACTACCTACGCTGTTATTTTCAACATTGGTATGTAGATAAGTATGTAGAAACTTAAAGGTTTAAAGAAAAATATTATGTAGGTATAAAATAAATAAAATTAGACTTAAATACTTAATTTGACAGGAATGTACCTACCTATAAGTTCTTTGGACACGTAATTTAGAGCCATGAATAAACGAAAGCGTTAGGTATGTTAAGTTTAAAATAAGCCCTAAGAATTTAAATTATATTTTGTCGTAGGTTATACCCAGATTTATTTAAAAATTATACAATAAATAATCAAGGTCAGGAATACAATACAGGAATGCAATACTTCCTTCTTCAATCTAAGCATTCCTCCCACAAGCCTATACTTGACGTAGTTCTCCATATGACGACCGATGTGGCGCGGCTGGCGAATGTCCGCCTGCGACGCGGAGGTTGCGGGTTCGATTCCCGCCTTGGGATAAATGTTTGTACGATCTGCTAATATTTATTCCGGGTGTTCTGGGTGTTTTATATCACTTTTGCTCGCAACTTCGTTCGCGCTTAGATTTACGTACTTCTTTTTCATTCACTTTGGCTACAGTTTTATTACATGTATAGATAGATATCCTCATCCTCGAGGGTACGACGCCAGAGGCATGGAGCAGGAGTGTGGTGGTACTGTTCTTTAAGAAAGGTGATAACACCCTTTTGAAGGAGAGTAGTTACTAATCGTCTCGCTCGTAGGCTAGACGACTTCCAGCCTCCCGAACAAGCCGGGTCCCGAAAAGGCTTCAGTACCATAGACCACATTCATACGCTCCGGCAGGTTATACAGAAGACCGAAGAGTATAACCAGCCACTTTGTTTAGCGTTTGTGGACTATGAAAAAGCCTTCGATTCAGTCGAAACCTGGGCAGTGTTACGGTCACTCCAGCGGTATCAAATTGACTATCGGTACATTGAAGTGTTGAAAGGCCTATATAGTAATGCCACCATGGCTATCCGACTCCAGGACCAGAGTACAAATCCTATCCAGTTGCAAAAAGGAGTGAGACAGGGAGATGTAATTTCTCCGAAACTGTTCACGTCTGCACTGGAGGATATTTTCAAGCTCGTGTCCTGGAATAGGTATGGCATCAATATCAATGGCGAACACTTAAGTCACCTTCGATTTGCCGACGATATAGTCATAATGGCGGAATCGCTGGAAGACCTAGAAACAAGGCTTAGAGACCTCAATATTGTCTCCCAACAGGTGGGTCTTAAAATGAACATGAGTAAGACGAAACTTATGTCAAATGCTCATGTCGCACCCGTACCGGTATATGTTGGAGGTCAGCCGACGAATCCAACTCGGATGGGCAGCGTTCGGGAAATTACGGCACATCTTCTCGTCACAGTTACCGCAAAGCCTCAAGACGAAAGTCTATAATCAGTGTGTGTTACCAGTGATGACTTATGGCACTGAGACGTGGTCGCTAACTATTGGTCTCATACACAAGCTTAAAGTCGCACAACGAGCTATGGAGAGAGCGATGCTGGGAGTTTCACTGCGAGGTAGAATCAGAAATGAGGAAATCCGTAGAAGAACCAAGGTCACCGACAGCTTTCAGAATCAGCAAGTTAAAGTGGCAGTGGGCAGGCCATAAAGCTCGTAGAACCGACAACCGTTAGGGAATAAAGGTTCTCGAATGGCGACCACGAACCGGAAGACGAAGCGTAGGACGTCCTCCTACCCGATGGACTGACGACATTGTTAGAACCGCGGGAAGTCGATGGATGGAAAGGGCTCAGAATCGTTCTTCCTGGAAACGTGTGGGGGAGGCCTATGTCCAGCAGTGGACTTCTACAGGCTGATGATGATGATGATGAGATAGAATCTATAATTATAATCCCAAAATGATCCCCGATATCCCGGGAAACTTGTGGGATATTCCCGCATTGGGGAATATTACCGGGAACGGCACATTTTATTGTAGTTAGACCTGAGTACGACCCTGGTTTTAACCCGACTACCGAGGAAGGGTTATTAGAAACTTCACTACTTACATTTTTTATCATTTACTTACTCATTGAAATATACCTAGTAGGTACGACCCTGTATTTTTCTTTAACATTCGTAAACAAGCTTTACTAAGCTACCTACGCACCTGTTTACCACACGAGTAATGATTGAGGATCATTTTGATGTAAGTAGGTACCTCCATAGTAGGTAGGTCTATGATAATAGTTGGTATATTATGGAGGTACCTACCTACTTACATCAAAATGATCCTCGCAACAAAATCTTGAAGTTTGGCACGAAAGCGGAATTTTGTCATCCCTCTTCATGATAGTGCACCATTTTTTGCGCACTTTCGGGACCTTTGGCACATTGAAAAATAGTTTTTTAGGTGTACTAACTGAAGTATTAGTACACTTCGGTACTATACAGTACTTATAGTTCGGCATATTCACGTAAAAACCACAACACGACCCGCGCAGATCGAGTGAACTCTAATAAATGAATTGCGGAGAGCGCGCCCGCGGGCGGAAAAGATTTCGTGACGTCACATGAGCTATTCGGCCGCCCCGCGGTTGACTGGTACAAAATGTGTAATATCTTCGCAACCAATGGAACGATTTCAATGATTTAAAAAGTATCGTACCTAAACGAGTAAAAGGAACACCATTACATAGATAATATATGCATTTTCCGACTTAGTACGGGAGCTCATTCAAGGAAAAATACTTTGTACCCCACAAGTCGTGTTATTTTTTGGGGTACCTACAGTATGTCTTCCCCTGTCGGAAGCTTTCCACCTCCTCCTGATTTATGATCGCCTAGTAAGCCTCTTTATTCATAACGTCAGTTCCACACTACTACGTATCAAATACCTGCGGGCAGCTGTAAAAAATAATGCTGGACAATCCACACAGCATTATCTAGTCCCAAGCTAAGCAGAGCTTGTGTTATGGGTACCAGATAACTGATATACTTAATACAATACATTAGATATTTTTTATTATGCATAGAAAATACCCAGAACACCCGGAATAAATATTTGTAGTTATACTATCAAAGCCTGCCCGATAACCGAAATTGCATTCATTTAAATCGACGTGATATTTCACCGTCCTTAATTTCATAATTTGTTAGTTTTATAGTGCTTACCTACACAATCACAAATCCCGCTCGTATTCCAACTAAGTATTCCACCTCATTTTAACCAATAATACTTGAATTGAAGTCTTAGTGCAAAGTGTGGGCAATTGCTATGAAAGTGTAATAAGTGGCAACCTGATTAGAACAAAATAGTTTTCCAGTTATGTAGAAAGTTGCCATATTATTCTTCAAAGGTAATAAAAACTGTCGCGGGTGTTTTTGGTTTTTGTTTCTCCTTCAAAAGTAATGACCGATTATTGGACTGACTTGATTCATCACTTGTTTGTACTTGCTTACCCACTGCTTGGCACAATTTAAGCTTCCTTCAGACGTCACTCATGATGGTTTTGAACCTTTTGCATCCAGATCTTTCCCTGTACAGTAACAATGTCATCCAATCATCTGGCTATTGGTCTGCCAAGGCCTCTCTTGTGTCCTTTAGGCCACCACTGTTTGGGCCTACTCTACCTACCTTGACTTTATTTATGAACTAGCGGCCGCTTGCAGCTTCACCCGCGTGGCAGTTTTTTTCCTGTTCCCGTTATTTTTTCGGGATAAAAAATAGCCTATATGTTAATCCAAGTTATAATCTATGTTTATTCCAAATTTCATCCAAATCGGTTTACTGGTTAGAGCGTGAAAGAGTAACAAACTTCCATCCATCCATCCATCCATACTTACAAACTTTCGCGTTTATAATATTAAATAGGATTAAAACTAATACACTGGCAAAATTGACTGTCAAATGACGGAAAAGTGCCATTGGACAAGAATATTTCACCTAGACTACTAAAGAACCAGTGTGGTGAAATCACTCAGTGCAAGGAGCTTTCATTCACGCGTAGCAAGCATTTCGTCTTGATTAGCAAAATCAATTAAGCCACACACTAACAGATAATGATGATATAATTACTCACACAGCAAACGTATCATTACCGTATATGGACATATATTACAGGTACATCATTACCGTATATATCCCACTTTAGGGTATATACGCGGTACATAACGCACATTCAAAGGTATATAAGCTGAACCGATCAATGCGGAGAGAGCGTGTCGCATTTTGGGACGACCGTTTTTATATTTTCATCCGATTGGCAACTGTTTTTTGATGAGTCGAATTTGGTACCATGTTTGTTGACAATAGAATGAATTAGAACAAAAAAACGTTGCAAAAAGAATCAGTAGACGAAATAAAAATATACTAGAGTTTAGGAAAAATATGTGCGTATTAATTTGAAAGTTTCCAACCGAAATACAACAAAAATAAAACTTGATACAAAACTTGAAAACTTTTATATCATACTTTATTGGGATTGATGTAACCTTTTTATAGGCTGTTACGCTGTACGTATTTACGTCCATATTACACGTAAAAAGTATTGTTTTGCACTTAAAGATAAATAGTTTTATTAAGTTTTAAAAGCTTCGAATTTTATGCCTGTCAATTCTCTTTGTTCAGGACAGGCAGCGTTTTAAAATATATTTTCCTATCCACCGTATATTGAGCTGCGAATTCCGATCGGAATGTGCGTGTATGTCATTGATGCACTCGGTGTGAGTCAGGGGGCTATGGGGAAGGCTTGGGTAGCTTCGGACAAGGCCTGCCTCGCTCGGTCGGTCGGTTGGCCCGGCCGGCGGCCCCTCCGTCCTCAGTTCAGTTAGTGTGCGTCGAACCTTCTTACCGTGCGGACGGTTCCTCGACCCCGCGCCAACTTACTCGCGATACTCGATCGTTTACTTCGAAATTTAAATCTAAAAACTTCAAATTCCGAATCTGTAAAGGTTGGTTGTTTCCCGCTTGTATTTTAGATTTTTTTTTGTGTCTGTGCGAAGTATTAGTCTTAAAAAGTTTATGCACGGCTTTGCATAGTCAAGAATGGACATAGGAACTTGATGAGTAAGTACTAAGTAGGGCCTTGGTATTGGCGGTAAAAAAAACGCAATTATCTACTTAAATGGTTGGTCTTTGTCACGACAAGCATTGTTTTAGTGAATTTATTAGAGTAATCGACACTATGACAGGCTCTAGATTATTATAGTTCCTCGTTTTTATACGCCTATCAAGGCTGGATAGAGTTAAAAGATTTGTAAAACTGTGTTTATCCTTTATGATAATAAAATCTAACTGGAATCATTTTCCTAAGTAAAGCTATATAGTGCAGGATGATTAAAAAATAAACCGCTATAGTTATTTACAAATTACTACGTATTGTATAATATCAGTTGTATATAGTGCTGCAATGTACATAATAAATAAGATGTAAAACGTTTTAATATTCACCTAGACCTACAATCTTTGCTTCTATATATGTGCAGTAGCTAGGTACTAAACCTAACTATGCCTAGTTATTATAAACTTACTGTAGTTAGGTGGGTACTTATGTCTAATTAGCAGCATCGTACCTCTAGGTAGCAAATGTTTTAAACCTTACGTAGGCTGTGTGTATGGAAAGGTACCAAAATGGTTTTTCCTGGAAACGTATGGTAAAGGCCTATGTCCCTCTGTGGCTGTTGATGATGAGACTGACTGTTTTCAGTAAGTACTCCTTTTTCAGTTGTACGTTTTAATTAAGAACAAACCTATCAAATTTCACTTCGGTTATTTGAACGCACAATTTTGCGATAAGTACCAGGCGAACAGACTCCAGCAAGAGTTTGAAAGTAATTTCGGAGTGCAAGCCCGCGTCGAGTTAATCAAATCGTTCACGGTCCTTGTTGCCGATAACAGACCGCCTATTGGTACCTATGTTACTCTGGTACTGAACTGAGCGCGGTTTTATTACTCCTTCTGCCAGCTTTGATAATTCTTTCGATAAACGGAGAAAATCATTTCGGTTAATCATGGCCACAGTATACAAAAGGCATGGAAGTAGTAATCTTATTCTACTACTAATAAACTCGGCATAATCAGGATATATCAGGGTGTATTCTTGGCATGATTGCCGTTACATATTTCTATATTGCATTCACCTCAAAGTTTGATTATTATAACACTGAAGCTTCATATTATGACATTATTTTGAAAAAAAAAACGGTGGGAACCAAGCAAGTTTTTTTACCTTCTATGCTTGGTCGCGAGAAACTGGCACAACTAGTATTAGATAGACTATTTTAAATTATCACTTTGATTCTATTGAAAAATGCCTTTTGACTTTTTTGACTTTAATATACGTAGTCAGACCGTATTTCGTCTTGTTCTATCTAATTTGTAACTTCCTGTCTATGCAAAAGACAAAAGACTGTGTAACTATTTCTACGTTGCGCCGAGATTATTAGTACCAGTGTCAGGTGTTACTTATTCTAGATAAAACTAGTAGAACACAGGTAGCTAAGTACCAGGTAGGTATATTTAGAAAATACAAATGCGCTTGTATTGAATAGGTAAGTGTTCTTTTTTACCATTTTAAAGTCAAAATCAAAAAGCATTTATTCAATAATATCCGCAGGGATCATCTTGAAACGTCTTAAATTTAGGTGAATCTAAGCGCCAGTTTCTTGCGACCAAGCCTAGAAGAACCGGCAAGAAACTTACGGCTCCTGCCGTTTTTTTGTATGCTCCTGTTTTATGATTGAACACTGGTTGGTCCTACCCGACAGACTGAAGACCGATGATAGGAAGCCGATGGATGGAAAAGACTCATAATCTTTCTTCCTGGAAACAGATGGAAGAGGCCATTGTTCAGCAATAGACTTCTACATACTGTGTGATGATTAACACTGGCTGTCAAAGTCCAAAAAGTTTTCTTATAATATTTAAGGAACATGTGCCAATAAATTTGTATATTTCGACAGCGTAACTCTAAAAGGGACTTAAAATGAAAATAATAAAGCTGTTTTCTATATAGACGTATCACAGACTGTGGTACGTCTTATTAAATTTGGCACAACCCCACTAATAAATAGACACAAAAAAAAAACATAAAGAATATCTGTCATTCTCGTTATATCCAAAGAGGTTGATAATAGTTTTTATAATGAGTCTATGATTAAAGGACAGACATCACCACAGATTAAAAACCACATGGTTATTGTCCGGAGGCAGACCCGTTCTATGAGTATAATAATTAGAACATAACATGCTCGCGTTATACAGAAAACAGCTTTATTATTTTCATTTTAAGTCCCTTCTAGGATTACGCTGTCAAAATTTACAACTCAGACACCCGGAGTAAATATTTGCAGATCGTACAAACATTTATCCCAAGGCGGGAATCGAACTTGCAACCTCCTGCATCGCAGGACATTCGCCCGCCGCGCATCGGTCGTCAAACTACTGAACCGCTGCCGCGCTGATCCGAGTTACGCAATAGACAGAACACTAAAAGGTAAAAACGCATTCACTCGCCCACTTCAAATTCAATTAGCTAAACAAAAAGTGCAGAAACCGTGCCAAAAGCCATTTATGTGGCCTTGTTGTTATCGCAAGGAAAATAGCGACCGGTGCACTGACCGTGCGGGCTTTTCACCTGTCGCCGTCGCATTTCTGTACACGCGACGTAATGAGGTTTTGAATAAACGAATAAACCTTTTTGTGTGGGAGAATTGCGTAGTTTGACACGTATAGGTTTAAAAAAAAGCAGAACGAGTTTAAACTAGGATTTCCCGCGGTTTCTTTTTGTTCAAAGTAGTATCGACAAATTTTTGAGGATGTGTAAATGGGGTAATTAGAAGTACGTTCAAATACTACACTTGGTATATACCAAAGTTTTGCAGTAGTAGTTATTCCACACGTGACAGGTTGCATGCCCATCGCCACTATTACTTACTACTAAAATAAATAATTTACTGTGGAAGTAATGAAACTTGGCGCAGATTATATACAAATTGTTACTAAAATCTCCACGTAACCTTTGTTTTAAAACTAGCAGATTATTCATTTAACACTGATGGCTTATGAATATACCTGTATGCCTCAGGTTGATGGACGCAGAGCAGTGGTATTGTAGGGCACGTTCCTAACTAGCGACCTAAAAGGCAATGTTTTGTTATAGGCGATGGTAACCACTTAACATCAGGTGGGCCATATGCTTGTTACATCAGCATCGCTAGGCGTCTCATCCATGCTAGGAGAGCTAGAATGTTTTTATCAGAAGATTAGGCGTTCTTCAATTAGTGGGCTAAACGCCATATTAGGCCTTTTACATGGATTCAGAACTTGATTTGAATGTTTTTCTTTCATTTATGGCACCTGTCCCGGTCAGTTGTTTGGCAGACAATTTTATTTGTTGCTTCTAAAGATGATAGAAAACGAATCAAACTTTGTCAAACTGTCGTGTAATCATTTAGATTCAGCCATTGACAATTAATATGTCATTGACAATGTCAACAAGATAGCCAAATGGCGCCAACTTCTCTGTTCTAAATACAAACTAAAATGACTGACGTGGCTAAATAAAATATTATTGTATTTACTTAATATGGATTAAAAATTGTCCACACTAAGTACAAAGGTCGATAGGAAATGCAAGAGAAGAATACACAAAATAAGTTCAAAAATTAAAAACATTAGCTGCGTAATCATACTAAAAAAAAAGTTAAATTTGAAAAGAGAATCCAGTCTCCGAAAATAATGTTTAATTATAGGCCTTTCTTGAAACTATTATTATGCTAGCCATAGCTGAGAGAAAGAGAGCTATGATAAAAAACCTACGAACTAAAAAGAGACGAAGGTCTCCCTATGCCCGATGAGTGCAATCAACTACGTGAAATTTTATTGCACGTGATTCACGTGGGTTATGAAAAAATATGAATAATTAGGCTGTACAATAACTTCCACAAATAATCGTCGTTTTATTATGCTTCTTGGTTTAGTAAACATTCTGCTGACCATAGCCTACTTTGAAACACAAGTCATCAAAAAACACAATGCGATTCAAAAAAGTGAATTTCTCTGTTACCTGCAAATTATTAAGTAGGTAAGGTAGGTATTTTCTTGAAATTGTACTTTAAATTTGCAAAGTAATTATTTGAGAGCACTGGAAATGGCGTGCACGGGAAAAACAGTTACATCTTTTTAGCCTGTTATCGTGAGCGCTATGAGAATGAGAGCCCCTTTACGATTTAATCTGCTCAAAGCTCCTCTGCAGTTCTGGGCGCCTGGTACTTTTTCTCGGAAATTTGTTTGTTACTTTTCTTTTAATGCTCAGTTCCTTCCATGTAGTGAATTCTCTAATGAATTAAAAGCGTTTTTGCTACTTGTTTGTTTTATAAATATCGGAAAAACGTCGAGCGAACTCTTTTCGATCGAGCTTGCAATGAAACTTACAAAATTAGTAGGTACTTTCCGAACAACGTTCACTCGAAATCATCATTACACAAATTGGTATTTATTTATTCGAGCTCTACTTAAAACTAGCATACCTAGTTTGGATTGCACGGAAGCTTGCAAACAAAGCCGGTCCATTGAAAAGTATTGTGCAAATAAGGGAGCTGCACCCTCGGCAAGTAGCCTCTTTTCGAAAATGAAATGCTCCCGTCAGATGCGAACGGCACGGTACTGACCTCACGCAATTTAATCCTGCGTACTGTGTTCACCCCTTTACTCCGACATTTTGTTTATTTTTCGTACGTGAAAAACAATCCTTAAAAATCAAGAACATCTTTTAGCTTGTAGATATTTTTATTGCTTATCATACCTAGGCTTCGGTTTGTTTGCGTGATGCTGATCATATTTCACATGTCAGCATTCAGCACTCACCTAGTTACACGATCATTGTGTTTGTCGAAGCGTTACTAAATAACCAACCTTTGCACCCAGCTCTACCAAAGCAAAATGGCGACTAATTAAAAACAAAACCAAAGACAAAAGTGCTGTGCGTGAACCAAAAAAACTTGAAGATGGCTGCGAAGAGGAAAGCCGGCGCTTTGCTGCAGCATGTCCTGCCAAAGGTAATTTTTATTTTACAGTTTTTCTAGATTCTAGATAGCACAAACTTCATATCCTGCATGAAGGAGCTGACCGATCTACCTTGAGATTTACGCGCGTCTAGCTGCCAACAGGAAGGGGGTCTAGTTCGAGTGGCCACGATAAACATGCCAAGGCTGAGAACGCGGCGATGGCACTTATAAAATAATATGGCCAGTTCCCGCCATGGCTGCTTGCTACCACTATAAAGCGCAGTAAAAATGGTATAATTAAAGGAATTTATAATGACACCCGTTGCGTATAACTCGGCCGATTTGTGGTGGTCACTTGCGTGCTTACAGGATAATGGAGTAAGTGGATATTTAAAGTTGTCGTGTTGAATAAAAATTGGCGCCAAAGTGAGTTTTCCCGCGGCCGCTGGTTCGCCTTGCAAATGGCGGAGTCTCGAATGACACGCGGCTGGCGTTGCTGATAAGATTAGAGTGGACATGACTAGGAACGTAGAATGGTTTTATTTTAGTGTAAAATTACCTGCCGTTGATAAATTGACGTGGGAACCTCCTATTACCAATGTTGGCTATGTTTTTTCAAGCTGATTATACGTAATCTCATTCTGTTTAGTGAATAAAAAAACCACATACTTTCGCATCCCTTTCCTTGCCACCGTTTTCTAAGACAAAGTCACAATAAACATCTATGTTCATCACCCAAATGTTTGTTCTCAATTGTGATCGAACCCGCACTACAGCACAGAAAGCAGAGTCAATAGGTACCAACTCAGTTGTGAGGCCGTATTAGTGATGAATCCACACGATTCTAACGTACAGTGGCCAATGAGGCGCCTTACGACCTTGCAGTGGTCTGTATCTAAACATAGATAGGACCTATACCTAGTCTAGACCTGCGGTCGAGTCTACTTTAGGCACTCAGTAACGGAGATACGGATTAAAGACTCAAAAGTAGCCTTACAGCTGAGTTGGTCATATCTGTCTTTTGAGCTGCAAGTTAAAGTTCTAGGACTTACAATTTCGTGAGTTAATTTAGAGACTGAATATAAACTTTGTGTGAGGTTTGTTCCACAGAACAAACATAGATGTTTGTTCAGCACTAGCGGTCGCTCGCAGCTTCGCCCGCGTGGCAGTTTTTTCCCGTTCCCGTTATATTTTCGGGATAAAAAGTAGTCTATATGTTAATCCAGGTTGCAATCTATAATTATTCCAAATTTTATCCAAATCGGCCAACTGGTTAGAGCGTGAAAGAGTATCAAGCATCCATCTATCCATCCATCCATCCATACTTACAAACTTTCGCGTTTATAATATTAGTAGGATTTAGGTGTTTTATGTTATAACACCCAGATATACCTATAGATATGCACAACATTTTTTGTGTAATTTGTTTGTTTTTTTTAGTTTTTACCTGCACTAAAGGAAATCATAAAGGTTTTATATTCTACTAGAGAGAATAATTTGTGGGATAATATAAAATCTTTGTGATTTTTTTTAGTTTCCTGTCGAAACAAACATTGAAGTTATGTATGTTCACCTGATACTTGATAACAGAAATCAGAAATCAGAAATTTATTTGCTTGAACATAGGTACAAATACAATATTCTTGGTGTTGGGGTTTACATAAAATATTCCATTATGTCCTACTATAAAATAGTGTGCAAATATCAAACAATCCCTAATTGAGTCTAACCATGATAATAAAGTATTGCCTGCGAGGGTTACACACATTACAAACGTACCCTGGGGTGCGTTAGTAGTGGTATGGTAGTAGTACTTCCCCGCACGAGCCCTTCAACCCTTCAAAAACAGTAGGAACCAAGCCGTAAGTTTCTTGCCGGTTCTTCTAGGCTTGGTCGCGAGGAACTGGCGCTTAGATTCACCTAGATTTAAGACGTTTCAAGATGATCCCTGCGGATATTACTGAATAAATGATTTTTGACTTTGACTTTGACTTCACTAAGAGCTCTATTACTACATGTAGACATGTAGTATTTAGGAAAGTAATTTGACTTTCCCTACACGTCTAATTTTACAAATTGCATTGCCTCATAAAAACACACAGACACACAGACGTATTATTTTTAAGTTTATTTAGTATTTTTAAATTTATTTTAAGTCTTAGACAAAGAAGTAACTTCTGTTTTATCACAGTCTTGCTGGGTCTATTAATACCAACGAACATATGAAAAAAGTCAAAAAAACCCGTTACTGGCTCGTCACTGACGTGTGTAAAAGCCTTTACCTAACAGGGGAATACTAGATATACCTAAGTAGGTCACGTTTTGAAGTTGGGATGCATAATTAAACCCTTAATGGTTGAACTGTTCACTCAAGGTGGGGTCTTAAAAGGTTTCTGCGTTTCGTTTAGACATTATGGTATTATGGCCTGGGATTTTGCAGCTTGGTTGGTACTTTGTATCGTTAGTTGGGTTTTGAGCATTTTATGGTCTGTATGTAGCCCATAAACGGTCTCACCGTCTGTACTCTTCAGTTGGTACAGCTTTACCTTGTGGCCTCCAAGACGTATTTTCGTGTCCGGCTTTGTGTTATGTTTTCTCTGTATGGACAGTTCTCTACACCTCCGTGTAGGGGCACTTGTCTCACACATAATAATAAATAGCATCATCTTGCCCCAAGCTAAGCAGAGCTTATGTTATGGGTACTAGATGACTGATATACTTAATGCAATACATTACATGCATAGATATTTTTTATTATAACATAGAAAATACCCAGGACACCCGGAATAAATATTTGCAGATTGTACAAACATTTATCCCAAGCCGGGAATCGAACTCGTAACCTCCTGCGTCGCAAGACCTTCGCCCGCCGCGCCACATCGGTCGTCAAAATACCAGCGCAGTCAGAACTAGTCTTCAGGTAACTTATCACAAATAATTGTTAATACCTTTTGAAGTAATACTGCCAATGGGTTTGTCTATTTAACTTTATAATCTTGGCTAAGAAGTATGTCAACTTGTCTACCCTAATAGGACATTTAAATTGATAACCGGGTCTTTAAAACGATAAACGAAGTTTTGTGTTGTCATTTTGTAATACACTGCGGGGCAATTCACAACAAATTACAATAACATAAATATATTAGTACTAGAGGCCACTCGCAGCTTCGCCCGCGTGGCAGTTTTTTTCCGTTCCCGTTATTTTTCGGGATAAAAAGTAGCCTATGTCCTATTCTAGATTACAATCTATATTTATTCCAAATTTAATCCAAATCGGTCTACTGGTTAGAGCGTGAAAGAGCAACAAACATCCATCCATCCATCTAAACATTTGCATTTATAATATTAGTAGGATTAGATAGGTACTAAAAGTTGCAAGTAAATACCTAGTAATTTCTTTGTCTCAAAATCCAAATTCATCACATGTTCGTCCGGTCTTTATATCCGAGCTTGTATGGTTATCGCGCTTTAGACAAACGCCGAAGCTAGCGAAAACGCTTATGTGCTGACAAATTTTGTATAAAAGACATGAAAATAAGTTAAAATTCGAAATTATATGTATTTGGTCCACCAGTTACGTTTGCACCATGAATGGGGCAAATCAATGGTGCAAACGTAACCGCGGGCACCAACCAAGTGAGAAAAAGTATTTTATCAGTCATCTGGGTTCCATAGTAGAAGCTATGCTGAGTCTAAGGCTAGATGATGTTGAATAAAATGTCTACAAAGATTTATCATGAATACTGATAGAATACTTATGTATGTTTTTTGTAAAAACATACTTAGAATACAATATAACACCCAGACAGAATAAACATCTATGGTCATCACACAATTTTTTGTTCTCGGCGGGGATCAAACCCACCACCTACAGCGCAGAAGGCAGGGCTACTACGAATTGAGCTGTGACAGCTGTCATATTATATAATAATAGTAGTAATGCTGGACAATCCACACGGCACTTCGCACGGGTTTTAGTAAGGATTCCTATTCTTTTAATATTAGTAGGATTATAGTATAGATAGATAGATGAAAATTGTCTACAGATCTAGAACCAAGCGCAAAGGTTTAGGCGTGCTGCATGGATATCAGGTGGCCATGCAAACAATGTACCTACACGGAATGCAGGCACCGCGCGTTGAATAATGTAGCACACACCGCCTTGACGCTATGATGCCCTGGTACCTTCACCTGATGCAGTTTGCGTGGGTTTCGGAAATTTCTAAGAGATGAAGTCATAAACTGACATGTTGTTAAGTAGTAGTAGAGCTCTTAGTGAAGGGTTCGTCCGGGGCAGTACTACCACCATGCCTATTTCTGCTGCTAAGCAGCTTGCTGTGTTTCGGTTTAAAGGGTGTGGGTGCCGGTGAAATTACAGGCACATGAGGCTTAACACCTGTATGCCTCAGGTTGATGGACGCTGAGTAGTGCATCGTAGGTGACGTTCCTAACGAGCGTGGCCTACGAGGCAATGCTTTGTTATAGGTGATGGTAACCACTTAACATCAGGTGGACCATCTGCTTGTTTCATCAACAAGTTGTATAAAAAAAAAATGCTGAATGAAACTTTTAATCTCCGTACTGTTGGACGTCTCATACATCGTTTTGATGTTCTCGAGTTTCATTTATCAGCTAATCTATGCTTGATTTGATTTGAGTCTCGTTCGATTTCCGAAACTATTGTTCGAAACTTACTACTATTTGAATTTCGAACAATATTTTTCAAGTTAGTTTTTATTTTTATTTTGTACAGCCTAAAATCAGTCAGCATTGAATCTAGTTACGAATCACTAATCGATAGAGACATGTTAACTCCTTGAACTCCACACGTATTATGCATTCCTAGTACCTACATTAGGCAGTACGTTCGTCGCCTAGTGTTTTAGCATTCTAGTCAATACCAAAACCAAGGCTGGATTCTAAACATGGCTGGCTAAAAACAAGAAACATGCCTACCTACCTTCAAACTGCCTTATTCGTAATCGATTATACAGCAACGGTAAATAACTATATTAAAATAGTCTTTAGTTCAAGCAGTGCTTATAAGTCATACAAAACTTAAAACACTGCACGCTTTTAAGGGTTGAATTTTAGAAATGTGTATAATTATTACACCCCTAAGCACCAATACAAATATACCCTATACGATCAGTAGCTTAGGCTGTGGGTTGTTTGGAGGTTAGTCACGATGAAAAATATTTTAAGTGGTATTTATGAATAGTTGGAATATAAATGAATCTATACCAATTATAAGAATCTTTGTCCTGACTGACTGGGATATAGACAACACACAGCCTAAACCACTGTTCGTAGAGACTTAAAATATTTACAGTGTATTTGTCTTGGTGTGTAGAAGTGTACTAAGAAAGGAATTCCCGAAATTCAACCCCTAAACTTGTACAGCAGGGGTGGAAGTTTATGTGAAAATAGCTTCACGCGGACGAAGTCGTGCGCGTTTTGCTAGTGTTATACTATAATCATATTTTTGATACATGTATTTTTGCGCTGATTTATCTATGTATTTTTATATCTGTCTTATCTTGATCGGTAACAATGAAAGTCACATTTTATAAGAAAGAAAAAAAAAACATCAAAGTCAAAGTGAAAAAGCATTTATTCAGTAATATGTCACTTCATTTAATTTTAAATTCGTTGAAAGACAACCGACGAACAGATATTGGTATTTTATTTATCGCGCATAAATTTTTCGAACTCTTCCATTTTGTCACAAATAAAATAATAATAATAATACAGGACAATCCACACAGCATCATCTAGCCCCAAGCTAAGCAGAGCTTGTGTTATGGGTACTAGATAACAATACATTACATACATACATATTTTTTACACAGAAAATACCCAGAACATCCGGAATAAACATTTGTAGACCGTACAAACATTTATCCCAAGGCGGGAATCGACCCCGCAATCTCCTGCGTCGCAGGCAGACATTCGCCCGCCGCGCCACACCGGTCTTCAAATTAATAAATGCTTATGCATTTTACCCTACTTGCAACGAGGTTTCGCATTTGTGCTGAATCGTACCTACTACCTAACGAGTACCTACCTATGTTACCTACTACCTAACTGCCTACGCAGCGCGGTCGATCCACCGGCATTTGTACAACTTCTTGCTGTATTTGATATTTTTAGAAGCTTACGTCTTTCTAAGGAGTTTTGTTTTATTTATTGAGGTAATACTTCTTATGCGACTTCCAAAAAGGTTGCGTTAAACGTTTAACACTACCATGGAGGGGGTATGAAAGCACTGTTCTTTCTCTCTTTCTCTCATATATCATCTTGAAACGTTAATCTAATCGCCAGTTCCTCACGACCAAGCCTAAAAGAGTTCAGATTCCAAGAACATAAATTACATAAAGATATTATCTATTACGTTTTGGTACAAGTTTCCCGACCGTTAACATTATTACCAAGTCTTTTATTCGCTGTTTTTAAACACCATTACGCGTAAACCGCCAGTTAGGAGTTCACAAAACTGTCTCCGATCGCATAATGGTCGTTATCGTAAAGTAATAAGTGAAAAGTCACGCCAAGGCAGACAACACGCACTAATTCCATTTCCACCCCCAATTTATATCTGTCACTTCTGGTGCCCTGGTCGGCGCGCGTAAAAATATTGTTTTTACTTATCCTCCGAGGGGGTGTTGGGGTAAAAGGGGGCTGGGGGCGTAATTACTTGAGCAGCCAGACGTTCCGAGACGGCCCACGGGGCTGGAATTACCGCTAACATAGAAGAAATAATAGTGTTTAGACCTACTATCGTACCCACGAAGTTTCACTTTGGATTAATGAAATATGCATATTCTTATTACATATATTTATGTTAGAGCATATACCAATTATAAGAATCTTTGTCCTAACTGATAGACTGACTGATATAAACAACGCCCAGTCTAAACCGCTGGTCGTAGAGACTTGAAATGAACTAGGGTATAATATACCCTATATTATATGGCCATCAAAAACATAACTTGTAAAAAACCCAAGCCTCGTAACTCACTTCTTCTGCCGTAAAAAGTTGTGAGATCCATGTAATACCAAGTCCAATAAATAGATTGACTTGGCAATCGCATGAACACAATGTACATATTATATTAAATTAGATTGCTTAGCGCGATTGCCGGATTGTACGGATTCGAACCCACCACCTTAGGAGGTCGTTGCTACTAGACCACTGGTGCTTGGTAGGATATTGAGGTTAAGCAAAATTACGTCTACTACGCGGGTCAAGGCACGGGCTGCAGCCTACAAATAGGCGGATTAGAAGTGATCCAGGCAAACCTCCGGATCCCTTTTTGTGACATCACGAGTATTTTTCTTAATCTGGGTAGCACGTCACTTGTGAGTAGGGGCGATGCGATAAAGATCAGTGTTTTTGCAGAACCGGGGCTTTTTATACCATTGTTGGAAGTTCGGGAGAAGAAACTGGCCAAAAGTTCTCCGTGAAATTGTTTGGTAACTTTTGGCTTCCGATGTCTTAAGTTACTGCATAGATACACGCATCTTGATAATAAAGTAATGGTTTGAGTATCTACTTTTATTTAGTTTACTAGCGGCCGCTCGCAGCTTCGCCCGCGTAGCAGTTTATTTCCGTTCCCGTAATTTTTTCCGGATAAAAAGTAGCCTATATTTTAATCCAGGTTACAATCTATATCTATGCCTTTCATACAAACCGGTCCACTGGTTAAAGCGTGAAAGAGTAACAAACATCCATCCATCCATCCATCAATACTTACAAACTTTCGCGTTTATAATATTAGTTGGATACACCACAAGATCCGTTTAAAATTCTGCCGCTAAGCAGATGCTGGCATTGCTGTGTTCCGGTTTGAAGGGTGTGGGTGCCGGTTAATTACAGGCACATGAGGCTTTACACCAGTGCCTAAGGTTGGTGGACGCAGGGTGGTATGATAGGGCACGTAACTAACGTGCGTGACCTACAAGGTAATGTATTGTTATAGGTGATAGTTACCACTTAAATATCAGGTGGGCCATATGCTTGTTCCACCAGTAGTACCAAAAAAATTATTTTAATAAAAGTTTGGGCCAAATAATGCTAAAACTCTTATCAAATAGGGCCAGGTCTAATTTCAAGTAATGCTTACTGCTAATTACAAGGATTTTATATTATCTCAAAAGATACTCACGGCCGCCCTCTTGGTACGGGAATGCGCTCACCTGCGCCATCAGAGCTTAACCTCACCCGACGAATAACTCTTAAGGTGGCAGCACATTGTCAGAAAACGTCTGTTTAGAATAATAAAAATGCACCGAAAGGCCTTTGCCATATATCTTATACTAGACGGCAGAAGGTAAGCCAAGAGTTGGAATATCGGACGCGAGATCCCTATACATTTTATTCTAGCACGGTTCAATATTTGTTGCAGAATAGTTCAGTATTTTCTGTCACATGTTTTCTGATGATATGCTGCAAGCCTTTGGGATATGTTAGGACGGTACTTGAGCGACTGTGGCCCGTATATTGACATATTCGTCGTTCTACTCGGATACAAGGGTGTGTGTGCCGGCGTAATTACAGGCACATGAGGCTTAACCTGTATGCCTCAGGTTGATGGACGCAGAGATGTGTATTGTAGGGCATGTTCCTAACTAACGTGACCTACAAGGCAATGCTTTGTCATAGACTATGGTAACCACTTAACATCAGGTGGGCCATATGCTTGTTCCATCAGCAAATTGTATAAAAAAAACGAGTGTGCTTTAGACTACACGACTGAAGTAAAACTTCTTAAATATACGAAACGTAACTGGCTATGAGAGAAAGATAGAAAGAACAGTGCTTTCATACCCCCTCCATGGTAGTGTTAAACGTTTAACGCAACCTTGTTGGAAGTTGCATTAGAAATATTATTTAAAAAAAATACAATCTTTGTGATTTGCAGGCAATATGTAACGGTAAGGTATTTGAGAAATTATATACACATAAAACATTTACTATTGAGTGTAAAACAGTTTGATCTTTAGAAGGGCTCTTTGCTCAAAGAATATTTAATGTTACGTGGGTTTATAATATCATGTACCTACTCCCAAAACAACAAGGCGTGTTTAGACACTTGAAAATTCACAATTAATTTTGAGCGTACATTACAACGGTTACAGGTACAGTACGGCACCAATAAATTCGAGCTTATAATGTAAATCTCATATTATATCTACTAGGGGAGCAGCGATCCTCAGGCGGTACGCACCCACACGTACATCCATATTTAGTACGCGCTCAGTTTATCACACTTCAAAGAGCACGAGTAGGCGCCGACTAACCGCGTCTCCCCACGATACCCCTGGCACCCTGGTAACTAGGAAGCTTTGTGAAATTCGCGATGCTTTTCGAGACCCCCATTTGGTTTTTCGAGGTCGCACGAGTGCGAGCGCCTCCCTCGTAATGCGAGTATCTACGCCGTATCTACGCCTCCACAGCGCTCATGCTACCCTGGTACTTACACGCGGTAACTGCGTGGTTTCTGCACCTAGTTTCCTCTAAACTAGCGAAATGTGGGTGTTTAATTATTTATTCAGCTTACGGAGAATTTTTAGTTTCCCTTCCATTTGGTGTAATCTTATTAGAGCAAAGCGTATGCAAAATTCACAATGTCACCGCATGTACTAATTGTGTCTACTTGAGGCTTCTTTTTTAGGGTTCTGTACCCAAAGGGTAAAACGGGACCCTATAACTAAAACCGCTGTCTGTCACCGGACTGTATCTCATGAACCGTGATAGTAGAAAGTTGAAATTTTCACAGATGATGTGTTTCTGTTGCCGGTATAACAACAAATACTAAAAAACAGAATAAAATAAAAATTTAACGGGGCTCTCATGCAACAAACGTGATTTTTTGACGTTTTTATTACAGATAGTACGGAACCCTTCGGGCGCGAGTCCGACTCGCATTTGGCCGGTTTTGTAGCCCTTCAAATATATTTTTTGACATCGACTCCTTTGTTCTGTCATAGAGAGTTTATCCAGTGTCCAGTGAACTAAAACATAGGTATTAGGTAATAACACCATCTAGAAAATCAAGTTTGCTTTCATTGATTGAATTTCTTCAAGCTACGAAAAACCGTTTCGTTCAAATTTGAATATTGTCACGTCATCATGGGCCTCCCCCATGCTTGGAGGGTTTTGCCGTTGTCTCGACAAACGGTCTCTTCGAACAATGTATGTGCGCAATGCCGCTGTCCAGGAAATGTTCTAGCAGCAGCGATGGGCTTGCAACCTGGAACGTATGGTAGATAGATAGATAGATAGAAAATTCTTTATTGCACAACTTAAAATAAAAGTACATATAGGCGAACTTAATGCTACATAGCATTATGCATAGCATATGGAATACTAACTACTGCAAAATGTGGGTTTGTACTAAGTGTAATATATGGACGTACCTCTTACTGCCCCCTTTAGATATCAGAAGAATCACGAGTGGGTGGTACTTTGTACTCAGAAATCTGAAAGGACTACCGTAGCTGGCAATTAGGTCGTGATGCTACTTCTTTCTTTCCTTTTGCAAATTAATGTCAACTGCGTGTGATTTGGGCAGTTTATTATACATAGAAAATACCCAAAACGCCCGGAATAAACATTTGCAGATCGTACAAACATTTATCCCAAGGCGGGAATCGAACCCACAACCTCCTGCGTCGTAGGCGCACATTCGCCCGCCGCGCCACATCTGTCCGGCCAATGTCGTTTTTAGCTAACTTTTTTTACACAGAAAATAATAGTTCAATTAAAGCATTTTTTTTTATCACCTCAAGTTGAATCTAGTAGTCAAGTTATGAAAATCTCTTTATAAATTTGGAAAACCAAAACATTAGAGTATGAATTTTGAGATGGTTCAATTTATCCGATCTTCCCCTACTTTTTGTCTTCTGAAATGTTTATGCAACCCGATATTTGCTCGTAAAGCCTCGAAGATGTAATATTTACAGTAGATACGGTATAATATAGGTAAATAAAAATCTTAATATCTTATTACAATAATGTTATTACACTATCCGAGAACAAGTTAATTCTCAGAATTTCACAATTAACATGTACAATATTAATTAGTATCGTCTGTATAACAAGGATTTGCAGATTACCGTGCCAGTTTAAAATAGCGCCATCTAGTTGTAAGCAAAGTTTGGTTATGAAACTTGATTGTATAACACTTAATTATCATCATTACTCTGAGAACTTCAATGCTGGGTATAGGCCTATTTTCAATCTATAGTAGATTACTTGTTATAATGTCATAAAACAGTCAAGAATAGTCTAGAAAATGGCGGTGATTTCCTTCAAACTAACCTTCAAGAGAAGCTAACTCATAAGTTTGTTAACAATTCTGCTTATCAGTTTGTTTTTTTGTCTATACATAAGTACAGTCAGCTGAACTAGTATGTCACAGCATTACAATAAATATTGACATAGCGAATACTTAAAAATCACCTATCTCAAAACATTATTTATTCCTAGTAAACGTGATGTGGCTATGATTTATTATAAGTGATAGTGACCACTTAACTTCAGATGAGCCATTTGCTTGTCATCAGCAAGTCTTATAAAGAGATATTTCTATTTTGGTTGAGATAACGAGTCGATCAAATGTTGTCACGTTTACACATCTTAGCCCTACTTGATTTGACTGCTTTAGTTTGATGATTTGCGCAGTTTTTTTTGTCAAAATTGCGTCATCATTGTGTCGAATGACAGGTAGCCAGCCTGATAAATCAATGCTTGCCTATATACAGCAGTCATCGCTTATGTATGCCACATAGCCTGTGTGTTATGTGCTGTGTGCGTGTACGTAGATAATCTCGTCATAGTCGCACCCGTTATGGTATTACTGCGTGGGGTGGCTACCCCCCTGGGGTCGAGGGGGTATGGGGATACCGCAGGGGGGTGTCCGCTTTTAAAAATACTGGGGCATCGCAAAACTACCGTTAGTTCACTGGAAGTCAAATAAAACGAGTTCGTATAACTTTCCGTTTTATACAGAATCTTAAACTTATTATGACCTATTCTACATCAGGTGGACTTGGTTTATGGATTTAATTCATTGAAATTATTTAAATCAGAGATACCGGTTCTGCATGTTTATAACTTTTTCTTATTAGAAAGATAATTTAGGTAAGATCTTTGTTTACTTTAATATTCCTTCTATAATGTGTGTACTTTACTTGTCGTGGTAATCAATAAATAGTTATCTATCTATCTATTGGCCAGTGGTTAGGCTGTGCGTTGTCTACATGTCAGTCAGTCACAGCCTAAACCGATAGTTAAAATACTTAAAGTTTTCATGGTATATTATTTTTGGTAGAATTCTCAAAGTTCAACCTTTAAATAGGTACAGTCAGCTGCACAAGAATGTATACAAGTAACTTTCACAACGGTATTACAGTAAAACAATGAATTCTTCTTAAAAAACTAAAAAGTCTAGAAATTAACATTAATTAGTTGTTGACTACTTATTTTTTGAATGATTCTCGTGGAAATATTTTTAGAACCGCGCGCTGCTGTGAAACCATTTTGAAAGTTACCAATTGTATACATTCTAATGCAGCTGACTGTACACCGGGGGTTGAAGTCTGTATATAAATAACTAGCGGCCGCTCGCAGTTTCGCCTGCGGGGCAGTTTTTTCCCGTTCCCGTTAAACTTTCATCCCCTATTTTATCCCCCTGGGGTTAGAATTAATCAAAATCCTTTCTTAGTGGATGCCAACGTCATAACATCTACCTGCATGCCAAATTTCAGCCCGAGCCGTGCGTCATAGATCATAAAGTCAGTCAGTCAGTCACCTTTGAGTTATATAATTTAACGCGGATGATAGTGTGTCTAAGTACTAGGTTAGTATAAGATTTACCATTCGTTAAAAGATAGGTAATGATCGGAGATCTTGCATTGAGTCCCAGTTATACCGGTTTCCTTCACCTTGACTACCCATTGAAGGAAATGGACTTCATTCTAATCATTCAACGTTGAAACCAGTTAGTATTCTAGTAGCGGTGATGGGCTTGCCACCTATCTCTTAAACGATCTATGAACTGAAATGATTAAAAAAATGAACTTGCCTCTGAATATCCTTAATGTCTACATTTGGCACACTATTTGGTGACCCTTATTGGGGTTAAGAAACTAATTACCTAGTTTTTTTTTTGAATAATATTATCAATGTTCCCAAGCATCCCTTTTGACATAGTAGGTGGGTATTTGGTGACCCTAATTTGGTATATTTCCGTTAATTACGTCGTAACACCCTATTTGGTGACCCTAATATTTCTTGTAAATGACGTCATACTCGTAGCAGTGAATAGGTCTAAAAATGGCCAACTCAAAGAATAAAGAACCATGCGTAGGAAAGATAAGGATGGTTTTGAATTGTATTGAAAACTTTATCGATATCGATAACTTTTTAAAACAACAGCACAATAATAATTAAATAAATAAATAATTATTTGTGGATATTTTTACAACACATCGTCCAGCCCCAAACTAAATCTAGCTTCTGAGGGAACCTTTTGACTGATAGAATACGTATATGTATACGTTTTTGTAAATACATACATTGAATACAATACAACAATACCCAGGCAAAGAATAACGATCTGTTTCATAAAAACTTAGACATTATAACGGGTCTATAAAATTATATTGTCACTGTGACTTTTCATGTCAATGAATAGAGATGGCAACAGTATTGGCTGTATCTCATGAACCGTGATAGTTAAAGAGTTGAAATTTTCACAGATGACTTATTTCTGTTGCCGCTTTAACAAAAATACTAAAAAAACAGAGTAAAATAAATATTTAAGGGGCTCTCATACATCAAACGTGATGTTTTTGCTGTTTTATTATAGATAATGGTACGGAACCCTTAGTGCGCGAGTCCGACTCGCACTTGACCGATTTATTAACCTACTATTTTTTTAACTTTCTTAACTATTTTACATGTTTATTTATGAATTTATTTTAATTCATTGTCTGAGTGTTTTCTGGGTATATTATTGTATTAACTCTAAAACCTGACCTGACAATTTTGAGCCTACATAATAAGGTAATAAACTGTCAAATTTTTCTTTATAAAAACATAAGTAGGTACTATTTGGTGTGTTTGATGAGCTGAAAACCGCACGAGAATGCAATCGATTTTCGGTTGCGATTATTTGCTACAATTTTAGTTACTATAAAATCAGAGCCAGCCTTTGACGCGGATTCGTATTTTGTATTTTCATAATTGGGCGCGGGTGGGGTGGTGCCGCGAGCATCATCGCCCCTCGCGTGGGTATTTAATGATTATACGCTGACGGCCACCTGATTGCTGGCTCTGTTGTATCGATGATCACGATTATCAGTTATCGATGTTTGCGTACTTAGTCGTTTTTACTCTAGTTCTAATCGTGCAACTTATACTTACGGCTCAAATCTTGGCGCGATTGTGAGAGAGAAAACTGTGTTTAGTTCAAAATAGCTTATACCGAGTTCAACAGCGGAGGGAGGTCTAAATAAATATAAAACTCTGTCGTTTTTCTAACGACTGCAAGAAACGTAAAGAGAGCGAAATTATTTTTATAAACTTTTTTATAACTGGAAAATGTTTCTATATTAGATAACAAGCGCATCATGATTTTAAAATTTATTTTCACATATAAAAATATATTCCGAAAATTGGTTATATAACTACAGCTTGACTCACTACGCAAAGTGAGTTCACTTTAGTAAGTAAATGTTTTACGTTACAAATATTTCACCTAAAAACTAAATGAAAATATTAATTAAATTCCTTAAAAGCATTCACAGTAAATATACGCTTTCAACTGCAGTCAATCATTTAAACTTTTATTGCTTATTCTACTCGATAAAATTCATCGACAAAATCTATCGACTATCGATGATATCTGACAGTGCAGCAGCCTGTGATGACTCGCGGGGTGGCAAGCACTACCACAGATGACGTAACTACTACTATCGTGCTAAATTTTCACTTCAACTGCATTTTACTGGTTACTTTTTGGTCTTCCTTTTGTAAATCTAGCTCATGAACTAATAACAAACCATTAGTAACTCTTAGAGGGAAGGAAACTAGTCAGCGGCCTCATCAGGTATTGACCATGTATTTCCTGGTTGTTTCCAACAGATTCCAAAAGTTTTTAGGGTTCCGTACTCAAAGGGTAAAACGGGACCCTATTACTAAGACTCCGCTATCTGTCTGTCTGTCTGTCCGTCTGTCACCAGGCTGCATCTCATGAACCGTGATACAACTATCACGGACATTCGCCCGCCGCGCCACATCGGAACAATTAGGTACACACCAGAACTTAAAATAACACTAGTAAAACAATTAAAAAGTCATGTCCGCCTGCGACGCAGGAGGTTGCGGGTTCGATTCCCGCCTTGGGATAAATGTTTGTACGATCTGCAAATATTTATTCCGGGTGTTCTGGGTGTTTTCTACGTATAATAAAAATATCTATATGCATGTAATGTATTGTATTAAGTATATCAGTCATCTAGTACCTACCCATAACACAAGCTCTGCTTAGCTTAGGGCTAGATGATGTTGTGTGGATTGTCCAGCATTATTATGTGTTTTCCGAAGATGACAGAAAATCATTTCGACAGGTCAAGTTACTCTGATAAGATTAGGCAATTCATAATTTGAATAAAATGCTTTTCATATCGAATCTAATGTCATAGTGATAGAGCTCATTGTACGTCAACAGTTTATAGTAGTGATGTAGGTATGTCGCGGGGTGGCAAGCACTACACGGGCACCGCGGAGTGTGATGGGGTGAAAGGGGGGGTGAAGGGGGGTCAGGGGGTACATAGCCTATGTATCAGCGAAGCACATACCAGTCCTCAGTACATAAGCGTTGGATTCCCGAAATTTTGTAGTTATTTTGTACGGAAAACTAGGTTATTTAACCATTTATTCGTCTATCGATGGCCATCCGATTTCCAACCATTTTCATGTGAATCTGACAATTACCCTCCCATTAAAATTTTCTATAGTAAAGATACAGTGAGACGCAACTTAGACTAACTGATGGATTATTAAACTAACAAATATATGACCCACCTGATGTTGAGCGGTTCATTAAGGACGTAGAATACAAATCATTTATTTGACACCGAAACACGGGCATAGCATCACACAAAAACAATAAAAAGAAATCATTATGCTAGAGAGATAAGTACATTAAATGACATGAAAAGTAGGTATAAGAAAAAACGCAAAAAGAACATATAAAAAAACCTTCCTACATTTCAACTTTATTTACGAGACATATGTAAAGGTGTTAAGTCTATAATCTATATTTGATCCGGCACCCATTCCATACCTTTAATATCGGACGGAACACAGCCAGGCGAGCCTCGTTGCCTGGTGGACAAAAATAGGAACGATTTCCAGGTGTAATTTTTTTAGACTAGTTAGCCCGTGCACATGCACTGACGTCATATGACGTGAGGTGTCAAATAGAACGACATTTCAAATTCAAAAAGCTGACATCTTAGCAATTACTATCGACATTTGCAAACTCCTAAACTCATTACATCACTATTACCAGTTAAGGTGATGTTCAATTATTTGTAAGGAAATTCTTATATTATTTTTTCTTGTGTCAAATGACAGCTGTTAAAAGTATAGGTCTTTCTAGTCCATCATTTGACACTACTATTTCTATCGACATTAGCAAACTTTTAAAGTCATTACATCACTACTACCAGTTTAAAACAAAAAAATTAAAGTCGCGTTCAATTGTTTTATTTGTAAGGATTTTTTTATTATTTTCTTGTTGTTGTGTCAAACGACAGCTGATAGAAGTGTAGGTGTATTAGTACATAATTTCATAGTACCAGAAATGCAAATCACTGCGTACTACCACAGATAAGATAATACTATGTACTAACTACATGAATACATGTATGTCTATAGATAAGTAGATGCCGTGATTACGTTTCAATCTAACGGTAAACTCAAAACGTTCTATACGAACGTAAGAAGCGTTTGAAAATAGAAAAACTCCTGGAATAAACCTCATTTCGCAATAAGAATGTATCCTTTCTTAAATTTGTTCAAAATTTAAAAACGCTCGAAGCTTGAATTATTCTATCGAATAACCATACTAAACCGCTACTCTAGTAATCCAATATTACGTCAAACTTCCGTACTTTTGGACTAAACTTCATACATCGTTTTGGCGTTCTAGAGTTTTGCCTAGTTACGATTGCCTGAAATTTTTTCTTTTCTTTTTACAAACTGTCATAACACGAAGCTCCGATGTGGTGCCAATCTAAGCAAGTGATGTGAAATGCGTAGAAGTTCATCAAATAAATGTGTATTCTTTGTCTTTCGAGCCCACAACGCTAAAGGCATTAGGTACTGAGTTGTAAGGCTAGCTATAGAACACTACTATTATAGGTAAGTAGATAGGTACACACTATGTATTATGCACGCACTAGTGCACCTTATCTGTCATTTGGCCATAATTAATTGCGGACTAAATTGTAATAGTTAGGTATTGAGTGTATTTAGATATTAATGTACAGTTCAGTGCAAATATACAACTAACGACGCGTCCCGGCTTCGCACGGGTTTTGGTAAGGATTCAAGGTGGCAAGTCTATGCCAGTTATCTGGTTCCCATATAGTACAAGATAGTTATAGTAGTAGTATAGCTCTTTGTGAAGGGCTCGTCCGAGGAAGAACTGCCACCATGCTTATTTCTACTGCTAAGCAGCTTGCTGTGTTCCGGTTTGAAGGGTGTGGACGCCGGTGAAATTACAGGCACATAAGGCTTAACACCTGTATGCCTCAGGTTGATGATCAGGTGGATGTTATAGGCGACGATAACCACATAATATAAGGTGAGCCATCTTGTTCCAAGCAAGTTCTATAAAAAAAAGAGGTGTACTAAGAAAGGAATTCCCGAAATTCAACCCTTAAAATGTACAGCGGGGGTTGAAGTTTGTAAGAAAATAGCTTCACGCGGAAGTCGCGCGCGTTTCGCTATCTATACATCCATACAAATGAATAAAATTGAAGTGTCTGTTTGTAGGTAATATTAAAATAACTGCTTTTTACTACATGCATATGAATGTGTATACGGTACATATACCAAAATGGCATTTTTTATAATTTTTGTCTGTCTGACTGTCTGTTTATTCCGGCTAATCTCTGGAACGGCTGGACCGATTTCGACGGGACTTTAACTGGCAGATAGCTAATGTAATAAGGAGTAACTTAGGCTATTTTTATTTTACAAAATTTCCAAAATGTCTAAGTACTGTCCAATACCGCGCGCAGCCCACGCGCATGCCACCACTGTGCCGTCACTGCTCCGCTTTTACCGCGCGGGTTAATTTTTCAATAAAGCTAATACGAAGAACTAAAAATAAATAATAATTAAAATATAATGCAAAAACGAAAAAAAAACTAAAAACTTTCTTGTTAAATTCCGCGCGGACGTAGTCGCGGGCATAGCTAGTTATTTTAATTCCCGCTTATGCGTTTAACTTTAACCTAGCACGAATGCGTAGGTATACGGTTATGGCAGCTATACGCAATATAGCCTCCTTGGCCGCGGTCAAGACTTTCGGTCGATACATGTCACCCCGACTCCTAACTGGTTATGTACACCTGGTACTTACTTACCACACTGGTACTGCATTAAGTTACTTCGCAGACGCATCTGTCAATACTTAATCATATTCATTTAAGTTGGGTTCTTAAATTTGTTCAAAATGTGTGTATGTACCAAATCTACTATCTGGATCTCTGACTACCCCTCTAAGACTTGAGATTTTTAGGGTAGTTTCGTTTTGGCTTGTAGAAACATATATTATAAAGAATTCCTGAAATTCAAGCCCCAAACGGGTATACCAGGGGTTGAAATTTGTATGAAAATAACCGAAAAAGTCGCTTGTTTTTGCTAGTTATGTATATAAAATCGTGATAGGTCATGTAGGATATTTTATAATTTTTTTCATACATAGGTTTATTTTTAAATATCCTGTGTGAAACTTAAGCTATAGAGAAAGTACTGAAGGCATAAGTAGTTGAACAACCGCGTTAAACTTGCAAAGTTTCAACAAGCATTTAAAGCTTAGTTTACAAAGAATAAGTTCTGGTACGATAACTTTGAAACTAGTGTATCAACTTATTATAGGAAGACTTATAATATGAAGAAGATTGACAGCTCAGTTTGTAGTAGCCTTACCTACAGTTCTGCAGGAGGTGGGTTCGATCCCCACCTAGATCAAACATTTGTATGATGAACATAGATGTTTATTCTCTGTCGGGTTGTTATATTGTATTCTAAGTATTTATTTACAAAACAAAAATATATAATAATATAAGTATTCTATCAGTCATTTAATTCCCATAGTACAAGCTATGCTTAGTTTGGGGCTAGATGATGTTGTGTAAAAAATATCAACAAATGTCTACAAAATAAGAATTATATTTTGAAAGTTATGATAACCTTTGACAGAACTGTTGTTAAAATGAGATTACAGGTCAAAAAAACCTAGAACCTATGCTCTTAGTTAGGTGCAGTTACCTACGGTACAACCTTAGTTAGTCCCATGCATTTAATTCCCAATGGTACAACAAGCTATATTTAGTTAGATGATATGGTCCCATATCAAAGTCAAAAGTCATTTAGATTCACTTAGAACCGTTTTACAGCAAGTTGAATATAAGCGTACATTACTCGCGGCCAAGCCTAGAAAAACAGGTAAGGAACTTACAGTTTGGTTAGAAGTACAATCGAATAAAACAGCCTATAACCCAGTCATGGCTGTTTACCATGACAAAATCAAATTACAATTTCTCAGCTTCTATCAAATTGCGACTTAGAATTTATGATATAGAGTTCAATATACTTTGGCAAGGAAATTGAAAGATATTTTGCATGGACGGGCCACTTGTTGAATGGAAATCTTCGTATGTTTTCGTAGACTCAGTCAGCTGTTCTTAAATCTGCTCTAAAATGCTGCTGTTTTTCGAGGAACGAACAAATGTAATAAAACTTCTACACATTTCATTTGTAGATGGAGATGGCTCAATCTTAGTAAGCTTCTCAGGCTGATGATGATAAGTTATCCATCTAACTTTATCTATATCAAATATATTTTTTTTGTCCTGACTGACATATAAACAACGCACAGGCTAAACCACTAATCGTAGAGACTTAAAATTTTCATTGTATACATCATTCATGTATTTGTCTTGATGCGTAAAGGTGTACTAAGAAAGGAATTTATGAAATTCAACCCCTGAATGGGTCAAAGTCACCCGCGCTTTGCTAGTGAGAATATCAATTAATAAACATTATGAAAAGTAGTTGGAAAGCGGCAGAAAATCCATTGAATTCAAATTGGTAGTTTTGCAAAGTGCTGCAGCATTTTATCGCACATTAACTCGATTGCGTGTGGCTGTGTGTATTCAAAGCTCGCTAAGCAGGGATTTGTCTATGAATGGCGCGTCAGTCGTTGCATCCGCATTCTATATTTGAAATTGAAAGAATAATTTACCCATTTTGTCGCCTACCTAGTTCTTTTTCTAGTGCCATATAAAAGTCAATACACAAACTATTTTAATGAATCACAAACAGTTGTATGACTAAAAGTGTAGGTGACATTCTTATTTATAAGCGGGAAAATGTTTTCCTATTTTATGCTGTGTTGACCATAGACACATAAATATAGACAATTATTTAGGGGCCGTTCGTGATACAGCTTGGTATTTCCTAAGTTATAGAACTTAGGCAACATTTGGTTGGATGCGTCTTGCGATTGTTTGTCTATGACGGATGGCTTCGAGTGATTTTATTTTTTTATTGTTTTTAAAAACTCCATCATTTCCAACGCTAATAATACACACTACGACTACTTCTTACAAATTTAAATTAAAAAAACAGCCTCAAGATTCTTTGTGGACGTCTGAGAAGATAGAGTTAGGTACGTTCAAATATGACATTTGATGCATACTTATATTTTTCAGTAATTAGTAGTGTTCAGTTCGTGACAGGTTGCAACCTCATTGCCGCTGCTAGAATACTGTTTTCCTTTACTATTTGAAACACTGGAATTACGTGCATATTTTTTTCGAATCGAAAAATCCATTGGTACACGAACCCAAAACTGATCTGAGGCCTCTGAGGGTCGTTCCCTCGGTACTTTTTTAAGATGAACTCTACTAAGCGTCATTAATTATTACCTTATCCCCAACTATCTAATTACTTAGCATAATTTCAATCAGCCTAGCTACGCATAAACGTTGATTAGACAACCATCAATTGTCGGCCCTTGTTGTATTACATCCGCAAGAGGGAGGGGGTCCTAACTACCCATACGTCTTGCAGGGGGTTATATGCAAGTATGTAGGTATATATAGGTATATGTAAGTGCATGTCCATTTGAAGCATTATCGATTCACGTTCGCGGGTGCGTTGACCTGGCCGGGCGCGACCATTTCGCTAATTTGTTAATTATTAACCTCTGATCAGTTATGATGCCCTGGTACCGGAAGGATTATGCATTGGTTATGTTATTCGCTAAGATTAATTATACATGGGTTTATCTACGGGAATATTCATAAGTAGCAACCCGCGCGACTTGGTCCGCCCTAAGTTATAATAATAATAACATAATAATAATAATCGTTTATTCAGAACAATGTACATAGTGAATAGATTACAAAGTAAAACGATGAAACTGCGAAAGTTTAAAACTGTGTTGCAGTCTCAACGCCCACCTCCTAAACCAATGAGTATAGTTTTGCTAATAACTAACTAACAATATAATTAGTTATTTTCAAGCAAACTTTTAGGGGTTGAATTTTAGGAATTTATTTCTTAGTACACCTCTACACACCAATATGGATATACGAGTACTCAGGTTCAGGCTGTGCGTTGTCTACATGTCAGTCAGGACAAAGATTCCTGTAATTGTCATAGATAATAGATAGATTATCATCTACCAGGTAAAGCGAGCTTTTCAACTCTTTAAGCTACTAATATCCGAAACCAGCGTCGTCTATCGACCCAGATAAAACTTATTTTATCATTTACATGGTCGACATTATCATCAGCCTCATTTCATATTTTTGCTTCGTACGTAAATTTTAAATTAACGCCATCTATCGTTGCATTTGGAACTATTATTGGTTGTGAAATAAAAATGAAATTAATGTATTTTTTTTTATTGTTTCAGGACAACTTAACCCCTGAGCCTTCGGACATGATAGACGAAGACAACTACGGCAGTAAGTCAAAACATAAAAAATGGCCACTTGCATCAAATCAATCACATGGTGTGTTATGCAAAAAAAAGCATAAAACACCTCACCCGATTGGCTACTTGTATTCTTTATTCAAAACTCTTCCAAATTCTTTATTTTGATTGGCTCATGTGATCTGGTGCAGGTAATGGCTACAAAGATGCTGAGAGGTTGAAAATGATGTTGCTAGCGTGGAATTACCAGAGCCAAACGCAAGGTAAACATTCTTGTGTACAAAATATCGTTCATCACATGTTCTTTACATTCCACCATCATCTTAAACAATTTTAGCAGTAGAACTCTTAGTGAAAGGCTCGTCTGAGGAAGTACTACTACCATGCTTACTCCTACCGCCAAGCAGCTTGTTGTGTTTTGAAGGGTGTGGGAGCCGGTGACATTACAGGTACATACATGAGGCATAACCTGTATGCCTCCGGTTGATGGATGCAGAGTAGTGCATCATGGGGCTCGTTTCTAACGAACGTGACTTTCGAGGCAATGTTTTGTTATAAGTTACTAGCGAGGGAGTTTATATAAAAACTAGCGGCCGCTCGCAGCTTCGCCTGCGTGGCAGTTTTTTCCCGTTCCCGTTAAACTTTCATCCCCTATTTTATCCCCTTGGGGGTAGAATTAATCGAAATCCTTTCTTAGCGGATGCCTACGTCATAACATCTACCTGCATGCCAAATTTCAGCCCGATGCGTCCAGTGGTTTGGGCTGTGCGTTGATAGATCTCTATGTCAGTCAGTCAGTCACCTTTGAGTTATATATATTTTGATATCTTTACGCGAACGAAGTCGCGCGTGGTACCACTAGTGTCTCGATATGGGGCCTAGAGGAGTGTTTTTTTGCACCTTGTATTACAGCAGATGCAAATGTCACATATAATTGGTTCCACAAAAACATACCCTCTGTTATCTTGCCCTGTCACCCCCAGTAGTTCTGTGATCAAGTAACCACTACTCAAGTTTGCGGAATAGTTTATTAAGCAGGCTTGCATAATTTTGCGTCTTGGCATTGGCTATTTTTATGCGAAGCCATATTGAGACGGCCCACGTGCCCAGGGGTGTACTCAGAATGAGGGGGGCAGGGGTAAATTTTGAAAATTTTGTGCAACATAATGGTTTGGTGAGCACCAATGGTTTTAGTAGTGACCCCGCCTTCTGATTCTAAAATCGTGGGTTCAAATCCGGTCGTGTTTATGTGCTTAATGTCAGTGCGCAAACGGTGAAGGAAAACATCGTGAGAAAACCAGGTATGAGGTACTAACTACACCAAAATGTGGGTATCTACTAAATGAACTAAGAAGTACAAAATATAAAAAGTACACTTTTTGTGACACCTATAGGTACATAAGGTACATTACATACTCATTTAACGTAATCAATAATAATTAAAAGCGTTTGTGATATACTGAGCAACTTAAGTTTTAAATGCGTTAAATTATAAAAAATTATATGAAATGAATAATTAGAACAAATTAAAAACCTGTTTAATTTTAATTTCTTTATTTGTAAAACTCGGCTTATTATAGTTGTGATCTACCGTAGACGTACAAACTAGTATAATTATGCTATTATTACTCATGCTCACAAAATATAATAACATTAGTAACTGAAAACCGAAATTCAAAATCACAATAATTCAAATTACCCAGTCAGTATTGACAAAAACGGGTCACAGGTTCTGTTTACAGGTAACATCCATTCGCCCCTGTTAAACGCACCTCCTTAGTACGTCCACCGTCTCCGTGCAAGGCATCTCAAATTATTTATAACCAGGGGGGCTGCTAGGGGCCAGTACCGTTGACATTTAGACCGTACACCTTGCCTCTCATTAATTTTTACCTCCTAACTAACTGCGCATACCAAATGGGTAAATTACTAGCCTGGGGTATGAAGAACGACTTTTACGGATGAAATTTAAAATTTCTATGTTGAACTGGATATTATCGTGTGATTGAGAGTTATTTAGAGACATGGGATACTTTAGTTCATTGAATCTGTTAATTTAAAAGTAGGTTTAATAAAATTACAGGCTTTCAAAAGAGTATAATTTTTTTTGAGAACAAGAAAGTTCCTGCTACACTGTTCTGCGTCTATCATCTTGAGATATACTGGTGTTTTTTTTTTTTTTTTTTTAATGCTGGACAATCCACACAGCATCATCTAGCCCCAAGCTAAGCAGAGCTTGTGTTATGGGTACTAGATGACTGATATACTTAATACAATACTATGTTACGTACATAGATATTTTTTATTATACATAGAAAATACCCCGAACACCCGGAATAAATATTTGCAGATTGTACAAACATTTATCCCAAGGCGGGAATCGAACCCGCAACCTTCTGCGTCGCAGGCGAACAATCGCCCGCCGCGCCACATCGGTCGTCATATGTGTTATGCCTCATATGCCTGTAATGTCGTCGATATCCATACCCTTCAAACTGGAATACAGCAAGCTGCTTGGCGGCAGTTATAGGCATGGTGTTAGTACCCCGACGAGCCCTTCACTAAAAGCCGTTCTACTATACGATTGAAAAATAAATAACATATCTATAGACGTTCCACGCATTTTTGTGGTTTATTCTTCCAATGAATGCACTCTTCATAATCACTATTTTATCAATCACCGGAAAATTAAAATGGTATACTTACGGCCAGTACTTACCTGAAGCCCAACACTCGTATTTTTTTGGAACTGAGATGAGATTCAAACTAGAATTTTATTGACAAAATTGGTCATGTTTGATTATGTTAGTTTCAAAGAATCTGGAAATTGACACATTCGAATCTTGAATTGGAAGATATTTCGTTATGAGAATTGGGCCTCTGTTAAATACTATAAATATAATTTTGCTTGCTACAAAACTGCCGTGATTCCAGGCCGCAACGGTGATATGGGCGAAACTGGAGGCGACAGTATGGCGGACCTGTGGGCCTCGTACCACAGCGCTCTCGGACTCGGCAGCAAGCCACCCAAAGCACCGACCCCCATGGCCACTGGCCACTCGGTGAGTTTTAAGGTTGCGCAGCGTTTCATACTACTTTCAATTTAATCAAACATTATTCTCAGCCCAAAGTATATAAAATTTACGATTTCTCTGGTGTAAAAAGGTTATTTTATAGTCCAAAATCATGCGCCGGAATTCATACAGGCGATTACTGATTCAAGAGCAGTTCAATCTGAATCTTCTTCTTCGTAGCATAGTAATAAGCTTGGCCAGAAATAAGAACTAATGAAGACAAAGAAATATGCTTACTTTTGATAGTAATGTTTCATAGAAGTGGAATTATATCTAAACATTATGGAAAAAAAACTAATATTCCATGATCTATGTTTCTCAGAGCCCAATCCACATCGGCTCAGCTACTCCCGGTGCGGAGCCGTCCAACCACGACGAGACATCATCATCGGACAGGACAAAGGATGATGATGACGGCGGCGCGTCTGATGACGACAGTGATGATCGTGTGGATCCGCAGCACCACGACCCGGAGCGGCTAAAAGCTTTCAACGTAAGTAATCTGATTAAAGCTTTTGTTTTTGTAGCGGACGCTCTACGTTTATTTTGACATCAATTATATGTTCCTCTTAGTATATTTACGTTAGTGACTTTGTTTTGTTTCCAGATGTTTGTCCGCCTCTTCGTGGATGAGAATCTTGATCGGATAGTGCCCATCTCCAAACAGCCCAAGGAAAAGATCCAAGCGATCATTGACTCGTGCACGCGCCAGTTTCCGGAGTTCGCTGAGCGTGCTCGCAAGCGCATTCGGACGTATCTGAAGAGCTGCCGTAGGAACAAGAAGGTCCGCGGCGAGCCGCCCGGAGCCTCCAGCGCGTGGGATAGTTCGGTGAGGGTCCGATCTGACATTTTACTATTTACTAACTAGCTTCATCGCTCGTGTTGTTTAGACCATAATGTATTCCTCTTTAGCCCATAAAAAACCAAGCCAGTCGGAAAAGTGACTCAACCCAGTGTAAGTAGGACCTACTCCTAGAAGCTACGCCAATATTGTGTTCTCTCCTCGTGGGGAAATACCACTTGGTACGCTCCCATCATGTTTTTCTCGTCGATAATGCCGAATATGCTGTTTGGATAGTATGGTACGGAAAAGCATAACTCATCTACAATCATGTCCCAGACAGTGTCCTGTAAGTATGGATATGGGTAATTACTTCCCCTGCCGCTGTATAGATCACCTAGACTTGATGTAAAGATCTGCTCTCCTCTTGCAGGTAAGGCCGACGCCTGCGCATCTGACGTCAGTTCAAGCGGAGCATATCCTCGCTCAGGCTTGTGAGAACGAGAGCCTGAATGCAAAGCGCATGCGGCTGGGACTCGATCCGGTAAGCCAGCCGATGCCGACTGTGCTGCCCACGGCAATGGTAAGTAACCTTGAACTGTCGTTCATTGCTTTCCTTAAACCATTAGCTTCCACATAGACTTCTAAAGATTTATGTACGCGCACAAAAATAATAGTATTAACAGAGCTCTTAGTGAAGGGCTCAGCCGGGGAAGTACTATTTCTGTTACCAAGCACCTAACTGTGTTCATGCTTGAAGGGTGTGGGTGCCAGTGAAATTACAGGTACGAGGCTTAACACCTGGATGCCTCAGGTTGATTGACGTAGAGCAGTGCATCGTATAGCCTACATAACCTAGGAGGCAATACTTTAATAGTAGATACCCACTTAGCATAAAGTGGACCATCTGCTTGTTTCATCAGCAAGTAGTATTACAAAAAACAAGGCTTTAGGTTATTCCAGTAACTAAGTTCAGAGATAATTATTTTCTATTTTTTTCTATTTATTGACGACCGCTGTGGCGCGGCGGGCGAATGTCCGCCTGCGACGCAGGGGTTGCGGGTTCGATTCCCGCCTTGGGATAAATGTTTGTACGATCTTCAAATATTTATTCCAGGTGTTCTGGGTATTTTCTATGTATAATTAAAAAAAAAACTATGTATGTACGTATATCAATCATCTAGTACCCATAACACAAGCTCTGCTTAGCTTGGGGCTAGATGATGCTGTGTGGATTGTCCAGCATTATTTATTTATTTATTTATTTCTATTTGTTTCTCATCCTTGAATCTCCACGTCATCTATAGCCCCCCATTCTCTTGTTCCAGGCTATTGATACCACATCTACATCAGCAGTCGCCTCATCGTTCCTCAGCATGTACAGTGGAGCTATAAGCAGCCCGTCGACACCGGTTACCGCCACCACGACTATGTCTTCGGTTCATAAGGACGGTACTCGTCCGGCTTCCAGCCCGACTATCGAGAGCTCGCTGAACAATAATAGCTTGAAGCTGGATAATGCTAATGGCAGTGCTGGGAGCAAGACTGCTAGGTAAGTTGGAAGATTCATTTTCAACTTCGAATTCAAAACAAGCATTTTCGGCTGCTTGCATTTGCCCTGTACCTTAGTTAAATTCAAGATTTTTACATTCTTAGCTATCAATAACTTGTATGTATAGTATATGGTATGTAAGACTAAAGCCTCCTAATACAGGTGTTTTTTACTTATAGGAGGTTTAATAGTCAATGTAATTTTAGCAAAAGTAAGAAAACATTTTGTGTTTGTAGAATACCTATTGGAAAACAATTGTAAGTCTTTTAAATTCTATCGAAGAAACTATTATACTAAGTTTCGGACACATTCAGATAAAAGACTATCTCAAAACCCAGAACTTTTGTGCGGAATATTTTTTTGGGAGAGGGCTTATGTAATTTGTAAATTTTCCTCAGCTGTAACGTATTTCCAATTGTTTCTTACATCCAAATGAACCTTCTCTTAAAATATCTGTATATTTTTAAATGACAGAATAATATGATACGATTATTTAGAGTGTATTTTATTACCAGCCCGGCATCATCACCAGCGCCGATGTTCCGGCCCTCATTCCCGAACACATTCGGGACTCCGCAGACTTTCGGCAGGCAAAAGTAAGATACCTGATTGATACCATCTTATCCTTTAACAACAAATTATTTTTATTTGTGCTCAATAACATCGAAACTTTCGACTACAACCTTATAAAAATTTGTTATTATCAGTGGTATTTCTATTTTCGTCTTACTTTCATAATTAAACCAACTCTCATAAAAAAATATTTCATAAATATTTTGTGAAAGAATTTTACTGATAAAGTGTTCTTTGTATTTCAGCCCGAACCCAAACCAGGCTTCTGCGTTATCTAGCAGCGCTCTCATCTCGACTCTGACTGCTTTGCCGCCTACAGGTAACTTTAAACAGATGTTTTGTACTTGTAATAGCCATCATTTTAGTAAGAACCACGTGTAGTATTTTGACATAGGCTATATATTAACCAACCAACGAAGTGGGCACAGGTCAGGTAGTGTTAAATATTCCAGCATAGCTTGGTCGAGTTTACCGCTTTTAAAGTAGCTTTACCGTTCAACACGGTTGGTCTACTCCTGAGTATTAGACACCAATATAACACCTGCTGGTCAGTTTCCATAATCGCCTCTCGCGTAAAAATCGTTGTTTCTAAAGTAAATCCGTTATGCCGAGACCTCTACGGCACTGATATAGAAAATAAGAATATACTAACTGATATTATATTTCTAGGAGCAGGTGTGAATGCAGCGATGGCCGCATACCAAAGCGCTTTGCTCTCTGCTATGGCTGCTCACACGCATACTTTCCCAACTAGTCTGTCATCGGGTGAGTCTAGGCTAATAGTTTAAGCACTGTGTATTTTTCAAAACTGGCGTAAAACCTCTTTGTTGTTGGAACTCTTAGTTAGTTTCTATCAATGTCCTAAGTTAGTTTGGGCTGTGAGACAGCTTTATTACTTACATTATTATTACTTTGTAAAAGGATCATACAAAAAAACAGTAGGAACCAAGCCGTAACCTTGCCGGTTCTATTAGGCTTGGTTGCGAGGAACTGGCGCTTAGATTCACCTAGATTTAACACGTTTAAAGATGATCACCGCGGATATTACTGAATAAATGCTTTTTGACTTTGAATTGAAATAATTCGTATCTCAAATTCATGTTAATTTTCCTATTTCAGCGCCAACAGATTTATCTCTGAAGAGTACAACTACGCCCAGCCCGCTCCACTCGACTCCCGCCGCTACAAACCTGACCGCAGCTACATCGTCCACTCAGTCCAAGTCTCAGCTTCTCTCCCACAAGCTGTCTGGAGCAGAAGTCGGTGCGGTAAGGCAGTTGATTACTGGTTACCGTGAGTCTGCAGCTTTCTTACTCCGTTCGGCAGATGAGCTAGAGGCCTTACTCCTGAACCAACCTTAATATCTCGGCAGATCCAGTCAACATTTGGATGAAAGTTCGGCTTTTTGCAAGTCTAACCGTTGTTGCTCATTCAGTTTTACATCCATACCATTTGGATCCAGCTTTTAGGTACAAGTTACAAAATTGAATCCAATATTAGGCAGGACAACTTTTATCGTGTATTTAAATGTCGATGATATGATCATTGGATGAGTGGATTTTGCTGAACTCGAGTTGGAATCTGATGTCAATTCATCGAGTTTGTATAAACCGGATAAAACAAAATTCATAAGGTTATACTGTTTTGGTATTTTGGTAAACACAAAATTAAAATTCATGACTGATAAAAAATATGCCAAGTTAGCAACATCGATTTGATAATAATTGTTTTTAATGATAATGTTTTCGTCTTTTATATTAGTAGTTTAAATATTCACACAATAGCCACTTTTAGAATTACAAACGTTTTGAATCATTACAATAATACAATAGTTATTACAATAGATACACTTTGCTTGTCTCTCTCATAGCTACAAACTATAGTTCTGATTATTCTCACAAATGCAATTTTTTCGTTTCTTCAAATATTTCTGAATTTTTAATCACTGTTAAATTTTACAGACTTTATGCGTGGTTTATAAATGTTAATCTTTATTATTATCCAGCCTATTGTTATAGGTAGGTAAGATTTAGATATCATAATTGGAATACAAACTCATTAGTTTGGACAGATAGAATTTTTCTGTTATTAAAACTAGAAGTTAAAAAAAGGTTCTATTTGTCAAAGCTAGTCTGCAAAATGTTGTAATACGAATCTGAGTCTAATTCGGCGAACGTACAAAGCTGCCATAATTTAATGTTATTATAAAAAATTACGTGTTGCCATTTGAAACTCGTTGGAAGAGTACAAAATTATTTTTGTGTATATTTAGGTGTAAGAGAAAAAAATCAGGGAGTCTCTAGTGTTAGGTTTTAAATTCTTGCCTGGTGCGACAATTTATAGATTTAGATATTATAAATTCTCATCGAAATGCTTAAAAATGAAGGCAGCAGAATTAAACTTAATTTTAATTATAATTTTCACTTACACGCTTTTCTAAGAGTTTAATTAAAGTGGCATTCTAGAAGTAAGAGGCACGAATTTATTTTATTGTTTTTTTTTAGTGCTGTAGAGTTCGAGTAATATATTTCTATTTAGCAGTTTTTTAGCATTTATATGATCGGCTCCATCCAAACTAACCTCTTTGGTAAGTTTAATATTTTTAAGTTTACTATTAATTTTAATTAAACATTCGCTTTGCTCATTAAAATTTCGACTGTAATCTATTTGTTACCATAGATTTACGGCCAAGTACTGTAGGTAGGTTTAATCTAAGAATTTGCTTACGGTGTACAAAATGAAAACCCGCTTTCAATAAATTACATTTTGGCCTAAGTTTTTGTTGTAATGTTTGTGTTATTTTGGTAGGTACCTCGTCTTTGTTAAATGATATATTTTCCTTTGGCCAGTGTTAGTCGATTCACTTTCTCTATAATAATAAGAATCTGTTATTAAGGTTTAAACAAATAGTACAATAACATATAAGCTCGTTTTGTTGCCACTTAATCTACTCACAAGTTTTTACCACTGTGAAAACTATTCGTTCTGATTTCGTCCAATCAGATGCTGAAATTGCATAAAGACAAAAATGACAGTGACATTGACAGTGGTGAGAATTTGGAGTCTAACAACAGTAATACAATAGTTACATTTTGCTAGTTTCTCTCAATAGGATTAAATACATGCTTTCACACCAGTTCAAAATAAAATTGTAAATTCACTTTTGAATTTAATTCATAATTAAAATTGCCAAAGAATCGAATTGATTTACTCAATTGTGTTGTGTACGCGTACGTGGAATTGCTGCATTATTTTTACTTATTTAATTATAATTTGTGGGTAGTTTTAAGTTAGATTTTTGTTACACAAAGTCATTCCAATATTTTTCTAAATTTAAAATTTATTCGGTGCGTTTAAGAAAGAACAGCTATAGTCATTGTATATGGATATGTAAAAAGTATGTTTAGATTTTAAAAACGTTGATTAGGAATGAAAGTTAATGTTGGGAAAGCGATAAAAACGAAATGGTGGTAAAAACATTGAGAAAATGAATTTGTTAGACTTTAAAATATATTATTACTAGAGATGTATAAATGGTTTACAATTATTATTATTAGTTTGAGAGGATTACAAAAAATACAAAATGGCGATTGTTACTATTAACGATATGAGAAATTTAGTTATAATTTTTGCAATTTCAAAATGTGAGTTTTACAATTTTGAAAAGAAAATATTAAATATGCTCATATAATATTATTTGTTTTATTTTAGCTTTAGTATCCCTTTGTATCCAACTGAGTTATTGTCCTGTAAGAGTAGGTAGTAGTAGTAGTAGTAGGCTTATTATGAACTTAGTGAAGTTTTTAGGCCATCCAGAGGCCTTATAGACGCATGTGCTCCTCAGTCGCAGTCTTTCCAAATGGTGACATCCCAAAACATAATGTAGATCACTTAAGAATTAGACCAAGCATTTTTGCTCTATCAAAAGCTTTCGATTGTGTTGTAAACTACTCCTTTGTAGTTGTACTAGTAAATTCAATATTTATTTTATAATAATTCATATTTTGATAATTTTCAATCAACAAACCAACCTTTCTTTGTTATGTAATTAAAATTATAAGAATTATGTAAAGTGGATATTAAGAAAAAATAAAGTTGTGCAAAGCTCAACTCTAGGGCCCAATTTATTTAACAGTCATAAAATTTATCAATAGGATTATTTTAATTGCTTTTCATGTTAGCAAACGTTTGTTAATGTATCTTTAGTTTAAAAAGATAGTGTAGGTCAAAATCTAGTCATTCGTGGATGGTTTGACAATTAAAGTCATGACCATGAGAGTTAAAGTAAGGCTCAAAGAGGTAAAATCAAAATTGAAGGAAGTTAATAAGGTAACGTCATAACCGTGGGGACAGTAGGACTGACTCGCATTCTTGGGAATTTATCAAGGAATGGATATAACCTTTCGTCAGACATCAGGTAATGGGTCGCGTTGATGATAAAGTCCAGATTGGTTTGAGATGCTAGGTAGGAGAACATTGCTGGAAACCGTTCTGTGCCACATCTGAAACATTTTTTTATGTCTGTAAAACAAATGCCAGTGCTCACGGTGAAAGGTAACATCGTAAGGAAACCAGTTAGTATGTCATAATGTTGATAGTAGCACCTAAAGACACTTGATGCTATGAGATCGGAGATGATATCAAATCAAAGTGTTTTTTGTGATTGTTAGCTTTAGCGGTCTCTTTTTTGGTTTTCTACTTTGCTCTTGCACATTGCTCTATATTAAGTATCCATCAACATGAGGCATACAGGTGTTAAGCCTCGTGTGCCTGTAATTACCCCGGCTTCAAACCGGAACACAGCAAGCTGCTTGGCTGCAGAAATAGGCATGGTGGTAGTACTTCCCCGGACGAGCCCTTCACCAAGAGCTCTAGAGAGTTGGGCCTTAGGAGGATAATATGCGGGCTCCATCAGCAAGTTATAAAATACTCACAGTTTACGTATTCCCCATGACGCTAGCCCCCACAGTACACCATCGCTGACTGCAGGAGCTCCTGTGTCTCGCTAAAATACATACCAATTTATAAATTCAAAAGTGTATTTTAAAGTAATATAAGAAACTAGCGAAACGCGCGCGACTTCGTCCGCGTGAAGCTATTTTCATACAAACTTCAACCCCCGCTGTACCCGTTTAGGGGTTGAGTGTCGGGAATTCCTTTCTTAGTGCACTTCTACGCACCAAGACGAATATACTATAAGTTTCAAGTCTCTACGACCAGTAGTTTAGACTGTGCGTTGTCTATATCCCAATCAGTCAGACAGTGTTTTTTAGTATTTGTTGTTATATCGGCAACAGAAATACATTTCAACTAACTCTCACGGTTCATGAGATACAGCCTGGTGACAGACGGACAGACAGACAGCGGAGTCTTAGTAACAGGGTCTCGTTTTACCCTTTGGGTACGAAATCTTAATAAGTACTTACAGTACAAGGAGCTCGTTTGCCAGTTTGAGCTAAGCAAATGAAGGTTTCAGTGACGGTAACCCCAAACCTCTGGGTGACGTTGTTGCATTTCTGACGATCCATGACTCGAGTGTGGTACACTTGGAGAGTATCAGTCTTGGTTTCGAACACACCATCTTTCTATAAAGGAGTTTGATCCTTGAAATTGTGTGTAATAGAGCTCATAATGACGGGCTCGTCCAGGGAAGTACAACCACCATGCCTATTTCTGTCGCCAAGCAGCTTACCTACTGTGTTCCGGTTTGAAGGGTGTGGGTGCCGGTGTAATTACAGGCACATGAGGCTTAACACATGTATGCCTCAGGTTGATGGACGCAGAGCAGTGTATTGTAGGGCACGTTCCTTACTAACGTGACCTACAAGGCAATGCTTTACTATGGGCGATGGTAACCACTTAAAATCAGATGTAAAAATAAAAAAAATTGTTTAAAAAAAGTAATAGATCTCATAGTGAAGGGTTCGTCCGGGGAGGTACAGCCTATTTCTGCCGCCAAGCAGCTTACCTACTGTATTACGGTTTGAAAGGTGTGGGTGCCGGTGAAATTACAGACACATGGAGGCTTAATATCTGTGTGCCTCATGTTGATTGACGCAGAGCAGTGCATCGTAGGGTAGGTTCGTTTATTACGAGACTTCGTTATAGGTAATGATAACCTATAACGGACCCATCGGGTGTGTCATTTACTTGATCCATTAGCAACTTAGATAAAAAAAAGCCATAAACAATTTCAAGCCTCGAACTTTATATGTCCAAGAAGATAGAAAGAAAGCCAACCTTCCAGTGGCTACGAGTATAAGCTTACCCTGATTCAGGACCAAGAACGCAAGATATTTACAGCATTCCATCATAATGTAAGAACTCCTGAACAATCTTACCCTCTCAGACCCCCAGCTGGTGACCCAAGCATCTTCAAAGGCTGGCATCATCACACGGTTAGGCAGGTCCACACTATGCACTGTGTGTGAAAACCTATAAAAAAATGAATAGAAATTAAAACCCCGATTGCAAATAAATGAAATGAAAATTAAAATCGACTTTCGTACGTAAAAAAATATCATCAAATTCAAGTTCAGCTTGTGTCAATCTCCAAATTGTATTCTTTCAAAGTGACATTTCAGACTGTTCTTAACTTAAAACTCAAGGTCAGAAAGATTTTGTATTATCCCAAAAATTATTACTTTGAGCGGGATTTGAACCCACCCTTCCCCTTGATACCAACTTCGCTATCGAGGATTCAAATGACTGTCTCGATAAAAATACGATCTGGGATATTTCTTCTAATACGGTATTTTAGCGACCAAAGTCAAAGTCAAAGTCCAAAATCATTTATTCAATAATATCCGCAGGGATCATCTTGAAACGTCTTAAATATCTAAGCGCCAGTTCTAGACCGTGGTTTCATCTAAAGGCTTGAAGCTATATCTACTATCAAAGCCTGCTCGATCACCGACATTGCATTCAGTTGAATCGACAAGAGATGTTATGCTTAATTTCGTAATTCAATCATCAAAGTCATGTTTCAATCTCGTCTCAGCTGAAAAAAAACTACGAAAACGGTCTCTGGGCTGTTTTTCAGTAGCTTCTAATTTTTCCCCTTGTCTTCTAGCTAGCTTGAAACCAGACAGGATTTGTACGAATGATTTTTTCTATAAGAAAAAAATAAGTTAAGAATGCCTAAATCTGCCACCAAGCAGCTTGCTGTGTTCCAGTTTGAAGGGTGGGGGTGCCGGTGTAATTACAGGCACACGAGGCTTTACACTTGTGTGCCTCAGGTTGATGGATGCATAAAATATATTATGTAAAGTTATTCTAAGAAGTACCTACCTAGAGCATGAGTTTATAATCCTTATTATCATAAAGAACCACTAAGGTACTTGACCTTAGTGGTTCTTTATGATAATTCCTGGATAAACCTATTAATATTTAAACGCGAAAGTTTGTAAGAATGGATGGATGTTTGTTACTCTTTCACGCTCTAACCAGTGCACTGATTTGGATGAAATTCGGAATAGATATAGATTGTAACCTGGATTAACATATAGGATACTTTTTATCCCGAAAAAATAACGAGAACGGTAAAAAACTGCTACGCGGGCGAAGCTGCGAGCGTCCGCTTGTACATAATATTTTTTGAAATAAACAAACACGTTTACTTTTTTTGTTATTTTGAAAAGAGGTTACTTACTTGATGTTCCTATCAAGAAGAACAAGTGCGATGTCATTATCCGGGTGCTTCCGTATCTTCCACCCGGGATGCTTCATCACCTCCTGGATGTTGGCGGTCTGGCCGCCGCGGTCTGTGTGTCTGGAGCCAACGCGTACATGCATGCGGCTGACATGACTACCTCTGGATAAATAAATAAATAAAAACCAATAAATAAATAATGCTGGACAATCCACACAGCATCATCGCCATCATCTAGCCCCAAGCTAAGCAGAGCTTGTGTTATGGGTAGGTACTAGATGACTGATATACTTAATACAACTCATTACATATACTATAACTCATTATATTTACTATGGGACCTAGTTGACTGATAGAATATTTAGATGGATTGATGGATTTTTTGTAAATAAATACGTAGAATACAGTATAACACCCAGACACAGAACAAACATCTATGTTAAATACACAAATGTTTGTTCTCGGTGGGGATCGAACCCACCACCTACAGCACAGAAGGCAGGGCTACTACGAACTGAGCTGTGACGGCTGTCATCATATAGGTACCATAATCTATTATTAGGCTATGCGTCAGTATTTACATTATAGTTAATTTGTCAAAGGATCATGCAAAAAAACGGTAGGAACCAAACCGCAATTTTCTTGCCTTCTTCAAGGCGTAATCGCAAGGAACTGGCCCTGAGATTCACCTAGCTTTAAGATGTTTTAAAATTATCTCTGCGGATATTACTGAATAAATGCTTTTTTTTTGCTTTGACCTTGATTAAAACCCTGGTAAACTCGGCATGACGTTGAAATATTTACACCGTTATTTTGTTTGTTTTTTGCATTGACAGAAAATTTTAAATACCGATCGAAAGAGAGACTAAACCCGGGTAACTATTTCGAGGTTACGTCGAGTTTATTATAAGTAGGGAGAATTTCCGTTCCTAAAACGGTACGGTAACCGACTACCCTGTTTCTAAGGCAGGACATTTTTGTTTTGCATTCTACTTACCAGCTGAATGAACAAATATTTGTCCCTCTTGATGTTACGTGGTTACGATCACTTATAACAAAGCATTGCCGCGTTTCTAAGCGGCGATAATAATTAATGATGAAATGTACACCATTAACAAAACTACCATTTTACGGTTTAACAATTAAATTTAAGTATTATATCAATAAACTATAAAACCTTGTTAAAACTAAGTTAAAACGGTTGGTGCCTTCACACGGTATAACATAAGCCTAAGTTCTTTTTTCAGCTGAAGTTGAGCTGTTACAGCTGCCTATGACAATCACAGAGTATGTCGACGAGCATGTACCCTATAGTATATATTATACATTGTGTCTATAGGAGGATGGAACATGCATATTAATATATCGTTTCTACATACAAGCCATGGCTTAGTTAGAGTGAGGTACTCAAATCCGTTTGGCCTCCGGTCTGAATACACAACTGACCTAAAACCAGTATAAACTGTATATCTTTGTTCAATGTTAAAATGTTGTAAGACCGTATTGAATAAACGTTTTTATTATTATTATAATTATATTATCTGCCCTCAAATAGGAGCAAGCAATGCGAGCATCACTACTTGGCGGTAGAAAGAGGTACAGTAGTAGTACTTCCTCGTATGAACTCTTATACACAGAGCTCTACTGCTCTTGTCCACATTTCCCTGTGATTCTACGAAACTTACTTCCAAAGACAGTTAGCTGTGGTGATGACAAGCCTCGGATTCAGTAATGCACCCGCGCACCAATGTTCTCTCTCCTTCTGTATGGAGACCACGTAAGGATAGTCCTCTATCACCGCGTCTCTCGCTGCTATGAGTCTTCTGGCACCTACCAGATCAATACGAGTTTTATCAGTGTCTAATTTATTAGTATTTTTATTGAAGTCTTCTAAACAAACTAGCTTGTCGGTAAAGAAATTAATGACTATAGGCCAGTCATTAATTTCTTTATTAATTCTTCCATCAGTACCGTTGTAGTTATACTTAGTATCAGTTATAGCTGTTTGGGTTAAAATGTTCTTTTTAAATGTCTTAGAGGATAAGTAAATAAAATCAGACGTTTGTTTAATCGTTTATTTAAATCTCAAAGGATATCCTATTTACCTTTTTGAGGAGTCTTCGTCGCGTTTGAAAAGTTCCTTCGATCTTTTAGGATCTTCCTCGCTTGCTTGTCGCCGAATTTAGACCTCAATTTGGCGAATTTTTGGTTCCTTTTATGAGGCCCAGGCCTGTATTTCAGTTTGCGGTTCTTTGGGCCACGTCGTAGCCCGGCATGTCGAGGACGTTTCTTTCCGTAGCGCTTGTTTAATCTGTTTCTTTGCATGTTTTTATTCAACCTTTTAATAGGCTTTTTAGGTTTTAGTTTTTGGGTCGCGTTACCTTTCGCTCCACCAAGAGGTTTAGGAACTGCTTTGTCAGTTTGTCGTAGTGCTTTCTTTTTATCGTCTTCTTTCTTAGGGACAACTGATCGCTTTTTCCTGGAGTTCGCAACATAGTCTGGTAAGACTTTTTTAACCCGCGTTTGAGTTTCTGTTTGTTTTTCTTCTGGAAAGTATGGGCTCTCAGGAACGTTTACTTTCTCATTGTCTATGTTGGGGAATACTGTGTAGTCTTTCTCGGTCTTTTGCTTCTTCGTAGGTATTATTTTGGGTTTCATATATTTACCAGCATTGTTGATTTGGTATAGTCCTGGCTTCACTTTCTTGGGATAAGATTTCACGACAATCTTTTTTGCGTCTTCGTCGATAATATCGGATAAAACATAGCTTAAAGAGATTAAAAATATGTAAACCAGTAGCTTCATGTCGCCGTGCTCTGCAGTGAATCTAAATTTGATGTACTTTTTATTGGTATTTCATGGCTGTAGAAACGATAAGTTTCCCAATAGTATTAAATTGTAATTGTTATTTGACGGCTAGTTGAATTTATGGCTGTACTAGTACCTACTTTAGATAATTTTCTCGCGAGCATGTTTTCGCTTTGTCTTGATATACTACGTTGACTGATTTCAGTCAACATTTGCCTACAACTTTCTTTTTACTTACTTTAGTATTCATACTTTCTTAGTTTCCTATTTTCGAAAACTGAGAAGCAAAAAATAAAACTAATAAATAATTCAAAATTTTATTTAGCCTCTTATTAAACCTATTACGTCACATTACACGAAACATTTTTTTTATTTAACTTGCTGATGTAACAAGCAGATGGCCCACTTGATGTTAAGTGGTTACCACTGCCAAAGCATTGCCTCGCAGGTTACGCTCGCTAACGTATAATTAATATTTACAAAAAAATATAAACATCCCGGGTGTCTACTCTGAAAACCAATTTAATATTTTAGGTAACACAGCGGGGCAACTCAAAAATCTAAAGTCAAGTAATCACTGCATACATACCAGGCAGTGTAACTCAAAACGAAAACCCGTGACTTTGTGTATCGTTTTAGGGTTCCGTGCCCAAAGGGTAAAACGGGACCCTATTACTAAGACTCCGCAGTTTGTCTGTCCGTCTATCAGCAAGCTGTATCTCATGGACCGTGATAATTAGAGAGTTTAAATTTTCACAAAATATGATGTATTGCTGTTGCTTAAAAAACAGAATAAAATAAATATTTAAGGGGCTCTCATACAACAAATGTTTTTTTTTTGCCGTTTTATTACAGATGGTACGGAACCCTTCGTGCGCGAGTCCGACTCGCACTTGGCCGATTTTTTCTGAGTAAATATCCAGAAAATATTGTTCTCGTAACCTACGTACATACTTACTAGGCGTTCATCTATACAAATTATAAGAATCTTTGTCTTGGCGACTGACTGACTGACATAGACGCACAGCTATACCCACTGATCTATGATGGTCCTATTCCTATGATTTAAATTTTTTAGGGTATATTTGTCTCGATGCGTAGATGCGTGCTAAGAAAGATATTCCAGAAATTCAACCCGTAAACGGGTACAGCGGGTGTTGAAGTTTGGATGAAAATAACTTTCTAGTTTAAGCGAGCGTTTTCGCTAGTAACTTGTAAGGAGTCAGTCTCTTGGCGCGATTTTCTTGAACGTAGCTAATTGTAATGCGAGCTGGTGCAGTATTATCTTCCCCGAGGTACCTTCCTCGGGTGGTAGGGCTTTGGAGAGTCGGACGATTCGGCCGCATTCTCGGATGTAGTATTCTAGCTCATTTTCTAAATGGCGACTGTCACCTAAAACATGAAAGTATTGGAGTTGTAAAATCATTTAATATTATAAAAAAATAATTAAAATTGATATATAAAAAAAAAAAATTTGATAAATGTTTGTTGTAAGTTGTTTGTACGATCTGCAAATATTTATTCCGGGTGTTCTGGGTATTTTCTATGTATAATAAAAAATATCTTTATATGTAATATAGTATTGTATTAAGTATATCAGTCATCTAGTACCCATAGCACAAGCTCTGCTTAGCTTGGGGCTAGATGATGCTGTGTGGATTGTCCAGCATTATTTATTTATTTATAGCATCATCTTTCCCCAAAATAAGCGACAGACTTTTTATAAGTATGACACCCCCTACCCCCAATAGACAGCCTCAATGAATCTGAGTCGGTACTAGATAGATAGATAGATAACTCTTTATTGTTCACCACACAGAAACATAATACAGGAAATATACACAATTAGGCAAAACAATGGGCGGCCTTATCGCTGAAAGCGATCTCTTCCAGGTAACCTACTACTTGGAACTAAGAAGATATCTACCGTGCCTCGGGGATTAAAGTCGTGAAGCCATTTCTATTTTCTTAGGGTACCCAAAGGGTAAAAAAGGACCATATTACTAAGACTCCGCTGTCTGTCTGTCTGTCCGTTTAGGCTGTATTTCATGAACCGTGATAGTTAGAGTGTTGAAATTTTCACAGATGATGTATTTCTATTGCCGCTATAACAAACACTAAAGAACAGAATATAAAAAATATTTTAAACGGCTCTCATGCAACAAACGCAATTTTTTTGCCGTTTTTACTATAGACGGAACCCTTGTGTGCGAGTCCGACTCGCACTTGGCCGGTTTTTATTACTATAAATAATGGTACGGAATCCTTCGTGCGCGAGTCCGACTAGCACTTAGCCGGTTTTATATACAAGGCAAAGTTCACCTTGTCCCATCATAGAGTTGGTAGGTTGCAGGCACTTATTAGTGAGCCGGGCAAGCTGTGACTTCTCAGAGCTGAATGCCTCATCCAGGTCAAAGAGTTCCAACGGAGGTGGAGGAGGCTCTCGAAATGTAGGAGGGAACACCTGTTACACAAATCATCATCATCATCATCAGCCTATAGAAGTCCACTGCTAGACATAGGCCCCCCACACGTTTCCAGGAAGAACGATTCTGAGCCCTCTCCATCCATCGACTTCCCGCGGTCCTAACAATGTCGTCAGTCCATCGGGTAGGAGGACGTCCTACGCTTCGTCCGTCGTTACGTACGTTCGTCGTTCGTTCGTTTGTAACACAAATATCTATATCACATCACGGTCACCGCATCTAAAAGTGGGTTGTACCATGTTTGGACAGTCTTCTGACAACCCCTTCAAAGACCGTCAAAAGATCAAGGGAGGGGAGGGACAATTGAAATCCGACACGTTTAGAATACCAACTGCTGCAAAATGTAAGTATGTGCCAAATGTAATATTTGTACGTACTTCCGCCATCCTTAAAAAATCTTGAAATACTTGGAAGAATCTTGAAGATACTCGGTACTAAGAGATGGGTGGAGCGGCATGGTAGATATCCCATCTACCGTGCCTATGCATTAAAAGTTATTTGTATGCTGCCACCGAAAACGCCATAGGTGTAGCCAAATATTGAGAACGCAACATTTAAAATTGGATAATGCGTAAGTACATATTAATTATAAAGTTTATATCATTGACACGAAGAAGGGATTAAAAGTCGTGAAGCTATTTTTTTTATGTTTAAGATAAATTATTGTAAACTATTCTTACAGCGAGTTGTAGAGGAGGAAATGGTGTCTCGAACTGTGGTGCAATCAGTCGTAGAGGCTCGTGTTTAACTCCTATCGCCTCATACAGTCCTAGTACTTCAGGCACTGAAAAAATAGACTTATTAGTAGTACTTATTAGTTCTTCTTCTAGGCTTGGTCGCGAGGAACTGGCGCTTAGATTCACCTAGATTTAAGACGTTTCAAGATGATCCCTGCGGATATTACTGAATAAATACTTTTTGACTTTGACTTACTTTGAAGTAGTAGAGCTCTTAGTGAAAGGCTCGTCAGGGGAAGTACTACCACCTTGCTGTGTTCCGGTTTGAAGGGTGTGGGTGCAGGTGAAATTACTGACACATGAGGCTTAACACTTGTATGCCTCAGGTTGATGGACGCTGAGTAGTGCATCGTAGGTGGCGTTCCTAACGAGCGTGACCTACGAGGCAATGCTTTGTTATAGGTGATGGTAACCACTTAACATCAGATGGGTGCTTGTTTCATCAGAAAGTTGTATAAAAAAATCGTCGAAATCAGTTGAAAAATGCAACCTGTTGGCGAGAATAGACAGACAGACGCACAAAAGTATTTTTGGCCAATCTCGAAACTGAGACTGAGACTTTCGCTTCGCTCGGTCAATTAATTAATCTCATAAAAATAACACCAGAATCTAATGATGATGATAACTCACAGTGTGCCAGATTGAGAGAGAAAAGACGCCAGGTGAAGAGTGCGTGTGGATGCAGATGGGCCAGTCTCGGCGGAGGCGCTGTCGCTGGGTGAGCCAGAGGTAGGGAACTGAGCCAGAGGGTATCTCCCAGAGTCCTGTACTCATTCACCTGGTTATAATAAAAGACATCACATCAACAACCTAATCGAAGTAGTAGTCGCTTTAAGCGAAGGGCTCTTCCGAGGAAGTATTACTACCATGCTTATTTCTGCCGTCAAGCAGTGCGGCGTGTTCCGGTTTGAGTGTGATAAATGTTTGTACGATCTGCAAATATTGATGCCGGGTGTTCTGGGTATTTTTTATGCATAATAAAAAATATCTATGTATGTAATGTATTGTAATAAGTAGATCAGTCCTGGTAGAGATCGCTTTTAGCGATAAGGCCGCCCATTGTGTAACTGCATTGTTTACTGTATTTTTCTTTATAAAATGTGTGTACTTGTGGTAATCAATAAAGTGTTATCTATCTATCTATCAGTCATCTAGTACCCATAACACAAGCTCTGCTTAGCTTGGGGCTAGATGATGCTGTGTGGATTGTCCAGCATTATTATTATTAATTATTATTATAGGGTCAACCGATTACGATCGTTCTAAGTACCATCATACTTACATCAGGATCATCAATGTCTACAGGATTCAAGTGAAGGTCAGCAACCCCACCCAGGTAGTTGAACACCACCTCTCTGATGAGGTCATTGCACTCACTCTCGAGGTACTGGTCCGCGAAGACATGCCCCGAGCCGACCACGAATAGTTTTCCTAAGAAATATACAAGCAAATATATGCGAATGAACGTGAGAAAACTTGTGGGGAGTGCAAAAAAAAAACAAAAAAACCGGCCAAGTGTAAGTCGGACTAGCGCACGAAGGGTTCCGTACCATTATCTATGATAAAAATGCCAAAAACAAAATACGTTTCTTGTATTAGAACCCCTTAAATATTTATTTTATACTGTTTATATTTATGTATTTGTTGTTATAGCCGCAACACAAATACATGATCTGTGAAAATTTCAACTCTCAGGCTATCACGGTGCATGAGATACAGCCTGGTTACGGACGGATAGACAGACAGTGGAATCTTAGTAATAGGGTCGTTTTATCCTTACGTACGGAAACCTAAAAAGAAACAGCATCACGACTGATGACCCCAAGCATAATACAATATTAATAATGTCAAATTAAATAAAAGAATGTCTGATATGAAATAAAACATAATTTATGCACTTATTAAATAATGTATTAATACCTACCAAGTGCATAACAATTAGAATAAATGTACCTACCTAATAATAAACAATGCGAAATAAAATATTAATATAAATAATGTCAGATAGTAGAAGGAAAAGTTATGTTAATGTCTGGTTAAAAATTATCATCAAAAAATGTTTGCTGGAAGAAAACTCATTTTAGGGTTAAGCTCGCCTTTGTATATGACCGCTGTAAAATAACTGTCAGTATAATTTGTGTGTAGGTAGGTACAATAAAGAATAAATTAATAGATAAATAAAAAATGTCATCAAGCAATATATTGATGAGGTTGCCTACCTCCACTTCGTTCTGAGGTGTACATGGCTGCTACAGGCCGCTTGACAGGATAGCAGACATCACTGCTGGATAGGATGGCAGCTGCAGGCTTCTTCACCGTGAGGGTGGCTCCATACGGGTACACGAAGTTAGGGGTAGCTGGTTCTTCACTGAAAGTACAATATACACCTCGAGTCACAACGGTGTTTTCACATAATTAATAAGTAAATAATTATATATTTTAGTGTTTATTACACATGATTACATGTAGTAGTAGTAGGAGCCCTTAGTGAAGGGCTTGTCCAGGGAAGTACTATATACTTATTTTTGCCGCCAAGCAGCTTGCTGTGTTCCGGTTTGAAGGGTGTGGGTGCCGGTGACATTACAGGCACATTGGACGCAAAGCAGTGCATTATAGGAAACGTTCTTAGTGATTGAGCAAGGCAATGCTTTGTTAAAGGCGACAACTTAATATCAGGTGGGCCGTCTGCTTATTCCACCATCAATTGAATTTTCTGTATTTCTGTTTGTAAACACACACTTAACCTACTACTAATGAACTCGGCGTGAGCTCGAAATAAGTTACACCGTGTTTAGAATCTGAAAGCTTAGCATCTGAGTCATGACGGCTGCCAATGGCTGTAATTATAAAGGTACTCACAGAAAGTCATCAGATTCGCTGATATAGTTAGGCATCTTCATCAGATGCTTGGTCAACGCTCGATTCAGGATACCGTTGGATATATGGCACTCTTTGGGATGGTAGAATTTGTGGTATTTCGCTCGGACCACACAATCTGAAAACATTTATTGCAACCGTAGTTTAAATCTGTGATCATAAACCTATAAGAATCAAGCAAGTTTTCCGAAAAAAATATTATTTTAAGATAAGGTTACCTTAAAACTCTAAACTACCTTAACCTAACCTAAGCTTTGAAAGGTGGGCATAAAAGCTACGAAGGGGATGAGGGCTTGATTCTTTCTCTATGAAACGGGGCCCTTGTCCACCTAGCTTCGCCACTGCCTCCAAGTATTAAGGTCTAGTTCAGAAGTGGGCTTATTCAGGTTGTTGACGAGTGCTATTATATCTTTTACTTACTTACATAGTGCTCTCAGTAAGTAGGTACTAGCCAAAGGTATGGAGTCCCGAAAGCAGGCTGGGCACTGCGACCAAGCAGTTACTTACCGTTGTTTACAACAATCCCATATTCTTCCAGGAAGAAGTTGATATTCGTGTTCATTCGTTCTTCCCCCCCATCGGTCATCATAACCATAACCGAATCCCCTCTCTCCACGATACTCTTCAGGCAGGATAGCTCGTCATCTGTGAACACGTTCTGAGGGCCTGCTACCACGAGGATCTTCACATCTTGCAGTATGTTCGGGGAGAGCTCGTCACGGTTTCTGAAACCCTGGTACTTTTTAAAACATAATTTGGTAAAATAACCGTCATCAGCTTGAATGAGTCCACTGCTGGACAAAGGCTTCCCCCATAGTCACTAGACTTGAGAAGCGGTTTGGTTATCGCAGTTGACTGCCCACGGAGGACTTCGCACGGCTTTATTAAGAGCCAAATGATCCCTTTATTTGATTATGATCCCTTAGTAGGTACTAGTACCTATAGACTAATTACAGGTAAAACGCTTTTATGATCATTGACATAAATTCTCGATAAAACGGGGTTTGTCGAAATGTATCGAGATTGGTAGCATGAACTTAGTTAAACGAGAGTATATGATCTAAGGTTAAACGCTTGGTCGATAAATTTGAGAAGTTTTACCGAATCGACAAGCTGTCAATAAAGAAATCACTCGATAAAAAATGTCGATGCTAGTTCTGTGCTAGCCGATGTACATAAAATTCGATAGAAAAAGTTAGTTTATCGATCGACAAGTCTGTCGATCGAATTTCCATGATCGCACCCCAGAACACACTAGGGATAGATAGGTATAATATAGAAAATACTCACATCATAACTTTCCAAGTAGATTTCAGCTTTCTGTGAATCATTTTGTAGTTTTCGTTGATCTTGAACAACTCATTTTTCGAAATATCGAACAATATCGTATCCACAACCTTCATTTTGTCGAAATAATTTTAACCTATCGCTTTTTATATGAATTTTAATTCATAAAAGAAATAGACTAGGGAAATAGGTAAAAATCGTACTTTCTATGGATTGTAAATTTCTGTTTTGATTTGTGTTGCTAAGAAACCAATTTTATAAACAAAGACCATGATGTAGGTTTTATCATTCAGTATGGTATAAAGCGATTATTTTTGCTTTATTATAGCACGCTGTGGGACTTTCAACTTAGCTACCTACCCCCGAATACTCATATACATCTTAACTTTACGGACGTGACGAATTTTTGACAGATTTTCATTGCAATCTGTCAAAAAATCGCGATCGCGACAAACTTAAGTCTGAGAAGCGTTTGAGTATTCGGCGGCTAGTCTCATAAGTAAATTACTGGCAACGAGCACTAATGTAGTTTTAGATTTACGACGTTGACGACCGATGTGGCGCGGCGGGCGTATGTCCGCCTGCGACGCAAGAGGTTGCGGGTTCGATTCCCGCCTTGGGATAAATGTTTGTACGATCTGCAAATATTTATTCCGGGTGTTCTGGGTGTTTTCTATGTATAATAAAAATATCTATATATGTAATGTATTGTATTAAGTATATCAGTCATCTAGTACCCATAACACAAGCTCTGCTTAGCTTGGGGCTAGATGATGCTGTGTGGACTGTCCAGCATTATTATTATTATTATTTACAAGACCCTGTTGAACCACAGAAAAGAGGGGACTCTTCTAATACAGGTCTCACGACTTAAAAGAAGAGATCCCAACCCAAAATTATGTAAAAACTTGTAATTTCTGAATAAAAACATTTTGATTTTTTTCAATTTTTGATTTGATTATAAACTTTTGTCGGAAGTCTTTAAGGTAAGGTACCTGTGACGATGTGGCGTAATTTCCCGCACACGAAAAAAAACAAAAAATAAATCTTCAAATAATATATTTTTATTTACAACTCGAATAAATCTTCTAACTAAAGTGCAGTTTTAATCTATCATAGATTATTTACATCAAAATTTTGTCTATAATTAATTTGTAATATTGCTAAATTCTGTAAAATAATAGTCTTTATATTTTACTTATAGATAAATCAGTATGTACTAGAGTTATAATAAACAATGTATTTTAATCCACCAAAGTGGTTTTATCTACTTTAGCTTTTACAAAAACGATAGACTGAATTTATTCACAATAGAAGACACTATGTAGATTTAGTTTTGGCTTAGATTTTCATATTAAAATAAAACAAGCCTAGACTAGATAAAGACAAAGATTTTTACAATATTTTGTCGACCTGAATTCTCTGACTAACCCCTTTGACATTCTCTCTCATCTCTCTCATCCATGAGTTGGTGTTATTTGGAGATCTGAGGGTATACCGTGTTTGGGGATATAAGACGTGAGGCTGTTCTTTTTTTGGATTCGAACCCACAACTAACCTCTTGAAATACAGATGTGTTCGCTTCGCTACAACACAAATTCTAACTAGATGGTGAATGAATGCATACGGTTGTATTAAATTCAGTGAGTAACGTTAAATACTTAAAAATCTTTGTAGTATGGTCTTGTTTGTCTGACACTTATATAATAATACCTACAGTGGCTATATATATATATAATATTCTTGCCACTTTCAAATCAACGAAAAGAGATGCCAATAGTTTTATATGGTTTTTTGGACAATGGATTCCGCAGCTACCATTATGATAAAGACATTATTAGTCTTTCAAATGATAAACAGCATTTTACATACAAACTTATAGATGTTTATAAAAAAATATTTGTGCATGTTGTAGATAAATAATTGCATTCAAAAGTGGGTAATTGATGGGTGGAAAAGTACTACAAAATTTCCAGATTTTGAGCTCTTAATGAATGTAGTGAAAGTAGCTATCTGTGTTTTGGTTTGAAGGGTGTGGGTGCCGGTGAAATTACAGGCACATGAGGCTACCTGTATGCTTAGACGAGTGGTTTACTCGTCTAAGCCTGTATGCCTCAGCTTGATGTAATATAGGCTACGTTCCTGGTGAACGGGATCTGTGAGGTAATTGTTATAGGTGATGGTAACCATTTAACACCAGGCTTTTATCCTTCTGACTTCTTCAGCATACGCAATAATGATGAGGAATTTGTTAGTATCTGAGCAGTGTACCTTTACTTTATTGGAACTGTCTATCCTTAGTAAACCTTATATAAAACTGTTGCAAACAAAGCCCTGAAATAATGCCTTCCTTTCATAGTTCAGAGATTTGACCCTGTAGTTAAGGGGTGAAATTTCTAAACTGAAACACCCACGCACTTCTTGGGCTCAAAAACATTAGTTAGTTAAGAGCTTAGAACCTCCTAATTACGTGGGGGTTCAAGTAAAAAATAATACCCCGTAAACGAAGCCGCTGGCATTTTCCTAGTATACACTATAAGACATCAAACGCTAAAACTGTACAAGTATAGATTTATAAAAGTTACTTTAGGAATGGACTCGCATATTTCTACTAGTTAAAGTATTTACATGTTTTCGTTCGTGTTTTTGAGCTATCTTTGAGCTTTACAAACTAAATAATAGGTATTTATTTAAATATATAAACTAAAATGTACTTTAAGGAGCTCAATTATACTAAAAAGAACAATGAAAATGGCCTTATTTGTAAGTCATCACAAAAGGGCAAAGAAAAACAAGGACTAATTGTAAACAATATTTAAATTCATGCAACGTATGGGGATAGTTTTTCCATAACTTACAATAACTATTCCTTTGAATATCCTCACAGAAGATCAAATTACTATTCTGACAAAGTGTTGTAGATATTTGGTTAGACACGCTAACTAGAGTAGTAATTTCTTGGAGTCATCTTGATAATATTATATATTTTTTCAATAGAAAAATTCTGTTATACTTTTTGTGTACTATTAAGTCATTAAACATCTCCAGATCATAAGACGCCCATATCGACTGAGTTGTACTAAACTACTATATCAGACTGAGAGAAGACCCCCCATAAAGGGTAATTTTATTTTCAACCCAGTAGTCAATATCTGACTACTAAAACGGTCATATAACGGTACACAAAACGATCTGTAGATCTGAATGTGTGTAGAGAAATGACCCCATACCATGCGCGTTGCACAAATCCTCTAAATCAGAGAGATTCGACACATCCCAAAATGGGTAATTTAAAAGGACTCTTTCTTGTTTTACATTTTGAGTACTAGAACGTTTAAAGATATACAAAACAGTCTGCAGATCATAAGAAGCCCATATCGAGTGCGTTGTACAAAGCCGCTATATCTGAATGGCTGGATACCCTCCAAAAGGGGTAATTCTTAGCTTTAGCGGCCGCTTCTTCGTCTTGTCCGTCGCCGACCACCACGTAAGTACACCGTTCTCCGAACCGCTGCTTAATCTTTTCGAAGCACGTTTCTTTGCCTGGAGAAAAAAAAATGGGTAGTTTGTGTGCAATAAGCATCTTAATCATTTTTTATACTTGCTGATGAAACAAGCAGATGGCCCACCTGACGTTAAGTGGTCACCATCAACTATATCAAAGCATTGCCTCGCAGGTTACCATCGTAAGGAACGTGCCTTACTATGCACTGCTTTGCTTCTATCAACCAGCATACAGGTGTAAGCCTCACGTGACTGTAATTTCAGCGGCACCCACACCTTTCAAACCAGAACACAGCAAGCTGCTTGACGCCCGAAATAGGCATGGCCACTGGTTAATGTTACAGTATCAGTTTACACTAGCCATGAGGTGATAATTTATCTGACAGGGATCTTAGAACTGGGTATTAGTCGATTGATCATGAATTATCAAGCAAGATAGGCAACAAGTCTATCAGCGTTCTCAAACCGCAAAGGATGATAATAGCTTGTTTTTGTCTATGATATTTGCAGTTTTTTTGTATTTACTGGTTTTCAATAAAAAAATGTTTTTTCTTACAATACCAAAAGTTATGCCCTGAGTGGGATTTGAACCAACGACAAGATACGCGGATCCATCTGCGCAATCGGAGTCCTATCCCGCTTAGTGATCCCGCTCTTATATCTTTGTGATTTTGTCTAGTGCAGGCTAGTACTAATAAATTATTTATTTTCTTATTTCAATTCCTTTTGACTAGTGGTTGTGTACGTAAGTACCTGTTTTAGTAGCAGAGTAGATATTTTCTATAGGAAACACTCCGCCAAGCCCGAAGAGCAGTACTTTAGCCAGCGCGGGTACCAATTGCGTTGTTGTAACTAGTACGTTCACGCAGTTTTCTCTGTAAATAGTATGAATTTTATTATATACACAAGATAAGAATAGAATAAGTATTCATTCAACACATACACATACAAAAAGACATCACAGTACATAATCTAAAACCTATCGCACCTAACTCACAAATACTTATAGTAAAAAGTAATAATTATTCTAAAGGAGGTTGGGTAGGCGGTACCACACTGTGTCAAGTCTCCCTGCGTGGACATGGGTTGAAATGGTCCCATCTCAGCATAATGCCGCTCCACATCGGAGACCGATGTGAGGCGACGCTGGTTAACACAAAATCAATTTACTTCCGCCACTAGCTTTGTAGAAATCCACTGCTGGACATAGACCTCCCCCATACGTTTCCAGGATGAACAATTCTGAGCCCTTTCCATCCATCGACTTCCCGCGATCCTAACAATGTCGTCAGTCCATCGGGTAGGAGGACGCCATACGCTTTGTCTTCCGGTTCGTGATCGCCATTCGAGAACCTTTATTCCTCAACGGTTGTCGGTTCTACGAGCTAAATGGCCTGCTCGTTGCCACTTCAACTTGCTGCTTCTGAGAGCTATGTCGGTGACTTTGATTCTTCTACGGATTTCCTCATTTCTGATTTTATCTCGCAGTGAAAAAATCAAGTATATACAACATAACACCCAGATATAGAACAAGTATGTACATCATAGAAATGTTTATACAAAGAAGGCCGAGCTAACATCAACTAAGGTGTGTTTAATTGCTCAATCACACTCTAACTACTTTTTGTTTTTCTATTCTGTGTATAATTTGTATACTTTAAGTAATCCTGAAAAAATTGGTAGCTACCTTGAGTTGATCATATTGAGGCATTTACAGGCCAGCGTCAACCAGTTATCAGTGGCCTGTTCTAACTCCGCCCGCAGTTGTAGCCACAATTCTCGCTTCGCTGGACCTAGGAGTCCGCCCACACTGAAATAATAATGAAAATAATTAATAAACTAGAAACAATATATGACCAAAAACTGTACTAAGGGAGGTCTGAACAAATTAAGAATCATTTATCTTTATCAATGATGAGTCGATTGTTGAACAAAAGTCTCTCCAATATTAAGGTAAATTTACTAGTGAAAACGCGACTACATTTATACAAACTGCAACTCTCCTTTGCAGCCCTTCTTTTAGGGGTTGAATTTTAGGAATTCTTTTCTTAGTACACACCTATGCACTATGACAAATATATTGAAAATAATGTCTCAAAAACCAATGGTTTAAGCTGTGTCAGTCAGTCTATTATGTCAAACAGCCACTCAGTATGAACATTCTTAGTAGACAATCGATGTGGCGCGGCGGGCGAATATCCACCTGCAACGCAGGAGGTTGCGGGTTCGATTCTTGCCTTGGGATAAATGTTTGTATGCTGTACAAATATTTAAATCCGGGTGTTCTGGGTATTTTCTATGTATAATAAAGAATATCTATGCATGTAATGCATTGTATTAAGTATATCAGTCATCTTGTACCCATAACACAAGCTCTGCTTACCTTGGGGCTAGATGATGCTGTATGGATTGTCCAGCATTATTATTATATTATTATTAGTAATGGTACAGATTAACTACCAAATATGATAAGTTAAGTACTTGTAAAAGGTTTTATCACTAAATTGCCATATCTCAGAACTTAGAAAGAAAAAACTACATATTCTACTACTTAGCAACTGACCTGTTCCTATAATTATTATAAGTATCCTTGATCTTCCTATATCTGAATGCTAGTTTCCTCATCCAGTCCACTCCCCCTCGCACTCCGGGTGCACACAGCCCCGTGTTGGGAGCTGCTCCGGCATGGAAGCCGTCTGCTGAGAAGTTGTATGCTGACAGATCCTGACCATTATCGTCTGCTGCCACTGCATCTATGTGCTCCTGGTCGCAGTCCTGTGGGAAGAAAAGTCTTTGGTAAATTGATCTTAGTAAGAATCTTAGTGAAATTAAGAAGTATTCTTATTTCAATTGTGAAGACTTTTCTGATCTTAAGGTCGTGAGTTCGAATCCTGTCGTGTATCTTCCAATAGATTTTTCTGTCGAAAATGTATGTGTGCAATGCCAATGCCCTCAAACAGTGAAGGTAAACATTGTGAGGAAACCCGTTATTTTAGCAGCGGCGATGGGGTTGAAACCTGTCACATATGGAATACAAACTACTACAAAATGTGAGTATAGTACATTTGTTACTTAGATAAAAAATTATAGAATGTAAACATTGATTATTATTTCTTTTTTTGTAGTGAAGCCTCAAATGTGTAAACTAGGCTTAAAAAGCCTGCACAATAGACATCTGCGTTATTATGGCTCGTCTAAAGCTCGCCGGTATATCATTGCAATTGAAATAGACTTACTTCAACATCATTGAAGAAAAAATGTGTGTCAGCTAGGCTGAATATCATTTCTTCCATTCTGAAACCCAATTGCACTATTTGTTGCGTGTCCTGAAATTAAAAGTTGAATTGTTAATTACAGTACTTAAATTAACAGAAGACAAAGCATAGGACGTCCTCCTAACCGATGGACTGATGACATTGTTAGGACCATGGGAAGTTGACGGATAGAAAAGGCTCAGTATCATTCTTCATGGAAATGTATGAGCCTATATCCAACAGTAGACTTCTACAGGCTGTTAATGATGACTTAAAATTAACTCTATTTATGGTATTTTTTTTTTAATTTATACAGTACTAACAAAACGCATGAGACTGCCCACGTGAAGTGATTTCTTTACAAACTTCAACCCCGGCTGTATCGGTTTAGTGGTTGAATTTAGATAATTCCTTCAACGCACATGAATATACCATGAAAATGTCAAGTCTCTACGACCAGTGGTTTAGGCTGTGCGTAGTCTATATGTCTGTCAGTCAATCAATCAGTCAAGTCAAAGGTTTTTATATTGTTATTTGGTTTGATTATTATTGATAGATAGGAATGAAAAGCTCACCTTACTATATTTTGTTGCATAAGTCCCTGTCAGTAGTGAGTGGAATATAATTATTGTTTCATCTAAATCCCATATGAAGACTCGGTCTGTTGCTGGCTCGGGGACATGCTGAGCTGGTGATGAGGAGGTGTTCCGTCTGCCTCGACCTCGCGATCTGCTTGCTGTGCTCTCTCTGCAAAACCAAGTGCTTTTTGGAACTAGTGCTTAATATAATATTATGAAGAGAAAAGATTTGATTGTTTCTTTGTTTGCATTGAATAGGGGCCGAAATTAAAGGACCGATTTGAAAAATTCTTTCACTGTTGTAAAGCTACACTATCCCCGGGTAATATAGGGTATATTATATTTTAAAAAATTAGGGATCTTTACTAAAACCTGCGCGAAGCCGGTACGGGCAGCTAGTGCTTTATATATTAATAAATAAAAATAAAATAAATAAAACATCCATCTGTTCCTGGCCTGTTCTATACTTAATAGTGTGGAACTGGCAAATAGCTGTAAGACTATTCAAAGTGATCCTTAAGATTCTAAGACTTCAACTTTTATACACAAAAAACTGTGCTTAGATATGTATGGTATATTTAAAGAGGACTCCTGTATCTGCATTTAGAGTTTAATGGGTTCCATAATACTTGAGGTGATCTAGATTCATAGTAAGCTTAAATCCTTTCAAAAGCACAGAAGCTACCTGGGTGTATTACAATAACTTACCCTGAGTTTTCTCTACACCTTCGACTCGCAGGATGTATTTCAGCTTTTATAGGAGACAGTGGACTTGTATCATTCAGGGAAGGCAGCATTGATGATGGAGATTCTGCAGAAATAGGAAATTATAATAATGTAGGCAAACTGCAGGAATGTTGGGTAGAGTTCTAGTGTATTTTCGGGAGCGATTTTCGTATAATTATTGGTAAGTTGAGATGCAATTTGAGTAGAGGACATACCAGGTTCATGTTCTGAGTCAGGCCAGTAATCAGAATCATCATTTTGATTGATAATTTGAGATTCAGAATCACTTTCTTCAGTCCTTGGCCGTTTGTTTGGAATGTTGGATTCGTTCTCTTTGTTCATTTTAAAAAATTATCATTATCAAGGAATGTAGAAGAATTTCACTGATAAAATTAACAAACTAAACAAAAATTTGGAAGTGGGAAATAAAACAAAAATGAGAAAATGTTTTTGTATATTTGCCCGACCTACGCCATCTTTGTTTGATTACCAAATTCTGTTCCATTTTCGTAACTACGCATGACTTGATGCATAGTTAGTGCCAGAGAGAAAAAGAAAACGAAATATACACTAGTAAAACAGAGATAGCGTGCTTTCTCATGCTTCGAATCCTAAAGCGTAGACTTCAATTTTCGTTTCTTGTTTGCATGAAATAATCACAGATGGCATAGCAAGGTAGACTAGTAAAATTAATCGAAAAAACTGTTAATTTTGTTAAAAGTGAGGATTTGACCATTCGTACCTGATAATCCACCACCAAGGTGGTAGGAGGTATGACCTGCGCTTCCACTGCTGCTCGGGGAACTAACATAAGGGGAATAACTAGGAGTTGCGTAGTAGCCGCTGTATTGAGCTGCCATATTGTGGTCATAGCCGGCCGCATAGCTGCTATAATCCTGAAAATAATAACTATGGCTTGATTATAGTTCTTAATATCATGCTTTGTTGGGATTTAATAACTAAGAATTCATTTCTGTGTTTTTTATTAACTCTATATCTGAATTAATCTAATATCTGCCACCTAGCGATGAGTAGTTAAATCATGTAAAGTATTTATGACCATTTGAAAGATGGCGCTTTTGAGAAACATGAGTAAGAAATGTAAAAACACACCGCTAGATGGCGTAAGCTGTCGAAAATAAAAAATAAACAAAACGTGTGTGTGTACAAACCTGTTGCGTGGCAGGAAAAGACTGCGCCAGCCCGCCGTTATACGACGAATAGGCGTAAGGTGAGGGCTGGGTACCAAACCCGGCACTAGGGACACTGCCTACCCCGCTGACACCATACGCGCTAAGATAGGTCGGCGTCGCTTTGCACGAAGACCTGGAAAATTTTCAAAAATAGAACAACATTCAAATAAAAACCTTTGAGTTTTAAATTTAGAAAAGTCAACAAAAAGTTTTTATTTCATTACAAATAGAAACTCTTTGACTTAAGGGGTGATTGTGTAAGTGTTGTTAGTAACTCCTGTGCCTTTACCTGTTATTAGCGTTGTGTGCCGGGGGGTAGGCAGAGTACGGCTGGTTGTACAGCGAAGAGCTGACATAGGACGAAGCCGCACCTCCAGTACCATACTGCTGCATGCTGGAACAAAAACATCTTTGCTATGGACATTTTGTCACAGTCAAGCCAAAACCCACAGCTTAGTATCTATATGTACTAATTGTCCTGGTTTTGAAATAAAGAATTATTATTATTAGTTGGGGCGTCTACTCTGAAAAATGGGAAGTGTTTGTATTGTCGTTTTGAGTTTATACTGCGTCGCAGTCAGGCAGGGACAATTTGACTGTGGAACGGCTACCGAGTTGACCCGTAGTGTAACTCAAAACGATCCTATTATTGTTTTTACAACATTTCTGACGTATAAGCTATTAAATCGTAAAGTTAGTCAAAGCATAAAGTGTTATGTAAGTCCGAAAAAACGAACCGCGCGGATAAAGTAACGGGTAACTGAACAGCTAGTAGGTATATATATTTTTTTATCAGCCCATTGTGTCCCACTGCTGGGCAAAGGCCTCCCCCTCCCTCCTCCTTCCACTTGTTGCGATCCTGAGCCAAATTGGATCAGTCTTTGCATAAACGGCCAGGTTATTCGCCTGCCCCTTTTGTTCTGCCCCAGTGGCGTCTTCCATCTACGGGGATCCACTCAGTGCTGATCTTTCACCTTTCAAGTTGCATGCGGACGGTGTGACCAGCCCATTTTAGCTCATATAAATGGATAGCTATGTAGTATATTATGTATAACATCTAAGCAAAAAAATATGCCAGTGTTAAACCGACCGACACAGCAATAAAACATTTGAGGGGCTTCCCCAAATCCGGTATAGGGTATTGTCCTTATATTGAGCTTCCTGCATGATTATAAGTACCTACCAGCTGACCCGCACACGCTTACGTCCGCATTTTGACGTTCATACAAACTTCATCCCCATTTTCAGCCGTTTTAGGGTTGACAGCTCAATGAAACCTATACTAAGTTTTAAGTTGGACTATACTAACTAATTGAAGTAAAACTTCTAATGCTTCCAACAAGGTTGCTTTAAACGTTTAACGCTACCATGGAGGGGGTATGAAAGCACTGTTCTATATCTTTTTCTCTTATAGCCAGACGTTTCGTATATTAAAGAAGTTTTACTTCAGTTACGACTACAAAAAAACGAGTGTGCTTTAGACCACACGTCTAAAGCACACTCGTTTTTTTTTCTGTTCTGCAAATCTGTTCTGAAACCTCTTGCGTCGCAGGCGGACGTTTACCAGCCTTGCCACATCGGTCGTAAATAGTATTTAATAAGTATTTACATTGAATGTTTGTTATACCTGTTGTAATACTGGTAGGGCAGCGTGGACTGGTCGTACGGCAGCGCTTCGCCGTACAGCGCCACGTCAGCGTCACACAGACCCGGGCTGCGGACCTCGCTCTTGACTCCACCACCTGTGAATAACATACCAATAACTACTACATTTTATGGTCAAGTTTAGTAAGTAGCTCTGTGCAGGGCTCTCGTCCGGAGAAGTACTACTAGCAAGCCTATTTCTGCCGCCAAGCAGTGATGTCCGCATTGCTGTGTTCCAGTTTGAAAGGCGTGGGTGCCGCCAGTGACATTACAGGACATCTTGTCGTTTCGTATGGATCTGTAGATCATACGAAATCTCAGATTCTGAGTTTTTTTCGTTTTCCGGATTCCGAATTTCCACAGGGGCTCTAGGGGATCTGGGGGCACTTATCGTATCTCCATACAAAAAATACGTGAATCCGCCTGCTGAGTATTAGTATTAAAATCGTCAGTGTGGATCAATTCATCGAATTTGAAGTTTTTAAGCTATAGGTTTATAAGCGGCTGATAAGTGGGTAAAGATACCATAATTGGGGTTTTGAAAAAAAAAATTTTTTTTATGTACCTATTCTAATACATTATTATTAATAATATGGATATTTAATGCAAAAAACTTAAAAATAATAAACGATTAAAAATTGATAAAATTTAGAAAAAATCACGTGACTATAAACGCGCCATGATTGATCACCAATTAGTTGTTGTCACATAGTGACGTCATAATGTTATAGCTATCTAATAACTGTGCACGGCTATTGCAATGAGTGAAAACCGCTCGGGTTTGTTCGGGAGCTGTCGGCGTGTTTTCGCTTCTGGATTCAAAAATTATTTTTACTTTGAAATAACTTTTGAATTATTGCGAAAAAAAAAAATAAAAAAAAATTGTTTTGTTATAAAACATAATATATAAATCTTTCCATTTACCTACCGAAAAAAAAAAATTCGAAACCCCAATTAATTTCTCTGAGTATAAGTAACTAGTACCTGCGCTATCTTCATTCATCAACCAAGCGCCAGCGGACAGTCCTGGCGTCAGCGGCAGCGGCAGTCCGCTCTGACATCCGCTCGACAGCGCACAGTCCACTTCCTGCAGGCTGTCAGTGAGCCTGTCGACCTGACAGCTTGTCGGAGTGGACTGGAAGATGGTGGACGCTCCGGAGACTAGCAGCGCGGGGAGGGCCACATCCTGGAGGAGGGAGGGGGGGGAGTTGGAGGTTGATTCTGACTCGCACGGACTTGGGTTGATCTCGCTTGACAATCTGTGGACGAGAAACATCAGTTTACTATCTTTTTCATTCAGTACTTATACCTTTCAGTTCACACAGTCGCTGTAGCCGAAATCGGCCAGGACACATCACCCTACATCTATACTATGATAAAACTGTATAGGTCGAAACGTCTGTAGGTGCGTTAAAGGTATTTCCTGAAATCTTGCTAATAGAACTTAAAAAAGGTATTAGTCGCGCGCGTTTTGCTAGTACTTATAAAGTTTCATACAAGAGCTGCGGGCAGGACATCATCAAAACAAAAACAAATATAGTTCAACTTAATTGCATCAATATATCAGTCGTCACAAAATGACCAAACATCCAGATTGCGCTAATTAAACCCATGTTTTTCAAATAAAAAGACAGTGTTTGTCTAAATTAGTGCGATAAAATCATCCGGCCATATCGAATCGGCCAGATGCTTCTCCCTCTATCATACTCTGAGACCAGATGCCTCTCCCTCCCTCTATCATACTGTGACACGTGTTTTATTAAATTAGCTTGTTATCGGCCAGTGTTTGCCGCCTTTTATCGATTCCCGCGCTGTCATCTGTCATCTGATGATAGATTAATGACATTGACATAACTCAGTAATTATTTTTAACAATTTATTTTTGACAGTGACTAAGTTAATTATACCGATGTGGTTAGCAAATAAATATGAATATTTTAGTAGTAGTAGAGCTCTTAGTGAAGGGCTCGTCCGGGGAAGTACTACCACCATGCCTATTTCTGCCGCCAATAAGCAGCTTGCTGTGTTCCGGTTTGAAGGGTGTGGGTGCCGGTGTAATTACAGGCACATGAGGCCTGTATGCCTCAGGTTGATGGACGCAGAGCAGTGTATTGTAAGGCCCGTTCCTAACTAACATGACCTACAAGGCAATACTTTGTTATAGGCTATGGTAACCACTTAACATCAGGTGGGCCATATGCTTGATCCATCAGCAAAATGTATAAAAAAAGTTAAATAATCCAGCGAACGGCTTAGAGTGAATACGTGTGAATTGGTTTGGGGCTACATAATTGATACCAAAAAGCTAATAATGAAAACATGCAATTACTTTACAGTTTATACCCCAGGCATATCTCCTTATATCGCCTATGAATTAATCTATACCAATTATAAGTAATTTTGTCCTGACTGACTAAGTGACTGATTGGGTTATGGATAAGGCACATGCAGCCTAAACCACTGGCCGTAGAGACTTGAAATTATCAGAGTTTATTCGTCTTGATGCGTAGAGGTGTACTAAGAAAGGAATTCCCTAAATTCAACCTTTAAACGTGTACAGCGGGGGTTGAGGTTTGTATGAAAATAGTTTCACGCGGACGAAGTAGTTTGACTTAGGTGTTGGAATATAGAACCTATTTGTGTAAACGTAAACCACAATAGTACCGTTTGACTGATGGAAAAAAAGTAAGAGTGCTTTATACAGTATTATGGTATCGAACAGATCTCTGGGTTTCTGAAATAAATGAATACCTTGCTTGTCTCATCAGCAAGTATCTAGCATAAAAAAAAAAACAAAAAATAAACGAGTGTGCTTTAGACCACACGACTGAAATAAAACTCCTTTAATATACGAAACGTAACTGGCTATGAGAGAAAGAGAGAAAGAACAGCGCTTTCATACCCCCTCCATGGTAGTGTTAAACGTTTAACGCAACCTTGTTGGTAGTTGCATTAGAAGTATTACTTTAAAATATTTTAAAAACTAAAAAACTACTGCGTGGGGCCAAATTGGTCCCTGTCTCGGCATAAATGCAGCACCAATCTTTTTTTTTCTTTTTTTTTTTTCAATCTTGCTCTATTCTATACTCGTGATAGAGAGTGGTCACAGATGATGTATTTCTGTTGCCGCTATAACAACAAATACAAAAAAATAGAACAAAATAAATATTTAAGGGGGCTCTCATACAAAAAACTTGTTTTTTTTGCCGTTTTTACTATAGATTTTACGAAACCCTTCGTGCGCGAGCCCTACTCGCACTTGTCCGGTTTTTTAGAGTAAACCTGCAGATGAGAATAGGAACATTGATATTACTTATACCTATAACATCTTCATAACTACAAAGGCAATATTCAATAAAATATATTTATTTAAAAAATGGGCGTTTTATTTTTCAAGGACTGCCAACAAAAATGTCACGAAAATTATTCATTACAAAAAAATACCAAATTACATAAATCATAAAAAATATGGAACATAGCTTATAAGTTTCAAACCCAGTCTTTTAAATAAAATTATAAATCTAATCTTTTAAATATTCATATTATCTTAAAATATTATGATTATCATATTGATAAAATTAAAGCGTACAATATTTATAAATTATGCAAATTAACTGATTATGACAGAGTTTTGAGTTAACACCTGTTTTTGCTACTAGATAATCGTAATATTTATTAATAATTTATTAATTTAGCGAGTGACAGTTTCTAAGGAATAAAATAAATAGATAGGTAGTGTTTTTTTTTAATAAATTGTTTATAATTTTGTCAACTACTAACTGACCCGTGCCCACTTCGCGATAAACGTCGTATTATCTGTCAAATATAAAAGAATATTTAAATCAAAAGCACTAAGGACCCCTTTAAGGAGGAAGGAGGCCTTTGTACATGTCTTTTGTAATCACTGTTTTGTAAATATTTCTGTGTACAATAAAGAATTTAAGAATTTAAGAATTTAAGGAGTATTGATCTAATATTAATATCTATACCAATTATAAGAACCTTAGTCCTGACTGAAAGAAAATTCTTCATCAACATCATCTATATTTGATACCAGAAGATACGCGTCTTTGTCCACCTGAAGTTATTTTAATACAAACTTCAACCCTCGCTGTACCTGTTTAGGGGTTGAATTTCGGGAATTCCTTTCTTAATACACCTCTACGCACCAAGACGAATATACCCTAAAAATTTCAAGCCTCTACGACCAGTGGTTTAAGCTGTGCGTTGTCTATATCCCAGTCAGTCAGTCAGTCAGGACAAATATTCTTATAAGTGATATAGATAGATTTACACCCAAATGAAGTAGGTATGAATATTATGAATAAATTTATATTATATAATATGTCATATAACTGATATGTCATGTAAAATCAAAGATGTTCAAAAAAAACTTTTACTTTTAATAAGACTTAACAAAAATATGCATATGTCGTTTAAAATTATACAATCAACTAGCGGCCGCTTGCAGCTTCGCCTGCGTAGCAGTTTTTCCCCGTTCCCGTTATTTTTTCGGGATAAAAGTAGCCTAATATGTTAATCCAGGTTACAATCTGAATCTATTCCAAATTTCATCCAAATCGGTCCACTGGTTAGAGCGTGAAAGAGTAACAAACATCCATCTATCCATCCATACTTACAAACTTTGGCGTTTATAATATTAGTAGGATAGAATTTAATTCAAGATTAACAAACAAACAGCATTAATAGCGTTTCATGTAGCGATTTTGGTATAAAAAATAATGTTTCTAATTTATAGTTTAAAAGACTCATTTGGAATCGCATTGACGCAGTTCTGTGTTTAGTGACTAACAAATTATGTAAAAACTTATTTAATTATTGGAGAAACAGCAGGGGTTCCTTACTGATACGGGTTGGAATTTGACTCGTGTTAAGATTTTGGGATGACGATAAAAGTACGGTTACTTACAGGTTTGGTATGAGTGTTTGGGACATTATACTGACACTTTTATTTGTTAATAAAGTATAAAATAGGTGGAACACTGACTAATAATATAAAAAGCCTGACACGACTTTTTTCATTGGTAATACTTTTTTTCTTCATAATGTCATATGTCCGTTTTCGACAGATAAATTCAAAAATGTCAAGTGGATAAATAAATAGTTTTGTCGAGTCAGTAAAAAAATTGTCAACTGTTATTGGTATTGAAGAAAAATATGGTGTTTCTTTTCAAAACTAAGGGAAACATTTTCGTTCAAATCAGGATGCCAGAATACGACATTTTTATTTCAACACACGCTTAGCACATGCGATTTAAAGTAATGATGGTCAAAATACCACCATTACTTGAAACCATTACAAATCAGAACTAAAAACAACGCAGATCATGTTCGTGATAAACGTGCCCTACGATGCACTGCTCTGCATCCATCAACTGGAGGAATACAGGTGTTAAGCATCATGTGCCCTCAAAACGGAATATGCTGCGCTGCTTGGCGGCAGAAATAGGCATGGTGGTAGTACTTCCCCGGACGAGCCCTTCACTAAAAGCTTTACTATTATTTATCAAACACCATTTCAATAAATACATTTTGTTCAGCTACCTACTTAAATAGAACTCTTTCATCTCTTTCTATATTACCTAATCCAAATGATTACCTGTGATTGTGACCAAGGTTTTCAATTTTAAAATGGACTATAATGCCAACCAATTAAATGTATTAATTAATAAATCAATCAAGCTTATAAACACGATTAGGTAGGCGTTATTCGTCCTTTCCTTTGTCTCCCGTCTCCCTACCGTACCGATCTGTGTTTATTTTATATTAGGTACTTGTAGTTCGCGCCTTTTTCAAGTGTCACTTTGCTTTTTGCCGCCACTTTCGTTCAACAACGCTATCGGATATCAAACACGCTCCTTTTAAACTTTTAATGTTGGCAGCATTGTCACTATTTAATTGAAAGCTTTTTTTAATGTTTCGGCGCCTTTTTAAAGTCAGTAGTCGTAATAAAATGGAACAAAGACTTCAAACGTTTAATAGTTTTCGATATGTGACATTGCATATGGCGGGCGTTCGTCAGTTGTGTAGTTTTTATGTTACTGGCGAATTGTTTTTGTAAGAATTTTCATTATCTTGGTACTAAAATGTGTATTTAAAGAAGTTGGCTCGTGAGTATCTGGCTCAGCGCATCAGCATTATCATTAAGCGTAGCAATGCAGCCATTTTGGGGACGCTTCCGATTGATACTAATTTGGGTTAGTTTAGCTATCTCTAGATCGTTTGCAACGGTCTGTAGATAGCTCAACTATAATACTTTAGCAATTATAATACTTGTACAAGTAGCCGTATCTTTTCTTGTAAGTTAATAATTTCAAATGTAAAAAAAAGAAGTCTGTTTTCTTTGGTAATTTTTCTATCAATATACCTTATTGGACTCCTAAAAACAATGTCATGTAGTACCTAGTTAAGCAACCGATGTTAAAATTACATTATTATTCATTGTTATGCTAGTTATTACTCACTCATTGTTATTTACTCAAACTCATTCACTCACTCGTTTTAAGTTTCAGTTTATTTACGACTAGCTCTTCTGTGTCCTCAATGAATGATTTCAAATCAAAATCAAATCAAATCAAATGTTTTTTTATTTTCTCTCAACAAAAGGTTAACTTATTATCTAGGTATAATATATGACGAGAATAGGTAAGGATTTGACTAATTCCAAATTCAAAAATAATGCATCTGACTTACAATTGATGATCACATTGACTGAATGGCAATAGCAAAATTGAACGTTAGTACATCAATATAAGGCATACAGTTGCCTGTAATTTCACCGGCACCTACTATCCTTTAGACTGGAACACAGTAATGTCGCTTGCTTGGCGGTAGAACTAGGCATGGTCCACCATGATGGTGGTAGTACTTCTCCAGACGAGCCCTTCATAAAGAGCCCTACTCTAATCTACCTTTTTTTTATACAACTTGCTGATGGAACAAGCAACCTACCTACCTACTTATTAATGTAGGTAGGTATGGTCGTTTATATACTCCATAGCCTCAATGCAAGCTCTGTGCACGCGTCACTCAAACTCCCGCGCAAATAATAATAAATATTCCGTACCAAAACAATAAGTTCTTATGCCCTCTGACAAGTTCACAATGCGGAGTGTGCCGGTCTTAAGAAAGGACGCTTGTTTGCTTTTTAAAGGGTTCTGTATGTTTATTTTTATCGCAGGATTTATCAGAGATCGAATTTGACTTCCGTTACTAAGTACTTAATGTTTTTGATTTGTTACTTATGTTATGTTGGTTGGTTTTTAAGCGTTGCTATTTAGTTACGTTTAAAAAGAACTTAGATTTGTTTAGTTATTAAAAACTGTCATAGCTGTATTTTTCTTATGTATTATTTGAGTGCAACAAAGAATTTATAATTTAACATCACACACAACATCATCTAGCCCCAAACTAAACAAATCTTATACTATGGGAACCAGATAGATGACGGAATACCTACTTTTTGAAGTAATACTTCTTATGCGACTTCCAACAAGGTTGCGTTAAACGTTTAACACTACCGTGGAAGGGGTATGAAAGCACTGTTCTTTCTCTTATAGTTACGTTTCGTATATTAAAGAAGTTTTACTTCAGTCGCACACTCGTTTTTTTTGCAAGTCCGTATTTAGCATACAATATAGCACACAGGCAGAGAACAAACATCTATGTTCATCACATAAATCTTGGCTTACGATGGGGATCGAAGCACAAACTACAGCGCAGAAGGCAGATATACTACCAACTGAGCTTAGAGGCTAGAGGAATTAAGAATGCCCTGCCGGGATAAGATGCGCAACGCGAAATATGTCGGGCTTGACACGAGATACTTTTTCAATGAATGGACATTTTAGAAATTTTAGATAAAATACCCACAAATAAGCTAAACATTAGCATTAAGTCTTTATTTGACAGAAAGAGATACATTTTTGGCACTGCCATGTTAGCGCAGGAAGATATAAAGAGAAATTTCTATGCACGAGATAACGAGTAGACAAAATTTTGTCGCGTTGCACATCTTAGCCGGGCTGATAAAATCAAGTGGTTTATGTTTTTCAAAATGTACAGAACCCAAAAACCCTGGCCCATTCGCAACCGTCATTTGGGCTCCACGTGTCAAATGGGCGCGCTCGTTCATTAATTGTGTTTTTTGTTTGACAACTGCCAAAATGTGGGATTTGACGGCATTTTATATGATGAATGGAAGGGTTAATGTTTGTTTCTTTTTAATTGTAATTGGTTTTAGTTGGTTGTTTACTTGTTACAATTTAACTCCAACATGTATGAAATGTTCTTTGTAAGTATTATTATTTATTACTAGCGAAACTCGAAGTTTTTTTATTTGACTTGTTTATGGAACAAGCAGATGGGCCACCTGATGTTAAGTGGTTACCATTACCTATAACAGAGAGAGATTGCCTTGCAGGTTACGCTCATTATAAACGTGCCCTTACGATGCACTATCAGAAAAACATAAAAACTTTTCTAAGCCTCTCCCTAATTTTTTTGAAAATATAATATAGCCTATCTTACCCGGGGATAGTGTAGCTTCCCAACAGTGAAAGAATGTTTCAAATCGGTCCAGTAGTTTCGGAGCCTATTCAATGCAAACAAACAATCAAATCTTTCCTCTACAATATGTATTTTTTGTTTTAAGAAATTATTTTGTATCTATGCATAGATTAAGTAGGTTTATTCTTCAACACGCTCTACGCTTTTTGTATATTTACACTACTCACTGCATAGGTATTAACAGGATACAACAAAAAACAGCAAGACTCATAACCGAATTTGAAACCAAGAATCCGGCCTGTCAAATCTTAAAAAACGTGTAACGGAACGGAATCGCGTTAAAAAACTGATTTATATCACTCAAACATTTGAAAATAGAAAACGATTTAAAAATAAAAGAATTTTGTGTTAACCAATTAACCCTGCTTAAAACGGAACGTGCCTAATGGTTAGTGATCATTATTTTTAATTTTTTTAACCTTTACTGGTTACTATACAAATAATATTAATGATTTGTGTCTGCTATTTTATATTATAGTGATTTTAAAGTAGGTTAATATATGAACGCAGATATATAAATAAAGTTTTAATGTACAAATTAAAACTTAGTTATACTTTTTGTAGTTTAGATATAGGTATATTATTCCAAAAACTTTTATTATCAAACTAGCTGCCGCTCGCAGCATCGCCCTCGTGGCAGTTTTTTTCCCGTTCCCGTTATTGTTTCGGGATAAAAAGTAGCCTATATGTTAATCCAAGTTATAACCTATGTTAATTCCAAATTTCATCCAAATTGGTTAGAGCCTGAAAAAGTAACAAACATCAATCCATCCATCTATCTATTCTTACTAACTTTCGCGTTTATAATATTAGTAGGATTTAAGTTTTGATTGTGTCTATCTCCAAATGTTTTTTCCAAAACGCACATTTCAGACAGGCTCAATTTTTACAATCAAACTTTTGTTTCCATCTCAGTACCAAAAAATACGAGGATTAGTAACAAACTATGTATTATTCATCGGTTACGGAGATGAGCGAAAACAAACATACACACTTAATTAAAAGAAACGAATGACGCTACCCATTAATATTTGACCCGAAACATTCAGAATGAAGTATTTTAAGAATGCCACAAACCTGCGTTGAGTGAATGTGTTGGAATACCAATCATTCATTCGTTTTTGCAGTGTTCGTGTTCGGAATTTGAAATATTTTGTACGGTTATTTGAAAAGTAAAAAACACACTCCCTATTTAAATTAAAGTCATCATCATGAACAGCCTGTAGAAGTCCATCCCTGGACATAGAACCTATACGTTTCCAAGAAGAACGGAATTGAGTCTTTTCCATCCATTGACTTCTCGCGATTTTAGCATTGTCATCGGTCTTATTCCTTCGTCTTCCAGTTCGTTGTCGCCATTCGAGAACTTATATTCCACAGCGGTTATCAGTTTTAGGAGTTATATAGCCTGCCCTTACCACTTAAGTAATAATTTATTACTAATAAATGTAATCAAAATAAATTGTCACAGTTTATTAATAAATGACTAACTTTGAACCATATTGTAATCAGAGCGATCCCGTCTTCTGATCTTAAGGTCGTGGGTTCAATCCTGTCGTACTTCAATGGATTTTTCTAATCGCAATCTTGTATTGCCAAACGGTGAAGCAAAACATCGAGGAAACCAGTTAGTATTCTTGCAGCAGCGATGGGCTTAGGAACCTGTCACGTATGGAATACTGACCACTGCAAAATATGGGTATGTACCAAATGTAATATTTGGACGTACCTCAACTACCCCTTTAGATATCCTCGAAGAATCTCAAGAAGGTCCTAAAAATATCGGAGGATGTTTACCGTGCTTAGGGATTAACGGCGTGAAGCTATATATTTTTTTTAAATAAACTACTAAACCCTAAATAGTTTCTAACGTTCAAAGATTCCCATTAAACCATTCCAAGAAATGAATGAAAGCGCAGAAATCGTTTAACATCTGAAATTGGGCGCAAATTGTCACGTAACATAAAACCTATTGTCAGGCCGCAGAGTGAAGCATAGTACTGCCTTTGATGGCAGCGTGATAATACGCATCTGAAGAGGGGCGTGGTTGTACATTCAATGATTATCTAAATCCGTATTTAGGACATTCTCCAGAGTGACAATCGGGAATGTCTCTACCATCATAAATATCTACTAGCGGCCGCTCGCAGCTACGCCTGCGTGGCAGATTTTCCCGTTCCCGTTATTTTTTCGGAATAAAATCATAGTAGCTTTATGCATGCAAAGTCTCAGCCCGATCGGTTTAAAATTGACAAAGTTTCGTAGAAACTTTCATTCCCTATTTTATCCTCTTGGGGGTAGAGTTAACCAAAATCCTTTCTTAGCGGATGCCTACGTCATAACATCTACCTGCATGCCAAATTTCAGCCCGATCCGTCCAGTGGTCCAGACTGTGCGTTGATAGATCACTATGTCAGTCAGTCAGTTCGTCACCTTTGAGTTATACCTATATATCTAGATATAGTAATGCTGGACAATCCACACAGCATCATCTAGCCCCAAACTAAGCAGAGCTTGTGTTATGGGTACTAGATGACTTATATTTTATACAATTTGCTGATGGAACAAGCATATGGCCCAGCTGATGTTAAGTGGATACCATCGCCTATAACAAAGCATCGTTCATTAGGAACGTAACCTACAATACACTGCTCTGCGTCCATACAGGCATACAGGTGTTAAGCCTCATGTGCCTGTAATTTCACCGGCAACCACACCCTTCAAACCGGAACACAGTAAGCTGCTTAGTGGCAGAAATAGGTATGGTGGTAGTACTTTCCCGGACGAGCCCTTCACTAAGAGCTACTACTACTAACAAACTTCGACGACCGATGTGGCGCGGCGGGCGAATGTCCGCCTGCGACGCAGAGGTTGCGGGTTCGATTCCCGCCTTGGGATAAATGTTTGTACGATCTGCAAATATTTATTCCGGGTGTTCTGGGTATTTACTATGTATAATAAAAAATATCTATGTATGTAATATAGTATTGTATTAAGTATATAAGTCATCTAGTACCCATAACACAAGCTCTGCTTAGCTTGGGGCTAGATGATGCTGTGTGGATTGTCCAGCATTATTATTTCTATAGTTTTACAATAACAAATGACTCTAAAAAGATCTACTTACATTGTAGTGTCAAAATACACAGTATTTGGTCCTTTCACTGTCGTGTGCGGACAATACAAGATAGGATTAAGCCCTTGAATGTACACAATAGAACCCTGCAGTTTATTGAGTGGAAATGTCGAGTGTTCTGATTTTGAGTTCCAATGAACACTTGCGCATTGAGTAGGTAAGTTGAATAACATTTTAGTAATGGTTCTATAGTGATAGGAATTTATTATCATACTATCTGGTGCCCGCGACGTTCGTCTACGCAGAAATACTTCAAGTAGCTTACAGAAAGGGTAAAACGGAACATTATTACTAAGACTCCGCTGTCTGTCTGTCTGTTACCAGCCCGGCTAAGACGTGCAACGCGACATTTTATCTACTCAGCATCATCTAGTCCCAAGCTAAGCAGAGCTTGTGTTATGGGTACTAGATGACTGATTTACTTAATACAATACACTTCATACATAGATATTTTTATTATACATAGAAAATACCCAGAACACCCGGAATAAATATTTGCAGATCGTACAAACATTTATCCCAAGGCGGAAATCGAGCCCGCCACCTCCTGCGTCACAGGCGGACATTGGCCCCCCTGGTAGCCTTTGAATATTAGTCCGCTCTACTAATTACAAAATCTTTTAGGTATATTATATGTATTAGCACCAAAACTTGTATCTAGACTATGTTAAGCCTACTTACATAATAAGACAATAAACATACTGAATACAAATTTTCTCTGATCAGGGGCCTAGCATGAATATGTTTGACATTTGTGTAAGTATATCGTTTACATATGAATTATCATTGTGTAACTCAAAACGACGACCGATGTGGCGCGGCAAGCGATTGTCCGCGAGGTTGCGGATTCGATTCCCGCCTCGCGATAAATCTTTGTACGATCTGCAAATATTTATTCCGGGTGTTCTGGGTATTTTCTAAGTAGGTATAATAAAAAATATCTATATACGTAATGTATTGTATTAAGTATATCAGTCATCTAGTACTCATAACCCAAGTTCAGCTTAGCTTGGGGCTAGATAATGCTGTGTGGATTGTCCAGCATTATTATTATTATTACAAAACGACAATACGATTTCGTTTATCGTTTTCAAGAGATCGATAGATAGAACAGAAGTTTTTGGTACGATACGTTAAAGTGGCTTGTCGAATTATTTCGCCCTTTGTGTGATGGAAAGGACCTGACGGGAAAAGACGAAAAAGTCGACCAATGAAACGATGGAGTGATAACATCGTAGCTACAGCAGGAAAGGAGTGGATAGAACGAGCTAACGACAGGGAAAACTGGATCAAACTGGAGGAGGCTTATTCCCATAGGTTCTTATTTGCAGAAACGGGGTAAAAAAATGACTAAATACAAAACAAATAATAAACTGTTTAAAATAAATGTAAAAAGTGATTAATATTTCCATCTTTTTACACGTCCAGGATGACTGGTAGACAATGTTATTAGCATTAAGTCCTCCTAGCACATTATTGTTCTGTGCGGAAGTTTTTGAATAAATAAATAAATAATATTAAGACACATGTAATACTGAGTTGATGGGAAATAAAAAGGCTTTATCATTATTAATATTATTAAGCCCTTTGTGTTAGCTTTGAAGTATGTTTACAACTGAAGTAGTAGAAGTAGTAGTATTAGTAGTAGTAGTAAGGTAATGTTAGTTTACTTACCGTTCCGAAACATCAGTCCCCGTGTCCGTTCTAGGCTTTTTTGCCTGTAACAAGAAAATTAAGTTTTCAAGTCGTCATAAAAAAATTAACTTAGTTTTGTGTAAGATCCTTCACCATAAAACAAGCTTTAGGTAAGTTAAGTGTAACTTGGAAGTAAATAGGTTAATACCGTATTAGTAGGTATCACAGTTAATAAATAACTTTTTTTTAAAAGACTTGCTGATAAAGGGTACCCACCTGATGTTAAGAGGTTACCATCACCATCAAAGCATTGCTGCACAGGTCACGTTTTGTTAGAAACGTGCCTTTCACTAAGAGCTCTACTATTACTTTATGTGAGGTAGTACAACTGTTATAGGCGGATGTCACCACTCAACATCAGGTGGGTTAGATCCTTACGCATTATTTTACGGAATAATAATCGATTTCTTCCACCAAGCACCAATGTTAGCATGCTGTTTCAATTAACACTCAGCTACAAGCTAAGGCACCGGTCAACATCAAGTGAACCATCTACCCTCACTTCTCATTAAGAGGTCAGTGATCTTTACCAATTGCATTTTGCCCGTCACCAAATAAAAATATCAACACGTAATACATGTTTGATAATTTCGAAATTAATTAAACTTACTAACATTCCTGCACGCCTAAATAACTGTAGAAGAAAGATTTCGGATAAAATAAAAGTTATAAATAATAAACAAGTTAAATCAAGATAACAGTAACGACATTAATAAAACTCGGATTTATTTAAGGGCGCCAATGTGTCTCTGTGATATACTGAGGGAGATAATATTTTTGAGACAAGGGAACTGAGACCTTAAGCCTTTGAGATAAGGGCGGTAATTGACAGTTATCCGTGATGCTCGCGTTTGCTAGTCAAGACTGTCAAATTGGTATTTTAGAAGTTAGGTAAGCGTAGTCATTGACATTCATGTTCTGAATTACTGATGGAACAAGAATTACTCACCTGATGTTAAGTGGTAATCACCTATAACTTGCAACAGGATTCCAACAGCTCTTACACAATCACCCCTCTGAGCGAAACTCAAGAACATCAAAACGATGTATGAAATTTAGTTATTATTTTTTATTTTTCTAATTCCTTTTTTCATATAGTTTAAGTTTATTTTCTAGGCATAATATTATTAGTGTTGTCAGTGTAGAAGTTTTATTAGGTAGGTATTTTCTTTATTTTATGCTGTTTCTTTTTATTATTACTTATTGTAAAAGGTTTTTCGATGATCGTGTCCTCACTTGCATCGGCCCCGTCTGAAAACCAGCGCTGCATCAACCTCAGCAAGGTTGATGCAGCATTTATGCTGAGACAGGGACCAATTTGGCCCACTAATTATTATTATGTATTGTAGTTTATAAGTACCTACCTAGATGTTTTAATTTTAATTCACTTTTACTTTTGTTTATTTGTATTTTCTTTTAGGGCCAAATAAATGAATTTTCTTTCTTTCTTTCTAAGCATTAAATTGCAGATCACGTTTGTAAGGAACGTGTCCGATACACTATTGAAACCGAAACGCAGCAAGCTGCTTGGCGACAGAAATGGTTATTATGGTAGTGAAATTATAATATACAGCAACAGTTTTTCGTATTTTTAAATTTTTGTATTTTTTTTTTACCTATTTCACAAGAAGAATCTTACTACCTTGTAGGTAACTACATTGTCGTTCCTTAGCGGATGCCTATACGTCATAACATCTACCTGCATGCCAAATTTCAGCGCGATCCGTCCAGTGGTTAGGGCTGTGCGTTGATAGATCACTATGTCAGTCAGTCAGTCACCTTTGAGTTATATAGATGGTGCAAAACATGAATAAAATTATTTTAATCATGATGCTTGAAATAGAAAAAAAATCCAGTAAAATTATTGAGGACATCTAAAAGCAAACTCTTTTGTTTTGAAACGTCAAAATGCACCCAACAAATTGCGGTTCGAAATTCAAACAATAAAATTTACCGAAGCGTTCAAATGAATCAGAATTAAAATTGACATTTCACGCGATGATTCAAAAATGTTAAAATTAATATCACACCAATATCTCGTGATCAACATGACTCCATGATAAATCCAAAGGTTTATTTACGAAGTAACTTATTTAATCTGTGGCCTATATCCCTTAGGGTTGCCAGTGGTGAAAGTCGGGCAACGAGGAATAATTTCTGATTTTTATTTTGAAGAATTAGAAATATTCAATTTTTCTAGAATTTTCTTTTGCGTTCGTTCGAATTAACAAAAAAAAGCAATAAGCAAAACCACAGTAAGAATAAAAATTACTAGTTTATTTACTAGAAAATGTTACTGAATATGGAAAATACGTTCTGAGGTTTAACTTTGCAAGAACGGTTATAAAATACTTTACTTTAGTAAATGTTTACTTGGAAGTATTTTAACATTCAAAAAAATTACTATCATCCAAACCTTTAAAACCACACCAGTTTTGTACTAAGTGTTTGTTTTAATTCTATATCTTAGATTTATTTTGCTTAGTAGAATTTGTTCCGCATAAATACATAATAACAGATAAGAAAAAAAAATGAGTGTGCTTTAGACCACATGACTGAAGTAAAACTTCTTTAATATACGAAACGTAACTGGCTATGAGAGAAAGAGAGAAAAGACAGTGCTTTCATACCTCTTCCATGGTAGTGTTAAACGTTTAACGCAACATTGTTGGAAGTCGCATAAGAAGTATTACTTCAAAAATTGGTCGGAGCTATCAGACTCATCCGAGCTTCCAGAGCCAGATAAACGCTATAGAAGAATCCGGCTAAAACCTGGCAACACTACCCCAGGACGGGTGAGACGGGTACAGGCCATAAATAAAATGTGAGATAAAACAATAAACGAATTACGTTTAAATAAAGAAGCGTTTTGTCCCGATGCTTGTTTAGATTACAGGGTGTTTGTAAATTAATCGATTAAATGTAAATTAGCTTTTATCTGCACTTGCTGTATCATTTGAATGGTTCGACTTTTACCAGTTTTTTTGTGAATATTTTTACATAACTACATCGAATGTTTATTTACAGTGCAGAAAGCAGAGCTTCTACTAACTGAGATATGAAGCCAGCCAATTTTTTTAAGATTAGAACCTACTTCTTTGTATTTTTCGTGTCTTAAATGTTCTTAAACATAACTTATTAAATTAAAAAAAAAAATATGGAATATATCTCGTAGAACTTCGTAGCGTTCTCGTAGCATATTAATTAAATATCTAAGGACTCAATTAATTCTGATGTCATGCCTAATAAATCATACATCAACTAACTTGAGGACACCGGATTAATATAAACCTTTTACCTATCATTGAATTAATTGTTATAGGAAACTGCTTAGCATAAGATTGTTTTATTACTTTTTCATGTTGACGACCGATGTGGCGCGGCGGGCGAATGTCCGCCTGCATCGCAGAGGTTGCAGGTTCCATTCCCGCGTTGGGATAAATATTTGTACGATCTGCAAATATTTATTCCGGGTATTCTGGGTATTGTCTACGCATAATAAAAAAAATATGTATGCATGTAATGTATTGTATTTAAGTATATCAGTCATCTAGTACCCATAACACAAGCTCTGCTTAGCTTGGAGCTAGATGATGCGGTGTGGATTGTCCAGCATTATTATTATTATTATTTTTTAGGAGTGCTTAAGTACTCGTGACCTGCATTTATGAAGCGACCTGTATATCCAAAGTACAGGCGCGTTGTCGACGGTAAAAACGTATAAATTAGACGCACACTATCTGGAGATCGGCCTCACACCTCGACTGGAATGCGAGATGTAGGTATTTCCTCACGACGTCTGCTTTCCTGGTACTTGTGGGTTGATCGTTGCAGTAATTATGGGACATTTTCCAGTACAATGGTGGGTATAAACCATCTTTATGGAAAACTAGCGGTCGCTCGCAGCTTCGCCCGCTTGGCAGTTTTTTTGTTATTTTTTCGGGATAAAAAATAACCATTTAATCCAAGTTATAATCTATGTTTATTCCAAATTTCATCCGAATCGGTTGACTGGTTAGAGCGTGAAAGAATAACAAACATCCATCCATCCATCCAAACTTTCAAATTTTCGCGTTTATAATATTAGTAGGATATGTTTACGTTTGATAACGCGAAACACAAAGTTCAAGACAAGAAGTCTTCCATATCTTATCGGACTCTGATATAACTAATCTTCATCACAGTCAAAGCTAAAGAAAATACTGCATCTGATTGAGATAACGGCAGAAATCAGTTTCTTAATTCTTGATTAAGACTTAAAACCTTAATAAAAACGAAAAAAAACGTGTTCCTCAAATAGGTTCACAGTTTTATTTGTATAGTGAAAACTACCTATTTATAGTTTGATAGTGTTATGATGATTATATCTTATGCATCATTAAAAAGTATTATAGCTTCTAACCGCAAATGCAAATTAAATGAGGTGCAAAAACGCATAGCGCGTTTATGTCTTTTATTACGTCCAAAGAGATGGTAACAAAACAGTTTTAGTAGTAGTAGAGCTCTTAATGAAGGGCTCGTCCGGGGCAGTACTACCACCATGCCTATTCCTGCCGCCACCAGCTTGCTGTGTTCCGGTTTGAAGGGTGTAGGTGCCGGTGTAATTATACGCACGAGGCTTAACACCTGTATGCCTCAGGTTGATGGACGCTGAATAATGCGTCGTAGGTGACGTTCCTAACGAGCGTGACCTACTAGGCAATGCTTTGTTATAGGTGATGGTAACCACTTAACACCAGGTGGGCCATCTGCTTGTTCCATCAGCAAGTTGTATAAAAAAAAGTTTTATTAAAAAAACATTTAGACGACCGATGTGGCGCGGCGGGCGAATGTCCGCCTGCGACGCAGAGGTTGCGGGTTCGATTTCCGCCTTGGGATAAATGTTTGTACGATCTGCAAATATTTATTCCGGGTGTTCTGGGTGTTTCTATGTATAATAAAAATTATCTATATATGTAATGTATTGTATTATGTATATCAGTCATCTAGTACCCATAACACAAGCTCTGCTTAGCTTGGGGCTAGATGATGCTGTGTGTATTGTCCAGCATTATTATTATTATTATTATTATTTATCCTCCTTGTTCGATTTATACACGTTCATTTGTTTTTTAAAAACGGAACTCAAAATCGGAACCATAAACTTTTTAAATGAATGACCGTCACAGCTGTCATCTGGACAGTAGTGAACTTTTATTATAACAATCACAAAAGAACCAAAGGATTCGTTTTCTGTCATCTTTGGAAACAACATTGTATTACCATTTTAATTGTTTTTCCAGTGTTATTTTAAGTTCTGATGAGTAATATTGGTGGTATTTTAGCAATCATTACTTGAGGTCTTAGCACAAGTGTGAACAATTGAAATGAAAGTGTGTTATGTGGCATCCTGATTTGAACGAAAATGTTTCCCTTTGGTTGTGAAGAAAAACGCCATCTTTTTCTTCAAAACCAATGACAGCCGACTTTACTTTTTTTACCGACTCGACTTGACTAAGAAGTGTTTTATTCAACCCACTTGACATTGGCAAAATTGTCCGAATGAAGGACATATGCCACAAAAAAAAGTACCTACCACCATTGTCTAAATCACAAAAGAACCAGAAATAACTATATTAAAATTTAGTGTTGTCAAATTGAGTGTACTCTTAGCAAATTGAAAATCAGAATCGGGATCATTTCGTGTTTGTAATTCACACTTCGTTTGTACCCAATTTGTCAGTGATCAAGTAACAAAGTACAACAATGGTCACCGAAGATTTCTTACAATCTTGTATCAAGAGATCTCGTACGATAAATCGCGTCGACCTATCAACCCGACTTTTTTTTCGTTTTTATTCGTGTTATCTCTGGGTGGTTTTATGTTTTCGACGGTTTTTGTTTTTTTTTACATTCTTCGGTTGGTATTTATGCGTGAACAATTGGGTAAATGTCTTTTTAGGTTTAGAAAGGTAGAAAGTTAGTTCACTTTATGAATCAATCTATGCTAGTTTGGGGCTAAATGATGTTGTGTAAAAATGTCCTGAAATATTTGTTTAGGTATTTAATTTATTTTTGACTTTGAATCATTTTTATTATTTATTTAACATTTTATTGCACAATTTATAAAAAATAAGTGTACAAAAGGCGGGCTTAATGCTATGAGCATTTTCTACCTACTCTATAATCTCATATCTCTTTAACAGTTTTCGGTAGCTAACAATATAAATAGCTTAGGTTTAAAAAAAAACTACCTAATGTTGAGTCAATGCCTACTAGATGTTGAGTGGGTCTATAAAAACTACACTACTAGTGGTATTACATTGCGTCCGTTACTTTGAGACTAAAGGTGTTAAGTTTCATGTCTGTATTTGCATCCGACACTTGTTTACCCTTCAAATTAGAACAGCAATGCTCGCATCACGGCTTAGGTAGAGAAATAGGTATAATAATAAATAATGCTGGACATTCCACACACCATCATCTAGCCCCAAGCTAAGCAGAGCTTGTGTTATGGGTACTAGATGACTGATATACTTAATACAACTCATTACATACATAGATATTTTTTATTATACATAGAAAATACTCAGAACACCTGAAATAAATATTTGCAGATTGTACAAACATTTACCCCAACTTAACCTCCGACATCGCAGGCGGATATTCGCCCGCCGCGCCACATTGGTCGTCTACTACTACTATAAGCAGCCGCAGCTAAGCCATTCACCCCCAAAGACGTGACACCTTCATCACATAATTAGGCATTGTTCACACCCATTGTACATTCCAAAATGAATTTATCATTGTAAGCCAACACCGGTTATGATAGCCTGGTATCGAGTGCCTAACGACGCACTGTCCCGTAGGTAACCGACACAACAGCGCGTTACGACTTTTTAATGGGCCCCTAAAGATTAACGTATGAATGGGTAACATGAGACTTGACTTGCCAGTGTTGCCAACATAAACAAAACGGTGGTAATGCTAAGGACAATAAAATTTGGATTTGGTCAATTAATTCAGCTTTTGGCGCAGGTTTATGGGTTCTACTGAGCTGTCTGGCAAAATTATTGGGTAAAGTTTGGCAAGAAACACTGTACATGAATGTTATTGAAGTAATACTTCTAATACGATTTCTACCAAGGTTTGCAACAAGCAGATGGCCCACCTGATGTTAAGTGGTTACCATCACCTATAACAAAGCATTGCCTCGCAGGTCACGCCCGCTAGGAACGTCACCGACGATGCACTACTCAGCTTCCATCAACCTGAGGCATACAGGTGTTAAGCCTCATGTGCCTGTAATACATTAAGGTTGCGTTAAACGTTTAACGCTACCATGGAGGGGAAATGAAAACACTGTTCTTTCTCTTTTTCTCTCAGAGCTAGTTACGTTTCGTATATTAAAGAAGTTTTACTTCAGTCGTGTGGTCTAAAGCACACTCGTTTTTTTATCAAAAATGTAAGAATCCCGAACATTAATCATTAAATTTCAATTTATTTCATTAATTATTTTAAGTACTTTCATACGTAATGCACGAAATAAATATGTAAAAATAATGTATACATTATCTACACTTCACTATCTTAAAAGTTTAAGATTTGCTAAGTTGATAAGCTTTTTTTCTTGTATATAAAGAACGTATTATTAAAGCAACTTTATTTGATTCTAATCTTGAAATATAAAGTCTTGCAGTCTCGCCAACGTGACAAAAATAAAATTATTTTTCGTTTTTACAACGGTTTAGGTTTTCTAGTCAACTAAAGCATGCAAAAGCTCTCCAATAATTTATTCATTCCAAATCTACGTGCAAGTGCAAAAAATAGTGTAGTAAGTGTAAAAAATAGCTATAAAATTACCGTGGTGCTTGTCTGCTACATAATAGGGTGCATTTTCTCATATTTTTCTACCTCAGTGAAACTTCAAGATTTGTTTTTTTTTCGTAAGTAAGCTCTTGATAGCATCACTGAGGTCTGACTGCATAAAACTAATGTAAATAGATAAATATTGGTGTACTACACAGTTACTTGGGTTTTCTAACCTTCGGTTCATGATCCAGGCTGCACCGCGGCGAGCCACCTCCACCGAGGTAGCTACACGGCATCAGAGTCACCATCCTATTTCCAAACTTGGCATTCGCACACACCACACGTCAATGTCACTTTGACAGTTTTTTGAGCGGAAAACAGTTTTTGAGCTGTCATGTTTTGCGCTTATCGTTTTGTTTTTGAGCACACTGAGTCTGAGTTATATGATAAAAGTCTTTTGCTAGTTGATATGTCACAATCCATAGTTTTGGGAGAGTACCTTCGGTAAAGAAAAATTATTTTAAAAAAGTAAATTTCATCACCTATAACAACCACTAAAGGTACCGGTCATAATTTTTTTAAGTCAAAATAAAAAAAAAAGCATTTATTCAGTAATATCCGTAAGGATCACCTTGCGTGTCGGTTTGTATAAATTTGATTTACATTATTAGAAATATTTGTGATATCTTGATGAGTTACTTAGAGCAGGTGAAGACTCTTGTTTATTCATTCTACAGCTAGAATATAATAATTATATTGCTAAAAACTTGTCGGAACCGATCATACGCTTCGTCGGTGGCTAGTTATTGAAAGCTTGTTAGTCATCGCTCTACAGCACTAAAAAAAAAACAAAAAAAAACAAAAGAAAAAATCACGCGCGTCCCAGACCACCCACAGTGGTCCGTCAAATTCAAATGTCGAACCAAAAACGTGTTCATCAAGTTGTCAAATTGAGTTTGACATAATTGTGAACGAACCTTTTTTGTAAGTACCCGCTTATTAGTGCATTGTGGCTTCTGACTATGTGTGGTATCGGAGTGTAGATTGATTGATTGATTCAGAATATTTAGGTCACTGTGATCTATGTATAAGGAGATATTTACTATTATTCATTGGTACCTAGCGTTATGGTTCTTATTTACATAACCAGGTATATATACCTAATCGACTAGATAAACCTTTAAATTTATGATTTGTACCATTTTTAAATGGTTTCTAAATAGTCTGGACTTTATCAATACATTATCTACACTAATATTATAAAGAGGAAAGCTTTGTATTTTTGTATTTTTGTATTTTTGTATTTTTGTATTTTTGTATTTTTGTATGTTATGAATAAACTCAAAAAGTACTGGACCGATTTTAATAATTTTTTTTTTCATTAGAAAGCTACATTGTCACTGAGTAACATAGGCTATATTTTATTTTGGAAAAAAATAGCGTTCCGTAAAATATTTGGGGTTTTCAGACACAAGGTGTAAAAAATCAACCAGAAAAGTTACTTATTTTGCGTACGCTGCCTAAACTATAAAAGATAGAACCATCAAATGTTCTACATAATTGTAGATCTTATAAATATCTACAAAAAAGTCAGCGACACACTATACCTATCTATGTCGAGTGAGGCACAACAACCATTTTTTTATTTAAAAATCTTCAATTTTTTTTGGACTACATTTAAACGCATTTATTTTACTCATACTATTAATCCTTATCGAAATAAATTATTTTATCACTAAGTACAGTTTATGTAGATAATTTTTGGTCTTTTAATGATTAGAATTGGACGTTTGGTTTTGAAGTTATGGCGAAATTAAAATATTACGTTTTCTGCTGCACGGCCCGTTGCGAAGTGAGCGTCACCAAGTTGGGAGTGCGCGTGCAGGGGAGTAGTTTAGATCTATGAGTTAGGTACCCGCGCGGCTCCGACGCGAGGTCGGCTCCCTACGCAGGTGTTTTATAAAAAGGACATTAATTCATAATGTAATATAGTTTTATGACAAAATCTATACAAATAAATAAAATTGAAGTGTCTGTTTGTAATATTAAAATAACGCTTTTTACTACATGCATAGGAATGTATATACGATACATATACCAAAATAGCATTTTTTTAAATTTTTGTCTGTCTGTCTGTCTGTTTGTTCCGTGTAATCTCTGGAACGGCTGGACCGATTTCGACGGGACTTTCACTGGCAGATAGCTAATGTAACAAGGAGTAACTTAGGCTACTTTTTATCCCGAAAAAATAACGGGAACTGATATAAACTGCCACGCTGGCGAAACTGCGAACGGCCGCTATTTTATGCCGTATTAACGCCATCTGTTGGTGACATCGAGTACTACTTCAGTTAAGATTTGTAAGTAAACATGTTTACCGCCCAACGAAGTGGGCACCGGTCAGCTAGTTATTTATAAAATGATAAAAAATTAAAGGACCAACTCTGCATCATTTTTTGTGAACAAGAAGCCCCAATGTCCGCTTCAATTAACCATCCGATTCAAAATTCGAATGTCCGATAACGCTTCGTTCCACGCTTCACATTAAAAAGGCTGTATGTAAAATAAAATGAAAATTATGGTTTGTTTGGTTGCCAGTTCGAACTGGCAGGGGGCTGAACAGTAGCGTTGGCTTCGCAGCGTGATATAAACCACGGTGGTCGTAAGGTTATGTAATTAAAAATAATGCTTTTAAGTGTTTTTGGAGGTTTCTCATGAATATAAAAACGGAATTTTAGGCTGTCAATATAATAGATGATTTGAAAAGTGATTTTTACTATGAGTAGGCGTTGTTAACTGATTTTAATTTTAATATTTATTAATCATTAGTTTTGACACTGTACATGTACATGCATATTAGTTCACAGAAATAACAAAATATAGAACCTCTTTGGGTATTACCTAGTAACCTGCTTGTTATAATATTTAGGCTGTTCACGATAAAGTTAGTAGATGATTATGTTTTCTGCCATTTCCAAAACGTACCTACCTATGCAGTCTAAAAACACGTAAAAGTTTAAAGCCTATTTTAGCCGTATTTCTAAGTGCATAAAAGTTTACTTCAATTTATTAGACTACTATACTATATTCAAATTCTTAGACTTGGATACCTATCGTAGTCTTTACACAGAAGTTCAAAGTTATAATTTAATCAAATAAGGACCCTATAAAATATAAGATGCACCGTGTTTGTTTTAACAGTTTATTACTCTAAGATACGGTATAAAATACTGATTTGTGCCCTTTGTGCCTTCTCCACGGGGGCTAAACGCTACCTATGAATAAAATCTCAAACTGGACAAAATACCATAGACTCTATTGACAAAGGTATTAGAGTTCATTATTAAACATGTTTTAAAATATATTGTCAATATCTTGCACCTTATTATGAAAGAGTTAGAAATCATTTTTGAGTATTATTTATAAAATAAATACTTATGGCATTATGATATAATTTTATTGGCCATTATAAAGCCACATGCCAATAGCCTATAGAAAATGAATTAAAATCATCATTTTTATACTGCCCATAATTTCTAAGGTTATTTTTTTCAGATTTTGGTAAACTAGACCAAAATGGTCTAGTTACATTTCTATAATTTTTGACAACCATTGCGTTTATTGCGTTTATTATATATACTTTTAAAAAGTTTATTTAAAAATATTTTGTCAAGAGAAATCTAAGGTCAAAGAATCAAAATAGCGCATCTGCATTTTTTGCAAATTTCTCCGCGGTAAAGTAAAACAAAATACACCTAACCCACATAACGCAGTAACATGCAAACGGGCGACAGTGCGCGTCACTACGCTCGCGTATATCGATTATTTCAATAAGTTTACGATCGAATTAAAATCAATTGCTTGTACTTCGACCGCATCGGAATGGAGGCTCGTTTTGTGCGATTTAGCAAGATTAGAATCGATTTGTATCGATAGTATAATAATAGATAATCGATTAGTAGCGTGCTGGCTATCAAGGTTTAATTATTTTTGAGGTTGGTATAACCTAAGTTTTTTTATTTGGTAGGTTTTTGATATGTATGTATTATGAAAAAAAAACTATACTTAAAAGTAAATACCATAGATCACATCTCACGAAAATCTACCCTTAAAGGCCTTAAAGGCTTTGCAAAGTTGACAGATATATGTATAGTAAAATATGCTTTATAACATCAAACCGATTCTTTCATATTGTAAAAAAACAAGTATTATTTAAAAATACCTACTACTATTTTTTTATTATTAACGTAACTTTTTATCAATAATGAGACGTTGATACTAAATAAATATTCATAATTTTTGTACCACAATCTAAACAAATACTTATGTAGGTACTCAAAATGTTTACATATTAGGTAAACTAACAGTAAAATACCGGAATCTCTGCATTATAATTTCATCGAACCATTCAACCGGTCGACGTGAGGAGTTTGGCATAAATTAATCGATTTAATCGATTCGCATATCGTACGGAAATGGTTTTAAACGAAGGCCGTAAAAATACTTGTGATGCGACAAACATCTATTAATTCTAAGGCGTTAGATTAAAAATGCCGTACATACTCTACACTATGGAAAGTTTTTGTCATCATGATTAAAATTATCGCTTCGTAGAGGTTTAAGTAAGGCTAAAAGTTTACACTATGCTATGTTAGTACTACCTACCTGTAAGTAATACTGCTATATAGGCACATGTAATTTTCTCTAGGTAAAAATTATTTTCAGACATTTCAACCCCCGCTTCACCCCTTTAGAAAATGGATATCAGGAATACATTTTTAGTACACCTCTGCGCACCAAGATAAATATACCCTAAAAATGCCAAGTCTCTGTCCCTGTAAACCGAAACATAGCAGCTAGGTGGCAGAAACAGTCATTATAGTATTTCGGACGAGCCATTTACTAAAAGCTCTAAAACTATTCAGATGTTTGTAATTCAAAATAATTAAAATTCATTCCGCGACCATCACTGACAGGTGTCTACTGAATGGTCTATCACAGCCTAAGAATAATCACAGCAAACCTCGGTCTTAAAACCGGTTCAATTAAATATTTGCGGTCACTCTCTCCGTTTAGATTATAAGCAATCAGTGAACTAACATAACTCATAATCCTACTAATATTATAAACGCGAAAGTTTGTAAGTATGGATGGATGGATCGATGTTTGTTACTCTTTCACGCTCTAACCAGTTTGGACGGACCGATTTGGATGAAATTTGGAATAGTTATAGATTGTAACCTGGATTAACATAATTAGCCTACTATTTTTCTCCCGAAAAAATAACGAGAACGGGAAAAAACTGCTACGCGGCCGCTAGTAACTTATAGTGCAATGTTAATCAGCCAAGGTTCAAATCAGCAGAAATTTAATGTTTTGTTATGACTGGGTCATTTTTTGCTGGAACGCAACAAATTGGCCGTTTTAAACCTGTGTTGTAACTTTGAGAACAATCATTAGTGTCAAAGTCAAAAGTATTTATTTTTTCCTTGGAAACAATTTGGCTTTATTATTATTTTAAATATTATTTTAAGTTATGATGTGCCCTAATAATTTAAGCTACGCCCTTATACCTAATGGACTGATGGCATTGTTAGCAATGAGAGAAGTTGAATGGAAAGTGCTCAAAATAGTTGTTCTTGGAAATGTTTGGGGGAGGCTTATGTCCAGCAGGGGATTTCTACAGGCTGTTTATTGATGATAATTTTAATTAACTATTTTGAATTTAAGGTTTATCCAAAATCTAAATAATATATTATCTATATAACGGTGAAGAAAAACATGGTGAGAAAACCCGTAGTAAGCTCCGCATGTATTGATAATGTTGTCCTGTGGAATGCTAACTAAACTATGAATGGTTTCCCCTGCGTCGCTCCGCCACCGCGTCGCTCATGGATAACTATTGTTATGCTAATTTAAAATTATGCTAATTATTGCCTCGGCGTCGCTAATAGCAAAAGTACACTCAGCCTTTAAAATCAAAATACTTAATCGTTTTAAAATATTTATTTGTCGAATCAAATCACAGTAAATACAGCTATTTGTTACAATCTAACATTACAAAAGAACATAAAATATTTTTACTACCTACAAACTTATAAATAAAATGGCATTCATAAACAAAACAACGTGTAAATATTTAATTTAACTTCTTTCTTATATATTTTTCTCTATATATATTTCTGTAAATAAAGTAACCTAATATAATTCTCAATATTATAATCACAGATAATAATTAAAGCAAGTAGATATTAAATATACATGATATTAAATATATATTAAATATTAATGAAAGATGACATGGATAAGAAAGGAGTGAGTACAGATATGACGGCTGATAGAGGAGAGTGGAAGAAAAGAACATGTTGTGCCGACCCCACATAAAGTGGGATAAGGGCAGGAAGATGATGAGATATTAAATATACAACAATCAAGTCTTACATTGCACAATACTTCATATTATTACTACAATCACATGTACAGGCTAAATACTATCTAAATATTGTCGCAACTAACGTACGTACAATCCACGGAAAACGTGAAATTCAAATTTTGAGACGACTGTACCGATGACCTTGAGGCGAGCGAGCCAAGAAGCGACGCGGTGGCAGAGCGACGCAGGGGAAACCATGAGGAATGAGGGAATGTAGTATAGGTGTAGGCAAGCCTATGTAATCTAAAATTCTGTCGGTACTAGGGCTTGTAAATAGAGTCACAATTTAAAGTAAAAACGCCCCTGACTTTGAATAAATTAGCTACAATATTATAGATTGGTACCTACGTGAGCGAAGCCGACGGCAAAAACTAATCTTATATTCAACATCACCGTACTAGGAGCTTATGATTCCGTAAGTGTTAAATGGTACTTACTTGATGATGTAACTACTACCTTATTTTACAAGCTTAGCTTGCCTAAAAATAGATTTTTTTCGGTTTTTTATGGTTTTTTTACGAGTTGTATCAAGATTTTACTATCTTTGATTGATACGGCCTTCATTTAAATCAGTTTACTCGGTGATAAGTTTATAGGTCTCATTTTAATAGTAACTTCCTGTCATTTCCAGTAGTAAAGTTGTAAAATAAAATAGTAAAGATTTATAACAAGATCCATATCAACCATGTTTAATACAATTTATCGCCAATTATAATTTTATTCATTTGCCATTTACAAAAACCTACCAGGCAACAATGAATGCGCGGATGTGCCGAAATTTGAAAATCGAACGCAGCTGTTGAAGCGTGTCGACGCATCCTATCTCTCTCTCGCCCCGCCTTCCTGTTGACACGCCCCTTCCTTCCAAATTTAAACAATGTACTATCAAAATCTTCGATTATCGCCCCTATTGCGAAAGGATACGCTACGTTTTACGGTATCATAGCGTTTTGTCTGACTGGCAAATTGAGGGTTGGTCTTTTCAAATGAATTTAAATAGACTTCAGCTCGCTCAATTGAGCAAACCATCTGCAATAGTAATTATGGGTTATTATCAAACCGGAATCAAGGCAAGTACCGGAGCAGTCAATGTTACCTGTATTTATATTATGTAGACTAGCAAAAATCCGACTTCGTCCGCGATAAATTATTTCCATAAGTCAAAAAAGTCAGTCATAAACCATTTATTCAGTAATAAGTATCTCAAATTTGTTTGAATTCCGTAATTTAATAATGCTACAGCAAACATTCCTCTTATTTCTCTCTAATCGAAAATCGCCATCGACAAAAAAAATTATAAATCAAGGAACTTGTCTGCCAGTTTTCGACAAAATTGGTTGCAAAATGGGCCTGAAGAGAACAAACTGACGACAAAAGCATTTTTGGCCAATCTCGTAAAGAGACACTTCGGTCATTCGGTCAATTATGTCCATCAGTGGACTAGAGGTTGATGATGCTGATGATAATACCGTTACATGAATTACTATTCTTAGAACAAAGTAATCTAGGTGATGAGTTTGTTAGTACTTTGTGAACACGCTCTAAAATGTCAGGTAATTTGAATACAGTACCCAAATAAGTAGTAGATATGTGTTTCATACAGATTGTAGGGTCGTGTTCTATATTACTCAAATACAAACTCAAGAATATTCTAAGACAATTCTTCATAACAAAGTGTCAAATGCTTGAGTTTCAAGAATTACGCGCTGTTTTAGAATATTCTAGATAAATCTAAGAGGTCACCTCCCACAGAGCTCTTAAATAAGGCACTAGACTTGGTGACAATAATTCAATCCTACCAGGGACTCATAAACTTGAAGGCTATGATCGTAAATTGTGTGAACGCGTCCGCCAATCATGTTCCACGGACTGCATTTTGTAAATCGAATGACAGTAGTTTACTCGTAGATTCAGTTCAAGTAATAAATCTTTCTTCTCTTTCTTTCGTTCTAATTTGTATAATTTTTTTTCCCAACAGAAAAATCCATATCTTTACAGATAGACGACATATTTGCGTAATGCTAATTTTCTCAAACAGTAAAGGAATATCTTGTAATCCCGCTTAGTTAGCTCTGCACGTATTTTTCATGTATTTTTGTGAAATAAATAATAATAAATATTCGTCGAAATTTTTATACATCATCTAGCCCCAAACTAAGCATAGCTTGTACTATTGGAACCAAATGACTGATAAAATACTTATATTTTTTTTAATACAATACAACACTCAGACAGATAACAACCAGTATTTGTCCTCCGTGGGGATCGAATATTTATAAATATCAGAATAAAGCTGAAGTGATTTCAGTCACCCATAACAAAGCTGTGTAAAAATGTCTACAAAATACTTAGTATTAGTTATATTATAGCACAAGCTTGCTTAGTTTGGGGCTAGATGGCGCTATATCAATGCCCAGCAATATTTATTTAATTTTTTTGCAGTCTCAGCCTGTCTTCAGATAGCAAGCTCGCATAACTTTGAAGAGGTGGCTATAAACAATACTGGCAACCTCTGCAGTATTGTCAAAGGCAGCGATGGCGCCAACTTGCGATGTTTAGTAACGCTATTTGAGACGTAACTTAATACCTGCTTAGGTATAAAGGCCTATACACACAAATTTCATGCTTATTTCTGCCGCCAAACAGCTTGTTGTGTCCCGGTTTGTAGGGTGTGGGTGCCGGTGTAATTACAGGCAACATGAGACTTAACTGTTTGCCTCAGGTGGATGGACCTACGAAGCAATACTTTGTTATAGGCGATGGTAACCACTCAACCTCAGATGGGCCATCTGCTTGTTCCACCAACAAGTTGTACTTATAAAAAAATATGACAATAGTATTCTTTTACACAATCTTTTCTTATAGAGCCGGTGTCCTGATGGTAGTGGCCCCGCCTTCTGATTCTAAGATTGTGGGTTCAAATCCGATCCACGGATGGATGTTTCCGTTTGAAAAATTTATGCTCGACCAGTGCTCTTAAACAAGGCAATGCTTTGTTATAGGCTATGGGTAACCATTTAACATCAGGTGGGCCATGTGCTTGTTTCATCAGATAATTGTATAAAAAAAACTATAGGAACCAGATAGCTAACAGAATACTTACATACTTCTTTTTGTAAATACAGATAATATACCCAGACACAAAACAAACATCTAATGTTCATTACACAAATGTAATGTATAATATATTAGTTCATATCACAATTATTTATCGACTACAAAAAATAGTGTTATTTGTATAGTATTATTATCGTCTTATATTACTTCCAAAGTATTCTATACAAAGTTGCAAGCTAATCAAAATACACACATACACCTAATGTTTGGTATGAACATTACAAATGGCTACACTACAAATTCAACAAGAATTTTATTCTTTACCCAGTTACAGGGAATAATAAAGGGCTTTATAAACCAGGAATATCTTGGAAATATTAGTGTCCTTTACATTTCATTATATTATTGTATGTATATTCAATAATTTTCGTCATACTGTCTGTTCAAAATCTTTTTTTTTATTATATACTAGCGGCCGCTCGCAGCTTCGCCCGCGTGGCAGTTTTTTTTCCCGTTCCCGTTATTTTTTCGGGATAAAAAGTAGCCTATATGTTAATCCAAGTTATAATCTATGTTTATTCCAAATTTCATCCAAATTAGTCTACTTGTTAGAGCGTGAAAGAGTAACAAACATCCATCCATCCATCCATCATCCATCCATACTTACAAACTTTCGCGTTTATAATATTAGTAGGATGGAACAGTCAGATGGCCCACCGTGCTGTACAATGCACTGCTCTGCGTCCATCAGCTTGAGGCATACAGATTTAGCATCATGTGCCTTAATTCTAGGCTTGCTCGCGTGGAACTGGCGCTTAGATTCACCTAGAATTATGACGTTTCAAGATGATCCCTGCGGATATTACTGAATAAATGCTTTTTTACTTTGACTTTGAATTTCACCGGCATCTACACCCTTCAAACCGGAACACACTAAGATGCTTGGCGGCAGAAATAGGTATTGTTGCAGTACTTTCTCGAACCTAATGGTCTAGTTGTTATAATAAAAATATATTTGTTATAGGTAGAAAAAGTAATGATAAAATATGTAGATATAAGATAGATAGATTAAATATTAGATGTAAAATATTTGTATATACTAAATTACTTCCGTTATTAAATAAATCATTTTATATAAAAAAAAAAAAAAAAAGTTGTTATATGTATTCTTAGTATGTATTTACAAAAAAGTATATAAGTATTCTATCAAAACATCTGGTTCCCATAATACAAGCTCTGCTTAGTTGGGGCTAGATAAAATAAAATAAATAAATAATGCTGGACAATCCACACAGCATCATCTAGCCCCAAGCTAAGCAGAGCTTGTGTTATGGGTACTAGATGACTGATATACTTAATACAATACTATATTACATGCATCGATATTTTTTTATTATACATAGAAAATACCCAGAACACCCGGAATAAATATTTGCAGATCGTACAAACATTTATCCCAAGGCGGGAATCGAACCCGCAACCTTCTGCGTCGCAGGCGGACAATCGCCCGCCGCGCCACATCGGTCGTCAATGATGTGTAAAAATGTTTACGAATAATTATTTATTATCTAAGTCTAAGAACTTTTCAACAAGACTGTACTCTTGATAAAACGATACCACATTCTTTGCTCCTGGTACCTAACACTAGGCGACCTGCATGTTCTGTTTACACTACCGTATCGGTCTAACGCCTCAGCTTTATGCTCCCCCGGTGGTCGCAATTTGGTGATGTCATGATTTTATAACATAAACACAAGTACCTACCAACCAACTTTGAGAGTACGATTAATAAATGCTTAGTAGTTTGGGGAAGTACTACTACCATACCCATTGCTGCCGCCAAGCAGTGTGGGTGCCGGTGAAATTACAAGCATGAGTCAACATCTTGCATGCCTCAGGTTGATGGACGCAAAGCAGTGCATTGTACGGTACATTCCTAAAGAACGACCTACGGTAAAATCTTTGTTATAATGGTAATTTTTCACTACTTTTTCATCGAAATGTTCTTTATCTACCAGTCCTACCCGTCCATTGCTGGTATCTTATCAGTAAACACGCTTCTTATCCAAAACTACTACAAAAAGTACCAACTCACTACAAAAGATAAAGATCAAGATTAGTAGTCCAACACGCTTTCAAAATTTTCTACAATACAAATTTGTATGGATAAAGGTAATCCAAATCAAACTAGCTACATAAATAATTCCCAGATAATCTGTTGGCTCATACAAGCCCATACAAAAACCCATGAATACAGATGTGGCGATAACTGGCCACGCTGACGGGCCCAGATCATTATCTGACGAGACATCTCTTGTACGTTTATGGGCGCCTGGTACTTTGTATGAATTTATAATTTGAATAAAAATTTTAAATGTTTTGTTTGTGATTCTGCCTGACATAAAATGCAAATATTTTTATTATTTTTGGTACTTTATTAAGTATGTCAGTTGAAAACGTTTTTAATGATAACTAAATAAGGTTTTTACTTATTCTTGTGATCGTAAAATAGCGAATGACTTCCATTCACAGATACTAAGATGTGTTTATGTAACTAATTATGCATATAAAGCCCATGATTCTTCATTCATCACTTACCATATCGTCGATCGCATCATCACTCAACGTAAGGTGAGATTGCAGTTAAATGTTTACTTAAAGACTATAAAAAAAACGAGTAAACTTTAGACCACACGACTGAAGTAAAACTTCTTTAATATACGAAACGTAACTGGTTATGAAAGAAAGAGAGAAAGAACAGTGCTTTCATACCCCCTCCATGGTAGTGTTAAACGTTTAACGCAACCTTGTTGGAAGTCGCATTAGAAGTATTACTTCAAAAAAATTTAAGGGCTCGTTCAGAGAAGTGCTACCACTATGCCACCAAGCAGCTTACTATGTTCCGGTTTGAAGGTACCAGTCAAATTACAGACACATATGAGGCTTAACACTTGCATGCCTTGGGTTGATGGACTTGGAGCAGAATACTTTGTTATAAGTGATGAGAACTACTTAACATCAGGTGGGCCAACCGCTTGTGCCACCAGTAAGCCGTATAAATCTGTTAGAGCTTTTTAAAATATGAAAATAACGAAAATAGACTAGATTATCTTTAACAGCTTAAATAAAAATGATCGGAAAGACGCATGAGATATTAAAGTATTAGAACTCTGTCGAACCGCGGTTACCGTTCTATGTTACCGTGTAAGCATTTTAAAACTTAAGTTGAACCTCAGTTGCTGTTGTAGGTAGATAGAAATGCCTGACTGTGTAACAATAGGGTTTCTGTCTGCCATTTTCACATCTGAACCGTTAAGCAAACAAGCTAGCGACATATTAATTAAACCAACACTCAAAAACAACACAAATGACCGTAAGGTCCGAGAACAATCGCCATATGTGGCCACAGATTACGAAAAGAAAAACAAAATTAATATCCACCTCCTCTCTCTTTCTAACCCTTTTTAAGTAGTATATCTGTCCCGCTCTGTCTTCGAAATTTAATTCTTGGAATTGAATGAAGCCGACGCACTGGCCACAAAGAGGGTGTTGTGCGTTCTTAAAAAAAAATATTTGAACTTTGCAAGGCGCTAAATATCGTTCGGATTCAAACTTGAAGTGGTGTGGTAGTGATATTGATAATTTTGAGGTCAATGGTACTTACACTATAACTATGAATTATTGCTAGTTTCCCTTATTGCTGGTAGAACAAGCACATGGCCCACCTGATGTTAAGTAGGAAGCATTGCCTTAAAGGTCATGCACGTTAGGTACGTACCCTACGATGCACTAACTGCGTCCACCAACCTGAGTTTGTATTAGTAACGTTGTCATAGTCACCACATTTAACTGGTTGCACCAAGTTGTCATAGTCACCACGGCAGGCGGATTGGTGACTGCAGTGTCGGTATTTAGTACCATTTATGACTTCTTGACTACCGGACGGTAGGATTAATCTACCGAAGTAAATGTACCTATAACTATACATGTTAGTATCTAAGGTGCCTATTAATATGGACCAGAAATAACTAAAAATAAATAATTGAAATTTATTGTCGATATAATATATCATGCAACATTTAGCCCCAAACTAAGCATAGCTTGTCAAAGTCAAAGTCAAAAAGCATTTATTCAGTAATATCCGCAGGGATCATCTTGTACTATGGGAACCAGATGACTGATATAATACTTATAAACACTTTTTTTGTAATTACGTACCTAAAATCAAATATATCACTATGACATAGAACAAACATCTATATTCATAACACAAATGCTTATCCTCTTAGGGGATCGAACCCACAACCTATAGCGCAGAAGGCAGCGCTACTATCCAATGAACTTTAAGACCAGTAAAAAAAACGAGTGTGCTTTAGACCACACGACTGAAGTAAAACATTTTTAATATACGAAACAAAACTGGCTATGAGAGAAAGAGAAAAAGAACAGTGCATTCATACCCCCTCTTTTATCTTATCTTAATGTTTTTAAATAAATAAATAAAAAAGCCTTATATTCCTAAACCAAATAACATAAACTTAAAAACTAAACACTTAGGTCGTACTCCTCTTGGGTATTAGGCCTCCAATGTTCTTTAAAGCTGAAAATCTGAGAGCCTTTTATTCCATCTCATTACGTCCATTGTCTTGGCCACCTGGCAAGATACTGTCATTTTTTTAGTGTCACGTAAAGAGTGCATCTTTCCAGATTGACTACCACGAAGCTGTAACCCTAAACCAAGTTCATGGATGCAAAAATCTTTAACATTATTTAACCTTTTATAATGAAGTGTGCTCTGTCCTCTTTTTACGGGCACGAGCTAATTAGTGATGCGACATAGTTTTTATCGATATTAAATGTTTCGATAGCTAAAGTATTGTTTTTTATTTGAGAAAAAGCGATTGAACTTATACATTCATCGATTTACCATTTATTATATTCTATTCTTTGTTTATTTAATTTAATTTAGGAAACAAGCAGTAGGTACAATAGTAATTAATAATAGATTATTTAAGATAATACATAAACCAGCAAAGTTTCCACCATACAATCTTAGGTACATTTAGTGAGTGAACAGACTGATAATTATAAGAATTAGTCATGATGTTAAAGTCAAAGTCAAAAAGCATTTATTCAGTAATATCCTCAGGGATCATCTTGAAACGTCTCAAATCTAGGTGGATCTAAGCGCAAGTTCCTCGCGACCAAGCCTAGAAGAATCGTCAAGAAACTTACAGCTTAGTTTCTACCGTTTTTTTTTTAAATAAATACAACATAGGTACTGAAATACAAACAATCTAAGTATCAAAAAAAACTATGATTTACTTAGCCCATCTCTCAATTCGTTTTCTGAGGACGCAACATAGTTTTTTTCATTTTCATTGATTTTCAAGTGTTATTTTTAGTTCTGATGTGTAATTTCGGTGGTATTTTATCCAACATTACTTAAAGCCTAAACATGAGGTCTCTTACACAAGCTCAAAGTCGCGCAACGAGCTATGAAGAGAGAGATAGAATCAGAAATGAGGAACCAAGTTCATCGACATAGCTCTCAGAATCAGCAAGTTGAAGTGGCAATGGGCAGGCCATATAGCTTCTAGAACCGACAACCGCTGGGGAGTAAAGGTTCTCGAATGGCGATCACAAACCGAAAGACGAAGCGTAGGACGTCCTCTTACCCGATGGACTAACGACAAAACACAAAAAACCGCGGGAAGTCGATGAATCGAAAAGGCTCAGAATCGTTCTTCTTGGAAACGCATGGAGGAGGCCTATTTCCAGCAGTGGATTACTACAGGCTGTTGATGATGATGACGATGAAATATGAGCATAAGCAGTTGAAATAAAAGCGTAAGCGTAATGTGGCATCCTGGATTTGAACAAACATGCTTCTTAGGATTTAAAGAGATGCGCCTTTTTTTTCTTTAAAACCTATGACAGCCGACTTTACTTTACTATTTATTTTTATGCACTTGACATTAGCAATTTTTTTTGTCAAAAGACGGACAAATGGCGTAGAGAAGAGAAAACAAAGAAGAAGAATGTCTATTTCTCTGTGACGTGAAGATTTTATGTGCCCGTAAATGGCACCTTAACAAAAAACTAATAAAACTTCTTTTTCAAAAAATTCAAATTTGTCATTGGGTATGTTTCTAAAAGTGAAATAATAACATTGTACTCATTTAAGAAATGTAAATTGAAAAAATAGAAATGGTTGATAGAACAAAATAACTTGTTCGTTGAAATGTTTACAATAAGTACCTATAATAAATAATATCATTTTGAAAATTATAATATCTTCTTTTAGGCTTGGTCGCGAGGAACTGGCGCTTAGATTCACCTAGATTTAAGACGTTTCAAGATGATCCCTGCGGATATTACTGAATAAATGATTTTTGACTTTGACTTTGACTTTGATAAAGTGTGGTGAGAGCATTTTTGAGCAGGCGACTGTACAGTTCTTATTTTGAAACAATTGTAAAATCTTTTACTACCTTAACATGTTAACCTGTTTAGAGTCTATCGTAAATAGTTATTTTAAAATTTATCGCACATTTAAGTTTATTTAGTACATAAAATGCAGCAGACTAGATGATTTCCGGAAAATTCAACATTATAGTGTTAATATCAACGTTAAAAACTAGTTTTAATGACTACGATGTCATTAACAAATGGCTAAACGTATAAAAAGACACTAGAAACGAAGGAAAAAGATACTTACAAAACTTTTACATTTCGATAGTTACAAAAATGACAGATTAAAATATAATATGAAATATTATTTAGATCATTCACAGGCCATTAACCCATATAAAATCTAAATATTTGGTGTACTATAAATGTCTCTTGACACTATAAACTTAATTCTCATATTATCTATGCACTATATTTTTTATGAAGCCAATAGTTGTTTTTAAATGATTTATATTTTTTTATGACACGTAAACCTAATTTTTGGCATCTATTTCTGTATGTAGATTATTTTATTACTTTAAAGAATATGAATCTTCATTTAGATTTACAATCAAGTATAAAAAAACATGCATAGCTATAAACTGTCAAAAGAAATAACAAGTTAAAGAGCTACTGAGCCGTCTCAAATCGATAAGCTCCTGAGTCCATCGACATCGATACCCTGTCCCACCCCTAACCTCCCCTCACGCCTCACTACACTAAGTGATCCCGACGTAGGTTTGCTAAACTGTGCTATATTATCTGTGGTAGGCTCAGACGAACAAGATATGGATTAAGGATGCGCAATTTCTTTGCAAATACTCTGTCAAGGCCTATGAGTAGACCCTCTGATAGAAAATACTTTACCTTCTATGCAAATTATATATGTATCTTTATCCTGACTGATTGGCTGACATATTGACAACATTGTCTATATGTCAGTCAGTCAGGACATTATAATTGGCTTAAATAGAATTACGCTGAGCGCCCACCCATAAGTAACTTAGAAATTTTCGACGTCAATCTGTAGCCTGGAGAAACACTGTTCAAACCAGGACTTTAGGGGCTGAACCCGGCAAAAGGTAGCCCAAACGCACCGAAAAATATGCCAAAATATCATCGCAAAATTGATTCCGTGATGTTCTAAGGTAGTACGATAATACTATCACATCAGCAAAACGACAAGTCATAGTGAAAAAGCATTTATCCAGTAATTAGGGTCACTATGAATCATCTTTAACCTAGGAGAATCAAGGCGCCAGTTTCTCGCGACCAAGGTTAGAAAAAAAAACAAATAAACTTACTGCTTGGTTCCTACAATTTTTTGTATGATCCTATATGAACAATAATAATTCAGCTTCTATGTGATGCCATTTTAACTAAGACAAGAAAAGACTCAAGCGTGTGAGTAAACACAGCAAAAGTATTACAAAATATCTTGAGAAAGCTGACTCCATAAGCTACATGGTCCAAGGTGCGGTTCTATGGTTCGCGGAACCCAAGTTACTGTGGCCTGTACTTTGCATGCTTCACTTAACAATAACTTAGGGCTTTATTAAAACTTTTTATAATGAAATTCTTGGAGATATGAATGTTGAGATGGATATATGGACTAACTGGAATGATGATAGAACATCAGAGGAAGTGGTAACACCAGTGATAGAAAGATTGAGGAGCAATAGACTAACATGGTACGAGCATGTAGTTTGTGATTGCTGATGAAACAAGCAGATGACCTACCTGATGCAAAGTGGTTACCATTACCTAGAACCAGCCTGACAGGTCACGATCGTTAAGAACATGCCCTGCAATGCATTACTCTGCGTTCATCAACCTGATGTCTCCTGTATGCCTCATGTGCTTATCATTTCACCGTCGCCCACATCATTGATAGCTGATTGCGCTAGTTGATTTGTGGTATAAGATAGGCATGGTCATGTCATGAGGAGGAATGAGAGTCCTATAAACAGGAGAGTGATGAATAAGAATGTGGATGGATTGAATTGAAATTGAAATTATTTATTGATTAACAGACATTACATTAGGTACATTACAATTACATTAAAATCAAAAATCAAATGGATAAGTAGAAGAGGCCAAAACAAAGATAAATTAACTGTGTAAAAAATGATATATGTATTACTAGCGGCCGCTCGCAGCTTCGCCCGCGTAGCAGTTTTTCCCCGTTCCCGTTATTTTTTCGGGATAAAAAGTAGCCTGTCTATATTTTAATCCAGGTGGCATCTATATCTTTTCCAAATTTCATCCAAATCGGTCCACTGGTTAGAGCGTGAAAGAGTAACAAACATCCATCCATCCATCCATCCATACTTACAAACGTTCGCGTTTATAATATTAGTCGGATAAAGGAGTAAGTAGGTACAGAGATGACTAAAAGATCATGATGATGATTTGATTATGGATGGGCAGTGTGTGTTACCAGTGAATGGAACTGACGACGACGACCGATATGGCGCGGCGGGCGAATGTCCGCTTGCGACGCAGAAGGTTGCGGGTTCGATTCCCACCTTGGAATAAATGCTTATATGATCTGCAAATATTTATTATCCGGGTGTTCTGAGTAATTTCTATGTATAAAAAAATATCTATCTGTGTAATGTGTTGTATTAAGTAGATCAGTCTTCTAGTACCTATAACACAAGCTCTGCTTAGCTTGGGGCTAGATGATGCTGTGTGGATTGTCCAGCAAAAAAAAGACTGTATGGTCTACCCTCTACGCATCAGTTGACAATAACTTAGGTTCTTTGTTTTCTTTTTAAAAAATGTGTGCAACTGGTTCGGCCCGTGTCGGCCGTGGACCATAAATAAAATAAAATTAACAGATGCTTGAACCTAACGACTTAGAATGTTTTTTTTATGTAAAAATTCATTGTACCTACAGTTTAAATTAGTAAATAAATAATGCCGGACGATCCACACAGCATCATCTAGCCCCAAGCTAAGCAGAGCTTGTGTTATGGGTACTAGATGACTGATATACTTAATACAATATTATATTACATACATAGATGATTTTTTATTATACATAGAAAATACCCAGAACACCCGGAATAAATATTTGCAGATCGTACAAACATTTATCCCAAGGCGGGAATCGAACCCGCAACCTCTGCGTCGCAGGCGGACATTCGATGATTTTTGACTTTGACTTTTGTAAAATCATAACTAAAAAAACCAGCCAAGTGCGAGTAGGCCTCGTGCACGAAGACTTCCATACTCTTAAAACGGTACAAAAATCACGTTTGTTGTATGAGAGCCCTCTTAAATATTCATTTTGTTCTGTTTTATAGTATTTTTGGTTATAACGGCAACAGAAATACATCACCTGTGAAAATGTCAACTCTAAACTATCACGGTTCATGAGATACAGCCTGGTGATAGACGGACTTACAGCCAGACAGACAGACAGACAGACATCGGAGTCTTAGTAATAGGGTCCCGATTTACCCTTTGTGAACCGATTTTCGAAGATGACTAAAGGGGTCATTCAGAGGTACGTCCAAATATTATATTCCCCTCAGGGAAACAGGCATGATTTTAGGTTTGTAATGAATAATTTTGAATGTAGCGTCACGTAATGGAATGTAATGTATAATTTTGAAAATATATTAAACTAGCGGTATGACTCGGCTTCGCACGGGGCTTAGTAATGATCTCTAATTTTTTTGAAAATATAATATAGCTTATGTCACTCGGGGATAGTGTAGCTACCCAACGGTGAAAGAATTTTTCGGATCAGTCCAGTAGTTTCGGAGCCTATTCAATGCAAAGAAACAATCAAATCTTTCCTCTTTATAATATTAGTATTGATTATATATTAAAGATTCAGATTTACATAAGTGTTTTATTTGAAAGTAAATGCTTTTGTAAATATTGAATCTTGGTCGCGAGTAACTGGCCCTTAGATGCGCCTTAGACGGTCCAAGATAATATCTGCGGATATTACTGAATAAATGTTTTTTGACTTTGACTTTGTAACAATTTTATCGAAGGTACCTAGGTACACTAGCGATGGCTAATTAAACGATACGTTTCATAAAATATGTAGAAACGCGAATGTTTAACAAATATAGCTGTATTTTGGAAAGCATTTGTCGTAAGAAGTTAAAACTATTGCAATTAACTTCTATAAACACACTTTTATTCACATTCCGATATTAACAGTTTCGTGAATTGTGTAAGAAACGTGCCCTACGATGCACTACTCTGCGTTCATTAACCTGAGGCATACATATGCTCAATTCACGTATTTTTCTGGAGTTGAGATAAGTTAACTTTCACGGTTCATGAGATACAGCCTGGTGACAGACGGACCGACAGATAGCGGAGTCTAAAAAGGATCCTGTTTTACCCTTTGGGTACGGAACCCTAAAAAGAAAGACAGCAAAGTCTTCTTCGCAATCTAACTCAAAATGGCAATACAAGGTTGCAAGCCCGTTGCCATTGCTATAATACTAAACTACTGGTGAAAGTAGAGGCACAATGAGGCTTAACACCAGTATACCTCAGGTTGGTGGACGCAAGGTAGTGTGTTGTAGGGCACGTACATAACGTGCATGACCTACTAAAGCAATGCTTTGTTATTGGTGATGGCTACCATTTGACATCAGGTGGGTTTGGCCATCAGTAACATAAAACAAAAGGTTAACGTTTTCAGAACTCACACACTGTCAGTAGTGTGTCAGTTAATATAATAAAAATAGAACATCTGCGCCATAGCAACATAACTAATTATTCCCTCCGTTGTACAACAATTAATCAAAATATACGTAAATTATCTGACAGGAGTCAGGAAGCAAGCAATAAAGAGTTGACAGCTTTTGATTGTAGTATGATAGACATTTATTGGGTGAAGACTGCGTTATCTTCAAAGGTGGAATTAAATAAATAAATAAATATTTGTGGACATTTTAACACAACATCATCTAGCACCAAACTAAGCATAGCTGTACTATGGGAACCCGATGACTGATAGAATACTTATATACTTTTTTTTGTAAATACATACTTAGAATACAATATAATACCCAGACACAGAACATTATACACACATTTATATTCATCATACAAATGTTTGTTCTCGGTGGGAATCGAACCCACCACCTACAGCACAGAAAGCAGGGTTACTACGAACTGAGCTGTGACGGCTGTCAAAATTTGAAGTTTTTGTAGTAGAGCTCTTTGTGAAGGGGAAGTATGCCTATTCCTGCCGCCAAGCAGTTCTGGTCTGAAAGGTGTAGGTGCCGGAAACATTAGATACACTACCTCTTTACTTCTACACTAATAAAATATAAAGAGGAAAGATTTGATTATTTATTTGTTTGTTTGCATTGAATAGGCTCCAAAACTACTGGACCGATTTGAAAAATTCTTTCACCGTTGGAAAGCTACACTATCCCCGGGTGATATAGGCTATATTACATTTTCAAAAAAATTAGGGATCCTTACTAAAACCCGTGCGAAGCCGGGACACGCCGCTAGTATTCAATAATTATGTTAAATTACAAATAAATACCAAGAATACACATAATTTTATTTGCACATTTTGCGTAAGCAAGCATTATTTCATACAAAGTGATTTTAGAATGTTACTGACAAAGTCTGGAATAAGAAAAAGTTACGAATACTTAATAAACTAACAAGTGAAGCTTATTAGAATACAATAGTTATATAACTTTTTAAACTATCATGGTTTTGATCAATATTTTAATAATAATAATAACAACGCTGGACAGTCCACACAGCATCATCTAGCCCCAAACTAAGCATCGCTTGTACTATGGGAACCAGATGACTGATAGAATACTTATTTACTTATATTATACATAGAAAATACCCAGAGCACCCAGAATAAATATTTGCAGATCGTACAAACATTTATCCCAAGGCGGGAATCGAACCCGCAACCTTCTGCGTCGCAGGCGGACATTCGCCCGTCGCGCCACATCGGTTTTGGATAGAAACGGGATATTTACCATGGTTTTTGAGTTTGATTGTTTCCCGATTTTTCGGCACAGTTGCATGCGCCATGATCACGGGTCGAACTGAAGTCTTTGGCAAGTGGGTCTAATGTTATTGGCAGACAAAACGGTGTAACGAGTGTGGAAGACGCACTCGTTTATTGCAAAAATAATGGTAAATATCCCGTTTCTATCCAAAATACAATAGTTATATTGAGATTCAAGTTTGAAATTGAGATTTAAAATTCATTACCCAACATATTCTTCAAGACCAAACACTCTTAGCTAAATAAATACTTACAAACTAACAATAATTTACAACTTGATCGACTTTTACCAACACATAACTACTTGTATTTGCTATTGTTCTCATGTAAGTGAATAATATCTGAAACCTGAAGTACATAGTATTGGTACGAAAAATATATGTAAGAATAGTACAGACGATAAACATTTTTAGGTATTTTAGGTAATTTAAGAATCTTTGTCAAGACTGAATGACTGACTGACATATAGACCACGCACCGCCTCCACCACTGGTGGTAGAGACTTGAGATTTTAAGAGATATATTCGTCTTGGTGCGTAGAGGAGTGCTAAGAAAGGAATTTCTAAAATTCGACCCCTAAACAGGTACATCAGGGGTTGAAGTTTGCATTAAAATAACTAAACTAGCGAAAATTTAACTTTTTATGAAATTTTTATTAATTTTCGAAAAAAGAGAAAGACAAATCAATATGTATAAACAATAATATCAAAATTTGTCTTTTTTTACAATGACTTAAGAGCCGATACCGATCTAATGACCTTGAGAGTTTCGTTCCTCTTTACCCCACCACTCCTCTGCAATATTTCGCGGTTAGATACATATAGGTGATCCGTTCTAATAGCGCCATCTAGCTGGCAGTTCATGAAATACGTTGTACAAGTTGACTCTATACATAAATTAACTAATCTTGGTACTTGAAGGATAGATGGTAGTTAATAAACTAAATTAGTTGTCGGGATTCGTTCTCTGTCATCTTTGGAAGCAACATTGTATTTTCATTTTAATTGTTTTTCTAGTGTTATTTTAAGTTCTGATGGGTAATTTTGGTGGTATTTTAACCATCATTACTTGAGGTCTTAGCACAAGTGTGAGCAATTGAAATGAAAGTGTGTTATGTGAAGAAAAACGCCATCTTTTTGACAGCCGACTTTACTTTTTTTACCGACTCGACTTGACTAAGAAGTATTTCATACAACCCACTTGACATTGGCAAAATTGTCCGAAAAAAGGACAGAGGCCACAAAAAAAAAAAAAAATTTGCTCTCCCAATTTTGCTATAGCTTGTGGTGCTTTAGATATTTATCTTCCATTTATTTTGACCTGGCTACGGTGAAGTAAAAAAGAGGGCTATAATTTTGACCGTTATGTATGTATATATGAATGTTCATCTGTTCCCTCATAACTTCGAAACTATTTATCATAATACGACAAATAATGGGAATTATATTTTTCTCGGTAAATATGTAGCTGAAACTTAATTAACTTAAATTAAATTAACTTCACGACTTTAATGCCCAGGCACGGTAGATGTCCTCTCATATCTCTTAGTATACTTGGTACTAACCCCAGTTTCTTTGAGAACGTCTAAGGGGGTAGTCACAGGTACGTCCAAAAGCTACAATTGGCACATACCCACATTTTGTAGTAGTTATTATTCCATACGTGACAAGGTGTAATCCCATCGCCGCTGTTATTATACTAACTAATTTCCTCACATGTTTTTCTTCACAGTTTGAGAGCACTTGCCTAGCATATATAATTTTTATCAATAAGTAAAATAAATAAATAAATAATGCTGTACAATCCACACAGCATCATCTAGCCCCAAGCTAGGCAGAGCTTGTGTCATGGGTACTAGATGACTGATATACTTAATGCAATACAATATTACATGCATAGATATATTTTATTATATATAGAAAATACCCTGAGCACCCGGAATAAATATTTGCAGATCGTACAAACATTTATCCCAAGCACTTAGACTAAAGTGTGTACAAGATTTATGGAAAGTTGCTGAAGTTATCATGATAGCAAAGCCAGGAAAACCGCCACAAGAGACCTCATCGTACAGACCGATTTCTTTGCTCCCTATCATGTCAAAGCTATTTGAAAAATTGATACTAAAAAGACTGAAGCCGCTTATTGAAAGTAAAAACGTTATACCAGAGCACCAATTTGGATTCCGAGAACAGCACTCAACGATAGACCAAGTTCACAGGATTACAAATGTTATTGAGAAAACATTTGAGGAAAAAAAAGTCTGCTCTACTATCTTTCTGGATGTGGCACAGGCATTCGATAAAGTTTGGCATGAAGGTCTATTACTAAAACTGAAGAACTTACTACCATCAGGTTTCGTAGATGTAATAGAATCTTACTACCTTAGACCCCCATGTCAGTTTTTTGTACCATGATTTGTATCCGCCATTTTGAATTTCAAATCTGACCAGATATTCGTAATCAGCACCCCCAAGTTAGTGGAAAACGACACCCATGTCAGTTTTTTGTATCATGATTTGTATCCGCCATTTTGAATTTCAAATTTGACCAGATATTCGTAATCAGCACCCCCAAATTAGTAGAAAACGACACCCATGTCAGTTTTTTGTATCATGATTTGTATCCGCCATTTTGAATTTCAAATCTGACCAGATATTCGTAATCAGCACCCCTAAATTAGTGGAAAACGACACCCATGTCAGTTTTTTGTACCATCATTTGTATCCGCCATTTTGAATTTCAAATTTGACCAGATATTCGTAATCAGCACCCCCAAATTAGTAGAAAACGACACCCATGTCAGTTTTTTGTATCATGATTTGTATCCGCCATTTTGAATTTCAAATCTGACCAGATATTCGTAATCAGCACCCCCAAATTAGTGGAAAACGACACCCATGTCAGTTTTTTGTATCATGATTTGTATCCGCCATTTTGAATTTCAAATTTGACCAGATATTCGTAATCAGCACCCTCAAATCAGTAGAAAACGACACCCATGTCAGTTTTTTGTATCATGATTTGTATCCGCCATTTTGAATTTCAAATTTGACCAGATATTCGTAATCAGCACCCCCAAATTAGTCGAAAACGACACCCATGTCAGTTTTTTGTACCATCATTTGTATCCAACATTTTGAATTTCAAATTTGACCAGATATTCGTAATCAGCACCCCCAAATTAGTAGAAAACGACACCCATGTCAGTTTTTTGTATCATGATTTGTATCCGCCATTTTGAATTTCAAATTTGACCAGATATTCGTAATCAGCACCCCCAAATCAGTAGAAAACGACACCCATGTCAGTTTTTTGTATCATGATTTGTATCCGCCATTTTGAATTTCAAATTTGACCAGATATTCGTAATCAGCACCCCCAAATTAGTAGAAAACGACACCCATGTCAGTTTTTTGTATCATGATTTGTATCCGCCATTTTGAATTTCAAATCTGACCAGATATTCGTAATCAGCACCCCCAAATTAGTGGAAAACGACACCCATGTCAGTTTTTTGTATCATGATTTGTATCCGCCATTTTGAATTTCAAATTTGACCAGATATTCGTAATCAGCACCCCCAAGTTAGTAGAAAACGACACCCATGTCAGTTTTTTGTATCATGATTTGTATCCGCCATTTTGAATTTCAAATCTGACCAGATATTCGTAATCAGCACCCCCAAATTAGTGGAAAACGACACCCATGTCAGTTTTTTGTATCATGATTTGTATCCGCCATTTTGAATTTCAAATTTGACCAGATATTCGTAATCAGCACCCCCAAATTAGTAGAAAACGACACCCATGTCAGTTTTTTGTATCATGATTTGTATCCGCCATTTTGAATTTCAAATCTGACCAGATATTCGTAATCAGCACCCCCAAATTAGTGGAAAACGACACCCATGTCAGTTTTTTGTATCATGATTTGTATCCGCCATTTTGAATTTCAAATTTGACCAGATATTCGTAATCAGCACCCCCAAATTAGTAATAAACGACACCCATGTCAGTTTTTTGTATCATGATTTGTATCCGCCATTTTGAATTTCAAATCTGACCAGATATTCGTAATCAGCACCCCCAAATCAGTAGGTACATACCTACGTACTTACTTAAAATTTCGATACAAAAAGTATCGACTTTTCTAGACTAATGATGATGAGTATGTAGATACGTGCTTATTTTTATGTCGGTACAAAAAAGTATCAACTCTATCCAGCCGTGTACAACACGTACACGGTATTTGCCTTGGAACCTTGTCGCTCTACTATTGCAAAATTGCAATAAGTCACTCTATTACAAACAGATAAAGTATCTTTTTGCAAAATAGTATCGAAACACGAATTAAAAATGCAATATTTGCAGTCTTGTAGTCCGCAGGGCGACGAGCGACACGGGTTCCCCGTACGAAAGCCAGCGGCAGACTAAATTTTATCCTTGTGCTCGCATAAACGGCGCGATTCTATACAATTTAATTTATAAATAATTCAAGTCTTTATTTTTTTTATATATTGAACGGGCATTAATTCTACTTTTTAATTATCTCACCATTGGTGTAAACCAAAAAAAAATATATCACCAACTTTAGAAGGAGATGACGATTTATATCTAAGTTTTTAATTTATTTCGTTAATTTATGATTGAGTAAATACGACGTTAATCATACATTTGAAACGGGCACTTTGAAGTTGACATTTTGAAGATGCATGCGGACTTTTCAGTTTTCTTCTACTTCCTTTATTTACCGAGGGTATAGCATTTTAAGATAGAGAAAAAACTGCTCCGGGAGCGATTAGGTCAGTACTGGCCGTTAAGTACTTTTTAATACTCATTGTTCAGAAAGTTACATTACTATAGGTACTAAAGACTTACCTTTTTAACTACTTTTACTTACTTACTTAAAAAGTAAGTTAAGTATGCGGTATTACGTATTAATTTACAAAATGAAAGAAGATTAAATTGGATTTATTCAAAACCAAATCATTATCAAAGAATTTGCAAACGAGGTATAATTTAGGGCAGTTTAAGCTTATAATCAAAGTGAATCTTAATTTTGTTACATTCCTTTGTAACATTTGGAAACATGTTAACTTGTAAATGTCCTCAATAAGAAAGCGAAAAATTACCATAGCTGCCGACAATTTGTTTTGGTCAGAATTTTAAATTAATTTTGGGTTATATTTTTAAGGTAAGTAGGTACTTCTTTAGTTATTGCTTGCAACCTGTTCTTATTAAAATACTAATTAACTAATGTTAAATGTGGGTATATGCCAAATGTCGACGTACCTCTGACTACCCTTTTACGATATCCTCATCTTTTATTGGTATTTGTAGACCCTAAAAGATCTAAGGAAACATTTACCGTGGAATAAGGTCGTGATGCTATTTTTTTTATTCATGTAGCTAAGGGCAAATATAATATTTATAATAGTAATGTTTTTTGTAAGGTTCTGTACCCAAAGGGTAAAACAGGACCCTATTACTAAGACTTCGCTATCTGTCTGTCTGTCTCTCCGTCTATCACCAGGCTGTATCTCATGAACCGTGATAGTTAGAGAGTTGAAATTTTCACAGAAACATAACAAATACTAAAAAACACAATTAGATAAATATTTAAGGGGGCTCTCATACAACAAGCGACATTTTTTTGCCGTTTTTGCTATAGATTATGGTACGGAACCTTTCGTGCGCCAGTCCGACTCGCACTTGGCCGGTTTTTTTCATGTTACTTATAATTATGTTAAATAAGAAAAAACTGTATTCATAGAAAAAAATAAACCTTATATTTAAGTAAATTTGGGGTCGAATCATTTTCAAAATCATTACACCTGAAAATAAATATATTTTCATATGGACTAGGAATAACTAGTCAAAAGATAAAAAAAAAATATAAATTGCGTTCAATAACAAGCCACCTGTTTGAATATAAATAATCGTTTTCTTGGTAATTTCGTAGTAACGTAGAATAAGAAAAATAAAATTCTGTAGCTCAAAAAGCTTGGACTAAAATTTTATCTCCTATCATGCACAAAATAATTTCAGTTAGGTGGATATTATCAAACTCTTGCACCCTTAGAAAAATATTTCGTTAAAACAATCGTAGTAAATAAGAAAATAAATGTAAATTAGGTACCTTTTCTATCCTCATTTTCAAATTTTGGTCAAAACTATCAACATTTTCTTCAACCATCAAGTTCATGCGTTAAATCATGCCAATTTGCCACACCACCGGAAAATCCATTTTTAAACACTTACCTATTTAAAAATAAAAATTTCTTCTAAAATAAACACTAAATTCAAAATTTTGCAACACTCACTCACAATATTTTCTAAAGTTCACTATTACACTTGTAATGTTGTAATATGACCGCTAATCTCAAATTACTGAAATCCGGTTCAAATTTTCGTATGTCGTTTTAGTAGGCGCGGGGAAAATAAAAAAAAATCGGATTCGTACACAATTAGAGAACTAACAAAGCGCCTCGGAGCTATCCGAAGCTGTACTGAAATTCTAAACCCTGACTTCGGTATCCATGTCGTGCACCCCCCATTACTATATTTCGTCACAAAATTAAAACGACACAAGTGAATAACCGACAATCAATTTTAAACCGTATTATCTAAAAAATAGGGACGTAAATCTGGTAGCGAGTATTCACCGTTGAGACGTTTCTAAAAACGCTTAACCGTCCGCAAGGCTATGAGAACGTATAATTTAAAGACGGAGTTGTCTAACCAATCCGACAGGTATGCTCATCTCGCTCGCACTCATGAATAAGGCTCTGCAGCTTTTCGCTTAGCGATGTCGGATTGCTCTTTTTTTCGCTAGGCGGTGTTATATTACGTATTATTTTGTGAATTAGATTGTGTCCTGGTGTCATATTTTCGCTCTCTGTACCAGGTATACTGCTCTTTTATCAGAATGGATTTACAAGCAGGTTGGTATGGAAAGCTTAAAAGATAAATAAATATTGCGAATGATTTAATTCCTACTAAAAATTGATGAGGGAATAAAATGAAACGAATACTTATGTAAAAACACGATTTATAAAAATGTTTATAAACTGAAGTTTAAAAAAGTTACCTACGGAAGAAATGGCTTCTATTTCCTTTTATCTTTTGGCACTGTAAAACAGCTGATTCTTAAATGGTTGCAGATTTGCCGTACCTGAAAAAAAATATAAAGTTATAATTATAATTAATTTAAGGTTTCATACATGCCACAATTGCTTGCCACATGCTTCATACAGGCCTTAATCCAAGAAGGGATCCATTTCTCTAACTTAGATAAATAAGTTTAGTAAATAAAACCTGTATATTAAAAAAAAAAATGTAACTTAGCTTAGAGATTTGGGAACAATAAAAAGGCTTTATTATATTATTATTACATGTCACAATTATAACTGGTAGAATTATACCGACAAATAAAACCATGCACAAAAAATTATACATTCTTCAGATGTCTAAGAGGGTAGTCAGGGGGGGGGTAGATAGTGGATTTACGATGACAATACAATACCTAAAACTAGGTTTTTACCACGAGTCAAGATCTTTTCCGTGTGTTCTGTTGTAATACAAATCCTTATCTAAATCGTTACATACATTACATTGATGTATCTTATTGTAAACCGTAGAAGGTAGTTACTAAAAGTTATAATGTAAGATCATGTATCATCTAAAATTATAGAGCTGTTAAAATATTTTCTTCACGCTCGTGAGGCGATCAGATTTCATTTTTGGTGCCTAATAAAATGTTAACTTTATTAAAATTTTCAACATCATCTACAGATTACAGTTATGGTATTTTTCGATTTGTTACTTTGTTTTAATGATATATTATTGTAATAGCGAAAGCACGTACGAACTTCAACCCCTGTAGTAGCAGTTTAGGGGTTGAATTTAGAGAATTCTTTTCTAAATATACCCTGAAATACGACCAGTGGTTTAGGCTGTGCGTTGTCTATATGTCAATCAGTCAGTCAGGACAAAGATTCTTATAAGGTATCTATACTTCAATACTAATAATACAAAGAGGAAAGATTTGATTGTATGTTTGTTTGTTTGCATTGAATAGGCTCCGAAACTACTGGACCGATTTGAAAAATTCTTTCACCGTTGGGAAGCTACACTATTCCCATGTGACATAGGTTATAATATATTTAAAAAAATATTAGTGATCCTTACTAAAACCCGTGTGAAGCCGAGACGGGCAGCTAGCATAGAATAAATACGAAATACGACGACCGATGTGGCGCGGCGGGCGAATGTCCGCCTGCGACGCACGAGGTTGCGGGTTCAGTTCCCGCCTTGGGATAAATGTTTGTACGATCTGCAAATATTTATTCCGGGCGTTCTGGGTATTTTCTATGTATAATAAAAAAAATATGCATATATGTAATGTGTTGTATTAAGTATATCAGTCATCTAGTACCTATAACACAGGCTCTGCTTAGCTTGGGGCTAGATGATGCTGTGTGGATTGTCCAGCATTATTATTATTATTAAATATAAATATGGATAGTTACCACACAAACTCCATAGTGCACGTGAGCCAACAACGCCATCAACATTAGAGTGTATAGAATGGGGATTTCTAATCTGGGTAGGCAGAGAGAGGTGGTAACTCCAGCCAGCAGTGGCCAGAACATCCAGTGCACAATGTCACAGCGCTGATGAGTCATCTCAGCGATGATCAGACGACTCTGGAAATAAATACTAGCTAGAAATAACTTGAGATAGAACATTTATTTACAAAGAAAATTATAGCTAATACAAGTATTTATAATTGGTATGTACAAAATACATGTGTAACAGTTGAGCTATCTACAGACCGTTGCAAACGATCTAAAGGTAGCTTAACTGATCCAGATCAGTGCCAATCGGAAGCGTTCCCTAAACACTGGTTGCATTGCCACGCTGAATGGCAATGCTGATTTGCTGTGCCAGATACTCACCAGCTCTCGGGTCACGCGTCAGATAGAACAAAATTAAAGAGACAAAAGGCATTTATTCTATAGAGTCAAAGTGATCGCTTAGTCTTATAACTAAGTGAATCTAGGTGCCAGTTTCACGCGACCAAGCTGAAGAACAGCTGGTCTACTCTTAGAAACGATAAACGAATTTTCGCATTGTCATGTCAAGCAGTGTCAAGTTGGCTGCAACAGCTACCGAGTTGCACCGCAGTGTATTACAAAACGACAATACGAAAACGCTTATCGTTTCTGAGAGTATGCCTGCTGGCATTTAACCTACGGCTTGGTTCCTACCGTTGCATTGTGTGGTATCTTTTTCACAAACAATATGAAGCTCCAGTGTATGTGCTCCAGATAGTAAGGAAAAGGCGGCGGTGGAAAGATAAGTATCGAAATCAAACACCTCTACAATATCGGACCCATAGGCAGTCTACTCTGCGGAGACTGCCTGCCCGAAAAAGAATAATACCTGTTTTTATCGACATAAAGTTTTACAAGATAAAGTTTTGAATCCAGAGGCTTCCGAACTAGTAACAAACGGTGTTTCAAGAGCCAGTGGCTTCTCCCATAGTTTAAAGCAGTCATTTATGTTAGCAAAAGGATATGGGCTTTTTGTAAAATCATTGGTGCTTGGAATTTGGGAGGCACTTAACAAACAGTGAACTTATGTATCTGTTGATGAGATAAATTAATACAAGAATACTAACCGCAATATTACTGAACATGGTCCCATACAAAAAGATGAAGGCGCGAGGGTCGTACTCAATGATATCATTCTCGGAGTGCACGGCCCAGTAGACGATGGTGATTGTGGTGATTGTGATAGGGAACAGTGGTCGGGTAGCTTCGAGGAATGACAGCATACGGCCGGTACGGTTTTTGTACGACCTAAAATGTCAAGAATGATCAGAGGCTCATTCCTCGTAATAAAACATCATCAAACTCAAGTTTTGATTGTATCAATCTCCAAAAGATATTCTCTAAAACTGACCTTTTGGATAGACTAAATATTGACGTCTAAATTCTTGTTTGAATCTCGTCTCAGGTCCAAAAAATATACTTTAGATGAAATGCCAATAATGAGGCTCTTCTTTCTCCAACTAGACGTTAACTCCTTTAAAATCCCTTCTAAAGAAGCAATGAAAAGTTTTGGGGACATTGAGTCTCCCTGTTTGACTCCTTTTTGAATGTGAAAGCATAGCCTGTATCTATTTGTATTGCTATGCTACTACAGGGTTTATAATTGTTTTAAGAGGTTCATATTATTATTCTATACTAAATGCATATAATACAAAAAACTATTTTGCACTACTCTAAAAAAGACACAGGCATATTTCCCGACGATTGTTGACTAACACCTGTTGCAAACGCCCATCCAAAACGGAAATAAAAAAAACAATAGCAAGTACTTACAAATAAATATTATATACGACGACGGGGGCGGTGGTTACAACCCCTACGGAATGAGCGATTATTTCAAACAACGCTGCGAAGGTTACACTGCTGAACATGTAGGTCTTGTATACCGCTGGTCCGTATAACCCGGCTATGATAAAGAGGAATGAGCTAACCTAAAAATCAAAAATAGTAAGGAATAGCATCTAAAGTAACTGATAATCAAAAGCCCAATTCCTATTACATTTTTGAGCTGAAATGAGATTGATACTAGAATTTGATTGCCGAGTTGGCCAGTTATTGCCCAGCCCGGCTAAGATATGCAGCGCGACAAAATTTTGTCTACTCGTTTTATCTCGTGCAAAATAGAGATATCTCTTTATATCTTCCTTTGCTAACATGCCAATGCCAAAAATCTATCTCGTTCTGTCAAATGAAGACTTAATTGCTAATGCTTAGTCTATCTGTGGGTATAATCTATAGTTTCTAAAATGTCCATCAATAGAAAAAGTATCTCGTATCAAGCGCAACATATCTCACGTTGCACATCTTAGCCCGACAGGATGGACGCAGAGTTCGTATCAGACGCATAGTAGTCAGCCTAATAAACAACACACATGTAATAAAGAATAGAGAATATAGCAATATAGTATAAACTATTCACGATATAATGAGTAAACATCTTACCCACATGCTGACGTCATATCCCCAAGGTAGATACAAGGTGCCCGTGTTGTACTTCTCAAAATGGCTGATGTAAAAGTTTAGAACAACACTAACTACTATGAGAAAACCCCTGAAATGTAATTAATAGATTTAACTTAGCTGTGGTAATACCCCCATCCCCTAGGAATAGGAATAGTACTCCTCCATCATCTCTTGTAGGATGTCGCAAGAGGCATCTAATGCACATTTCCGACATTTTGACTACCGATGTGGGTTCGATTCCCGCCTTGGGATAAATGTTTGTACGATCTGCAAATATTTATTCCGGGTGTTTTGGGTGTTTTCTATGTATAATAAAATATATCTATATATGTAATGGATTGTATTAAGTATATCAGTCATCTAGTACCTACCCATAACACAATATCTGCTTAGCTTGGGCTAGATGATGCTGTGTGGACTGTCCAGCATTATTATTATTATTTTAAGAAATAAATCTATACCAATTATAATAATTTTTTATTTTTTTATTCTTTTATTCAACATATTATTTAAGTACAGTTTTATTAAACTATTGTACCCTATAAACCTCATATGGTTTGTGTGGGTACTCACACTCGTATAAATACTAAGTTATAACAATTGATATGTAATTATTTCGAGTATTCAGTAACTTATGTAAAATTTAAAATATTTGTGCCAAGACTGTGTCTTGTCTAGTCTAGACTTACCTAAAACAAGGGAGAGAATACTCATCTCTCCCGAATATAGAGATGATGGAGAAGGGAATAAGGAACACGATATATGAGTCCAAGCCATGATCGAACAATTCTCCCAAAGGTCCTGAGACGCCGATCCTGCGGGCTTGTTTACCGTCTAAGCCATCTGTAAACAAAATCTTATAGAGGATTTATCTTCGGAAGCAGATGTAGTAGAGCTCTTAGTAAATGGCTTGGCCGCTTGACAGGAATTTGAACGTTGTTACTTTTTTTTTATATAATTACTGGTGGAACAAGCATATGGCCCATCTGATGTTAAGTGGTTACCATAGCCTATAACAAAGCATTGCCTTGTAGGTCACGTTAGTTAGGAACGTGCCCTACAATACACTGCTCTGCGTCCATCAACCTGAGGCATACAGGTGTTAAGTCTCATGTGCCTGTAATAACACCGGCACCCACACCCTTGAAACCAGAACACGCTGCGCTGCTTGGCGGCAGGAATAGGTATGGTGGTAGTACTTCCCCGGACGAGCCCTTCACTAAGAGCTCTACTACTTATTTAGAATATAGATACGATACTTGGTGGATAATTTTCAAACCCGTGGGAAATCTTTCGCGTCGTTTAAACAGGCAGTCTTTACGGATGTGTATTTACCTAGATGACAGAATAAAAAACACCTCTATAAGGAAGGACTAGAGCAAAAGACGCGGCACAACAGATTCTAAGTCTTAAATGGAAATGGGCTGGCCACTTGCAGAGGTTACCACAAAACAGATGGTCCCAAATAGTGACAAATTGGCTGCCACGGAATAAAAAACGCAAACGAGGACGACCACTAAATAGTTGGAGTGACGACATTGTAAAAATTGCTGGAAAATTATGGCTCAGATTAGCTAGAAATAGACAAATTTGGAAACACCTGGAGGAGGCTTTTACCACGTGTGGGTCCCATACACTACCAACCCCATAGAATAATATTACTGTATTTTAGAGAATAGTTTAAATTTAGTTTTAACTTTGATAGAATAATTTAGGTAATTTTAGTATGTAAATAGTGTATAGGAAAATAAAGCTCTTTTTATTTGTATTTTATTTTTATTTACCTAGATGATAAGCTAAGAAGACTAGAACACCACACAGAGTGAAACACCAATCAGGTATCTCGTACACCCTGGTCGTTTCCCGGAAGCTGCTGGCTTCCCCCGGCCCGTCCACAGCATGGAAATCGTAGTCGAACCAGTACATCAGAGCCACCACTGCTACCATGCAGAGGAAGCCGCTGAAGGTGATCAAGTTCGGTGCTATGGATTTTGGTATGAACTGTAAATATATTACTGATATAAGTAAATACATTTGATACGCTATCTAACCCCAAAATAACTTATAGAATGCTTAGATTTTTTGTTAAATACATGCACTGAGTAGGTACAATATAACATCCAGACACAGAACAAGCATCTATGTTCATCACACAAATAATTGTTCTCAGCGGGTATCGAACACACTACTGTGGGCAAGTGAAGGCAAGGCTACTACGAACTGAGCTGAGACGGCTGTCAATACATCATAATATGTAATACTGATAATTATACATTCTTGTAGGTTCTTCTAGGCTTGGTCGCGAGGAACTGGCGCTTAGATTCACCTACATTTAAGACGTTTCAAGATGATCTCTGCGGGTATACCTTATTTAATAAATGCTTTTTGACTTTGAAATTGACATAGGTACATTTGACACCCCATCAAAAAGCTTGACATTATTTCAGTTAGGTATTTAGGTACTCTATAAATGAAGACATTGATAATTGGTATGAATAGTGTGTTCATTATAATAGTTACCTAACTGATAAAATACTTACTTTTACTTGTAAATACATTAGATAGAATACAATACAACACTCAGACAGAAAAAAACGAGTGAGTTTTTGACCACGCGACTGAAGTAAAACTTCTTTAAACGAAACGTAACTATGAGAGAAAGAGAGAAAGAACGTGCTTTAATACCCCCTCCACGGTAGTGTTAAACGTTTAACGCAACCTTGTTGGAAGTCGCATTAGAAGTTTTACTTCAAAAACATTTATGTTCATCACACAAATGTTTGTTGTCGATGTGGTTACCTACAGTGCATTAGGCTGTACTAGAAACTGTGACGGCTTTCTACTGCGATAGTCTTCTCAGTTTCGTATCGTCGTTTTGTAATATACGTTTGGTAGTCGTTCCACAGTCAAGTTGTCGCTGCCTGACATTCCGCGTAGTGTACCTCAAAACGACAACACGAACCTACCTCTATAGTCACCTCTCTCTAGCCTCAAAGGTTTGCTGGAAGAAAACTCTTGTTAGGGTTAAGCTCGCCTTTGTACATGTTCTCTATATATGAGGACGACCGATGTGGCGCGGCTGGCGAATGTTCGCCTGCGTTGCAGGAGGTTGCGGGTTCGATTCCCGCCTTGGGATAAATGTTTGTACAATCAGCAAATATTTATTCCAGGTGTTCTGGGTATTTTCTATGTATAATGAAAAATATCTATGTAAGTAAAATAGTATTGTATTAAGTATATCAGTCATCCCACAACACAACACAACACAACCCATAACACAAGCTCTGCTTAGCTTGGGGCTAGATGATGCTGTGTGCATTGTCCAGCATTATTATAATATTATTATGTCAGGCATTGACAACTTGACTGTGGAACGACTACTGAACGTATATCACAAAACGACAGTCTACCTCAAAACGAAACTTCGTTTATCGTAAAGATTTTTATATTATCCCAAAAATTATTTTCCTCGAGAAGGATTTGAACCCACGACCGTCCCCTTAATACGGGGATGCGATACCAACTTCTTTTGTGATTTCCTTAAGTGCAGGTATTATTATTATTTTTTTTTTATTATATTTTTGCGGCTTTGGTATCACTGCGGCCATATGGCCTATTGTGATCGCCACTTGTTAAGGTATCACCCCTCATTAGGGCGTTCATAGTTCACCACTGAACCCTGCAGCTGTTAGGAAATGGAGGATTTTCTTGGGGGTGAGTTCTTGTAGCTCATCCGGGCACAGGGTATGTTTTCCCAGATGGATGCTACGCTTTTGGATTAGTGGTCCACACTCTCCTAGTAGGTGAAGAGGCGATTCGTCTGCCTCTCCGCAGAGCCTACAGGTTCGTTAAGTGCAGGTAAGCACTATAAAAACAAATAAACTTCGTTTATCGTTTCTAAGAGTAGACAAACTGGATACTCACTCTGACTATGGTGTTCCATGTTGGGTGCATCACATAATTACTTAGTGGGCTAGTGTCTATTGCACTGTACTGAAAAAAAAGTATTTTTAAATTCATAGAAAAACCAAGGTCTAAAAAAGTCCAAGCTCGGCAGAGGATTAGTGCTATCTAAATATGTATAACTCAAAGGTGACTGACTGACATAGTGATCTATCAACGCACAGCCCAAACCACTGGACGGATCGGGCTGAAATTTGGCATGCAGGTAGATGTTATGACGTAGGCATCCGCTAAGAATGAATTTTGATTAATTCTACCCCCAAGGGGATAAAATAGGGAATGAAAGTTTGTATGAAACTTTGTCAATTTTAAACCGATTGGGGCTGAGACTTTGCATGCATAAAGCTACTACGATTTTATCCCGAAAAAATAACGGAAATGGAAAAAAACTGCCACGCAGGCGAAGCTGCGAGCGGCCGCTAGTTTCAAATATAATGCTAAAATCTTTACTTAGCATAAAACGAAGTCGCTTCCGCTGTCTGTTCGCTTACATCTTTTAAACTACTCAAAGGATTTTAATGCAGTTTTCAACAACAGATAGAGTGTTTCAAGAGAAAGGTTTATGTATAATACATACAATATAGTACAGAAAAACCGAAAAATTAAGTAATGCCTGTTAGGTCACGCTCGTTAGGAACGTGCCCTACGATGCACTGCACAGTGTCCATTAACTTGAGGCATACAGGTGTTAAGCCTCGTATGTTTGTAATTACACCGGCACCCACATCCTTCAAACCGGCACACAGCAAGCTGCTTGGCTGCATAAATAGGCATGATGGTAGTATGTACTTCCCCAGACGAGCCTTTCACTAAGAATATTTTATGGTTGACTAATGGATTCCGTACTTGTACGAAGATGCTCTCGTATAGATATAATGATTTTTAAAATCCAGTGCATCCCAAGGTGAACTGGAAGAAATCACTCTGAGCGATAAGACCGCCCATTGTACTTCGCCTCAAGGGTAACTCACGGTTACCCTTTAGGTTCTAGTTTGACAGTTACCTTGTATTTGCTGAGTCCCTTTAAATGCTTCTGTGATAAATATTTATAATCAAACATTCTGCAGATCTGTAATCAGAAAGTTGTAAAACGAGTTTAACAAATATTAACATATTAAGCGACAAGCAAGTCTTATAGATCCACGTGACTAAAAATGGAAAAAACCAGCCAAGCGCGAGTCAAACTCGAACACGAAGGGTTCCGTACCATTATCTATAGTAAAAATGGCATGGTTTGTTGTATGAGTACCCCCTTAAATATTTATTTTATTCTGTTTTAGTATTTGTTGTAATAGAGGCAACATAAATACAGCATCTGTGACAGACAGACAGACTGCGGAGTCTTAGCAATAGGGTCCCGTTTCCTCTTTGGGTACGGAACCCTAAGAAAAAAAGAAATAGAATCACTACTTTAATCCCAAAGTATAGTAGATATCCCCTTTGATTTCACAAAGATTCTTTAAGAATGTCTAAGATTACCGAAGGTCTAGTGGAAATGACCCACCTTCTGATCCCAAGGTCATATGTTCGAACCTAGCCGTGCACCAAAAGATTCATCTATCGAAGAGTTCATGAGCACCAGCCCGGCTAAGATGTGCAACGCGACAAAATTTTGTCTTCTCGGTATCTCTTGCAAAATAGAGATATCTCTTTATATCTTCCTGTGCTTTGACGACCGATGTGGCGCGGCGGGCGAATGTCCGCCTGCGACGCAGAGGTTGCGGGTTCGATTCCCGCCTTGGGATAAATGTTTGTACGATCTTCAAATATTTATTCCGGGTGTTCTGGGTGTTTTCTATGTATAATAAAAAATATCTATATATGTAATGTATTGTATTAAGTATATCAGTCATCTAGTACCCATAACACAAGCTCTGCTTAGCTTGGGGCTAGATGATGCTGTGTGGATCGTCCGGCATTATTTATTTATTTATTTGCTAACATACCAGTGCCAAAAATCTATCTCGTTCTGTCAAATGAAGACTTAATGCTCATGTTTAGTCTATCTGTGGGTATAATCTATAGTTTCTCAAATAATAAATAATAATAATAAATATTTGTGGACATTTTAACACAACATCATCTAGCACCAAACTAAGCATAGCTTGTACTATGGGAACCAGATGACTGATAGAATACTTATATACTTTTTTTTTGTAAATACATACTTAGAATACAATATAACACTCAGACACAGAACAAACATTTATATTCATCATACAAATGTTTGTTCTCGGTGGGAATCGAACCCACCTACAGCACAGAAAGCAGGGTTACTACGAACTGAGCTGTGACGGCTGTCAATGTCCATCAATAGAAAAAGTATCTCGCGTCGAGCGCGACATATCTCGCGTTGCACATCTTAGCCCGGGGTCAGTAAAACATCGTGAGGAACCCAGTTAGTATTTTAGCAGCGGCGTTGGTTCATTCAGTTCACTGAATGACAAACTGAATGAATGGTTAGCTTTACTTTTTAAGGATCATACAAATCATACAAAAAAACGGTAGGAACAAAGCCGTAAGTTTCTTGCCGGTTCTTCTAGGCTTGCTCGCGTGGAACTGGCGCTTAGATTCGACGTTTCAAGATGATCCCTGCGGATATTACTGAATAAATGCTTTTTGACTTTGACTTTGACTTTGACAAGCAACAAACTAAACCATTCCTACAGCGGCGATAGCCTTGCAACCTGCCACGTATGAAGTTATTTGATTAAATGATATTCTTACCGGTTCTTTCCAAACAGATATATAAAACTTCACTTAATTTATGTAAGCATATTTTGATAAACACGTGTGTCCTCGCCTAGATATAAGCGAACACTGTTATCTTATCGTTAGGTATTTGTTAAGGCCACTGTACACTGAGTCACTGTGTATTGAACGTAGAACGATCTCTTTAGTAGTCGGTTTTTTAGTAGTAGTAAAACTTGTGAAAGGGCTCGTCCAGGGAAGTACAGTCAGCTGCACACAATTTATAACTTTCAAAATGGTTTCACAGCGGTGCTAAAAATATCTACACGACAATTGTATATTTGACGACCGATGTGGCGCGACGGGCGAATGTCCGCCTGCGACGCAGAGGTTGCGGGTTCTATTCCCGCCTTGGGATAAATGTTTGTACGAACTGCAAATATTTATTCCTGGTGTTCTGGATATTTTCTATATACCTATAATAAAAAATATCTATGTATGTAATATAATATTGTATTAAGTATATCAGTCATCTAGTACCCATAACACAAGCTCTGCTTAGCTTGGGTCTGGATGATGCTGTGTGGATCGTCCAGCATTATTTATTTATTATTTATATAATTATTCAAAAAATTAATGAGGTCACCAACTAATATCATTACTTTCTATTGTTTGAGGTGTAAGAGCTCATTGTTATGCTGTAATACCGTTGTGAAAGTTACAAGTTGTATACATTCTAGTGTAGCTGACTGTACTACCACTGAACCCATATCTGCCGCCAAGCAGTGTTCTCGCATTGCTGTATTCCGGTTTGATGGGTGTGGGTGCCGGTGACATTACTGACACGAGGCTTAACACCTGTATGCCTCAGGTTGGTAGATAGTAATGCTTCGTAGTGCTCTACGAACCTAACGTGCGTGACCTACAAGGTAATGCTTTGTTGTAGGTGATGGTTACCACTTAACATCAGATGGGCCATTGCTTGTTCCACCAGCATAAAAAAACAGTAAGGCAGTCTTTGGGGACTGCTGATAGACGTGAAAACTAGGCCAACATCATCTACGCTATCGCCCCCCAGCAGTAGATTTCAACAGGCTGATGATGATGATAATGATGTTGATGATGATGATGATGATGATTTTGATTTGGACAATTAGGTCACAGATGTATTGGTGGACATTTTACCTTAGTCAAACGATAAATATTATTTATTGTATCAAAGATTATAAAAAGTAATTGATGTGCGTACTGTGGTAAAAAAGTTAGCCAACCAGGTAAAACGCCGTATTCACGAACTCTTCAAGTATATAAACCTTTGTTTACAAACGATTACAAAAATAGATGTGCTTGCAACCTGTCACGCATGGAATACCATCATAGAATAGAATAGAATAAATATTTATTCAACACAACACATACAAAGACATCACAACGGTGCCTACACTTAAAAATACGCTAAAACACATAGCTAAACCTACCCTACCTAGCTCACAAATACAAAGTATAATATCATCATTCATTTATCAGCCTGCCTGACAGTCAAATACATTTAGAGTAATGAACTTATTGTTGACCTTCATCATACTTTATATTTTTGTACCTATTAATTAAATAACCGTAAATTTTCCTAAGATTATAAAATAAAATAAAATAAAAACGGACCAAACGTGTAGGTTTTTTGCGCCTTTTTTTTTGTTATCAGAATCATGTTATGAATGCGCAGTTGTAGTTTTCGGAAGTAGTGTATTAGTCTCTATATAAGGCTGTAAGTTGTTATACTTACCACAGAATAAATAATAGTTCTATACCTTAAACTTTAGACATAAAAAATACCGCTTTTGTATATATGTACAAACTAGTGAAAAGCGCGCAATTTCGTCCGCGTGAAGTTATTTTTTATAAAAACCTCAAACCCAGCTATACCCGTTTAGGGGTTGAATGTCGTCGGAAATTCCTTTCTTAGACAAGTAATTTAAAAAAAATAAAGATTATACCGACCAGTGATTTAGGCGGTGCGTTGTTTATATGTCAGTCAGTCAATACAAAGATTTTTATAATTGGTATAGATTTATCCCATGAGTGACAGATATCGCCGATGCTGCAATGCTAGTTTCCTAGGTCCTACTCCGAGGTACCTCGTCGTAACCATCTAAATTAATCTGATCCTGTCATGATGAGCAGTCATAAATACAAAGCAATTAAATAAATTGGATGGTGTGAAATATCCTCAAGTATTAATTGCAGCACATACTGCATAGTAGTAACATGACACATTTATAGATCTAGATGTAGTTGGTTCAAAGTCTGGTTTACCGCACACACCTATTTTAAATATTGTTTTTAAACTGGTGTATTGCGGTTGGACCTCCGATAGCATAACCAAAATAAAAAAAAAAACATTCATCAAATAAAACATATTTAATAAGTATACAGTGTTAGTTTACCTGCAGTCACGGTAGAGGTTAAACCTTCCTGCATCATTGCATTTTTATGATCTACTGACAAACTTCTTTCTTTTTAGTATGTCAACCCGTTACCTACTAATAGTGAGGGCACCTATACCTACTCCTTACTTTTAGCTAGTTTTATGTACCTATTGCTGTTGAAATAAACAAAAAAAACTTTTTAGGAATAACCAAAACTGAAGTTATATAATAAAAACCCAGGTGTGCAAGTGGGCGAACACCAGCACACCTCGGATTTCTGGTAATTTCAGATTTTCGCCCGAAAAAGTGTTGGCTAGACGATCCGGATGTGTTTGAAAGGAAGTGGTGGGCGAAAACTCGGGAACTGGAAGTCTTTGGGGGAGGCTTTTGCCCAGCAGTGGGACGAAAAAAGCTATGAAAAAATGATAATTATTCACACTTTTGGGGATACGAGGGCGTCTGGGTGAGACTGCACTATTCAGATACTCAATACTCAATATATTTATTGCTTTCACATGGTTTAGTTTGTACACAAACATTGTTTTTACGTGTAAGTAGGTATCACATGGACCCTGCATAGCGACATGGAGCCAGGCCGAGGTTATGAAGTAGGTAGGGAGCAGGTAGGTATGTAGTAACATGACACATTTATAGATCTAGATGTAGTTGGTTCAAAGTCTGGTTTACCGCACACACCTATTTTAAATATTGTTTTTAAACTGGTGTATTGCGGTTGGACCTCCGATAGCATAACCAAAATAAAAAAAAAAACATTCATCAAATAAAACATATTTAATAAGTATACAGTGTTAGTTTACCTGCAGTCACGGTAGAGGTTAAACCTTCCTGCATCATTGCATTTTTATGATCTACTGACAAACTTCTTTCTTTTTAGTATGTCAACCCGTTACCTACTAATAGTGAGGGCACCTATACCTACTCCTTACTTTTAGCTAGTTTTATGTACCTATTGCTGTTGAAATAAACAAAAAAAACTTTTTAGGAATAACCAAAACTGAAGTTATATAATAAAAACCCAGGTGTGCAAGTGGGCGAACACCAGCACACCTCGGATTTCTGGTAATTTCAGATTTTCGCCCGAAAAAGTGTTGGCTAGACGATCCGGATGTGTTTGAAAGGAAGTGGTGGGCGAAAACTCGGGAACTGGAAGTCTTTGGGGGAGGCTTTTGCCCAGCAGTGGGACGAAAAAAGCTATGAAAAAATGATAATTATTCACACTTTTGGGGATACGAGGGCGTCTGGGTGAGACTGCACTATTCAGATACTCAATACTCAATATATTTATTGCTTTCACATGGTTTAGTTTGTACACAAACATTGTTTTTACGTGTAAGTAGGTATCACATGGACCCTGCATAGCGACATGGAGCCAGGCCGAGGTTATGAAGTAGGTAGGGAGCAGGTAGGTATGTAGATATGTAGATATAGATAGTAGATGTCGATATATATAGATATATGTCATTAATCAAAAAAACCAACAAGTTCAATTAACTCGAGAAAGACTTCATCTATCTATATAAATATTTTTATTCTTATACTATTCTATTTTAGATAGTTAAACTGAAGAGCTCAAAAATTCTGTACATTCAACATATTTTTCTGAAATATTGCTAATAGTACGTAAATAAAGGCAATGCATGCAAAACTCTCTGCATTAATATGATGATGCAATTTGCAGAATTAGTTAGTATATGGTGCAACTTAAAACTAAGTATGGGTTTAATTGAGCTGTCATCAATAAAACAGGTGTAAAAAGGGAGTGAAGTGTTAAAAACGCGACCGAAGTCGCGAGCGAATCAGCTAGTCCCTTATAATATAGTCCTTGCTTCATCCAAAAGCAACAGTAGGTACAGAGAGATGAGCAGAGATCGATACACCTGCGGTTGCTGGGCAACGCGAGGGCGCCACCCGACACGCCGCGTAATTTGAAATTCGAACCGCGTCGATAATGCTAGCGGGAATTACGGGTAATTTGGGAATGGTATTTTTGGTTTAATTAACGACTGTTTTTCGGTTTGCTTCTGGTTTAATTATTTGGTTAGTTGTGTATTGATTGTAATTATTTTTTTTATTATAGAGTTCCGTACCCAAAAGGTAAAACAGGACCCTATTATTTGGACTCCGCTGTCTATCTGTATGTTTGTCCGTCTGTCACCAGGCTATATAATATATCTCATGAACCGTGATAGTTAGAGAGTTGAGATTTTCACAGATGTTGTATTTCTGTTGCCGCTACAACAACAAATACTAAAAAACACTAGAAAATATATACCTACCTTTACAAATTGGATAATGCAGTTCTCTTTGCCTTCATGAGTCAAACTCGTAGACACCAGATTCGACTTTGTAGGACCAAGGGAACGCGTTGGACCACTATTTTGCTTAAAAGTTTAAATAAGTGAGGTTTACTGTTCTCACAGAACCACTAGTAATAAGTTGTCATACCTTGATACAAAATAAATAATAGTATTTGATCTTAACCTATGATATCAAAATTACCGCTATTTTTAACACCGTTTTGGGCGTTACATTGTATTAAAACTATGTTTTAACAAAAAACATACTTTAAGTATTCTATCAGTCTGCTGGTTCTTATTTTATATGCTATTCATAGTTTGAGGCTAAATGATGTTATGTAAAAATATCCACAAAATTTATTCATATTATATAATTATTGTGTCACATCACAATAATGTTTTTTTTTAATTTCAGACAGTATAAGTAGAAAGCCCACCTGAAGTTAATTGATAACAATCAAAGATGCCTCACAGAAGTTCTAGCTGATTCTTTGTGTGCTGTGTTTTTCAGTAAACCTTTGAGCTACGTTGAACCTTTTCGCTACGCTGGAAGAAAACTCTTTTTAAAGTTAAGCTCACCTTTCATGTCTTTTGTAATTGTTTCCGAGTGCAGTAAAGTATTTAAAAAGGCATAAGTTCTACTAACTATATTTTAACCTATGATTGTATTGTATTTTGTGAAGAATTTTATTTTGCTTGCAAGATGCTCTTTTCTTTTGTTCTAATTTGTATCTTCCTCAATATAACAATTGCAAATCATCACGACTCTGCCAACTCTGCCAACTGCACTAGACAATGCTCTAATTTAGTAAACTGGCAACATTAGTAAATTAAAACAGAAAGGCCGTTTTCATTTGCATGGCGCGTGACTGTCTGCGCGCCGTCTAGTCGACCCATCAAGGACTTAATTTGGCGCTATTTTGGAGTCTCGGTTATGGGGGACAGCGGGAATAGACCCTTTAATTTACGCATTTTATGAATTTTTCAGAAATCTACATCTTCTTCTAGCTTTTGTTATTATACCCCACATCTCAGTTAGTAGTAGCTCTGCTTTCTGTGCTGTAGGTTGTAGGTTCAATTCCCACGAGGACAAACATTTATGTGATGAACATAGATGATAGATTCCTAATTTTTTTTTAAATATAATATATGTCACCCGGGAATAGAGTAGCTTCCCAACGACGAGAGTTTTTCAAATCGGTCCAGTAGTTTCGGAGCCAATTCAATGCAAACAAACAAACAAATCTTTTCTCTTTATAATATTAGTATGAGATATCTTAAGCCATCGGTTTGTTCTATAAGCAAGTTATATGAAAACAATACTTGGCTCCCGTACAGAACTATCAGTTCTAACGTCCTTCGAAGTACGGAAGCGTCAACGCTTCGCTTATGTCTTACGCCACGCTTGAGCCATTAGCGCATTGCCGGATGGCCGTAGTCTCACACCTATTTACGCTTCCTCCTGTCCACGTCTGCTATCCTGGTACATGTATTATTATTCCGTATTATTGTATGACTAAACTGGTGTCTACTACACTAGATGGGGTAGTGGTCCACTTGCCAACCGATCTTACCGAGGCTCGAAGCCGACTCCGTAACAATCGTAAACAAGCAATCATTTTTAGGGTTCCGTATCCAAATGGTAAAACGGGACTCTTTTACTAAGACTCCGCTGTCTGTGTGACAACGGAGAACAAATATCTGTGTTCTCACCCAAATCGAACCCACAACTTACAGCACGGGAAGCAGAGCTAATACCTACTACTAAAGCTGTGTCAAAACATATAAATAAACTAGCGTAACGCGCGCGACTTCGTCCGCGTGAAATCATTATCATACATGTGGTGTATGTCCTATATGTATAGAGTTACACAGGCTCGACACGCACTTTATTCTAACACGTCCACTCTCGCCCATGGGCTCTCGTGACACTGACGTATGCGCTCGAGACAGTGAAGTGTCTGTACTATGTATGTTTGTGTATAGTGTAAGTAATATCATTATCAATAGTTATATATTTACATATATAATTTAGTACAATACCTAGGTAGTACATTCACAAACACTACATCTCTTTCTTATCAAAATAATGTTTATTTACTTGATTAGTGATTACATATAGGTTCTCAATCAAACCTAACATCAGAATTTAAAATGAGTTTTAATCACCATCTCTATAACAATTTGATACTTAATCTATGCTGCAGGAAATGTATGATGCAGGTAGATGATGATGTAGTGCTGTCATCTTGTAATATGTTCCTCAATGTAAAGTCACACCCGTCTCACTGTTACAAACCATACAATCACCAGCTCGAGCGTCTTCTACGATGTGTGGGGTTGAGTTAAAATACGTTGATTGTTTTTGTTATCTTTCCATAGTTTTCTTTTTCGTTTTTGATCAACTTTAACTTTCTCCTTCAACTACTTCTGTTGCTCCACGTTTTCTGTCTCCATACTCTTACTCTTTTTCTTTGTCTTTTTGTATTTTATATCTGTCCCTAAGTTCGAAATCGTTATCTATTCTATCAATCTACGTATGTATATTATATATTCCCGGTAACCGTATGAAGAGTTTGCTGTAAATACTAATACTTTAGTAAAGATTCCCTGCCTTAAAAGCTTCTCTTTCAGTGTGACCTATCGGTAAAGAGCATCACAACACAACTAAAACTTATAACTGTTTTACTGAATCGTCCCAGTCGTACTGTTTAACGCTTTTCTAATACTGTTTATATCATGGTATTTTCTAAAAATTCTACAACTTCGTTCATCGGTATGGCAACCGGTTTAAAGTTTTTAACTATTTGGTCTTCATCTTTTGGTATCAGATAATCGGGATTGCTACATTTGTTTTGCCGGGTTTGTATATCGCATTATATTTATAATGAATGTAATCTCAGTACCCATCGTTCAGTTCTTGGTATATGGTTATATGGTTTTTTTGACTTGAACCCAAACAAAACTTCCAGTGCTTATGGTCCGTGACTAGTTTGGAAGTCTTTCTAAACAAAAATATGTTACAGTGTTCGGCCGCCCAAACCAGTGACAGAGTGCCACTTTTTCTGTTTGGCTGTGCGCAGTACGACTACGTCCTAATTATCGTAAGCATTTATTCTAGGCCCATTTGCATCGCTTTATACAAGAACGACTCCAAGTTAAAAAGGGATAGCATCTCCTACTTATGTCACATTGTAGTACCCTAAACGCTGTACTTTAGTAGTTACAGTTCAGCAAGGCATAGTCATGTTCTTCAGGCCATAGTTTTCCTAAAATCCCTTTTGCCCATCTGGTATCGTAGAAGTAAAAAGCTTAAAAAGGTCTGGAAAGGTGGCAGCCAATCAATATATTTTCAGAGTTTTCTCAAAGATCCGAAAGAAAGTACTTTCGAACATAAATCTTTCTTAATTCTTAATTCTTTATTGCACACATAAAATTACATTGGAAAAATACAAATAGAGGACATGTAGGTACTAAGGCGAGCTTAACCCTGAAAAGAGTTTTCTTACAGCAAACCTTTGCAACCTTTACAGCAATCTTTCAAAATCAAATTCCGTAAAAATCAAAATCCGAAACATAAATCTTTCTTAATTCTTAATTCTTTATTGCACACATAAAATTACATTGGAAAAATACAAATAGAGGACATGTAGGTACAAAGGCGAGCTTAACCCTGAAAAGAGTTTTCTTACAGCAAACCTTTGCAACCTTTACAGCAATCTTTCAAAATCAAATTCCGTCCGTACAAGCCTTTTGTAGTCTTAAAAATATTTCGTAATATGCCTGAACTCTGGGTGCATTTCCACTAGTGAAATGCATTTTTACTGACTTTTTTCAATTTTCATGAAAGACAAAGAGTGGTTTCTCGTATTATGGCGGCGTGTTCACATTTTGTGTACCTACGCATAAACGTGATTCACCATTCCCTTTCATATTCAGTACTATCAAGGGGACATAATATCTTGATCGACCGCTATCCGGTTGTTCTTTTATGCTATCTTTTGCGTTATTTCTTTAAGGTATAATTGGTACACCAGACTACTTTTAAAGTTTAACTGTAACCTGAGACTGAAAGCCAGCCCTGCGTACTAACTAACAGTATGTTACGCAGAACTTGTGCTGAGACTACTCCAGATACTCCGTTTCTTTGACAATAAGCTTTTTTGTATTTGTATATTAAATCGTCAATAGCTTCGTGAAAAACGCTGATACTCCTACCCTTTTTGATTGTGTGCCCAATTTTAGAACATCCAAACTATTCTGTTCATTATCTTCAATCTTAGTTTTAAAACGATACCTGCACTGGCAATGATGTGTTACTGCCATATGCTAAACATGTATTTTTTATCGGGTTATAGGCTTATACTTTCTTGTTTATAATTCCTCCATGTTTGATTTCTGTTATAAGGTCTAATCTGAAAACCAAAATTAATCAACGCATATTTTTTATGCCACCTACTGTGCATGTTATTCATTTGGAAAATGTCGAGATGTCGTCAAAATTCACATGCTTTCATAACAGTTCAATTCAGTTTCCTCGGTTAGGTGTTTCCGTGATGTTTGACCAGCAGTAATCTTGTCACAAATATGAGCTTCTTCATTCTTCTTTGAGCTGGCATTGGCTGACGCATATTTGATGCATTTGCCGCAACCGTTTTTTATTTCACTGAGCCCTATCTTATTGACCTAAGTTCTCAAATGTTGTTTTAGCCACAATGAGGTTTATGTCTTGATTTTTGTTTTCAAGCTATTGGTTTACCATTTCAAATGTGCCTGCTTCCTTTATTATTTTGTTTAGCATAACGCTGTTTACTGATGTCAATATTTTCTTACGTTCCTAGATCGGTCGATGTACACTTTTTATGTTGATGACTCTTGTTTCAGTAATATACAAATACGCCACTCATACATTTTAGGATTAGGGTTGAAAATATTCATTAGGTTTCTTAGTAGCTATTATGAATACATCTACATAACGTTGTTGGTTCAACTTTAGCACCCAGTAGATTTTATATCTTGAGTTTATCAGATTGAATACAATAGCAAAAGGTAGCAGAAGATAGAACCTAATGGAAGATGTTAGAGTAGGCCTATGCCAAAAGGTACACAGAGTTACAGGATATTATATAAGATACCAAACCTATCATACCTACTTACACGTAGTTCTAAATAAACAGCTTTAATATTTATTTATTAAATATTTATATACCTATTATTAATCCTTTTCCATCTTTCCATTTCATAACCATTAAAAGTAGAAATGCTGTCACCTTCTAAGTAGGTACAGTCTTTTTAGTAAAGATAATGTCGGTAAACTCGCCATGTTTATGTAGGCCTGAGTTATATTTTTATTTTATTTTAAAAAATATTTCCAATTTAATGGTGATGTAATGCTTACACCCGCTAAAATATTAGCATAAGTATACATACCTCGCTACAGTACCTGGACTCCAACTCAATGGTATCTTAGTACCCAGACTCCAATTTAATGGTGGTATCGTAATACCCAGACTCCAATTTAATGGTGGTATCTTTGTACCCAGTTTCCAATTTAATGGTGGTATTTTCATACCCAGTTCCAATTTAATGGTGGTATTTTCATACCCAGTTTCCAATTTAATGGTGGTATTTTCATACCCAGTTCCAATTTAATGGTGGTATTTTCATACCCAGTTTCCAATTTAATGGTGGTATTTTCATACCCAGTCCAATTTAATGGTGGTATTTTCATACCCAGTATCCAATTTAATGGTGGTATTTTCATACCCAGTTCCAATTTAATGGTGGTATTTTCATACCCAGATGTTAATTTAATGGTGGTATTTTTAGTACCCGATGACTAAGATGATGATGATGATGATTGAATCGTTATTGTTTCACCAATCGAAACACCATTTCACCATCTGTTTAATAAAACCTTCTTCATTTTTTTTTAGACTATAGTAATTAATAGGTAAATATTAGGTACTTACCTAGTAATATAATAGCAACATTAGCTCTTTCCAAAAAACTAAACTCAATTTTTAATTAAATAATTAACTAATTTTCAATACTTAATTAATAAACAAGTAATATGTATCAAGCATGCAAACTTTTTGTACACTAATAAATAATCTACGTATATTTCAAAACAGTTCGATGTTGCCCCACATTAAACCTCATCAAACTTTTCAAAATTCGAATTCAAAATTCGAACTTGAATACAAATTCTTTGTTTTTTTTCTGATGGTTGTTTCAATAGGTGATACAAATAAAATATTTTTGATTGTTACTTGTAGATTACAAGTCACTTGATTTTCAATAGAAGTAAATACCTACCTGAGTAGGTACTCACCCCTTTTTTTTTTATCCTCGTCGCCATATGTGGTGTATGTCCTATATGTATAGAGTTACACAGGCTCGACACGCACTTTATTCTAACACGTCCACTCTCGCCCATGGGCTCTCGTGACACTGACGTATGCGCTCGAGACAGTAAAGTGTCTGTACTATGTATGTTTGTGTATAGTGTAAGTATTATCATTATCAATAGTTATATATTTACATATATAATTTAGTACAATACCTAGGTAGTACATTCACAAACACTACAATACAAACTTCGAGTTTTAATTTAGGGAATTCCTTTTTGAAGTAATAACTTCTAATGCGACTTCCAACAAGGTTGCGTTAAACGTTTAACACTACCATGGAGGGGGTATGAAAGCACTGTTCTTTCTCTATTTCTCTCATAGCCTATACGTAATAGCATATAACGTTTCGTATAGTAAAGTAGTTTTACTTCAGTCGTGTGGTCTAAAGCACACTTGTTTTTTTTAGTGCATCTCTACGCACCAAGGCTACGACCAGTGGTTTATATGTCAGTCAGTCTGGTCAAAGATTCTTATAATTGGTACAGACACAGTTCCTAAAGTTTATAAATAAATAAATAAATAATGCCGGACGATCCACACAGCATCATCTAGCCCGAAGCTAAGCAGAGCTTGTGTTATGAATACTAGATGACTGATATACTTAATACAATATTATATTACATACATAGATATTTTTTATTATACATAAAAAATACCCAGAACACCCGGAATAAATATTTGCAGATCGTACAATCATTTAAAAGAGAGTTGCAGAGTAAAAAGTCTATCTAACACGTATATGTAAATAACAGCAATGGGTACCATTTTACGCAGCAATAAATTAATTTTTAGCACAATTAGGTGCATTCCAGCCAGCTGCAATGCTGATTAATTGCAATTACAACGCATGATGTCATTCAATTACTCGGTGTGAACATGCTAACCGGAGGAATATCGCTGACAAATCCACAACAAAAATATCATTTTTTAAAAAGGTGACAAAATCAAGAAGTAAACGATTGATTCACGTTACTCCTGAAATTAGCCGTGGTGGTTTCGAGTTAGAATCGAACTGTCTGTCAAGAACTGTCAAAAACGACGCCAAAATTGCCGTTGCTTCATTTTTAGGGTTCCGTAACCAAAACGTAACACGGGAACCTATTTCTAAGACTCCCGCTATCTGTCTGTCTGTTTGTTCGTTTGTCACCAGGCTGTACCTATCTCATGAACCGTGATAGTCAGAGAGTTGTAATTTTTACAGAAGATGTATTTTTGTGCCCGTATGACAACAAATACTAAAAAACAGAATAAAATAAATATTTAAGAACCCTATAAACCTTTTTGTTCAATTTTCAGTTATTTCATCATAATCAGGAGTACGATTAAGTACCACTAACGGATGCTCGTAAAATAGATAGATACCATTTTATTGTACATAAGAATAGTTTGTCAAATATAGATCTAGTTTACAAAGAACAATGGGCAGTTTTATCCCTGAAAGTGTTTTTTTCCAGTTAACTTTGCTAGTATAATATTACCATAAAACGAGTGAGTGGATAAAAGTCAATAAAAATGAGCTTTATTTTTGAAAAACTCTTCTGGTGCGTATTTGCAGACATAATTTAACACGATTAAACATTAACAACCAATCTCAGAATATTGTGTCTAATTAAGGCGAGTCTAAATAACACGGCTTAACTCATAATAACAAACGCTTAATCAGGGATGTGCTGATAATAAAAGGTACTTAGAAATAGGCTGAGTTTTTCTTATAAGAGTTCCAGCCGGGCTAAGATGAGCAACGCGAGATATGTCGCGCTTGATACGAGATACTTTTTCTATTAATGGGCATTTAAAAAATCCTACTGCGGATGTCAACCATAAAAAAACGAGTGTGCTTTAGACCACACGACTGAAGTAAAACTTCTTTAATATACGAAACGTAACTGGCTATGAAAGAAAAAGAGAAACAACAGTGCTTTCATACCCCCTCCATGGTAGTGTTAAACGTTTAACGCAACTTTGTTGGAAGTCGCATTAGAAGTATTACTTCAAAATAAATAAAAAGACTGTTTAATAAAATAAGATAACTGTGTGTAATGCCACTTACCAACCCTAGTAAACAATGTTGACCAATCGAGTTAAATCAACAATCGTTTGAGTAATTATTTTGCTTTTGTCTTTTTGCGCCTCTAGGCACGACTATAAGCAGTTCCTAAACGAATGTTTGTAAACAACACGATTTTTAGCGCTGTTTGCTTACAATTCTAATTGAGCTGTAATTTTATTGGTTCTAAGTAATATGGCGCTAGCCGTTTAGTTGTTAGTCAATTTATATAGTATGACATAATGACAACCGATGTCGCGCGGCGTGTGAATGTCCGCCTCCGACGCAAGAGGTTGCGGGTCCGATTGGGATAAATATTTCTACGATCAGCAAATATTTTTCGGTACCCTCCGTAGACCTAAACACGTTTTAGGTGACCCAGATGATACGATCACGGAGGTCGCTTCATCAAGCCCGGACACAGCTAACATGCTAAAACTAAAATTTTACTAAAATTTAGACTAAAATGCTGGTATAATCGCCTGGCGATTTCCGACAGCGTTACCGGGCTACTGGCGAGCGCAGAAGGCGCTACGCCATTACAAAAATGGTTTTGTTGGCAACGAGCACAAGGACACCCACTTAGGTACGGACCTCGGCTTGGGCTGTTGCTAGGGAAGGGAGCTACGGAGACTCTTCATCCTGAAAGGGCGTTAACGGGGAGGCGTATTCGACCCCGCCGCCGGGGTCGGTGTGATTGTGAAGTGTTTCCTGCGTCCGGACCTGATGAAGCGACCTCCGCGGCGGTGATCGTGTCATCTGGGTCACCTAAAACGTGTCTAGGTCTACGGAGGGTACCAAATAAATATTTGCAGATCGTACAAATATTTATCCCGAAAAAACTACTGATATTTAATGATTTTGCGTGAATGAAATTGTAAAAGAGAGAGACAACGAACTTAGTCAACCAACAAAATCCCGTCACTATTTTTTTTTTTTTTTATAATGCTGGACAATCCACACTGCATCATCTAGCCCCAAGCTAAGCAGAGCTTGTGTTATGGGTACTAGATGACTGATATACTTAATACAATACTATATTACATACATAGATATTTTTTATTAAACATAGAAAATACCCAGAACGCCCGGAATAAATATTTGCAGATCGTACAAACATTTATCCCAAGGTGGGAATCGAACCCTCAACCTCCTGCGTCGCAGGCGGACATTCGCCCGCCGCGCCACATCGGTCGTCAAATTTGAAGATTCATAAGCTTTAAAACGAAGCTACAAATATGAATCACATCAAATGCCTTCTTTAATAGCATTCAATAGTCAGACATTTCTACGAATAACATAATTCAAATTCTAAATTTGAATGTCCGCTACAAATGACAGCTGTCAAAACGGTGTCATGGCGGCGCAAGATGGCGTCCGGTTACCGTCGATCTCACGTGCAGAACCGTGAACGCAAAATGAGTATTATAATGTAGTTTCCGATCACTGAAATAGCAAATGGGATGTATCATGTAAGCATAGGTACCTACGTCGCTACCACTTTCTCTGTTCAGTCAAGAGAGCGTTACTATAGAAAACTATGAGACAAATGCTAAAAAACACCAAATGACAGCGAGGTAAAATAAAAAGGTGCCAATATTCCTCTTTAAGTATCATGAAAATCCAGTACCTAAGTAAGCTTTAGAGACCCCTTAGAGAGAGAACCCTAGCAAATTGAGAATGATTGTTTTTTTCTTGATAACTTTTGGGGAAGTCCAATTTAGTTAGTGGTTTAGGTATTGTATTGAGAGTTGCGAACAACATCTAACCCTTATGCCTCATTACCTATCAGTAAGCCTATCAGTAAGGTCAAAGTCAAAAACCATTTATTCACTTATCATCCTGAATCGTCCTAGAGTTATGTAGGCGAATCTAAGCGCCAGTTCATCGCGACTAGAAAAACCGGCAAGAAATTTACAATAGTAATATCATTAATACAATAGACTTTAGTAGTAGTAGAATTTATAATGGACGGCTCGTCCGGGGAAGTATTACTACTATGCCTATTCCTGCCGCCAAGCAGCGCAGCGTGTTCCGGTTTGAAGGGGTGCCGGTGAAATAACAAGCACATGAGGCTAAATATCTGTATGCCTGGTTGATAAACGCAAAACAGTGCGTAGTAGGGCACGTTCCTAGTGAATGTGACCTGCAATATTACTATAGAGGCCACACGCAGCTTCGCCCGCGTGGCCGTTTTTTCCCGTTCCTGTTATTTTTTCAGGATAAAAAGTAGCCTATGTCCTAGGACATTACAATCTATATTTATTCCAAATTTTATCCAAATCGGTCCACTGGTTAGAGTGTGAAAGAGGAACAAACATCCATCCATCCATCCAAACATTCGCATTTATATTTAATATTATAGTAGAATAGGTGGTGGTAACCACTTAAGATCAGGTGGGTAATCTGCTGGTTCCATAAGCAAGTCGAATAAAAGATGTCTCTCTTTGGTCAATTAATCAGATCTGATGCTGTATCATCTACTCTTTCGTTTTCGTCAAATCTGCTTCAACCCCTAAGGAAATAAATTAAATTCACTAGACCGTTTCGCTCTAATTGAACAACCTCACGCCCCTTCAATAACTTTCCTTTTATTACATCCCCTCAATAACACCCCCATAACACTCGCGCTTAGGGATGCTTCATTATAATCTGCAATTATTTTTAATTCTGTCATTATGGATGCTAGTTTCGGGTGGTTACTGACAAGCCAATGTTTTAAATATTTTGTGAAAGGATAAAGATAAAGACAAAAGATATCTATTGTCTGTTGAAACTAGGTACAAAATTGGTGTATGTAGTTTTCAGAATCAGAATATAATAATAATAATAATATAATGCTGGACAATCCACACAGCATCATCTAGCCCCAAGCTAAGCAGAGCTTGTGTTATGGGTACTAGATGACTGATATACTTAATACAATACTATATTACATAGATAGATATTTTTTATTATACATAGAAAATACCCAGAACACCCGGAATAAATATTTGCAGATCGTACAAACATTTATCCCAAGGCGGGAATCGAACCCGCAACCTTCTGCGTCGCAGGCGGACAATCGCCCGCCGCGCCACATCGGTCGTCAGAATCAGAATCAGAATAATCTTTATTGTAAACTGTTGAAAGTATAAGATGGTAGGAATATAATTGTTATAGTACAAACAGCCTGCCCTACTCGAGCGTACAATAGATAAATATTTAAAACACTTAACATAGGCAACAAAATTCTATGAGTTTAACAATAATAAACTAATTATCAACTAACTAACTTAATATTTTAAGGGAATTTTATTTACTTATAGTATAATCTTAACACTTATTTAAATACTCTCCTAAATTATAAAATACTTCCGCTGTAAGCCATTTTTTTCTTTTTAATTATGTGTGATGAACATAGATGTTAGTTCTGTGTTTAGTTGTATTTATTCAAAGTATATGTATAATATAAACAAAAAATTATATATGTATTCTATCAGCTGTATGGTTCCCATAGTATAAGGTTTGCTTAGATTGTGGATAGAGAGAAGGGTTCCGTACCATTATCTAGAATAAAAACGGCAAAAAATCACGTTTTTTGTATGAGAGCCCCCTTAAATACATCATCTGTGAAAATTTCAACTTTCTAACTATCACGGTTCATGAAGCACAGTGACAGACAGACAGTGGAATCTTAGTAATAGGGTCCCGTTTTACGTTGGGCACGGAACCCTAAAAAGTACATGTACACAGCATACATATAGCTCATGGAAAGCGTTCGGTGACTTTTGTTCACCCAAAAAGTGCTCAACATGCCTAAAAAAATTTTTACTTCAAAAAACTACTTACAACGATGAAATAAAGTGAAAACTTGACTAGATAACATCAGAAATCCAATAAACACCCCCAGTCCTCTGGGAGGGCTGAGGGTGAGACCCTCCGTGTTCATTATAAGCAATGATCTCAACACCACTAAACCTCAAGAGACCGTCGACAAATCATTATGTTCATGATACTCTACGAAGGTAAAAAATTACTAGGTTGCAAGTCATAAATTATGATTTACTTATAAGCAAATTTATTTAATAGTGGTTTTGGTGAAGGAAAACACCGTGAAAAAACGTTTTTTAATTTTTATCATTGATAGACTGTCCTTTGGCTTCAATCTCACCTGGTGGTAATCAAATCAATTTATTCAATACACTCCATTAGCCAATTAAGGGCACTACACACTAACCTACGTATCGGTAATCTTGATATATCGCTTTAAGTTTGATACTATCACCGTAAACATCTGACAAGCTCGTTACAAGCTTACTTAGTTCTACTAAAGGTAGATATTACATGATAAGAATTTGTTACAAGTATCTTGAAAAGATTATCATCAGCCTGTAGAAGTCCTGCTGGGCTGCCTTTACATTAAAAACTATTTTCAGCATACTCAATCCATCGACTTCCCGCGATCCTTACAAATTACCACCAAAACTAGCGAAAATAATGTAAATAATACTTTTTCGGGCGAATAACCGTCTTTTTATTCATATCACGAAACCACGAATGTTCTTGGTATTTATCGTAGGTATATTACAAATTCAAAAATATTTAAATTCTTGAGTTGCAGTTCAAGAAAAGGTTTGACTACAAAGGTCCATCAAAAAGTAAGCAAAAGAAAACGTTCCATTTTTAAATCGTTCGATAGTTTTTTGTATAGTTCTATAAATATTTGCATAGAATAGATCGGATCAAACCACAACAACGCCAATAAAATATAACATCGCTATCTAATTATTAAAAAAAAAACAACTCCCCTACATTGAAATCCCACGGCGCCCACCGATTTGTCAGCGGTAATTTCATTTTCACTGTAACCCCACACCGGCCCACACCGATAACAGAATAAATTATATCGGCTATCGCGACACGATCGTCAATGTAGGTGGCGCCTTGTCGCGTACGAATCTTTGAACATACATGCCCGCATACAAAAGCTTTTTGTGGTAGCTGGTGGCAGTCAGTGGCTGTCTGCAATTGCATCTATCATAGGCTTGGTCGCGAGGAACTGGCGCTTACAAGATGATCCCTGCTGATTTACTGAATAAATGCTCTTTGACTTTGACTTTGCATGCACGAAAACCGTCGAACCACAACAGGGCATGATGATAGTACTTCCCCGGACGACCCCATCACTAAGAGCCATAAAACTACTGAAATTAATGATGGTATACATCATACAATAAACCTATGGAACTATTAGATATTATTGAGTCAGGAATTACATCTGTTTAGTTTAGACAATTACTTTAAGTAAAACAATTTTTGAAGTAATACTTCTAATGCGACTTTCAACAAGGTTGCGTTAAACGTTTAACACTACCATGGAGGAGGTATGAAAGCACTGTTCTTTCTCTCTTTCTCTCATAGCCAGTTACGTTTCGAATATTAAAGAAGTTTAACTTCAGTCGTGTGGTCTAAAGCACACTCCTTTTTTTATTATTTAATAACATTTAAGGCTTAGCTTAAACACTTGGTTATTGGCATTTTTTAAATATATTTCAAGATTCAAGAAAGCCGCGTAGGTACCGTACATTGTTAATAGCTGCCACAAATTACGCTGCTGTGCGTGCACATAGGTTCGAAGCTATACGTGGAATTCAAAGAATCAACCTTACTGTAATCGTTTTGGTGGAATGTTTGGAACTTTGAATATTTATTTATTTTATATGTAATTCTATCGAATTTATGCAATTAGAATAGAAGTAGTGTTGTAGAAGGGTTAATATTCTTCTTCTATTTTTAAGGCACCTGTCCGTCATTCGAAAGACATTTTTCTCTGTATCAAGTTATTGAATATATAGTTTTTAGTCGAGTCAGTAAAAAAAGTAAATTCGAGGTTTGTTCTGGCATAATAATGTCGTAAATACATGATATTTTAAAGACATATTTATATCGGTGGGATTCGTTTTCTGTTATCTTTGAAAGTAACATGGTTTTTTTATTATAATTGTTTTTCTAGTGTTATTTTAAGTTTTGCTGTGTAATTTTATTTCTAGTAGTCTTAGCGCAATGTTTGAGCAATTAAAACTAAAGTGTGCTGTAGCATCCTGATTTACAACAAAATGTTACCATTTTGATGATTTGATCATTTGAATAAAAACTCCACCTTTTTATTCAATACCAATGATAGCCCAACTCGACGTGATTTGACTGACTTGATTAAAAACTATTTATTAAAAACACTTGCCAACTGTGCTGTGATAATTGTCACAGATTATAAAATCCATTATTTTAATCAGTGCAATACGATACCTACTATTCTTTTTGTTATTGTTTTGTTATCAGAATGTGACGTCACTCAACACATGGCTTCGGGAGATATCCTACTATAATATTATAAACGCGAAAGTTTGTAAGTATGGATGGATGGATGGATGTTTGTTACTCTTTCACGCTCTAACCAGTGGATCGATTTGGATGAAATTTGGAATAATTATAGATTACAACTTGGATTAATATATAGGCTAATTTTGATCCCGAAAAAAAACCGGGAACGGGAAAAACTGCCACGCGGGCGAAGCTGCGAGTGGCCGCTAGTAAAAAGTAAAATCATTTCCTAGTGTTTTAACCTTATGTTAAGGTTGAATCATTTTAACCGACTTTAAATAATTATGATAAAATATTAATACAGCTTCATGGCTGTAATTCCCACGCACGGTATATATTCCCTCAGATCTCTAAGTATCTACTCGAGTTTCTTAGAGAAGGTCTAATGGAGGTATTTAGAAGTACGTCCAAATATAATTTTTGGTACTTACATACCTACATTTTGCAGTAGTTGGTATGCATGTATGGCGATGGGCTTGCAACCTGTCACATATGGAAATACGTGGCAGATTGCAAGCCCTGTTTGGACTCACGGTACAGGTTATTACGCTAACGACCTATTGAGCTCACGGTTATCCGTCAGGGCCCAAATGTGAGCATGCCCAAGGGCCCCGGTATTAATTAATAATGCTGGACAATCCACACAGCATCATCTAGCCCCAGGCTAAGCAGAATTTGTGTTATGGGTACTAAATGACTGATATACTCAATACAATACATTACATACATACATATTTTTTTATTGTTTTTTATTATTTTATAATTTTTTAATTATACGTAGAAAATACCCAGAACTCCCAGAATAAATATTTGTAGATCGTACAAACATTTATCCCAAGGCGGGAATCGAACCCGCAACCTCCTGCGTCACAGACGGACATTCACCCGCCGCGTCACATCGGTCGCCGTATATCGTATAGCTGAAGACGGCTCTGGTAGCACTATGTTGAAGGGGAGTCAACCACATCCTGTGTTGCCTCTGACGGCTGTTGTAAGGACTCACAGACCACGGTGTAAGGCACCTTTGATCCATTGAGGTAATAACTGACTGTGACGTGAGATTTCTCCCTCTTTAGCAATAGCTCAAGTTGAAGTATGTACAGTCAGCTGCACTAGAATGTATACAATTTGTAACTTTCAAAATGGTTTCACGGCGGTGCTAAAATTATTTACACGGCAATGATTCAAAAAATAATTGAAGTCATCAACTAATTTAATAACTTTTAGTTTTAAAGGTGTAAGAGTTCATTGTTTTGCTGTAATACCGTTATGAAAGTTACAAATTGTATACTTTCTAGTGCAGCTGACTGTACTAGAATGTATACAATGTGTAACTTACAAAATGGTTTTACAGCGGTGCTTAAAATATTTACACGACAATTATTAAAAAAATAAGTGAGTCCGTCAACTAATTTCATGACTGTTTAGTTTTTCGACGACCGATGTGGCGCGGCGGGCGAATGTCCGCCTACGACGCAGGAGGTTGCAGGTTCTAAAAATCACGGGCTCTCATACAAAAATGAAAGCCCTCTTAAATATTTATTTTACTATCTTTTTAGGATTTGCTGTTATAGCGGCAACAAAAATACATCATCAGCTATAAAAAAATCAACTCTTTAACTATCACGGTTCATGAGATACAGCCTGGTGACAGACGGGCAGACAAATAGCGGAGTCAGTAATAAGGTTCCGTTTTACCCTGTAATTACAGGCACATGAGGCTTAACACCTGTATACCTCAGGTTGATGGAGTTAGAGCAGTGTATTGTAGGACACGTTCCTAACTAACGTGAGCTATAAGGAAATGCTTCTTATAGGCTATGGTAACCACTTAACATTAGATGGGCCATATGCTTGTTCCATCAGCAAATTGTATAAAAAAACCCTGTGGTTACGGAACCCTAAAAATGACTTCTTCAAGTTGACAATACCGTAGTAAATGTAGTAAAGTAAATAAGCACGATTAACCTCTGTACCTATTAACCTACCTACCTACCTACTTTCCCACGGTAGCGCCAATTCTGCTGAACCAGACTTGTCGATTCAACAGTTTATTGCAATTTTATGTCAAAGAGTCTTGGTATAGATCGGACTTTCTTATCTCGGCTATAAGCGCAATGTGCGACGACCAATGTGACGCGGGAGGTTGCGTATTCGATTCCCGCCTTGGGATAAATGATTTTACGATCAGCAAATATATATTCCGGATGGTCTGGGTATTACAATAAAAAAATATCTATGCATGTTATGTATTGTATTAAGTATATCAGTCATCTAGTACCCATAACTCAAGCTCTGCTTAGCTTGGGGTTAGATGATGCTGTGTGGATTGTCCAACATTATTATTATTATTAATGGCTGGCCTCACTGCTCAGTTAGTAGTAGCTCTGCCTTCTGCGTTGTAGGTTGTGGGTTCGATCCACAGCAAGGGTAAACATTAAAGTAGTGAACATAGATGTTTGTTCTCTGTCTGAGTGTTATATTGTATGTAGTCTGTGTCTAAAAGAAACGCATCTGATTATTTTATCAGTTATCTGGTTCTGATAGACATGCTTTGCTTAATTGGGGTTAAATGATGTTGTTCTAATATCCACTTTTTTTTATTTTTTTTTATTTATATTACTTTCTTATTTTTTTTTATTAAACACATAAATATTTCATATGATTAAAAACACAAAAAAAGCGAGCTTAGGTAGGTAATCCTAAAAAAAATACAAACTATATTTTTAACTTTTACTATTGGTTTTTCAATTAACTTGTTATTATACCGGCCGGCACTCACACCCTTCAAACTGGAACACAGCAAGCTGCTTGGCGGTAGAAATAAGCATGGTGGTAGTACTGCCCCGGACGAGCCCTTCACTAAGAGCTCTACTACTACTATTTACTACTGTTTGAGTTAGTTCTTTGTTACCAACCTATATCGTTATCTATTAATCGTTCTTTCTTTTCAATTAACTTTACATATTATGTGGTTTTGCTAAATAAAACTGGAACATATATGTTACTGACTGCAGGTGAAAATACTTTTTTTATACAATTTGCTGATGAGACAAGCATATGACCCACCTGATGTTAAATGGTTACCATAGCCTATAGCAAAGTACTGCCTTGCAGGTCACGTTAGTTAGGAGCGTGCCTTACAATACACTGCTTAGCGTTCATCAACCTGAGGCATACAGGTGTTAAGCCTCGTGTGCCTGTAATTACACCGGCATCCACACCCTTCAAACCGGAACACAGCAAGCTGCTTGGTGGCAGAAATAGGCATGGCACTTATTTTCTGTCGGATCTGTACCTTTCAAATCATTGTCCATTGCATCATCAAACCACTGTCAAGGTTACTCTTTGACAAATAACATGTAAAATGTAAATAATTATTGCAAAACTGGCACACACGACCGGTGAGTTGAAAGTAAAGTTTTTGTAAATAAAGACTTCTATGAATAAATATAATAAATACTGAGATCAGGTTACGAACTTTTGTTGAGGTAGGCATGTTTACATAGCGGCAAATACCTAAAAGTTAAGCAGAGTTTTCTTTGTAAGATTATTAGTATATAGTAAGTAAACCAACATCCCCAGGGTCCTTTGTTTGTCGAAATTGTGGTCGTGGCTGCCACTCCCGTATAAGTCTTTTTAACCATGAGCAAAAGTGTTCAGTGCCTTCAAGGTGCTCTGTGACCTAATTGACGCCACCTAAATAATCTGGAATAGATGTTGAAGGCCAATGATGATGGTGAGTAAGTAATAAGAAAAAAATCTTGTAATTTGGAGTTTCCATCTATCTATACTAGCGAAACGCGCGCGACTTCGTCTACGTGAAGCTATTTTCATACAAATTTCAACGACCACTGTACATGTTTAGAGGGTGAATTTCGGGAATTCCTTTTTTAGTTACATCTCTACGCACCAAGACGAATATACTCTGAAAATTTCAAGTCTCTGGCCAGCGGTTTAGGCTGTGCGTTGTCTATATCCCAGTCAGTCAGTCATGCAGTCAATCAGTCAGGACAACGATTTATAATTGGTATAGATATAGATAAAACTGTGTATCGAAAAGTCAATTTTTCGGAAATCTAACTAATAAATAAATGAATAATAAATAGCATCACGACTTTAATCCACAAGCACTGTAGATATCCTCATAGATATCTTAGTACAATCCTTTATTTTTTATTGCACACTAACAATACATAGAAAAATACACATATAGTGGACATGTACAAAGGCGAGCTTAACCCTAACAAGAGTTTTGAACCCTAACAAGAGTTTAGTACTAAGTACTAAGTACCTACTCGAGATTCTTTGAGGATCTCTATAGGGATAGTCAGAGGTACGTCCAAATACTAGTTTTGGTACATACCCACATTTTGCAGCAGTTAGTATTCAGCATATGTAATAGATTGCAAGCCCATCGCCACTGCTAGATTACTAACTGGTTTCCGCACGATGTTTTTCTTCACTGTTTGAGAGCACAGGAATCGCTCACATAATTTTTTTTAATGGAATAATTTATTGGTGCACGACCAGATTTGAACCCTTACAAGCCTTAGGATCAGAATGTAGGATCACTCTCACTGGACCACCGGTGCTCTTCAAACAAGCGCTAGAGAAGTGGCAAAATACCATTCATATATATATACATATATATACTGTTTCAACGTTACGTTGAGTTTAGTAGGTACTAGGGTTAGAATCGTCTTAAAGCTAGGTATGTGAATTTAAGCGCCAGTTCCTCGCGAACCAAGATAAAAGAACAGACAAAAAATTAACTAATTAATTAATTAATTTAATTATTACTTACTTACGTTACCTCTTTCATATATAGCAGTCATCTGGTTCCCATAGTACAAGCTATGCTTAGTTTGGGGCTAAATTATGTTATGTTGTGTAAAATATCTAGGTGTACCTACCCATTGACACGAAAGAAGAATATAGCATGATAATTTCGTAAGCCATAATTTGCTTACAAAATTGGCGTGGTTTTATGCGCTAGTTTAAACTACCAACATCCAACACAACAATGTAAAGATAATTCCATGAAAATACATTTTATTTTTACCAATAAACATTTTAATATTTTTTCACCGTACCTACCCAAACGGTAATTCAATATGGAAACCGGATAGCAGACAGTATGGCGGCGCGTTTTTCTTTTTAATTTTTCTTTTTTATTCCGATGTAGAAACGTCAAAAGAGGTTTTTTTTCTTTTTTGTGGCGTGTGTGATCTTTCGATTGTTTTGGTAGGGACGAGTCAATGAAGCGTGGTTCTTTGTGATAGATAATCGAGTAAAACCGTGGTATTGAACGCTCTTTTAGCTAAAATGGCTGATAAATCTGTTGTCATCTCTTTTTGTTGATATTAAAGTGACAGTGACAGGATGATATTTATAGTTATAAAGTATCAGGGATTATAAATAGATGATGCTATACAATTCATGAGTTTTTATGAATTTACAACTTAATCATACAAATAAACACAGAACGCATTTAAACATAGTTAAATAGCCATAAGTAACTGAAATTGAGAACGGCAAACCTCAATAAATTTAAATACATCGTTTTGTAACTCAAAATCGTAAAATAAAAAGGAAATTGAATTAACCCATGTTTCAATTAGCAATTTACAAAGGAGTACTTAGAGCGGTTTAAAAACTTTAGCACCAGAGTTGCCCACTAACTCATACACACTTACTTTACTTACTTAAATAAATATAAGTATAAGCAGATACATTAGGTAATGTTTATCTGTCTGTCAGCATAAGAAAGAACCCTTTGAGCAAAGAAATATTTTGCTATTCGACACCAATGTCGTTACGTCCAAATTGCTAGCGAGATTCGAAGTTCAAACCGTTCCAACTAATGAGATTTAAAATTAGAAGGTGTCTTTTTAAATAATTGACATTTATGAATGGATCTCTTTTTCGGCCAACCTTTTTAAAAATAGAACGTCATTGAATGGTAGAGTAGAAATGTTTCCCAAACGTCAGAATCCATTTATTCCTTTTTAATTCGCAAATCCATTTACTTGCAAACCTGTGGTAAGTACATGGTAGGTATATTTTTCTTTTTAATTTTCATTTATTCAGGGACAACAAACGGCTACAATAGACAATGTTTACTTAGAAAAATAAAAAAAAGGGTAAGTTTTACACCTACCTGCCTAACCCTCTGTGTTCCTCATAGTATTTAAAAATATTTTTAATAATATGAGGCATAATATGAGACATATCCAATAAATAATTAATTCAATAAATTGATTCTTTTAAACTAATATTTTTTTGTGCTATAAGGGCGGGTTCTGTACTTTCTTTTTGATGTAGGCACAGCATTTTAAACATGTAAAACCACAGTTTATAAACTTCTGGAAGCTAACACAGATTGACACTTCCTATTATTTCTAAAAACAGAAAACCCTTATCATGAACACATGTACCAAATCAAGCAACGACCGAAAACTCGTACAACGAAGGAAACTCGATATTTTTGCACGAAATTAGGGAATATTGTAAAAAAAAGTTATATTTTTCTTACAAATCGTTCCCGCGTGCTTGCGGTTTTGAGTTACGTTGCGAGAACAAAAACTCTTTTGTCAGAAACTTTTTTTATATTATTTTTTATTACCTGTCACCTTGAAATATGGACACAATCGTAGAAAGGGTCAACTTTTGTTATTTTTTTAGGGAATTTTCGATTTGCCATTTGTTAACCCTTTTACGGATGACCCCTTGGGAATGTTATAAATTCCATTTTTTACAATTATTGTTAATTTGACCTTTCACAATTTCAAAGGATAAAATTACATAAATTCAATAAAGAATTAACCTATAGAGCGTTTATGATGTCAACGAAAACTGTAAAGAATTTGAAAATAGAATAATCATAAAAAAGTTTTTTTTTTAATATTGCCCGAGCGCGTGAACTAAAGACTTAATTCTACACAAGATGTTGCGAAAAAAATCAAAAAGTGGGAGTGGAAGGTGGGAAGGGAGTGTTTTCTGTATATTATAGACGGTTTTCAATTTTTAAAAAAGGGAAATAGGTATTGGTTATTACAAAATTAGGTAATTGCATGGTTAGAAGGGCTCACGAGTTCTATTTATTTCATACGTTTGTAGGTGTTTTTATTATATAAATAAGTAGTTTCAAGTCAATTTCTATTTTTTTCTAAAATGCCACAGGATGCTACAAGTTTAATATAAAATGACATCTTCACGCCCGTGGACAGTTTTCAATTAGTACCCATTTAGAATTAAAACTAAAGCAATCAGTCACCGGACACAGCTGGGCCGTTTCTAGCCACTATTTAGTTTAGTTCTGTCTTGTTAGTCATTCATTACATTAGTAAACGAGAACAAACTTTACTTTTCATTTCACTGTCTAAGGTGCACTCGAATTTCAATCTTAGCATGCTTGTTATAAAGTCGAAAGGGAATTTGGATAGGTGCAAGTATTGTTTGGTTGTCAGCAATGAGATAAACATGGCGGCCGTGATCCGAGAGAGACGTCAATCAAACGTCAACAAGACATCCCGTCTTTTTAAGAACTCCTGTCCTGTACAACCTAATGTAATACAGGGATTTTGTAGAGATTTTTATAATTGTTCGCGTTCTGACAGTTCGGTTTTTAAAGTTTTGAGGATGTGTTGAAATGCAACGTAATGTTACATAGAAATAGCTAATACAGGTATTTATAACTGGTATGTATAAAATACATATAATATAAATAATATAATAATGCTGGACAATTCACACAGCATCATCTAGCCCCAAGCTAAGCAGAGCTTGTGTTATGGGTACTAAGATGACTGATATACTTAATACAATACATTACATATATAGATGTTTTTATTATACATAGAAAATACCCAGAACACCCGGAATAAATATTTGCAGATCGTACAAACATTTATCCCAAGGCGGGAATCGAACCCGCAACCTCTGCGTCGCAGGCGGACATTCGCCCGCCGCGCCACATCGATCGTCAAATAATCAGTCAAGCTAATACAGGTATTTATAATTGATATGTACAAAATACATATGAAACAGTTGAGCTATCTACAGACCGTTGCAAACGATCTAAAGGTAGCTCAACTGATCCAGATCAGTGCCATGTTACATGTAATAAGAAATAGAAAATAGAAAAAGCATTACGAGTTTAATCCCAAATCACGGTAGATATTCCCTTAGATCTCTTACCAAGTATTAAAATATTTAGACTACGCGAGATTCTTCGAGGATGTTTAACGGGGTAGGCAGGTACGTACAGATAGTACATTTGGTACATACCCACATATCTTGCAGTAGTTGGTATGCCATACGTGGCAGGTTGCAAGCCCATCGCCGGTGCTACAATAGGTTTCCTTTAATATAATGTTTTCCTTCAGCGTTTGAGAGCCAAATCCATTGGTCCACCGGATTCGTATCCACGACCTTCGGATCAGAAGGCGGGGTCACTCCCGCTAGACTACTGGTGTTCTGTTACAAATAGACATCATTAAATTATTTCAAACACTTCTTTATCATGATTTAAGTATGTTTTTTTTATCTTTCGTAACGTACAGTCACAATAAATCTAGAGTACCTAACCTATTAAATCAGAGGTTCTTAAACTTTTTTCGTCTACCGCCCACATTGCACATTAGTAATTTTCAGCGCCCCCATTTTTACCATACTTACCTTATCATTACTTTCATTTATTACATTATATGTAGTGTGCTATATTACTTTGGTCTGAAGTTTAAGGTTTAGTTTTTATATGATCAATTAGGGCAGAAATATGAACTAAGTAATCGATGTTGGGTAGTAAATTGTTTTAATTTCAGTTAATTTTAAAAATATTAACATATCAATCATCGCCGCCCTTAAACCACTTTAATTTTTTCTGGGCCCCTTACCGGCCTTTTAAAGTCAAAGTCAAAAAGCATTTATTCAGTAATATCCGCAGGGATCATCTTGAAACGTCTTAAATCTGGGTGCATCAAGTGCCAGTTCCTCGCGACCAAGCCTAGTTGAACCGACAAGAAACTTACGGCTTGCTTCCTACCATTTTTTTGCTATAATCCTTTTACAAAAAAGTAATAATGTAAATAATAAAGCTCCAGTGTGGTGCCAGTCGTGCAAAAAACATGTTAAGGCAATCATTTGCCTCCTGCGCCCACAATGGGGCGTTATCGCCCACTTTGAGAAACACTGTATTAAACAGACTAGAGTATTCATTACACAATGCAATCTAACTTAATATCAATTTTCAGATAAAATAATTTCTGTACAAACAGAAATGACACTTATGACAGTTCAGTTTGACGTTTCGTTTCGTTCATCAGCTCGTCATGCTCTATTTTATCATTTTCTCAATAAAACCAAAGATTGCCTATAACCGCAAGAGCAACCAACCGCCAACTCCTAACATAATTATGTATATACATATATTTTACATCCGTCAGTCCGTTGTGGTACACCGCGTGTCCTCGCTCTCACGAATATCGTTGATTTTCTATAATCTATGAAATATTAAACGCATTCGTTGAAAATGTTTGAAATGAAATAAAAACCAGTGTGCTTTAGACCACACGACTGAAGTAAAACTTTTTTAATAAACGTAACGGTTATGAGAGAAAGAGAGAAAGAACAATGCTTTCATACCCCTCCATGGTAGTGTTAAACGTTTAACGCAACCTTGTTGGAAGTCGCATGAGAAGTATTACTTAAAAAAAAACGAGTGTGCTTTAGACCACACGACTGAAGTAAAACTTCTTTAATATACGAAACGTAACTGGTTATGAGAGAGAGAAAGACAAAGAACAGTGCTTTCATACCCCTTCCATGGTAGTGTTAAACGTTTAACGCAACGTTATTGGAAGTCGCATAAGAAGTATTACTTCAAAATGCAATAGCTTTACGACTTTAATCCTCAGGCACGGTAGATATCACCTCAGATATCGTCACTTGTATGGCGAACCCACGAATTTGTACATTTCACGAAAATTACTTTTTAACGCCGAACAGTTTAAAATGCTTTTAAGAAAAGCTTACAAAACATGCTTTCAATTAAATTAACAAAGAGATATAAAAGTTCAAAATAGGCTCTTGGGAACTATTTGAAAAGTGCAAAAACATATTTTTTTATGAAGTTTTTAGCTGTCCTGTGAAATGTGTATTTTGCAGATTCGTGAATTCGCCATGCAGGTGACGATATCTTTGTACCTACTCGGGATTATTTGAGAATATCTAATAGGGAATCATTTTGCAGAACCTAGTTGGTTCCATACGTGATAGGTTGCAAGCCCAACGCCGCTGCTAGAAGACAAATTCGTTTCCTCATGATGTTATCCTTCCTCATTTGAGAAAACAATTTTTATTCATACCAAATAACCACAGAAAACGAACAATGCATGTCTTAAAAAGTTAAACTTTTTATAGTATTTAGTGGGAACATTTTACCCTTTGACGATTTCGTAGGGTTAACAAATTAGGGGTATTGAATTTTATTTCGTGACCTCTCATTCTTAAGTTAAAGGTCATCCAATTTATACAAATAAAAAATATTGTTTACCTGAATTTGAAAAAAATCTGGTACCTACGTTAGGATTTCCAATGGGATCCCTTTTGCAGAGCTAACAAATTAGGACTATTGTATTGTATTATTTTCTGTGACTTCTCAAGTTAGAGGTCACCTTAAGAGCAATATAATAATGATGATTGAGATGTTATTATACTTACCGGAATAAAAAATATGCAGGTAAGTAAAGATTTCGGTTCCAAATAATGATAGGTTTGAGTTATGGCAAACTTTTTCTGTGTAAATGTAAAAAAAAAAAAAAAATACTCATAAGTTCACCAACCTTGGTGTTTTATTTTTTTCTAAAGTACGTTAGTACTTTTTTTTATTAGTAAGTTTATTTACTAGAGTAACCTTCCCCCCTCTTTTCCTCCTTCCAACTCACCCTTTTGGAATCTAGTGTGGAGTGTTCTATTCCCACTAAAACGGCTGTGTTATAACGGTGACCGCATTAGCATGAAGTGGTTTTAGGCAGGTGCCGCCGTGCTGGCGCCGTATGTTTGCCCACCACTCCCGTCGCCGCCACTTTAGGGATGGGGATGGCAAACATTGGGGTGGTATGGTAATGGGGTGCGAGTCGCTAAGATTTTATTTGGCAGTTTTATCAGCTACTGTGCTGAATATTGATTTTTTTACAGGAAACCTGAAAACGCGCGCGCTTTTGTCCAGGTAAAGCTATTTTCATAGCGATGATCGCGAGAGCGATGAACATGAATGTTGATGGATATGTGGGTAGAGGTAAACCAAAGAAAAGATGGATGAATTGTTTGAAAGATGACATGGATAAGAAAGGAGTGAGTACAGATATGACGGCTGATAGAGGGGAGTGGAAGAAAAGAACATGTGCCGACCCCACATAAAGTGGGATAAGGGCAGGAGGATGATGATGAAAGCTATTTTCATACAAACTTCAACTCCAAGAGCATCGGTGGTCTAGTGGAAGTGACCTCGCCTTCTGATCCTAATGTCGTGGATTCAAATCCGGTCGTGCACGAAACTCATCGTGTGCGAGTCTGACTCGCACTTGGCCGGTTTTTTAGTAGTAGTAAAGGGGTTCGTCCAGGAAGTACTGACTTTGACTTTTTGACTAACTTAACATATAAGGCAGTGCTCTGTTATAGGTGATGGTAACCACTTATCATCAGGTGGGCAGTCTGCCTGTTCCATCACCATGTTGAATAAAAAAAGTATACGGCTTACTAATGATAACAAAAACCTCCCACCAAACAGTATAATAACACCAATTACAATTACAGTATACAGGGGGATGCCAAATTAAGAGCCTTCTAATCGTATGAGCGACGCGTGCCGCTAGATGGCGCAAATTACAGTTGGCACGCGCCACGCATTAGGATAATGCATGTGATGTTTTGACAATAGTGTGCTGTGTACAAATAATAAATATAATAAACACACCTTAGAGTCTGTATTTGGACGTGGTCGCTAACTATTGGTCTCTTAAGCTGAGGACCTTTTGGCAACCACCTTACCTATTATTAAAAAAACTCAGGTGTATGTTATACTAAGTAACTTTTTTTAAATGTTTTTTTTAATTAACCTGTTGTGTCCCACTGCTGGGCAAAGGTCTCCCAGGTCTTTTTTAATGTTATATCATGTTAATTGTGTTTTTTATGTTATTCTGTTCATTGTTTTTTTGTGGTGGTCTAAATAAATGTTTTTATCTATCTATATCCTACACAAGCTCAAAGTCGCGTAAAGGGTTTTGAAAAGAGCGACGCTGGGAGTTTCACTGCGAGATAGAATCAGAAATGAGGAAATCCGTAGAGCCAAGGTCACCGATATAGCTCTCAGAATCAGCTAATTTAAGTAGCAATGGCCAGGCCATATAGTTCGTAGCACTGATAACCGCTTGAGAATAAAGGTTCTCAAACAGCGACCACGAACTGGAAGATTTTAATTTCACCGGCATCTTTCAAACCAGAACACAGCAAGCTACTTGGCAAATAATACGCATGGTAAAATATATATCAAATGCTTACTCGGACGAGTCTTTCACTAAGACACTACTACACTCTTCCTATAAAAAAAAACAAGTGTGCTAGACCACACGACTGAAGTAAAACTTCCTTAATATACGAAACGTAACTGGCTATGAGAGAAAGAGAGATAGAACAGTACTTTCATACCTCCTCTATGGTAGTGTTAAACGTTTAACGCAACCTTGTTGGAAGACGCATAAGAAGTATTACTTAAAGAAAAAAATTTGGGAAACATTACCACATCACCCTCTAGCTCTACTCAAAACTTTTTACTATGGGAACCAGATAGCTGATAGAATCCTACTAATATTATAAATGCGAGTGTTTGGATGGATGGATGGATGTTTGTTCCTCTTTCACGCTCTAAACAGTAGACCGATTTGGAATAAATATAGATTGTAAATTGGAATAGGACATAGGCTACTTTTTATTCCGAAAAAAATACGGGAACGGGAAAAAACTGCCACGCGGGCGAAGCTGCGAGTGGCCTCTAGTACTTATAATGAGAGCTCTGGCACATTGTCGACCACAACGCTGCTCCTAAAGGAAACCGCAAGCGGACGCAATGTTGATTTGGTACCTTGCCTACTCTATATTGTACATAGTGCTTTATGTGCTATAGCAAGCATCATCAACATTACAGCCTGAGCCCTCCCGTAATGAAAATGAATCAATGAGCAAGGTAGCCAGTCTGTGGGTGCATGGATGGATGCATTCTATATCTACAGGATGCATTTCGGTGAGTGTGCCTTGGAGCTCCACAACCTGGTTCCCCCGTCCCCGTTCTACCATCGGACCACCAGGCGTACGGAGACGAGACACCCGTTTATGGTTGATATCCCTTCCTTCCGCACCAAACGCTTTGCCTCAACCTTCATAATGCGCACAGCAGAATGGAACTCGTTGCTGTCGTCTATTTTTCCGGTCGCATATAATTTGGATGTTTTCAAGAGAAGAGTGAATAGGTACCTTCTAGGTAAACGTGCTACATCGTCGACCGCATCATCACTTAACATCAGGTGAGATTGCGGTCAAACGTCTGCCTATCAATAGTAAAAAAAATGAGAATATTTTCAAACAACGAAAACAAATAATAATGTAAGTAGGTATTAAAAATAAAAGACATATTTTGAGTCACAAAACAGTCTTTGTCTCAGCATGAGCCAGTTGTAAACACGTTACAACCAACGCTGGTCTTCCGACAGAGCCGTTCGGTCGTAGAGTATATAAATCGTCTGAAAGTTGATGAATAGATTCTGATGAAAAGTTAAATCATTTAATATTTTGGATAGAAACGGGATATTTTTTGTCGGGTCGACCCGTGATCATGGCGCATGCAACTGTGCCGAAATATCGGGAAACAATCAAACTTTTGACAACCGATGTGGCGCGGCGGGCGAGTGTCCGCCTGCGACGCAGAGGTTGCGGGTTCGATTCCCGCCTTGGGATAAATGTTTGTACGATCTGCAAATATTTATTCCGGGTGTTCTGGGTGTTTTCTATGTATAATAAAAAAAAAACTATGCATGTAATATAATATTGTATTAAGTATATCAGTCATCTAGTACCCATAACACAAGCTCTGATTAGCTTGGGGCTAGATGATGCTGTGTGGATTGTCCAGCATTATTTATTTATTTCTATTTGCTTAAGTCTATATTCTTAGGTTTAAATAGATAGTTTTTCTAGTTAAGTACTTATTTTTTTTAATTAAACTTCGTTTGCGAAAATCAGGTGTCGCGTGTCGTCATTATAACTTTGACAGGTATTTTGGCGCGTGTTTTGTAACGCGCTTGGCATTTGCTGTCAAACTTAACTTTACAGCTGAAAATACGTATTTCAGACCTTATGCTTATTAAAATAGGAGTTATTTCTACACAGCGAGTGTTTTATAGTATGTAAAAGGTAAAAGCTATTGTTTTGGTACAAAAGAGTTGTTGGGAGACGCGTGGCTTATCCAATTAAGGGGGAGAGTAGTGTGGGAAGAGAATAATGGACCAGGCTAAAGTACCTATTTATGATTATAAATAATCCTACTAATATTATAAACGCGAAAGTTTGTAAATATGGATGGATGGATGGATGGATGTTACTCTTTCACGCTCTAACCAGTGGACTGATTTGGATGAAATTTGGAATAATTATAGATTGCAACCTGGATTAACATATAGGCTACTTTTTATCCCAAAAAAATAACGGGAACGGGAAAAACTGTCACGCGGGCGAAGCTGCGTGCGGCCGCTAGTAAATAATAATAACATAATACTATTGCTAGACAATCCACACCGCATCATCTAGCCCCAAGCTAAGCAGAGCTTGTGTTATGGGTACTAGATGACTGATATACTTAATACATTACATGCATACCTACAGATTTTTTATACATAGAAAATACCCAGAACATCTGGAATAAATATTTGCAGATCGTGCTAACATTTATCCCAAGGCGGGAATCGAAGAAAAATCGTGCATAACCGAATTCGAATTTCCGACCTTAAGATAAGGCGGGTCCACTCCTACTAAACCACCAGTTCTTTCAATGTAATAGGTACCAAGGTACCCACAACAGCCGACTCATAATGCGTTTACTGACTTAGCAAATACCCCGGTTCTCGGTAGTATTTTTTTATGTGTAAACACTGCCAATTACCCGATTAACTGCTAAATATTTGTGCTCAAAAATGCTTCCACAAAGAACTTCTTTTTATATTTCTTTTTAATGGCAAAATGCAGTTTGTTCGACCACCTGACTAAAACATACTGTTTTAAGCCTAATAGGTTTTTATAAGTAAGGACCGAGAAAGTTGGAAAAAAGGTAGGGAGGCTTTTGCCCTGCAGTGGGACAGTTTAGGCTAAAAATAAATAAATAAATAAAATAATAGGTTTTTATATTTTTTAGGGTTCCGTACCCAAAGAGCATGTAACGAGAAGAGTGTTAGATATAGATGTGAAAGGTTAAAAAAGCAGAGGAAGATCAAAGATAGATGGATTGCGTGAAAGATGATATGAGTAAAAAAAGAGTGAACACTGAGATGACTGATAGAAGAGAATGGAAGAAAAAAACCTGTTGTGCCGACCCTACTTAGTGTGGGATAAGGGCAGGAAGATGATGATGATGATGACCCAAAGGGTAAAACGGAACCCTATTACAAAGACTCCGCTGTCTGTTTGTCTGTCTGTCTTCCGTCTGTCACAAGGCTGTATCTCATGAACCGTGATAGTTGAGGGTTGATTTTAAACAGATGATGTATTTCTGTTGCCGCTATAACAACAATTAGTAAAAAACAGAATAAAATACCTTGAAGCAGAAATAGGTCTAGTGGTCCCTGGACGACTCTTTCACAAAGAACTACTACTACTATGGATAAAAAAGAGATAAAATTTGGTAGAGTCGGTCCAATGAGCCGAATCTACTGTCTTAGAATCGGGGTCTTACATCTCAGTAGATAGAAAAACGTATCATTGTTTTTTTATACTTTTTTCTTCCACGTTGCCGCCGCCTCCCATTGTCTATGCGTTAATCTGTTTGCCTCTGTGTTTGCGGTCGCGGGTTCGAGTCCCGGCTCGGTCAATATTATGACGATCGACTTAGCCTTGTCTTTGATTCCGAGTGACGCTTTTACCGGTTTGATGGCGTTAAAATGCTGCTACAAAATTTTCGTTGCCCTCTTTCGTAGCTACAACAGTCATAACAGATTTAGTCATAAAAGTGTTTACATGACTAATTTCAAACTTTTATATGACAGCAACTTAAAAACGCAGGTTAAACGTTTACAAGAAAATGTTATATAGCTTATTATAAATTGCAGGTATCAATAATAATAATATAATAATAATGCCTGTGCATGACTCTATGTTATTTATGACAAATCATACACAGCGTTCATGCTACCATTTACTTTACTCTCACTCATGTGGGAGTGAGAGGTAATGATTATCGGCGCCAGCTATCACTTTTTTTTGTGGCATGTGTCATTCGAACAATTTTGCCAATGTCAAGTGGGTTGAATTAAATACTTCTTAGTCTTTAAAAGTTTCAAAGAGTCGGTAAAAAAAGTAAAGTCGGCTGTCATTTGGTTTTGAAGAAAAAGATGGCGTTTTTCTTTAAAACCAAAGGGAAACATTTTCGTTCAAATTAGGATCACAGAGTACTGGATGCCACATAACACACTTTCATTTTAACTGTTCATACTTGTGCTAAGACCTCAAGTACCTAATGATGGTTAAAAGACCACCAAAATTACCCATCAGAATTTAAAATAACACTAGAAAAACAATTAAAATGAAAATACAATGCTTCCAAAGATGACAGAAAACGAATCCACTGGTTATCTAATTCTTTATTAAACAGGTATACTTTTTAAGAAACGCATTAAAGCAGCATTCTAACTACCCGCAAGTCTCAATATTCTGGTGAAGTGCGTGTATGCCTTTGTTGATATGTACCAAAACTGATTGTTTGTCCAACACGGCTTCATCGCGGCTGGACCGTGCACTTAACTGTTATGATTCTGTTTGTTTTCGTTTAAGGAGGCATCAAAACGTGATTTCACTACTTAGAATTATATATTCAAGAAAGCTAAAAATTAGATGTGGCCACAAGGTTAAGAGGTCAACGATATTTGAAAAAAAAAAACTATTTGTTGAAGTAATACTTCTAACGCGACTTCCAACAAGGTTGCGTTAAACGTTTAACACTACCATGGAGGGGTATGAAAGCACTGTTCTTTCTCTCTTACATAGCCCAGTTACGTTTCGTATATTAAAGAAGTTTTACTTCAGTCGTGTGGTCTAAAGCACACTACATGCATAGAAATGTTTGATAAAAAATATCTATATATGTAATGTTTTATATCTATATATGTAATGTTTTGCAAAGTCAAAGTCAAAAATCATTTATTCAGTAATATCCGCAGGGATCATCTTGAATCGTCTTAAATCTAGGTGAATCTAAGCGCCAGTTCCTCGCGACCAAGCCTAGAAGAATTAAGTGTATTTGCATTAAGTGTATCTGTCATCTAGTACCCATAACACAAGCTCTGCTTAGCTTGGGGCTAGATGATGTTGTGTGGAGTGTACAGCATTATTATTATTGTAAAAAAAAGTTCCTAGATTTTAGTTTTTAATTTCCACCCCTGTTTAAACTGTTTGTTTACTAACTTAAACTTCCTCATTTCAGTGGCTTCCCAACCCTTGACGAGGGTGGAAACTTTAACAAAAAACACACAAAAAACAATAGAAAATGTATACCGCCACAGAAACCTTTTAAGAAGCCCCTCCCCTAGGAAATAAAAAGCTTAAAAAGTTGGTTGGTTTTTCTTGGAAATGTTTATTTTTACAGGAAAATTCTAATAAGTTGCTTACTTTTAGTTCCAAACATTTGAGAGCACGATGTAGTGTGAGTCACTCCGCCTTTTGATCCTAAGCTCGTTCGGGTTCGAATCCGGTCGTGCATCAATAGATTCCTCTATCAAAAAATTTATATGTGTAATGCCAGTGAGTATTCTAGTAGCGCCGATGGGTTTGCAACCTGTCACGTATGGAACACCAAGTACTACAAAATATGGGTAGGTACCTATATACCGAAATGTAATTTGGTCGTAACTCTGGCTACCCCCATTAGATATTCTCGATTAATCACGAGTAGATACTTTGTACTAAGAAATATGAAGGGATATCTATCTATTACATTTGATACAAACCTACATTTTGCAGTAGTTGGTATTCTATACGTGACAGGTTGCAAGCCCGTCGCCGCTGATAGAATACTTGCTTCATATATTCATAAAAAGTCGTTATTACTCAATAGTATCTACAACCAACTACCTAGACGACCGATGTGGCGCGGCGGGCGAATGTCCGCTTGCGACGCAAGAGGTTGCGGGTTCGATTCCCGCCTTGGGATAAATGTTTGTACGATCTGCAAATATTTATTCCGGGTGTTCTGGGTGTTTTCTATGTATAATAAAAAGTATCTATATATGTAATGTATTGTATTAAGTATATCAGTCATCTAGTACCCATAACACAAGCTCTGCTTAGCTTGGGGCTAGATGATGCTGTGTGGACTGTCCAGCATTATTATTATTACCTAGTACCTACCAACTTAGATTAAAAAAAGGTAAAACCAACCCCGTAGATCCAAAATAACTTCGTAACTGGCAAAATCCCGCCGATCGGTGGCAGCTAAAATTATCTAAACAGACAGAGGCTGGTAATATGAAACCTACCACCCGCCCCAACTAACTGTTCATTATACTGTGCCACGGTTACGTACAAACTGTGGTATAATCTGTGGCGAGGGGCAACGCCGAACGTATGCTCTGCTAGGGATGGTAGTATGCAAGATGCGTGGATGATAAAATAATTTAAATAGTTTATATTTGTTGAAGTAATACTTCTAATGCGACTTCCAACAAGGTTGCGTTAAACGTTTAACACTACGATGGAGGGGGTATGAATGAAAGCACTGTTCTTTCTCTCTTTCTCTCATAGCCAATTACATTTCGTATATTAAAGAAGTTTTACTTCAGTCGTGTGGTCTAAAAAAGCACACTCGTTTTTTTTAATAGTGATATCAACTATTTCCTGACGGCAATGGGCTTGCACCTGTCACGTATGTAACACTTACTACTGCAAAACGTATCAAATATACTATCTGGATGTACCTCTGACTACCCCTCATAGACAATCTCGAATAATCTTGATTATGTACATGGTATGAGATCTGACGGAATATCTACTATGCTTGGGGATTACAGTCATGATGCTATTTTTTTATTCTTTTCTCTTCACTTGGTGTTCCATACGTGACAGGTTGCAAGCCCCTTGCCGCCAGTATAATAACTGGTTTCCTCATGACGTTTTTCTGCACTTTTCTGGCATTGTGCACAAAAATCTTCGAACGGAAAAAAGAATTAGTGCATAATTGGATCTTAGGACTAGAAGACGAGGTAACTCCTAAGAAAAGTTGTGCTCTCTCAAAAAAAATTATACTAAGCATTTACTGGCTCTTTCCTGCATAAAGCTATCCAGCTAGGTGCAGACCCTACCCGTACAGTCACTTACGCAATTGTTTAAACAATGCCCTTAGTAAAGTATCACATTTCCGGAGAAATGAGCATCCTCGCTGCATAGGGGTAGCTTTAAGGGGCATTTTGACTATATAATAGCTTTAATAATGCCCTTTTTTATAGACAAACGTATTCATTGTGAGTTTATCTACCTTTGTGAAAGAAATCATTTATTCACAGATATTTATCACATAGCAAATCGCGCGCGGTATGGTCCGCGTGAATTTATTTTCATACAAACTTCAACAACTTCGAAGAGTTTCGAAGAGATGGAATTTCAGGTTTTCTTTTCATAGTAGGTACACCTTACACACCAAGATAAATAAATAATAATAAATAAATAAATATTTGTGGACATTTTTACACAACACTATCTAGCTCCAAACTAAGCATAGCTTGTACTATGGGAACCAGATGACTGATAGAATACTTATATAAGTACTTTTTTTTGGTAAATACATACTTAGAATACAATATAACACCCAGACACAGAACAAACATCTATGTTCATTCACACAAATGTTTGTTCTCGGTGGGAATCGAACCCACCACCTACAGCGAAGAAGGCAGGGTTACTACGAACTGAGCTGCGACAGCTGTCAAAAAAGATGCATATTCCCTGAGAATCTAGTCTTTAAGACCAGTGGTTTAGGCCATAGAATAAGTTTACTTTAGTCCATATTCTTAGGTTTAGGCTGTACGCTGTCTGTATATCATTCAGTCAGGACAAAGACTCTTGTGATTGAAAGATAGATGTACAGAGTCACTGTACAAGAATGGTAATGGAACCGTTAAAGGTAAAAAAAAACACTTCTATACTTCTTGATAATTTTTATTTAAGTAGATTTAAAAATTCATTACCGATTGATAAGAAATGGCAGTAGTGTGAAAATTGTCTATATACTTTCGACAGGTTTTTTAAAAAAGTGATGCATTTAGTGCTAGGTAAATGGTTTGATTTAATTTAGTACTTATAATTGTCATAATTTGCGTAAGTACCTACCTATTTATACAGTATGATCTGTAGTGAATACTTATAAGGGGGTAGTTATGAGGACTTCCAAACAAATAATCGTAGTTTCAATATAAGTACCTACTTACCTTTCTGCTTCTAGGTAAAGTGTAAATAAGCAGGTAGGTAAACCTTTTCTAAAATAAGGGCAGTGAATTGTGTGCACCCGTGCGAATCTTAAGATCACAATCTTGTTTTATCTATTGTAAAGAATGTCCCAAATGACAATTCAATAGCTATTAAAGACATTCGATAGTGCATAGTGTCCCAGAAAGTAAAATGCGAATTTAAATCAAATGGGGCGCGCATAAACCAAGAACTTCATGAAAGTGTAATCTTAACAAAGAAACACTCGACTTTGTTGAAAAACTTAAGCAATGAGCCACTACTGGATAATTGCAGGCCCTTAAAACTAATAACATTGAAAACGTGTCCGCCATTTTGTGAACGCTTGGGTGCACAAAATGGCCGCTGGTATTGTTGTTGGCGCCAAAACTTGCAACACATAAATAGGAGAGACATTTTTACTTTTTTGCGCATGCCTAGACAATGTTTTTTGCAACACTTTGTTGAAGACTCTTTGGGCTCTTGATTTTTTGTAGAGCACTTTGTATTGTACTTAGTAATAAGGTACTTACCCACGCAATGCACACCTCTAGTTGGTGTTTTTTTAACATTATTATCAAAGCAAACGGTGTTTATTTGCCTGCCTTACTATATTCAACATTAATGATTTATAAGATAGACATTTCGACACAACTGCTAGGGACTTATTTTGTTCTCTAGGTTAATTGTAAATACTTAGCTTACCTACCTATCATTATTTACATTATTATTATTTTGTAACAGGATCATACAAAAAAACGGTAGGAACCAAGCCGTAAGTTTCTTGCCGGTTCTTGTAGGCTTGGTCGCGAGGAACTGGCGCTTAGATTCACTTAGATTTAAGACGTTTCAAGATGATCCCTGCGGATATTACTGAATAAATGCTTTTTGACTTTGACTTTGACTAGTATCTACCTCATCATCATCAAAGTCAAAGTCAAAAGGCCAATAGGCCTCGCGTTTCCAAGAACTATTTATAAGCCCTACCTATCCTACCGACTTCCCGCGCTCGCGCTTTTAGCAACGTCGTCACTGACGACTCGTCATAGTAAGGTAGCAACCCACCCAATGGGAGAGTGTTCTACGTTTCGTTTTCCGGTTCGTATATAGTCGCTATTCAAGAACTATTATTCCACAGCGGTTATAGGTTCTACGAGCTATTTGACCTACACATTGCCACTTCAACTTGCTGATTCTGAGAGCTATGTCGGTGACCTTGGTTCTTATATAGATTTCCTCATTTCTGATTTTAACTCGTAATAAAAACTACTTAATAACAACAATTATCGACATAAAACTGCATAATAAATCCGACCAGTTTTTTCCCGCAAATATCCGTAAGAGCTGCATCCACAAAACCGCGCCATTTTTTTTTTTTTTATTCGGCAGCTGATTCCGCCTCATCGGCGCTCTGACAAGTTTGACGTAATGCAAGAAGCTGGCAACACCGACCACACAGGATTTAAAAATGGAATTATTAACCAAAATCCAATTTTATGCGGATTGGGAACTAGTGACTTGAATAATAAAGTGTGGGTACCAATCGCTTTTCGAAAATATGATGGTAAAGATTAATTTTGCAGCTGGTTTTATATAAGAAGTAGGTAATATTTATTTATTTCCAAAAGTTTTTGTTACATGCCACGACTTAACCTATCTTAAAAATTAGATTTACTAGCATAATAATAATAATAATGCTGGACAATCCACACAGCATCATCTAGCCCCAAGCTAAGCGGAGCTTGTGTTATTGGTACTAGATGACTGATATACTTAATACAATACAATTCATGCATACATATTTTAAATATATATAGAAAATACCCAGAACACCCGGAATAAATATTTGCAGATCGTACAAACATTTATTCCAAGCCGGGAATCGAACCCGCGACCTCCTGCATCGCAGGCGGCCACTTCGGTCGTCATAACGCAACGTTTTCTAATCTCTATCTATACCAATTATCAGAATGTTTGTCCTGACTGACTGACTGAGAGACACGTACCTACCTACAGCCTAAACCGCTTGTTCCACCAGAAGTAGCATAAAAAAGGTACTTACATTAGTTAGAAATGCAATAAGTATTTCAAACCATGCCTATTTCTGCCGTCAAGCAGCTTGCTGTGTTCCGGTTTGAAGGGTGTGGGTGCCGGTGTAACTACAGGCACATAAGGCTTAACATCGTATGCCTCAGGTTAATGGACGCAGAGTAGTCCATCGTTGGTGACGTTCCTAACGAGGCGTGACCTACGAGGCAATGCTTTGTTATAGGTGATGGTAACCACTTAACATCAGGTGGGCCATCTGCTTGTTCAATCAAAAATTTGTATAAAAGAAAAAACATTGGCGCCAGAACCGCAATTATCATCAATATTTATCTAGAACCTGTAAAAATTAATACAAACTTAGACATGCGTAAAGTAAAAGTGCTTTTAATTTCCAAAATATCCATTGTATTTGTAGAATAGATAGTTTAGGGATAAGCCGCGCCAAAATCACAAAATCCACTCGTGCGCATGATTATGCGACGTTCACTGGAATATAGTTTTTGGTTTGTCTATTTATTTGTAGTAAGAACAATGTTATATAGAAACTAGTCAAATGCGCGCGGCTTCACCTGCGTGAAGTTATTTTCATACGAACCGATGACCGATGTGGCGCCAAAAGTCCATTGGTACACGACTGGATTCGAACCCACGAACTTAGGATCAAAAGGCGGGGTGACTCACACTGCACCATGATTTGACTTGGGGATTAAAGTCGTGATACTATTTTTTTTTATCCACATGCACAAAGAAGCTTAAGCGGGACGTACCTCTGACTACTTCCCCAAGATATCCTCGAAGAATCTCGAATAGGTACTTATTACTGAGAGATTTGAGGGGATATCTACCGTGCTTAGGGATTAAAGTCGTGATACTATTTCTTTTTTTATCCACATGCACAAAGAAGCTTACCCGAATGTTATCTTACAAACAAGGTCCTAATCTCTGGAATGGGTAAATTTTCGCCTGAATTCAATTGTTGAGAGCAAAATAATAGGATAATAGAACTTATCTTAAAGACATCGGCAATGCGACATCCGAAAGTATTACAAATAATAATAATTCTGGACAATCCACACAGCATCATCTAGCCCCAAGCTAAGCAGAGCTTGTGTTATGGGTACTAGATTACTGATATATTTAATACAATACATTAAATACATACATATTTTTATTATACATAGAAAATACCCAGAACACCCGGAATAAATATTTGCAGATCATACATTTATCCCAAAGCGGGAATCGAACCCGCAATCTGCGTCACAGGCGGACATTCGCCCACCGCACCGCATCGTCAGTATGACATGCCCTCTGACACTTCAATCACTGGACTTTCCTATAAGACATAGGCCTCGCTAATATTTAGAATGGTTTGTTGTCACCACGCTTTTTTACCTTAAGGTTAAACAAGTCGGTACGTTGTCCATACAAACGCTGTAAGAGCTTAATGTCTACCTACTATTTATTAACGACCGTCTGAAGTTAAGTTTGATAATGAATTATCTTGCCGTTAAATCTTTCGACACTTGTAACTTTCAAGGTAATCTGATTTTACTGTAGCATATAGGGTAACGTACCTAGATAACGGCAAGATAATTCAGTATCAAACTTAACTTCGGACGTACGTTAATAAATAGTAGACATTAAGCTCTTACAGCGTTTGTATGGACAACGTACCCACTTGCTTAACCTTAAGTATTTCACGCGGATTTATACTAACAAATAGCTTAATTTGACTTGTTTTATGCTACTAACCCTATGGATTTTATGTTGTCCGAGATAAAGGAACTTTATTTTGATTTTATTTTATACTAGCGGTCCGTCCCGGCTTCGTACGGGTTTTAGTAAGGATCCCTAATTTTTTTTTAATATAGCCTATGTCACCCGCGGATAGTGTAGCTTCCCAACGGTGAAAGAATTATTCAAATCGGTCCAGCAGTTTCGGAGCCTATTCAATACAAACAAACAAACAAATCTTTCCTCTTTATAATATTATTATTATAGTATATAGTATGATGATTATAGTATAGATTTTAGGTATTTTAAGTGTCCTACGGGATTTGAACCCTTGCTTTTCGCGTATTCGCAGAGCCGCCCGCAGCGCCACTAGTCAACATTGGACCAGACATGAACTTTCATTGTTATTTTAGGATCTACAGAAAAAATATTTGCAGAAACTGGCGCCGTGAACCACACTTGAATAAACTTTTGCAGAAAAAAAAGGTTTTTGCTAGATTTTCTATTTACTTTCTTCCGCCTACTAGGTTTTAGTAGTTAAACATCCTTATCTATTTAGGTAAGTACACTGAGAAAAATGGATTTCGAGCCTAAGGTTAAAAAAGTGTTACACCGTTGAATTGTAATTACCTACGCTGGGCGAGTTTGTAACGCTTACGTTTGTTTTTACCTTTCAAAGTGAATACGTCAAAATGATACCGTCTACAGAACGACCGGAACAACTCTATAAGGCGTTTCTGTGAAAAAAAAACATTTTATTTCTCCGTAGACTCAAAATAATAATGCTGGACAATCCACACAGCATCATCTAGCCCCAAGCTAAGAAGAGCTTGTGTTATGGGTACTAGATGACTGATATACTTAATACAATACATTACATAGATAGATATTTTTTATTATACATAGAAAATACCTAGAACACCCGGAATAAATATTTGCAGATTCTACAAACATTTATCCCAAAGGCGTGACAAAAGTTTATAACTTGAGTACCATCGTCATTCTATCCTAAGGACCTGAGTAATTAAAAAATAAGACTGTACCTACCCAAGACAATGATTATAAATACTACTGACACGGGACTTCATTCTACCAAATTACCAAGCTGAATACACTACATACACGAATACAATACACTATGCCAAATCTCCGTACTTTTGGATTAAACTTCATACATTGTTAATTTTATTTTTGTGTGCGTCAAATAAACTTATTTTCTTTCTTCTCTTTCTTTCTATACATCGTTTAGATGTTCTCGAATTTGGCGACTCTACGGTAGGTACGTTAAGGAACTGTTAAAGGTAGGTACTAATAAGCATTACCTAATACCGCATTACCGCATACGTAAGGACTTACCTTTCCCTCATACCCATCACGAAATTACTAGAGCAAACCAAAGACAAAACCTTTTTAAACAAAACCTAATTACGACTATGACAACAGACTATCTCCCTTCGAAATTCAAATTCAAATGAATTCCATTCTGGGCGTTGTAGGCGTTATCTCATTTGACCAATCGCGGCCCAAGGATCACCCTCCAAGGATATCAGGAGATTCTCATTGGTGGATGAGGACAACGTCCTGAACATCCTTTTATCTCTTTCTGATGTGGACGTCGTTTGTTTCGTTTTATAGGATAGGGTCAAAGAGAGATGGGCCTAATGGTGCTGTCTCTCCTGGAAAATACAAATTTATGACCTAATTAAGTAGGTACCTATTGCTGTGGGTCCTATAGCTAGGAACTAAATCCACCTAAAGATTTGATGAGTAGGTACAGTCAGCTGCATATACGATTCGTGAATTTCAAAATAATAATAAACTTATCCACAGCAAAAAATAAAAAATGTTTTTTGAGTATTTGCTATGTAAATATTTATTATTACGCTATCACATTTTGAAAGTGAGTGATGAATTATATACATTCTAGTGCAGCTGACTGTACCACCCTACAGCTACTTAACTACCTACTTGTTTCAGTATAGTGCAGGTACGACTTGGTACTGAACCTTAGGTACAAGCACAAAGTATTTTAGGTCCGAGGTAGCCTAGGTAGGGTGTCTGCGTAAATAATTATGTTGCCTCTAACCACAGATTAGATACAAGTAAATTCATGAATAGCGCCATCTACCGAATCCATACGGTAACTAATGAGTAGAGGACAATTGACTTCTCAATTAGTATTTCTACTCACCGCTAGGTAGAGTAGTAGCAAAGGAAATTTAATATTTTTTCACAAAACCTGTTTTATATTATGCTTCATACCTACGTACCTATTAGCATATTAATTCATATGTATTAAAAAATCAATAAACACAAATTTCATAATTTATAAATTCAACATTTTTATGGATTTGCATGATGAATTTTGCAGCTGGCAATTGAAACTTGACGCGTGTCTCGTCTCGCATGCGCGATTCAGAATCGAGTGACGCGTTTGACATTTCTGTCATTTCACTTTTTAGATACGTGTCAAGCAAAGTTGTGCGTTCGGCTTTCCCAGCCTTTAATTTTAGAATTTAACAGTAAGTACCAGCGTTTTCTTATCCAGTATTCTGTAATTTCTGTGTATGTAATTAAATTATTATTATTTTCCTCTAAATTCACGCAAATCTATGTGCGATATAAGTACCTAAAAATAATGTAAAAGAAGTGTTGTTGTTCAAACCCGTCTTATGACTTGTTTTATCGGTTTAGAGCTCTGTTTATGTGAAATTTCTCATTAAAAGGTTATTTCTTATTTATTTAAAAGAAAAATAACATTATAGCTATCATTGGGTTCATTTGCGTATCATTTGATTTCGACCATCTGTGTACATATTTTTTTGTATTCGCAATGTTTACCTTATTCCTGAATACGAAGGAACTTATTACGCAGGTAAAACTAACGAGAAAGCGTTAATAAACAGTATTATCTGACCTTCGATTTGTATTAATTGGTTAAGTTTGAAATATCGACTTATCACGGCATTATCAGAACAAGATTTCATTCAGACACGTAATCTACCTACTGGATATAATTTTACGCTAAACGTGCTCATTTTCATGTTAGTGCTGTCTGACCTTATACTTACAGAACCTTATTGCGTATCAGATATATTGCGTATTATTTTCATTCATATTACAGAACCTACATATTGTAAACAGGTTAGTTGTTTTGTCCTATATAAACAGGTAAAAAATGATAAAAATAAAGAATTACATTGCCCAGCCACCCTTCACTTTTGTAATATAACTTTCTATTTGAATATTTTTGCAACATTGTCACCTCAACCAGGAGATTACTATGATTGTGGCTCACTTATAAGTCAAGTAAACTCTCAGATGGCTTTAATTATGTCGTGTTTTTTCTATTTTATAAATAAAGATAAGACTCGAAGCTTTGCTTATTTCTGATCTTATCTTGTTTCCTGTATCACAGGTTTGTAACCTATCTCGGGCTCCAGTCTCACACAAAACAGGTTTACCTCTCTCAAACCCTAAGTTATGTAGGTACCTACCTAACCCATTTAAATAACGCTGTAACCTATGTGTGTATTTATTTCCCTCACCATAAAGAGAACCTGTTGTGCCAACCTGACTTAACTTGGGATAAGGGCAGGAAGATGACGATGTTACAGAAATCTTAAAATCTCATTGTAGTTATGTATCTTTTCAGGACAAATATACTTACAAATCAATAAAATGGCGCCAAAGCAGAGGATGCGTATTGCAAACGAGATGGCTAGCAAAAACATCACCCAGCGAGGGAATGTACCAAAAACCACAAAGGTACCGTCCTTAATCTATCTATACTACTTATAAGAATCTTTGGCCTGACTAACATACATTATACAATGCACATCCTAAATATCACTGGCTGCAGAGACTTGAAGTTTTATATGTTGGATCATATTATACTACTTATATCTATACTAATATTATAAAGAGAAATTTTTTTATTGATTGTTTGTTTGTTAGTTTGCATTGAATAGGCTCCAAAACTACTGGACCGATTTGAAAAATTCTTTCACCATTGGGAAGCTACACTATGCCCAAGTGACTTTATTATGTTTTCAAAAAAATTAGGGTTCCTTACTAAAACCCGTGCGAAGCCGGGACGAGCCACTAGTTTATTATATATATATAATAATAATAATAATAATAATGTTGGACAATCCACACAACATCATGTAGCCCCAAGCTAAGCAGAGCTTGTGTTATGGGTGCTAGATGACTGATATACTTAATACAATATATTATGTACATAGACATTTTTTATTATACATAGAAAATACCCAGAACACCCGGGATAAATATTTGCAGATCGTACAAACATTTATCCCGAGGCGGGAATCGAACCCGCAACCTCCTACTAATGTGTGTTTATCTATACTAATGTTCTATAACTTAGCTTAATCATAAATTTATTTATACTTGTCAATGCAAGCAAGAGCACCGGTGGCTTAGTAGTAGTGACCCCGCCTATTGATCCTTAGGTCGTGGGTTCAAATCCGTTCATGCGCCTATGAATTTTTGGGCGCAATGTCAGTGTTCTCAAACGGTAAAGATAAACCCTAAAGAAACCAGTTAGAATTCTAGTAGCGGTGATAGGCGCTAGTCTATGTACCAAATGTACTATCTGGACGTATCTCTGGCTACCCCCCTTAGACACCCTCGAGGAACCTCGAGTAGGTACTTGGTACTAATAGATCGGAGGAGGTATCTACCGTGCTTGCGGATTACAGTCTACTATTTATTTCTTTTTTCTATTTCTATTAATACAATGTAGTCAGTTATACCTGAGTAGGTACATAGGTAATTTCCAATGGTATGTGACTTGTTTGTGTAAATTTGAGATAAGAAATAAACATATGACTCAATTTTAAATAACATTTACGATGTCTGGAAGTTAATTGCGACTTTCTTTTACTTCAATATTTGCATAGTATGTGTCGAAGCATACAAATGAATGTTTTGAATAGGTATTTCAAAAGTTTAGTCAGTGTTGTATAAAAAAATGCAGATACCACAGTATTACAGACGCACGAGGCTTAACACCTGTATGCTTATGGTTGAACACTGAGTATTGCATCATAGGGCACGTCCCCAACGAACGTGACCTGCGGAGCAATGCTTTGTTATAGGTGATGATATAATAGTCTATGTCACCCGGGGGTAGTGTAGCTTCCTAACGGTGAAAGAATTTTTCAAATCGGTCTAGTAGTTTCGGAGCCTATTCAATGCAAACAAACAATTAAATCTTTTTTTATTATAAAAAAAATCTCTAGGTATTTTCTATAGGCACAAATTGCTTATCACCAAATAAATGTTTTTTTAAATATATTTATTTATCTGTTCCAGGAGAAGGAAGACCAATACCCAGTGGCTCCGTGGCTTCTAGCTCTCTTCATATTTGTGGTCTGCGGATCCGCTGTCTTCCAAATCATCCAGTCCATCAGACTCGCCTAGACCCTGACTGAGAGCGCATGTGCAATCGACTTGTTTCAATAGATTTATTTTTATGTTTTTAATCATCCGGGTAGGTACTAATCCTGACTTTTATTGTGTGAGTTCTGAATTATTCTATCTGTCAGAACTAATCTTGGCTGTCTGTTAGAGTTACTCTGATTGCCCGTCAGAACTAATCTGATTGCATGTCAGAACTAATCTGATTGCATGTCAGAACTATTCTGATTGCATGTCAGAACTAATCTGATTGTCTATCAGAACTATTCTGACTGTCTGTCAGTATACACTGTATCCATAATCCTGGGATTCTAACGGTGGGTGTGTAAGTTTCTGTTTTCAAAGACCTACTCAGAATTATGGTTGCTTTGTTGTATTTTTCTTCTAAGAATATATAAGTTGAATTCAATCAAAAGTCTTAAAATTAAATCATTTTTATATCAATGGTAAGGTCATTTTCGACTTTATATCAAAGATTAGAAGTCTTAAATTTATTTAGAAATTCTTATTAATATAATACAATTTTGTATGTCTATTTGTCATCCCAATATCATCGCTGTTTTTCAAAGTTACATCTGTCTGTAATTTTAAGCTCAGCTTTATAATCTCATAGTGAAACTTATTCTTGTATATTATAGTATATTTAAGATGAAACAGCATTTAGAATCAATGTTGTTTTAAAATTTCCATTCCTTTTTTGACCAATTGTACGTAAAGGCGCACAAACACTTTGTTCGGCAAAGTTGGTTATATTTTAGTTCAATTTTTGTTATAATTATATTTTAAAAGCGTCATGAAATTTATCGGTACTATTTTTAATTTTAAATATAATTTATTTGATTAAATACAGTATATTTGTCAAGTTATGTATTTTTTATATGCCGCTTTAAGCATCCTACCTCTGACATAAGTACTTGCTTAGATAACGCTCGAATACTCAAACACTACTTAAATTTAATCACGTCTCAAGTCGCGATTTTTTGACAGTTTGCAATAATAACATTATAATAATAATAATAATGCTGGACAATCCACACAGCATCATCTAGCCCCAAGCTAAGCAGAGCTTGTGTTATGGGTACTAGATGATTGATATACTTAATACAATATATTACATACATAGATATTTTTTATTATACATAGAAAATACCCAGAACGCCTGGAATAAATATTTGCAGATCGTATAAACATTTATCCCAAGGCGGGAATCGAACCCGCAACCCCTGCGTCGCAGGCGGACATTCGCCCGCCGCGCCACAGCGGTCGTCAAAAAAAGCAATGAAGGTCTGTCAAAAATTCTTCACCTAAGACGTGATGTAACAACGTTAACTTTAAGTTTGAAGTAAACATAAGATAAGTAGGGATCTACCTACCTTTTTCTTCTGCTCACCTGGTACTTTTTCTTTCAAATCCTAATTTTTGGGAGTTGAAGTTTGAATAACTTAACGCGGAAGAAGGCGCACGTGTTTCCACTAGTTTTATTTACTTTCAAAAATAAGATACATCATGTTCAGTAATCTGTATAATTCGAAATTAATGTTACATTTTCGAGAGCATCAGACTTAAATTCGAAATTTTCGTTTATTCACAAATTAAACTATATGGTACAAACATTTACAATAGTGTCATGTCATGTGATATGTGTCTTTTATAACTAAACTCGGCTGTCAAAGTGGTTTTAGATAATGACAGCTTTTACAAGTGAGTTATTTTAAATTTTACATTTAAATATTCTACTCAATTAATATGAGCACCTTTTAGCACCAATCATAAATTCAGTAGCAATTAAAAGTATATTCATTCTTTTTAGAAAATACAAGTAAATAAATTCTACCAGTGTAGGTACTGTACATACCACTTAATTTTAAGTAGTGACTATAGACAATCTCGATTTAACTTCATGTAACTAATCAAAACACAATTTCTGATAAGATTTATATGAGATTGTATTTGTTTGAATTTACCTGTACGCAACTTGCTTACAAAAACGTGCGCAAATATTTAAATTAAATATAATTGTAGGTAGGTACACTGTCCAAAATTGATAAAAGAACATATATCACCAGGCATTAGTGCTAAATGTATCTTGTCATGTAAGTTGTCCTCTGTCATACCATGTGACTAAGCTGCGAAGAACGCATTACTTATATTAATTTTCATACTGCGTAGCTCATGTGTGCGGGCAACTTGTTTGTCGCCAACTATACCTACAGGTTTTTGCCATAATACTTTTTCCAATTTACTTAGGTATATGTGTATATAGATAATATTTCTTTGCTGTACGGAAAATGTTTATAGAAGTCCAGCTTCTAAAATTAACCCTAAAACCAAGCAGAATCTGTATGCTATTATTTTTATTGGTATTAAAAACATGACTACAAAAAACTACTTGTGACAAATATTGTGATTAGAGCTATGTACAACTCAATATGAAACTTGATCGAAAGAAATTCTATAGGTTCCTAACAGCTACGAACAATATTCTATTGTGTAGGTATATTCAAGGAGTTAGCCTTTAAGTGTTGACCTAAAATATCACGTAGATTCGATGGATCTCTTAAAACTATTTTAAAGTATCGTAAATGGCCTCGTTGGGGTATGTACCATTCAAATGGATGCTATTACTAAAACTTAAGCTATCTTTACTGTGATTATTGCTGAGACTGGCGTCTGATCGCTCCTGGCTTTCATTCTCGATCGAATAGTCGTCCATATTGCTAGTTATTTCTAATCGTATTGCGTGGATCTTCTGTTCCGTGTCCCAAGAGTCTACTGTAACGGTGACGTCATTCTTACATTCTATCTCTACCTCGTCTTCACTGGATGTGATGCTTGAGTTGTCTAGATCGAAGTCTGTTGTCTTCTCAATGACTACAACCTCGATATGTCTGAAAGGGTTCTCTTGATTTTCAATCATCTGTCTCGCTCGCTCATCGTTCCTTATTGTAACTTCTTTTTTAACGTTACAGATCACAGGATCATTCGCAAGCACGTCTATGTTATTATCGTATTCTTCGTCTATCTTGCTGCCGTTCGGTGGACAGATCTCAGCGTAGATGTTGTCGGAACTGTTGTCTGATTCGATTATCTCTTCTTCAAAGCGTACAGCATCTGCTACTTGACCGTATGGCAAGTCTTCAATAACAGGTAGCTTTCGTTTCTGTATAGAAGATATCGATCGGCGCACTTTGAATTGTACAGGCTCTTCTTCAGATATGTCTATAGGAACCAATTCGTCTTCTATTTCCGATTTGGGTGTCGGTGCTCTTGGCTTATCGATTTTCTTTCTGAAATTGACAAGCTTATCAGTTTCAACAGATCTTTCTGTCTTTGTCGGCATACTGTTGCTATTGCCTTCTTTCTTATCGGTTGCTTTCTTCGGATGAAGAAGATTGGACGTGGATTTACTGAGAACCCGCTTGGTCTTTACGTGGAACTCTGAGCATAATTTTTCGGTGATAAACGAATGCTGTTTGTAGTTTATTTCGAAGTCGCTGTCGTTGTACAGAGATCCAACTCCAAACATATTGATTTCCTCACAGCTTTGGATTTGGTTGTACGATTCAGACTTGACCATGGCTTTTTCCGGGATGAGGTCTGGTTGTATCCTCTGCCGTCTTTCAAGGTTCGACGAGGACTTTGAAGCACATGATTTCTTCAACATATTTTCATCTAAAGATTTAAGTTTTCTGCCAGAGCTGGTATCACTCTCCATTGATCCACAGTAATTAATCTGATCTACGCTAAGGTTCTTTTTACCATGTTTCATGTGTATTCCACTGTCGTTTTCAGAGTTGTCAGGTATACCTGTTTGGACTGAGACTGATTTGGTTAGTACTGGCTTTTTATGACTGGAACTGCACTGGCTGGTTCCCATGTCTGATGATGACGTTGTCAGGCTCTTGTAAGAATGGCTCTTCTCTGCCGTGCCGTCACTTTTTCTTGTCGCCCCGAATCTATCCTCAATCAGCTTCGCCATGTCTTGGTATCGTTCTATCGAGCTATGCTTTTCACCTAAAGGATCGAAGGGGTCTTTTACGTCTCTACTGCCGTCGCTATTTTTCATCGCAGCGATTTTCTCGTCTAACTTCTCTGTACTTTTCATCAGTTTAAAGTTCTTGAACCATTTGTGCTTCTTCTGATTTGAATCTTCTCTGAAAACCTGCATTTTGTCACTGGTAAACTGCTCCTCATGTTTATCGTCTCCTTTCTCTTCTTTACCTTCGTCGTCGCTGTAGACGTCATAGTTCATGTGCTCGAGTTCGTTTTTACTTAAAAATATAATAGAGCCTTCAGTTTCGTCCGGTATATCTTTTAACACCTTCTCACTTTTGCCGAAAAGTCTTGATGTGTCTATCTTGAGTCCTTGAAGAGTGAACTTGCGTTCCTTCTCGAACTTGACAGGTTCGTGGTCGTTGTCTTCTGTTTTTTTGATGATTGAGGGGTTAGCGTAGGAGATCTGCCTGATCCAGTTGTCAACGTTGAGTTGACAGAAGGTTAGAGCTTTCTGGAGGCGCGCGGAGAGGAACATTCGCTTCTCGTTTTCGAAGCCGAGCTGTGTGCGGCGGACTCTGATGGTACCGTTGAGCGGGAGGAGCTGGAGAGCTTCCTTGATGTGATGACGTGGGTCCTTGCTGGGACTGGACGGCATTGCACCGTGCTCGGGTAGCGAACACATGACCAGCACTGGCTCGGTGAAAGAGGCTCGCAGCAGAAGGTCATCTGAAAATGTTTATTGACTTTTAGAAAAATGGCATTATATTTTCGTGGGACCTAAAATTTTTTGGCGCCGACCCTATATCTAGGTGTATAATTGATCGAAGTCCAAAACTAAAACTAAAACTTCTAAAACTTTCAGTACCTATGCCGCGCCATTTCGATTGGCACAACTCCCTCAGAATCTGTCTGAGGGCCCTGCTATCGAGGAACCTGAAGAAAGGCATTTGCAGGATCTTACTCATCTATAGAAGGAAGGGATTTCATGATATTTACCTCCAACATCATGGGCCATCTCAATCGGTACCGTTCCCGCCAGTAGCCTCACTTTTGTGGGTAGTCTCCAGAGACTCAACAGATGGGGCAGTCTGTGGGCTCTAGCGGCGGCGTCGGGAGGTGGAGGCGTAGTGGGTTCCGTGGGATCCCACTCGGCAGGAGATAGTTCCTCGGGACACACCTCATAGTGCTCTCCTTTTGTGTTTATCGGGACAAATAGCTCCTGGAATAAAAATATATCGTTGGTCAGAGCTTTGGTAAGTTACAAATTATGGACGGTTCACTAAGCAAATTTTGACCGATGTGGCGTGGCGGGCGAATGTCCGCCTGCGACGCAAGAGTTTGATTCCACGGGTTTGATTCCCGCCTTGGGATAAATGTTTTTACGATCTGCAAATATTTATTCCGGGTGTTGTACCTACGACAGTAATAAGTGACAGTGTAATTGGTGTGTTTTGTGCCGTTCTAATTAGGTAAATAATTCATTAAATAAATAAATGGATGCACGCACACGGCTAAATGGATAAATAGATTTACTTCTCCGTCTTTTCTTAGTTTACATCTATAACAAACACGTTTTTTAATGGTAGTAAGGTAAATAAGGTTGACAATCGCTTTGGTAGTTTAGGAGTTGATGACCAAATAATGAATTCAGTATCACGGCTATGAACCTGCATTCCAACGAAGGAAGTTTATGACGAAGCACGTCGTATTGTGCCGGCAATTATAAATGCATCGCAGAGACTAAAATATAGCTTTACCTAGAATCTTACAGCTCTGGCATTACCCCAACCGTATGATCTGTGGCGCCAAACGAGCTTGGGGTAGGTATACTAGAGTTTGCAAACCTAATTTAGTACCACTATTCAGTAATAGATGGCGCTGCTCGTGTCGTGTAGCTAAGAATGAATCTAATGAGACATGTTTTCAATTATTTTCTCGTCACGATTTACATATTTGTTATTATTCAGAAAACACCTTTCTCAACATTTTTTTGTTACGCGGGTCCTATAGCGTATATGCACTTTAATTGCTCAGTTTGCGGTTAGATGGCGTTGTACCAAATTTGTCAACTTGAATAATAAACATTTTCAATATATTATAGTAATACCTAACTTATTGTACCATTTTGTCATAAATGTTGGACGACTGGATACTTGCTCTTATCACCACCAGGTGCATGTCCAGAAACAGGTTGGGTTACAAAAACTAGGCTTCAAACCCAACAATGGCGCAATTTTTTGCCTATCTAGATTGAAATACAAGTTTGTTACCTCATAACCCGCATGATGCGCGGGCGCCGCTCGTGCGATGAAAAAGATCGATGATGCAAATTTCGATTGGCAAGTTTTTTGCTGTCAATCTTTTTGATATGACATTGTGTTAAAGGTCTGGCGATTTGTTTAAATTATGTTAATTTTTGTTTAATTAAATATTTCTGTTAGCCTACAGCTCAGTTGGAAGTAAAACTGCCTGTGTTGTAAGTTGTGGGTTTAACACCAAGGTATGATTGTGATCAATTTGATGTTTCTATGTTGGTTGGTTCTGTGTCTGGCCGTTCTAAAGTTAGTACCTACATAAGTTACTTTGTACTTAGAATGGCCGAAGCTGGCTAGAGTCTGCTAAACAAAACACCATAAACAACAAAATGTTCAAGTTTCTAACTATTTACAAGAGATGGCGCTTTTGAATGAAATCTTTATTTCTAAAATCAAAATGCAATATCTCTAAAATACCGTAAGTTTTACTAACAACATTTCTACTAAAATATTAATATAGGCTTTTAAAAAATATTTGAAGCCCAAAAAATTGTTTTCCTTGCTTTATAATATGATTTTCTCGAAATATCTCTAGATCGCGCTTACGATATTTCGTGTGCAGTTTGGTATATGAAGCTTCAATAATACTTGCTTCATGTGTCTATTGAAAGGAGAGCCGGTTAGCACTCCCCTTGACAAGGATGGAACATGAAACTGGTCATGGCACTAAATGACCAGACAATTTTTTTGAAGATATTTATTAATTAGTAGTTTGTAGATAGGTACTCAAAATTCAAAAATATTACATACTAGAAGCCACTCGCAGCTTCGCCCGCGTGGCAGTTTTTTTCCCGTTCCCGTTATTTTTTCGGGATAAAAAGTAGGCTATGTCCTATTCCAGATTACAATCTATATTTATTCCAAATCGGTCCACTGGTTAGAGCGTGAAAGAGGAACAAACATCCATCCAAACATTCGTATTTATTAATATTAGTAGGATTAGTAGTATATAGGTACATACAATTCTAAAATATTACCTAAACATTTGCCATTTTTAGTAGTAGTACAGCTCTTCGGAAGGCCTCGTCCGGGGCAGTACTACCACCATGCCTATTTCTGCCGCCAAGCAGCTTGCTGTGTATCGGTTTGAAAGGTGTGGATGCCGGTAAAATTACAGGCTTAACATTTGTACCTATGCCTCAGGTTGTTGGACGCAGAGTATTGTATTGTAGGTTACGTTCCTAACGAACGTGACCTAGGTACAAGGCAATGCTTTGTTATAGACGATGGTAATCACTTAACATCAGGTGGGCAATATGTTTGCTCCATACTTTTGGTCAGCAGAACGGTAGGTATAGGAAACTACTAAACTAATTCCCTAACTTTTATGTTTAGTAAAAGTTGAAAAATAATTTTCGTGAGGTTCCATAATCTAAATTATGTTATTATTACGGTAAGTTTATTGTATGTCCAAAAACACCAAATAAATTTATAGATAAACTCAAATTTATTAGGTATATAATTTATTTAACATGCCACATTTGAGAAATAACTTGAGGCTTGAATTAAATATTTGAATTAAATTAAATTGGTACCTATTTATACCAGGCGCTCATGGCGACTGAGGAGATTTTTCAACCTCACTAAACCTCTTTTGAAACACAAGCTTGGCTACTCCTGCGTTCAAGAACTTCCACTTCTCTCCATACATCTCAGCATCTTTGCTCATTCTCCTATGATTCTTGGATGACGAAGACGTGGAAAGCCAAGTGATTATAGCATTCTTTCCATACATCTCTAAGTCTAGGATCCCGTGGCTAGATATAACTGAACAGTCAGTTTTTATAACGTAAACATGGGGTAGGCATGTGATTCCGTACATGAATTTCAGCGTTGGTACCAGAAGATCATCAAATTTAAGAGTAAACCAATTTGCTTGTTCTTCGAAACACGCTGTAGCGTCTTCTTCGTTTTGATCTAAAGGGATATAGATCACTTCTATGGGTAGATTGATATACTTTACATTTTCGTAGATCTCATAAAATTTATCTAGAATTCCGTCTCTGTCTATTCCCTTCGCTGTGAAAAGGAGCACCACTACATCTGCGTTCTCAAGGATCCAATCAGTTGGTACTTTTTCATGTTTTTGATTAAAAATTGCTGCGTCTTTTAACCAGTTGTATGGTGTAAACGGTGTAAATTGAACATTCATTTTAAGTTTTTTTCAATATAAACTAAGTACTTCTTCTTCTTTTCTTCATAATGGCATCTGTCCGTCATTCGACAGACAATTTTGCTAATGTCAAGTGGATGAATAAATAGTTTTTAGTCAAGTAGAGTCGGTAAAAAAAGTTAGGTCGGCTGCCGTTGGTTTTGAAGAAAAAAATGGCGTTTCTCTTCAATTTTTGTTCGAGGCATCATGATGCCACATATCATACTTTTATTTCAATTGCTTAGGTACACCCTCCACGATCCGGCGTGCCCATTTCGGCCCTTATAAAAACATACTTTTTGTTGAAAAATTAGTATTCTAGTAGCGGTGATGGGTTTGCAACATGTCATAATTATATGGAATATCAACTAGTTACCAAACGTAATATTTGGACGTACATCTGACTACCCCTCTTAGGCTTAAAGAATCTCGAGTGTAAGGCGCATAAAGGCCAAGTTAAGGGGTTAAGTAATTATGGTTAAAATGCCATTGCAGTTACACATCACAAGCTGAAAAAACCGTGGGAGGCGTGCGTAAAGAACTCCTCCGTAAAAAAGTGAGGGAAGATTATTAGCAGCCAACGGGAATCCCGCCATTCCCTCCTACTCTTCCTGTGTGTGAGGCACGGGAGAATTTGTTTAAAACAAATTCCCCTGAAAAGAAAGGTAAGGAAACTCTTTGCTCTAGTTTGCTAACAATAGTGATTCAAAAAGGCCTAAATAATTACTATTACCTTCAATGCAATGATGAGCATATAATATCACTGATTACCCTGCATTGGATCATCCTTTACGACCGATGTGGCGCGGCGGGTTAATGTCCGCCTGCGGCGCAGGAGGTTACGGGTTCGATTCCCGCCTTGGAATAAATGTTTGTACGTTCTGCAAATATTTATTCCGGGTGTTCTGGGTATTTTCTATGTATAATAAGAATATCTATACATGTAATGTATTGTATCATCATGTATATTATGTAGTCATCTAGTACCCATAACACAAGCTCTGCTTAGCTTGGGGCCAGATGATGCTGTGTGGATTGTCCAGCATTATTAGGTATTATTATTATTATCCTACTAATTGGGAAAGGAAGGAGGCCCCAATCCTGCCACTTCTCACAACTTTGTCAGGTATGAAGACGAAGCTGGTCCAAGCTTTTTCGTCTACGTAGCTTTCGGCAATTTCTTGGAGTTCAGTGTAAACCCAACTAGCAAAAAATGGTGTTATACAAACGCCCAATGCGCTTTGGTCAAGATCTATTGGATAGTAATTTAGCCATGATATGGTGTAGTAGTGTTGTAAACGACCCGATTTGGGCACAAATCGCGGGACTAATAGTTCTATATCAAGAACTATAACAGTGTTGTAAGCTGCATTTTAGTCGTATTTATGTCATAAAACGCACTTATTTGCGCTAATAATCTTCAAATGTGCCGAACTATGACAGTAATGAGACCCAGGTTTCTGCCGTGGTCCCGTACTTCGCGAATTGAGGAGATTCGTTGTTTGTTTTTCATAGAGTTGCTGCGCTCGTGAAATATGGTACTTTATTTATGATAAAAGTGTATAGTGTTTAGCGTGCGTCTGTTTGGAAGCTATATTTGAGTTAAATTGAGTGCACAGGTAAGTTTTCTGATGATAAGTATATAGATATTGGGTAAATTTTCAATGCGCTCCATTTATTATGTAGTATTCAATTTATTTTTTAAATTATAAAATAGGCGCTGGATTGACTGAGCCCGTTGCAAGCCCTAAACGTGGCCAAGCTTTCAAAATGTGTTGTTATGAGAATCTTGTCGTCAAACGAGACGTTTCTGTGATTTGTGTGATGGGAAGCCATTACGGAAATTAGGGTTCGTTTTTGTAAAGGCGTAAACGTGTGCACGGCAGGTATACGGCGGCGGCGCGGCTCGCTGTCCACGGCTCCGTACCACCCGTACCGAGCTTTTTCCATCCAACAATCATCATTAACCTCAAAGAACACGCTGCTGGACATAGGTTTCCCCCATATTTGTAGGTTTTAGTTGCAGTTATGTATCATTAATGTTTTTTGGTTATTTTCGTAGATACGCACATACCTACTTACTATTACGATTACCTAAAGGCATATACATATGCCTACCTACTACTAGTAAGTTAGGTAGGTACCTTCTTTACTTAGTAAGTAGGTACCTACTTACTGTATTAGCTACCTAACAGTCCTAAGTAGTAGTATGAGTAGGAGGTGTCGAAAGGTGTCGTCACCTACCTACCTATACTTACCTACAATAGAGCAACTCATAGAAAGACTGTAAAATAAGTAAATAGGTAGGTAGGTAAATATCCTTTTTTAAAATATTACCCTGTGTTTATAGATAAGCTACCTACTAACCTACTTGAAGCAATACATAGGTAGGACCTACCTACCTACTTCGGTTAATTACCTAACTACTTAGATAGTAACAGCACCGGTGGTGGTCTAGTGGAAGTACCTCGTCTTTTGATCCTAAGGTCGTGGGTTCGAATCTGGTCGTGCACTAATGGACTTTACTATTTGAAAAGTGTACCTATGTGCGCAATTTCAGTGCTTTCAAACGGTGAAAGAAATATCGCGAGGAAACCAGTTAGTAGGTATACTAGCAGTGGAGATGGGCTTGCAACCTGTCACGTGTGGACTTACTGCATAATGTGGGTGCTACCAAATGTACCTACTATCTGGACATATCTCTGACTACACCCTTAGACATCCTCAGAGAATCTCAAGTAGGTACTTGGTACTAAGATATCGGAGGAGATATCTACCCTTACCAGACCACCGGTGCTCTTCCTATCTAAGTAGATACCTACTTAACCGAAGTAGGTAGATACCTACTTATGTATTTCTTCAAGTAGGTTAGTAGCTTTATCAAGACCGGGTGAAAATTAAGAAAAAATATATGTACCTAAGTTACCTACTTACTAATTTTGCAGACATACTGAGCACGAGTCGATCTATAGTATATACCTAGTAGGTAAAGGTAGGCAGGCGGCACCTACTACTCATACTACCGACTACCTACGTAAGACTGTTAGGTAGCTAGTACAGTAAGCAGGTAGCGTAGTGCATCAATCAATGAGTGCGACTGTATTTAATCGCTCCCTACCTACTTATTTACTTTTGTTTTGTTGCAGTTTATTGTGCCGTAAAAATAGTTCTAACGATTGAAAGTGGCAAGCCATGACTTACTGCAGTGCCAAGCCAATCAATGGGAAAATAAGGATATACTTACTAAAATGTCCGAAAAAAAAATTCAAAATGACTTACGGAGAAATGGAGAATCATTCCCAAATGAAAAGTGAAGCCTGATAAATTGTATCGCAAAAAAAAGAAACTAAACTTTACAACAGGCCCGATGTATAAAACACAGATTCCGATTTCTTTTAAAAAGAAGGTAAAAATTATGTACTTAGGTATATCATTTTTAATAAAAATTTGAATTTTGTGTAATAAAAGATTATTTAGAAATAATACGATGCATTTTATTTACGTAGGTACCTATAAGTCACCTGGGGCACTTAAGTCCATGAGGCATTTGCGTCTTTTAAAATTCTGCATTAAACTAATTTAGGGGTTCTGATTACGAATATCTGGTCAGATTTGAAATTCAAAATGGCGGGTGCAAATGATGGTACAAAAAATTTACATGGGTATCTTTTTCGACTAATTTGGGGGTGCTGATTACGAATATCTGGTCAGATTTGAAATTCAAAATGGCGGGTGCAAATGATGGTACAAAAAATTGACATGGGTATCTTTTTCGACTAATTTGGGGGTGCTGATTACGAATATCTGGTCAGATTTGAAATCCAAAATGGCGGGTGCAAATAATGGTACAAAAAATTGACATGGGTATCTTTTTCGACTAATTTGAGGGTGCTGATTACGAATATCTGGTCAGATTTGAAATTCAAAATGGCGGGTGCAAATGATGGTACAAAAAATTGACATGGGTATCTTTTTCGTATAATTTGAGGGTGCTGATTACGAATATCTGGTCAGATTTGAAATTCAAAATGGCGGGTACAAATCATGGCACAAAAAACTGACATGGAGGTCTTTTTCGACTAATTTGGGGGTGCTAATTACGAATATCTGGCCAGATTTGAAATTCAAAATGGCGGGTGTAAATGATGGTGCAAAAAATTGACATGGGTATCTTTTTCGACTAATTTAGGGGTGCTGATTACGAATATCTGGTTAGATTTGAAATTCAAAATGGCGTGTACAAATCATGGCACAAAAAACTGATATGGAGGTCTTTTTCGACTAATTTGGGGGTGCTGAATACGAATATCTGGCCAGATTTGAAATTCAAAATGGCGGGTGCAAATGATGGTGCAAAAAATTGACATAGGTATCTTTTTCGACTAATTTGGGGGTGCTGATTACGAATATCTGGCCAGATTTGAAATTCAAAATGGCGGGTGCAAATGATGGTGCAAAAAATTGACATGGATATCTTTTTCGACTAATTTGGGGGTGCTGATTACGAATATCTGGTTTGATGTCTCGAACTCTTATAAACAGGTAAACCATCAATATTTATATTTAATGATATTTTATCTGGTACCACAGGTAAGATTTCCAAATATTTTTTTAGCTGCCTGGTTAATCCATTATGCCAATAATAACCAGAACAAACAGGTGTAATAGATATTTCTGTGATATTAGTTTTAAGTAGTGTCCTAGGATCTGTAGGTAAAGAATTTGGTATTCTTTTATTTATGATTGCAAATAACTGATGCATACTTGCATGAGGAATATTGCACGTAAGAGCCCAGTTTCTAATACTATCCCGAAATTTGTCATTAATTTCTTCATTTGAGATATATTCATCAGATTCAGAATTATTATCGGAATATAAAAAGTCTACAGAACCGCTACTTCCATCGCCAATTCGTTGTTTTACTGTCTCAAGACACGCATTGGGCTGCTCTTGTGTTTGCGAATCCGCGGAACTACAACATTCAGTTTTTGTTGTATCAAAAATGTGTGCGGAACCACTTGCGTTAATATTAATTTCTCTCTTGAAGTGTTTATATTTTGCTAGGACATTTTTTCTAAAACCTCCACTTCGCTTTAACTGTTTCCACTTCTTTTTGTCCATATCCGTAACTATAGTTTCACAAAACACCTTAAATTGTGAATATTTAATTGAAACTGCTTCTAAAACTACCAAATAATATGGCGAATCAATTCGGTACCTAGAAGCTGAAAATAAAATCAATTTGTGATTTCTAGTATAATACATAACTAATTGGTGGACTATTGGTGATTTTTAGTTCTGTGACGGTCGTTTTCAAGGTCAATGTCTTATATTATTCTTGCTTGGGATTTTCTCAGTGCGACGCTAGTCCTATATTGACATTAGAGTATTTAAGTTAGAGTATAAGTAATATTTCGTGCTAGTATATGCCTACTCGGTGAAGTGATCTTGTAAAGATCCCACAAATTAATCTTGCATACGTTTACTACACTGTTTTATGAGATTTTTGCTCGTGGCATAATTTTGCCATAGTAAAATGCACTTATGAGCAAGCAAGGATTGACCAAAGCCGTTTTAATATTTTATCTAGATTCAAAGCGTTTTTAACAATTTTAACAAGACCATTTTGCTAGTTGGGAAGTTTCGCAAATGAATACTGCGTTTGGATTTTTGCATTTGTCAAAGACCAAGTCTTCGAGCCTTAAGCAATGGGAAAGATGCGTCTAAGTACTATTGGTATGGTTTCCCTTCATTTAATATTTCATCATCCAATAGCTTTCCAAGGCACTCTCAGTACGTATTGCAACTTTAAAAAAAACTATAGATAAGTGTGAGTTAGGACTCGTAATCAAAGGTTTCAATAACAAAAACTGTTTAATTTTTCATCTCTCGTAGGTTTTGACTCGTAGGTTGATATATATATTTTTTTTAAATGTGACTTGCTAACAGAACAAGCATATGGCCCACCTGATGTTAAGTGGTTACCATTACCTATAACAAAGCATTGTCTCATAGGTCACGCTTGTTAAAAACGTGCTCTACGATGGACTACTCTGCGTCCATCAACCTGAGGCATGCAGGTGTTAAGCCTCGTGTACCTGTAATTACACCGGCACCCACGCCCTTCAAACCGGAACACAGCAAGTTGCTTGGCGGCAGAAGTAGGCATGGTGGTAGTACGGGAAGTACTACCACGGACGAGCCCTTCACTAAGAGCTCTACTACTACTAAGTATAATTTGATAAAAAAACTATCGCCCTCATGATTTATAATTCTAAATGGAATTCCACTGACGATGAAGTGTACATAACGGGTGTCAAGTCAAAGTGATAGTCCTTTTACAGTTCAAAGTTTACCGAAAGGCAAATCTTAGAAAACAATAGAGAAATCTAGCCTCATCTTTATTCCCTAGAAGATTGAGTGCGAATTCCCGTAGGACTAGTTTAAAAACTGCAAACGTCAAGTTGGTCAAGTGATAGCCAGTCGCCATCTTTGTTTTGCAAACCTCAAACATTCTAGAACCTTATTGTGATAAAGTAAAGGTTCGAAATTGAATGATATTCATTATATCAAGTGAAAAGTTTGCTTTGTAAGGTCGTGTTCGATGGACGAGGAATATGAATGACCCAACTATGCCACTCAGACACAATGGTAATCAAATCGTGACCATATAGAGCCTATAGCGTGTCCGTAGAATAATAATGACAGTACTTATAAATCGCATTGAATTTTCAGTCTTATTTTCAATATTATAATGATAAATTTGGAATGTAGGAATAACAGATGTTTTTTGATGACAGGTGAGAATTTCGACCCACTTTTTGTGTAGGTAATTGGTACTTATACGTTATTCTCGATATTCTCAAAAAGCATTTATTCAGTAATATCCGCAGGGATCATCTTGAAACGTCTTAAATCTAGGTGAATCTAAGCGCCAGTTCCTCGCGACCAAGCCTAGAAGAACCGGCAAGAAACTGACGGCTTGGTTCCTACCGTTTTTTTGTATGATGGTCTGCCCCTTTGACTTTTTCCTCCCGGACATGTCCATTTTGTTACTAGTTTAGGCCGTATTTCTTCAGAAGATGGCGATGTGGCTAAAACCTTACCACATTGGGTAGAGGAACTAAGCTGGTTCCCAACCCAAGGGTACCTTTTATACATTTCGCATGCAAGTGTCTAGTCTAATCGATCGTGGGCGACATAATGTTAGCTATAATTTAGGTTCTCGGTAGAGCTGTGAGTTATAAGTGGTTTCATGATTGAAACTACCTGCTTAATAATTCACAATAAATAAATAATAAGTAGATATCTAGGTATTTCATGACGGTATCACGATAGCCTCAAATTAGGCTATTGAGCATTCTGCATAAAAACTCAAAGGTAGGTAACCTTTGAGTTTTTATGCAGAATATAATATGCAGATCGGTACCCTAAAAATGGGAAACATTATCGCTCAAATGACGATGCAACATTATTACACTTTCATTTAGATTTGTTTTGAAGTAATACTTCTAATGCGACTTCCAACAAGTTTGCGTTAAACGTTTAATACTACCATGGAGGGGGTATGAAAGCACTGTTCTATCTCTCTTTCTCTCATAGCCAGTTACGTTTTAAAGAAGTTTTACTTCAGTCGTGTGGTCTAAAGCACACTCGTTTTTTTTTAATTCTAAATTTTTCTTTTGTAATAGGTATTTAACACGGTACCCTAAAAGCGGAACATTTTCGCTCAAATCACGATGTCACATTATTTCTATTCTACACTTTCATTTATATTTCTTTTTTTGTGGCCTGGTTGACAATTTTGCCTATGTCAAAGTGAATTATATAAATAGTTTTTAGTCAAGTCGAGTCATTAAAAAAATCAGTCGGCTGTCATATGTTTTAAAGAAAATGATGGCGTTTACTTCAAACTCAAGGAAAACATTAGTGTCAAATCTGGATGTGACATAAAACTCTTTCATTTCAATTGATTTCACTTGTACTAAGATCTGAAGTAGGTAATATTCGATAAAATACCACCAAAACTGCTCACAAGAACTTAAAATAACACTAGAAAAACAATTAAAATGAGAGAGCTATGCTGGTTCCACAGATTACAGAAAACGAATCTCGCCTACTTTCTTCAAATAATGACCGCCAAAATTATAGATTAAACATCAAAATTGAAACTGTCATTGTAAAATAATGACAGTGACATTTTCCCACAGTATCTTCAACGGATGTACACCTAATGTACACTTTTCATCGCTTACGAAGTAAGAATATTAAAAATAAAGAATGGCCATAAAATCTGTCGGCACATGTATGCGTTATGCTTTGTAGGTGCACCACCTACGATTTTACAACATTTTTATGTTCACCAGGTGGTTGAAAAACATACTGTGCTTTACATTTTGCTGTAGTCTTAAGATTTGAATTTTTACGTACAAAAGTGAATGAAAGTGAGTGTGTGAAGGAATTTTTCAGATCGGTCCAGTAGTTTCGGAGCCTATTCAATGCAAACAAACAAACAAATGTTTCCTCTTTATAATATTAGTATAGACTAATAGGATTTGAATTTTTCCGCCGGGGGCCTTTGTACCTCTGAACGCATTTAACAAACCGTATAGAAAATTGTAAAACACTAGTAAAACACCTTGTACATATAATTTTCTCTATTTATTACACAAAACTAATTAAAACAAGCATTTGTATACCTCGGCGGCATGTCCACCAAAGCATTACTCCTCGAAAAACTTTAGTACGTGGTCTTCTAAATCAATGTAACATATTAGTAGCAATTCTTCTGTCAATTTCAACTTAATTTATATGCTTGAAAGTATTCATCTACACTAATATTATAAAGAAGAAAGATTTGATTGTTTGTTTGTTTGCATTGAATAGGCTCCGAAACTATTGGACCGATTTGAAAAATCCTTTCACAGTTGGGAAGCTACACTATCCCCGGGTGACATAGGCTATATTATTTAATTCTTTAAATTTGGAATCCTTACTAAAACCCGTGCGAAGCTGGGACGAGTCGCTAGTTTATAAAGAAAAACTAATGTAAGTATCTATATCTATACAAATTATAAGAATCTTTGTTCTGACTGACACAGACCACTGATTGAGAAATTTGAAATTTTCAGGGTACATTTGTCTTGATGCGTAAGGACTTAAGGAATTCCTGAGTTTCAAAGCTGGGGTTGATGTTTAGAGAAATATACGTATATGTTTAGTAGTAGTAGAGCTCTAAGTGAAGGGCTCGTCCGGGGAAGTACTACCACCATGCCTATTTCTGCCGCCAAGCAGCTTGCTGTGTTCCGGTTTGAAGGGTATGGGTGCCGGTGTAATTACAGGTACACGAGGCTTAACACCTGTATGCCTCAGGTTGATGCAATGGACGCTGAGTAGTGCATCGTCGGTGACGTTCCTAACGAGCGTGACCTACGAGGCAATGCTTTATATAGGTGATGGTAACCACTTAACATCAGGTGGGCCATCTGCTTGTTCCATCAACAAGTTGTATAAAAAAAATTTTTTTTTAAAGAAAGAGTTATAAGTCTCTACGACCGGTTTAGGCTGTGCGTTGATTATAATGTCAGTCAGTCAGGACAAAGACTTATAGTTGGTATAGATTTGGTGGACATGCGTCCGTGTACCCGTCCTTCATGCCAGGACTATTAGTTTTCCTTTATTTTGAGCGCAGATTCTCATTATAGACAGGGCCATCTTTCAAGCGTGTCATAATATGCAATGGTCCTTTTTCAAGGGCGCTGGAGAGGGCAGGGCGTGTTTGTTAAGAGCCTAACAAACACGGTGTATTTTACTTTACGCGCGTTTCACGAACGCGCGTTTATGGCGCCGTAGATGCCCAGAAAGTAGATTGTTGTGTTTGTATCGATTACGTGTGCTTATGTTACAAGGCTACGACTGAATCTCGTTTGAATTGCGTTAATGCGCGTCATCTGTGCGTCGTCTACGCGCATAAAAACGCCATATGCTTACGCTTAGAGTTTTGAGTGACGTCTTGTGGTCCAGAAGTACGAACTCAACGAGGAAAAATATATGATTTAGAACAAAATACAGTGGCGAATTTGCAGTCTCGGCCGCCCTAGGCCCCAAGCCATCAGCCGCCCCTTTCTCAGCATCCACCATATACTGCCCTACTAAGCGCAAATCTGGCCGCCTTAGGCTCGGGCCTACAGTGGCCTTAGGTAAATCCGCCACTGACAAAATACTATCTTATACTTTTACCCCCAAACTTATAAACGTTATTTGAACTTGACGACCGATGTGGCGCGGCGGGCGAATGTCCGCCTGCGACGCAGAGGTTGCGGGTTCGATTCCCGCCTTGGAATAAATGTTTGTACGATCTGCAAATATTTATTCCGGGTGTTCTGGGTATTTTCTATGTATAATAAAAAAATATCTATGTATGTAATATAGTATTGTATTAAGTATATCAGTCATCTAGTACCCATAACACAAGCTCTGCTTAGTTCGGGGCTAGATGATGCTGTGTGGATCGTCCGGCATTATTTATTTATTTAACTTAAATATTGTTTAAAATAACTCCTGTCATTGTTATTCATTACCCATTGATAAGAGAGTTCTGCCTCGAAACATTTAGGAAAGGCCATCTGTGGACTTCTTCATACTGACGACGATGATGATCTAAAGTTATCTATCTATCTACTATAATCTACTTAATTTTAAAATTCATTTTATCGACTCTACGATCGACTAAAAATAAAGAAAATAAGTTTAATAACAACTTAAGGGCCTCTGTAAGTTATTATTATGCGTTTGACCTTAAGACGCAACCTTATATAATTATTGAGAAACAAAACAATAAACAAAAGACTACATGGGTAATTTTTCGCGTAATTAGGGATGCCCCGCAAAAATTTAATATATATTTGTGAATATTTTTAGGGTTCCGTACCCAAAGGGTAAAATGGGATCCTATTACTAAAACTCCGCTGTCTGTCTGTTTGTCTGTCTGTCTGTCCGTCTGTCACCAGGCTGTATCTCATAAACCGTGATAGTTAGAGAGTTGAAATTTTCACAGATGATGTATTTCTGTTGCCGCTACAACAACAAATACTAAGAAACAGAATAAAATAAATATTTAAGGGGGCTCTCATACATATAATGGTAAAATGGTACAGAACCATCCGTGCGCGAGACTGACTCGCGCTTGGTTTTTTACACTATTATAATCTAGCTCAAACAAACCAATGCTTGTTATTGTACTATGAGAAACTTATTCGTCATATCGGAAATCGCTATAGCCCCAGAAGCTCATTTCTTTTTTTTTATTGTAAGATACATGTCATAAGCGTTTGACAGCCATCACACCTGATGTAAAGTGTTAATGCAGTCTAAGGCGGCGCACGCTTAGCTATAATCTACTTGTTCACTCTTGTCTTGAAAACTCCCAAGTTTTAACGTTCCGGAAATACAGACGACATTTTTCTTTCATTTATTGAAGTTTAAACCGTATTTAAAACGTAATATGGACTATATTTCTACTACATAATGAGATAGCAACGCAAAGAGTCTCATCGCTTCAGAAAATGCACACTAAAACCTTTTTCAATATTCTATTTTATCTGCAAAACAAGAATCATAAATAACAAAATCCCTATTCAAACATGGCCGGACAAAAACTCCAAACAATATAATTTCTCCAGTAAAATAGTACTAAAAAGCAAGATATTTCTAAATCGTGACATCCCTATTCTGATCCTAGCAACGCGGTTCAGAGAGGACAGTGCCCTGACGTTGCAAAATACATACTTCAAAGAATTTTCAACTTTAGTACGTCGCTTTTAGTCTGAAATATGACTGACAAGGCTAGATCTTTGCATAACGTTTCCCCATACAAATCTCACCCATACTCCATTCATCACTAGGCTGATTTTAGATTGAAGCGTCTTCGTATATCTACAATATTCTTGGTAAACCGAACAACTGCATTTCGTTTAGTCCTTATTGCAATGTGTTTGAGTGCATTTTCAAATGTCAGTGATAGGGTAAGATTGTAAGATTTCTACTGGGGTATGTGTACTAGTTTGTTGAACAAAAATGGAATAAAAATGTAATGTGCTTTTGCGTGTAAAGGGCTGAAAGCCTGAAAGTAATAAAAGGTTATTTATAACTCTTCTTTTGTCAAACGAAGTTAATAGTACGAGTTGTAAAAGTTTTTGTCACATGGGTTAGAACAGGAATTGTCAATTTATTTCTAATGGGGGCCGCATGACTAAAAAAATAATCAAGTCCAAAAAAAATTTATAATCATAATATTGTAAAAAAACAGCATTATTTTTAGTAAGTGCTGTCATATAACTAATTTAGATAACTGAAACAAATAGGTAACTGATACCCGTAGGTAACCTAACCTAACCTATTATGAGAAACAAAATTATATAAACAATAACAACTGGAGACTGCATAATATGCAATGTATTGTATTAAGTATATCAGTCATCTAGTACCCATAACACAAGCTTTGCTTAGCTTGGGGCTAGATGATGCTGTGTGAATTGTCCAGCATTTTTATTATTGGTTTGTCTTTTATAGTGTTGTAAAAAAAATTATGTAATTTGTATGTCATATTATTTACCTATAAGATCGTGGGTGTTCCCCAGTACTAAGTAATACGACATAGGATAGCTTTATTTAGAGCCATAAAAGCTAACAAACTAGCCACGCAACAAAAACAAATAGCTTATATTACTTACGTTCTTTTACGACGCCCATGATGAACTTGATTAATCGATATTAAATGGTAATAAAGTACCAGTTTAGTGCCTAGGCAGACTGTTGTTTATACATTAGTCTATGGTATAAGATGATGGGTACTTATTAATGTAGTTGTAATTAAATATTGCTTCAAATTAGGGCTAGCTGAAAGCAAATTTAATAATTTTAAATAAATACTAATTCATTATTATCATATTTACCATTAACATAAATGCGAAAGTATAGATATTTGCACGTTTGGATGTATGTGGCTCAAACTACTGAACCGTTTTGGGAATAAATACATATTTTAGCAGCCTGGATTTTACACTACAACAAATAAATTAATTAATAGCATCATGACTTTAATTCCCAAGCACGGTAGACTTGAGATCCTTCGAGGATGTCTAAGGGAGTAGTCAGATGTACATCCTGATATTACACTTGACACATACCCATATTTACACTACAGCCCATTTGAAAAATCGGTTGGTTGGCCCTGTCATAGTTATACCATCGGTTAGAGATGACAGTTTCTTCTACGTCTTATTATATGACTTCACTTGACTTGACGACCGATGTGGCGCGGCGGGCGAATGTCCGCCTGCGACGCAGAGGTTGCGGGTTCGATTCCCGCCTTGGGATAAATGTTTGTACGATCTGCAAATATTTATTCCGGGTGTTCTGGGTATTTTCTATGCATAATAAAAAATATCTATGTATGTAATATAATATTGTATTAAGTATATCAGTCATCTAGTACCCATAACACAAGCTCTGCTTAGCTTGGGGCTAGATGATGCTGTGTGGATCGTCCGGCATTATTTATTATTATTATTTACTTACATTTCCTTGAGGGTCCACGAGCTGAGCGTATTTGGGTGCCTTTGCTTTACTGCCATCAGCGAACACGCCTGCGAGGCGCAGTGGCGTCCCAGGGCGAGCCGCTGCCCGCTCGTACTGCGCCCCTACCCGACCGCTATCTGAAATATTACGGATTAATTCGTATTACCTATCTGCAGATTACTTTTACAACATAGTAGTACACAATCAGTGCCTATCACAAGCGCGGATTCACCGTTGTGGGCACGAAGGGCATGCCCACAACCCTAATAGACCTGCGACATTTATCTATTTTGATATCTTTTGAACTTGGGCATGCCCACAACCCTAATAGACCTGCGACATTTATCCATTTTGATATCCTCTGAACTTGTAAAAAAAGCAAACAGACACTTTTGTAATATTTGTGAGTGAACAAACTAAGATTTTACAAGTTTATAAATTTACTAGTATTCGCCACATGGCTTTGCCCACGTAACTATACACTACCCAACTAGCAAAAAATGGTGTTATACAAACGCCCAATGCGCTTTGGTCAAGATCTATTGGATAGTAATTTAGCCATGATATGGTGTAGTAGTGTTGTAAACGACCCGATTTGGGCACAAATCGCGGGACTAATAGTTCTATATCAAGAACTATAACAGTGTTGTAAGCTGCATTTTAGTCGTATTTATGTCATAAAACGCACTTATTTGCGCTAATAATCTTCAAATGTGCCGAACTATGACAGTAATGAGACCCAGGTTCCTGCTGTGGTCCCGTACTTCGCGAATTGAGGAGATTCGTTGTTTGTTTTTCATAGAGTTGCTGCGCTCGTGAAATATGGTACTTTATTTATGATAAAAGTGTAAAGTGTTTAGCGTGCGTCTGTTTGGAAGCTATATTTGAGTTAAATTGAGTGCACAGGTAAGTTTTCTGATGATAAGTATATAGATATTGGGTAAATTTTCAATGCGCTCCATTTATTATGTAGTATTCAATTTATTTTTTAAATTATAAAATAGGCGCTGGATTGACTGAGACCGTTGCAAGCCCTAAACGTGGCCAAGCTTTCAAAATGTGTTGTTATGAGAATCTTGTCGTCAAACGAGACGTTTCTGTGATTTGTGTGATGGGAAGCCATTACGGAAATTAGGGTTGTTACGTAGTAAATAGCACGATCACTTTGAAAATAACTTTATTAAATTGAAACTTATAAAATTGTGATAATATAGAGATGTGTCGAGATAGAATTACGAAATAGAACTGAACTGTTTCTTCTAAACACAAGGTTTTAAATACTAAAAGAGTCGTGGGATAATTATACATAATTAAATTAAGGGTTGGAAGTTAACAGTGGAAAAATACATGTAAACAAAAACAAGGTCCCTAAGACTAATGGGTTGTGTACGATACAATTAAGAAAAGACCCTGTTTACCTAATTAACTAAATATCTTAGCATAAGGAAGTACTACTACTTATTCTATTAACTTAATATTATACATATGAAGGGAGCTATGTAACATCTCCCCCCTTAGAATAAAGATTGGGCATGAGTGCCTGATCTTTGGGAATGTGGTGATCCTGGAGTGTCGATAGCTTCTTCATCATCGGTTACGCAGGAAGATGTTTGCCGAACGTCTTGCAGTGGTATAGTGATCTGGGTGCGGCGTTGTCTCCGGGAGTTATCGAAGCAGTTGTTGAAGATTTGAACACAACCTCTGTCATTTGATGAACGTCGTCCTTGACTTCGAATGAATCCGTTTGGGCATCGATTGCATAGTTTAATAAGGAGGTATGAAAGGAGTATGATAGCGGTCGTAAAATAAAACCACATAAAAATAGGGTTATTTTTCTCTACGAACGATTGAGTCTTAGACTTGGCTTGAAGTTTTGACAACTCTTCGGAATATTTTTCTAGGTGGTTTTTGATTTTATTTAGTGAGTCTAAAGGCATCTCATTGATTTTGATGGGTAAAAGATGTGGTGGAGCTTCAATTTTCTTTGACATCTCGAAGCAGTCATCCGTTCTTATGTCGGGAATGATGATAGGACTCGTCGTGTTTTCCTCGTTCGTTTGATATGCTGTAAGCGTACTGTAGCCTGTATAAAGTTTACACCCTTGTGGTAGTGTGATGACACCTGAACCTTGAAGCTTATGGTTTGAGACTTCGTCGCCGCAGTGTAGAACGCAGCTTGTTTCGGTGTTCAAGATGTAGAGCCATCTGTTTCGATTCAGTAGTTGGAACGTTTGTATTTCTGCTGGAAATGTTGTTGTTGTGCAGGTCTCAGGTATCGTAGTCTTTTTGCTAAAAAGTAGTTGTAACTCGCAGATGGGACGCTCTGATGAGTCATAGAGCACGAGATCCTTGCAGATGCTTTGTCTCGGTGCAAAGGTGTTACAATTATCCAGCGAGCTCGTCGACGCATAATATTGCCCACTGGGATCAGTAGCAAGGTATATATGCTCAGGAAGGATAGTAGAATGGAATGAGGAATTTGGGTGTTGAATAGGGATGGAATATATGTGGTATAGTGTTAGAGGATCATTCATGACAAGAGGGAATTCTAAGATATAGACCAGACGATTTGAATAAACGTAGGCTGTCAAAGTGGAAGATTCTAATAAGGTATGCAGGTTATCAATAGTGATAGATGCGACGAATTTTTTGTTTGATCTGACTTTGTTTAACTTGAGTAGTTCTTCGAATAATTTTTTAGAATTTATAATGGAAGGATGTAAAATATTGGACTTGGCAAATAGAATACTATCTAGACAATCGTCGATTTCATTTTCTAGACTAGTGACAAGTTCTAAAATTTGAAGGGATGTAGTTGAGATATCTTCACTGACTTTAAGGTTGAAAATAACAGCGTCACTTTTATTAAGGTACTTGTTTAATCGGTTTATATTTTCGTTAATAACTTGCTCATCGAAAGATATTTTGAGGATTGTCTCATTAAAATTCTTTATAGTTGAAGACGTGATGTGTAGCTGCTTTTGCATAAGGTTGGATAAATCTAATTCGTTTTTTTCTAGTTTATCGATGCATTCGTCGTAGCGTTTAGCATCTTTGGCATCTGGTGTGCCTATAAGCCATTTAAGCACAGAACCAAAGCCATCTAGGAGTTCTCTTTTAACGCGGGTGTTTCTACCTAGATACATATTGAGTTCAGTGAGCCTTGATTCAATTTTATTAAGGTTTACGCTAAGGTACGACACTGTTGATTTAACGTTTGGAAAATTACTATATTGACTCGACATGATTTGAAATTTATCAGAGAGACGTTTTAATGATTCGAATGAAATGAACAAGGGTTTAAGGTTTCTGTAAACTATAAGTTTCCATGATTCGTCAGATATATAAGTCTGTCCTTCTTCGTCAAAGAATACACCCGAGTGTGAGGTAAGGGGCGTGGAGATAGTTACGTGGGCAATGATTTTTGTGGTTGCACTGGAATAGAGATAATTACAGAATTAGAATCTGAATTAGTGAAAAACTTCTTTTTAATCATTCTCCTTGCATATTTATAAATTTTATATAAGATCATAAAGATAATGGCTTTAATAGTAGAACATAAGATGAAACTATAAATGTAGTTTGGGTCCTGGAAAATTTGGAGAAAGGATATAGATTGGGCCGCTGTAAGGTGGCAAACCCTGTAAATAAGATGTAAATTTTAATCTAAATCTTGGTCTATGTTAAATTTATAATATACTAACTTATCCTAGGTATGGTCGCAGGCGATTAGCATGCACTAATTGATTTTTACCTGCCTTCTTGATTAAATAGTTTTCGTTAAAACCTACTCGTACTACTTCACACGGGCCTTCCCATTTTGAATCCAGGTTATTTGGATTCGGAACCTTGAGCATCACTTTATCTCCTACCTTATACTCGACAGCATTTTTGATTTTACTGTCGTATCGGTCTTTAGCCTTTTCCTTCATATTTTCGATGTTCTTTAATGCAACATCGCGGGATATTCTTAGGCGTTCGTTGAGATCTTTTAGATAGTCACATGCAGTATAATCAGGAATTGGTTTTAAGGAATAGAATGGACGTGGTTTATAACCAAAGAGGAGTTCGTGAGGTGTATAGCCAGTGGAGTTATTAACCGAGGTATTATGACACATGATTGCAAAAGGAATGATTTGATCCCAATTCTTTAATCGACGATTATGGTACATGCGAATATGATCGCGTAGCGTTGCATGAAAACGTTCGAGAGCACCATTTGTTTGAGGATGGTAGGTTGTGTTGAAGGTATGATTGGAGCCGAAAAATTTAATTAGTTGCTTTATAACGCTGTTCATAAATTCGGTTCCTTGATCAGAATGGAATCTCTTAGGAACTCCGTAATGTTGACAAAAATGCAGCAACCGCTGTGCTACTGATACAGCCTCTTTATCAGGGATTGGATATGCTTGCACATATCGTGTTAGGTCGTCTTGTAGTGTTAGGACGTATTTATTGTTATTTTCACTAATGTCCGAATAAGAAACCAGATCCATTGACACTCGTTCGAAAGGTTCGGTTGACTGGGAAGTTATGACCATAGGAGCTTGAAAAGATTTTCTTTGAATTTTATTACGTTGGCAGATGATGCAAGATTCAATGTAAGTTTTAATATCATTGATCATTCCTTTCCAATAGAATTCATCTCTAATTTTTCTAGTAGTTTCAACTATACCTCGATGCCCTGAAAGAGGTTCATCATGATATGTTTTCAGAATGTTAGGAATTTCTTCAGGCTTAGGATATTTTACTTTATTTTCACAAATGGTGATTTCACAATCATAGCTTTCGGCCAAATATGCGGAGATACGTAGTTGTTCATTACCGACTAGTTTACAAGTGTGATCATTTTTGAGATCGGGAACGAAAAGATGGGAAGTAGTATGGTGTCGCAGACAAGAAAGTAAAGCTTTAAAATAACTTTCTTGATCCCAGGGATCGAAGTGGTTGGGTCTTGTACAACAGAATATAAGGTTTTGTTTTTCATTGGAAATAAGAAGATTTGCATCGTATAGATTCTTGATTTTCTCTATATAAAGCTCTACTCCGGAACATAGGCCTAAGGCTTCCTTTTCTATACCGTTTTGATCTGAGATATTGCAAGATGTAGGGATGAAGACATTTTTATGTCTGGGATCTAGTAACCGATCAGGTGAGATTTTAACTTTAGAAGATTCGAAGCATCTGCGCTCTATTCTATCTAAAGCAGTAAAGTGTTCGAAATTCAGTTGGAGATAATCATTTGAAGGGGATTGTTGAAGAGAATTAGGAGATGAGTCGGTCATGTTAGCTGTATTAGTGTTCATAACTGGTGGACGAGAAAGAGCATCAGCGTTAGTGTTAGATCTACCTGATTTATGTTTCATCTCATAGTCATATTCTTCAAGTTTCAATCTCCAACGGACTAGTCGACTACCTGGATCTTTAACATTCATGAGCCATATAAGAGGTTTGTGGTCAGTTAGTATTTTGAATCTTCGACCAAAGAGATAAGGTCGAAAATGCTTCACTGCCCATACTATGGCTAGTAATTCGCGCTCGATAGTGGAATAATTCGATTCAGCTTTGTTCAATGTTCGTGAAGCGTATGCTATTGGTAAGTCTTTGCCGACTTCACCTTGAGAGAGTATTGCACCAATCGCGTATTTTGAAGCATCGGTTGTTAAATTGAACTCTTTGCTAAAGTCGGGATATTGCAAGATGGGTGTCGTTGTAAGGATGTCTTTACAGTTTTCAAAAGCACGTTGCTGTTCTTCACCCCAAACGAATGGGACGTCCTTTTTAAGAAGACCCGTCATTGGTTTAGTGAGCTTACTAAAGTTTGGAATAAATCTGCGATAGTAACCTGCAAGACCTAGGAATGACTTTATGTCTTTGCATGATTTAGGAACTGGAAATTCTCGAACAGCTGTTACTTTTTCAGGATTAGGTTTGACACCTTCGCTAGAAATAATGTGACCGAGATAGCCTACCTCTTTTCTCATGAATTCGCATTTGTCGGGCTGAATCTTCAGACCATGTTCTCTAAGGCGATTGAAGACTTCCGTGAGTTTTTGTTCATGCTCTTGGAGACTTGAAGCAAAAATAACAATGTCGTCAAGATAGACGAAACACCGTTCTCCTTGCAATCCATGGAGAACATTATCCATGGCACGTTGGAATGTAGCTGGTGCATTTTTAAGGCCAAATGGCATTCTTAAAAATTCGTAATGACCATAAGGTGTGTTAAAGGCCGTCTTAGGTACATCCTTAGGGTTCATTTCTATTTGGTGAAAACCTGAAGCTAGATCTAGTGTCGTGAAATATACTGAGTGACCAAGTTTGTCTAAAATGTCAGTTATGTTAGGTAAGGGGTAGCTATCACCTATTGTGACGTCGTTTAATTTGCGATAGTCGATAACGACTCGCCATTTCTGTTTTCCTGACGCATCTAATTTTTTTGGTACCACCCAAATAGGACTACTCCAGGGAGAGGTACTGGGTTGAATTATGTTTTGATCCAACATTTTTTGAACTTGTGCTTTGACTTCTTGCTGGTGTATAAAAGGAAATCTATACGTTTTCGTATGAATTGGCGTCTCTGAGGTTGTAGGAATCGAATGTTTTGTGTGGTTTGTAAATGTCAGAGGCTCGCCTTCGGAATAGAATATGTCAGAAAACTCATTTATGATTTTGTGAAGAGAGTCTTTTTCTTCAACATTCATATGGTCTAAACGGATAAGTTTATGAATTGTGTTAATTTTAAGACCTGAGTTAGTGGATTTTGATAAATGAATCGAGTGTTCAAGGTGTGTTTCATCTGTCACCAGTTGTGTCGCATTGATTTTAGGAATTGGTAATACTTTATCAGTATGATTTGAGTTAACACAAGTGATTAGGAATTTGTTGTTTTTAACCGCGACTAATGCATTGGGGATGGTGATCCCGTCACTGATCTGTTGTTTTTCAATAATCGCACATCCATCTCGAATGTCTTCAGTGTAACACATTATGACAGTTTCTGAGCGTTGGTTTACGAGCTGTTCGTCTTCGTTACTGAAAGTTTCTTTTTCACCGATATGGAAAAGTTTATACGTTCGATCACGAATTCTCATGGATTTTGACTGGACATAGATATTAGCATTGAATTTGGACATGAAATCGTTACCTAAAATACCATCGACTTGAATATTAAGGTTGGCTACATGGAATTTGAATTTAGGAAAATTGTCCAAGGATATCTGAGCTATGCCGAAGCTCTGAATGGAAGATTGACTGCCTGAAATACCTACGATTGATACAATGTTCGATACATCTAGAGGTGCTGTTCCTATTTTTGCCATATTTATAACAGAAATAGCAGCTCCCGTATCAACAAGCAGTACAACTGGTTTTCCTTCGATGTGGAATTGGCAATGCAAGAGATTTTCTGGAGGCACGTTAAGCGAGGATATAGTGATGGATTCAGGGGATTTAGTATTTTTTGATTTAGATTTGGGTTTCGATTTTGATTTAGAGTTAAATTTGAAATTTGATTTTGGTTTTGCATTGGATTTTGTGGGTTTTGCGGAATTTGGCTTTATATTTGTTTCGAGATTCAAACTATCATTTGGTCGAATTAGATTTAGGATTTCAGTTTGAGTGCTGGCATCACAATATTGTCTCCGATAGACTGGTCTGTGTTGTGGTGCCATTGCATGACCCTCACTGTGCTGAAACATTGTCACTTGTCCCCGATGGACTGAATGAAGTGACGAATTATTCATAGTAGCTAGGGTTGGTTCAGGCTTTAGCATCCTATCCGGATTGCCTCTGTCTCGACATCCATGTTTTGGCTCGAGCAGGGATTCGACATCAGTGTCTGGGCATTGGAGTAATAAGCTAAAGCGGTTTCCGAAGGCATGCCCATGTTTTCGGCCGCCTGTGAGTTTAAATTATTTACTCTAGTTGAAGGTGCGGGACGTTGTTGCGACACTTGTTGTACATTGTTAGGGTTTTGTCTGAGACTGTTATTATATGCACGTTTACGGCATTCCGAGATCAAATGTCCCAGTTTTTTACAATAGTTACAAACTTTGGAACTATTTCGAGACTGTTGTATGATCGAGTTTTGATTTTGTCTAGGTTCGCTAGCACGTATGTTGATTGAGCGCGAGACGTTATTTCTATATAGTGCTTGCCTAGCATAGTTCATGTTACGGATTTTTTCTTCTTGAATAGCAAAGTTTCCAGCATCAGTAAGAGAAGTTATCGATTGAACCCGCAGCATGACCCCTATGTCGGAGTTTAATCCGTTGACAAAAACGTTAAGCGCTGTTTCCTCAGTGGTAGCTACGCGACCCCGTAACGTGTCGTCGTGTATTTCGGTAGACAGTTTTTCTACGAGTTTACTCCTACATGTATTAACTCTATGAAAGTAATCGGTGATAGATTCGCTCGGTTTTTGAAATAACGACTGGAGCTCTAATTGAAGGTGACCGATAGTTTTAGTTTGAGAATACTTTTGAATCAAAAAAACTTTTAAATCTGACCATTGGGAAAATTGATTTATGTGGACGTCTGACGAACCTGGCCCTGTGATTTTGTTTAGTGTGTAAGTCAGGAGTATATGCTCCTGAGCTGCTGACGCGAGTTTAAACGCGGAATCGCATGATCGAATGAATCGATAAACTTGTGAGCCGTTTGTGGTATCAAATTCAGGTACCATAACCAGAAGCGTCTTGAAATCGACTTCCATGGTAGCGGTTTCTACTTTTAGGGATTTGGAATCAACAGACATAATGGTATAAGCAATTTAAGAGGTTCCGTTGTATGTTAAGATGTATGAATGATCTAGTATTTTAAGGTAGGGGTAGGGTATTTGAGGTTAGGGATTGAGATTTTAGGTTTTCTAAGGAATCTGAGCGTATAAAACTATGCCACTTACCACAGTAACACAATATAAATGCGGATGCACATATTGCTCGGTTCGGCAGGGAAGATTAAAACCCTTCAGGTACCGTTTCACGCTGTACGTAGAAACGTAAAAACGTTATCCCCGTCTTGATGCGAGTCTTGTGTATCCTACCGGCTGCGCCAAATGTTACGTAGTAAATAGCACGATCACTTTGAAAATAACTTTATTAAATTGAAACTTATAAAATTGTGATAATATAGAGATGTGTCGAGATAGAATTACGAAATAGAACTGAACTGTTTCTTCTAAACACAAGGTTTTAAATACTAAAAGAGTCGTGGGATAATTATACATAATTAAATTAAGGGTTGGAAGTTAACAGTGGAAAAATACATGTAAACAAAAACAAGGTCCCTAAGACTAATGGGTTGTGTACGATACAATTAAGAAAAGACCCTGTTTACCTAATTAACTAAATATCTTAGCATAAGGAAGTACTACTACTTATTCTATTAACTTAATATTATACATATGAAGGGAGCTATGTAACAGGGTTCGTTTTTCTAAAGGCGTAAACGTGTGCACGGCAGGTATACGGCGGCGGCGCGGCTCGCTGTCCACGGCTCCGTACCACCCGTACCGAGCTTCTTCCATCCAACAATCATCATTAACCTCAAAGAACACGCTGCTGGACATAGGTTTCCCCCATATTTGTAGGTTTTAGTTGCAGTTATGTATCATTAATGTTTTTTGGTTATTTTCGTAGATACGCACATACCTACTTACTATTACGATTACCTAAAGGCATATACATATGCCTACCTACTACTAGTAAGTTAGGTAGGTACCTTCTTTACTTAGTAAGTAGGTACCTACTTACTGTATAAGCTACCTAACAGTCCTAAGTAGTAGTATGAGTAGGAGGTGTCGAAAGGTGTCGTCACCTACCTACCTATACTTACCTACAATAGAGCAACTCATAGAAAGACTGTAAAATAAGTAAATAGGTAGGTAGGTAAATATCCTTTTTTAAAATATTACCCTGTGTTTATAGATAAGCTACTAACCTACTTGAAGCAATACATAGGTAGGACCTACCTACCTACTTCGGTTAATTACCTAACTACTTAGATAGTAACAGCACCGGTGGTGGTCTAGTGGAAGTACCTCGTCTTTTGATCCTAAGGTCGTGGGTTCGAATCTGGTCGTGCACTAATGGACTTTACTATTTGAAAAGTGTACCTATGTGCGCAATTTCAGTGCTTTCAAACGGTGAAAGAAATATCGCGAGGAAACCAGTTAGTAGGTATACTAGCAGTGGAGATGGGCTTGCAACCTGTCACGTGTGGACTTACTGCATAATGTGGGTGCTACCAAATGTACCTACTATCTGGACATAAACCTACTTGAAGCAATACATAGGTAGGACCTACCTACCTACTTCGGTTAATTACCTAACTACTTAGATAGTAACAGCACCGGTGGTGGTCTAGTGGAAGTACCTCGTCTTTTGATCCTAAGGTCGTGGGTTCGAATCTGGTCGTGCACTAATGGACTTTACTATTTGAAAAGTGTACCTATGTGCGCAATTTCAGTGCTTTCAAACGGTGAAAGAAATATCGCGAGGAAACCAGTTAGTAGGTATACTAGCAGTGGAGATGGGCTTGCAACCTGTCACGTGTGGACTTACTGCATAATGTGGGTGCTACCAAATGTACCTACTATCTGGACATATCTCTGACTACACCCTTAGACATCCTCAGAGAATCTCAAGTAGGTACTTGGTACTAAGATATCGGAGGAGATATCTACCCTTACCAGACCACCGGTGCTCTTCCTATCTAAGTAGATACCTACTTAACCGAAGTAGGTAGATACCTACTTATGTATTTCTTCAAGTAGGTTAGTAGCTTTATCAAGATCGGGTGAAAATTAAGAAAAAATATATGTACCTAAGTACCTACTTACTAATTTTGCAGACATACTGAGCACGAGTCGATCTATAATATATACCTAGTAGGTAAAGGTAGGCAGGCGGCACCTACTACTCATACTACCGACTACCTACGTAAGACTGTTAGGTAGCTAGTACAGTAAGCAGGTAGCGTAGTGCATCAATCAACGAGTGCGACTGTATTTAATCGCTCCCTACCTACTTATTTACTTTTGTTTTGTTGCAGTTTATTGTGCCGTAAAAATAGTTCTAACGATTGAAAGTGGCAAGCCATTACTTACTGCAGTGCCAAGCCAATCAATGGGAAAATAAGGATATACTTACTAAAATGTCCGAAAAAAAAATTCAAAATGACTTACGGAGAAATGGAGAATCATTCCCAAATGAAAAGTGAAGCCTGATAAATTGTATCGCAGAAAAAAGAAACTAAACTTTACAACAGGCCCGATGTATAAAACACAGATTCCGATTTCTTTTAAAAAGAAGGTAAAAATTATGTACTTAGGTATATAATTTTTAATAAAAATTTGAATTTTGTGAAATAAAAGATTATTTAGAAATAATACGATGCATTTTATTTACGTACCTATAAGTCACCTGGGGCACTTAAGTCCATGAGGCATTTGCGTCTTTTAAAATTCTGCATTAAACTAATTTAGGGGTTCTGATTACGAATATCTGGTCAGATTTGAAATTCAAAATGGCGGGTGCAAATGATGGTACAAAAAATTTACATGGGTATCTTTTTCGACTAATTTGGGGGTGCTGATTACGAATATCTGGTCAGATTTGAAATTCAAAATGGCGGGTGCAAATGATGGTACAAAAAATTGACATGGGTATCTTTTTCGACTAATTTGGGGGTGCTGATTACGAATATCTGGTCAGATTTGAAATCCAAAATGGCGGGTGCAAATAATGGTACAAAAAATTTACATGGGTATCTTTTTCGACTAATTTGAGGGTGCTGATTACGAATATCTGGTCAGATTTGAAATTCAAAATGGCGGGTGCAAATGATGGTACAAAAAATTGACATGGGTATCTTTTTCGACTAATTTGAGGGTGCTGATTACGAATATCTGGTCAGATTTGAAATTCAAAATGGCGGGTACAAATCATGGCACAAAAAACTGACATGGAGGTCTTTTTCGACTAATTTGGGGGTGCTAATTACGAATATCTGGCCAGATTTGAAATTCAAAATGGCGGGTGCAAATGATGGTGCAAAAAATTGACATGGGTATCTTTTTCGACTAATTTAGGGGTGCTGATTACGAATATCTGGTTAGATTTGAAATTCAAAATGGCGTGTACAAATCATGGCACAAAAAACTGATATGGAGGTCTTTTTCGACTAATTTGGGGGTGCTGAATACGAATATCTGGCCAGATTTGAAATTCAAAATGGCGGGTGCAAATGATGGTGCAAAAAATTGACATGGGTATCTTTTTCGACTAATTTGGGGGTGCTGATTACGAATATCTGGCCAGATTTGAAATTCAAAATGGCGGGTGCAAATGATGGTGCAAAAAATTGACATGGATATCTTTTTCGACTAATTTGGGGGTGCTGATTACGAATATCTGGTTTGATGTCTCGAACTCTTATAAACAGGTAAACCATCAATATTTATATTTAATGATATTTTATCTGGTACCACAGGTAAGATTTCCAAATATTTTTTTAGCTGCCTTGTTAATCCATTATGCCAATAATAACCAGAACAAACAGGTGTAATAGATATTTCTGTGATATTAGTTTTAAGTAGTGTCCTAGGATCTGTAGGTAAAGAATTTGGTATTCTTTTATTTATGATTGCAAATAACTGATGCATACTTGCATGAGGAATATTGCACGTAAGAGCCCAGTTTCTAATACTATCCCGAAATTTGTCATTAATTTCTTCATTTGAGATATATTCATCAGATTCAGAATTATTATCGGAACATAAAAAGTCTACAGAACCGCTACTTCCATCGCCAATTCGTTGTTTTACTGTCTCAAGACACGCATTGGGCTGCTCTTGTGTTTGCGAATCCGCGGAACTACAACATTCAGTTTTTGTTGTATCAAAAATGTGTGCGGAACCACTTGCGTTAATATTAATTTCTCTCTTGAAGTGTTTATATTTTGCTAGGACTTTTCTTCTAAAACCTCCACTTCGCTTTAACTGTTTCCACTTCTTTTTGTCCATATCCGTAACTATAGTTTCACAAAACACCTTAAATTTTGAAACTGCTTCTAAAACTACCAAATAATATGGCGAATCAATTCGGTACCTAGAAGCTGAAAATAAAATCAATTTGTGATTTCTAGTATAATACATAACTAATTGGTGGACTATTGGTGATTTTTAGTTCTGTGACGGTCGTTTTCAAGGTCAATGTCTTATATTATTCTTGCTTGCGATTTTCTCAGTGCGACGCTAGTCCTATATTGACATTAGAGTATTTAAGTTAGAGTATAAGTAATATTTCGTGCTAGTATATGCCTACTCGGTGAAGTGATCTTGTAAAGATCCCACAAATTAATCTTGCATACGTTTACTACACTGTTTTATGAGATTTTTGCTCGTGGCATAATTTTGCCATAGTAAAATGCACTTATGAGCAAGCAAGGATTGACCAAAGCCGTTTTAATATTTTATCTAGATTCAAAGCGTTTTTAACAATTTTAACAAGACCATTTTGCTAGTTGGGTAAGCAAAATCTTGGTCATGGTGTCATATATTTTGTAAACATATCCTTTGTACAAATGTGTTATATCGATCGTGAGTGAGTATATGCTCCGACTAGCACTTGGCCGATTTTTGGGTGGCTCTGACTGCAAACTTTTTTGAGGGCTGGATCCGCGCCTGGCCTATCATCTGAATGAACCCTTAATTTGATTCTCTCCTTAAGATTTCTTGTCAAACCGTCGACCTAAAACTTTTACAGGTAACGTCTTACCAGAGTTAGGGCGGGCTCTGTAGGCGGAGATGGCGCGAGGAGACACGAGGGCGAAGGCCCGCGCCCTCAGTAACGCAGCGATGGAGCCCCGAGGCGACGCCAGTGCCCCCCCACGGCATCCACACGCTGAGAACCAACCTGAAAATAGAAATGATTGTAAAAAAAATACTATTTTTTGTTAATTTTTTTTAGTAATGCTGGACAATCCACACAGCCTTATCTAGTCACAAGCCAAGCAGAGCGTGTGTTATGGGTACTAGATGACTGATAAACTTAATACAATACATTACATGCATATATATTTTCTGATATACAATACAAAATACCCACAAAACCCGGAGTAAATATTTGTAGATCGTACAAACATTTATACCGTGGCGGAAATCGAACCCGCAACTACTTACACACTATTTATTTTTGTAAATACGTAGGTACTTATAATAATAATAATAATGCTGGACCACCGTTTTTTTACCCTTTTTTTGCTTAGGGGTTAAAGAAAACTCAACGGCTTATAACGTATATTCCGGAATCCCAATTTGTATTTTCTTGACAGATGTTGATTAACTGTTTGACATTTGAATCAACTGTCGTTATTTTAAAGGTTAAAAAAAAAATAGTCCTTATTTTACTTTCACTGTCCTTGCTGAAGACATATTGTTTCCAACTGATGTACAGTCAACTGCACTAGAATGTATACATTTCGCATCTTTCACAGTGGCATTACTTTGAACGCAATGTCATATGATTTTTTACACGGAGCAAAAATTCATGTTCTTTCCATCTAGTCTTTTTCTAACCATTTTAAATGCATTTTTCCTGTTGCCAAGAAATTCTTAGTAAGTCGTTAAAAAGTGTTCTTCTTTCGAGGTTGCGGGTTCGATTCCCGCCTTGGGATAAATGTTTGTACGATCTGCAAATATTTATTCCGGGTGTTCTGGGTATTTTCTATGTATAATAAAAAATATCTATTTATGTAAAATAGTATTATATTAAGTATATCAGTCATCTAGCACCCATAACACAAGCTCTGCTTAGCTTGGGACTAGATGATGCTGTGTGAGTTGTCCAGCATTATTTATTTATTTATTTATTTATTTTAGGAGAGCTCATCGTGAAAGATAACGTCTGGGGAAGTACTACCACCGTATTATATCACTGCAATGATGCTAGCATTGTTGTGTTCCATAGAAAAAATATTTTATCATCATCATCATCAGACTATAGAAGTCCACTGCTGGACATAGGACTCCCCCACACGTTTCCAGGAAGAACGATTCTGAGCCCTTTCCATCCATCGAATATTTAAAATAGAAAAAATATTACTATCTATATTTACACCAATCATAAGAAAAATTCTCCTAAATGACTGCCTGAATGTCGCCGTTGGTTGTATATATCAGTGTAAGATAAACACAAGCTGTCTCTTTCATCGGAAGCGGTGGCGGTGGTGGTTCCATAACGCAATTCCTGGTCGTACCTACAGAAGTTTTATAGCGGTAGCCGCATTTTAGAAACAAGTATTTCTTCTATGTAATTAGTGTACTTAATGGGAATTTTTCAACATGTAGGTGCAAGTATTTTATAATTCAATTAAAACGTGTTCAGTACAATTTTAATTGTATTTTACCTGAGAACGCTGTGTTGTTTATAGAGAAATATCTTTGCAAGTATTTGTGCGTGTGAGCTTTTGAACCATGTTTATAAAACAGAAATTAACTAAATAAATAAATAAAATAAATATTTGTGGACATTTTTACACAACATCATCTAGCCCCAAACTAAGCATAGCTTGTGCTATGGGGACCAGATGACTGATAGAATACTTATATACTTTTTTTTTGTAAATACATACTTAGAATACAATATAACACGTAGACACAGAACAAACACCTATGTTCATCACACAAATGTTTGTTCTCGGTGGGAATCGAACCCACCACCTACAGCGCAGAAGGCAGGGCTACTACGAACTGAGCTGTGACGGCTGTCACTGTCAACTGATTATTAGATAATAATCAGTTGACAGTGACAGCCGTCACAGCCGGTAAGATTACCGGCATAATAAATGTATCTAAGTATACCAAATAGAAGAATCTTTAAGATAAGATAATGTTTATTTGCAACAAAATATAGCTATAAGTAGGTACACATATTATTTTACAAATCGAACTCTGTCCTAACTGACTGACTGACTGACATATAGACAACGCACAGCCTAAACCACTGTTTGTAGATACTTGAAATATTCAGGATATGGTTGTCTTAGTGCGTACAGGTTTACTAAGACAGGAATTTCCGAAATTCAAAACATTATCGCATTTTTAACGACCGATGTGGCGCGGCGGGCGAATGTTTGCCTGCGGCGCAGGAGGTTGCGGGTTCGATTCCCACCTTGGGATAAATGTTTGTACGATCTGCAAATATTTATTCCGGGTGTTCTAGGTGTTTTCTATGTATAATAAAAAAATATCTATGCACGTAATGTATTGTATTAAGTACATCAGTCATCTAGTACCCATAACACAAACTCTGCTTAGCTTAGGGCTAGATGATGCTGTGTGGATTGTTTAGCATTATTATTATTATTAAGTGATGAAATATGTGACATAAGTATCAAATACCCGTGCCATATGTATGTGAACACTTATTTGATCACATCTTTGAACAAGTCTGTCGGCATTGTGACTTGAAGTGGCACCATATAGTGTCCTCAATCCTCATAATTCATTACATCTGTGTTAATAACGAAATTGATCTCAGTGGGGATCAAACCCACAACTTATAAACACAATTTACCAGACAGATGAACAAACATGTTCATTACAACGTTTGTCTTCTAAATGTTAAATGCCCCACTTTCCGAATACATTATGAAACATATAAAATAAAGATCACACAATTAAATTGCGATAAGCAAAAAACAAACCTGCAACTTTAAGCATTTGCGTTTGCGAAAGGTGTTATTAAATAATAAATATGATCAGATTTAACGTTGACGGGTCGGTTAGTGAGACTATGACGCAAGATGAAGACAAGGTTTGGTAATCTATTGTGTGGTTATGGCAAAACTGAAACAGAAGCAGCCTCATGACTTTAATCTTCAGTCACGGTAGATATCCCCTCAAATCTCTTAGGGCCTACCAACTTAAGACTATGAGCATGTCTAAGGGAGGTAGTCAGAGGTATGACTAAATATTACATTTGGCACATAGGTACACAATGTTGGTATTCCATAATAATATGCGAAACGTTGTAAGCCCATTGCCGCTGCTACAATAACTGGTTTCCTCACGATGTTTTCCTTCATCGTTTGAGAGCATTGGCATTACGCACAAACATTTTTCAACCAGAAAAATCCATTGGTGCACGACCTAAAGATCAGAAGGCGGGGGTTACTTCACCACCGATGTTCAACTCACCGGTATTATCAAATGTAATATTTGAACGTACCTCTAACTACCCGTTTTAGATATCCTCTAACAGGATATCTCGATCAGGTACTAAGAAATCTGACGGGATATCTACCGTGCAATGGAATTAAAGTCGTAAAACTATAAAAAAAAAATTATACTTTTTTACCACTCCATAATTTGCCACGATTTACACCTTTAACAACTCAGTAATAAAGTTTATAGTTGTGTACAGGTTAGATAAGCAGTCTTCCTTGGGTCGTGATAGCCTTTTTTTATTCATAAAAAATTATCATAAATCATATTGCATAGAGTAATGCTAAGTTAGAGACTAATTTATGGTGATAGCTTGATTATAGAAATAGCGACGTCGTAATGTTATGGTATGATAAAATATACTATAATAGTAGTTTATGTTTTATGGCTGAATAAACAATGAACAAGCTAAATGAGGGCGATTTAGTCTGCGTGAAGTAATTTTCATACAAACTTCAACACCCGCTGTACCAGTTTAGGGGTGAATTTTGGTAATTCCTGCTAAGTTCACCTCTTCGTACCAAGTCTCTACGACCAATGGCTTAGGCTATGCGTCGTCTATATGTCAGTCAGGACAAAGATTCTTATAATTAATAATAATAATAATGCTGGACTATCCACACAGCATCATCTAGCCCCAAGCTAAGCAGAGGGGTCCTAGATGACCGATATACTTAATACAATACATTACAATAGATATTTTTATCATACATAGAAAATACCCAGAACACCCGGAATAAATATTTGCAGATCGTACAAACATTTATCCCAAGGCGGGAATCGAACCCGTAACCTCCTGCGTCGCAGGCGGGCTTCACCCGCCGTGCCACATCGGTCATCAAATTGACACAATCGAAGCTTGAATTTGAGGATATTTTGTTACAAGAATTGGGCCATTGATCTGAATAATAATAAGTTGTTTATCTATCTCGGAGTAGTCAATACACTCTTTACTCAAAGTCGGCTAATGATTCCCTAAACATTAGAATGCATACGGTAAGTCCGGGTAGCGCGGTCACTGACCCCGCTTTCATATCAGATGCAGCCTTATCACACAACACCGTCGGAGGCGATCTAGTGAAACGATAGGGGTATATATACAACGTTGGGGTATATATTGACGACCGATGTGGCGCGGCGGGCAAATGTCCGCCTGCGACGCAGAGGTTGCGGGTTCGATTCCCGCCTTGGGATAAATGTTTGTACGATCTGCAAATATTTATTCCGGGTGTTCTGGGTATTTTCTATGTATAATAAAAAATATCTATATATGTAATGTATTGTATTAAGTATATCAGTCATCTAGTACCCATAACACAAGCTCTGCTTAGCTTGGGGCTAGATGATGCTGTGTGGATCGTCCGGCATTATTTATTTATTATTTATTTATTATTTATATAAATAAACGATAAACAAAGGTAATATTTTGCGTAACACTGTTTTTATACAATTAGCTAGTGGAACAAGCATATGGCACACCTGATGTCAAGTGGCTACCAGCGCCTATAACAAAGCATGGTCTTGTAGGTCACGTTCGTTAGGAACGTAATACAATACACTGCTCTGCGTCCATCAACCTGAAGCATACAGGTATTAAGGTTAAACAAGTCGGTACGTTGTCCATACAAACGCTGTAAGCGTTTAATGTCTACTATTTATTAACGTGCGTCCGAAGTTAAGTTTGATACTGAATTATCTTGCCGTTATCTAGGCTCGTTACCCTATAATCTACAGTGTATGGACAACGTACCGACTTGTTTAACCTTAAGCCTCATGTGCCTGTTATTACTATTGAAATTACTGCGTCAACTTGAAAAATACTCTTTTTTATGTGAGTTGCTGATGAAACAAAGCATTGGTTCCATAAGTTGCCACTAACTTCCCCTTATGCGTTACCCTTTTAGCCCTGTTTAGGGGTTGAACTTTAAAATAATCTTTTTAGTACACCTCTAGGCACCAAGACGAATATACCCTGAAAATTTCCAATCTCTATGACCAGCAGTTTAAGCTGTCTGTTGTCTATACTTATCTGCGGGTTAGTCAGGCCATATTCTTAGGTCAGGACCAAATTAAAGTGGTAAATTTACTGTTTGATTCAAATCTTTCGTCCAACCTTAAGATAGCCTTAGATAGCTTGTAGAGACACTACAGCGCAACTCTAAGTATCCAAAATAACTTGGTTTTTCAATCATAAAAACTCTCTAGGGTCATACGAAACCTCTCCAGTAACTAAACAAAAGTCATTGGGCAACTTTTATTGACTCTGTGAAATTCTCAGATAGCTGGCCTGTCTTCTAAAAAGCGGTGACGTCTGATAACCACCGTCATATACATGTAGTATGAAACATAGAATACAAATATTTGTGGACCTATTTACACAGTATCATTTAACCCCAAACTAAGCCTAGTACTATGTAAAACAGATGATTGATAGAAAACTTATATGCGTTTTTTTGTAGTACATACTGAGAATACAATATAACACTCAGACAGAGAATAAATATGTTCATCACACAAGTGTTAGTTTGTGGTGGGAATCGAACCTTTGACAGAGTTATTGTTAGTATTTTTTATTAGCCCGTTTTTTTTTTATTTACACTTTATAGTTCGACAGTCACCGTAGATCCAATGTCAGATTAGACTGAAAACTAGCCTTACTTAGAAAGTTTACGTAAAATCAGTGCTGAGACTAATCCTATTGTCAAACTTGTAATTTCGTGATATTTTTGTACCCACATGGTAGGTATGTATCGTTTTTATGACAATAAACTTATTTGCATTTGTATTTATTACTAAATGAACTGTGATAACTGTAACACTTACTGAGCCGGTTAAATATGTAACTCACGACAAAAACAGCCAAATTATTATGTTGGTGGCCATTTTTTACGAACCTGCAGCTATAACTGCATTAGCACTTGTGGTTTTGTTGACAAACCTGCACTCTGTTGGTAGTTTCGAATAAACAACGTCTACTGTGGGTATTACTGTGGGTTAAACTAACGGGCATTGACCGGTTACCGATGCTTGTACGGTTAAGAAGAACAGAGGCCTAATTCACGTATTGGAGCTGAGACGAGATTGAACCTAGAATTTGATTGTCGAAATTGGGCCTGCCTGAAATTTCAGTTTCGAATACCTTTAGGATTGACACAATCAAAACTTGAATTCGATTTGGCTTCGAAAATTCCTCTGTCACGTTTTTATCGTTACCCATCGGTAAGACATGGCGATAGTTTAGGCAATTTATCTTTACCAATTATAATTATTGTCCTGACTGACTGACTGACTATCAACAGTGTAAACCACTGGTTGTAGAGACTTGAAATTTTCAGAGTATATTTGTCTTGGTGCGTAGAGGTGTACTAAGGATGAAATAAGCGCAGCATAGTTCCAGTTTGTAAGTAAAACAAAGACAGGTGCAGTCTGTTACCTTATTTAGATTTAAACAACGTTTCATCAATCTTGAAACACGTTTATAGCCATTATAAAAGTTGTACAATTCAGAGTTCATTGCCATTTTATTTACGACCAGCTAAATACCAATACAATGGCGAAAACTAATCTCTTTATAAATATTTAAGTTTTTGATTTTAATAAAGGTCTCTATATCAGCGGTGAACGTTTTATAACGTTCGTAAGATTATTGTTTTTTCAAATTCTTTCCTCTTGTTCAAATTTTTGTAGCATGTTGCTAAGTAGGTACACATATTTATGGATATTTTTACAAAAAATCATCTAGTCCCAGACTAAGCATAGCTTGTACTGTGGGAACCAGATGACTGATAGAATACTTTTATTTTTTGTACTTGTTACTCTTTCACGCAAAAATTATTAAATGGATTTAGATGAAACTTCACAATATAATAACTCAATGTAATATAATTGCTTATACATCAGAATAACACATCGGCATAACAAAGAATAACTTAAAAAGATATCGTGTAAATTGACCAAAATATAACGAAAAAACGAACCACGCGACCTAAGTTGCGGGCAACAGCTTATCTTTTAACCCGTATTAATGCATCCAAAGTATTTTCAAAGACTAAATTTAATATTTAAATTAGCTGGCATGCTCACAAACTATTATCGAAGAAATTAGCATAAATCTTCATTCATATAAAAACAAATATATGATGTCATTGTAGGCACAACTCGCTGTGGGAAAAGTCGCCTCTGAACTCTGACACAGTTTCATCATCTTTGACGATTATCTTGAAACTGTTATGAAATTATGTAGATCAGTGTATCAGGAGCCTGGAGAAATTAACTGCAGGACATAGGCAGATAGTAGTAGAAGAGCTCTTAGTAAAGGGCTCGTCCGGGGAAGTACTACCACCATGCCTATTTCTGCCGCCAAGCAGCTTGCTGTGTTCCGGTTTGAAGGGTGTGGGTGCCGGTGTAATTACACGCACATGAGGCTTAACACCTGTATGCCTCAGGTTGATGGACGCTGAGTAGTGCATCGTCGGTGACGCTCCTAACGAGCGTGACCTACGAGGCAATGCTTTGTTATAGGTGATGGTAACCACTTAACATCAGGTGGTCCATCTGCTTGTTCCATCAACAAGTTGTATAAAAAAAAACCGAATGTAGTATAAAAAACAGGGCTCAATAATTGGTCCGTTATTGTTTTTAATATACATTAATAATATAAGTAGAATAGGATTGACTGGCCATCTTACTTTATACGCGGATGATACCTGCCTCTTCTATTTCGACAAATCAATCCATAGTATTATTGATAACGCCCAAAAAGACCTAGATATACTTAGCGAATGGCTCAAATACAATTTACTGACAGTTAATACAGCAAAAACATCCTACATGATTTTTTCGGCAAAAAACAACAAAATTCCAAATTTTACACCCCTTACCATTAACAAGGATAACATCAAACAATCAAATCTAGAAAAATACCTTGGACTGTGGATTGATGATAAACTCTCTTGGAAACCACATATTGAGCACCTAAAGAGTAAATTAGGGGCACAGTTAGGGGCTTTCCGTAAAGCTGTGAACTGTATCCCTTTTAAAGCACGTACTTATTATATACAACGCACTAGTAAGGTCACATCTCCAGTACTTAATTGAAATTTGGGGCACGGCTGCTGTCACAAACCTCAATCCGTTGCAACGAACTCAAAACAAAATAGTCAAGGTACTTTTTAACTATCCTTACCTAGCGCCTACGAAAGAACTCTACGAATAAACTAAATTATTAAATCTTAAGCAACTATATACATATAACACTTGCATTTTAATAAAAAAAATCACGACACATTCAATCCAATATATTACTAACATATAAACCAAATAAACATAATCTAAGAAAAAAGTTTAAACTATATATAACTAAATCGCGAACAAATTATGGTAAGAAAACAATCTTGTCTGAGGGAGCACAACTGTTTAATGACTTACCTAATACTATAAAAGAATGTACTACTATAAATATATTTAAAAATAAACTTAAAAAACATCTTTACACACAATTAAAATAACTAATTTGTAAGGCCCTTGAGGCTTTTATGTTTACCTTTATTATAGATTCTGTATCTCATTTTAAGTGAACTCTATAGTTTTTATGAGAAGTAAATTTCTTTAAACCTAAAAGAAACTGTTTGGAAAAAGGCATGTGAACGACAAACGCCCAGGCGGTCAAACACTTCTTCAGTGGTCCCTAGCTCCTAAGAATTTACTTTAGCTTGTGACACTTTTCTTTATGCAATGCCAAAGCCGAAGCTACGGAAGATAACGGCATTCCACCAAGCCGATAAACTTCATAACAATACAAAACCACGAATATGGCACTATAAATAAGGATTATTATATAATCCTTTTTGCAGGGTTGCTAGACAACTATAAGTAAAATTTATAAAAAAATTATAAATCATAATCAAGTATATAATCTGTAGGTACCATAGATCGATAATAATGGGAACATAAACCTTTAAAAAGTAAAACTATTTATAGAAACTAGCTCGACGCGCGAGACTTTGTACGCGTGATTTAAAAAAATAACTTTGAGGGGTAAATCTTTTTTACCCTGTTTAGGGGTAGAGATTTGAGAATTCCTTTCTAGTATACCTCTATGTCCATGACAAACATACTCTAAGCCTTTCAAGTCTCTACGACCACCGTTATTTTTTATTTGTTGCCTTTGGAAGAATAATTTTTTAATTTTAATTAAGCAATATACATTTTTAACTGTTTCAACCCTAGAACCAACGCCCACAAAGCCAGGTTAAAATGTTGATAATAATTTGCATCCAAGAACCTTACTTATCAATGCTTAGGAACAGTACATCAGGCTTTCTCTAAAACTAGATCTATCTCAACCCATTTAAAACTCTATCTTCCTGAAAATACAACCGAAAATCCTTTAGACGCGACATTTTATTCGTGCACATTATTCTCTAGGAAACAGTGGCTCTCAAACATTCGTTGACATAGTGAGATGTTTATGGTGTTGCCAGTGTAAATAATAGATTAGATTATATCTTTATTGTACACCATTAAAGTAGAGAAAAGTATATAGAATTTCAATAAGTGTAATAGTTACTACCGTATTGCTTCAATTTGTAAAAATTAGGACATACACAAGAATTAAGTGCCATGTCTAAGTTCGGTCTGTCTGGAGTTTTTACGAATATTTTATTTTGCTCTAGTTTAACCCTCTAGGTTGATATAAACTGGACAGTGTTTTGTCTCTTTCGATCTAATTTGAAACTTCCTGTCAATGCAAAAGACAGAGTTTATTAGTGTACTACCAAAAGTATAAGTTTTATTTTAGTAGTAGTTTGTAGGTTTGAGAATTTACTTACAGCATTGACATTTGCGACCGAAAAAAACATTGTGGCTGTTATGATCTAGTCTGATAATATATTTCGTTATTTTTACTCGCTAAGAGCAGTGAAGTGTACTTGACATCTCCCAAAACGCAGTAGGTAGGTACGTACGAATACAGGCCGAAAATGTCAATTCTACTCGGGTCAAACGTCAGGACAAAGACTCTTGGTATATAGATTGCTACGCACAACATAATATTCTAGGCTTCAGTATTGCCATATCGTAAGGAATTTAGATTTCGTTTACTTATGGTCTACTTATGTATCTAAAGCTTGAGCACCGCTGTCACGCCAGCCCAAAGACGTTGGGACAGAGTGGCCACTTAATATCTAGACTCCGGCCAGATAGTGCCAAGCAAGTAGCACCTTTTTAGTAACGTGTGCAAAAGGTTAACTAACTGAAAAGGGCACTGGTGGTCTAGAGGATTGGAAGTCTAATTGTACGGAAATTTCACGTAAAATTGAAATATATATCTTGTCTGTATATGCTATACCAATTATAAGAATATGTGTCCTGATTGATGTATAGCTCACTCGTCTAAGATGTATAGACAACGCACAACCTAAACCACTAATCGCAGAGCTGTGTGTTGTCTAATGACGTCAGTCAGGACAAAGATTCAATTGAATTGATATGATTTGGTACAGATTGTTTTCATATTCCTGAATCAACTTAATTTGTCAGAACTAACGTTACACGTACTTGTTTTCGCAAGGGTGCAATCGGAACTTCGGTCGACAAAGTTGTCGTATTGAGAAATACATTTTATCTATCGAATTTTATCTAGTACAGAACTAGCCGCGACATATTTTATCGAGTGATTTTCCTGTGGACAGCTTGTCGATAAATTTGGTAAAACTTCTCGAATTATGTTAATTCAAGACCGTTTCAAATTCAACTGTTTTAAATTATGCCAAATTTTCATCCATGCTTGGACACTTGTGTTGTTGAAAGAGGCGGCAACGTGTGCTGTCAAAAAAAGTACAGATAATAAAAAAAAGTTGACACCAATTCTACAGATAAGAAAACATACCATACGTAAAAATAAATGATTATTTTTATCGCACGTACGCAGTCCTTAAAAAACTCTTTAGCAAAAACGTTTCCGTTCTCTAAAGCGCGACTGGAATACTAATACGCCATTATCTGAAGAAAGTAGTTTAAATGCTAACTGTAGATAACTTTGTTTACCTACATTACAGTCGGTCCCCCACCTGTTGGACCGATGACGATATATAAATTAATATTTGTGGACTTTTTTTACACAACATGATCTAACCCCAAACTAAGCATAGCTTGTACTATGGGAACCAGATGACTGATATAATAAGAAGAAAGAAAGAAAGAAATACGTTTATTTAATACTTAGGATACGATATAATAATAATAATAATGCTGGACAATCCACACAGCATCATCTAGCCCCAAGCTAAGCAGAGCTTGTGTTATTACTAGATGACTGATATACATTACATACATAATTATTTTTTTATTAGAACCCGCAACCTCTTGCGTCACAGGCGGACATTTGCGAACTTTAAAGTTAATAATAATAATAATAATAATGCTGGACAGTCCACACAGCATCATCTAGCCCCAAGCTAAGCAGAGCTTGTGTTATGGGTACTAGATGACTAATATACTTAATACAATACATTACATACATAGATATTTTTTATTATACATAGAACATACCCAGAACACCCGGAATAAATATTTGCAGATCGTACAAACATTTGTCCCAAGGCGAGAATCGAACCCGCAATCTCTTGCGTCGCAGGCGGACATTCGCGGACGTTAAAGTTTCATTTTAACTTGTACTAGAAGATCTCTATTAAAATATTCATATTATATTTCGTTCATCTACCGGCCTCACCCATAATTGTATCATTCCATCTATAACTATCTAAAGTACAAAGTGTTGGTTTTCTGAAAAGGCGGCGGACGTCTAAAAACAACCGTTATTTTTTGACAGCCGCCACAGCTCATTTCGTTGTAAAACCTTGATATTGAAAAAAAAACAGTTTTTTTATTCCGTGTATTTTTTTCCGCGGTAATTATCCAGTCTATGCCCCATTTGCTCCTATGCTCCTTGTACTCAACTACCTGCATAGGACTTAAGGTTAAACAAGTCGGTACGTTGTCCATACAAACGCTGTAAGCGTTTAATGTCTACTATTTATTAACGTGCGTCCGAAGTTAAGTTTGATACTGAATTATCTTGCCGTTATCTAGGCTCGTTACCCTATATGCTACAGTAAAATCAGATTACCTTAAAAGTTACAAGCGTCGAACGATTTAGTACTAAATCTTGTAACGTTTGGATGGACAACGTACCGACTTGTTTAACCTTAAACCAAGCCACGGACACTGCTTTGGAAGTGGCGAATTTCTACGCCGATAAAGTGTAACCATTTGACACTCTATAGCTAGAAGGTAATAACAGGCATAAACTACCTATATTATTATTACAATTGCAAGCACGTCATTTGACAGCCGCCACTTTTAGGAACTGCGGCTTAAACTCAGTTTATTATAAGTTACATAACATTTTACGGATCGTTAATCAATACCTATTGAACTGAACTCCTTATTTAGTCAAAGATGTATGCGATAGAAAGGACAAAACAGTTTAAATGCCTACATTGCTTACTTTTTTTTATAATACTAATGTAACAAACGGATGGCAGTCCTAATGATAAGCGGTTACTATCACCTTCATCGAACCATTTCCTCGTAGGTCACGCTCGGTAGGAACGTGCCCTACGTCGCATTAGTCTTAAAACCAGTGTATGCCTCAAGTTTATGATGAGATACGTTGCGCTTGACACGAGATATTTTTCTATTTATAGACATTTTAGAAGTTATAGAAAAAAAGACCCAAAAATAAACTAAACATTAACATTAAGTCTTCATTTGAGAGAACGAGATAGATTTTTGGCACTGCCATGTTAGCTTAAGAAGATATAAAGAGATTTAGCTCTATTTTGCACGAGATAGCGAGCAGACAACATTTTGTCGTGTTGCACATTTTAACCCGACTGCGTGTACTATGTAGGAATTTCTGAAATTCAACCCCTAAACGGGTACAGCGGGGGTTGAAGTGGCGCGCGTTACCTAATTTGTAGGAACGGTAAGCCTACCCGTACGACTTTGAGCACTTTAACACACAGTAAAATACTCGTAAGTGTAATAGTGGCTTACCTATCATACTTATCTGTGTCTGAAATGCGATCGTGCGTAAATAAGTCATAGATAATGTACTTGCATACGGTAAGTTACTCGTTATGTTACAAACAATGTAACAATTTGATGAAGGGGAAAATAAGGGAGGTGGGGAGTTTGTTGTTGCGTTATATATGGATGGATTTCAATTTTGGGAAAAGGGAGTGTCGGTGATAGCATAGTTACGTTAATTTTTATTTACAAAGAAAATTACAGCTAATACAGGTATATCATTGGTCTGTACAAAATACATATGAAACAGTTGAGCTATCTACAGACCGTTGCAAACGATCTAAAGGTAGCTCAACTGATCCAGATCAGTGCCAATCGGAAGCGTTCCCAAAACACTGGCTGCAGCCACGCTGAATGGCAATGCTGGTTCGCTGAGCCAGGTACCAGCACTCAGGTCACGCGTCGCTTCGACCAGATGCCCAGAAAGAATTTTAAAAACCCGGAGGTCCTCGGTACCCCACGGACCTAGAGTCTCAACTCCAAGAGGAGCATATATGGTTATAAGGGCTCGCGAAGTCTTCTGCTCTCACAGAACCACTAGTATTATATTATATGCATGTATTTACAAAAACCAAGCATTAAAGTACCTAACAGTAGCGATAATTTATGTTAAACATCACGATAACAACAACATAACTGTTATTATAACACAATGCCCACATTGCGCAAGTAGTAGCAAGCAAGCTGCGCATGCGCCGGTATCATCGCGATTCGACACGCGAACGCAATATGTGTGACCAATTTGAATTGACGATCAAAAACAAATGAAATACTGACTCTCGTGAGTTCGTGATCATTGCGACGCAGGAGGTTGCGGGTTCGATTCCCGCCTTGGGATAAATGTTTGTACGATCTGCAAATATTTATTCCGGGTGTTCTGGGTGTTTTTTATGTATGATAAAAAATATCTTTGTATCTAATGTATTGTATTAAGTATATCAATCATCTAGTACCCATAACACAAGCTCTGCTTAGCTTGGGGCTAGATGATGCTGTGTAAATTGTCCAGCATTATTATTATTAACATCAACAGGTTGGTTGATGTTGTTGTTTGAGATGTTGATATTGATAAAAATATTTGTATATAAAGAAATATACAAATATTTATTTATATATTCGCTCAGGATTTTTTTTCATAAATCACTTGTTAAAAGTAATCCCCGCACACTATTACACAGCAGGTAATGTCAGGCTACCTATCAGTGGTAGATTGTGCAAATATGCGCACGCGCCGAGATCACTAGACGATCCGTCACGCAGCGCAATATGGACAGCGGCTATTTATTTAGTTAGGATGTTGGTACAAGACTAACAAGTAAACTAACTATTTATGTATAGATAGATAGACTAGCGAAGCGCGCGCGATTTCGTCTGTTATTTTCATACAACCCCCGCTGTACCCGTTTAGGGGTTATTTTTCAGAAAATCTTTTTTTAGTATAACTCTACGCATAAAAGAAACATACCCTGAACGTTTTAAGACACCACGACCAGTGGTTTATGCTGTGAGTTGTCTATATGTCAGTCAGTCAGTCAGTCAACAGTCGGTAATTGTGCTATAAGAGCTCACGGTGGGCTGGATAAGTACGCGAAAGACGTAGACAGATGCTAGTATTACTAACGACCGATGTGGCGATGTCCGCCTGCGACGCAGGAGGTGGCGGGTTCGATTCCCGCCTTGGGATAAATGTTTGTACGATCTGCAAATATTTATTCCAGTTGTTCTGGGTATTTTCTATGTATAATAAAAAATATGTATGTAATGTATTGTATTAAGTATATCAGTTCGACAGCCGTCACAGCTCAGTTCGTAGTAGCCCTGCCTTCTGTGCTGTAGGTGGTGGGTTCGATCCCCACCGAGAACAAACATTTGTGTGATTAACATAGATGTTTGTTCTGTGTCTGGGTGTTGTATTGTATTCTAAGTATGTATTTACAAAAAAAAAAGTATATAAGTATTCTATCAGTCATCTGGTTCCCATAGTACAAGCTATGCTTAGTTTGGGGCTAGATGATGTTGTGTAAAAAAAAAAAAAAAAAAAAAAAGTCGTCTAGTACCCATAACACAAGCTCTGCTTAACTTGGGGCTAGATGGTGCTGTGTGGATTGTCCACCATTTTTTTTTTTTTTTAAAAAGGTAAGTAGTACACTGATGATGATGTGACTCAACGTATTCATCCGTGTTACATAACTAAAGGTTTGTCCATCTGTTTGTCGCCCACGCACTACCACTATTGTTTCAATATACTGACGACCTCTGCCACAATTATGTATGCTACCAATCCTAAGGCTTGTGGGTTTGAATCCGGTCGTGAGGGGTTTTATTTCGAAATACATATGCGTTGTATTTCTGCCCTTTCAAACGGATGATAACACCGTGGGGAAATCCGCGGTTTATAATTCAGTACGGCACAGAAATACATTATGCTTTTACTTATGTATATTACTTATGTATAAGACTGACTTACTTGTGAGCTATCTAGATATGACTTACTGTTATGTTTAAGTGGGTGTTACGATATTTTTTTATGTGACTTTCTGAAGGAATAAGCAGTTGGCCCACCTGATGTTAAATGGTTACTGATGATGATGTCATCCTGGCCGGTTTCGGCTACGGCGACATTACTTCTGCTGTTTAATGGTTACTATTACCTATAACAGAGCATTGCCTTGCAGGTCACGCTCGTTAACGTGTCCTACGATGCACTAATCTGCGTCCATTAACCCGAGGCATATAGAATAAAATAGAAAATATTTATTTTGTATCTTATGAATTAACTACATTGATAAAAATTATAATGTAGCGACAAAAATAGGTGGTAAGCCTCGTGTAAAATATGTATATATAAGTATTCTATCAGCAATCTGGTTCCCATAATACAAGCTTTGTTTAGTTTGCTAGAGTTTGTTGTCTGAATGTGTCAATATTTATATGTATTTATTGATTTAATCCAACTTAGACGCTGGCGCCTATGTTTCACCTGTTTTTTCATATGCCTAATAAACTTTTGGTTGCGTATTTAAGAGATATTTAAACCTAACCTCAATACCTCATTTTGCACGAGTAAGCCACAAATGACAAGGAAAAACACTTTCAACAACACTCGGTGGCTGCTACCCTGGTAATTGACTAGGTTAGTGTTTCAGGTCCCCATGTCACCCGATCTCGACTAATTGCTAAACAATGCTCCTATGTGCTTCTGCGCGCCTGGTACTTTGTGTTTGTCCTCCTTTCAGAAACTAGATTTCTTTAAGTTTTGCTACATTGTTTGACAAATACTCGGGGGTTTTTTAAGTCAGTACTGACAGCTTTATGTATATGAAATGGTTAGTAAATTCAGGCTTGCACAACAATCTGATTTATCTCTTAATTTTATTTAGCTAAACATGTTTAGCGTAAACGTAATTAGCTTCCTAAATGCAATAAGTGATCATTGTGCAAGCGGGCCTTTGTGTAAGTCCCAGTTTGTAATCGTAATCCATGCCAATTTAGTTACACGAAAGTTGATTACTGCAGCTGATGATAATGTAATCAAATTAATATCAATAAATATTACAATATTAATAATCATCGTTTTAGCCTGTTGACCAAAGCGTATGCTATAGAGCAAATTTTTTTTTTAAACACTACGTCTGTTTTTAGAACGAGATTGAAATATTCTTGAGTTTCAGCTAAGAAATACCAATAAATATGTCAATCTCAATGGCGGAAGTCAAACCTACGACCTTCCATTTCTTAGCAGGCTACCGGCCTGTCTGCCTGTCCAACTGCGAAGGAATAATGGCAGCCAGAGATATTGTTCGCGCTCAAACTGGTCGGAATTTGTAGTAGATTAGCCTAGACTAGATATTTCTATTCTATTTTATATTATTGCCAGTTTCGCTAATTTTAGGACTTTTGAGGCGGATTTTTGAAAACTTTGGATACCCCAAAATGGCCATTAAGTTTATTTATAACCTGTGTAGTGTCCTATGTAAAGGTGACCTCTTTTTTCCGTAACTGATTAAAATTTATCTGATGAACTTTCCTCAAACAGAGATATGGTGAGGTGTAAATAGTTGCATCAATCAGATGCCTAATATAGCAAGGAACAAAGCAAGCTGGAGAAGATTAACCAAGACTAATAACTAACAAAAATATTTTTTTGCAGGTGATACAGCGCTGGGGTAACTTTATCATTTATGTATATACCTACCCTTATTTTATGGGACTCTATAGTAGTCGGGATAGGGTTTTAGTAGAGTAGACTTTGCCAGTATCTTGCCACCCCCATTGCTTAGTGTGCCTTATGGAAAGATATGCAAAACTAACTAAGCCCCGGTTTTCCTGATGATTTTTCCGTCATAATTTGAAAAGGCTACATGCAACTTTTTTCACATATAAAAGTCTTTGCCATACTATCGGATTAACTCTAATCCTCCAGCGTAGAACGACAAAACAGGGTAAAAATTATAACTACAATGTAGACTACAATCGATCTTTTTCCGCTAAATCTAGCAAAGTTGTAGCTAAACTGGCAATATTTGCGTCAGCTGGATTCCGTTAGGTCCACTTATGTGCAAGATAGCACAAACTTGACTTATATCTGCCTTGAACTGCTGTCGCCTTTCACTGTTAGAATATTTGTTTGGGCCACAGAGTCAACGATAATACCTAACCTACTACGGTACAATGGTATATCGACAGTTTAAAAGTAGCCTTTCACACGTCTTTGGGCAACTATTGATTGTTTTGGTATTAATGTATAATTTTTTAAACAATATCCAACATTATAATAAAATAATACAGGCATAAAGGCAAAAACTGTTTTTTTTTTGTATTGAAGACAGAGATGATAATAGTGGCAATAATATGCATGATTAATTTCAGGCGCAGCGTCATTGGGGATATAGCTCAGTGGTAGAGCAATCGACTGCAGATCGATAGGCCCCCGGTTCAAACCCGGGTGTCCCCTGCACTTTTTGCACTCCATATTTTTTAATCTACTTTACTCTTCACTTGTCTTATAAATTCTAAATACCGTGTATGTAATACTACATTTCTAATGTACAGTACGGGCTCATCACGGACCCTCTGCTTGTTTCAGGTTATTTATCGAAATGCTACCGATAGCGAACCGAACTGGCCGTTATGCCAGTCGTTTTAAATGCGTCTTTAGGGTTCCGTACCTCAAAAAAAAAACGGAACCCTTATAGGATCACTTTGTTGTCTATCTGTCTGTCTGTCAAGACCCTTTTTCTCAAGAACGCGTGGAGGTATCAAACTGAAATTCATATCAAATACTCAAGTTTACTGTCCCTTAGAGCTGTGAAAAAATCTAACTTCTAAGCCAACGCAATCAAAAGATACAGCCGTTTATACTGCAAATTTTCGACACTCTCAAAGGAATCAAAACCTGCAGGGAACTTCCCGTGAACTCAGAATCTTGCAATTTGGTACGAAGCAACGTCTTATAGCACAGATAAAGGAAAAATGTCGAAAAGCATAAATCTTTAGTTACATCATTTTTTATAGATAATGGTAGAGAACCTTTCGTGTGCGAGTCTGACTCGCACTTGGCAAGTTTTTTTCGGAATTTTCGTCGGAAGCTACCGATACCCAACCGAAATGGCATAATGAACGTTTAAAATAGCGGTGCTGCTGATCTAAAGATATGAAGTGTCCTACTCGCTATGGGTAGTCAATGATTGAACGATCTTTCATCACTAATTGCTATTTAATTAGTTATAATTAACAGAACGCTTACAAGTTTGTATTACGATAGAGTTTAACCTATTTATTTGCGTAAATTATAGTACCCGGCGATAAATATTGCACATCGAACTCCTGAATTGGTGGATTTTATACAATGACTAAAAAGAATCATCAAAAAAAGGAATAACATAATTGTTTTAGATACTGGACTGCGAGTATTTCGTGAGACAGAGATAACGCTCTACGAAGCCGAAATTAGCCGAATTAAGCCGAAGGGTTTTAAATGGGTTAAAACCATATTTTACCTACTAATTTATGAAGTGGGGCACTAGATAAAAGTTAGGACATACTGAGGGACATAACGTCATTTAGCCCCAAACTAAGCAAAACTTAAACTATGGGACCCAGGTAACTGATGGAGTACATAAATACCTATTTGTAAATACATAGAATAAAATACAACAGTTTGTTCTTGGTGGGGATCAAAATCACACCCTCCAGGGCAGAAGGCACAGCTACTACAGACGACCGATGTAGCGCGGCGGCCAAATGTCCGCCTGCGACGCAGTAGATTGCGGGTTCGGTTCCCGCCTTAGGATAAATGTTTGTACGATCTACAAATATTTATTCCGGGTGTTCTGGGTGTTTTTTATGTATAATAAAAAAATATCTATGCATGTAATGTGTTAAGTATATCAGTCATCTAGTACCCATAACACAAGCTCTGCTTAGCTTGGGGCTAGATGATGCTGTGTGGATTGTCCAGCATTATTATTATTACTACTACCAACTGAGCTGGTAAACAGAAAAACTACTTACAGCTGCTAAGTATTTTTTCTGTTTATTGTAAGTTATTTAACTATTTAGCTTTATCATTACACATATCAGTGTGCCAGTAGAAAGTGCAACATAGTACCAGGAAAGCATAACATAATACGACGGTCACACGTTGATTAGTAATTGTGCTATCTGCGCCGGCGCCGGTTCCCTGTAGAAAACACACGGATGTGGAGCACTTATCTTTGTTTTCACTTTACACTTTCGTAACTTAGGTTTTTTTATTTGTTTAGCGCTGAAATCCTCAAATACATGTCTTTAGTGGCGAATTTTTGGCAGATTTTCATTGCAAACTGTCAAAAAATCGCGCCTGACATATAAGATTAAAATTTTATATGTCAGTTCAGTCCATTGACTGACTAGGCAAGAAACTTACGGCTTCGTTGTTGTCGCTTTTCTGTGTGATCCTTTTGATAAAATAATATAATATGAAATTCCAGTGTGGTGTTAATCCAACTTCTTTATTCCATTCCAACAACAGCCTCTCGATGAGCCAACGATGTTGCTAGGATTGCAATGGGAGTCGATGGATGGAAATGTCTCAAAACCGTTCTTTCTGGAGACGTATAAGGGGTCCTATGTTATGGTTTATGGTTTAAGATATTGGTTTCTCTTAATAATTACAAATTCACTTACAGAGAAACTAAAAACTATTTTGTTACGTAGGTTTGCCTTTATAGAGGTTATACTTTCATTTACAGCTAGGTACAGTTATATAGAAAGATTTAAGAAAAAAATAAAAAATAATAAAAATAAATGAAATTAGTTAAGTATTGAATTTCTCTAAGATGATGGTGTACTGTTTACCTACCCATGGGTTTTGGGGTATAAAACCTCCGTTACCCAGCATGCCTTACCTCATACAATATACTATTAACTTGCTATGTTTAGAAAGTACTTCCTTTTAAGGGCAGCACTCGTGGGTAGGACTACTTCTTAAAACGGCGCCGCTGCTCGTCCGGCCACGTAACTAAAATGCAGTAAATTGATGATAATGATAAGAAAATACGCGAGGAATGGGGAAATTGGGACCACAGATCATTAGGCTTACAAAATATAGCTGGCAATATACTGGCCTTACAGCTTAGAGGCCCTTATATGACTTGCTGATTGAACAAGAACATGGACACTTGATGTTAAGTGGTTACCATAGCCGGCCTTTTTAGGTCACAATACTGGTTATTTATCGTTTAATTTATAACTGAAATTATTTGACATATAAATACAAAAAAACAAATTTCTGTAGGTCTTTTTTTTAACGTTAATAGATCCTTTGGCTTCAATCACACCTGATGGTAAGTGACGGTCTACTCCTAGAACCGATAAACTATGTTTCGTATTGTCATTTTGAAATACACTGCGGGGGCACTCAGTCAAGGTTCCTCAGTCAAGTTTACGCTGCCTGCCATGTATTTATTTATATATTAAATTAGCACGGTTAATCACCAGTTACACTAATTTATAATACAATACAAATACTCAACAATCACAAAAAATAAACAAATCACAAACTAAAATTGAATAGGTAATAACAAGCAGATAATAAGAAAAAACAAATGAAAATAACAAATTAAAAAATACATAGAATTATAAACATTATTTAAATCATTAACTTGAATTCTCAAACCAATCATTGATGCATGTGACAGAATTTATATAGAGGTCTAGTTACTTACTTAATGAAATTACCCAAAAGTGCATTAATTAATCTGTCACATTCTAAATCATGCTCTTGGGTTGCCATGATATATGATCATGGCAACTTTTGACATTGACATTCTCAACTATAATCTGTCACATGCTATGTTACTCAAAAAGACAATACGAAACTTCGTTTATCGTTTCTAAGAGTAGTCCTACAGGAATTCAACCTCAAAACGGGAACAACAGGGGTTAAAGTTTATATGAAAATAAATTCAACCGGACGAACACGGGTGTTTTTGCTAGAAACCTATCAATATTCTAGCTTGCGTGCATTCCGAGGTAATGAATAATCAACTACAAGGTAAATCGATTGAGTAATCCACGTGTTCATAACAGTAGGTTAACAAATGCAATACAAACTTATAATCTTCATAACATAATACTAGAATACTAAATAGTAGTAGTAGTAGAGTTCTTAGTAATAATAATAATAATGCTGGACAATCCACACAGCATCATCTAGCCCCAAGCTAAGCAGAGCTTGTGTTATGGGTACTAGATGACTGATATACTTAATACAATACTATATTACATACATAGATATTTTTTATTATACATAGAAAATACCCAGAACACCGGGAATAAATATTTGCAGATCGTACAAACATTTATCCCAAGGCGGGAATCGAACCCGCAACCTCCGCGTCGCAGGCGGACATTCGCCCGCCGCGCCACATCGGTCGTTAGTGAAGGGCTCGCCCGGGGAAGTACTACCACCATGCCTATTTCTGCCGCCAAGCTTGCTGTGTTCCACTTTGAAGGGTGTGGGTGCGGGTAAATTACAGGCACATGAGGCTTAACACCTGTATGCCTCAGATTGATGGACGCACAGTAGTGCATAGTAAGGGCACGTTTATAATGAGCGTGACCTGCGAGGCAATGCTTTGTTATAGGTAATGGTATCCATTTAACATCAGGTGGGCCAACAGCGTTTTTGGCCATTCGGCTACGTAACCCTAAAAATTACTACAAATATTTATGCATTTATGTATGATCTGCAATTATTTATTCCGGGTGTTCTGGGTGTTTCTATGTAGGTATAATAAAAAATATCTATGTATGTAATGTATTGTATTAAGTATATCAGTCATCTATTACCCATAACACAAGCTCTGCTTAGCTTGAGGCTAGATGATGTTGTGTGGATTGTCCAGTATTATTATTATTTATTAAAAGCTAATTTATTAAAAGGTAAGTCAGACATAGGTGCTGGTGTACAAAGTAAGGTTTGAGGACGGAAATAACTTAAATACTAACACACTTGAGACTGAATAAATACTTGAATACAAAGTTTAAGGTTAAACGCCTCATTACTACTTCCATATAAATCCTCAAATAGATGCCAATATACTATCTTATTAGCCTAAGCCTGCATCATCATTATCATCAACAGCCTGTGGAATTCCACTGTTGGACAGAGTCCTCCCTCATATGTTTCTAGGAAAAACCATTTTGAGCCTTTTTCATTCATCGATTTTATCCTTCAGAGAAACTCCGAGCATAGCTCTCTCCATAGCTCGCTGAGCGACTTTCAGTTTGTGGACCGTCCCTACCGTTAGTGTCCACGTTTCGGCAGCATAGGTCATGACAGGTAGGACGCACTGGTTAAAAACTTTCGTTTTCAGACATTGAGGGATGGGCGATGAGAAGACTTGACGAAGTTTCCCAAACGCTGCCCCAAATGAATGAATGAAAATACTTTATTGCACACCTTACAAACTAACAAAAAAAAAACTTACCAAACAAAAATAAATATATGTACAATGGGCGGTCTTATCGCTAGTAAGCGATCTCTTCCAGACAACCTTTGTACCCTACAACCCTAACAATGTTCATCGGGTAGAAGAACTCCCTACGTCTTCTGGTTCGTGATTGCTATTCGAGAACCTTTATTCTTCAGCAGTTATCGGTTCTACGAGCTATATGGCCTGCCCATTGCCACATCAACTTGATGATTCTAAAAGCTTAAGTTTCTAATCTATACTAATATTATAGAGGTAAAGTTTGTGAGGTTGTAGAGGGTAATGGAACAACTGAACCGATTTTGGAAATTCTTTTACCAATAGAAAGCTACGTTATTTGGATTATATACTAACACGAAAAATTAAAAGTAAAAAGTAAAAATGTTTACGGGTCAGCTAGTAACAGATAAAATGCAGCTATAATTTTATTTATTATTCAATAAACGAGTATCCCACGTGATGTTAAGTGGTAATCAGCGCCTATAACAAAGCATAGTCCACGCACGTTAGGAATGGAAGGCTTCTAATGTAGCTAGCTCTTCTACTACTAAGCAACTACAGCATTACACAATGTAGTAAAAATATATCCAGCTGATAAAAATCTTAGTGTAGCAGATTCAATTGTTGTTATCTGAGATCTGATGGAGATGCGGGTTCGACGTCCTGCCGCCTTATTTACTAAGAAGCCGTTTAAAATGCGACATAGCGAGACCACTGCACTGATTTTAACATACATATTTATTTATTTATTGTCAAAACTGTAAATACAATAATAGGTGTACTTTGAGTTATCAGATTTTCATAGTAAAAGTTTTGCTTAGAGATAAGGGAAGAAGTCGTATGAGAAATAAAACCGGCCAAGTGCGAGTCGGACTCACGCACGAAGGGTTCCGTACCATCTCTATAGTAAAAACAGCAATAAATCACGTTTGTTGTATGAGAACCCCATTAAACATTTGTTTTATTATGTTTTTTAGTATTTGTTGTTATAGCGGCAACAGAAATTCATAATCTGTGTAAATTTCAACTCTCTAATAACTATCGGATCGGACTCGGTCAATAGTTTTGTAAAGGTAAAGTGCTACAGGAGATTGATTTTTTGATGTGTCTTGTAATGGAACAAGCAGATGGCCCACCCGATGTTAAGTGGTTACTATAACCTATAACAGACCATTGCCTCGCAGGTCACGTTCATAATAAACGTGCCCTTACGATGCACTACTCTGCGTTCATCAACCTGAGGTATAATGGCGTTAAGCCTCGTATGCTTGTTATTACACCGGCACCCACACTCTTCAAACCGGAACACAGCAAGCTGCTTGGCGGCAAAAATAGGCATGATGGTAGTACTTCCCCGGACGAGCCCTTCACTAAAAGCTCTACTACTACTGTATGTATGTAAGTTTATAACGTATCTTTCTGTAAATACTATTTGACTAAACGGCAGACTATTTGAAATACTGAATTTTATTTTGCTATCGCTGCTTTTGGTAGTAAGTTATTAGGTGGTTTGTTAGTGAATAAGGGGGTGAGCCATCATGCCTGCGGTTTTCTTGTTTCCTAGCAGCGTTAGATTTGAGGAACATCGTAAAGGTTACCTTGGTCAATGACCTAACAAGGTGATGAAGTCGATGAAGATGAAGGTGAAAAAAATCTTTATTTTTTTACAAACACTGATGAAGCCAAATCAACCAGTCTTTTGTCACAAATTTTAACATGTGTACCAATAAAATAAATAAATAAATATTTCTGGACATTTTTACACAACATCATCTAGCCCCAAACTAAGCATAGCTTGTACTATGGGAACCAGATGACTGATAGAATACTTATATAGGTACTTTTTTGTAAATACATACTTACAATACGATATAACACCCAGACACAGAACAAATATTTGCGTTCATCACACAAATGTTTGTTCTCGGTGGGGATCGAACCTACAGCACAGAAGGCAGGGCTACTACAAACTGAGCTGTGACGGCTGTCAATAGATAAAATATCTCGTCATGTGCGACATTTCTCACGTTGCTTCTTAGTTCAGCTGGAGATCTTGATCGGTTAGGAAGTACGAAGCTAGCTACGTCATAAGTGAGTGAGTGAGTTAGTCATAACTTCAAGAATCGGATACCACTCGCCCTTGCTGGCAGCAAAGTCACCGCAATCAGAGCGGGACCGTCACGCTTGCCTTGTGACGTCAGATTTTCCAAAATTATTTAATCTATTATTACTATAATAAAACTGTAGAGGTCGAAAAGATATTTCTCTGAAATCTTGCATAAAACAAAATTAACTTTTAAAAACATTTTTGTTTGTTTGTTACACGCATCACGCAAGAACTACTGAATGAAAATATAATAATAATAATAAATTTAGTTTAGGTTTATTGAGCTGTCATCTTTAAACGAGAGTAAAAAGGAGAAAAAGTTTGCGTGAAAAACTGGCCAAGTGCGAGTCGGACTCGCACACGAAGGGTTCCTTACTATAAACTATAAAAAAAACCGGACAAGTGCAAGTTGGACTCGCGCACGAAGGGTTCCGTACCATTATCTATAATGAAAACGGCAATAAAATCACGTTTGTTGTATGAGATTTTATTCTATGTTTTAGTATTTGTTGTTATAGCGGCAATAGAAATACATCATCTATGAAAATTTCTACTCTAACTATCACGGTTCATGAGATACAGCCTGGTGACAGACGGACAGAGAGACAGCGGAGTCTTAGTAATAGGGTCCTGTTTTGGGTACGGAACCCTAAAAACGTAAACGCAGTCGCGAGCGGGTCAGCAAATCATTTATAAGTTCGAGTAAGTTAAAATGGTTACACTGAATGTTATCAATAAGATCTTGCGCAAGCTAGGCGCGTAACAGACTGATTCTACTAATAAGCACACAACAATTTAACAATTAGCATTGAATGGTACTTTCTAGAACTTGCCTACGTGTGACGAAACTCTTCTCGTACCTAATGAAGCTTAGTGGTAGGTTTGACGACCAATGTGGCACAGGAGGACAGGAGGTTGCGGGTTTGATTCCCGCCTTGGCATAAATGTTTGTACGATCTGCAAATTATTACGGGTGTTCTAGGTATATAATAAAAATAATAATAATAATGTTGGACAATCCACACAGCATCATCTAGCCCCAAGCTAAGCAGAGCTTGTGTTATGGGTACTAGATGACTGATATACTTAATACAATACACAACAAACATAGATATTTTTTATCATACATAGAAAATACCCAAAACACTCGGAATAAATATTTGCAGATCGTACAAACATTTATCCCAAGGCGTGAACCAAACGCGGACATTCGCCCGCCGCGCCACATCGGTCGTCATGATGATGATGAGTTACCACACTATTAAAAACCACTACAACTATTACCACTACAAAAGTACGTCCATGACTTTGTAGGATGATCGTAAACTGTCAAACTTGTTATATAAACGCCTTTATCTCAGGCCAGCCAGTATAGTATGGGAATACCCATGCTACTCACTGTTCAAGGGAACAGTAGCCCAGTTTGTCAGGTTAGTACCGTTACACGAAACTGAGTGGAACGGAAGCGCCATGGATGTGGAATACTAATGTGATGCTTACTCGTTATTAGTGTTTGGTTTGGTGTGGGAAATTAGATGGAATGTAGGTGATGAAACAAAAATAAACAAACAGACGACTGATGTGACGCGGCGGGCGAATGATCGTCTGCGACGCAGGATGTTTTGAGTTCGATTCCCGAGTTCAAATAAATGTTTGTACGATCTGCAAATATTTATTCCGGGTGTTCTAGGTATTTTTTATGTATGATAAAAAATATCTACGTATGTAGTGTATTGTATTAAGTAGATCAGTCATCCAGTACCCATAACACAAGCTCTGCTTAGCTTGGGGCTAGATGATGCTGTGTGGATTGTCCAGCATTATTATTAATATTATCTCACAGACGATGACAGAAAATGGATGAATATACCTATGAGTCGAAGTTTTACACAGCGCCATTTCAGCTGAAATTAAAATGAGTTTTTGAGGCGAGATATTTTGTCTACACGTTATCTAGTCCAAAGTAGATATTGATGACTACTATGTAAAATAAATAAATCCCCCTCCTCCTCTTAAATAAAGGCCCCCACACCCTTCAAACCGGAACACAGCAAGCTGCTTAGCGGCAGAAATCGGCATGGCATACTTCCCCGGACGAGCCCTTCACTAAAAGCTCTACTACTACTGAAAACTAACTAACGTACATAATAATGCAAGTACCATTACGCTCTAACTCAGAACAGCCATCAGCGCATGCGCGATCCGGTAGGATGCGCGCGAAATGGAAAGTGGTCATGTAGATAAACGCACGCGCATGTCTATTGCGTAAATACTATTACAAGCTTTACATAAAAGGATCATACAAAAAACGGTAGGAACCAAGCCGTAAATTTCTTGCCGGTTCTTCTAGGCTTGGTCGTGAGGAACTGGCGCTTAGATTTACCTAGATTTAAGACATTTCAAGATGATCCCTGCGGATGTTACTGAATAAATGCTTTTTGACTTTGACTGGTACTTTGACGACCACCCAACTTATAAGGAACAAACGTCTTGTCAACATGAGTGCCCAATTCTCGTAAGGAAATATTGTCAAATTTAAGTTTAAATTGTGTCAATCATTAAATGATATTGAAACTGACATTTCAGATAGGCCCAATTTTGACAATCAAATTCTTGTTTTAATCTCGTCTCAGCTCAAAAAACTACGACAATGAGGCCTCTGTGTGCCTCAGATGGAGAACAATTTTTTTAGGACACTTTTCTAACAAACGTAGCTTGGCGAGGCAATGATGGTAACCACTTAGTATCGGGTAGGACTGATTTATTTATTAGCAAACGTATAAAAAATATTTACGTACTAGCGGCCGCTTGCAGCTTCGCCCGCATGTCAGTTTTTCCCGTTCCCGTTATTTTTTCGGGATAAAAAGTAGCCTATATGTTAATCCAAGTTATAATCTATGTTTATTCCAATCATCCATCCATCCATACTTACAAACTTTCGCGTTTATTATATTAGTAGGATATACTTTTCATGTAAATTTGCGATAGTTTATGTCAATTGTATAGCTTTGGATTTTTGTTACTTTAGCAACCTCCAGCTAGTTTATTAGTAAGCATCCTTAGCCTACTAAGGACGCAAGATACCTATGGTTAGTTCTTAAATTACCACCATTGTTAGACAGTGTCGCAATGTCCCATAGCCACAGAGTATGGTGTACTTGCCCATTGTGTTGTGGTGTAACCGACCACATAATTAAGTTTTGTCTATAGGTATGGCCTTTTCACATAGACTAGTCTTCTTACCGCGTAACCAAAACGGAAAAAGGGATCAAAACTTAGCTCCAAGATAAGTAGTAACTCTTCTATCTACACTGCTCTGTACGCTTGGTTCGATTCCCACCGAGAACTACATGTGTATGATAAATGTTTAATTTCTGTAATTCATTTCATTTTAATGCCAGCCTTTTTACACACTTCCTGCGGTCAGTGAATTCTATTTTCTACCTATAGCAAAGACCCGTAGTTAAAAAACAGAGTTATTATAAAATATGTACAAATAAGGTATAAAGATTAAATATTAGATGTAAAATATTTGTTTATGATCTTAAATAAAATACATACATTTCTGTCTGGCTCGTAGTATCCCATCGTATTCTAAGCATTGCATTGTATTCACAAAATAAAGAGCATATAAGTATTCTATCAGCTATCTGATTCTCACAGTAGAAGCTTTGCTTAGTTTAGGGCTAAAGTGTACTGTGTGAATATCCACAACTATTTATTTATTTTTATAATCCAGCGTCAGTTTTTTCAAAACTAAAGGTGGGCAAGTTTCTTGAATATAACTTTTTAAACTATCATGGTTTTGATCAATATTTTGGATAGAAACGGGATATTTACCATGATTTTTGAGTTTGATTGTTTCCCGATATTTCAGCACAGTTGCATGCGCTATGATCACGGGTCGAACTCCTCAAAAATCATGGTAAATATCCCATTTCTATCCAAAATATTAGTTTCTTGAAGTTACATGAAAATCATAATTACAACAGCTAAGTAGCTGCGGGTTTTCAGGAGGACAAAGAGGAATACATTTTGCATCTTCTGAGTACTTTACACCAATGCTGTGGTCACAACTTTCCTGCCAAAGGGTGGCGACTAAGGTCAACCCTTCACTATATTGTAATGCCTAGAGGTATCTAAGGGTAGGGGGTCTTACTCTTAACCTCCTTCTAAATATTTAGAATGTGTTAAGGAAACAAAATACAGTTTTATTTGTATAACAAAACCTACAGGTATTAAACAAAACTATACACCTCATAAAGATCAAATTACTAAACGTATATTACGAGACACATAGCAAAATAGATTTGAATTAAAAAAATAAAGATGAAAGTGTGCCGTATATGCAACCCTGTGAACAGAAACATGTGAAAAAACTTATTGTCGTCGTTTTTTGAGAAAATAATGTGGTAAGCTCATGACTACCTATGGTCGAAGCAGGGACCAACTCATTTGGATGATGGAAAGTGGTGACATGAATGATGAGCTACTAACTGCGACCGTTTTAGTAGTAGTAGAGCTATTAGTGAAGGGCTCGACCGGGAAAGTACTACCACTGTACCTATTCCTACCGCCAAGCAGCGCAGCGTGTTCCGGTTTGAAGGATACAGGTACCTGAGGCATACAGATGCTAAGTCTCATGTGCCTGTAATTACACCAGCACCCTTTCACCCGAAACACGGGAAGCTACTTGGTGGCAGCAATAGAGACGGTGGTGGTTTAGTAGTAGAGCTCTTTGTGAAAGGGCTCGTCCGGGGAAATACTACCACTACGTTTTTCTGTCGTCAAGCAGTGATGCTCGCACTGCTGTGAAGGTGCCGGTAAAATTACAGGCACATGAGGTTTAACACTAGTATGCCTCAGGTTGGTAGACGCAGGGTAGTGCATCGTAGGGCACGTACAGTCAGCTGCACTAGAGTGTATACAATTCGTAACTTACACAATGGTTTTACAGCTTTATAATTCGTATTTACAGGGCAAAAACTGAGAAAATAAGTGAACCTATCAGCTAATTTCACTATTCTTGTGTTTTTACTGTTTTAGAGTTTACTATAAGGCTTTGATACCGTTTTGGAAGTTACGAATTGTATACATTCTAGTGCAGCTGACTGTACCTAACGTGCGTGACCTAAAAGGCAATGCTTGGTTATAAGTGATAATTACCACTTAGCATGTGGGCCATATGCTTGTTCCACCAACATTAGAATAAAAAAAGTACTTCCCCGGACGAATCCTTCACAAAGAGCCCTACTACTACCCATCTACTTTGTTTGTTAAATAGTTAAATACAGCAATTAATATGATTATAATCGTTGATGCGTTGGTGCGCTGATTAATTAATTAAACTGATTAAATCGTAAGGCTAGTGAAATCGTAAGGCCGTCATGGGTGCTTAACTCTATAGTAAGTCCTAGTTGTCTTACGCCCGAATACTCAAACACAACTTAAATTTAATCACGTCGCGACATGAGTCGTGATTTTTAACAGTTTGCAATGAAAGTCCGTCACAAATTTGTCACTTGAGACGTGATTAAATTTAAGTTGCGTTTGAGTATTCAACGTCACAATGGCGACGCGTTTAGACGGCGCGAATGATTTCGCGCGGTGACCGCGCGGCCGCCGCGCGGTTGAGAATATCAATACTGAATATCATTTTTATATTCTAGGTAGTAACGTTCAAATTGCTGTCAAGCAGCGGTCACAACGCCTGCAGGTCTACTCTTAGAAACGATAAACGAAGTTTCGTATTGTCGTTTTGTAATATACTGCGGAGCAACTCGGTAGCCGACAAAAGTCAAGTTGACGCCTGACATGCCGCGCAGTGTAACTCAAAACGACAATACGAAACTTCGCTTATCGTTTCTAAGAGTAGACCTGCTGAATCTAAGCGTCAGTTCCTCATGACAAAGCCTAGAAGAACCGACAAGAAATGAAAGAAAAAAAGAATGGTTTCTACCATTTTTTTTGTATGATTATAGCTTTATTTTTTCACCTAGTATTTGTAAGCATGAAGAGGTAAACAGGCCTTTGCATATTGTGGATAAGTTATAAAGGCGTAGAGATTTGGAGTTTTGAGGGTATTATTGCCTTAATGTGTAGAAGTGCATTAAGAAAGGAATTCCTGAAGTTCAACCCCTGATCGGGTACAGCGGGGGTTAAAGTTTATACGAAAATAACTTCACGCGGATGAGTGTAGTACCAAATGTGGCAAGATAAAGGCAAAGGCAAAATAACAAGAAACTTGAAGAAGATTCACAAACTAAGCCCTTCAGCACGCAGTTACGATAATGGTGACGTAAGTGCCGAGTAATGACGGTAATTCCTCACGGTATTCAATATCGGTGTTTGCTCTTCGGGAAACTATTACCGCCCGGGGGATGGTTTACGGGATACTTAAATTGAACACGAGCTCGACTCGTGATGATGTCACTCATCACCATCGGCCTGGGGAAGTCTCTGGATAATCTGGACTCCTTCTCCGTACATTGCCAGGAAGAGGTATTTCTCTCCATCCACATTGTAAAAGTACCTTTAAATCGTGTTAGGGTACCTTTAAATAATTACCTTTTTTTTGACTATGATAACGATATACTAGTTGATACATTACATACATAGATATTTTTTATTATGCATAGAAAATCTCAGAACACAGGGAATAAATATTTGCAGATCGTACAAACATTTATCCTAAGGCGGGAATCGAACCCGCAACCGTCGTTTTTGTTAGTTACTTTTGCTATTTACCATTATTAATCAATGTTTTAGTGTTGTAGTTACAATTTTGAGCGGTCTTATATGGTAGAGACGGCAGTAAGCAGGCGACGACACACGTGCTTCAGATTGTCCGTAGATTATTCAAGGGAATGTCATTGTTCAGAACTTAAGACGAAAGGGAACGCATACACAGAATAAACAACAATTACATACAGAGGTTTCACTATAGTAAAATGACTACTTTCTATATCTAAGTCAAAAGTCAAAAATCATTTATTCAGTAATATCCGCAGGGATCATCTTGAAACGTCTTAAATCTAGGTGAATCTAAGCGCCAGTTCCTCGCGACCAAGCCTAGAAGAACCGGCAACAAACTTACGACTTGGTTCCTACCGTTTTTTTGTATGATCCTGTTACAAAGTAATAATAATGTAAATAATGAAACTCCAGTGTGGTGCCAATTGGGGAAATGTACAAACTTGATTCCATTTTCAAAAATTGATTTCAAAGCTTGTTTATTTTTAAGGTTCTGTGCCCAAAGGGCCCTATTACTAAGACTCCGCTGTCTGTTTGTCTGTCTGTCCGTCTGTCACCAGGCTGTATCCCATGAACCGTGATAGTTTAAAGTACTAAAAAGCGGGATGAAAAAAATATTTAAGGGGGCTCTCATACAACAAAAGTTATTTTTGTGCCATTTTTACTATAGATAATGGATCGGAACCATTCGTGCGTGAGTCCGACTCGCACTTGGCCGGTTTTTTTTTTTTTTCATTTTACTTAGCTGTTTATTAACACATTCACTTTGTGCATTAATTAAAATAGTTTTTACTCATGTCTAATTCTATCAAACCGGGTCTTCATTGATTTTGAAGAAAAACATGGTAAATATATCTCTCCTAAGCCTGAAGGAAATATTTTCGTTCAATCAGGAGGATTTATTAGACTCATTTCAACATGTTGGTTAATACGCCACCGAAATTACAGTGTCCCTCTTTGAGTTGAAGTGACAGGTGTATACTCTGTGGTGTTTAACATCATTCTCACGTCCATTGACAGAAGGACTTGTAATGAGAACCGATTGTGGAGATACTGATAAGAGGCTTTGGTGTCGACCGCTATTCGAGGAATTGTTTAAGGAGTATGAACGTGTCCCTTTTTAAAAAAGGTCTAATGTACTACTGTAGATATACCTTTTACGTGTGAGCTATCAAAGTCCTTGAGTAAAGTGTCTGTCAAAAACAAAATAACATTTTTGTTAAATTCCGCACGGACAAAGTCGCAGGCACAGCTAGTCTATAATAAAAATGACACAAAAATCAGTTTTATTGTGTAAGAGCCCCTAAAATATTTATTTTACTCTGTGTTTTATTATTTGTTGTTATAGCGGCAACAGAAATAGATCATCTGTGAAAATTTCAACTCTGAAACTACCACGGTTCATGAGATACAACCTGGTGACAGATGGACAGACAGACAGACAGACAGCGGAGTCTTAGTACCTAATAGGGTTCCGTTTTACCCTTGGGTATGGAAGTGGAACCCTAAAACAAATAAAATGAAAGTGTCATTCTTAAAAACCAATCTATCTGTCTATCTATTTAGCCCGTGTGTAAAAAAATAAAAAATAAAAAAACGAGTAGCTTTAGACCTCACGACTGAAGTAAAACTTCTTTAACTGGCTATGAGAGAAAGAGAGAAAGAACAGTGCTTTTATACCCCCTCCATGGTAGCGTTAAACGTTAAACGCAACCTGGTTGAAGTCGCATTAGAAGTATAACTTCAATACATAATTTCATTGCCAATAAATTGTAAAACAAACAACATTAGCACACGAGTCACGATTCGCAAACAATTGATTCCAAACATTGACGCCTGCGCATGCCTCGCATTCCTACTAGCTTCATATGTTTTGAATGAATCATTAATTGTACAAGTATTTCAAAGCCTACATCTATTATTAAAAATATCTATATATGTAATGTATTGTATTAAGTATATCAGTCATCTAGACCCATAACACAAGCTCTGCTTAGCTTGGGGCTAGATGATGCTGTGTGGATTGTCCAGCATTATTATTATTATTGTTAGTATTTTAAACGAATTTTAAATGCATCAGGTGGACCATTTATAATTTACTATCTTTACTAGATACAGTAATTTAACTTGAAATTAAAGGAATAAATCTCATTTTGATTCTAAAATTGAGTTAAATAGATTCGTGATATGTGGAAGTAGAGTGTGCAAACCTGTTTTCAATGCCTCAGTTGTACGCAATACAAAGGCTCTCAAACGGTGAAGAAAAACAATCTTTATTTTTAAGTTTATCTTTAATTTAGCACGCCAACCTCTGTTGAGTTACCTTTAAGGTTGGCAGGTAGAAAATGCTCATAGCATTAAGCCCGCCTTTTGTACACTTGTTTTTAATAACTGTGCAATAAAGTGTTAAATAAATAAATAAATGTGAGGAAACCAGTTAGTAGTCTAGCAGCGGCAATGGGCTTGCAACCTGCAAGTATGTACCTACCAACTACTGCAAAATGTAACTATACCAAATTTGATTCAGACTGCTGAATATATCTTAGGGATTATTTAGAGGCACGTCATAAACGCATATTCTATAAGTGACCAATCGCCACAGAATATAATAATTCTCTAAAAGAACCAATCTTAGGTAAAGTACGGCAGTACAATGTACCTAACGGTCAGGCTATAAGCCGCTGGGGGTCGCGGGTTCAATTCCCAGGAAATCTTCGCTGATTTATGCTTTGTATGTAATTTAGATTTTTATCTGAAGAACAGTACTCTATCGGTAACGATAGGATTTTGCTTAAAACAGTACTTTCATCTTTCAAATGGCAAATTAAAATCTTTCTGCTTCTTCATTACAAGTCGATTTAAAATAAATAATAATAATGCTGTACAATCCACACAGCATCATCTAGCCCCAAGCTAAGCAGAGCTTGTGCTATGGGTACTAGATGACTGATATACTTAATACAATACATTACATTCATAGATATTTTTTAATGCACATAGATATTAATAAATATTAATAAATTAGTACTTATATAAAATAAAACCAAAGTTGCCTCTGATACAGTTTAAATAATCTACAATAGAAGCAAGGCTTGTTTTAGTTACTACTAGCGGCCGCTCGCAGCTTCGCCTGCGTGGCAGTTTTTTCCCGTTTCCTTTATTTTTTCGGGATAAAATCATAGTAGCTTTATGCATGCAAAGTCTCAGCCCCATCGGTTTAAAATACACAAAGTTTCATACAAACTTTCATCCCCTATTTTATCCCCTTGGGGGTAGAATTAATCAAAATCCTTTCTTAGTGGATGCCTACGTCATAACATCTACCTGCATGCCAAATTTCAGCCTGATCCGTCCAGTGGTTTGGGCTGTGCGTTGATAGATCACTATGTCAGTCAGTCACCTTTGAGTTATATATATTTAGAAGTACGAGTATTCGAGGTAGTTCAGGCCCCAAAGGGATCTTCCAGCTACCGTACAAGCCTTGTGCCACGCGTGGGAGACCAGGCCCATTAATGGTATACCTTATAAGGCCACTGACAAACTGCAAGGTTACGGCCCTGAGTTTCTAAAAGTCGCTGACCGTCGACGACCGATGTGGTGTGGCTGGCAAATTTCCGTCTGCGACACATGAGGTTGTGGGTTCGATTCCCGCCTTGGGATAAATGTTTGTATGATCTACAAATATGAGTTCCGGGTGTTTTGGGTGTTTTTTATGCATAATAAAAAATATCTATGTATGTAATGTATTGTATTAAATGTATCAATCATCTAGTACCCATAACACAAGCACTGCTTAGCTTGGGGCTAGATGATGCTGTGTGGACTGTCCAGTATTATTACTATAATGAAATTACAGATAAGCAGGTAAAATAAATATTCAAAATTAAATGCTGTTATTGCAAAACTTGCAAAATGTATGTCTCAGATGTTTTTATACGCCCACATTATTGGTTCAATAGAAAAATTATCAAAAATTACTTCCACCACGTACACCAAGCAGGGGGCGGATGCTAGTCTAACATAAATAGAATAACAGTTTTTAAGCTAAAAACCAACGCTCACAATAATACGGTCATCTTGTAGCGGCCGCAGATTCTTAGAAAAGTTTATTAGTAGTGACCTTATGTTACTAACAACGTACATGTTAGTGGGTTTCAAAGTACTTTGCATCATTAATATAACAATTAAACTTGAAGTAGAGGTGAAATTACAGGCACGAGGCTTAATAACCGAGTCTACTCTTAGAAACGATCATCATCATCATCACCATCATCAGCCTGTAATAGTCAACCGATGTGGCGCGGCGGGCGAATGTCCGCTTGCGACGCAAGAGGTTGCGGGTTCGATTCCCGCCTTGGGATAAATGTTAGTACGATCTGCAAATATTTATTCCGGGTGCTCTGAGTGTTTTCTATGTATAATAAAAAATATCTATATCTATATATGTATTGTATTAATTATATCAGTCATCTAGTACCCATAACACAAGCTCTGCTTAGCTTGGGGCTAGGTGATGCTGTGTGGATTGTCGAGTAATATTATTATTATTATAGTCCACAGGCCTCCCCCATACGTTTCCAAGAAGAACGATTCTGAGCCTTTTCCATGCATCGACTTCCCACGGTTTTAATAATGTGGTCAGTCCATCGGGTAGAACGTCCTACGCTTCGTCTTCCGGTTCATAGTCGCCATTCGAGAACCTTTACTCCCCAGCGGTTGTCGGTTCTACGAGTTATATGGCTTGTCCATTACCACTTCAACTTGCTGATTCTGAGAGCTATGTCGATGACCTTGGTTCTTCTACGGTAAGGTAAGATAAAGTTTCGTATTGTAGATTTGAGTTACACTGCGCGGCATGTCAGGCAGCGACAACTTTACTTTTGACGGCTACCGAGTTGCCCCGCAGTGTATCACAAAACGACAATACGAAACTTCGTTTATCGTTTCTAAGAGTAGACCTGCTGCTTGATGGACGCATAGTGCATCGTATTGCACGTGCCCTACGAGCTAAAGCTTTATTATAACAGGTGAAGACAACCCCCTCACATGTGGGTCATCTGTTTGTTCCAACAGCATCCTACTAATATTATAAACGTGAAAGTTTGTAAGTATGGATGGATGGATGGATGGATGTGTGTTATACTTCTCTCTCTTCTCTTTTTTCTCTCTCTCTCTTCTCTTCTCTTTTTTTGTACGTTATTTCTGTAAACACTATGTATAGTTATAACCTAAGTTTAAGAACCTTTCTTATTACTACCTACTTACTTTAATTTTTGTACTACTTACATCCCACATTAGTAACAAAATATAAGTTATTGGTAGAGCCGAACAAGCAGCCCCCTTGTTTCTACATACAAGCCATGGCTTAGCTAGAGTGAGGTACTCAAATCCGTTTGGCCTCTGGTCTGAATGCACAACTGACCTAAAACCAGTATAAACTGTATATCTTTGTTCACTGTTAAAATGTTGTAAGACCGTATTGAATAAACGTTTTTATTATTATTATACTCTTTCACGCTCTAACCAGTAAACCGATTTGGATGAAATTTGGAATAAACATAGATTATAACTTGGATTATCATATAGGGTACTTTTTATCCCGAAAAAATAACGGGAACGGAAAAAAAACTGCCACGCGGGTGAAGCTGCGAGCGGCCGCTAGTTATATACAAAACAAACGTATAGGGAATACCTACACATAAGAACAATTTTTGTAAACAAAACCATTTGAAAGAAATAAATGTATTGAGTATATAGCATTAGGTCTGTACATAGCTCAACTGTTTCATACCAATTATAAATAAATAAATAAATATGTCAGGACATTTTTTACACAACATCATCTAGCCCCAAACTAAGCATAGCTTGTACTATATATGGGAACCAAATGACTGATAGAATACTTATATACTTTTTTTTTGTAAATACATACATAGAATACAATACAACACCCAGACAAAGAACAAACATCGATGTTCATCACACAAATGTTTGTTCTCGGTGGGGATCGAACCCACCACCCTCAGCACAGAAGGCAGGGCTACTACGAACTGAGCTGTAACGGCTGTAAATGCATGTAAATGTAATACACTCGCTAGCACAGAACTAGCCCCGACATAATTTTACCGTGTCATTACCTTGTTGACAGCTTATCGATAAATTCGGTAAAACTTCTGAAACTTATTAACCTAGCGTTTAAGTTCTATGCCCAATTTCGATAAATTTCGATAAAAACCCGTTTTAACGGCAATTTATGTCATATTTTATCTACCGATCATCTATACTGTGGATGAATAAGCAGGTATAATAAAACAAGTTTGGGAATCGCTGTTTCAGCAATTAGGACAGCACCATTTGGGTGGGTCATTGTCATTACCCATTGTTCTATTAAAGTGTAACCATTAGATACACTTCCTATTCAATGGACAATTCAAGGTAACTTTATCATCGGTACATACGACGACACTTCTGGTGGCCTAGTGGGAGCGACCCTGCCTTTGGATCTGAAAATAGTGGGTTCGAGTCCGGTCGTGCATAAATTGATTTTTCTGTGATTTATGTGCGCAATACCAGCTCTCATTAGTGCTTAGTGTAGATAAGAGAAAACAGGTGTAAAAGACTGATGGAACAAGCAAATGGCCCACCTGATGTTAAGTGGTTACCATCGCCAATAACAAAGCGTTTTTTCATAGGTCACGCTCGTTAAGAACGTGCCCTATAATGCACAGCTCAGTATCCATCAGCCAGAGGTAAAAAAAGTACCAGGCAATCAGAAAAGTATAAGAGCTAAACTCACCATCGTATGAGTCCGGTATGTACAGCGACTTTCCGGCCAGCTTGCCTTTCTTCGACAGCGGCACCGCTTCAACCCTCCTATGCGCTTCCAACACTCTATACAACAACACTGGTCTTTCCTCTCCCTCTAACTGCACCACTCTAGGCAGAGAGAACTTGTCCACAAAGTCTTTTAACGGCATCACTTCACTATCGTCTTCTGGTTCAACGGAACCATTTCTTCGGCTGAGGAGGAAGTTCTCCGACCATTCGTTCGGCCGTCCGAATTCTGGCCGTCGTTCGCTGCTTCTTGGCTTGTATCTTGGGGGTCTGTCCCTTCTTACCAGTGCTTCGTTGGCTTCCGCTAGCCATCTTGTCACTAACCTCTCTCGTTCAACATCTAAGTACCTGGGCTTCGAAGCGTCACAGGCAAATCGTGCAGCATCGAAGCAGTATTGGGGAGGTGGGGGTCGGATTCGAGGGGGGAAGAAGCGGGGGGGTACGTAAGGGGGGTGAGGCGCGTATGCGGGCGGCGTCCTCGGACCTGAGCCTTCGACTGACGCCGTGCGGAACATCGTCAGGTCATTGATGATGATTCCACATCCTGGAACAAATAAAGAGTTGGATAAGTGAGTGAGAGAGAACTTTTAGAAGATACCTATTTACTCTTCTTTTGAAAACATCCAAATTATACGTGACCGGAAAAACAGACGACGGCAACGAGTTCCATGTCATTGTGTGCATTATAAAGGTTGCGGCAAAGCGTTTGGTGCGGAAGGAAGGAATATCAACCGTAAACGAGTGTCTCGTCTCCGTACGCCTGGTGGTCCGATGATAGAACGGGGACGGTGCATAAATATCAAAGTAAAATCTACATCCATCAGCTAATAGACTAGGAACCCAGAGAGTATATGATCTAAGCCAACAAGGTATAAATTATCTGTTCCCTGATTGAATAGGTAGTAATGAAGATGACCTTGAGGTCTGAACCCTTGATATATAGCTAACGATGTTTTGCAAGATTAATCGCAGTCTAGGAAGAGGTTGGGGTAGCGTGTTTGCTAAAAAGCGGTGATAAATTATATTACAGATCTTTGTACATGCAGTCAAATTATGTCAAATCTGGGTGTCATTTAGTTTTCAGGCTCACAGTTTATGCTAAAGCATCGAGTAATTTTATATCTTTATATTAGAAACTGAAATTTCTACACGATTTTGAAATTGTTATTGAATAAATTATACAATAATTAAGAATTTTGATTAAAATGTAACCGAAATGACACACTAGAGTTTAAAATAACACTAAAAAAGCAATTAAGATAAAAAAGCTTCACAATAATATTTCTTCTAAAGATGACAGATTTTTTAAAAAACCATATCTAGTCAAATTGGATGTCATGTTTCTAAAAAAATGCCAATTCCATTGCAACTACCTATTTTATTACTCTAAAGTCACGCAAGCATTAGTCATTATGTCATTTGACACATGGCAATGACGTCAAAACGATTCTATGCATCTACTTTTTGTAAAAACGAAGTCGATGTCCTCACTAATCGTTCTTCGATCGCCACCTGTTTATTAAATGTATATCGACCCAAGTAAGCTTCATCTCATCTCTATTTTAATATCCTTAAGGTTGATAGTCGTATGTGTGCTTTTAGTTCTAAAAATCAAACGAGTTGATAAAACAATGTTACGTCTGCACCTGTCAAACTAAATTTAAATGTCTAATAGACCATAACGCCACGGAATAAACAGAAAGAACTGGTTTAATGACCGCAAATTTAAATTTGCTTTGTAGCAGCAAGTTTTTTGATGGTTGCTCTATTTTTTTTCTAGTTTTTGTCGATAATGAATTACGATGGTTGATGTAACGTGAGTATAGTACAGTCAAAGTGAGTTCTGATTGTGTTACTTGTGCTTGAGGTACTGCATATGAAATATCGTGTTTTAAAAATAGTCATTTTGACTCACTGAAAAAACATATTTAAGAGTGTGGTTTTTAGGTGTACACGCTAAGCGTCGTGTGTGGCTAAGGCTCTGTATTTACTTCTTCTTCTTTTACTTTAAATGGCATATGTCTGTCAATTAATTAAAACATCACTTAAAGAAAATGATACCTGAGCTTATAATAAAATAATCATAAACCAGCCAAGTGCGAGTCGGACTCGCGCACGAAGGGTTCCGTATCATTATCTATAATAAAAACGGCAAAAAATCGCGTTGGCTGTATGAGAGCTCCCGAAAATATTGATTTTATTCTGTTTTTGTTATAGCGGCAACAAAAATACCTACATCATCTGTGAAAATTTTAATTTTCTACTATCACGGTCAGATACAGCCTGATGATAGACGGACAAACAGACAGACAGAGGAGTCTTAGTAATAGGGTCTCATTTTATTTACACGGAACCCTAAAAGTTAATTATTAAAACTCAGCAATTTTTTTCTTCTTATAATAATCATTTTCCTGCCCTTATCCCACTTTACGTGGGGTTGGTACATGAGGTTTTTTCCCTCCATTTGCCATATCTATATTCTTTAAATAATGTAATAACTAAAATATAAATATTGCTAACTGTACTTCTAGTATAGTGGGTGTTTTTGTGACGTAAAAGTAATTAAATTGCGATCAAATTTTGATTCTTGTATTATCTAATGCTACTTACTCATTGATTATATTTCTATTAAATGGAAAGAAACTTTTTAGTTTAAAAAAAAACTTAATGAAGTGTCAGTAACTCTGTAAGGTCATTGACACTTCTCAGAATTAAACGATTGCTTATTGTTGTTCTTCTTTTCATTATAAATCTGGAGGCTGTTGTTTTCATTTAGTATAATAATAATAAAGCTTGACAGTCTACACAGCATCATCTAGCCCCAAGCTAAGCAGAGCTTGTGTTATGGGTACTAGATGACTGATATACCTTATACATAATGCATACAGATTTTTTTTATGCATAGAAAATACCCAGAACACTCGGAATAAATATTTGCAGATAATACAAACATTTATCCCAAGGCTGGAATCGAACCTGCAACCTCTTGCGTCGCAGGCAGACATTCGCCCGCCGCGCTACATTGATCGTCATTTAAAAAATCGTCAGAAAAATCCATTGGTGCGTGACCGGATTCAATTCCACGACCTTAGGATCAGAAGGCGGGGTCATTCCCACTAGACCAACAATGCTATAAGCCTAGTACATCTATGTGTAGTTAATTAAACAAAAAATGTTTTTTTATTGTTTCCGTACAACGTAATTAATTACCATAGTTAACTAGTGATCCATGAACTAACTAAAATGTTGGTCTAATCACGTGTTTTTTATACAACCTACTGATAGAACAAGTAGATGGCCCACCTGATGTTAAGTGGTTACCGACTGAAGTAAAACTTCTTTAATATACTAAACGTAACTGGCTATGAGAGAAAGAGAGAAAGAACAGTGCTTTTGTACCCCCATGGTAGTGTTAAACGTCTAACGCAACCTTGTTGGAAGTCGCATTAGAAGTATTACTTCAAAAAACCAAAACGAATTATAGGCAAACAGGGCAAACGCGTTGATGTCTTTTGTATAGGACATTACTTCCGTACGTAATATTCTAAATTCAAACACCGCTTGCCCTTTCAAAACTTTTTTGTGAATCATATTTCTCTGACCAGGGGCGGGTTTTACTTCAAAGCAAACAATATTTGAATTTAGAATATTACGTATAATCTAAATTCAAATACCACTTGCCCTTTCAAAACTTTTTTCAAATTACTTTTGGCGCGAACGAATTTAACATCTGTGGTGTAAGTGTAATTGACATTTGAAATACATTGCGCTATATCTATAACTCAACTGTAGAGTGTTGCTTGGTTACCACGCAATGCCCCGCATGTTAAAATAATTAATTAAGAGGACGCTTTATAATTATTATCAACCTAAAGCAGACCACTGCCTGCCTCACTGCCACATTTCCAGGAAAAATGATTTTGAGCCTTCTCTATCAATCTACTATCCGCTGGGTGGTCGCCATTCCATAACTTTTATTCGCCCGCGGTTGTCGGTTCTACGAGCTATACAAGCGTAAAATATATCGTATATTTATTTGTTAACTGCATGATCATTGTGTAATTTTCACTTTGTATTGATATATTTAGATTAGATTGTGTCAATATGTAGATTTATTAATTTATGCCAAAACAAAACACGGATTAGTTTATTTATGCAGCTTAAACAAAATGACTGACAGTTTATTTGTGAAGAAAAAACTTGGTCAATTTTTTTAAAGCAAAACGCTTTTTTTATAGAAACTTTAGTGTAGGGTGTGTTCTTTTCAGTGTTCTGTTCCGGTTTGGACCTCTAGTGCTCCAGTATATGACTGTTTTACCTGATTTCATTTTTTTTTTTTGGCATGTGTCCGTCATTCGGAAAAATTTTCCAATGTCAAGTAGGTTGAATAAAATACTTTAGTCGAGTCGGTAAAAAAAGTAAAGTCGGCTGTCATTGGTTTTGAAGAAAAAGATGGCGTTTTGCTTCAAAACCAAAAGGAAACATTTTCGTTCACATTTAGATTGCCACATAACACACTTTAATTTCAACTGTTTACACTTGTGCTAAGACCTCAAGTAAAGATGGTTAAAATACCACCAAAATTACCCATCAGTACTTAAAGTAACTAGAAAAACAATGAAAATGAAAATACAATGTTGCTTCCAAAGATGATAGAAAACGAATCCGATATTTTTTTATGGCACCTGTCAGAATAGTTTGACAGATACTTTAGTTTCAAGTCGTGATTAATAGCACCTTTGACCTTTGAAAAATTGTTTTTTCATTTTCCTAGTCTTATTTGAAGTTCGGGTTGGTGGTATTTTATCAAACAATACTTGAGGTTTTAGCACAAGTTAAATCAATTGAAGCGAGTATGTACCATCCTGATTTGACGAAAATGTTTTCCTTGGGTTTTGAAGACAAACGCCATTTTTTTCTTCAAAATGTTTAAAGGAGGATTTTCAGAAGCGGACTTCTTAATGTCTGACAGAGTAGGTAGAGGTACGTACAGATAGTACATTTGGTACATACTCACAATTTGCAGTAGTTGGTATTCCATACATGACAGGGTACAAGCCCATTTCCGCTGCTAGAATACTAACGATGTTTTCTTTCACCGTTAGGTATTAAACTCGTGAAGAAACGAAACAGTCGTTATTTCTTCTAAAATACTTCATCCCACGGGCCTACTTTCAAACAAATAAACACGTGTTTCTTGAATCAAATCTTCATTGATAAACAATAAAAATTACACAAAGAAATAGACAAAGAGTAGAACACGTGTTGAACACGCAGCTTAAAATAATTATAAAAAAACTATATCAGACTATATGACTCATGTTAAGAGTCTGACATTGAAAAGATTTTTTTATATCATGTAAATTATTTTTGTGTGTGACTTGAACATAATTGGACCATGTTTTCCTTAGTACCTACTTTGTTTAATTTATCTATAACAAGGTTCTTTGTTCATTGACGTTTTATTGACAGCACACAGCACAAACCAGACTGAAGCTTGTAGAAACTTGATATTTTCAGGGTAGGTATACAAAGCCGGTGGTCTAGTGGAAGTGATCCCGCCTTATCATTCTAAGATCGTGGGTTCGAATCCGGACCATTGGATGTGATTGTATGTGCGCAATAGCAGTGCTCCCAAACTGTGAAGAAAAACCTCATTAGTGTTCTAGCAGCGGCAATGGGCTTGCAACCTGTCACGTATGGAATTCCAACTACTGCAAAATGTGGGTTAGTACCAAATGTAAGTAGCATAGCTTGTTTATGGGAACCAGATGACTAATAGAATCCTACTAATATTATAAACGCGAAAGTTTGTAAGTATGGATGGATGGATGGATGTTTGTTACTCCTTCACACTCTAACCAGTTAATCAATTTGGATTAGATTTGGAGTAGATATAGATTGTAACCTGGATTAACATATAGGCTACTTTTCATCCCAAAAAAATAACGGGAACGGGAAAAAACTGCTACGCGGGCGAAGCTGCGAGGGCCGCAAGTACTTACATACTTTTTTAAAAATACATAGGTACTTATATTACAATATAACACCCAGAATGCCAAATACCACACCATAAATACCTTCCGTACATTCGTCTCGATCACAAGACCGAAATTCTCCAATAATCACAGATTCACAAAAATATCCCAAAACCAATGAAAAACCAGTTTTGATATACCTATTCCGAATTTTACGCGAGATACATTTTATTGTTTGTAGGAATCCGAGATTATATTCCAAAATGCAGCTTATAATTTTATTATTTGACTTACCTACTGAAGTAACAAGTTATACTCAATACTCAATACATTTACTTTGATCACATGATGGGTTAGGATGTACAAAATTCACTTAGATATAGTGCTAGAATCACAAGTGAGCCCCTTTAGGGCACTACAATAGAAGGTTGGCAAAGCGAGGTTTTTCATTTTATATCGATTTAACAGATTTTATAATTTAGTAGATGGCCCACCTAATCTTAAGTGGTTACCAGAACCTATATCAGAGTATTGCCTCGCAGGTCACGTTCGAAACGTGCCCTACGATACACTGGTCGGCGTCCATCAACCTGAGACTTACTAATATCAAGCCTGTAATGTCACCGGCACCCTTCAAACCGGAACACAGCAAGCTGCTTGGCGGCAGAAATAGGCATGGTGGTAGTACTTCCCCGGACGAGCCCTTTACTAAGAGCTTTAGTTGACAGCCATCACAGCTCAGCAAGTATAAACTTAAAAACAATAAACGAAGTTTCGTATTGTCGTTTTGTAACATACTGCGGAGCAACTCGGCAGCCGTCAAAAGTCAAGTTGACACCTGACATGCCATGTAGTGTAACTCAAAACTACAATACGAGGTTCGTTTTCTGTCATCTTTGGAAGCAACATTGTAATTTCATTTTAATTGTTTTTCTAGTGTTATTTTAAGTTCTGATGGGTAATTTTGGTGGTATTTTAACCATCATTACTTGAGGTCGTAGCACAAGTGTGAACAATTGAAATGAAAGTGTGTTATGAGGCATGCTGATTTAAACGAAAATGTTTCCCTTTGGTTTTGAAGAAAAACGCCATCTTTTTCTTCAAAACCGATGACGGCTGACTTTACTTTTTTTACCGACTCGACTTGACTAAAAAGAATTTATTCAACCCACTTGACATAGGCAAAATTGTCCGCAAGACGGACAGATGCCACAAAAAAAAACTACAATACGAAACTTCGTTTATCGTTTCTAAGGGTAGACCTGCTGCACAGCCTTCTACTTACAGACGCTTGGAACCAGGTTACATGCCAGAAAACAATCCGCTTAGTACCTACTACAGATCTTTTTACCGGTTTTAAGACCATAAAAGTGTCTAACGTTTATGTCACCCAAACAAGTCTTGTAAAGGTTGACATTATATATCCTTGAATAGATTAGACGAGTTAGTCGGCAATTTATAACCTCCTCCGTACTGAGCAGTGGATTTATTCGTCTACTTTGCATCTTTATAGGTTCTTCCGACATGCCCTTAACAAACGTGAGGGCGATGATAGACGATGCGGTGCGGATAAATACACAAACACGGTGAAAATATACACAGTGATATTTGATTTTATTGTATCAGGTAAGATACCTCGCAAGTGCTTATAACCATGCAGTAACCGACACTTTCCCCTTTTTCAAAGTTGAAATCCGTCTATACGCTACAGCAAACTTCCCCTTTTTCCTCCCACCATGCCCTTCTTTTGGATTTTTAGGCACCTTGTTTTCGCAACATCTTGTGTAGAATGAAGTCTATAGTGTGCTTCTCAAATTTAATTGAAATCCATCGATAAATAACGCTACAGCCAATTCCTCCCTTTTACCTCCAATCATAAATCGGGATCGACTAAAAAATTAAATAAATCAAGAACCTTGTGTACCAATTTTCGTCAAAATCGGTTAAAAATCCTACACAGAATGACGCGGGTCCATGCGAATCGTGTCGTCCACTTACGCCCTTATGCAGTCGCAGTTTTGTAAAATAAAATAGGTGTTGACGCAACGTTTGTAAAGCCCTTAGGCATACCTCGAACTCAACATTCGTCCTTAAGTACCCGTCGACCTTTGGACTCCATATTAGCTGATGATGGCACTAGACTGGATAAAATGCGCCTTATTTGGGGTCCAGCATGCCTTGACTTAAGACAAAAACCTACAATTTGATGAAGTTAAGGTCTTTAGAGAATTTTTAGAATGTTGATGTACACAACCTTCTTCGTCCCGGCTTCGCTCGGGTTTTTGTAAGGATACCTAATCTTTTTGAAAATATAATATAGCCTATGTCACCCGGGGATAGTGTAGCTTCCCAACGGTGAAAGGATTTTTCAAATCGGTACAGTAGTTTCGGAGCCTATTCAATGCAAACAACAAATCAAAAGTATGAAGCATGATAGCATGATTAGCCGTGCTATAGCCGACAATCAGCTCGGAACTGACACTGTTTAGCTTGAGTCATCCTTAATCCATATAAAAACAAGTTCGTTGGTCGACAAGTCGATTCAACATTTACAAGTGAAGTCAAAAGACAGTTCATAAGTCCAGCAGGTCTACTCTTAGAAACGATAAACGAAGTTTCGTATTGTCGTTTTGTAATATACTGCGGGGCAACTCGGTAGCCGTCAACAGTCAAGTTGTCGCTGCCTGACTTGCCGCGTAGTGTAACTCAAAACGACAATACGAAATTTCATTTATCGTTTCTAAGAGTAGACCTGCAGTGCTATGAACTTATTTATAAACTAACCTTGATTTACAAAGACTGTTTTAATCGTGCACATTTTTTACACAACATCATCTAGTCCCAAACTAAGCAAAGCTTGACTTTGGGAAACCAGATGACTGATAGAATACATATTATTTTATATATCTTTTTTTTTATATACACACTTAGAATACAATACATTTGATATTATTTAATTGTTACACTATTAGATTTTTTTCAAAGTATTTTTTTCATTTCATTACCTCACACTACGAAATGACGAAAATACTTTTTCTCTTTTTAAAAAACGTCTAAAAAGGGTATATGTGAGCTTTATTAGATGGTTAGCGATGTCTAAAAAGGGTTAGCGAAATAGTTTTGAGATGCCTATTGCATTTTATTATTTTTCCTGTTCGGATAAGTACCTACTTCGTCTCCCACGTCGTCCATTCAGTTTTTTGACCACATCCAAGGCCGTGGAATTGACGAGGTTTTTGCCGTCTATCCAGCAACTAAATCGCTTAGCCATTTTGATACAGTAATATAATATCTTACAGATATTATTTTTCTTTTATTTGACAAACAGACAGACCAATAATTATGATAATGTAATGAGAATACTTCCAAAACTTCTGAGGGATACATTTTGACAAGTAAACCTTTGCATAGAACAACCGTTTTTTTTTGGGGGATAAATTTTGCCAAGTAAAAACCTTTGCATACTTAAATATAATAACGATATTTTACATGCATTTTATTGAATGTTAAATTGTTTTGTAGAAGCTCTTTGCAAAATGGCTTGCCTGGGGAAGTACTACCACCATGCCTATTTCTGCCGTGAAGCAGTGGTACTGGCATTGCTGTGTTCCGGTCTGAAAGGTGTATGTGCCGGTAAACATACAAGCACATGAGGCTTGTCACCAGTATGCCTCAGGTTGGTGGATGGAGGCTTTGTTATAGGCGATGATTACCACTTAGCATCAGGTGGGCCATAAGCTTGTTTCATTAGCAGTAGCATAAAAACCTAATTTTTGATAAAATCTGTTTATCTGTCTAATTTTCCGCCTGTACTCCTGTACAAGATTGCGTGCAGGAAAGAATGCGCAGAAAATCGTGCGTGTAAATAGGTATTTTGTTTCTACCACATAAGGAAACGATAGAACCTTTTAATAGCTTTAAATCCACTAAAAACATAAAAATTTCGGTGAAGTATTAAAAACAAACTAAGCCCCAAGTAAACTTCACAATTGTTGAACAAGACAATAAACAATTACTATATATTCCCACACGATACGAATTGTATGAAAATCCTTGGTTTTTGCTTATAACTATTGATACGGATCTAAAGGTTGCGTAGGTTCTGATAAAATAGGTTTCCTATTGTTTGTCTATGGTTGACTTTTGAATGGTTGGTTGCTATTCTCGCCAGAGGGCATTACTAGCTACTGTGAATATGTGTGAATGCATTCGCTTGGATAAAACCAGCAGTAAGTGGCAGTAAGTACAGTCAAACCTTTCTTATAAATGAACTAACACATCTATTTGCCTACCTACTGCTAGTCATTGTTAAATCTATTCACCGAACGAGCAAAGCGTCTCAGTGTCTAGATTGGCCAAAAAATGCTTTTGTCCGTCTGTCGGTATGTCTGTCTGCCTACAGGTCATATTTCAACCGCTTTTGACACAACATTGGAACGCAAGTTTTAATTTTTAGTCGATTGAGGAAAACTGGAAGGGGAAGAGGGAAAGTTTGGTGTATTGTTATTTATATCGATGTATTTTAATTAAATTTGAGAGGTAAACGAATGCCTTTATTCTGTTTAAGATGTTGCAAACACAAATCGAAAAGGGGAAGTGTAGGGTGGGAAAAGGGGGAAGGTTTCTGTAGCTTTATTTATGGACGGATTGCAATTTTAGGAAAGGAAAAGTATCGGTTATTGTATGGTTATAAGGGCTCGCTAGGTCTATTGTTCCCACAGAAAATTTATAACTTTTAGACATATGTACTGTTCGAAGTATTTCAGAGAAATGTATGACCTTAATTTTGAAAACTCTCAAGAAGTGCTTTTTGAATCTAATTTTGCCCCTTACTGCGTATCATCTGTTTCTTTTTTCCAAACAATAAATATGAATTCGGAACTGAGAAGTTTTTTTTAACCATTGTTGCCAGTGTTATAAACTAAAATATCAATTCATGGCCCCAAGTCATTTCATAACGAGAATAAATTAGATAAGTTATAAATGTCTTTATTGGTGTTTTGTTTAATTCTATCCATGGAGTATCTATAACGACCGTATTTCGGTTACAAACAAGTATTGCCACCTACAAGTCACTTACTGCCGAAAAGCATTGATTTATTACCAGTCCTTTTACGATCTTGAATACATATATACCTATCTACCTATTGAAGTAGGTAAACTTTGATTTCTTGATTTAATCTATACCAATTACATATAAGAATCTTTGTCCTGACTAACTGACATATAGACAACGCACAGCCTAAACCACTGGTCGTAGAGACTGAAATTTCAGAGTATATTCGTCTTGGCTTGTAGAGCACTAAGAAAGGAGTTCCCAAAATTCAACCCCTGAACAAGCACAGTAGGGGTTGAAGTTGCGCATGTTTCGCTAGTTCATTATTTTTGCTTGCATTCAAAATCTTTCTGAAGTTTCTTCACTCAGAGCTATATGCTAGCTTATGATTACGCAACCAGACAAGATTACTAGATAGACAAGCTAAGTAAGTAAAACCTAAGTATTGTTATCTCAGCATTCATCTCCCGATGTGTTGCGATCTCCAGAGGTCGGATCGTGGGCAGGGCGCGTGCCGTGAAATACTTTACAGATATTGTAGGTAGGCAAGGTGCTATAAATTATATAATAAATATAAACTATATAATAAGCTCTTAATCAAATTGCTTTTAAGCTGGAAACATTATAAGATAGCTATATATATATATAACATTATAAAAAAAAACAAAATTGGCTTGGGGCTAGATGATGCTGTGTGGATTGTCCAGCATTATTATTATTATTATTCCAGCATTATTATAACATACCTACTAACTAAAGACATTAAAAACGGACATCTAAATTTGAAAAATAGTTTGGATACATAATATATCTAATCACCAAAAGTTTTTATTAATTGCACGAGTTTTCCGATAAAGATCAAATGCCAAAGTATAAATTAAAATAATGTAAACTTACCTACGTAAACATACATAATTTACCTGCGCTGGGCCCTAACAGGGTTTATGTCTGAAACTGAAACTTACCTACCATTTGTCTTACTCATTGTAATAACACAAAACGCTGTAAAGAATTTGAATATGAATTATGGCAAAAAAAATATTAGAAAGTTATGAAATGCCAACATTCGTAATAAACAATGTCAACAAAACTAGGTTACAAACGATTGTTTCACCTCTGAACTTGAGATCTAGCACGCATTGCATCAGTGAAACTGTATCATCAACAAATATTTATTACGTAAAAGTTATCATATTAGCAGAAAGGAGTGTTATAAACCTAATAATGCATGCTTACTTTGATTTATAGTTGTCATTGTTGTCATAAGGTTGTCATAGCTTTTTAATAAGGACACAAAAACAAAAGCTAAAAAATCAAATATAGAATTCAGTGATATTCAATTTAACCTGGCAGTTTTAATATCAATAAAAAGCAAAATTCAAATATGGAACGCTCCACCATTGCGTCAGTATTACGCGACGACTCCAAAGAAGGTGTTTATCTATTCCGCATACTGGATCCCACGTTGCGAGAGTCAGCGCGCATTGTTCGTAAATCGAAACTAGGGATGTGACACTGTAACCTTTCGGAATTATAACGATTGAATTGCTGTTCGTACCATATTTTAAACAGAGCTTGCGTCAAATGCACAACTAGCTCGGTACGGTTGCGTAACATTAAGCATGCATCAAATAAAAAGTTGCATGTAAAAGGTATATTATTGGTCTTAAAGCTAAACTGATAAACGTAAAACGCTCTTTTTAAGTTTGCGCGTAAAATGGCATGGTCGTAGATATTACACAGACTACATAATTTATGTATCACTGCTTTTGTTACTAGAGCTTTCTAAAAAGAATGGCCTTATAAAAATCTGTCAAAAAATAAACAATGTTTAATTAAACAATTACCATCTTATATCATTGGATAATACCAAGCAGTGACAGGAGGCATTTTAAGCAATATTAAAATAAAAAAAACGTTTATAATTATGGATGTAAATGTCAAAATATGCGTTGTGAAATGTCCACCGATATTTATTTATGATTAGTATATTGATAATCTAGCAGCGTTTCTTAAAATTAATTTAAGTATACAATTTCAATGTACGGCTTATTGTATTAAAATAAATGTCAAGTACGTTACCTATTCAATGGGTTGAGTTGACGTAACACAATTATGCATTTTTGATATGATGGATGGTATGTTTTTGATTTTTGATATGGTGCGCGGGACTTATTACACCTAGCACTTTTGTTTTCTGTTTTTGAAGTAATACTTCTTATGCGACTTCCAACAAAAGCGGTGAACGGTGAAGGAATACATCGTGAGGAAACCAGTTAGTATTCTGGCAGCTGCGATGGGCTTGCAACGTGTCACGTATAGAATACTAACGACCGCTCGCAGCTTCGCCCGCGTGGCAGTTTTTTCCCGTTCCCGTTATTTTTTCGGGACAAAAAAGTATGTTAATCCAAGTTATAATCTATGTTTATTCCAAATTTCATCCAAATCGGTCTACTGGTTAGAGCGTGAAAGAGTAGCAAACATCCATCCATCCATACTTAGAAACTTTCGCGTTTATAATAGTAGGATAGATCTAGAGTCTAGATCTATCCTACTACTAGATTCTAGACTGCTCTCTTCATAAATTTCGAAAAGTTACGATAATCATGTCCCAACTCTAGCTGCCGTAACCTAATTCTAGGGTTTTTCTATCAGTTGTATGAGATCCGCGATGAGAATGAAAGTTGATTGAGTTTAGTTCATAGTGTTGCAAACTTCCTGATTCGAAGAAATTATGGCTCTGTGAACCCGTATTTGTATTGTAGTTTATTCGTTCTTTTGTAATCAAAGAGTGTTTTTTTAGAACACAATGAAAAATCTATGGGTAGAAAATATGTTTACAAACGGAGCGCGTCGTTTTGCTTGCGTAACGTTTATAAGAGCTATGGATTTTGTTAATTATTAATGAAATAAATGGTAACACAAAGAGTCCAAATACTCAGTAAGTATAATCAGTAGGTGACCAATTTTACAGTCATCAAAAAAAGTACTTAATGTATAATGGGTAATAAAAGATAATTATAGTATACTATGTATAATGATATATGATATGGCCTGCCCATTGTCACTAAAAATGAAGTGGCAATGGGCAGGCCATATAGCTAGGATGCTAAACAATAGATGAGCAAAGTTGGTATCAACTTGGAACACATACACATTTTTATTATTTTATGTATAATGGCTTCTAGGTAAATTCCACTGCATATCTAGCACACTAGAGTTGCACAAAAATATTAACAAAATCCAAGAAGCAATGATGTTGAAAATCTAACGAAATATCTTAACTATTTTGGTCTCATTAGCAACATCATTTCACAAATTGCAAACAATGAACGAATAAAATGTACATTACAGTGTATTTTGTCATTAACATTAAATCGTGTGGGTGGTAATGATACGTTAGAATATAGGTAAGTGAAACTTGCGAACGTCAAAACTATGTATGAAGTTTAGTCCAAAAGTACAAGGATATAAAGTAGCAATACAGCAGGTAATTTGGTAGAATGGAAGTCCCGTGTCTTAACGCTCTATAACTATTATTGTCTTAGGATATAAATTTCTTTCATATCATACATTTCTTTATTCTTCTTCTTTTAAGCTAGTTCGCGAGGAACTAATGCATAGCGCCTAGATAAAGTCATTGGACAATTGGTAAGAGACGGCAATAATGTAAACATTGGTTATATGATGAAATATTTAATTAAGCATGTAAAAAATTATGTTAATATAATAATAATATGTTTATTAATACTTAGCACTTACTTACATACTTATATAGAAAAAACTAGTGGCTGCACGCAGCTTCGCCCGCGTGGCAGTTTTTTTCCCGTTCCCGTTATTTTTTTGGAATAAAAAGTACCCTTTATGTTAATCCAAGTTATAATCTATGTTTATTCCAAATTTCATCCAAATCGGTGAAATGGTTAGAGCGTGAAAGAGTAACAAACATCCATCCATCCATCCATACTTACAAACTTTCGCGTTTATAATATTAGTAGGATGTAACCGTAACATTTTAAGCTTTAGTGTCTCAAGAGACAGAAGTAGGTACATAAATCTCGAAGTGATCCAACAAACAACAGATGCTACAGTGATAAAATATTACATAAACAATTATAAGAATCTTTGTCCTGCCACGCCACATACACAGACTAAATAAAACTGGTTGCAGAGACTTCAAATTCTCAGGGTAAATTCGTCTTGACGCATAAAGGTGTACTAAGAAAGAATTCAACCTCTAAACGGGTACAACGGGGGTTGAAGTTTTTATGAAAACAACTTAACGCAGACGAATTTACGCGCGTTTTGCTAGTATTACATAAAAAAAAAACAATCACTATAACTTTCTTCAAAAGTAGTCCATATTCTATTGTGCACAGACCATAAATGATGACAATAGTTAGTCACTATTAACAATCTGTGCCCGTGTCTTACTGAGATTATGCAACTCCGTGTAAACTGTGACATCTTGCGTCTCACTCCCAACAATACAACGGTTTGTGATTAGTCCATATTCTTAGGTGATAAACCCTGATGTCTCACTCTAACAGATATTGCTTTAGTAGGACAATGAATTGAGTGCCACACCTGGAGCTTCATAATGGCATAGTATATTATTATTTAAAAAAGGAATACGCAAAAAATATCCGTACCTAAATTTATTGCCTGTTCTTTTATTTTTGGTCGTTTAAAACTGATGCTTAACATTAAAAGGTAATGTGTGGTAATTAATGTTCGGTAGTGACCTTTCACAGCAAATTTCAAGGCCGAAGACTCTTTTTAAAAAAAGCTAAACATTGAATAAGCTTTAGCCGTTATTTCCAAAAGTTTTCTTAAGTTACCGTCCACCACATGCCGTATTTTACACAAGTTTACAATCTCGTAATATTTCGTAATCGGTATAAAAATCACTTTTATGTCCCTCTTTGGTTGAATGCAGACTTTACAGTTTTATCCTCTAGCTAGTGCGGCGCAAGCGGCGTTTCTTAAACTTTTTAATGTGAGTTTTAATACCTTTTTATAGACAATAAATAAATAAATAATGATGGACAATCCACACAGCATCATCTAGCCCCAAGCTAAGCAGAGCTTGTGCTATGGGTACTATAGATGACTGATATACTTAATACAATACTATATTACATACATAGATATTTTTTATTATACATAGAAAATACACAGAACACCTGGAATAAATATTTGCAGATCGTACAAACTTTTATCCCAAGGCGGGAATCGAACCCGCAGCCGCCTGCGCCGCAAGCGGACAATCGCCCGCCGCGCCACATCGGTCGTCAAATAGTTTCCTTGTGTATAATAACAATAATAAGAACATAATCGTACTTACTTATATTTTTATTAAATGAAAATGTTTCAATGTGATACAATAAATGACTTTTCTACTTTTACTTATTTTACATAGTTCATTCAAAGGTTATATGGTAGAGATACGCTATTAAGCGATAAAACCGCCCGCCCATTGTAGTTATACTGTAATAGTTATAGTGTGCAATAAAGTATTTTCTATTTTACTCTATTCTACTGTATAGGTTACAAATACCGGTCTCTCACATTCATACAAACACAAACCGCTAAAACCTGTAGCTACTTAGGTTATTTATTTATTTTGCTTATGTTTACAATGTTTATTTATTTTTTATATAAAAGGGCCAAATTCCAATGACCGTAACTACCTAATATGGTAATGTTGAGAAACACTGTCCCAGTGTCAAGTACCTTTTAACTTCAAGTGGGCGTCATTTCAGAATCCACTGGTGTAACCTTATTTAAATGATCATTCAAGTATGCAAATTTTGTATAAATATCAAAACATGCTGATAAAATTAAAATTTTCCTAATTAATGTATTTACTCTGTACTGTATTACCGCCACATAATTTACATGTGTTACTTCGTAAATTATAAAATCCCTTTTACTCGTTTGCACTAAAAATATGTGTATTCACTGTAAGTATACCTAAATTCTGTACAGTTAAATCAACATTTTGACATCTCACGGTCAAATAAAGATATTTTACTAACCACAGTGTAACTGTAGTTTCGATAGAATCAGTTGCTAAAGTGATTCTTCAAAATTATGTACCGGTATTTGTCGTAATGGTGATAGAAATTGAGTTGTCTACTTATACGTGAGGCGGCCGCCATGTGTTCGAAATTCGAACGAAATAATGGAGGGACACACGAGTGATTGAGAACCATGATTTTTTGAGGTTACCTACCTAAAAAGCACCGTAATAGGATTATATAAAATACAAATCTGTCATCTTTTGAAGGAACATAGCTTTTTAATTTTTCTTTAGGCGCATCTAGCACTTTTTGGGTGAACAAAACCCATGGAACTTGCGTCTTCGTCACTGAACGCTTTCCATGAGCTTTAAATAGGTACTGTGTATATATTTGTACTTTTTGGCCTAGTTTTCACTTCTATCAGCAGTCCCAAAGACTTCCTTACTTTTTTCTAGTAATATTGTAATAATACTTCTTATGCGACTTCCAACAAGGTTGCGTTAAACGTTCAACACTACTATGGAGGGGGTATGAAAGCACCATTCTTTCTCTTTTTCTCTCATAGCCAGTTACGTTTCGTATAAGATACAAGAAGTTTTACTTCAGTCGTGTGGTCTAAAAAGCACACTCGTTTTTTATTTTAAGATGCTATTTGTAATATCGATGATATTTTATCCAATATTTTTGCGGTCTTAGCACAAGCGTAAGCAGTTTGAATGAAACTGTAATTGTGACATTCTTATTTGAACGAAAATGTTTTCCTTATGTTTTAAAGACGCCATTTTTTTTCTTGAAAACCAATGACAGCCGACTTTATTGTTTTTTACTGACTCGATTTGATTGAAAACTATTCATTTTTATCCACTTGACATTGATAAAATGGTTTGTCGAATGACGAAGAAAAAGAAGAAATCTGCAATTTTTATAAGTGCGCAAAGTTGAATGAAAACGGAGCTTATTTTATTTCAAACCAAAACTTTTTAAAAAGCTTTACCTAAATTATGACATCATGTATTAAGAAATGCGCCGTACTACCTACGTAAGGCCTGATTTTATTATGTTTTGAAGATTGTATTTTATGGACGATTAGCTTTTGTCCGCAAACTCGTCCTGACTAAGTTTATTGAATTTTATTTTCGTGTGAAATGGGTGGTCGGATCTAACAAACAAACATATGAATGACTATTTTTTTTCTTTAGATAAGTAAATACGGTATATCTTATATTCTCAGCCTTATTTAATCAAATCTAGATTCAAGCAATTATGTATTTCCTGCGTCTTCCACTCACGTGCAAATCAGTATATCAAGTACCGCAATAATATGACTGCAACCTTTTTACACTTGCATCCACTATTATTTACTAAGCAGTTCTTAGTTCAATGAACTTATAAATCAAACCCTGACACAGAAATCCACACCTTACCCCATCATTATAAAGATTAAATTAGTACGTCAAAGCGCGCAGTTATTTGGTTCACCCAAAACGTGTTAGATTTTTCGTCGCTTTTATTTCAAGGTTGATAAAGATCAGTTTTCTTTGTAGCTCGGTTGCCTTTGCACGCTTATAGCGTTGAACAAATTTACGTACGTGACGTCATTTGTCGATGGCTTCTTTCATTGATTACCATTCACAAAAAGTCGATTGATTTGACACTTGACCATTGAAATCGGGTAATCTGCAATCTAACGTTTTTTTGACTTTGACACAGTTAAGTAAAAAGTTCCGCCTCACTGTGTTTTACGCTAGTGTACACTTGGCCTTACGTAAATACCTGACAGAAAAGACCTCGCAGTTTAGTTGGTAAGAGCTCTGCCATTAGCGCTGTAGTCTGTATTAATCTATACCAATTTTATGAATCTTTGTTCTGACTGACTGACTGACATATTGACAACGTATAACCTTTAATACAATGTGTTGATTGAACAAGCATATGGCCCACCTGATGTTAGGTGGTTACCATAACCTAAAACAAAGCATTGTTGCAAGCAGCAACTGCCTACTGTCAACACAGAACTTGCACCGTGTGACCGCATCTTACGATTACCACGACGTCCGTGTACCTATCTTACACCTTTGTTTTTAGTCGTCACTCACTTTACCCCTCCACACAGCAGACAGCACTAAGCAGCCAAGTCTACTGCCAAGATAGCTACTTGCACCATGTAACCTCGCGTTAAGATTAACCCATCTCTTTATTGCATAGTATGCAATATGCGTGCATATTTTATTGAACAAAACAATGATGTAACGGATTAGTTTCATTTGCAAATATTGTCGAAAATCTTCCAAGGCCATCTTGCATCTAGAACATTATTCGAATCGGTAATCGAGCGTGACCCAGCCCGAGTGATGTGTGAGTTTATATTTTAATGTTATGGTTCTGTATGTATGTAGGAGTAATAGGTTAGCGTGGTATGGGCATGGGAAGAAAGTCATATACCGAGAAGTGTTAGATATGGATGTGGAAGGATATAAAAGTAAAGGAAAACCAAAGAAAAGATGGATGGATTGCGTCAAAGACGATATGGGTAAGAAAGGAGTGAACACTGAGATGACGACTGATAGAAGAGAGTGGAAGAAAAAAACCTGTTGTGCCGATATTATACAAATATTTATATTTCTTTATTTATTTTGTTAGGATCGCGCGTAGTCTATAATGGATAGAAAGGGATCAAAATCGTTCTTCCTGGAAAAGTATGGGGGAGGTCTATGTCCAGCAGTGGACTTTTATAGACTGTTGATGATGATGATGATAAGATTTACATAATTAAAGGTTGGTATCTCTCCTTTTTACACCTGTATTACACCTATATTAGATCAGTCCTCTCTTTTCTGTGTTTCTGTGGTTACTTCAAATACAAATGTATATACTTATGATCATTTTACAGAGTAATACCATTTTACAGAAAAAGGGATAGATAGAGTCATCATCAGCTTGTGAAAGTCCACTGCTGGATATAAACCTCCCCCATACGTTTCTAGAAAGAACGATTTTGAGCACTTTCCATTCATCGACTTCCCGCGATTCTTACAATGTCGTCTGTCCTTCGAGTAGGAGGGCATCCAACGCTTCGTTTTCCGGTTCGTGGCCGCCATTCGTGAACCTTTATTACCCAGCGGTTGTCGCCCCACAAGCTGGATATTGGAACTTCAACTTGCAGATTCTGATATCGATATCGGTAACCTTGCTTCTACGGATTTCTTCATGTCTGTTTCTATCTTGTGGTGAAACTCCCAGCATAGCTCTCTTTATAGCCACTACAGCTATTATTTATGAATATTTCACATAGTACTACCGTTACACAGAAAAGGGGCCTAACTAGCAATGCTAAAACTTTGAGATAAATTACTTAAGTGAGAAGTAGTAGGTACTTAGTTTATTCTTGGCATGATTGCCTTTACATATTTCTATATTGCATTTACCTTACTAAGTTTGATTGTTACACTGAAGCTTCTTATGCATTATTTTGTAAAAGAGATCACGTAAAGAAACAGTAAGAACCCAGTGGTAAATTTCTTGTTCCAGTTCTTCGCAACCAAGCCTAGAATATCAGTTATACGCTTGGTTGCGAAGAACTGTTCCTGTTATTTTTTCGAAATAAAAAGTAGCTTATATGTTAATGCAAGTTATAATCTATGTTTATTCCAAATTTCATCTAAATCGGTTTACTGGTTAGAGCGTGAAAGAGTAACAAACATTTATCCATCTATCCATCCATCCATCCATCCATCCATCCATCCATACTTACAAACTTTCGCGTTTATAATATTATAGTAGAATAATGGTACGGAACCCAGATGGCCGTTTCGTTCTTTTGATATTAAGTATGATGTTTTATAGTGAGCTTACAGAACCCTATTAAATTGATTTAGACATCAAAGTACCGACTCGCACGCACGCGCACCAAATAGTTACAAGCACGATTGGTTCCTTTATCTACTGCCTAAAGATCTACTCTAGAATTAATTTTAAAATAAGTTTTGTTTCTATTATTCAAACAGCAAACAAAATACCTAACAATAGATATAGATACATAAGTAAAGGTATTTATTAAAGTTGTATATTAGAACATACAAAAAATGGAAGTATAAAAAAACATAGTACCTACTTACGAACTACTTAAAATTTGCAAGTACTACGTAAAAGAAAGATAGAAAAAAAAGAAAGAAATTATTTATTGGAGACCCAAAAAAGCGCGTTCATGTCTTTTGTATGGATGAACATGTCATGTAAGTTTACATGGCTTTTAAAATGTAGTATATTACTTATGGTATTGGTATTACTTATATTAGTATTAACAAAAGTTTATAATTAGGAGGTAAATAGAATATGGTGCTTGCTTACCTACAAGTATATTTTATTAATACTTGAACATTAAGTATTCAGTAAATTTATAAGTGAATTCTATCTATCAATAGACAACGCTCCTTTAAGTATCAATACTGAGAACAGTAAAATGGTATGGCAATAACTTAAATTCTATTATCTTCCCATAATCCGATACACAATACAAACAATAGCTATTGACTAAAGGTAAACCAAACAATAGCTTAGTCATAGCTAATCAAGAATGAAAAATAAAGCCATTCTTTACTACAAGACAATTTTTAACAAAATGTTTACCTACATATTATATTTTGATATAACCATAGATACAATATGCAGGCACCAAACACACCTGGCAGAATAGTGCCACGTGTGAACACAAGGGAACACCAATATTGAAACATCTGTGTAAACGTCAAAAGGGTGAGCAGATGTCAAAGTCACCCCAAAAAGCGCGTGCGGCACACAATGAACCAACAAAAAAAAGTTCACCAATAAAACTGTGTACTTTAATGTCTTGAAATAAAGTTCCTAATTCAAAAAATTCTGAATCGTTATACTCCACCAAAGAGCTCGAACCAATCAAGACAATAGACACAGCTGACTGGTTCCAATTTCAAATTTGCAGCACCAAAGCTACTGTCGAGAATCAATAGAAGGTTAGTACAATATGCTACGGTCACTTTTGTATGGAATTAAGAGTTTAGCTGGTTGGGATTTCCTTCCTTACGTAAATTGATACTCTTCTGTCACTAGAGCTCAAAATTCAATTGACATTGGCAAAACTGTGCAAGTTGGACCCACAGATATTATAAAGAGGTAAAATTTGTGAGGTTGTATGGGGGCTGATTTTTAAAACTATTTTACCAATAAAAAACTACTTTATTTATGAGTGTTATAGACTATAATATATTAACCAAAAAAAAAGTAAAAATGTTTACCGCTCAACGTAGTGAGCACGGGTCAGTATAAAAAAAGAATCAACAGATGTATCTGTCAAACAGCACGTGATGTGAGCCTAAATATTATGCCATATCTGTATTTCATAAAACAAAGGACATAATATTCATTACGCTATCAAGTCTTCTAGCCCGCCAAAATAATAATAATAATGCTGGACAATCCACACAGCATCATCTAGTCCCAAGCTAAGCAGAGCTTGTGTTATGGGTACTAGATGACTGATATACTTCATACAATATATTACATACATAGATATTTTTGAATACATAGAAAATACCCGGAATAAATATATGCAGATCGTACAAATATTTATTCCAAGGTGGGAATCAAACCCGTAACCTCCAGCGTTGCAGGCAGACATTCGCCTGCCACGCTACGTCTGTCGTTAATAATGTAAATAAGATTCCTACTCTACTCTCGAAGAGTAAGAATCTTAATGTGTGTGGTATTTATTATCGAGATGATACACTCATAATTCACATTTTTGAGGCTACGTACTATATACCTAATAAAAATGGTATAAAATGAAGTAAACAATTTTTATAATGGGTAGTTTCTACATTTTCAAGGGTTTCCACACATTAACAAACGTACCTGATGGTACTAAATCAAGATATAACCATCAAAGGAAGTAGCTGTCAAAAGCATTATAACTTTTATGTTTTCTCACAATCGGCTAAGGCCTTGGTTTCCTAAAACCCTGGCTTTGTGGAAATACCGATCGCTATATAGCGCTATATCAAGCGCGACATATCTCACGTTGCACGTCTTAGCCCGGCTAGTAAGGGTTTTGTGATAGAGTAGAGTGGATATAGAAACACTTGCAAGTGCTTGCTGTGTTCCGGTTTGAAGGGTGTGGGTGCCGGTGTAATTACAGGCACATGAGGCTTAACACCGGTATGCCTCAGGTTGACGGACGCTGAGTAGTGCATCATCGGTGACGTTCCTAACGAGCGTGACCTACGAGGCAATGTTTTGTTATAGGTGATGGTAACCACTTAACATCAGGTAGGCCATCTTCTTGTTCCATCAACAAGTTGTATAAAAAAAAACTACTTTGGACTTACAACCGCTATATTACGGCCGCCGTTTTAAGGTAATAGTGCCTTAAGGCCGTCCGGCGACCTCAGGACCGCCTTGTTTCAAGTAATTAAATTACTGTTACGCAAACAATCGGGTTCATAACAGTAATTTTATTTGTTACCACCTATTTGGTTATTTATGCATCTTTTTCTCATCCAAATTGTAAAAATTTGCAGAAGAATATTATTGTTCTTAGTTACTATATATACATCTCTACTACTTTGTTTTTACCTTACTCTCTGCTGATAGGTTTCCCAATGTTAATCAAAAATGTTTAGTTTGTAGAGCTCTTAGTGAAGGGCTCGTTAGTTGAAGTACTACTACTGCAGCTTGCTGTGTTCCGGTTTAAAGGGTATGGGTGCTGGAGAAACAAGCATATCATGCTTAGCACTGGTCTGACTCGGGGTTGATGGACACAGAGCACCCAGTGCTTGAGGGGCTTGTTAAAGGTGATGGTAACCACTTATTTTTTCTTACTGAGAACCAACATTTGTGTGATGAATATAGATGTTTGTATGTTTGCTGGGTGCTATATTGTATTCTAAGCATGTATTTACAAAAAAAAAGTATATATAATTAATAATAATAATTATGCTGGACAGTCCACACAGCATCATCTAGCCCCAAGCTAAGCAGAGCTTGTGTTATGGGTACTAGATGACTGATATACTTAATACAATACATTACATATATAGATATTTTTTATTATACATAGAAAACACCCAGGACACCCGGAATAAATATTTGCAGATCGTACAAACATTTATCCCAAGGCGGGAATCGAACCCGCAACCTCTTGCGTCGCAAGTGGACATTCGCCCGCCGCGCCACATCGGTAGTTGAATACAAGTATTCTATCAGCCATCTGGTTCCCATAGTACAAGCTATGCTTAGTTTGGGGCTAGATGATATTGTGTAAAAATGTCTACAAATATTTATTTATTTATAATCATCAACTGTTACATAGGTTGTGAAACCTAATGTGAATTAGAGTCCCCTGTAGAATGCCCCGCTACCCGATCACTTTGCATATTCCACCACTCCGCACTACTGTCCTAGGTAGTAACTCTCCTGTCCCTAGACTCTGCAGAACCTTGAATACTGTATGCAAAAACATCCGACATTTTTTCAGTTAAAATAAATAAGTTCCGACAACACCCTGGTCGAGAACTTGTCAAATTAAATAGGAATATAATTTTGTTTCTTTTTTTTCTTTTCTCTTTCCTTATATTTAATTTACTCTTTAAACTATTATTGGTTTTTACAATGCATGCAATGTTTACCTATAATTAGTTATGCAATTAGATTAAATCACTACATATGTACGTACTTATATGTAAGTTTTTTTATACTTGTATCATTGTATCAACTGTTGGTAGACCAAATAAATAAATAAATAAACATCAGACGGACCATCTGCTTGTTTCATTTATTACTTTCATTATTGATCTGCTTGTTTGCTTTATACGGATACCGTGCAAGCAGAACCGCAGTAAGATGGTTCATAAAACTTGTTGCAATAAACAGTAATTTTGATGAAGACTATATTGTATAATGTGTAGTAATTATAATAATTAAAAGTGTAATAATGCGTTAATCATATTACGCGTACCAACCGTATATTGTTACCTCATCCTCATCACGTTATTATCCGTAAATCACAGCAGAACATCACTACTGTGCATTTCCGCTAGTGCAATTGAAACGATCATTATGAATAGTATAAAAACTGCACAGCATGTAATGCAGATGGGCATAATTCCGTGATCATAATATACGATTCGGTAGCCAAGCTAAGGTAAATAAGTGGTAAGGTAACGTTTATTGTTCAGAAAATTGTACAAACAAAATGTCATAAAGTAACTTAATTATGTAAACTAAAGACATTCCATGGTTTGGAACTCTGAGTTTCGGACAAGAAAATCTGTTTCCCGAACCTCAGCGCCCTCCCCTCGCCTCGCACAAATAATACATTGGTAAACAAAGAATAAAGAATAAAATAAGTATACTTATTAGGTAAGACTAATATAAGAAAAATATGAGGCATTTTTCTGTGCTGGGCAAAGGTCTTCCCCAAAATCTTCTACTTACCCGATTTCTGGCAATTTCCTTCTATCATAAAATAATAAAATGACTGACGGAAGATTAACGTAAGACACCCAAAATAATGTTGAGAGTATGAAGATTCAGAGACTGGTTTGCGAGCACATTCTAAATAATTACTTTGGTTCCATGAAACATATTTGTTGACTTTTGATTTTGATACTATACGATGTGGAACTTTCACATCGCATAGTATAATACCTAGTATAGAAAATATGTTATAATAGTGCTTGTGTCGTAAATAAATAGTTTGTTTTCTTTCTTCATATAGCTAATTCTTACTCGCTTTAAAAAAAAGGCAATTGATTTCGAGAATATTTTTTTTTAAATATTCGCTACTGAAGTTTATAGAAGAGCCCACTCACTCACTCTCTGACTCATTTATCATGAAAATTTATGGAGTCTAGAGGTCTGAATTTCGACACAGGGGAGTTTTAAGGGATGTAAGCGATTGCTAAGAAACAATGAGTTTATTAGACACTCCAAAACCTGCACCCCAAAGATCGTGTGTCAAAGTTAGTATAGAAAATAACTTACGCAAATAGTGTCGGGTTCTTAATGGTTAGTAAAAAAATCCATATATCAGTTGTTCAGCCGAATCGTGCTATGTTGAATCAGAGAACAGCACAGCTCATTAGGGTAGAGATCGTGAGTGAACGCACTTTCTCCGCACATTATCCGATTTGTAGAGCTATTTTAGGTGACATAATGATTAAATGGGTTAAAACTTACGGTGTTACAAGTTTCATTTTTTAAGCGTTCTTTGCTGAAGTTTTTTATTTTGGAAGTTCGGTAGTTGGAATTAAAAGTAGGGTGTCTAAGTCAAAAAACATTAAATCAGTAATATCTGCAGGAATCATCATGAAATGTCTTACCTACTGTGTGTAGGATAATGACGGATTATGAACGCAGACGCTTAGATTCAGCGTGAGTTACTCGCTTGCGCGTGCCTAACGATAACTTAAGATTTGGAGCAAAAAACAAAGTATTATTTCCTTTTGACTGTTTGTTTTTTCCCAATAGGCATTTTTAGGGTAAGTCTATGTTAGTATTCTGTATGATATACTAAGTTTCGTCCCTCGTGGCCATAGAGGTTCAATTTCAGAAATTCCTTAGTTAAATACCGACAGAAAAATATACTTCCCTTGTCAAGTAACTTCGGTCAGTGGTTGTGCGTTATCTAAATGTCAAATCAGTCAGTAAGGTTAACTATTTCAGATTAGATAACGTGAATTAAACATTGATATATCTACACTAATATTATAAAGAGGAAAGATTTGTATTTTTGTATGTTACAAATAAACTCAAAAAGTACTGGACCGATTTTAATAATTCTTTTTTCATTAGAAAGCTACATTATCACTGAGTAACATAAGTTAAATTTTATTTTGGAAAAAAATAGCGTTCCGTAAAATATTTGGGTTTTTCAGACACAAGGTGTAAAAAATCAACCAGAAAAGTTATTTATTTTGCGTACGCTACCTAAACTATAAAAGATAGAACCATAAAATGTTCTAAACAATTATAGATCTTATAAATATCTACAAAAAAGTCCGCAACACACTATACCTATCTATGTCGAGTGACGCACAATGTTTTTTTGGACTATTTAAACGCATTTATTTTACTCATACTATTAATCCTTATCGAAATAAATTATTTTATCACTAAGTACAGTTCACGTAAATAATATTTGGTCTTTGAATGATTAAAATTAGACGTTTGGTTTTGAAGTTATGGCGAAATTAAAATATTACGATTTCTGTTGCACGGCCCGTTGCGAAGTGAGCGTCACCAAGTGAGCGTCACCAAGGGGGTGCACGTGCGGGAGTTTAGATCTATGAGTTAGGTACCCGCGCGGCTCAGCCGCGAGGTCGGCTCCCTACGCAGGTGTTTTATAAAAAGGACAATATAGTTTTATGACAAAATCTATACAAATAAATAAAATTGAAGTGTCTGTTTGTAATATTAAAATAACGCTTTTTACTACATGCATAGGAATGTATATACGATACATATACCAAAATAGCATTTTTTTTAATTTTTGTCTGTCTATCTGTCTGTCTGTTTGTTCCGGGTAATCTCTGGAACGGCTGGACCGATTTCGACGGGACTTTCACTGGCAGATAGCTAATGTAACAAGGAGTAACTTAGGCTACTTTTTATCCCGAAAAAATAACGGGAACGGATAAAAACTGCGACGCAGGCGAAACTATCGAAGTTGCTTGCCTATCGATCTTCTATAGGCTCCATTTCGGAGAATGTGCCCAGGAACTACACGATCTAATTCCTCCATCTCCTTTCCACTTTAGGACGAGTAGGCGCACGGCTCAGTACCACCCTTACTTGGTTAGCATACCACCCATTCGCACCAAGCGTTTCGGTTCCACCTTCATTATGCGAACCGCTAAGGAGTGGAACTCATTGCCAGCTTCTGTTTTTCCTGACCACTATAATCTGGATCTCTTTAAGGCAAGAGTGAATAGGTGTCTTCTAGACCGTCCTGCTTCATCGTCGGCTTCATCGTCACTTACCACCAGGTGAGATTGAAGCCAAAGGATGGTCTATTTATGTTAAAAAAAAAAAAAAAAAAAAACTGCGAACGGCCGCTTTTTTATGCCATATTAACGCCCTGTTGGCGACATCGAGTACTACTTCAGTTAAGATTTGTAAGTAAACATGTTTACCGCTCAACGAAGTGGGCACCGGTCAGCTAGTTTATAATACTTTGTTGCGCCAGGTTTTCTTTTCAAAACCTAAGGAAAACAGTTTCTATCAAATCAGTATGCCACATATTAGTTTTATTTCAACTGTGTTCACTTGTGCTAAAGACCTCAAGAAATGTTGAATACCACGGAAATTACACATCAGAACTTATATAATACTAGAAAAACAATTAAAAAGAAAAAAAGCTATGTTGCTTCCAAATATGACAGGAAACAAATCCGAGACAACATTTACGGGACAGATTAAGGTGACAGAAAGAAGCAATTCATATTTTACCACATAAATGTCAAAATCAACGATACAGGAAATTAGTGTTGTCCCCTAAATAGATTTACGTTTAAGAGCGGATGAAATAAAACTACAGGTAATAATCTGAAAAGCAAGATAATTAATTCCATAACCATCTAAGTAGGTAGATACTAAGTTGGTAATCTTTTTTTTTACTAACTAAAAAATAGGGTTAGTACCTACTTTACAAGCAGTTGCAGTATTAAGCTAACCTAACCCTATTTTTGCCGTAATAACCATAAACTAAGCAAAGCTTGTTTTTAACGATCATACAATGAGAATACACTATCATCGTTATCTTGACAGTCGGATTAGTGACTGCAGTGTGTGCTTACCTAGTACCCAAAAGACGGTGCGGCCCAACTTCTGGTGCGTTGTTCTCTAGTTTCATGATAGGAGTCTAGGGGACAATCACTATCAGGCTTACTTGTGCTTATACTTATGCTTATCCTACTAATATTATAAACGCGAAAGTTTGTAAGAATGGATGGACGTTGGATGGATGGATGGATGTTTGTTACTCTTTCACGCTCTATCCAGTGGACCGATTTGGATGAAATTTGGAATAATTACAGATTGCAACCTGGATTAACATATAGGCTACTTTGTATCCCGAAAAAAATAACGGGAACGGGAAAAAACTGCCACGCGGACGAAACTGCGAGCGGCCGCTCTTATACTATATACTTGGTAATTCATCGTAGACCACGTAACTAACTTGCGCCACCGACAAGGCAATGCTTTGCTATAACAAATAAAGACGACCACGAACTGGAAGACGAAGCTGGAAGGACTGGAAGACGAAGCTGGAAGGAAGTTGGACGCCCTCCTATCCAATAAACTAACGAGATTGTTAAAACCGGGTGTTGGTGGATCGAAAGGGTTTAAAATCATTCTTTAGTGAACTTCTACAGGCTGTTGATGATGATGAATATGGTTTTACCTTTACAATTCTTTTTACTTTCTATTTCACTGGAATCTATTCCCATCTCAACTTTAATTAAGGCGTCTGAGCAAGCTCATTCTGATAAAATCTTGGCCACAAGTACTAGAAATAACCAATAAAAGCTATTGGTATAAACTGTGGTAAACTCATCTTATTGTGTACGAAACACGCAATGTTGCTTGTTTGAGAACTTGTACAATAACGTATGATTTATCGTGCAATTTAATTGCATGGTTTGGATCTGATTTTGGTGTTTATTGGTGTGGGTTACACCATTATTACAGCGGCGAGATTACTTTTCAAAACAGCAGTTGGGTTTAGTATTCTACTGGGTTTTAGTATTAGACAGGAACTGGGGTCATTTACATGCCCCAAAGACAATATAAGTCAAAAAGAGTTTGATTAAACCTTGTAAACTTCAACATAAACTTAAAATAAAACATTATAGTAAAAAAACGAGTGTGCTTTAGACCACACGACTGAAGTAAAACTTCTTTAATATACGAAACGTAACTATCTATGAGAGAAAGAGAGAAAGAACAGTGCTTTCATACCCTCTCCATGGTAGTGTTAAACGTTTAACGCAACCTTGTTGGAAGTACTTATCTAATCTGTGTTGGAAGTCGCATTAGAAGTTTTACTTCAAAAATATTTGAACTTATAAAGTACGTTTAGGCTTAAGAACGTGTAAAAAATTTTCCAGTAACAAAAAAGTACTCCGTAAGTTGTACCATAGAAGGAGAACTCAGAACAGCAAGCCGTATTAACTACAAGTGTCATTATCGTTCAAATAAGTCATAAAATGGCCAGGAAGCTTTTGCAGGAAACCGTGTGCCATGGAGATTGTCAGACTTAAAAATTCCTTAGCAAATTGGAAATAGTGTCTGTTCCGTCACAAGCAGTTGCTTAATTAATGCAAATTTATAGCAACTTAGCTCGTGAATTTTCTAACTTCTATCATAAAGTTATGGCAATAAAAATTAAATTGGCTTGCACTTCGTCTTGGCACTTACTACGGCTGCCCAATCAAGTGTTTTTTTTTTTTAAAACCTATTTTCTAAAACCTGTATGGTGAACAGTTTAACCTCTTTATAACTAATATTTCCATGAAATTTTGTTTTTTTTTATTTTATTGACAAGTGTCAGTGACAAGAAAAAATTCATAATACTAAAATAGACTTCAGAAAATACAGTTTATAACTATAGTATTCATCTATGCGCGTGTAATATGTACTGACCGGCCGGCCGGCGGGGACGCGCAAAACAATGACTTATCTATTTAGCAGAAAGCAAAAAGGAGATGAAATGACGCGTATAATAAGATGCCAGTAGGATGGGCTAGAGTTGGGCTCAGTTACGACACATTGGTGCAGTTTAAATAATCTATATATCTTTATCTATTTAAGAATCTTTGTCCTTACTGACTGACTGACTGGGATATAGACAACGCACAGCCTAAACCACTGGTCGTAGAGACTTGATTTTTTTAGTTTTTTAGAGTATATTCGTCTTGGTGCGTAGAGGTGTACTAAGAAAGGAATTCCCGAAATTCAACTACTAAACGTGTACAGCGGGGGTTGAAGTTGTTATGGAAATAGAAGTCGCGCACGTTTCGCTAGTGTAAATATATATTATGGCTACTTTGAAAAGGAATGAAGTATGAATGAATAAATGAATGAAAATTCATTATAATACATAGAAAATAACCAGAACACCCGGAACAAACATTTATCCCAAGGCGGGAATCGACCCCCAACCTCCTGCGACGCAGGCGGACATTCGCCAGCCATTCGGTCGTCCAAATATAGTTCTCAATTTACAATAACAAGCAAAAATGCGCGCTACTTTGTGTGTCCACCACATACAAAATTATCACCATCGCCGTCTTAAGGATTGGCTGACCTTACTCCAATCCCCCCAGAGATCATTAGGATCAAGAAAATGCATACATAGCTCCATTTGGCTCCATTCAAGAACGTGGAAGTAAGGGTTAGTGCATATTAGGTACAATGGCCCCCATAAAAGGCCGCCATCCCATCGTTTAGATAAAATCGGAATGAAGTAATTAAATTGCGATCCAAAATGCAATAAAATGGCAACATTACGCAGACATTTTTATAGTAAACCTCTTTGTGGAAGAGTTCGGGTAAGTAATAAAAAGAGGCGGTAAGTAGTTTTACCGCCAAGCAGTGTTGCTAGTTGCTATGTTCTGGTTTGAAGGGTTCAGTGCTGATGCGATTATAGGTGACGAGACTATATCCCGGAGTGATGTACGCAGAGTAATGTCAAAGGTAAGGTAACCACTCCAATAAGTATTAGAATGAATACCATCTTTCCCAAAATTAAACTTCGGCCTTATATCGTCACCTGTGTGGCGTACTCGCGAATCTGCACTTTTCACGAATTAAATTAACAAATAGATATAAAAGTTCAAAATAGGTCCTTGGGGACCATTTGAAAAGTGCAAAAGCATATTTTTTATGGTTTTTTGCTCTCCTGTGAAATGTGTATTTTTCAGATTCATGAATTCGCCATACAGGTATAATAAACGCTACAGACAACTTGCTCCCTTTTCCCCCCTATTTTCACCCTAATCAAAAATCACGATCTACTAAAAAATTCAAATAAATCAAGGAACTTATGTGCCAATTTTAGTCAAAATCAGTTGAAAAATGCGACCTGTAGGCGAGAACAGACAGATAAACAGAAAAAAGCATTTTTCGCCAATCTCGAAACTAAAACTCATCACTCACTCGGTCAATTATACTTCTTGTAGTAGTGTGGTTTGTGAAGGGCTCGTCCAAAGAAGTTCTAAAACTATGCCTATTTTTTCCGCCAAGCAGCATGGTTTAATGGGTGTGGGTGCCGGTGAAATTATTTATTATTATTTATTTATTTTATTAAGGATTGCCAAGAAATAATACACAAAACTTAGACTAAACTTAAACGAAAACAATGTCCCGCCCTGTGCTTATCCACTTAAGGCAACCACAGCTAACACAGGTAAATAGTAAACGCTTAAAATAATATAACAGAAATAATAATAGCTCAATAACAAATAATATAATTACAGGCACATAAGGCCACAGCAAGCTGCTTAGTGGCAGTTTTTTTTTTATACAATTTGCTGGTGGAACAAGCATATGGCCCACCTGATGTTAGGTGGTTACCATAGCCTATAACAAAGCATTGCCTTGTAGGTCACGTTAGTTAGGAACGCGCCCTACAATACACTGCTCAGCGTCCATCAACCTGAGGCATACAGGTGTTAAGCCTCATGTGCCTTTAATTACACCAACACCCACACCCTTCAAACCGGAACACAGCAAGCTGCTTGGCGGCAGAAATAGGCATAGTGGTAGTATTTCCCCGGACGAGCTCTTCACAAAGAGATCTAGTTTTATGGCTTTCCTCTAGTGCTAGCATCTCAGAGTTCATTAGTACCGGTTTAGTAGTACGATTTGCAGTCAATTAGATCAATATTCTCGGGTAGGGATAAAAGTAATTGTAATGGAAAACATCTAGGCAATCTCACTTCAGGGGAATCAAATTAAAAAGGTATTTACTGTCATAAATCTCTTTTACTACAAGCTATAACATTACTAAGCTTTGTAGTCAAGGGTGGGAAAGATGAGGTAATTTCCAATCAACGCTAGATTTTTTAATGTTTTAACTGAAATATTACCCTGAGACATGCGCAAATTGAAAATTGCTCTTAAACCACAGTTAGACAACTAGAGTAGATAGATAAATAGATAGAAAACACTATTGCACACCACATATTATGGATTTACATATAACACACACAAAAATACAAAAATAACACAGTGGAATACAATAGGCGGTCTTATCGCTCAAAGCGCTCTCTTCCAGACAACCTTTGGATGGACTGGATTCGGTAAGAACGACTAAGGAGTTTCTATACCTTCACAACCTTAAGATGCAATGCTAATGACAAGCAAAGAACTGAGACTCCATTCTCGTATTTTCAAAACTGAAGAGAGATTGAAACTGGAATTTAATTGTCAAAATTAGATTCTTTGAAATGTCAGTTTCGAAGAATACTATTTGGAAATTTACATGATGGAAACTTGTATTTGACTATATTTCTTTATGATAATTGGGTCTTTGAAATCCTACTAATATTATAAACGCGAAAGTTTGTAAGAATGGATGGATGTTTGGATGGATGGATGGATGTTTGTTACTCTTTCACGCTCTAACCAGTGAACCGATTTAGATGAAATTTGGAATAAACATAGATTATAACTTGGATTAACATATAGGCTACTTTTTATCCCAAAAAAATAACGGGAACGGGGAAAAAACTGCCACGTGGGCGAAGCTAAGAGCGGCAGCTAGTGATATATAAAACATTTGCACACAAAACAAACATCTGTCTGTTTTTCCGATCACGTATAATTTGGATGTCTTCAAGAGAAGAGTGAATAGGTATCTTCTAGGTAAACGTGCTACACCGTCGACTGCGTCATCACTTAACATCAGGTGAGATTGCGGTCAAACGTTTACCTATAGTAAAAAAAAAACGCATGCAGAAATTTTTATAGCAATATGATGTTTCTTGTTTTTACGAATTAGTTTTAAATTGATAAGACTACATATAGTTATATAAATTTAAGACTAATTCCATTTCCATACGTTTCTTTTTACGGATGTTATGTCCCATCACTATAATGCATGCGCTCGGAATCAGCTTGCACGCCGGAATGTCGCACCGCCCTAGGCTGGCACTTACCGTACTTTTGTTTTCTTTGCGATGATGCTACAACAATAGGATAATTTTCCGTAAATATTTCACCGGATAAAGTTATAAATCTCTAGAATACGGGTTTTCAGGTATTTAGTTTGAAACTTTGAAATACCAATACTGTTTTAAATGTAAACGTTCAAAATTTGTTAGTTTTTATTGAGGAAATCACAAAAGACATTTTTGTCTCAAAAGGGGAGTGTCGTGGGCTTAAATCTCACTCGAGGTAATAATTTTTGGATAATATATCAATTTAATATAAGTAAGTTTAAATTGGTCGCAACCAAAAATCCAAAAAAAACTGAACCCTTTTTTCTCATGTGTACTGTGTAGTCATTTATCCATTTTATGTGTATATATTAAATAAGTTTATCATAGATATGAATTTATTATTATTATATTATACATAGAAAATACCCAGAACCTCCTGCGTCAGGCGGACATTCGTCTGTCGCATCAAATCGGTTCAGTCGTTCTCGAGTTTTTGTGAGACTATCCTCCGAACACTGAAACGCATCCCAGATTTAAGCTCGTCTCACATGCAATACCGTCTTTACCATAAGGGCACACGGGGCCCGTGCCCAGGGCCCCCATTCTCAGGGGGCCCTGTAGGACCGACAATTTCTCTCACACTTATTCTCAAAACATTTTTATCGGGCACGCTACACATTTTTCATAAATCAGTAATCTTATTTCAAGGCATATACTACGCCATTACACCTATTTAATGGGACAGTAAGTTTTGAAAACCATTGTCAAAGAACTTAAATCAGCAAAGTACTACTCTATCAGCGTAGATTCTACGCCAGATCTGTCCCACGTTGACACTTTTTTTTTCATACTTTATTTGATTACCTACAATAAATGGTCATGCTTAGTAAATAAATGTTATTATAACTAGCTTTTTTTACTTTCCAAAAGGGCCCCAAATTCATGTGTGCCCAAGGGCCCCAGCCTAGTTTAAGACGGCTCTGCTCACATGCATGATTTTTCGACAGTTTGCAATGAAGATCTGTCAAAAGTTCTTCAATTGAGACATGCTTTTATCTGAGATGCGTTTAAATATTCGGGGGTAACAAACGTTAATTCATTTTTTCATTTATTCGAGTACCTACCTAACATACTAAAAGTGCATGCCGTAGTAATTACCTTATTTCCTTAATTCAGTTACTCCGAGATTTAAAACAGCATAATTACCTGCAAAAAAGAGAAAAAAAATTATAAATTTTGCTCTAAAAATATACGATATTTGCTATCATTGTAGCTATCATGGAATAAGTAATTAAATTGATCATGCAACTTGTATCGTTAACTAGGCATCTAAAATCATCTTATTAGCATAATATCTCGTTTATATTCTGCCTGCAGCTTTGATCCTGTCGGTCATTTTGATCTATTTATAGTGCCAGTATAACCTAAATCAGTTTGTAGATGAAGTAAATACTCTTAAAAAACGTAAGGATTTAACCATAACTTGTTTTTATTTGGCATCAAAAAAATATACACATTCTTATAGAAAACACGCCCGACATTGCCCGCGTGAAGTTATTTTCATACAAACTTCAACTCCTGCTGTACCCGTTTAGAGGTTGAAAATCGCATATTTCTTTCTTAGTATACCTAGGCATCAAAATATACCCTGAAAATTTCAGGTCTACGACCTAGCTTGCACAACAATCACTGCAAACAATTTAATGTAATTATGATAAACAAAGTTTAGTTTTGACGACCGATGAGGCGCGGCGGGCGAATGTCCGCCTGTGACGCAGGAGGTTGCGGGTTCGATTCCCGCCTTGGGATAAATGTTTGTACGATCTGCAAATATTTATTCCGGGTGTTCTAGCTATTTTCTATGTTTAATAAACTTGGGGTTAGATGATGCTGTGTGGATTGTCCAGCATTATTATTATTATTAGTGTAAACGTAATAGCGATTTAATTTTCCTTGTGCTATATGTTAAACATAGTTAGCGCCCTAAATGCATTTAGGGACTCGCTAAATACATTTAGTGATCGCTGTACAAGCGGGCCTTATAAGTAAAGCATTTAGAATAATCATCATTTTAATATCTATGCAGTGTGTATATTTATCATCGAGAACCAATGAGTCCAAAGTCTAAAAGAGTCTCTACCACGCACAAGTCGATTGAAAAAAAGTCTTATTTGCATTTACACTACACAGTTCCCTTTTTATACAGGCTATAATCTATTCCTGTGACCAGAACCATGTTCTGAATTAATTTCGATTGGAAAGGATGGTATAACTGAATGAGTTAGTGGAACAAACATCGTTGCCTTGTTTTGTTCTTACTTTTATTTGAGTACTTATTTTTCTTTCTTCGAGAACAGTGATGAACATGAATGTTGACGGATATGTGGGTAGAGGTAGACCAAAGAAAATATAGACGAATTGTGTGAAAGATGACATGGATAAGAAAGGAGTGAGTACAGATATGACGGCTGATAGAGGGGAGTGGAAGAAAAGAACATGTGCCGACCCCACATAAAGTGGGATAAGGGCAGGAAGATGATGACTTACTTTCTTTCTTCGACAACCAAAATAGTTTTATTTTTGAACTCAAAATATCGCGGTTCATGAGATACAGTCTGTTGACAGACGGACAGATAGACAGCGGAGTCTTAGTAATAGGGTCCCGTTTTACCCTTTGGGTACGGAAGCCTAATAAAGACTCGCATATGTAGCGCTTTATACGCTTGATGTTGGTGTTGAAATATGAATCTCTTCATCACTAGTAAACACAAGCTCTGCTTAGCTTGGGGCTAGATGATGCTGTGTGGATTGTCCAGCATTATTATTATTATTCGAATAAAGCAAAAAAATTAGACATTATTACTAATTAGCTAACTACTAATGATGTGTTTATCAACTAATTAGTTTTACCGCATCGTGACATAAGAAACGTCTTCCAAAGTTGAACGAACTTAAAACCGGCATTTTTATAGTTTTTATGATTTTATCGATACCTATATAATAAACACGACAAAGTAGTAAATAGCTTTTTTATAATGTAATAAACCTGTTTCGTGGATTATTAAAAATATTTGTGGCAAACGCAACGCTATGGTATTTTTTGGGTATCTACACCAGTTATAATAATCTTTGTCTTGACTGACTGACTGACATATAGACAACGCACAGGCTAAGCTACTGGTCGTAGAAACTTGAAGCTTTCAGGGTGTCCAGCAGTAGACTCCTACAGGGTCTGAAGTTAAGATAAGAAAATAAAACCACAATTAAAACCTACCTCACGAAATAACTGCATACCAACAGAAAAAGGACAATAAAACTTCTGATCCCCAAAAACCGGTTCCATAAAAGGGACACGAGTCACTTTCATCAGTCAATTATACCACTGACCCGATTTTAATGTAATTTGCCCGACTAGCGACTGTAGAGTTGAAGGTTATTACTAACTTTATGCGGTAGATTATAACGTTTAATTTCTTTCGTATTTTTGATATCCCCCGTACTTATAAAATTTAAAACATTATTCAAAGTTAAGTCTGTCACTATTTCAATAGCTTTGACAGATTTTTATAACCTTACTAGCGGCAGCTCGAAGCTTCGCCCGCATGGCAGTTTTGTTCCCGTTTCCGTTATTTTTTCGGAATAAAAAGTAGCCTATATGTTAATCCAAGTTATAATCTATGTTTATTCCAAATTTCATCCAAATCGGTCTACTGGTTAGAGCGTGAAAGAGTAACAAACTTCCATCCATATTTATTGTTATAGCGGCAACAGAGATACATCATCTGTGAAAATTTTAACTCTCTATCACGGTTCTTGATACAGCTTGGTGACAGACGGACTGACAGACAGTCTTAGTAATAGGGTCCCGTTTTACCCTTTGGGTATAGAACCCTAAAAAAGTCCACTCATCTTTTGTGACATTGCTATGCACTCATTTTTCTGTTTAGTATTAGTGATGACGTGTCGGTTACTCATACGTTCAAAAGGTGTGGAGTAACATTATCTACGGATGCTATTGCAAGTTTCCTGCAAATGTTAAATTGTAGAATTATGCTAATTGAAATTCGGCCTTACGAACATCCGAATGATCTAGGCCAGAGGTATTAGAAATTATCCCCGCTTACAATTTTTATCATTCCATACTTCCTCTAGATTATCTTTAGTTAATAATTATTATATTCGTTGCGGCCTAGAGCGGCCTATATAGGCCCTTCTAAAGGTATTTTTTGATCACGTGTATAGTTTAATTGTTTGGTAAAATGTTGGCTGAGTGTTATATTGTATTCTAAGTATGTTTGGACAAAGAAGTATATAAGTAGTCTATCTCTCTGGTGCTAGCTTTGCTTAGTTTGGGGTTAGAGGGCGCTGTGTGAATTCATAGAGATATTTTACATTTTCTGTTAAAAATATATTTGAAGGTTGTTGCGGGTTGAAATTTTTCACCAAATATTAAATTTCTCACTACAGTAGGTAAATTGGTTCCAAAATAGAATTGGCACCTAATATGCCTGTCTAGCCTATGGTAAAAGAAAAGAAAGAAAGAAAGAAGGGAGATGTGCGAAATTCCAGGCACATGAATGCCTCAGGTTGATGGACGCATGAGGAGTGCATCGTATGGCACGTTCCTAATGAGTGTGACCTACGAGGCAATTCTTTGTTATAGGCGATGGTGATCACTCAACATCAGGTGGAACATCTGCTGGTTCCACCAGCAAGTTTTATAAAAAATCTACCGAGAAATGAAGTGAACGACCTATTTAAAACTTCAAATCATGTTTTACGTCTGCAATCCTAGCATGATTGAAGGACGAAGTTAATTGTCTGCATATTCTGATTTCACGCGAGTTTTTATTTTATGGCATTGTAAAGCTGGTTGTATAAAAATACTAGGATAAACTCAAGTTATAGCCTTCACAGCTCAGTTGGTAGTCTACCCACTACGCTGTAGGTTGTGGGTTAGATTCCCAACGAGAACAAACATTGTGTAATGAACGTTTGGTGTCTGTCTGGATGTTATATTGTATTTTATGTATTTACAAAAAAATCATCAGCCGGGCTAAGATATGCAACGTGGGATATATCGCGCTTTTTCTATTGATGTACATTTTAGAAATTATAGATAAAAGACCCACAGATAAGCTAAACATAGTCTTCATTTGACAGAACGAGATAGATTTTTGGCATTGCCATGTTAGCACAGGAAGATATAAAGAGATATCTCTATTTTGCACGAGATAAAGAGTAGACAAAATGTTGTCACGCACATCTTAGCCGGGCAGGGAAGTACTACCACCGCTTGCTGTATTCTGGTTTGATAGGTTTGGGGTTCGGTGACATTCAGGCACATAAGGCTTAACACCCGTATCCCTCCGGTTGATGGATACTGAGCAGTGCATCGTAGAGCACGTTCCAAACAAACGTTTCTTGCAAAAATACTTTATTGTAGGTGGAGGTAACCTTTAACATCGGATAGGGCATTTGCAAATATCTTTTTGTTGAAGTAATACTTTTAATGCGACTTCCAACAAGGTTGCGTTAAACGTTTAACACTACCATGGAGGGGGTATGAAAGCACTGTTCTTTCTCTCATAGCCAGTTACGTTAAGTTTTACTTCAGTCGTGTGGTCTAAAGCACACTCGTTTTTTTATTGCAGTTAAAAATTACATGAAGCTAGACATTTATACTCACAAAATCTCTGCCGTTTCTTAGAAAATTAAGGCTTTGAAGATTCATAAATCACTCACGGTTGAAGTCCAGACAAAACCCATCTCAATCTAGATTTCTTTTGAATTTCCTAGACTTGTTTTATTTTGGAGTTTTATAAAATTATAGCTCTATAAAATTACATCTAGCTCTACCAAGCTCATTTATAATAATAAGTTATTTTGTTATGCTAACTTAAGTTCTTCTAGGCCTGGTCACCTAGATTTAAGACGTTTCAAGATGATCCCTGCGGATTGATTACTGAATAAATGATTTTTTACTTTGACTTAAAGGTCCTGTTGGATAACAGATAAATTATTTTTCCCTACGCACTGTGCAGCATCAGGTGGGTTATCTACTGGTAACATCACTTATTTTCATTTAATATTTATGAAAAAGGTTAGGTATTGGTTAAAAAATTAATCACATAGCCACCTAGCTCTATATTTTCATTCACGTGCGTATGATACCTATGCTGTTACGCGGCCGTGGTAACTGCTTTCTATCAGGTGGTCTGAATGCTTGATTGCTTTAATCGTCTATTTTATACTATTTATATCGGTAGTTAAAATAAATCCAATAGTGCTATAACTTTTATTGGTAGATAATATCAAGAAAGTATCAGTTTAGCAACATTCTTCTAGATCGGGGATTCCCAAAGTGGTCGATATCGACCCCTTGGGGTCAAAATCGGTTTCCCAGGGGTTGACATAAACATAAACTGATTTTGGGGGGTCAACGTGGTCTAATCGACCCTTGGCTATGGGGGTCTGAGGTATCAGTTCATTTTGGAAAGAGGTCTGTTGCTCTAAATAGTAATCTCTGTTCTAGATAGTTCAAGTACCTACCTAACCTACTCAAGTAGGTAAACTAGATTATACCGGGGTCAAGACAATTTGAAAAGCTTCTAAGAATCTCAAAGCTCACATCTTCTAAGTGTACTTTTAATTTTAAAGAATCTATTCCAGAAGAGTGATAGTTCCATGTGTATCTACCATAGATAATGTCAAAAAAATTTAATACTTTTTAGGATACCTTGGAGTTCGTTCTCCTCTTAAAAAGTGTTCAATCAGTTAGCTCGACTTGACAGAATTTGATTAACTTGATTAGAAACAATTAGAAAAATACTTGTTACTGGCAAAAAAATCTGGTCTTAAAAGCAGAAAAAATCTGTCGAATGACAGACAGATGCCATAGAGATGTGAAGTCGATTCTCTCTGAACACATATTTAAGGCCACACTTCTCTACATTTACAAAGCTTAAGCCATAGAAACCAGAAATCAAGAAGAAAAAGAAAAGAGATTAGAAAGAGAAAAGCAGATGACTTTGGATAATTGTTTTTTGTACTTACCGACTTCTTTTATAATACAAGTTCCTGTTTATAATGTATATGTTACCTATGTCACTTACCTATGTCATGTTGTTTCTCTTTCCCTACTTATTTTTTACCTTTGTTTGTATGCCAACCTATCTACCTCTTTTAGATGTAATTTTCCTTATGTGTATGTGTGTCAAGTAAACGTATATTCTATTCTATTCTATAATCAGATTTGTATCGTAATTCTGAGAAATACACACAGATCCACTATCCACTTCTTATAGGGACTGTACATAGGTACCTAGAGCGAAAAAAATGCCAGTAGGCATTGTTACTAAACCTGATATCGTTGAGCTGTCTTGCAGTTAAATAGACAAGTATCTACACAACGTAGCCATAACTTAACTAGGTACCTAAGTATTCGACATTCACATTTTCTTAAGTTTAGCACCCTGGTCGCGCTACCAACACAAGGCCACTCAGATTGGTATACAAATTAATAGTTACAAAACAATTCAATAGGAAAATTTAAATTGAATTTCACAATAATAATTGTTGACAAATCGTTCAAGTGGAGTACAGAATGCGATCCGCCTTGCAAAAGCTGTTCAAACCCTTTCAGAAAGAGGCTGTGGTGTAGAATCCACGTAGAAATAGTGCCCTTCTTAATTTAGCCGCGCAGCCTTACCTTTAAAGAATCGTTTTGAACGCGCATTTATCCATAGGACAGGTCCAAACACAGGTAAGTAAAACTTTTGTATTAACACGCCAAAACTATAAGGCACAATATTTAATTTAAACACTGTTTCCTGACGCACGGCAATTAATTTCGACACGAATAGGAGGACGCGACGGACCACGTCTAGACTCCTCGACTACGCACGCATTACTGAGTTTGACTTTACTAGTTAGGTAGAACTCGCTGGGTTGGTCTGCGCCCGCGCACCCAACGGATGGTCCGGTTTGAAGCGTCCTACAGATTGGGAATTGGTCTGACAGACCCCAAAACTAAGATTTCAGAAAGGAAACTGAAAAGCACACGAAAATAAGCTTGAAAGAGTTCGTGCTGACCTACTCGTGAGTTCGTATGCGTTGTTTTTTGAATTTTTCATATAAACTTTATCCCCTTTTTACACCCGCTTTAGGGATGACAGTTCAATGAAACCCTGAAAATGAAAATGAAATTTTAGCTATGATTTTGTATGTGACCCCGATCTAGGGATATCATTGATCGAAGGTTTTTCCAGATAAATATTACGCGATGCCTACGATACCCTACTAAATGTACCGACTAGTACTAGAATGGATGGATGGATGGATGGATATTTGTTACTCTTTTACGCTTTAACCAGTAGACCGATTTGGATGAAATTTGGAATAAACATAGATTATAACTTGGATTAACATATATATAGGCTACTTTTTCCCCTAATAAGTAACGAGAACGGGAAAAAAACTGCACGCAGGCGAAGCTGCGAGTAGCCGCTAGTACTTAATATAAACATTCATAGTTTCAAAGTGATTTCACAGTAGACACTTACAATGAATTGAGTTATGAAAAGTGCTAGGTTTTACTAACTGTGGCTTCCCTCAAAACTTTCCTATTTTCTAACATAGAATTACCTACAAGTGAAAACTAAACCGATTTAAATACGGGGCGTTATGAGACTCGCTAGAAATAGAGGTAGATAGTAATAAATACCAAGTTTTGATTAAAATATTTGCAACATAATATTGACGACCGATGTGGTGCGGCGGGCGAATATCCGCCTGCGACGCAAGAGGTTGTGGGTTCGATTTTCGCCTTGGGATAAATGTTTTTACGAACTGCAAATATTTATTCCGGGTGTTCTTGGTATTTTCTATATAACAATAAAAAAAATCGATGCATGTAATGTGTTGTATTAAGGTTAAACAACCACGTACCTACGTACGTGGTAGGTACGTTGTCCATACAAACGCTGTAAGCGTTTAATGTCTACTATTTATTAACGTGCGTCCGAAGTTAAGTTTGATACTGAATTATCTTGCCGTTATCTAGGCTCGTTACCCTATATTCAGTACTGAACCCGCAACCTCTTGCGTCGCAAGCGGAAATTCTCCCGCCGCGCCACATCGGTCGTCAAAAATATAAGCTAGTTAAATGAAATTATCCTTATCCGACAAGCTCCAATTCTTGGTAATGCTAACGGGTGCTTGAAAGATATTGGAACTGGGGATAAATAGCATCGAAATGCAAAAGTGACCGTAAAAATGGTATAACAGTAAATAGGTTCTTAGCCGTGGGTAGGTATTTAGATTTATCAATGCTTTTTTCTAACAAAAGACATAAACGCACTCGTTGTCGAAGGTTGTCGTTGGAGTTTCCTTTAACGCCATCTCGTGATGTCAAGAAAAAACACATCAATATCTATCAGTGAGTAAAGTATAAAGTAGACCAACACTTGCGTTTTTAATTATTCACCTTTTTATGCACAGAGCAACCTATTATTCTTATGTGTTTTTTGCGAATTTTTACGAAACATTACAAATACATTGTTTCGCCCTTTTGCCACACATTTTCGCTGTCAATACAAAATCTAAGAATATGGACAAAAATATTGGTAGCAAAGACAAAATAAACTCGGGAGAAAAAAATATAACTAACGTGGTAGAATGGTTTGAAGACTGTAGCCTAACCATTATAGGCCTAATAGAGAAAAAAATGCTTTGTTTTTGTTTACGTTTGCTTGCTGCTTGTTTGTTTGGTCATTCTCGTCTCGTGAATTTTAGCGCGATTTTATTTATTTCAAGTTTATCGAGTTGTGATTTAGCCAAAATAAGAGTAAGAATGTCGGAAAAAGTTAAAGAAGAAACAAATGCTGACACCGTAAACAACAATACTTCACCAAAACCATTGGACAATAAAATGATAAAACAAAACAATGATCTAAAAAACAGACTTCGTAGATATTTGAAGAAATTAGACGGTAATCCTACCTAATACTTAGCTCGATAGAGTATATTAAATAGAAGAAACAGCTGCCTAACTTGCAGACTTTGCTAGTTGAAGTGACAATGAGCATAAACCATCTAACTTGTGGCATCAACCGCTGTAGAATACATTTTCTCGACGATAGGCGACTACAAATCTGGAAAAAAAAATTGGACAAATTGGTTGAGGACAGAGCCTCAACGTCACTGAAAAAATTGCAAGAGCGTAACGCAGTTTTAACTTTGTCAACCCTGAAGGAAATTTGTACTTACCTTGATACATCCTGCCACTTTGTAGTAGATATAATTTTGTTAATACCAATTCTATTCTTCTATTCATTTCCTCAATACAAAGTATTAAATTATGTTACAGACACCAGCACATCAATAACAAAAGAAGAAAGTGACAAAATAGAAGTAGACTTATTTAAGCAACTGTACAGACCGCAGGTTGAAACTGACACGGAATCCTACAAAAACATACCTAAATTTTACTTCAAGCTGCCTCGTTCCGATGAGGTCCTAGCTCAGAAATTAAGAGAAGAGACCAGAGCTCAGTTTCTGCAGAAGAAAAGTAAGGAATTGCTGGATAACAGTGAACTAAAGCATCTTTGGAGTTTGCTGGAGAAGTGTAATGGCAGTTTTACGATAGTGGATAATGAGGAATTAACCATAGACTATTTTCAGTTTAAAAAGATTAGGGGTGAAGCGGGACCTAAGTATAGGTAAGAGGTTTTTATAGAAAGAAAATTCATTTATTTGGCCCTAAAAGAAAATACAAATAAACAAAAAAAAAAGTGAAATAAAATTAAAACATGTAGGCACTTATAAACTACAATACAAAATAATAATTAGTGGGCCAAATTGGTCCCTGTCTCATAAATGCTGCATCAATCTTGCTGAGGTTGATGCAGCGCTGGTTTTATGAGGGTGCTTACGCAATTACAGGCACATTAGCTATAATATTATGTGACTAACCTTACAGCTCAGTTAGTAGTAGCCCTGCCTTCTGTGCTTTGGCTGTGGGTTCAACCCCCATCGAGAACAAACACTTGGGTTATGAACATATATGTTTGTTCTCTATCTGGGTGTTATATTGTATTCTAAGTATGTATTTACAAGAGAAAAACATAAGTATTCTATTAGTCATTGGATTCCTTCTATTAGTTTTAGTACAAGCTGTGCTTAGTTTGGGGCTAGATGATGCTGTGTAAAAAATGTTCACAATTTATTTATTTACTTTCATTAACCCACTGTCAAAGAATTATTTAAACCCATTTTTATTTTTCCCCAGACCATATTTCACAGCTGAAGTGTTTGGCCGTCTTCAGACAGTTGAAGGTGGTATCGGCCGGGTCAGAGCAGTTTCACTCTTCAACTATGTGATGAGGAGAGTCTGGCTGCAGCAGACCAGGATTGGCCTGTCCTTGTATGATGTCACAGGACAAGGATATCTGACAGAGCATGTAAGATAACAACTCACAGAATTAGGAAGGAGAACCAAAGCTGTCAACGTAGCTCTCAGAATCAGTCAGCGGAGTGGTAATGGGCAATTATAGGTTGTAGAACCGATAATTACTGGGGTATGAAAGTTCTTAAATGGTGGCCACAAAGAGTAGGATGCCCCCCCCCCCAGATAGACCAAAAACATTGTAATAATAATCCGGATGGAGAGGGCTGAAAATCATTCTTCTTAAAAATGTCCAGCAGTTGATTTATTCAGGCTGCTTTTGGTCTTTTTATAAAACTTGCTGATGGAACAAAGACATGACCCACCTGAAGTTAAGTGGTTACCATCACCTATGACAAGGCATCATTTCATGTTTGGAATGTGTCCTATAATGTACTCTGCTTACGGCTTTTTTTTATACAACTCACTGTTGTAACAAGCAGATGGCCCATCAGATGTGAAGTGGTTGCCAACGTCTATAACAAAGTATTACCTCGTAAGGCACGTTTCTAACGAGCGTGACCTACCCACCGGCCATCAACCTGAGGCATACAGGTTAAGTCTCATGTGCCTGTAATTTCATGCTTGCTATGTTCCAGTTTGAAAATGTGGGTGCTGATGAAATTACAGGCACATGAGGTTGTACTTACACCTGTATGCTTCAGAATGATAGACGCAGAGACGTGCACTGTGGAGCACTTTTTTAACTAATGTGACCTACAAGGTAATGCTTTGATACCATATAACGATTAGACGACCGATGCGATGTGGCCCGGCGGGCAAGTGTCCGCCTGCGACGCAGGAGGTTGCGGGTTCGATTCCCGCCTTGGGATAAATGTTTGTACGATCTGCAAATATTTATTCCGAGTGTTCTGGGTATTTTCTATGTATAATAAAAAATATCTATGTGTGTAATGTATTGTGTTAAGTATATCAGTCATCTAGTACCCATAACACAAGCTCTGCTTAGCTTGGGGCTAGATGATGCTGTGTGGATTGTCCAGCATTATTTATTTATTATTATTTATTTATAACATCTGCAATAAGCAAAACAATGGTGGTAGTACTTCCCCGAACGAGCCCTTTACAAAGAGCTCTACTCCAATATCCCCTTGTAATCCCTCAGGATCTAGAAAGCTACATAGCAGAGCTGGTGCCATCCCTGGCAGCATTAGACGGGTTAGATTCCTCCTTCAGCTCCTTCTACGTGTGCACAGCAGCAAGAAAGTTCCTTTTCTTCCTAGATCCACTTCGGGTGGGGAGAGTGAGAATACGAGATGTGCTGTCCTGCTCGTTTCTTGATGATTTACTTGAGGTGAGTGAGATGTAAGATATCAACTATTAATATGTCTCTTTAATGACCTACAAAATATCTGAGACAGTCGATGCGGGTCGTGTCTGATGAATTTCTGCCTTAAATCATCTACAATAGATACAACAGCCTGTTTGCTAATCTAGGTATATCTATACCAATTATAAGTATCTTTCCTGACTGACTGACATTAGACAATGCAAAGCCTAAACGGTTGGTCGTAGGGACTTGAAATGATTAGGGTAGGTCTGTGTTAGTGCATAGGGGTGTACTACTTTTAAAAAACAACTTATAACACTTCTGTTAACACTAAAATAAGCACTATCAACCTAACATAATGCTATACCTAGATGTAAGTTTAAAATATTTAAGTAATCCGTAGTAAACGGAGTTGGTGTCACTCGAATAATTGTCTACCTTAAACTTCTCTACCTTAGCCATTATTGTGTCACTGTTAGTTTACCCCAATAAATAAAATAAAATAATAAAATAAAATACTAAGACAAAACCTTCTAAAATTTAACCCATATAGGAGTACAGTAGGGGTTGAAGATTGTATGCTTCACGCAGACGAAACCGCGGGCGTTTCACCACTTTTTTTTTTATACAGCTTGTTGATGGAACAAGCAGATGGCCCACCTGGTGTTAAGTGGTTACCATCACCTATAACAAAGCATTGCCTCGTAGGTCACGCTCGTTAGGAACGTCACCGACGATGCACTACTCAGCGTCCATCAACCTGAGGCATACAGGTGTTAAGCCTCATGTGCATGTAATTACATAGTGTGTTATAATGTGATACTACTACAGGAGTACCACTAGTAGTTGAACAAGACAGCAAACGTTATTGACGACCGATGTGGCGCGGCGGGCGAATGTCCGCTTGCGACGCAAGAGGTTGCGGGTTCGATTCCCGCCTTGGGATAAATGTTTGTACGATCTGCAAATATTTATTCCGGGCGTTTTCTATGTATAATCAAAAACATCTATATATGTAATGTATTGTATTAAGTATATCAGTAATCTAGTACCCATAACACAAGCTCTGCTTAGCTTGGGGCTAGATGATGCTGTGTGGACTGTCCAGCATTATTATTATTATAACTACAGTCACCACCTTCTCATTTCCAGTTGCGTGAAGAAGACTTGCCAATGGAACTGCAAGAGCAGAATTGGTTCAGCGCAGCATCAGCTCTGAGGGTGTATGGACAGTACCTCAATCTAGATCGGGATCACAATGGCATGCTCAGTATTAACGAACTGGCGGGGTAAGGAAACTTAGTTAGCGTTTTTATTAGTAATAGAGCTTTTAGTGAAGGGCTTGTCCGGGGAAGATAGATAGATAACACTTTATTGTACACAAGGATACATTATACATCTAGGCGTAAACTTTCTGTCGCTAGCAGCTTGCTGTTTTTTTTTTATACAATTTGCTGATGGAACAAGCACCTGATGTAAAGTGGTTACCATAGCCTATAACAAAGCAATGCCTTGTAAGTCACGTTAGCTAGGTACGTGCCCTACAATACACTGCTCTGCATCCATCAACCTGAGGCATACAGGTGTTCCGGTGAAATTACAGGCACATGACGCAAACTAAGCATAAACCATGACATGATAAGCATGAGAACCAGATGACTGATAGAATGCTTGTTTTTTTTTTTAAGAATACATACTTTGAATACAATGTAACACCCAGACACAAATAAATAAATAAATAATTCTGGACAATCCACACAGCATCATCTAGCCCCAAGCTAAGCAGAGCTTGTGTTATGGGTACTAGATGACTGATATACTTAACACAATATATTACGTATATAGATATTTTTTATTTAACATAGAAAATACCCAGAACACCCGGAATAAATATTTGCAGATCGTACAAGCATTTATCCCCAGGCGGGAATCGAACCCGCAACCTCCTGCGTCGCAGGCGGACATTCGCCCGCCGCGCCACATCGGTCGTCATGTTTGACTGTTTCTATTCTATTAATTTTTTTTATTTACCAGCTACGGCTCAGGCACCTTAACCCGCGCGTTTCTCCAGCGCGTGTTCCAGCAATGTCTGACCTACGACGGGGAAATGGACTACAAGACTTACTTAGACCTGGTTCTCGCTCTGGAGAACAGGAAGCAGCCTGCAGCTTTGGCGTATCTCTTCAGGGTGCTGGACATCAATTCCACCGGTTATCTGGATGCTTTCACACTTAACTACTTCTTCAAGGTTAGCGAAATGCAATTAAGTTTAAAAAACTTCCAAGACCGATTTAAATTTTTACTTGGACATCATATATTTCTACTAAATCTGAACTATAAATCGATTTGGATGAAAATTATATGTTTTGTTTTATGATGACTAACTAATGGAACAAGCAGATAGCCTACTTGATGTTATCTGGTTACTATCACTAATCCTACTAATATTATAAACGTGAAAGTTTGTAGGTATAGATGGATGGATGGATGTTTGTTACTCTTTCAAGATCTAACCAGTAGACCGATTTTGATGAAATTCGGAATAAACATAGATTATAACTTGCATTAATATAGGCTAATTTTTATCCCGAAAAAATAACGGGAACGGGAAAAAAACTACCACGCGGACAAAGCTGCGAGCGGCCGTTAGTCTATCACAACAAAACATTGCCTGGCGGTCCACTTGATGTTAAGCGGTTACTATCACTAATATCATAACAAAACATTGCCTGTCAGGTCCTGTTAGGAAAGTGCCGTACGATGCACTACTCTGCGCACATCAACCTGAGGCATAAAGGTGTTATGCCTCATGTGCCTGTTATGTCACATGTCACTGTTATGTCAATAAAACGGTACCAATTGGTACAGATTTTTAACACACACATGGTACACAGAACAGAGAAACGACAGCAGTTAAATATATATATACATCTCTAAAATGCCCACTGACCCAGACGAAAGAGACTATCTCCCACAACACAGGTTTTTACCTAGGGTGGGAGCTTGTGATCTCAACTCAACCTTTTAATTTCTGAATTTTCTTGTACTTCACTTAGTAGGTAGGCAAATTGTACTACTTTACCTAATTTGTTATCCGACTATGCCTACCTTTACACTTGTATTTAATGTGTCTCATTTTATGTGCCTAAATAATAATATGCACAAAGAAGTAATATCCGAAATCTAGTCTCCGGCTGAAGTACCATCCATTTGCACTTTTGAAACGCTGTGTTTTTTGTCTCCAGGCAATTCAGGAGCAAATGGTCCTCCATGGCGCAGAACCAGTCAACTTCGAAGACGTAAAAGACGAAATCTTCGACATGATCCGTCCAAAGGATCCTGCCCGGATCACGCTCCAGGACTTGATACGGTCCGGTCACGGCCACACAGCCGTGTCTATCCTCCTAGAGTTGCACGGTTTCTGGGCGTACGAGAATAGGGAGGCGCTAGCGACGGCCGCTGATCACGCCTGACCCGAAAGTGACCCTATTTTAGGGTTCAAGTACTGTGAAGATACATTTCCGAAAAGTGTGAGGTTTTCTACATCGGATAGTTTTGAGTTGCGGCTAAAAAACAGTGAAATTGAGAAGAGAAATTGTTTAGTTAAAGATAAAAGTAGCGGTTTAGTCAGCTTAGGTGTTGATTATGTCTTTCCTAAGGATAAGGCGGACTAAGCTGAGAGGAACGACGAGCCCTTCACTAAGAGTTCTACTACTACTGAGAGTTCTATTCTAAGTTGGGACCACCACAGCTAAGAAATTTACACCATCATTTACGTCATTACAGGCACATGAGGCTTAACACGTTGATGCCTCAGGTTGATGGACACAGAGCAGTGTGTTTTAGGGCACGTCGAGCGTGACCTACGAGGTAATACTTTGTTGTTGCGATGGTAACCACTTCACATCAGGTGCATCTTGTCCATCAGCAAGATGTATAAAAAAAAATTGTTGACATTAATTGTGGATGTTAGATCCACAAAAGCCATATAAAAAAGAAGTATATTGAAGACTTATATTACACGGGTATTTATCGCGTCATTGATAGGTGTGTGCGTCGCGATGTTCCATCACGGTGCGTAGATACTGTTGTGTGTCGTAGTGTGAACACTGACAATATGGATACCAAAGATCAAGTGAGGGTAGTTGTTGATACTGCCACCGCTTCTCAGTGACGGTAGATCTCAAGTTCAATGCTCCAGTCTGCCCGCGACCACGGCTATTGCAACATAGTCGAAACGTCGGGAAAATAAATAAAAAAGGTAATACGCGATAAATACCCGTGTAATATAAGTCTTCAATATGTGTTCCGATCGCGAAAGTTTAAAAAATACTAAAAAAGAAGTAGCAACATTTATTAATTAAAGTTTATTGTATGTAGGTACTTACTGTATTGTATCGTGTGTTGAATAAAAAAATGTTTCACTAAGTTGGTACGCAAATACCTGCAGGCGAACAAAGTCGTTTTTGTACTAGTTCAAAATTAGTTTTTGATAATAAAATACTTATTAACAATATTAAATATTGTATATTTCCAATAAAATGTATAAACTCATAACAAGTGTAAAAATATAATTATTATGCATTAATATAGCACTCGAATTACACTTAAATCTATGGTACTTTAAATATATTTATTTATTAAGCATGTATGTACTTTCTATTCTACTCTGAAATACCTATTTTGATACCAAAATCTTTCTTATGCATAATGATATTCGACATATAAAATGCAAAAAATATACAAAACAATTGTTTTTTTTAGGAATGGTCAAATCCTTTAAATCTGCTATAAATTTTCATTCTCTCCATCGTTATTTTTATCTGTTATAATAAAAGGCTGCAGTCACAAATATATGTGAAAATAAAAAACTATTATGTCCAGCAGTGGACTCCTGCATGAATTGTAAACTGATGATGATGATGATGAGCTAATAAAAAAATTATGCTTAGGGTAGGCCTTTACCTTATACCGTAGGTACCCTTTTTATACAGATTCCTGAGCACTTCTATATTCATACACACTACCCCGTTCAACGAACCCGGAGGACTGTTTGTTTGTTTGTTGGTTTGTAACATCGCCAGGGGACCCGTAGCCGCCTCCACTGGGTGAATTCATTATATATTTGTCCTGGAACCAAGATTTAAATTAAAACTAGGAGAACTAGTATTTTCTGTTCACAATTCGGTCTCTAGGACTTTTGTTTACTTTTGTTTAAAAGACGATTAGCGACCATGTCTCAGTCCCATATAGTAATATAATATGAAAATAGTTTTCAAAATATATATAACTCAAAGGTGACTGACTGACTGACATAGTGATCTATCAACGCACAGCCCAAACACTGGACGGATCGGGCTGAAATTTGGCACGCAGGTAATGTTATGTAATATATGTACGTAGGTAGGCATCCGCTAAGAAAGGATTTTGATTAATTCTACCCCCAAGGGGATAAAATAGGGGAGGAAAGTTTGTATGAAACTTTGTCAATTTTAAACCGATGAGGCTGAGACTTTGCATGCATAAAGCTACTATGATTATATCCCGAAAAAATAACGGGAACGGGAAAAAACTGCCACGCAGGCGAAGCTGCGAGCGGCCGCTAGTCTTAAATAAATTATTGAATGTACTTACTCCTGGATAAGCTTCAATAGATGCCTTTCCTCCAAGGTTGATCAGTCTACCATCAGTTCTCTGCAGCAAGTTAAGGCCTCTCTCACCGGGCTCACCACCTAACATAAGAAATAGGTAGTGTTTATGAAGTAAACTTTAGTAAGTTAAACATTTGTATTAGGTATGTTTTTAGTTACCGTTCATGCCATAAGGTTGGAAGGCTCTGCGTTCAGTGAGCACTGATAGCTGAACCGTTCGTCTGAACACCAGTTCTCTGATCACACCGTCTCCGCCACACCATCGTCCTATAATAATAATAATAATGCTGGACTGTCCACACAGCATCATCTAGCCCCAAGCTAAGCAGAGCTTGTGTTATGGGTACTAGATGACTGATATACTTAATACAATACATTACATATAAAGATATTTTTTATTATACATAGAAAACACCCAGAACACCCGGAATAAATATTTGCAGATTGTACAAACATTTATCCCAAGGCGGGAATCGAACCCGCAACCGCTGCGTCGCAGGCGGACATTCGCCCGCCGCGCCACATCGGTCGTCAAATCCACCATCGTCCTGAAATTATAATTTTCATAAGAGTACCGCAAGGTGGTGTTCTTGGGTCATTATTATTTCTTACTGATACACTACTCTTTCTTGTGGATTAGGCTGACTAAGCTACTCCGGGCCGGATAGAATGGCGTTTAAAAGAGGAGGCCTATACCCAGCAGTGGGTGCACACGGGCTAAATAGATAAATAGATAGAAGCAACTCCATCTAAAAAAATCCTGCACAGTGACCCGTAAATAGGGGTATGAGTGAAAAAGTTGCCCCAGACGTATAAATCATCTACAATAGAGGCTGCTAATGATAATGGTACAGTAATGATTTTTTTTTATTTAACTACCGCAAAGCTATGGAGGTTCAGGACTTGACTTTGACTTGACTTGACTTGACTGGACTTTGACTTGACTTGACTTTGACTTAAACTTAGTACCAACCTTTACCACCGGACTCCGGGCGCAGTGAAAACTTGGAGACCAACATTGGGTACCTTCGCTCCACGATCTCCACGTCTGTGATGCGTGTGTTCGTCATGTGAGTGTGGACCCCACCTGAACCTGACCAGCCTGGACCCTGGACATTTAAGGTTACTATAAGGTTCTTAAGTACTCTTAGGTAATACAAGGTGTATTACCTAAAGGTAAAGAAAAAGATTGACCGGACTCTAGTATTATTGAAACAAATTTTTTCGACATTGACATTGGCAAAAATGCCAAAGCTCAAAGGTCTCTTCTTTACCTTTAGGTAATACACCTTTACCTAAAGGTGAAGAAAAATATTGACCGGACTCTAGTATTATTGAAACAAATTTTTTCGACATTGACATTGGCAAAAATGCCAAAGCTCAAAGGTCTCTTCTTTACCTTTAGGTAATACACCTTTACCTAAAGGTAAAGAAAAAGATTGACCGGACTCTAGTATTATTGAAACAAATTTTTTCGACATTGACATTGGCAAAAATGCCAAAGCTCAAAGGTTTGCTGGTTCGTTGGTCGCCTTTGTACATGACTTTTGTAATCACTGTTTTTTTTTCTAGTTTCAAGTTTTATCTGCGATCAGTTAATAATAATATAATAATAATAATGCTGGACAGAGCATTATTATTATTATTATTATTACAGAGCAGAGCTAAGCAGAGCTTGTGTTATGGGTACTAGATGACTGATATATTTAATACAATACACTACATACATAGATATTTTTTTATTATACATAGAAAATACCCAGAACACCCGGAATAAATATTTGCAGATCATACAAACATTTATTCCAAGGCGGGAATCGAACCCGCAACCTCCTGCGTCGCAGGCGGACATTCGCCCGCCGCGCCACATCGGTCGTCAAGTTAAGTAACTATGAGCAAATATTTTGTAGGTTTTTATGTTGGGTAGTCTGCACTCCTGCATTATCCTCTCCGTAGCCACTGTTCTTCATGACTGGTCATGCAATAGCATGACATCACCGTTTTGTAAATATTTCTGTGCACAATAAGGATTTAAGAAAAATGTTTGTCCTCGGTGGGGATCGAACCCACGACCGACAGCGCAGAAGGCAGGTACTCACTGCAACTACTCACTAAGCTGTGAGGCTAGTCATAGTTGTATAACGCTACGTACCGCTCCGCTTCCGCCCGCGACAGTCTCATAATACCCCCAGTCTTGTTCCCCGAGGGTTAGATTATTCATGCAGCCTTGAGACGCGGCACAAACCTAATAACATAATGAAAATAATAAAACCTTTCTTTTCATCATTTATTTACAAAAAAAAACACAACAATTGTATCTATACAAAGCATAAGAATATACTGTTGATTTAGGAACGTGATAACGAGTTTTTGAGAAACTAAACTTTAATTAATTCTAAAATAAAAATTAATTTTTTGCTGAACAATCCACACAGCATCATCTAGCCCCAAGCTAAGCAGAGCCTGTGTTATGGGTACTAGATGACTGATATACTATAGATACATATTTTTTTATTATGCATAGAAAACACCCAGAACACCCGGAATAAATATTTGTAGATCGTACTAACATTTATCCAAAGGCGGGAATCGAACCCGCAACCTTCTGCGTCACAGGCGGACATTCGCCCGCCGCGCCACATCGCGCCACATCCGCCTGCGACGCAGGAAGTTGCGGGTTTGATTCCCACCTTGGGATAAATGTTAGTACGATCTGCAAATATTTATTCCGGGTGTTCTGGGTATTTTCTATGTATAATAAAAAATATCTATGTATGTAATGTATTGTATTAAGTATATCAGTCATCTAGTACCCATAACACAAGCTCTGCTTAGCTTGGGGCTAGATGATGCTGTGTGGATTGTCCAGCATTATTATTATTATAAAAATAGGTTACGGTTACCTGGAATGCCTTCAAGACTACGTCAACGATGCGTTGTGACGTCAGCACGTTCCCTCCGACGACCGCAGCGCCCTCTGACGGATCTAATATAGATCCTGCAGGAATCGTCACACTGACTGGAGTTAGACAACCCTAGAGATAAGAAAAAGCAGGTTTTTAGGGTTTTGCCAATCTAACTTAATAGGTAAGCATAAAAGACATACCTGGTTTAATGGTACATCATGTCCCACCATACACCGCAGACAGTAGATCAATGCAGACAGGGCGATAGCACGAGGAGCATTCAGGTTACCCCAGACTTCCACACCCGTACCACTGTCAAGAACAAACCGTTGAAATACAATTTTATAAGGCGGAGATATAAATAACTAGAAGCCACTCGCAGCTTCGCCCGCGTGGCAGTTTTTTCCCGTTCCCGTTATTTTTTCGGGATAAAAAGTAGCCTATGTCCTATTCCAGATTACAGTCTATATTTATTCTAAATTTCATCCAAATCGGTCCACTGGTTAGAGCGTGAAAGAGGAACAAACATCCATCCAAACATTCGCATTTATAATATTAGTATGATAATGGTACGGAACCCTTCGTGCGCGAGTCAGACTCGCACTTGGCCGGTTTTTTTATACTAACGTGAAGTCGCAATGCGCTGTCCCTAAGTCCTTGTCCAAAGTGATAGTCAAAGCAATAGGTGTTCCGTTATCCATATACTCGGTAGCTTGAAGCACAGTAGATCCAGTCGCAGACAATGTCTTTTTAGCTATTTCCTGAAATAAATAGTTTTATTTACTTAAGACGCCTCTGATTACCCCCTTGGACATCTTCAAAGGATCTTGAGCAATTTGAGTCAGCGAGAAAAGTAATAAAGGAATAATAATAATGCTGGACAATCCACACAGCATGATCTAGCCCCAAGCTAAGCAGAGCTTGTGTTATGGGTACTAGATGACTGATATACTTTATACAATGGGTTCAATTCCTATCGAGAACAAACATTTGTGTGATAACCACAAATTATTGAACAAAGAAGTTTGTTCTCTGTCTGGTTGTTATATTGTTTTCAAAGTATGTGTTTACAAAAAAAAAGTATCTGTATTCCATCAGTCATCTGGTTCCCATAGTACAAGCTATGCTTAGTTTGGGGCTAGATGATGTTGTGTAAAAATGTCTACAAATATTAAAACTATTATTATTAATACATTACATACAAACATATTCTTTATTGTACATAGAAAATACCCAGAACACCCGAATTAAATATTTGCAGATCGTACAAACATTTATTCCAAGGCGAGAATCGCACCCGCACCCGCAACCTCCTGCGTCGCAGGCGGACGTTCGCCCGCCGCGCTATATTGGTAGTCAAAGTCAAAGTCGTTACCTTAAGCATATCTCTAACGGCCAATTCTGCATTCTTCTGTATGTGTCCCATGTAAGCTTGTACAACTTCTAGACTGTATTGATCTATTAATTCCCCCACTAATTGTATACCCTGAAAACAGAAGAAAGATACTTATCATCAGCCATAGTAATAATAATAAATAATGCTGGACAATCCACACAGCATCATCTAGCCCCAAGCTAAGCAGAGCTTATGTTATGAGTACTACATGACTGATATACTTAATACAATACCATATTACATACATAGATATTTTTTATTATACATAGAAAATACCCAGAACACCCGGAATAAATATTTGCAGATCGTACAAACATTTATTCCAAGGCGGGAATCGAACCCGCAACATAGTATCTAGTACCCATAACACAAGCTCTGCTTAGCTTGGGGCTAGATGATGCTATGTAAATTGTCCAGCATTATTTATTATTATTATTATCATAGTAGTAGTAGAGCTCTTAGTGAAGGGTTCAACCGGGGCAGTACTACCACCATGCCTATTTCTGCCGCCAAGCAGCGCATGTTCCGGTTTTACTACAGGTACATGAGGCTTAACACCTGTATGCCTCAGCTTCATAGACGCAGATCAAAGCATTGAAAATGAAATGAAAATGAAAAAGTTTATTGACAAAACGTACAACGGTTACAAAATAAAGGATAAGGATAAAGGGAAAACACGGAAAAAAAAAAAAATACATGTAGGTATTGGTAGGTAGGTAGGTATTGGTAGGCATTGTAGGTCACGTTCCTAACAAACGTGACCTACGATGCAGTTCTTTGTTAAAGGTGATGGTAACCACTTAACATCAGGTGGGCCGTCTGCTTGTTCCATCAGCAAGAAGTATCTGCACTGCTCTGCGTCCATCAACCTGAGGCATACAGGTGTTAAGCCTCGTGTGCCTAGTGTCACCTTAACAGTCCCTCCGTCTTCCACACTTTTGTAAACCTTACCCTTTGGTTAGCCGCTACTTGTGCCTTTAAATCAGATAAGTTGTCCGCCAAGTTTCTAGTTCCAGAGCATCCTGGTACATTCCCAGGTTTCATAAGTTCTGGAATAAAGGGGAAAATTTCACACATTATCATCTACTAGCGGTCCGTCTCAACTTCGCACGGGTTTTAGTAAGGATCCCTAATTTTTTTGAAAATATATTATAGCCTATATCACCCGGGGATAGTGTAGCTTCCCAACAGTGAAAGAATTTTTCAAATTGGTCCAGTAGTTTCGGAGCCTATTCAATGCAAACAAACAAACAAATGTTTCCTCTAGTAAGACTCGGCTGTCTGTCTGTCTGTCTGTCTGTCTGAGAGAGTTAACATTTTCACAGATGACGTATTTCTGTTGCCGCTATAATAACAAATACTAAAAAACAGAATAAAATAAATATTTAAGAATTGTATAATAGAATTTTTTTATTATAGAACTTGGTACGGGACCCTTCGTGCACGAGTCCGACTCGCACTTGGCCGGTTTTTAAGAGTAGACCTGCTGTTGGTTCTGCCGGTACGGTTTAAGGCACATCCACTTCTGGAGGAATTGCCTAGGTTTTTTTGTTGTTATTATTTTACATGATCCTCTTATTCTTAAGGTGTCTTATATCGGCTTTTTATCTATTACTGTAGTTGTAATAGTTTTGTTTAGAATAATTTTTTTTAGTGTTACATTTGGCGCCAATTCTAAAGTGGAATCAGAATCAGAAGCTTATGCACAGTCAGCTGCATTAGAATGTATACAATTCGTAACTTACAAAATGGTTTTACAGCGTTACAATTTGTATTTAAAGGGCATAAACTAAGTGAACTTATCAGCCAATTTCACGATTTTTGAGTTTATACTGTTTAAGAGTTTACTACAAGGTTTCGATACCGTTTTAAAAGTTACGATTTGTATACATTCTAGTGTAGCTGACTGTACCTTCAGTAAGTAGTTCCTCATTGAAGATCCCCCCGTCTACAAGAAGCATGGACTTGAAGGCTGCCCCCTCCTGCGCGAGGCTGGTGGAATGAGGAGGCATGGAACCGGGCGTGAGGCCGCCGATATCCGCGTGATGCCCTCGAGAAGCCACGAAGAATATAGGCTTGGGGTCCGACCTATAATATACAATATAGATAGATAGATAGATACAACAGAAAATACTTTATTGTACACAACTTAAGGATAATCAAAAATAAAAAACTTAAAATAATGCTACATGCAATGGGCGGTCTCATCGTAAACAGCAATCTCTACCAGACAACCTTTGGATGGAATGGACTCAAGAAGTTTACAAGGGGTGCGTTTGTTTAAATCCTGGAAGGTTTTTAATCTTGAACTGTAAGTTTCTGTACTGTACCTGTTTCTATCGGCAAGCAGCTTGCTGTGTTCCGGTTTGTCGGTACATTACAGGCACATGAGGCTTGTATGCCTCAGGTTGCTTTGTTATAGGTGATGGTAATCACTTAACATCAGGTGGATTATCTGCTTGTTTGTTTTGTGTTGCAAATCGCATTAAAATATAATTACAAAATAATTTTGATTTATCTGAAGGAGGTAGTCAGACGTACAAAAAAATAAACGTCCTTGGGTTTAAAATTTGTGGTGGCCTGGGTATTAAATTTTTTTAATATTTTTTTTTTAAACTCAAGGTTATTTTGATATCAAATGGAAGTAGTCAGAGGTACGTCCGAGGATTAAATTTGACAACAATTTTTCGTTTTGCGGCACAAAAAACCAAAGTGTTTTTCGTTTTGCGGCACCCAAAGCTTCCTTGAGGTTCTAGAGGTTAATACTAATAAACTTACTCATGAAAAACAGGTGTTATAACAGTTAAATCTGGCAAATGAGATCCGCCAGCTTTCGGATGGTTTGCCAGTAACACATCTCCTTTCTTTATCGAGTCACCGCGTACTTTCATCTGTGAAAAATAAAAAACGAGTGTGCTTTAGACCACACGACTGAAGTAAAACTTCTTTAATATACGAAACGTAACTGGCTATGAGAGAAAGAGAGAAAGAACAGTGCTTTCATACCCCCTCCATGGTAGATGTAGTGTTTGTGAATGTACTACCTATTGTACTAAATTATCTATGTAAATATATAACTATTAACACAGCCGTCACAGCTCAGTTCGTAGTAGCCCTGCCTTCTGCGCTGTAGGTGGTGGGTTCGATTCCCACCGAGAACAAACATTTGTGTGATGAACATAAATGTTTGTTCTTTGTCTGGGTGTTATATTGTATTCTAAGTATGTATTTACAAAAAAAAAGTATATAAGTATTCTATCAGTCATCTGGTTCCCATAGTACAAGCTATGCTTAGTTTGGGGTTAGATGATGTTGTGTAAAATGTCCACAAATATTTATTATTATTATTATTATTTATTATTATTATTACTTACACTATACACAAACATACATAGTACAGACACTTTACTGTCTCAAGCGCATACGTCATTGTCACGAGAGCCCATGGGCGAGAGTGGACGTGTTTGAATAAAGTGCGTGTCGAGCCTGTGTAATCCTATACATATAGGCATACACCACACTAGTGTTAAACGTTTAACGTAACCTTGTTGAAAGTCACATTAGAAGTATTACTTCAATAAATACTATTATGATACTCAATATTCTTCTCTTACGCTATCGTTAGAGAAGACAGAAAATAGTTTTTTTTTTATACAATTTTCTGATGGAACAACCGTATGACCCACCTGATGTTAAGTGGTTACCATCGCCTGTAACAAAACATTGCCTTGTAGGACACGTTAGCTAGGAACGTGCCCTACAATAAACTGCTCTGCGTCCATCAACCTGAGGCATACAGGTGTTAAGCCTCATGTGTCTGTAATTACACCGGCACCCACACCCTTCAAACCGGAACACGCTGCGCTGCTTGGCGGCAGAAATAAGCATGGTGGTAGTACTGCCCCGGACGAGCCCTTCACTAAGAGCTCTACTACTATAGGTACAACCGACCTGGTATTGTACAGTTTCCTGCATAGCTCCCAGGTGCACAGGGATATGAGGGGCGTTAGAGACAAGTCCGCCGTCTGGGCCGAACAGCGCGCACGAGAAGTCTAACCGCTCTTTGATGTTCACTGATATTGACGTTCTTTGCAAAACTCTGGAATTTAGAATAACTTATAAAAAAAACTACTAGCAAATGTGGGTTTATTATATACCAAACTAGAGGCCACTCGCAGCTTCACCCGCGTGGCAGTTTTTTCCCGTTCCCGTTATATTTTCGGGATAAAAAGTAGCCTATGTCCTATTCCAGATTACAATCTATATTTATTCCAAATTTCATCCAAATCGGTCCACTGGTTAGAGCGTGAAAGAGGAACAAACATCCATCCATCCAAACATTCGCATTTATAATATTAGTAGGATTATGGGGCCGCTAAACAGCTTGCTGTGTTCCGATTTGAAGGGTGTGAGTGTCGGTGTAATTACAGACACACGAGGCTTAACACCTGCATGCCTTAGGTTGATGGGTGTGAGTAGTGCATCGTAAGGCACGTTTATAATGATCGTGACCTGCGAGGCAATGCTCTGTTATAGGTAACAGTAACCACTTAACATCGGTTGGGGTCATCTGTTTGTTTCATTAAAAAGTCGCAAAATCGGGTAGTCTGTAATAACTTTTTGTTGACATCCACATCACTTTAATTTATTAGTTTAGTTTACGCATGTACTTATCTACCTTCCTTTAGCTAACGTAAAGCATTATTTTGTAATATTTTTATAGTTTATCTTTATATAAGTAGCTGAAAGGCGCACTAATCATTTACCAACTAGGTTTTTCTTTGTAAGTGAATTTTAATTCTTAAAAGAAAATAAATATTTCAAACAGTATAAAAAAAAATACCAACCTTCCCATCTGTTCGGCAATACTCATAAAGCGATGACCGAAAATGCTTAGTTGTATTGAGTCCAGTGCAGTGGTGACCACTTTGGGTCGACCCGAGCCGATTGTAATACTAATATCACCGTGTTTCGTTATAAGCGCGCGACAATCTGTAAATAATAAATAAAAATAAATAAATAACGTTGGACAATCCACACAGCATCATCTAGCCCCAAGCTAAGCAGAGCTTGTGTTATGGGTACTAGATGACTGATATACTTAATACAATACATTACATACATAGATATTTTTTATTATACATAGAAAATACCCAGAACACCCGGAATAAATATTTGCAGATCGTACATACATTTATCCCAAGGCGGGAATCGAACCCGCAACCTCCTGCGTCGCAGGACAAACTTCGTAACTTCGGACGCACGTTAAATAGTAGAGATATTCAGTTACAGCGTTTGTATGGAAATAGTAACGACTTGTTCCACCTTAAGCCATGACGGAAACCTTAGAGCGGCTTAAAAACTCCGTCATCATATTAAGTCACCAGCTTCATTTTTTTGGGTACTTATATTTAACTATCGGTCCCGGCGTAGCAGTTAAGCCATGACGACACTTACCAGGTTCAACCAGGATAGTAGACAGGTTGTCCATAATGATAGCCGGTCCTGGGATCACCTGATCTGGATGCAATTTCTCTAATAGATAGATGTTTGTGTCTTGGTATCCACCGTCGAAATATACTTTTGTGGTCTGAAAAATATAAGCAAAGTAAAAATGACTATAAAATACTAGCGACTTGCCCTGGTATTGCATGGACTTTCTTAAATTCTTTATTGTACACAGAAATATTTACATAACAGTGATTACAAACTTTAAGACTTTAGTAGTAGTAGAGCTCTTAGAGAATGGCTCGTTCAAGGAAGAACTACCATCGTACATATTACTGCCTGTGAGCAGCGCAGTGTTTGAAGGGTGTGGGTGCTGGTGATATTACAGGCACATGAGCTTTAAAATCTGTATGCTTCATGTGCCTGTAATTTCGATAAAACCCCTTTTTATCCAGAATTTGTATCAAATTTTGTCTATAGATCGATATCTATCGATTTATCTGACGAGCGATGTGGCGCGGCGGGCAAATGTCCGCATGCGACGCAGGAGGTTGCGGGTACGATTCCCGCCTTAGGATAAATGTTTGTACGATCTGCAAATATTGATTCCGGATGTTCTGGGTATTTTCTATGCATAATAAAAAATATCTATGCATGTAATGTATTGTATTAAGTATATCATTTATCTAGTACCCATAACACAAGCTCTGCTTAGCTTGGGGCTAGATGATGCTGTATGAATTATCCGGCATTATAATTATTATTTATTATTATTATAATCGATAGATCCAGGCTCCTGAGAGGTATACACCGTGCTTAGAAGTCGTGATGCTATTTCGTTTTCTTTTTTTTTTTAAACGTAACATAATTATCACCTTTTCGGCAACAGGTTTGATACCTTTCCCGCTAGATGGCGTTGTTTCCTCCGAGACGTTGCTGAGACCGATTCCCCTGACTCTCACGTCATCCACTATCACATCCCGTTCAGACAGCGTGAAGCCAAATTCACTTTTGTATCTACAAACAAAAAACATGGTTATTTTAGGATAAAATAGCAATAGCTTCACGCCTGCACCGGTGGTCTAGTGGAATCAGAAGATTCTAGGGGTTCGAATTCGGTCGTGCACCAATGATTTTTTCTATTAAAAAAATGTATGTGCACAATGCCAGTGCTGTCAAACTGTAACGGAATTCTAGCAGCGGCGATTGACTTGCAACCTGTCACATCAGCTGCACTAACATGTATACACTCCCAAGCTTTCACTGTCATAAATATGTATCCATGACCATGTCAAAATAATGTAGGCTTAACCCTAGTAAGAAAACCTACGCAGAGGCGTATTTTATTTCACGTGTTTCCTTTGATGGATGTCCTATAATAAATTAAAAAAAACGAGTGTGCTTTAGACCACACGTCTGAAGTAAAACTTCTTTAATATACGAAACGTAACTGACTATGAGAGAAAGAGAGAAAGAACAGTGCTTTCATACCCCCTCCATGATAGTGTTAAACGTTTAACGCAACCTTGTTGGAAGTCGCATAAGTATTACTTCAATAAATGCTTGGCGGGTCTTTTAATACCTGTTAATAAAAGCAGTGTAGAAGTCTCCATGCCTACAGGAAGTAGGAGAGTCCCCAATTCCCCCAGTGGGAGAGACCATGAGTGCGCAATCGGTGCCAGCGTAGCGGAGATGAAGATACGGCTCCACCTGGATCTGATCCTCTGGGATACCCTGGAAAATATTGCTTACACATTCACGTCAGGGAATGGGGAGTCACAAATCTTTCTTCCTGTTTATCTATAGGGAAGGCCTTTGTGAAGTGAACTTTTTCAAGTTTCTTGTAGGATTTTACTTTGATAAGGCGGTGTGTGTGTTTGTCAATATAATAAATTATCTATGTATAAAATTTTCGTGACTTACGGCCGAGTAAGGAGTAAGAGGCGTTTAAAAAATAGTTTATGACCTTCTCAGACTTACCGAATATATACAAAAAATTCATTAAAATCGGTCAAGCCGTTTTGGAGGAGTTTGGTTACAAACACTCACCCGAATAGGTACTCAAACGCAATTTTTTTTGACAGATTGCAATAAACGTTCAAAAGTATTCGGAATTCAACCCCTGAACGGGTATAGTGGGGGTTGAAGTGTGTATGCAAATAACTTTACGTGGACGAAGTCACGCGCGTTCGCTAGTTATTTATACAGGAGTTTGAGGTAAATAGGCGTAGAGTAGACTGTCCATGTATTTACCTGGGCCCTTAGCTTGTCCTTACAAACGGCAGCAAGAACATCCAATTGCGTGTCAATTTTGCTGAAGTTATCTGGATTGTACACCCATGCGCAAGCTGACTGAGCTTCTTGGACTATATGGGCAAGAGCCATGCCGTACGCTGATAGAATACCTAGGAAGGAACACATAATTTAGTTTCTATTTTTTTATTATACGAAAAGCGCCATCTATTTTTTTGAACCAAAACTAATGAAGGAGACGATAAAGTCACATTTAGTTCATAATGAAAAACATAGATGGCGCTTACTTAAAAAATTCTTATGTGGATTCCTATTTACCCGCATATTTATGTATTAAAACAGTAGATATTCCCAGTTGTCGAGCAACGCTACAAGCATGCTGTCCGCCCGCGCCTCCGAAACAAGCCAAGGCGTGCTGGGACGCATCATGCCCCCGAGCAGTCGTCAACGCTCTGTAAAAAACATAAATAAAAAAAAACTTAAAAGCCAACTACAAACCACTAAGTTAACATATTAATATTCTTTAGTCCATATTCTTAGTTAATATTATACAAATGGTACTTATCTCGAATATATAAAAATTATTTGCTTATTTTTAAGAGTACAATAAAGAACAATAAAATAAATGCTGAATTTGTACTGTATTATTATTGCTTTATATACCTGATAGGCCTGCACATAGCTTCGTTTGCAACATTTATGAACCCCATAGCTACTTCTTCCATTGTCATCTGAAAAATATACATTTATTAACATACTCGTTTCAAGCAGCAAGTAGTAGCAGAATTCTTAGTGAAGGGCTCGTCTTCGTATTTCTGCCGCTAAGCAGCGCAGCGTATTCCAGTTCGAAGGGTGAGGGTGGTGAGGGTGCAATGAAATTACAGGCTCTCTTAATTTTATATTTTGTTTATACCCTACAGATAGACGGATCAGTAAAAGTATGTGGTGTATTTTTTTATCAAAATCATACAGCTGTCCTTTTATTCTCTTCTTCTTTCGAGTCATTGGCAAAATTTATTAAAATTGACATCATACCTGTTTTCCACCATCTTCCTGCAAAAACTTATTGATTTCGTTCGTAATTTTTCTGAATGCCGCAGTAGAAGCTTCCTTGTCCAAAGGTTCATTTTCATTTGGCCCAAAAATTTTCGGAAAGTATTCCGGTAGCAGACGCCCTTAAAAAATATTAAAATGGTATTATTAATTACTAAAATAGTTGGAATTAAAAATTTAAGACGCAAAAAGAGACTCTCCGGCGGGGAATCGAACCCCGGTCTCCCGCGTGACAGGCGGGGATACTTACCACTATACTACCGAAGACTTGTGAATAAAGGTCGAAATTATCTATTTAATTACTGAAAGTTTGTAATTTTGTTATTCAGTAACGATATCACTAAAGGTATTTCTGTTATAACCAACATAATACTACTGAATAAATGCTTTTTGACTTTGACTAACAAAACTTAGCAACAGCTTAACGCAGACAAGGTCACGCGCGTTTCCACAGTAAAAAACATGCATCTAGCGACCTCACTCACCTAGTTGTAGGTTACCGTCTGTGACAGCTGCTTGGCCTCCCTTCCTGTAGCAAGCAGGACCGGGATGAGCGCCACAGGACTCGGGTCCAGCCGAGAACATGCCAGATCTGAAGGTAAGGATGGAACCACCTCCGGCAGCCACTGTATTTATATCTGGAAGTTTATGTTACAAAAAACTTACTAGCATTTCAAATTAAATAAAAAAACGAGTGTGCTCTATACCATACGACTGAAGTAAAACTTCTTTGATATACGAAACGTAACTGGCTATGAGAGAAAGAGAGAAAGAACAGTGCTTTCATACCCCCTCCATGGTAGTGTTAAACGTTTAACGCAACCTTGTTGGAAGTCGCATAAGAAGTATTACTTCAAAAAAACGATTAGCACTTTATACGCATACTCGCGTGTCGTTGCAGGCTATCAGTCCCTTACAGACGACGCGGGTCTGCTATCTCTATCTGTCCCATACAAAATGTCTGAGACAGTCGATGCGGGTTGTTAGAATTGTGATTCGATGCGTTTACGCCACAAATGTCAAATTTATTCGTACTAAAGTTACTTTAGAAAAGTTCAGTATTGAATGTATTAAATATTACCTAATTGTGGCGCTTGAATGGTGACCCCGGCAGTTGTAGCTTCGTGTACGTGCTCTAATGAACCAGCGTATCTTGACACATCGGTGGAAGTGCCGCCCATATCAAAACCTGAAAAAGATGGTGACAAATGAACTGACCTTAAAAAAAGGAATATGTACCTACTACTATAAAAAGGAATAAAAAGTACTACCACCATGCCTATTTCTGCCGCCAAACAGCAGCTGTGTACCGGTTTGAAGGGTGTGGGTTCCGGTGACATTACAGGCACACGCGGACAACCTGTATGCCTCAGGTTGATAGACGCAGAGCAGACGTGAGGCACGTTCATAACGAACGTGCCCTACAGTACGAGGCAATGCTACAGGTAATCACTTAACATCAGGAGGGCAATCCGCTTGTACTGATGTAGGTCGTACACAAGAGATTATAGATTTGATCAGATAGGTGATGGTAGGTAACCTTTTAACATCAGGAGGGTAATCCGCTTGTTCTGATGTAAGTCATAAAAAAGGAGATTATAGATTTGATCAGGTACCTATAACGGGAAGACCAGTTTCCTTCTCATAAGACGTCATGGCATAACCCACAACACCTCCTGCGGGACCTGACAGGATAGCTCGGGATCCGTTAAACCTGCAAACAATATTGACTATGACTAGCCCCACAGCTCAGTTAAAAGTGGTTCCGCTTTCTGTGGGTTCGATCCCCACCGAAGACAAAAAATTGAGTGATAAACATAGATCCTACTAATATTATAAACGCGAAAGTTTGTAAGTATGGATGAATGGATGGATGGATGTTTGTTACTCTTTCACGCTCTAACCAGTGGACCGATTTGGATGAAATAATATAAATTGTAACCTGGATTAACATATAGGCTACTTTTTATCCCGAAAAAATTACGGAAACGAGAAAAAACTGCCACGTGGGCGAAGCTGCGCGCGGCCGCTAGTATAATAATAATAATGCTGGACAATCCCAGAGCATCATCTAGCCCCAAGCTAAGCAGAACTTGTGTTATGGGTACTAGATTTTTTATTATACATAGAAAATACCCAGAACATCCGGAACAAATATTTGCAGATTGTACAAACATTTATCCCAAGGCGGGAATCGAACCCGCAACTTTCTGCGTCGCAGGCGGACATTAGAACAAAGGGCGGATTGTGAGTTTTTACGTTTTGCGGATACCGGATTTCGGTTTGCGAGCTCGTTTTGTATGGAGATACGATAAGCGCCCCTAGCGACATATGGGGGCACTAGCGTATCTCCATACAAAAAAATTCGAGCTCGCAAACCGAAATCCGGTATCCGAAAAACGAAAAAAACTCAGATAGATAGATAACACTTTATTGTACACAAGGATAGCTTATAAATCTAGATTTAACAGAGTACAAAGGGCGGCCTTATCGCTGAAAGCGATTTCTTCCAGGCAACCTTAGGATGGAGAGTAACGAGCGAAGCGATAAAGGACGATGGTGCACAAAGAGTAATAATAAAATAAGAGTAAAAGATAAAAAAATATTATACACTTAACTACATGGTCATAAACATAACCAATACTTATACTTAAATAAAAATACAATATACTGATACATAACTAAAAAACAGAAAAGGAACTTTGCTAAATAATATAGAGTAGTCCGAGAAAAATCAAGTAAGTAAAGTAAGTAAGTTAAGTATATCAGTCATCTAGTACCCATAACACAAGCTCTGCTTAGCGTGGGGCTAGATGATGCTGTGTGGATTGTCGCAGCGTTATTATTATTATTATTAAATATAAATATGGCTGTAGTAAAATTAACAAGCAGAATGTCATTACCATAAAACTGTTTCAGCTTATTTTAAAAAATGGGGAGTGACGATGCCCGTCTGCCGTCAGAATACGCCTGCAGGGGTACTGATACAGTACTACAGTACTGTACTTACTGATCCATAGGAGTAAGTCCGCCGTCTGACTGCATAAACAGCACATTCGTGTTCGCCAGAGCGTCGGAGAAGCCGGCAGCGAAACTCCTAACGTACTCCCGGATATGAGGCGTCAGGTACGCGTCAGCTGACGCGGTGAAACCCCGAGGAACCATACGGACCATGGAAGTCACCGCGTGGGACAGAGACACTTGTCCGAAACCTGTAATTTATACACCGAGAAAAATAGATTTCGAGCCTAAGGTTAAAAAAGTCTTACACCGTTGAATTGTAATTGGGGTTTAGATTTTTTTTTTTGCGGTAAATGGAAAGATTATATCTAAGTTTTATAACAAAACTATTTTTTTTCGCAATAATTCATAAGTTATTTTAAAATAAAAATAATTTTTGAATCCAGTACCGAAAACACGCTGACAGCTCCCGAACAAACCCGAGTGCGTGTGACGTCGTAATTTTAGTTTTCACTCATTGCAATAGCCGTAAACGCTGTACTGTTATTATATGGCTAAAACATAATGACGTCACAACTATATGGTGATCAATCATGTTTTAACTATGTTTTAAAATACATAAAAAATATCAATATATTTTTTTTCAAAACCCCAATTACGCTGGGCGAGTTTGTAACGCTTACGTTAGTTTGACGACCGATGTGGCGCGGTGGGCAAATGTCCGCCTGCGACACAGGAGGTTGCGGGTTCGATTTCCGCCTTGGGATAAAAGTTTGTACGATCTGCAAATATTTATTCCGGGCGTTTTTTATGTATATTAAGAAAATATATATCTATAATGTAATGTATTGTATTAAGTATATCAGTCATCTAGTACCCATAACACAAGCTCAGCTTAGCTTGGGGCTAGATGGGGGTGTGGGGGTGTATGTGCTGTGTGGATTATGGTCTGAATGCGAAGTTTTCAGTAGTACTTTATTACTTCTGATATATATATGCATAGATTAGTATCTTACCTAAGCTCTCTGCAATCTTTCCAATTCTAACTTCATGTTCATGGTAAGTGTAACTATGAGCCAGCACCACGGCTATACTATCTATCCCTTTCTCTCTTAGCTTCTGCAGATCTGTTTTCACTGCTCTCTCATTTAAATCCTTCATAATCAGCATCTGTTCGCCCGTAGAGCCTGAAAATTCGATTTTTTTTAAACAACTTGCATTAAGCACGTGACCCACTAGATGTTAAGTGGTAACACCTATAACAAAGAATTACGTCGTAGGTCACACACAGTAGGAACGTGCCCTTATAGGTATTTATATAGGTGCCAAGCCTTATGAGCATGTAATTTCGCCGGCACCCACACCCTTTATTCAAACGGGAACACGCTGCGCTGTTTACAGGCAGGAATAGGCATGGTGGTAGTACTTCCCTGGATGAGCCCTTCTTTAAGAGCTCTACTACTACTAAAATCCCTATCTAAGCCAAAACCACCACAGCTAATGATTTTTTAGATTGCCCATCTGATATTAAGTGGTAATCATTATCTATAACAAAGCATTGCCTCATAGGTCACACACGGTAAGAACGTGCCCTATAAATTCATCAACCTGAGGCATACAGGTGTAAAGCCTCATGTGCCTGTAATGTCACCGGCACCCACACCCTTCAACCCGGAACACAGCAAGCTGCTTGGCGGCAGAAATAGGCATTTCAAGCTTACCTGTGACTTTTTCCCAGCCTCTGGTAAGATGTGTCATTTGACAGCGGTCTGGTATAGCTGGGACCACTCTACAATCCACCTCAATTACTTCTGAGTACAGTACTCCGGGTCGTTTGATATCCTGCACCGAAAAAGTAGATTTTGTAAAGTGTTTTAATAACTATAAATTTATTTACTTACCTACAAAGAATATGACAACCAATACAAAAAATGCTAACAAGCATGCATGTGCATTATATGCATAAACTTCACTAATTACATAACAAATGTAACCACATTAAAATAAACCCCTGATACCTAAAAACACTCCCGACTAATTCACCTTTCAAACTAAAAAAAACTACATCAAAATCGGTTCATCCGTTCGGGAGCTACGTCACACAGACACGTCAAACTTATTACACCGTGTTGTGTATATAAAACTAGTGAAACGCGCGCAGCTTCGTCCGCGTGAAGTTATTTTCATGCAAACTTCTATCCCCGCTGTACCTCTACACACAAAAATATACCCTGAAAATGTCAAGCCGACCAGTGGTTAAGGCTGTACGTTGTCTATGTCACTCAGTTCAATCAGTCAAAGATTCTTATAATTGGTATAAATATATAAATAAGATGAACAAGTAATTGGTTAAATAAAATGGCCCACCTGATGTTGAGCGGTTACTTCTGACAACTTACCAGTTGAAATATATTAGGCCTAGCCTGGTTCCCAATCAACAGTAGTTCTTTAAAACCTTTATTGATGACAAGCGCCATCTTAGCGCCTTTTCTTTCTAGGAGTGCGTTGGTAGCAACTGTTGTCCCCATTCTGATGGACTGGATGAGTGAAGAGTTTACTTTTCCATCCTTGTCTAGCGCATTGCCAGTTTCCTGTAAATTGAAATGCAGTTTTTTCTGTTTTCAGTAGGTGGACTATAGCATAGGCGTAGTTGGTGGTAGGTATGTGGCGTTTTGGGTCCAGAACATGCTGCAGAAATACGCATAGTGGTAGTACTTCCCCAGACGAGCCCTTCCCAAAAAGTTATATATTATTAGTATTTTAGTAGTAGTCTACTAAAATACTAATACTATATACTTACCTAATATCTTGGGGTAACTAATGGGTTGGCATGAGTCCTTACTCTTCAGGTATCGGTTTCCCTTAAGTTTGATTTCCTCATCCCCCGTAGGTCCAGGTAGTCATGAGTTTCGTTAGTAGTCGCGAACAAGGGCGTGACTAGTAACTATAAATAATTTAATAATAATAAAATGCATCTTATATGCTACTAGTATTTAAGAAATATTTCTGTTTGTGGTTCAATTCTACTACAACAACAAAACTATTTGTAGGTATTATAAAGAGTGATGGAACCACCTGATGTTGAGCACATACCTTTGCCTATAATAAACCTTACAGAGAATGTGACCTAAGTGGCATTACACTGCATCCATCAGATGAAATGTTTACATCTCAAAGAGTTAACTTTATGTAATGCACCAGTAATGTGAGTATCATTCACTGCTTGGCAGAAGAAATATGTATTGTAGTAGTATTTCTCCGGACACACTCACTCACAAAGTCCTCTACAACTACCACCATTTTCCTAGTATTTAAAGAGTATTTATATTTGTGGTTTAATCTTACTGCAATGTTAAATAATGTAGGAGGAATTAGCATAACACAAGTAGGAGAGCCAGAAATAATTTAACTCCAAAATGTACAAACCTCTTGTAAAATCCTCCTGATAGCCTCTCTCGGAGCATCATCATAGTTCTGAGGGTCCACAGACAGAAGTTTCATAACCCGAACATTGCCGTTAGGACAACGAGCATAAACATCAGTGAAGGTACCACCACGATCAATAGCAAACTGGAACCCTTTCCGAGACATTGTGATGTAGAAATAAAATCAGGCAGCTACTGAAATAAAAAATTGACCTCATTAAAAATATTTAAAGACACAGCAGATCCACTCTTGTAAACGATAAACTAAATTTTGTATTGTCGTTTTGAGTAACACTACGGGGCCTCGGTAACCTATTCCACTCACTCCCTGTGCAGTGTAAATACGACAATACGAAACTTCGTTTATGATTTTTAGAGTAGACCTGTAGAAGTCTTTGATTGGTATTGCTAAACAGTACCTTTACTCAAAACAATCAATAGGAATATTTTTTACTGAGTAATTTTTTTTATACTTAGGTCTAACAAGTAGGTTAAAACATAAAACACACTGTTTCATTCAATGAATGTTTTAATGAGCTATGTACACTTCATCATTGTAAATAATGACTGCCTGTCTCTCAATGTTATCAGATGGAATCATTATTTTTAGTTTGACTGATAGTGATAACACAAATGAAAGAAGCAAAATCATTCTTAACTTAACTTATTAAGGTTGATAATTGTGTGATAAGACATGAGACCTTGCTATTGTTATTACTTGCCTACTCTGAAGAATCATTCAAATCTTAATTTATTTTCTGTTATTTGTAAATTAAGCAAAGAAATAGTAATAATAAAAATATATTACTTACTGAGTCCTAGTGACGATACCGATTATTGGCTGCACAACTAAAAACTCCAGATAGCTAGGTACCTACTTAGTCACTGAAAATAATTTAAGAAGTAAATGTTTTCGCGCCGTTTATTACTCTCCTCTCTACCTGTACCGCGAGAGGTGAGGAGGTGCTAAAGATAATTATTAATTTTGCTTGGAAATAATGAACTGTGGAATGAGCTAACAACAGCTGATTGAGAAATACTATTAGAAATAATATATAATTTTGAACTTTATCGCAAATGTTTAGAGTCCATTTCTATTGTGGTACCTTACAAGAAAAAAAAATACCTCTGAATTCTTGTCGACATTGACATTGAAAAAATTGTGAAAACGAAATCCACAGAACTATTTTTATTTAGAGAAGAAATATGTTTTTTCCTCAGTACTGCCAGGTTGGCCCCTGTAAAGCTGGTTTTCAGCTTTTCTGTTACCTACTTTGGTCGTTGTGTACACGTCGGCCACACTCTGGTAAACCATGAAGCCGTGGTTGAAACCTTTTTTAGGTACACGTCCTAGCATGGGGTTTTCTCTACCTACTGGTAAGAGGGACTGTAAACATATTTTTAAATGGAAGCGATTTTTAGCACCCGTGTACAGGCGGCCGGTGCACTATTTTCTTTCTCTTAACAACCATTACTTTTGGCTATGAGTTATTATCTTTTTTAGTAGATACCATTTGTGATAGATGCAAGGTTATTTTTATATATTGGCCTTTGCTGTGGGGTTCGGCGCGGCGCGGCGCGGGCGGCTCTTCGGCTGGCAAGTTCGGCTTTGGCCTTTTTTTGGAATCGGTGTTGGCAGCACTGATTTTTTTTTTTGTTTTGATTTGTTTCGTCCCGTCAGTCAACGAATGCTGTGCTGTATTCTGTAAATTTATATTAGTCTATTGATTTTATAGAAAAATACCCAAGAATAATGAGGCGAAAAAATCGTGGCGTCAATAAGTTTGCCCAGCGAAAGCGAGATCGCAAAGAACAAGTAATTAACCTTATTTCTCAGACTTTGTTTATGTGCTAGAACATGTGTTTACCTACTTTTTTTTGGATAATTACAGGAGAAAAATCCTCAGCCAAAACCTGAAGGAGATCAGCGAAGACACTATGAAGATATCGTTAAAGAGAACGCCACATTTGAAGAGTATTACAAGGTATAATCATTTATAAGGCTTTTCTAACCTAAAACAGAACAGCATGAAATAACTTGAGACAAACACAGCACGAAACTAGTGTCACTAATTAAGTCTTGTCTCATTTATGCTCATGTTTCTCTACTTTGCAACCTTAATTCTGGCTCTAAATTGATTGTTACACACCTATATGTAAAGATGTGACACACACGTCAGCAATTTTAATATTACTATTCAGTATTCAGTATCATATCTAAGAACAGCTGAATTAATCACTTAGAAACAAATTAAATTATATTTTGATAATTGGCGCGTAATGGGAGTAAAAGTGAAGCAGTTGCACCCTCTGCCATTACAGATTTATGCTAGGCCCCCTCTAGTTACAACTTGAGTTGAGCGATGTGGGATCACACTATTCCTAAGATGACTAGATATTTGAAATCCGGTCACCACCGAATCATTACACATTGCATCATTGTACATAATTATACATCTTCACTATTTGGGAATATTTACACCTTACTTTTTTCTAATCTCATCTCTTACCCTCTGCAGCCTCCACCAACTTTTTCCAGATCTTCTATCCAACAATTCATTATAAAATAATTTTCTTTAGATACAAAAAGTCTGCCCTGAAGATGAATGGGACACTTTCATGAACTCACTTAGGGAGAACCTTCCCACTGCCTTCCGTATCACCGGTTCCAAGAGTGAGGCGGATGAACTGATGAGGATAGTACAGAGCCAGTACTTCTCTGAAATCCTAAATGTCAAGTTGCAGATTGAGGGTACCGATGAGGAGGAGGAAATCAAGCCTTTCAAGTTACCTTGGTATGACACTTTTGTTTCTACTTAAATCTAGTCAAAGTCAGAAAGTCCTGACATTTTTAGGGTTCAATCCCCATTAAGATTATTGTCTATGTCTAAGATCAAATATTTGTGTGATGAACATGTTGGTTTTCTGTCTGGGTTTTATACTTTTTATTTATTTTATGCACTAACTAAATATATTTTTTTATACTATTTGCTGATGGCCCACCTGATGTTAATGGCATACAGGTGTTAAGCCTCATGTGCCTGTAATTTCACTGGCACCCACACCCTTCAAACCAGAACACAGCTAGCTGACTGGCAGCAGAAATAGGCATGGTGGTAGTACTTCCCCGGACAAACCCTTCACAAAGAGCTCTACTCTACTACTACTAAATTAAGTAAACCTTAGGTAACTCAATAAATATTTAATTTCATAAGTTTTCTGTAAATTATTAATTTATGTTATGGTGTACAATGAAAAGTATTCTATCAGTGGTCTGGTTTGTACAAGCTTTGTTTAGTTTAGTGCTAGATGGTTTTCTGTGTGATGTATATATTTATAAATATATACATCACACAGAAAACCATAATACACACACAGATGAATACATAAATATGTATTCATCTGTGTGTTCTGTATAACGAAAGTAAAATTTTGATTGAATATGAGTCTTACTGTAAATTGCTCCCTACCTAGTTCTAAGATCTTTTGTACACAGTTTTACAATAAATGACTCTTACTCTTACTCTACCATAATATAATCATAATAATATATTCTTAAAGGTTATCCAATGTTATAGGTACCCTGGAGGTCTAGTGTGGCAGCTACGTCTCTCGCGTACAGACATCAGAAGAAGTGAGCCTCTATACCGTCTTCATAACTTTCTGGTGGCAGAAACGGCGGCCGGTGGCGTATCGAGACAAGAGACTGTGTCTATGATACCCCCGGTTGTGTTAGATGTACAACCACATCATAAGGTAATAATAATAATAATAATAATAAAAGCCTTTATTTCTTTGCTTTGGGTACAGGTAAAGGTACATTATTATACTAGTAGGTATATACACTAATCCCTTAGCATAGTTTGCCTTTCGGCATAGGCCTCCTCTAATCTCTTCCATTTTTTTTTTTTTTTTTACTATATATTCCCATTAAATGCTCTTCTCCGGGGTTGCATGCTCCAATTTGGCCATTGAAATCTCCCATTACTATAATATTTTTGTATGCTAGTTGTGTTGCTGTGTTTAAATCATTATATCATTATAGAAGCTATCTATCCTTTCATTATGTTCTCTTTTGGTTGGCTCAGTCGGGGCATATGCCATTATTGACCAGGATTCCTCTTTTTCCCTATTAGTGGGCAATTTGATGTTGCGAATACATATTCTTTTCTATATTCCCACTGTTTCTTCTGTTATGCCTCAGACTACTACTCTTCATATTTGTTAATGGTTTCTCCCATTCTTCTGACTTCACTTACACCCAGAATGTGCCATTTTATTTTGCTGAGTGCTAATTTTAGTTCACATAGCTTCTCGGATGATTTTAAGGAGCAGACATTAAGTGTTGCTATTGATCAAGTTTTATATTTTTTATTTTATTATGTTTCGTAGATTTGTGTTTCGTAGATTAGAGGGTGTTGGTCATTTTCCCCCACGAGGACCAGTCGGGTTGGGGGAGGTTTTTTGTTGTGCTTGTTGATTGTTTTGTTGGTTTTATTTTCCGGTGTCCAATGTTTTCTATTGGTTGCTATAGTTGGTGTATATTACTATCTGTCTTCGATGATAAGGAGTGTGCTCGAGCCCTCATGTAATCAAAAGCATTTGCCCTGTGGTACTTCACGCTTGGGTTTCCTTCTTTTACTTGTGGTGCCTGGTTTGTTGCTGAAGACTTGGGGGACGAAGATTCACTTCTTTTGCGTTTTTCGTTTTCTCTCTTTTTCCCTTTCACAATGACCTTATCATTACGTATAAAAGCAAAGTTCCCGTTCTCTCTCTCGCGTGTTACTTCTTCTTGTAGTTGTTTCCTTTTTTCTATGCTTTGTCTTGTCAGATCTTCTGTTATGTAGGTGGTCGGTTGCATGCTCTTTTTCTTCCTTAGGATTTCTAGTTTTTTGTTGAAAGATGTTGTGGATAATAAAATTGGTCTGACTTTTTTATCTTGTTTTTGGCCGAGTCTGTTTGCTTTGTTTATTTCGCTGTACTGTATTTTCACTCCAATATTTTCCAGCGTCCTTTGTATCAGTTCCATAAGTTCGCCTGAGTTATTTTCAGTTTCAACTAATCCGTGTATAATGAGATTGTTTCTACGAGCGTTATTCTCCAAGAAATCTATTTTCCTGTTTAGGTTTACTACTTCACTGCGCAACATTGTATTTTCTTCAAGAATTGGTTTGATTTTGGCATCTATGCTTTGTAAAACATTTGAAGTAATCGTTTCTTGCAAAGTTTTCGTTTGTTTTCGAAATTCTTCACGCATGAAGTCAAGGAGTAGAGACATGTCAGGTGGAGACATTGCCATAGTTCTTCTTCTTCTTTAATCGCTTCCTTTCGATAATTGCAAGCAAGTTGATTGATTGATTTATTGACTCACTTATGTTGACAAGAGAAATTAGTTGAAACTATTTCCGAACGCACTGTTTATTTTTCGAATGTTGGTATAGTAAACTCTCACGAAATGTTGTTGGTAATTTCTAACCTCCAAGTTTGGATAATGTTTCTCGATGGATTATCTTCCCAATTTTGATTACACTTCAAGTTTTATTCTTCTAAGATGTGTTTTGTCCACCACTGAACGTATTTAACCGTGGTAAGCGGCAATCACAGAGTTTTAGACACTGTTTTGAAATAATATTTGTGGGAGCAAAAGCACGTATTGTTTACTGTTCGGCACCGGAAACGGAAAACATCATAAGGTAACTACTTCTAAATTAAGTGCACAAAAATAAAGAGTAAAATGTTAGTTTCGTGTGCATCGACGACCGATGTGGCGCGGCGGGCTAACGTCCGCAGGAGGTTGCGGGTTCGATTCCCGCCTTGGGATAAATGTTTGTACAATCTGCAAATATTTATTCCGGGTGTTCTGGGTAGTTTCTATGTATAATAAAAAGTATGTATGTGTGTAATGTATTGTATTAAGTATATCAGTCATCTAGTACCCATAACACAAGCTCTGCTTAGCTTGGGGCTAGATGATGCTGTGTGAATTGTTCAGCATTATTATTATTATTACATGGATCATGTTTAAATTTAGCTAGCTCGATTCTCCTAAAGCCCAACAGGAGCGCTTATCGTGTATTCATACAAAAACTACTCATACACCATGTATGTACACAACACTAACCAAGTAGGTATAGAAATTCCCGAAACTTAACCCCTAAACGAGTACAGCGAGACTGAAGTTTGAATAAAAATAAGTTCACGCGGACGAAGTCGCACGCATTTAGCTAGTGCATAAATAATCCTGAAATTTAACCCCTAAATGAGTACAGCGGGGCTGAAGTTTGAATAAAAATAAGTTTACGCGGACGAAGTAGCGCGCATTTAGCTAGTGCATAAATAGTTTTACTACAGTGCTTATATTTATTCCAGGTATTAGACATGTGCGCGGCTCCTGGGTCTAAAACTGCCCAGCTGATCGAGTTCCTCCATGCAGATGAAGATAAGATGCCTACAGGTATTTTATTTTATATTTTACTAGCAGAAGTTGAACTCTTTGTGAAGGGTTTGTGTATGCTATTTCTCCCATGCACATTCTGGCCTGTGAAGGGTGATACTGTGTTTCAGCTTGAAGGGTGTAGCCGGTGAACTCAGGTTTAGCACTTGTATGCCTCAGGTTAATAGCCACAGGGCAATGGCAGGGGCAGGGGCTAGTTATAAGTTACTAACCTAGGTAAATAAGTTATCTTTTACTAACACCCCTTTTAACCCACTGGGCCACAGACCGTATCCCGAATGGTTAGGTTGGTAATTATTTTTCCCTACAATACCGTACCCTTATCACAAGCTCTGCTTAGCTTGGAGCTAGATGATGCTGTGTAGATTGTCCAGCATTATTATTATCCTACTAATATTATAAATGCGAATGTTTGGATGTTTGTTCCTCTTCCACGCTCTAACCAGTGGACCGATTTGGATGAAATTTGGGATAAATATAGATTGTAATCTGGAAAAGGACATAGGCTACTTTTTGGGGCTAAATGATACTGTGTGGTTGTCCAGCATTATTATTATAATTCATTATTTACATTATTATTACTTTGTAACAGGATCATACAAAAAAACGGTAGGAACCAAGCCGTAAGTTTCTTGCCGGTTCTTCTAGGCTTGGTCGCGAGGAACTGGCGCTTAGATTCACCTAGATTTAAGACGTTTCAAGATGATCCCTGCGGATATTACTGAATAAATGATTTTTGACTTTGACTTGACTTTGACTTTGTTTCTGATGATTGTTGTCAGGATTTGTGATGGCGAACGACGTAGACAACAATAGATGCTACATGCTGGTGCATCAGGCCAAGAGGCTGAACTCTCCCTGCATTCTGATCACCAATCATGATTCCGCCACCATGCCAGCTTTGGTGGTTTCTGATCCAGAGGTATGGATCTTTTTATTTAAAATCAAAGCTGTGTGCTTGACAGCCGTCGCAGCTCAGTTCGTAGTAACCCTGCCTTCTGCGCTGTAGGTGGTGGGTTCGATTCCCACCGAGAACAAACATTTGTGTGAATGAATATAGATGTTTGTTTTGTGTCTGGGTGTTATATTGTATTCTAAGTATGCATTTACAAAAAAAAATTATATAAGTATTCTATCAGTCATCTGGTTCCCATAGTACAAGCTATGCTTAGTTTGGGGCTAGATGATGTTGTGAAAAATGTTCACAAATATTTATATATTATTTATTAAATTTAATATTTGGACGTACCTCTGACTACATCCATAGATTTTTTTAAATTTTCCATTTACTGATTTGCATTAAAGAAAATTTCAATTTGTTCAAAATGTCATGAATGTAAAATAATAATACAATAACCATTATACTTACCACCCTAAGTAGGGGTGGGTTCGATCCTCAGGAAACCAGTTAGTAATCTAACAGCGGCGATCGGCTTACAACCCATCACGTATGGAATACCAACTACAAAATAATGTACTAAAAGTGATATTTGGACTACACCCATTAGACGTCCTCAAAGAATCTCGAGGAGGTAATTCGGTACTAAGATATCTAAGGGGATATCTACCGTACCTGGTGATTAAACTCGTGACGCAATTTCCGTCCGTCCCGGCTTCGCTCGGGTTTTAGTAAGGATCCCTAATTTTTTTGAAAATATAATACAGCCTATGTCACCTGGGGATAGTATAGCATCCCAACGGTGAAAGAATTTTTCAAATCGGTCCAGTAGTTTCGTAGCCTATTCAATACAAACATCAAATCTTTCTTCTTTATAATATTAGTATATATATGAATTACCTTTTAGGATTCAACAAAGAGTAAGCCATTGAAATTTGATCGTATTCTTTGTGACGTACCTTGTTCTGGTGACGCGACGCTTCGAAAAAACCCCGATATTTGGCTCAAGTGGTCTACTGGCAATGGAAATAACTTACACGGGTATGTATTTGCGCTGTTTCCATCACAAATATTTTTTTCTTTCATTACCGCTTAGCATCAATCTTTTTTTTTTAATTCAACTTGTTGATGGAACAAGCAGATGGCCCACCTGATGTTAAGTGGTAACCATCACCTATAACAAAGCATTGCCTCGTAGGTCACGCTCGTTAGGAACGTCGCCGACGATGCACTACTCAGCGTCCATCAACCTGAGGCATACAGGAGTTAAGCCTCATGTGCCTGAAATTACACCGGCACCCACACCCTTCAAACCGGAACACGCTGCGCTGCTTGGCGGCAGAAATAGGCATGGTGGTAGTACTTCCCCGGACGAGCCCTTCACTTAGAGCTCTACTACAACTAGCCATGTGTTTCTTTCATTACTTTTTCGCTGGCGTCAAACATGCGCCTTTTTTTATACAAAGTTAAACCCACTCTGGCGCTATCCTCTTTGGTGGTTGAATTCTGGGCTAGCTAATATTCAACCAACATCATCGATTGATAGATAACTGTGAACACCTAGACAAACCTATATGTTAAGAATCAAATAAAAAAAATTAATTTCCGATTTTTATCAATAGTTCTTTAATTCACAGTATCCAATATCGCATTCTGAGACGTGGCTGTGAACTGTTGGAAGTGGGCGGACGGCTGGTTTACTCGACGTGTTCCTTCAACCCGGTGGAGAACGAGGCTGTGGTGCACAGAGTGCTGGCCGAGGCGGCCGGCAGCGTCGTGCTGGCGGACGCGAGCCATCTGCTGCCCGGACTCAAGTATCATAAAGGTTACATACCATTAGACATTTTTAAAAGAACCGCGAGTAGGTACTACATGGTACTAAAATCTAAAGGGATATCTACCGTGAGTAGGGATTAAAGTCGTTAAGTTATAATATAATAATAATGCTGGACAATCCACACAGCATCATCTAGCCCCAAGCTAAGCATAGCTTCTGTTATACAATACATTACATGCATAATTATTTTTTATTATGCATAGAAAATACCCAGAACACCCATCATAAATATTTGCAGATCGCACAAACATTTTTCCCAAGGCGGGAATCGAACCCGCAACCTCCTGCGTCGCAGGCGGACATTCTCCCGCCGCGCCACATCGGTCGTCAATCGGTCGGTTATTTTTTTTTAACAACCGTCACATCTTAGTTGGTAGTAACCCTGCCTTCAGCGTTGTAGGTGGTGTATTCGATTCCCATTGAAGGCAAACATTTGTGTAATGAACACAGATGTTTGTTCTGAGTTTGGATGTTATATGTATTCTTAGTAGGTATCTATTTTTACAAAAAAAAGTATGTAAGTATACTATTAGCTATCTGGTTCACATAGTACAAGCTTTGCCTTGGGATAAATGTTTGTACGATCTGCAAATATTTATTCCAGGTGTTCTGGGTGTTTTCTATATATAATAAAAAATATTTATGTATGTAATGTATTGTATTAAGTATATCAGTTATCTAGTACCCATAACACAAGCTCTGCTTAGCTTGGGGCTAGATGATGCTGTGTGGATTGTTCAGCATTATTTATTTTTTATTTGCTTAGTTTGGGGCTAGAGGGCGTTATGTGAATGCTTGTCAATATTTTTTTAAAAATTAATTTAATTTAATAATTTAAAAAATATATTTATGCATGTAATGTATTGTCTAAATCAGTCATCCAGTACCCATAACACAAGCTCTGCTTAGTTTGGGGCTAGATGATGCTGTGTGGATTGTCCAGCAATATTATTATTTCTTTCTTTACTTTATCTTTCACCAGGTATGACCTATTGGAAGCCAGCATCCAAAGACATGGTGTTCTATGAGAAGTTTGAAGATGTACCGGAGAGATGGCAAACGGTGGTACGACCACAAATGTTCCCACCAAACCCTGAGGACTTAGACAAGTACAACTTAGATAAATGGTAAGTTCAAAAGTCTTTCTGATTAGTCTCACAGCTCTGTTGGTGTCTCTGCCTTAGATAAATAAATAAATAAAATAAATAATGCTGGACAATCCACACAGCATCATCTAGCCCCAAGCTAAGCAGAACTTGTGTTATGGGTACTAGATGACTGATATACTTAATACAATACATTACATATATAGATATTTTTTATTATACATAGAAAATACCCAGAACACCCGGAATAAATATTTGCAGATCGTACAAACATTTATCCCAAGGCGGGAATCGAACCCGCAACCTCCTGCGTCGCAGGCGGACATTCGCCCGCCGCGCCACATCGGTCGCCAAATTTAGATAAATCATCATCAGGTCATTAGATAAATGGTAAGTTCAAGAGTCCTTTTGATTAGTCTCACAGCTCTGTTGGTATCTCTGCCTTCTGCGCTGTTCTGGGTTCGATTCTCACCAAGGATAAAATTTGTTTTTCATATTTTTTAGTAGTAGTAGTAATGAAAGACGTGGATACAGGCACATAAGGCTTAACACCTGTAGATCTCAGGTTGATGGAAGTATGGTGGTGCATAGTTGGGCATGTTGCTAACAAACGTGACTTGTAAAGCAATGCTTTGTCATAGATGGTTACCATTTAACATCAGGTGGGCCACCTGCTTGTTCCATCAGCAAGTTGTATTTAACTTAACCTAATTTAAAGAAGCTTTTTTTTATTAAATGTTTTAATTTAAAACAGGCGTGATTTTATGTACAGTCAGCTGCACTAGAATGTATACAATTTGTAACTTACAAAATGGTTTCACAACTGTGCTAAAAATGTTTAAGAGACAATTATTAAAAAAATAAGTCAGGTCATCAACTAGTTGGACAACCGATGTGGCGCGGCGGGCGAATGTCCGCCTGCGACGCAGGGGTTGCGGGTTCGATTCCCGCCTTGGGATAAATGTTTGTACGATCTGCAAATATTTATTCCGGGTGTTCTGGGTATGTTCTATGCATAATAAAAAATATCTATCTATGTAATATAGTGTTGTATTAAGTATATCAGTCACCTAGTACCCATAACTCAAGCTCTGCTTAGCTTGGGGCTAGATGATGTTGTGTGGATTGTCCAGCATTATTTATTTATTTTCATGACTTTTTAGTTTTTGAGTTGTAAGAGTTCATTATTTTGCTGTAATACCGTTGTGAAAGTTACAAATTGTATACATTCTAGTGCAGCTGACTATACCTATGTATATAACTGAAAGAAATCGACCCAAAGTTGGTGTCAAAATTTTTTTAAACTTCATCATTACAGTATCAGAGTGCTACCTCACCACCAAGACACCGGAGGCTTTTTCGTGGCGGCTTTTGAGAAGGTAGCTCCCCTCCCCTGGGAGAAGGTGAAGGGAAAGGAAAAAGAGGGGGAGGTAGAACAAGAGGGGCAAAAGAGTGAAGAAGCAAGCGAAGAGAAATCTAAATCTGAGCCTTTGAGAAAAAGAAGACGCATGGGAGGCTATAAAGAGGATCCATTTGTGTTTTTCAAAGGTATATTTTATAAATAACTTCACAACTTTAATTCCAATTGAACTAATGTAGGATGATGATCTTAGTGCAGGGCTCGTCCGTGGAAGTACTACCACCATGCCTATTTCTGCCGCCAAGCAGCTTGCTGTGGTCCGGTTTAAAGGGTGTGGGTGCCGGTGAAATTACAGGCACATGAGGCTTAACACCTGTATGCCTCAGGTTGATGGACGCAGAGTAGTGCATCGTCGGTGGCGTTCCTAACGAGCGTGACTGGCGAGGCAATGCTTTGTTATAGGTGTTGGTAACCACTTAACGTAAAAACTTAAAAAATCTGCAAATATTTATTCCGGATGTTCTGGGTATTTTCTATGCATGATAAAAAATATCTATGTATGTGCCGTATGTATCTATGTATGTAAATATTAAGTACTTATAGCAGTCATCTAGTACCCATAACACAAGCTCTGCTTAGCTTGGGGCTAGATGATGCTGGGTGGATTGTCCAGCATTATTATTATTAAAATATACGATGATGATGATGTTATTTTATTGATTTCAGGTGATGAAGAAGATGTATTTCCATCAATAAAGGAATTCTACGACCTCCAAGGTTTTAAATCCGACTGCCTTCTAACCCGCTGTCATGTTGGCAAGAAGAAGAACATATACCTCGTGTCTCCTATCGTCAAGGATGTGGTGCAGAGCAATGAGAATAAAATGAAGATTATAAACACTGGAGTGAAGACTTTCGTTAGATGTGATAATAAAAATATGACGTGTGCTTTTAGGTGAGATTTTAATGATCACAATTAAATGATATTGTGTTCACATATAGTAGTAGTAGAGCTCTTTATTGTAGTCATTTATTTTTTTGACGACCGATGTGGCGCGGCGGGCGAATGTTTGCCTGCGACGCAGAGGTTGCGGGTTCGATTCCCGCCTCGGGATACATGTTTGTACGATCTGCAAATATGTATTTATTCCGGGTGTTCTGGGTGTTTTCTATGTATAATAAAAAATATCTATGTGTGTAATGTATTGTATTATGTATATCAGTCATCTAGTACCCATAACACAAGCATTGCTTAGCTTGGGGCTAGATAGTGCTGTGTGGATTGTCCACCATTAGTAGTATTATCAGACAAATATTATATGATGGTAGTGGTAGCGAAGTTGGTTATCGCATCCCCGTATCAAGGGGAAGGTCGTGGGTTCAAATCCCACTTGAGGAAATAACTTTTGGGATGATATAAAATCTTTGTGATTTCCTTAAGTGCAGGTAAGCACTATAAAAACTAATAAACTATGAATTAAGCACGGCGACATCTCTTGTCGATTCAACTGAATGCAATTTCAGTTACCGAGCAAGCTTTGATAGTAAAGCGTCAAGCTTGTAGATGGAACCACGGTCGCTACAATACCGTATGAAAAACATTCCAAATCTTATTTTCGTCGAGTCATTTGAATCCTCGGTAGCGAAGTTGGTTATCCCGTATCAAGGGGAAGATCGTGGGTTCAAATCCCACTCGAAGAAATAATTTTTGGGATGATATAAAATCTTTGTGATATCGTTAAGTGCAGGTAAGCACTATAAAAACTAATAAACTTTGAAATATTATATGCTTTATTCTATTACGTTGTATCTAGTTATAATTAAAGGAAAACATATTTTCCTTCATTGACCGCTGTGGCGCGGCGGGCGAATGTCCGCCTGCGACGCAGGGGTTGCGGGTTCGATTCCCGCCTTGGGATAAATGTTTGTACGATCTGCAAATATTTATTCCAGGTGTTCTGGGTATTTTCTATGTATAATAAAAAATATCTACGTATGTAATATATTGTATTAAGTATATCAATCATCTAGTACCCATAACACAAGCTCTGCTTAGCTTGGGGCTAGATGATGCTGTGTGGATTGTCCAGCATTATTATTATTATTATTGCTTGAGAATTAAGGAAAATATGTTTTCCTTCAATTATATTCATTGTAGAAGTGAACTAAAGAAATACTGAAATTCAACCTCTGAACTCGTACAGTGGAGATTGAAGTTTGTATAAAAATAACTACACGCGGACGAGGTCTTTCGATAGTCTATTCTACTAATATAATATTATAAAGAGGAAAGATTTGTTTGTTTGTTTGCATTGAGTAGGCTCTAAAACTACTGGACCGATTTAAAAATTTCTTTCACCGTTGGGAAACTACACTATCCCCAAGTGACATAGACTTTATATATTTCAAAAAAAATTGGGATCTTTACTGAAACCCGAGCGAAGTCGAGACGGGCCGCTAGTATATTATATATCACGATTTCAGGTTATCACAAGAAGGCTTGTCCAGTATTAAACAATTCATAGGCCCTAAACGCAGGCTGCGAATATTAAAAGAAGACTTAGTTCTAGTGCTTCAGAACGACAACCCTAGCAACCCACCGGCTACCACTCTCTTCTCGGAGTCAACTCAGGAACAGGTCAAAGATTTCGGTAAGCTTAGCTCAATAACTCATTAATCAGTCAGCAAGAACAGAATAGAATAGAGATGATTTATTAAACAGGTAAACAGGTGTGGATGTGCATTTACGAATCAAAATCGCTAGCACCAGAATTAGCTTTGACAACTTATTGGTAAATTCGGTAAACTTCTCGAATTCACGAAAAATTTCAATGAAACTTCGTTTTATCGAGAATTTATGTAAATTATCGATTGATACGTCCATGCTTGGACACCTGATTCAGCCGTAATAAACAACCATCGACTGTCCTCTTTCCTTATTATAACTACCCACCCCGCTCTGTCCCCTTCGCGTTATCATGGCTATAATACTTAACAGCCGTCTCCTTTCTCCCCGTTACCATTTTTAATAAACAAACGACTGCTCTCACCCTGACTTTTAACATATTTTTTACAGCCAGCGGTAGCTGCGTCTTAGAGTTCAAAGACATGGATTCGAACCTGGAACTGACACTCGTCGGGTGGCGAGGCGTCCACTCGCTCAGAGCGTACACAGCCACATCGGACACCGTGCATTATCTAAGACTGTTGGGAGCTGATTACAGCAAGTATGGTACGTATCCTTTTAGCATTAAGAGTTAAATTAGCTTAGTAACTTTATAAAGTCTGCTATAAATTGATTCTAGCTATTGATACGTATTTTTTGGCTATTAGGGTTAAATTTACAGTGGGTTTTTACTTACGTAGCTCGCGATCTGTTTGCGATTAGCCCAGAAAGGCAGCCTGCTGTCAAGCTTCACTTTTTTAATCAAAATGTCGAAAGTGGTGCCAAAGCATGGACGTATCGATAGATAAAGTTCGATAAAACGGGATTTTATCGAAATTTATCGAGCATGAAACTTTCTTGAGAAGTTTTACCGAAATAATCGACTAGCTGTCCACAGGGAACCCACTCGATAAAATATGTTGAAGCTAGTTCTATGCTAGCGGGTGTAAATAAAATTCGATAGATTAAATCAGTTTATCGATCGAAGTTCCATGATTGCATCTCTGTACAAATTGGGAGCATAACTTATTACCTTTGAAACTTATTTTTTTTCCAGATGTAAACAAATTCGACAAAAAGGCTGAAGAACCAGACTCAAGTATTTCTGAAGTGACAGAAAACCAAAATGGCGATAACGCAACTGAATCACCTGAAAATGGCGACACGGAAATGGCTGACATCTCAACAGATGTACCTGAAACTACAAGTAATTGATACCTAATTGTAAGTGATCGTTTGTGTTTATATGTATTAAATACACAGAAAACAGTTGAGCTATCTGCAGACCGTTTCAAGCTATCTATAGATAGCTCAGTTTTTATTGACTAAATTATATTGATGAATTATAAAACATTTGTTTTATTGTAAACTTCGATCCCCTGGATGTCATCACATACATAATTCTATCACAGTTCTATTGCCCTTCAACGAATGACGGACAGGTACCAAAGAGAATAGAAGTTGCACATAATTTCAGTTAAGTTATGAATAAAAAAACACATCTTAAAAAAACCCTTTATTTCCGCCGTTATCCAAACCATTCGCATTACTTGCGATAACAATCTCTTTCGCTTCACCATACAGTCTAAAATTCAACAAAACACGCAGAATAGTTAATAAAACACAATGCAAAGATCTGGTAAGTAATATTGTTGCAACTTAATTTTATCAAACAAGAAACTCAAGCGTTGAATAAACTTTCAGGTATCTGAAATATAAATGCAAAAGGTAAATACATAGTCTCAAGGCCATTTCTTCAATATAATTTGTTACGCTTATAATGTATCTTATGGGCAAAAATAACACAAAATTTTACAAAACACTCGTGAAACCATTTACAGACAAACCAACTACAAGACAAAATATCTAGCAGAGATAGAAAACAGAATGCTCAATTATACTAAAGAAATGCAAAGTTACTAAATACATGTTTAAAAATAGATATACTGGGTGTAATAAAACCACTTCCGAAAACACCAGGAATGTGTACAGCTGCCTACAACAAGGTCTTAAAAAATACAGCTCAGCTGACTGTCAAACAGTTTGATGAAATGAGTTTGCTGAAGTTCCTATTTATCAACCAACGCAGCGATGTATTCCGTACAGGAGGCGATGTCCGTCGCGAGGGTAACTGACCGATCAGATGATCGCGATTTCATTTAGATTACTGTTTTCGGTGTTTTAAATAAATATTGGAAATAATGGATATTTTTACACAATATCATTGTCATTGTTTTGTTGTTTTTACGCGTTTTTAAATAATATAATTAATACTTTATTTTATGATGTATTGTTGATGTTAATGCCGAAAACACAGAAAAAACGGACAAGTATCGATTTTTTTGCTTTTTTTTTATATTTTTGTAATCAGAATCATAGTCTGCATGCGCAGTTTCAGTTTTCGGAAGTAGTTTTATTACACCCGGTATAGACATAGGAAACAGAGTGGAGACTCACAATTTAAAAAGAAAGAAAGTATACAGTAGTAATTTTTACTTCAGTCCAATCGATTACAATAATACTCTTATACTCAATACATCTAATTGGCATTTCAAACTTTAACCAGATAAATATTTTGATGAAATTGACGATGTGTTTGTGAACGAAGATTACCTACATAGTTAGATGTTTGAATTGAGCTCATTAAATTTGACCTTAAGTTTTATTTTAAAACTCATGAAATATTAATCTTCAAAATAAATTTCACGATTTTATAAGCGTGTACTGCATGAATACAACGTATCTTAAATAGTTCTTGCGTTGAAAGGTTGTACAAAACTAAAATATATAGATACGTATCTAAGGCAGTTATCAGTCAAATGGATATATAAATTGCTTAAGAACAATAACTTAGGTAAATTCCCTGTAAGATTTGTAAGGTTGCATGTAAACGTTATAAAATAGAGCCTGTACCAGACTACGTCACATCACGACGTTAAATAGTGGGTCTTATAAAAAACCATCAAAAGATAAACAATGCCGTCATAAATAAAATCTTTTTCTTTCTTTAAATGCCTATTGCCATCTCTTATCAATGGGTGATGAGAAACAGTAACAGGACTCATTTGAAGCACTATTTAAATAGCGTTTATAAGTACGGGGGTAAATGTATAGAAAATTAAGTTGCAACTCATACAAAAACGGGAAAGTAAAAGATATAACATCAAACTACAATAACTTACTACTTACTACCTTAACCACTACCTTACATAACAAGAAGAAGAATGATAGATAGAAATTCTAAAATTGTTTCTACAGCTGACCTAAAACAGATGCTTAGAGAAAGACGAGCAGTTTAAATTAAAAAAACAATGTTTCTGTATTGAATATTACATTCATTGCTTTCTAGAACTCTGAATAGTAAATAATATACTAGGTAATTCTAGTTTAGTTTTAGATAATACTTAGAAAAATCGATTCAAAGAGTCACCTAACCTGGTCATGGATGACTTTGTAAACATTCTAGATTTCCAGCATGTGATTGAAATAAGAAATGTTTTGATCTAGAAATCCTTTAGGAACTTAAGTTGTTATCAGCTTTAAGAGAAGAAAGCAGAAGAGGAAAGATATAGGAACAGTGCGTACAAGAAACAGCAAAACGCGGAAGCGATAGGAACAGATAGTGCAGGAAATTGTGAACAGACTTAAATTTACGTTAATCCTAAACCATCAACTGAAGAACCTTTGCTTAAATGCCATTTTCAATAATCTCGACCCAATATCACAGTGGGTGATGTGGTGCTGTCAAAGCTAAAACTATATTACCTATAGCTAATATTATACCTAGACAAATAATATTTCATATAATACTACTTTTAAAATGTATATTGTACTTAGAGTCAGTATTTTGGTTATTAAAATCCTTAATTTAAAGCACGTTTTTTGAATTTCATAACATAAGATTATATGGAATTATAGTTTTGCCTGAAAAATAAGTTTACTAAAAAATACGACGAACTTGCAACTTGTCATCTGAATTTACCCGTGAAACTTATTAAACTTAGGTATACTGTGTTATTAATGATATAACAATTCAAAACTACTTCTAGTATCTTCTAATACTACTGACGATAAACAAATCATTACAAAACAAATTTAAATATCCATTCAACTAATGACTGAACCTTCTAGACTTAAATAATTTGTACAAATCTATTAAAATAATAACTAGAAACCTTAGTAAGAAATTAACATCTTAAAGTAAAATGGCGATTAATAATAAAAAAATAATAACTAAAGTGAGCTTAAAGACGGCTTCCATATTTGGACGGTAATAATGGACAAAAGCTGGGCTTTACTTAGGCAATATTCTTTCAAAAATGGCTTAGCTTCTTGTATTTGAAGCGTGTCAACTATGAAAGTATGGATAAATTTTATAATCGTCAAATTTACAGTGGTAGACGCTTTGATCAAGAATACTACTACTTAATAAGTTACTAGTGGTGGCTTGATCAAAGGGTAGCCGCGTAAAAACTAAATTTCTTAGTCCACTTCAAATTTCTTGGACTCCAAGCTGTGAATTTGGGTCTAATACAACTTTCTTGTATTCAGACTTTTATTATAATTAATTTAATGACTAAGCTGGACGCGATGTGCTCGAAAAAGATAAAATGGACAGATTAAAAGATATGATTACACTTTAAAATGGCATGTTGAGTATTAAAATCTCAAGTTTTGAATTTGACAAAGATCTAATGCTATAGAATACTGACTAATAACCAGAAGCTAGAGTTCTAAATACTGCAGAATCCTGTACTATCTAATAACATAGGTACTTATCTAAGAGAATAAAGTAAGGCTATTGTGGCACATGAACAATTGCCAAAACAAATACAAGTAGCTAGGTAAAATGGTTTGTAAAAAAAAAATCATTTGGTAAACAATACTGCTGTCAAAAGGGATGATCCCGTATAATCATCAAACTTTACTAGTTAAACCTAGGTAGGTACCTAGTACCTTGAAAAACAATTAAAAGAGTAAATACACCATAAAAATAATATAACTAGTTGGCAATCAACAGACGAGCCTTATTGTCGGTTTAAATTGTCAAATCTGTGTCAAATGAAATTTAGATATGACTGATCGTATAATGGTTTTTTTCCGGTAAATCAAAGTTAGATTGATCAAACTATTGTTTCTTTTACGGTTAATCAACTTTACATTGATCCTATAATTGTTTTTTCCCCGGTTAATTAACTTTATATTGATCATATGATTATTTTTTCCCGATTAAACTTTCACTTTTAAAACAATCAAGTCATGTTATCCAGGGTAGATAAACCAGACAAAACATATTATTAAAATCTGATTTGACATATAGACACCAGGGAAGTTCACGTTGAAATTTACCTATAAAACACACGTGCGAATGTAAGCAGCGAAGTAAACGCGCGTTTTTGTTATTTTATTTTTTACTACATCACTAGTTTTAAACTTAACACACTACCAATAACCAAGCAAATAAAAATAAATAACAGAGTTGTAGATGAAACTATAAACAGGCGCCCCCTGTGTGAGAGTGTTTATTGCTTTACCGGAATTCAGATGGTACTCACAACCTGTCAAAATGATAGAACCGCTCGTTTACTTCACCGTTAAAACGCAGTGCGCATCCGCTCTTTGAGTTTACATAGCAAAGTACTTCATCGTGTCCGACTTCCTGCAGATATAATATGCTTGAAATCATTCGAGGATTCCTTTGGACAATAATAGTAGGTAAGTTTGTATGAGCAAGTGTGATCAACGATTTTGGGAGAGAGGTTAAACAGATCCAATGGCAAATGTTCAACCATTAGGCATACGGCATAATCAATATTGAACTAAGACGCTTGAGAAATCCTCGGGTTGCGGGGGCACTGCATCAGATGGCGCTGCCAGGGTAGGTCTCGCGCCAAAACGTTCTTGAAGCAATAAGGACACTTCCACTCATCCATGCCAAGAGCTGTCGATTAAAAAAGAACTTTATTACATTATTTTAGCGTTCCGGTTTGCGGGATCCCAAAGAATAGTATTTGAATAAACGGTACTTACGTATGCAGTTGACATGATAGTCGCTCTCATCAACACGCAACGCGACACCACACTTCTGACAGACCTTCCAGCAACCCTCACTCATAGTGCACTCCTCTGTGAAATTAAAAATATATGAATCAAAAGACACAATTAATCCTACTCGGTATACTCGGTAGCTTTAGTAACCCAAAATCTAAACTTGTTCCTGGCCTTTATGGGCGGAGACCGTTATGGAAATCCAGGTTGCTTCCTGGGTTGCAGTTGCTGGTTGCTGGTTGGGGGGTCTGAGCCCTGAGACCATACATAAATACAAAATAAAATAAGTGTTTTGGCCCTCGGTCCTCTAAAATCTAATGCAAAGATGATTTGATGGATCTTTTTGGTTTTTTTTTTATGTCCACTTTATTCCTTTATCCATGATATTTAGCAACTTACCTAGATTTTTTAAAAGTCCAAGAAGGTCTTTGGACCATAGCGGACCAAGGGTGTTTTTGGACGCTACAAAATCTTAACTAAATCCAGGCCTCAAGCTTACTGGTCCTAGGATTCTGATCAATAGATTATGGGCCGACTGCCTACTGTCTCACTTACCAAGTAAATGTGAGTGCAACATCCTGGCTTCCAACGCTACTCGACAATGTGGACATCGAGCCAGCATCACGCATCGACGCCAGTAATGCGCCTCCAAGGCCTCAGCTCTCACACGACGACCACACCATGTACAAGTTGTGCTAAACCATCATACAATAGCAAATTATTGGCTGGTCTTACAGCTCCACCAAAACAAACATCTGTGTTTACACAGATGTTCTGTCTCGGTGTGGTGTAAGTATTTAAAAAGAAGTATTCTATCAGTTATCTGGTTCTCATAGTACAAGATTTCCTTAGTTTGGGACTTGATGGCGTGTGAAATGTCTATCAATATTTATTTTTGGGAATTGCCCATCTTTTCTCAATACAATGATGTTGGTAAAGACTTACTGCAAGCTGATAGATTCAGACACGTTTTCCCCGCAAGCGTCGCTGCCTTCGTAAGGATCGTACTGAGTTTCACTACTGGACGCCTGGTTTCTTCGTCCTGTAAATAGTAAAGGTTAATTGCCTGTTCTTCTAGGCTTGGTTGCGAGGAACTAGCGCCTACATGCTACATTCACTTGGATGTTAGACGATTATAGGTGACTTTTATGATTCCGTGGAATAAATTCTCAGTTTCGAGATTTGCCAAAAGTTTTTAGTGCAAACTCACACTTTACCCAGTGCAATGCCTTATGTAGTAAAAATATATTTTCAATACGTGTTTCTCTTCTTTACGAAGCATCTTGAGAAAGATTTCACTTGTTGTAAACACAACGTCATCAGCGTAAACAGTCCTTGCTGGACATAGACCTCTCCCTATATTTGGAAGGTTTGGAGTGGTCAGCACGCTTAGTAAACGTATTGGTGACCGCAGTATCGGTGACAGTACTCAGGAGATGATGCTGCCTATCTCTGTTCCTTTAGTTCTTTTATGTATGCATAGGAGCTGATGGAGGGGCCCTATGGACAACTAGCACCACAAGTTGTACACACAAATTAGGTCTACCAATTCGGAACTCACCAGGACTATAATACCCGCTCTCATCCATCCCGCTATGCTCGTCCAAATGTAAATTCCTCAGTCCCGCTACCAGTTTCGGAGACTCCAACGGGTTCTCTCTGAAATAATCCGCTTTTATCTTTGGCGAATCTAAACTTCTGCTATCTGAATCACGCAGATCGCTTCTTGACATTTGCGGAGAGTCCGTTGGTAACGAGTCCATGGATCTATCGATCTTGGTTTTTGGAGAGCCCAGACTGGGAGAATCCCTGTAGTCGATGTGCAGAGGCTCGTATACTGTGATGGGGCGTTCTTTGAGCTGAGGTTTGGCAGGTTCGTGGTCGTAATGGATCATGGAGTGACGGTTTTCAGCGTTCCTCTGGGTACGACGGTAGACTACTTCGGTGTGGACTTTGCTCTGGTTTTCTTGGAAGTGGACCTGAGAAGTAATTTGTAAGAATAAATGTAACATTATCAATTTTGCTGAAGTACTATTTTATGCTGGTGATTAACTGAAGTATTAACCCTAGTCCGCCACAGGGAGGCAAGTAACTGATGAAACAACCTGATATTTAGCTTGGCATAAAGCGATTGCATTACTATCTCGCACAGCTTGTCCACACCAACGACCTGCCTTTTTGTAAAATTGTACCTACTGAGACGATGATATGTCTCGTGTCCCTGTGACTATACCTCCTCATGCCCTTAAAATTAGAACACAGAAATGCGAGTGTCAATGCTCAAGCAGAAGTAAGTACAGTTGTATGTACCTACTATGATGCTAACTTCACCGGAAGACCTTCAGAAAGAGCTATAGTGAGATACAGGAATCTTACCTTTTCAACACCCGCTGCAGAAGTCCTAGGTGAGTGTTTTGGACTGGTGGCGCTATCCAGCCTAAGTTTGTTGTATCCTGGGTAATTGGAGAAGTCTTTGGCGGTTCTTGCTGGGGTGTACTTCTTGGTGGGAGATTTCTTGAGGCTGCTTTTGGTTTTATTTGAGGAGAAGCTGCCAGTGAGACTGGGGGCTAGGGTTGCTCCACTAGAACCGAAAGGTGCCTTTTTTATTCGAAGTAAAAAGGTTGTGGCCGTGGATGTAGTGGTTTTGTCTAGAGTAAGAAGGACCCATCACCGTGAATTTCATCAGAAGCGACAAAGAGAACCCATTAGGACATTATAGTGTCTCAGTTATCGTAAATTATTGATTATGTTAGAAATAGCACTTTTTCTGAAAATTGTGATACAAGCATTTATGTATGTTTTATGTGCATAGGTGTTATTTCATTTTGTGTTCACACAGGTGTTTTATATATTGGAATTGGAACTATAGTAGCAGTTGTATAATTATTACCTACTATCATATGGGAGAGGCCATGTCAAGACTTCTTCAGATCGGTGAAGACTACAGGAAAGTAGGCTTAAACGTTACCTAGCGCTTGACGTCATAGACTTGAGACTATAAGACGAAGTGGCTCCAATAGACGACGTCATGCCAAGCGATGACGTCATCCCACTAGCCGTGCTGCGCGTTGATTGGCTGACGCTGGCGGTTTCTAGTGCGTCTGCGGCTGATTGGTCGTTGAGTTGTTCCTCGCTCGGTGCTTGGTTGAGCATTTTCTGAAGGAAAAATTGTTCTAGACTTATCTAATACCTAACCACATTACTCTCGGTACGGTACTCTCTTCCAACGTTATTGCTATACGGCCGAATACTCAAACGCAATGTTTAAGTGTAAGTTGCGTTTGAGTATACGGCCACTATCATTCGGCGAATATCATGAAGCTGCCTTTGGTGCTACAAACCTGCATATCAATTCTATCAAACTGCTGGAACAGATGCCGGTAGATGAGGTTTCTCCTGGTGACGGCATCATCAGGTGGCAGCTGCGCGCGCACGACCCTCGGAGAGCGAGCGTACGCAGCTAGCAGCACTCTCTCGGCGGCGGCGCGCACTGAACCCGCGGCGTGCTGGGCACCTGCCGCACCGCACTCCGCTAGGCGGCGGACGGTCAGACCACTGCATAATTACACTAAGTATTTATTATATATAAAGAACGCCGGTGGTAGGAGTGGGGAAGGAATATTAAGTCCAACAGTGGACTTCTACAAGCTGTTGATGATTTACGGCGTGACGTTGACGTGATCTACGGCGGTTACAGAGTTTCTGGACTACAAACTGGTTTCTACATCTATGGTCCCTAAAAACAATATGACGAATAGTTAGAATCTGAATGATAAAAACTGGAATTGTCAAAAGTTGCAACAAAGTTTTTTATTCGATAAAATTATAGCAACCTGATGTTGCGCGGTTATCTGAAATTAAATGAAATTCTGTCATAAGCAAGTTAGTTAATTTTCCCATATTACCACTTTTTACCAGTAAGTAGGCACTTTTAATTATTCTGCGGTTTTACTAAAACCCTACATAACTGTATTAGAATATTCTCTTATCAATAAAACTATAACTGCTATAACATAACTTTTTACGTAGGTATTTGTGTTATTTCAATGATAATTTATTAGGTAAGTAGTTACATTATGTACCTATAGCACTTGCCTACAATTTTGCTTTGCTGATTAGTTTTAATAGTAAGTACTGTCACTGTTTGTCATTACCGAATAATAAGAGATAGGTATAGCAGCAAGCATATTTTTATTACAAGTTATTAATAACCAAAGTTCAAGAAAGAACACATAGGTCCATTTGCACAATGGATGCTTAATGGATTTAGTGAGCCCTTAAATGCATTTAGGAAGATAATTACGCTTAACATCTTGCACAAGGAAAATTAAGTCGCTATTACGTTTACATTAAACATGTTAATAATCGGTAAACGTGATTAGCTTCATGAAATTGTTGAAACCAGATTATTCTGCAAGCGGGTCTGAAAATCGTTAAAGTAAAACTTAACCATTGTTTATCTTTTTATAAGAACACCAATTTTGCCGATCAAGACAAAAAGGTTTTTACCTCATCAATATAAATGAGTAGGTATTCCTTCCTACGTGCTACGGCCACAAACGAGTTTGAAAAAACGAGTGTCGAGCCTTATTGACTTTTTCACACGGTTTTGTAGTGGGGATATAGCTCAGTGGTAGAGCAATCGACTGCAGATCGATAGGCCCCCGGTTCAAACCCGGGTGTCCCCTTAATAAGTGTTTTTTATGTTTTTTTAATTAGATTTTTTATTAAAATTTGAAATTTCTGACAAAGTAGTGGGTACTCCTACCATTGTCTCTATCTATACTACATTTTTTGTACACTACCAACGAATTTGTTTTAGGTTAGATTACAAAAGTTTTATAACGATCTGTATTTCTCCTGTTATTCATTCATTCTTTTATTTTTCTCTACACAATGTGTTTTACGTAGGTACAGTCAGCTGCACTAGAATGTATACAATTCGTAACTTTCAAAACGTTATCAAAACCTTATAGTAAACTCTTAAACAGTAAAAACTCAAAAATCGTGAAATTAGCTGATAAGTTTACTTTATTTTGAGTTTTTGCCATGAAATATTTATTGTAATGCTGTAAAACCATTCTGTAAGTTACGAATTGTATACATTCTAGTGCAGCTGACTGTACTAACAGAAACACCTACAATTAGATGATGACTGAATAAAGTTTCACGAAAATGATACGTAGAGTGAATAGGAATAATTTCTACTCTAACACCATTTTACTTACCTGCCTGATTCTTAAAAAATAAAAATAAAAATAAATTAATTAAGATAAAATCTAGACTATTTTACTTTATCATTTTTAGTTTATAAAGTGCTTACCTGCACTTGAGGAAATCACAAAGATTTTATATCACACTAGCGGTCCGTCCCGGCTTCGCATGGGTTTTAGTAAAGATCCCTAATTTTTTTGAAAATGTAATATAGCCTATGTCACCCGGGGATAGTGTAGCTTCCCAACGGTGAAAGAATTATTCAAATCGGTCCAGTAGTTTCGGAGCCTATTCAATACAAACAAACAAAGTTTTCCTCTTTATAATATTAGTATGATAAACTAACTAAAAATTATTCGAGTGGGATAATTTAGGGAACAATTTTTTAATAATATATACTTATATATACTAGCTGACCCCGTGAACTTCGTTCTGCATTATTTTTATTTATTATTTTGATTACTTATTTTCCTATTCTAGACGAAGATAAATCCAAAAACACAAAAATCATAAAAATGCCGTTCTTGAGTTATAAGTGGTGTAACAAACACGACTCTCTTTTATAAATGTAGATTTTCACAAAAAAATAAACAAAATAAAATGTATATCCTAAATAGGGATAAAAGTGAACAAAGTGACCCTGAACGCTGCATAAATCCTCTACAATAAATGCAAATTCCCGTTTTCTTTAGTTAGATATCCGGTCAGACAAGTTTACCTGTTCTTGTCGGTGCTGATGCCGTGACTGAGGATCAGCTGCTCTAGCATCTGCAACCTGGAGAGCGCTAGTCGGGGGTGCATGGAGGCAGCCACTGGACGCACCAACTGCTGGGGAATCATGTGAATACTCCTGCAAATAACGTATCGATGATAAATTTATTTGAACCATTTTGCACTCTGAAATGGGCCTTTTTTTATTTGCATAAGCAAAATACAAGTTTGCGCGTTTGTTTGAACAGCTGTACCTACATCCTACTAATATTATAAACGTGAAAGTTTGTAAGTATGGATGGATGGATGTTTGTTACTCTTTCATTACTCTTCTTTACCTCTGGACCGATTTGGATGAAATTTAGAATAAATATAGATTGCAACCTGGATTAACATATACTTTTTATTCCGAAAAAATAACGAGAACGAGAAAAACCTGCCACGCTGGCGAAGCTGCGAGTGGCCGCTAGTCATAGAATAATTATAATAATAAGACAGGCCCAATTTTGTCCTATATTATTGTTTCAATCTCGTCTCAGCCAATGGCGTAGCTATCGTAGGGCCAGGTGGTGCCGGAGCTCAGAGAGCCCACTAACCTAAGCTTTGAAGTGAGAGGAGCATAAAAGAATAAAAGAAAAAAATGTTAAATTTCAATAAATTTTTAAATTTTCGAAGGCCAATAAAAGTTCATGCTGGGTACCTACGTGGAAAGAGGAGGTGAGGGCCCAATTATTTCTCTATGCACCAGACCCTTGTTCACATAGACTACGCCACTGGTCTTAGCTCAAAAAAAATAACTAGAATTGGCCTCTTATTTATTTTAACTGTTTCTTTTGAGTCCAACAAATCTCACCTGACGTGTGGACAATCGGCTACAGTTAGCACAGTGTGCTGAGCAGTTGAGTGGACCCTGGGTGCAGGATCGCCGCAGGCCCTAAGCAGTTCAGGAAGTAGTTTCTCGAGACATCTGCCTACTTCAGCAGCACATACCCTGTGGAATTGCGAAGGTACTTAAGCCTAAGTCGATTATCGTCTAACACTTTATTAAATAGAAAAAAAAAAGAAATAGCTATACTAGTTATACGTACGGCATGGTAGATATCCCCTCAAATCTACCAAGTTAGTACCAAGTACCTACTCGAGATTCTTTGAGGGTATCTAATGGGGGCAGTCAGTCTCCCCCACATCTGGGGAGTTTATTGAAATGTTCTTTGTTTGAAATACCTGTCTGGCACAAACTCCTGAAACAGTGTCCGGACCACCTCATTAGCCTGGCTGTACACAGAGAAGACCTTATCCCTCAGAGCCCTCTGAAGGAGTAGAGCAGCAGCTCTGGCAGTTTTATTTGGTGAAGTTTTACTGCTGCCATTTGATGGGCAAGTCAGCTCCGAGCGGAGGCGGGCGAGACCTTCCTCTTTGTCTAGATAGTTCTTGGAGTAGAACTTTTCAACCTGGAAAATGGAGTGATCAAAATTATCAAGACTGCATTCACTGTTTGAGAAACGGGGTTCTGGTAATGAGGCAAAGATTTACCAATCGTGATAACAATCTTACCAGGGGGTATCCAAAGATGAGAATAGGCAGAGCAGCCTGCTTCCTCTCCCGTTCATTGAGCTTGTGGTTCGTGATGCGAGGGTGGGAGGTGGCGCTTCCACCACTAGCTTCTTCCTCACGAGCTTCACGGAGGCTCTCGTTTGTGTGGGAACTGTCATAGAGAAGCCATAGATAAACGTGTTATCAAAAAAATTCACGACAGCATGACTTCCAATAAGATTTTAGTTTATATTGTCAACCAGACTGGTAAGCGGAAGGCTTTTTATCACGCTATGTAACGCTTCAGGGTTATGTGACCTGTATAACCCTGCCTAGTTTAAAGGCTTTTGGAATATCCAAGATAAATGACTTACTGCCTTAGAGCTGGCAGCAGCCGTTCCTCATAAGCTTCAAAAGTAGATCTTGGACCAGCACTCTTGTTCCTTCTCCTGACTAACGTTCCATTGGCAGCGGTTGGCGTGATACTCCTACGAGGACTTTCAGTCTCCTTTCTCAACTCATCTTCATCCATTTTTTTCTGCTCGTCTTTTAACTTATCTTCTTGGACATATGAATGTGAAGGCAGTGGTTGGGAGTTTAAAGATTGTGGTTGTGCTTGGAATGATAAGGACTGTGGTTGCTGGTACTGTAAAGAATGTGGTTGAGTTTGAAATTGTAAGGAATGTGGTTCTTGAAATGATAATGGGTGTGGTTGTTGAAATGGAAGTGATTGTGGTTGGAAAGGTGTAGATTGTGGCTGTGGTTCTGGATGGATAGTTTGCTGGTAGTCATCTTCTGGTTCTTCTTGCAGTATCTGTTGTGTTCTGGTGTGGATTGGTGACTGAAAAAACATAAGTAACGACGCGATAGATAGAATTTAAGAAACCTTCTGTACCCCACGACCTAGAGTCTCGACCTCAAGAGGAGCAAACGCGCAGGCAGGATGATACTTTGAAATTGTAAATTGCTGTGGTTGCAGATAAACTATAGGGATGTGACCACCTCTTCTAAAGAAATGGTTAAAGCTAGATACAATCTTACCTCAGGCTCATTGTTAATTTCCTCTTCTTCATTCCCATTAACATACTCCTCGCCCGGGTGTATTGGCGGCACAGGTGAGTTTATGTCTAAGCTCAGTGATCCAGCAGCCACTGATGGAGACAGGTGGTGGGAAAAATCATACTCAGCGGGCATTGATGAATCGTTGCGACGGTCGGGCTAAAAAATAAATTTAGTAAGTGGAAGTCTATAAATGGTGGGGCGTATAAATTTTTTGATACCTGATACCGTCAGTCAATAAGAAACCTCAACATCGACTGACTGAAGTAGTGCAGACGTGCAGTTTAAGATTGAGAGATCTCTATCTAGTCTCCAGTTTTCTCCTTACGTTTATCATATCTTTTGTTAATCCAGACAACTCCAAGGTAATAAAGTAAAGTATAAGATAACTACCCCTGCTTCCTCAAAGAGCCTGCACAGTTGTGGATCCTCTTTCACCCCACACAGTGCATCAGCAATCCTGTCCCGCATCCTTCTAGCCAGTTCGAAGTCATCCCTAGCTGCTGCCGTGCGCTTCCGCAGCCGCCAACGCCCGATGCGAATGCCAGCTGCTGCTAACGCCGCTCCAGCTGATTTTAGTCGACGGGCGTATTCAAAACGTTCTTCTGGAATATGATGACAGACATTTAGTGCTCGTCTGCAAAGACAATTTCTAAGTAGATGCTAACTCACTTAGCATAAGGCTTCGGATACTTTTCTTTGTCGTGCAAGCGTGGTTGGCATTTTGGTATGGAGTAAATTACTGATAACGGGATAAATGGTATTGTAACTGAATACTTTGGCTATTGATAGAGTCTTATATCAGTGGTTGGTACATTACCAGAACTAACCACCGGCTTTCTAGAACTTACAGCTGTCAGAATCTTGCAACCTATGCTCAAACGTTTCTTTATCTTACCCGTAACAGCGACCTTCTTCTTGTCATCCAGACTTCTAACCAGGTCCGCGATGTCTGTGTCCACGTACATCACAAACGCCAAGTCATCATACGGGGAGTACATCGGCTCGGACTTGTTGGAGACGGGTGATTTCTCTGCATCTTCAACCTCTTCGCCTAAGACATTCACTGCCATGAGAGCCACCTGGGAAGCAAGATAAAGTTTAAATCCCTAGGTCCTATAGCCAGTATTTGATGGGGTTTGTTATATTGCGAATATGTTGATGAAAAAAAAGAATCTTATGGGAACGTCCATAATACACCCATAAGTGGTTGCATTATCAAAAAAAATAGAACAAAACATAAGGGGACACCCGGGTTTGAACCGGGGACCTACCGATCTGCAGTCGGTTGCTCTACCACTGAGCTATATCCCCATTGAACATAAACATTAAATAATTAGATCGCGATTTGTGTTTTACTGAATTTAGGTAACAAAAATGATAGCCAGGGGACACCCGGGTTTGAACCGGGGACCTACCGATCTGCAGTCGGTTGCTCTACCACTGAGCTATATCCCCGATGTCTAAATCATTGAAAATTTGTTATAAATGGTTAGTTATCGTATTGGTCACGTTTTTCCATATTTTGCTGCACGTAGGCGAATGACGGCATTATTGCATCAACATGCTTATCGCATACTATGCACTATTATGAAATTAGGATCTTTAGTAAAACTATCATAAACTAGCGAAACGCGCGCGAATTCGTCTGCGTAAAATCTCCAACCCCGCTGTACCTGTTTAGGGAATCAATTTCGGTAATTCCTTTCCTTTCTTAGTTCATCTCTACTCGCCAAGACCCTAAAATTTAAAGTGTCTCTGACCAGGGGTTTCGGTTGTGCGTTGTCTATATGCCAGTCAGGACAAAGATTCTTATAATTGGTATAAATATGTAAACAACTATGCCACATTATTTAGCCTTAGTAAAGTAAACATGCCCTTACATCTATTGTAGATTATAAAAAGAGCGTCAGAGGGAACATTTTCGTTATGCCCCTATTTAGAGAACGTTTTAGTTCCTTGGACAGGATTATTAGATGGAATAGGCTTGCTAAGCACCTATTTCATCCTCACAGCTTATTCAGCCTAATGTACAGAAAATATATGGTCTATACATGCGAAGCTGGTTGAACCACGGGTTTTTCACGATGTTTCCTTCACCGTCAGAGAGCACTACCATTGCGCACATACATTTTTCGAACAGAAAAAACTCTTCTTCAAAAACAGATTAAGCAAAATACCTGATCATTTTCCTGTGCTGGTGGATGCGGGCCAGATAATTTGAGCTTCACGAAGCGAGCCACTGTTGGTTCAGGTAATGCTGCAGATCTGGAAATATTTATTTAAGCGTCATCAACAAAGAAGCATTCCTAAAAAATGTTGGTTCAGTTATTATGCGATAAAACAAAATACTACGTATTTATAAGTCGCCACCACTAAGGCTGCAGGTCTACCCTTAGAAACGATTAACGAAGCTTGGTATTGTCGTTTTGAAGTACACTACACGACATGTCAGGCAGTGACAACTTGACTATGAAACGGCTACCGAGTAGCCCCAAAGTGTATTAAGTACGAAACTTCGTTTATCGTTTCTAAGAGTAGACCTTCAGAATAACCATTGACATCAACCCCACTATCGTGAACTCGTATAGCAAGATTGCAACTATCAAACACGACGTCAAAATTGCTGATGCTATTGTGCTTGTCAGATAGCATTGTTTTACTTTTTTTGTACTAAGGAACGTAACAATGCTTTTAGATTTTTCCATTTTTTGTAACGGATTCCGGATTTATACGAAGATATTCTCATATCCATGGTTCGGGACTGAACTCACAGTACAGATTAATTAGGCATATAAATTATCGAGCTCACGGTTACACCTCAGATCCATAGACTGGCTGGCTTAGCTGAGACATATCTGCTAAGTTCAGTAAGATTACTCGTATATAATGTTCCAAAAACCTATATGAATTAAAAGTTACAGTGCAAAAGTTGGTGGGCCATTCTGTACCTGAGTTCTCTGGTCCTGGCTTGCGGTGTAGGTCGCACCAGGGTCACCTTCCCCACGCTGGTGTAGGTAGCGCCGCATGGTGTCGCTGCTCCCTCTGACAGTAGCCCGCCTGATACGAGCACTTCGACAGAAGCCGCTAGAAACAACATGTAGGATCATGACTGTAATCCCAGGCATGATAAGCAGGGGCTTACTAGAGGAGGAGGAGGGCCTCAGACATTTTAGTACCCAAAACCTTACCTACTAATAGAAATAGCAAAGAAATATAAGGGAGGCCTATTGTGAAAGGATCATACAAAATACCATAAGAACCAAGCTCTAAGTTTTTTGTTTGTTCTTCTAGAATTGGTCGCGTGGAACTGGCATTTAGATTCACCTTGATTTAATACTGTTAAAAATTGTTTATGGATACTGAATAAAGGTTTTTTGACTTTGACTTTGTTAGCAGTGGCAGTTAGCAGCTTGTTAGCAGTGTGATGATGAGTGTTCTGGTGATGCGCAGGGATAAATGTGGCTTCTAAGCTCATAAGTCATTTACTAACAAAAACACATTGGGTACCTACTGGGTAGGTATATCACAGGGTCGAGCTATGGACCCCCACACTAGGTTCGAGGCTCGGGTACCCTGAAAAAGGTAAGGAATACTTGTCCAGCATAAATAACAAGGTCAATTTACTTACGGATGAGCTGATGATGCGCCAGTAGCTGCAGCTTGTGTACGCTGGCGCGTGCAGAGAGACGCAGCAGCAGTTCGTGAGGTGCTCCACCGTTGCTGCGCCAACCACGCGCTGCTGGACCCTGGCTGTTGAGCTCGCATGCTGGATACGAGCTGTCTTCGCCTGTAACGCCACAGAAATATTTGCCACAACGGAAAACAAGTGCATGCTTGTAAAAATTTTTGTGCAAATATTTCTGTAGATATCCCCTCCGATGTCTTTGTATCAGGTACTTACTCGAGATTCTTCGAGAATGTCTAAGGGGGGTAGTCAGAGGTACGTCCAAACAGTACATTTGGTACATACCCACATTAAGCAGTAGTTATTATTCTCTACGTAACGGGTTGCATGCCCATCACCAACAAAATACTACTCCATGTAAAACCTACTTCACACGTAAAAGTCCTGCTAGAATAGCATAGATACTAGGTTCTTAGAGTACCTAGCTAGTAGGTAGCTATGTTACTGCGACCCCGATCGATTTCATCCAATTAGGGTAGCATGTTTAAATATTTAATCAGTCTCGAACTTCGAGGAACGCCCTTGATAGATGGAATTTCAATTTACTGGCCATAAACAAAAATATCGTGGATTAATAATTGCTTATTTGAGTAAGCTTTTAAACTCAAACTAGTATCCGCCCACAGCCCGCTTGTATCGTTGATTCCGTTTTGCGGTCGTTGAATCTTGATTGAAGGTCTGGCTAAAATTCAATAACTCAGTGTTTTAAAGCCTGGCTTCACAGATCACTTAGTAGTAGCTCTGCTTTCTGTGTTATGGGTTCGATCCCCACCGAAGACAAACTTTTGTGTAATGAACATCAATGTTTGTTGTTTGTCTGGGTGTTATTTTGTATTCAAAGTATGTACTTATTTACAAAAAACTCTAATAATTAATGAATTGAAACTAATGGAAAGGCGAGAAACATTTCTCACAAGCCTCCGATGCAACCCTTTTTGAAGTTGGATTTTTATCTACGCAACAAGAATATAATAACAATTTCCTGTCTCTACGACCCGTGGTCGTGCGTTGTCTTTTTGTAATATCATTGACAAAAATTCTTTCATAGACTATAAATTTACACAATACATGAAGCTACAACAAACTTTATTAACATCCTATCTAGATAGTCAATTATCATCGATCAAAAGAAATAACAAAACTAAATAAATTAAAAATCGCGCCCCGCCCGCCTAACATGCATACTGCATTGTAGGGCGGGCGGCGCATTGCGAACTCCTGTCTATTGACAAGCAAAATGAAGATTTTGTTTTTAATTAGGTCCGCTTGCACAACAATCTCATTTATTTTAATTAGCTAACCACGTTTACGAAGATAAACATGTTTAGCGTAAACCTAAGCGTCTTAATTTTCCTTGTGTAAGGAGCCTGAATGCATTTAAGGGTTCGCTAAATACATTTAGTCATCATTGTGCAAGCACAATGATCGAACAAGTTGTGATCGAACGAAGCACAACTTGTTGAATCTGTTGGAATGGTCAAGTACCTAGGAACCAGATAGCTGATAGAATACTTATCTTTTTTTTTGTAAATACAGCTTTAGAATACATACAGCCAGACAGAGAACAAACATCTATGTTCATCACACAAATGTATGTTCACGGTAATAATGCTACATAGCCTTTTGCAACTTAGCTTGGTATTACTATATCCCTTGCAACAGTCGACGCGTAATCTAAGTAAAATTATAATAAACTAGCGGCCCGCCCCAGCTTCGCACGATAAAAAATATAATATATCCTATGTCACCCGGGGATAATGTAGCTTTCCAACAGTGAAAGAATTTTTCAAATCGGCCCAGTAGTTTCAGAGCCTTTCAGTGCAAACAATCAAATCTTTCCTCTTCACGATATTGGTATAGAAAACACTTAGGTACTTATTCTTCTCATCTCAAAATCAAATCCAGTCTAAGGAGCTTAAAAACTTACTTGTAGCGTACACGACGTGAAAAGGTATTCTCTTTGGCATCTCCTTCTATCTCTTCACCAGCTCTAAAACCTTCCCTACTTCCATCTTCACTATTGCAAAATCATAAGGATATAACATATAGGTAGGTAATTAAAGTGTACATGAAACCACGGTCAGTATCACCATTGCTGGTATTTCTTTGATAACTTTTGAACTAAAAATCACATTTGAACAGATTTTTGAGCTTGTAAAACAGAAAATATTATAAAACTAAGAAATGAAGGGCTTGGGTTGATCTGAATGGAAGCCGACTGCGTCGATCGATGGGAGAGAGGGTTGAGTGGAAGCTTGGTTCGCGCATGCGTTGTTGTGCCCAGGTGGTTGGGTTTTTTTACTCCTGTAATATTTTTAAGATGAAAAGTTGCATATGTGTAAATCCAGGGTGTTTGTATTTATAATATCTCTGAGTGTCATAGTTAATTGATGCAGGCGTCTTTGCAGAAGTTCATTATTAGTACAATAATAATTAACAAATATTTACACACATTAAACACAACGCTTATAACCTCAAACTAGGCGAAGCTGTACCTACCATGGGAATACTAGATAGCTGATAGATTATTTATACAGCTCTTTTTTTGTAAGATACTTAGAATAATATAACACCCAGACTCAAAACAAAAATTTTGGCCCATCCATACGAAAAAATGTTTATCATTAAATGTTTGTGGGTGTTGGGGATCGAACCCACCACCACAGCGTACAGTAGACAGGGCTAATACGAACTGAGCCGTGTCGGGTGACTTAGCGTTTTTTTTTGTGGCATGTTTCGTCATTCGTACAATGCTACCAATGTCAAGCGGGTTGAATATAATAATAGGAACTTCATAAGTCTTGCGGCCGAATACTCAAACGCAACTTAAATTTAATCTCATCTCAACTTGCGATTTTTTGACAGTTTGCAATGAAAATCTGTTAGAAATTCGTCACTTGAGACGTGCTTAGGTGCTCGTAAATCTGAGATGAGTTTGCGTTTGAGTATTCTCAGGCAGTGACAGTTCACACTGGCCCATGAGAAGAAAGTTTATCTGACAGGGAAACGGCCTAATACTCAAATGCAACTTAAATTTAATCATGTCTCAAGTGACGAAGTTTTGACAGATTTTTATTGCAAATAGTCTAAAAACCATGACTTCAGACGTGATTCAATTTAAATTGGTTTGAGTATTCGGGCGAAAGACTCGTAATACGAAATTGGTGTGTAGTAGTTGAGGTAAGGAATGAGCAAGCTACGGCATGCGAAAATACAAACAAATAAAATGATTTAACTATTTATTAGTAAATCTTCATCGTTATGGTATGACACAGTACATGCCAGGCGCGTTAGACATAATCCAATTGATGTGTTCCGTGACACGGGTGTGGACACCAGGGTAGGAAGAAGCACAGCCATATCCGTAAGACACGATGCCGAACTCTATCAGTTGGCCACTGCTAGCCTGGGCAAGGACTGGTCCACCAGAATCATACTGAAGAATAAACATATTTTATTACTATTTCAAACTAGTGCAAACGCGGTAGATTTCGTCTACTCTTTAAGCTCTAAAGCTCTTTTATATGATTTAAAAGCCCCAATTTCGGTAGAACACTTTTACTTTAACAAACGTACCCTGAAAATTACACGTCTCTTTTATTGTATGGCTTTTCAGCGGCTAAGGGTCGAATTTGCCATGCCTAGTATTTACTAAACTTCGAACAAAAAGGCGGAGATCACACGTCTCTTCAACCAGCAGTAGTTTTGTGTTGGTTATATGGCAGTGTCTCAGCGTCCATCAACCCGAGGCATGTCACCGGCACCCACACCCTTCAAACCTGAACACAGCAAGATGCTTGGCGGCAGAAATACGCATGGTGGTAGTACTTCCCCTGACGAGCCCTTCATAAAGAGCTCTTTACTACAGTACAATCTGCATAAATAAACATACTTTTTGGTAGTATAAAAAGTATGTTTATATATGCAGATTTTATACGTGTGACGTTCTCCTATTCTAGGAAAAATTAATAATAATAATACTGGACTATCCACACAGCAGCATCTAGCCCCAAGCTAAGCAGAGCTTGTGTTATGGGTACTAGATGACTGATATACTTAGTACAATACATTACATACATATATATTTTTTATTATACATAGAAAATACCCAGAGCACCTGGAATACATATTTGCAGATCGTACAAACATTTATCCCAAGGCGGGAACCGAACCCGCAACCTTCTGCGTCACAGGCGGACATTCGCCCCCTGCGCCACATCGGTCGCCATTGATGAAAGAAAGTGTTTAGGTACCTGACAAGCGTCCTTTCCAGGGGTGTAAGTGCAGAGTTGGCGACTACTGATGTTGGGTATAGCTGCTTGACATCTTGGCTGGCTGATTACACTCACGTCTACCTTATTGAGATAAGCAGTATTGGGTGCTCCGTAGCTGCTTGTACCCCAACCTAAGAATACAATTAAAAGCTTTTAGTGACAACTCCATCTTGCTTCATGTTCTGTGGCTAGTAATATAATCTGTGGAGGGCATTGCATGTAAAGAAAATAATGTTTAGTCTGTCTTCTGAAAATGCTTTTGCCGGTAAAATGTTGATAAGTGCGAGTTAGACTCGCACACGAAGGTTTTCGTACCATTATCTATAAGAAAAACTGCAAAAAAATCAGTATCAGTGCAGAGCCCCCTTAAATATTTAATTTATTCATTTTTTTAGTATTTGTTGTTATAGCGGCACCAGAAATACATCATGTTTGAAAATTTCAACTCCCAAACTATCACGGTTCATGAGATACAGCCTGGTGACAGACGGACTGACAGGAAGACAGACAGCGATAGCGAAGTCTTAGCATAGGGTCCCGTTACCCTTCGGGTACGGAACGAGTAAATAATAAAAAAAAACAAACAAACAATTTTACAGAAGCAATACAAATGAACGACGAGGGATAAATAGATAAGACATTTATTCAAACCACCACAATACAGAATAAAGTAATACATAAAACAGAACCAATACATTAAATATTATATAAAAAATATGATGGATGTACGATGGTTAGGTACCTACCTAGAATCATAACCATAACTCCAGTGAGATTGGTGTCCCGGTAATTGAAGGGAAGGCAGACAGGGCTCACGTTATCGTTGAACGATATGTTTTGAGAAACTTTCACCAAACCTATGTCGTTGTCATTGGTGTCCCTGTAAGAAATATTTTTTTATAAATAAATTGTAACCAACAAAATATACTGAGAAACTTTATTTCTATTTGCAAAATGATTGTTTTTTTTTTATTTATCTAGCAAGAGGGTGGCAAATGTACGTACGCGTTATAGTTGGGGTGTATCTTGAAAACAGTAGCTCTGTATTTAATTCCTGAAACAGAAGAAAAAAGCGTTCTATAGGAATTATTAATAGTGTTCAGTAGTAATAATAATAATAATAATGCTGGACAATCAACACAGCATCATCTAGCCCCAAGCTAAGCAGAGCTTGTGTTATGGGTAGGTACTAGATGACTGATATACTTAATACAATATAATTACGTACATAGATATTTTTTTCATCCCACCATCTCGGAAAGAGTATTTTTAATCTTCAATATCTGAGTGGAAAAGCCGTTTTTATTCTCTAGAGGATAAAGTAAATTGAATTTAGAACATCGTGTTCACTAAGTTTGTGAATTAAAAAAAACATTAAACCTATTTACTGCTACCTCTATGGTGCCGAATATATCATACAACTTTTTTTTAATTTGTTAAAAACTCAGACTCGGAACCTTCTTGGTGTTCTTTTTTCAATTTGCTTTGTACGCGGTTCTTTACGCGGCATTTGCATTTAGTCATTTCCTCGCTGAGGTGGAATGAAAAGTTACGTGTTGCACTCGAGTGCAAAGATTTTTCACCTCGTGCTCTTTTGATTCCCTCGCTAACGCTCAGGATTCTAATTTTGATTTTGCGCAGCGAGTGATTCAATTTTAGAATCCTTCGATTGCTCGGTCATCAAAATTGAACACGCGGTTAAAAAGCAACTTTGCACTCTTGTATAACAAATAACTATTATTATACATAGAAAATACCCAGAACACCCGGAATAAATGTTTGCAGATCGTACAATCATTTATCCCAAGGCGGGATCAAACCCGCAACCTCCTGCGTCGCAGGCGGACATTCGCCCGCCGCGCCGCGCCACATCGGTCGCAGATCGGTAGTAGAGCTTTTAGTGGAAAATCCGAAGAAGTGCAAGCACCATTACCATAACCATTCTGTCACGCCAAGCAGTTGATACTCGCATTGCTCTGTTCTATTTATACGATTTGCTAATGGAGCAAGCAAATGGCCCACCTGATGTTTAGTGGTTAACCATCACCCATAACATATAACAAAGCGTTGCTTCGCAGGTCACGTTACACAATTCGCTGCCATGCGCCCTTCAAACCGAAATACAATAAGAAATAGGTATGGACAAGTTTGGCATGATTATATCGCGTGCTATAGGGCTTTTAGTAGTAGTAGAGTTGTTAGTGAAGGGCTCCGCCGGGGAAGTACTACCATCATGGCTATTTCTTCCGCCAAGCAGCGCAGCGTAGTAGCATACGAGGCTTAACACGTATATGCTTCATGCTGACGGACACTAAACTATTTTTCTATCCCAGTTGGACAAAGGTACCCCCGAAACTTCTAATAGTCATACCGTAAAGCGGCACAGCTCTGTGAGACTATGCAATTGTTATTGGCAGAAATAGCCTCACAACATCGTGTGTCGAAGTTATCTGCAAAGTTCTGACCAACCTTGCGTATAATTCCTGTTGCCGATGGAAATGGTTATGCTGGAAGGTTGGAGTCCGTCAACCAGGCAGTGTGCTGCTGTCAGGATATACTCTGTGGAGATTATGACGCCTCCACAGTAGATTTTCCCTCCGCTGTCAAGAAGAGCCGCCATCACAGTGTATTCATTGACACCTGTATCTGTACCACCAACAATTCTGTCCTGGAATTGAAGTGAGCGTTATGTCTCTAGGTAGACTTTCAGCCTTGAGCCTTGATGGAACAAGCAGATAATCCACCTGATGTTAAGGTAAGGATGACCTAATGCTTAGAGTAGAGCTCTTAGTGAAGGGTTCATCCGAGGAAGTACTGTACTACCATGCCTATTTCTGCCGCCTAACAGCTTGCTGTATTTCGGTTTGAAGAGTGTGGGTGAACATAAACATACCTACATCTGTTTTACAAAGCGTCATTTTCACTGAGCGAAAATTCAAGCTTTTAAAATAAAGATTTTAAGCGTGAAACTATTTTCATACAAACTTCAACCCCCGCTGTACCCGTTTAGGAATTGAATTTCGGGAATTCCTTTTTTAGTAGGTAGACCTTTACGCACCAAGATGAATACTCTGAAAATTTCAAGCATCTACGATCAGTGGTTTGAGCTGTGCATTTTCTATATCCCTATCAGTCAGTCAGGATAAAGGCCCTTATAATTGGTATTATTTACCCCCATACTTGTTAAACGATATTTAATTTAAAATGTTCTTTAATATCTCCTGTCACTGTTCGCCATTACCCATTGATAAAAAGACCAGAGACAAAGGCGCTCTTTAGAAATGGTAGTGTGGCTTTGTGAAAAACCTTCCTTCTGACAACCACGACAGCGAAACGGCTACGGTAGCGGCTGGTAGAACCTAGCTAAGCCATGGCAACGTCACGGTTACATTACCTGTTTTCTTACACCACATCTGCATTGCGGTTGTGGTTGTACCGCAATCGGCTGCGCCGAGAAGTTACAAGCTATCCTCCCGCCAGGAGAATTGTTCGTTACTATGTACCCTGGAGAAACACAATCATCACTTCATGCAGGAGACTTGGCACAGTGTGGTGCCGCCTACCCAACCTCCTCTAAAATGAATGAATAATTAATGTACCTATATCAACTTTAAGTATGTGTGAGCTAGGTAGGGTAGGTTTAGTTAAGGTTTAGTGTGTGTTGTGTTGAATAAATATTTATTCTATTCTATTCTATTCTACTCGAGATTCTTCGAGGACGGGGTAGTCAATAAAGATGGGTAAAATTATATTAGGTAATGTTTGTTTAGCACTAGGAACCCGGCCTGGCTTCGCATGTGTGCTGAAGTACTCGTATAACATACCAAAAGCCATATCCTGGTTATTTGACAAAATGCCGTTCAAATTCCTTCGCCCGCAGTAAGACTCCGAGTTTGTTAGACTTGTGTCTCCAGATCTGGACACTAAAAACCTGTCTCCAGCGCATCCAGATGTCTAAAAGATATATAAGTATTACAACTTATACTTATAACAAAAGTAATGTAACGTTTTATTCATACAATAAGTACGTATTGTCATGCTGTAGTAAATATAGTTTTTTTTACTATATTTTCTCTATTTAAAACTTTTTATTTTGATCACATATTTTTTGACGAAGAACAAAAGGCCTCGCAAAGACCTGCCGCCGCCCGGAGCGTCGTAATGGATAAGGCCGCCGCTGACTTTCAGGGTATCTATATACGGTACGCGCGTTCGTGAAACGCGCGTCGTCTGCGCGCATAAAATACGCCGTATGCTTAGGATCTAAATAGAAACCAGCACCTCACCTGCGGCATTTCCAGGTTGCAATCCAGCCTGACCTGGTATCTTGCTGGACAATTCACAATCCAACGGCACATAGTACCACGATCGTAGCTGTTTGGGTATTTGGGGCTAAATATTCTGTACGTCACACCCGGTTGGATCTGAGAACATAATGAACTTGCTACATCACCAGAGGCCCAATTATCGCATTTTTTTTGGAACTGAGATGAGAGATTGAAACTAGAATTAGACGATATTTGATTACGAGAATTGGGTTTTAGATATTGACCCTAGCTAACACCTAGGCGGTTTGGATTAAAACCTTCGGATGTTTTGATATTCTTTACAAATTCAAACGTCAAAAAGTAGCCTATACGATAATTCTGGCTATGAACTGAGGTTCATCCAAATTGGTTCATAGTTACGTAAATAAATAGAATACTAATATATAATGTAAATTAGGAAGTTGGTTTGACTGTAGATTATGGGGTTTTGTACTTACACTTTGAAAATAGTCACAACCCTGACTCTGCCCAAGCGCATTAGCGAACTGAAGAAGGGTCACAATTATGAAGAGCATAATTTACTATCTGAAAAATTATCAAAACTTGCTAAAACTATTATATAAAAATAATATTATTAGCTTAGAGCCGTCGCAGCTCAGTTCGTAGTAGCCCGTCTTCTGCGCTGTAGGTGGTGGGTTCGATCCCGCATAGATGCCTGTTTCTTCTGTGTCTGGGTGTTTTATTGCATTCTAAGTCTAAATATCTATGCTTTTTTTTATTTATTAGGTGTTGTCATAATTTTTTTGTTTTGTTTCATCATCAACCTATGTTAGAACACACTGCTGCAGGTCTTTGGGGTATTCGTTATTTACGTACAGCAATTTTAGCGATTTGTTGACGTCTCGCCTTGGTCAGATGTCATGAGATTTGACTCGACTTGGTGCCTAGAGGTGCACTAAAAAAGGAATCCCCAGAATTCAACCCTTAGGCGGGTAAAACGAAAGTAGAAGTTTGCATGCAATAATTTCACGAAGTCGCGCAGGTTTTCGCTAAAACTAAATAAAAACTTACTACTTTTATCACTCACTTAAAGCACTACCTCCAGAATAATTTGGAAATCTGTCAATCACAGTCCAACATCAATCCAGTAGGTATAAAACACTGAAATCCCAGCTATCTAGCACTAAGGTTATTTCTTAAATATTTCTCAAAACATTCACTTCTCAGATTTTTTTCTTAATTAAATATTGAGCGGGAGAATTGTCTTAAATTCTACGATAGAGTAAGCAAGAGAAACAACGATGTGCCTTTATACGGGCGTGATGATACTACCTAAGTACCTACTACCTACATTAGGTATTTGCACATGAACTGATAATAGGAAAGCAAGGTTTTGTAGATAACAGTATTGTTTTTATTGACGAGCGGCTTTGCGTCTTTTGAATTTTCTGAAGAAATTCCCTCTATTAGCATAACAAACATCTGTCGTGACACTAGTCCTTTCTCTGTCGTTCAGTGACAAGGAAAAAACAACAGTCTACCTATTATAAGAATCTTTGTCCTGACTGACTGACTGATATAGGTATAGACAACGCACAGCTTAAACCACTGTTGGTAGAAACTGAAATTTTGAGGGGATATAAATCTTTGCGTACCTACTAAGAAAGAAATTAAACTCCTAAACGGTAGGTACAACGGGGGTTGAAGTTTGTATGAAAATAACTTCGCTAAGTAACGTTACACTATATTTATACCAATTATAAGAATCTTTGTCCTGACTGACTGACATAGACGACGCACAGCCTAAATCACTGGTAAGAGACTTGATCTTTTTAAGGAACCTATAGGTACATATTCGTTTTGAGTAGAGGTCTACTAAGGATGGCTTCCCGAAATTCAGCTCCTAAACGTATTTATTATATAATTTACGTCAGCAGTATTCTCTTTTCTCTTCATAGATACTATGTTATTATCCGTGATCCCGAATTCCCTGAATTTTTTACGTTCAGGTTGCTCCGAAATTATGTTATAGAAAATCGTATATTATAATCCTAAGTAAAAATAAATTATTTATTTGAAATGAGAACGCGGAAGCAAATAAGATCGTAACACACGTAAGCGTATCCATTGTAGTCTACGTTGTTTATGGAACTTCTGCCCTATAATAATCTGTCAAAATATAAACAACTAGCGGCCGCTCGTAGCTTCGCCCGCGTGGCAGTTTTTTTCCCGTTCCCGTAATTTTTTTGGAATAAAAAGTTATATTAACATATACGCCTATATGTTAATCCAAGTTATAATCTATGTTTATTCCAAATTTATTTACAAACTTTCGCGTTTATAATATTAGTTGGATGTTTAAACTATTGCCATCTCTTAACAATGGGTATAGACAGGACTTCTTTTAAGCAGTATTTAAATAATGTTTATAAGTATGGGGGTTGATGTACATAGTGCAATTGACGGTTTAAAAGTACACGGACCGGGAATTGAACCCACGATGTTCATGACTTAGATAAACCCTTGCTCTCTGTGAACATTAATTTATAAAGATGACTCAGGGTGGGTACCTATCTAGTCAGAAAAACGAGACAAAGTTTCATACTAATGTCTTGATTTACATTGCGTGACATGCTTGCCAGTGACAACTGATTGTGCAGCGATCACTGAGTTAGCCCGCAGTGTAACTGAAACCAATAATCCGAGGCTTAGCTTATCAGGTTTCCGAGGAGACGCCCAGACGCGCAGGTCTACTCTTGAAAACGATAAACGAAATTTCGTATTGTCGCTTTGAATTACACTGCGCGGCATGACAAGCAGTGACAACTTGACTGTAGAATTGGTTACTGAGATCTCGCAGTGTAACTCAAAGCGAAAATACGAAACTTCGTTTGTCGTTTTCTAGAATAGACGTTGGCTATATCATCTGGACGGATGACGTAGTCTCCTTTGAATATTGACCGGGTGTTTTTGGCCTTCGTTGAAGTTAATTTCGGCCTATAGGGGTTGTGTAACCTTACTTATATCTGCATTATATGCACTTTCGTTTTTTATAAATATCTAAAGTAATGGTTAAAATATCAAAATTATTTCAGCCGCTACAGAACAACAAACATCAACACACGTTTTTTTTTGTTTTTGGGAAATTTATTTAAGCAAAACCTGAAAACTTATAGGTGCATGACTTACTACAAAATATATGAACAAAATGACTTTATCTGTCAGGACGCGATCGAATATGGTTCAAATACAGTTTCATAAAAAACTCTGCCGTCCAAAAATATTCTAATTACAACAGTGCTGGAATTCGGGCACAGTTATTAGTTATTCAGAGATTTTTGCTGAGCACAAATAAAAACGAACAAAAAATTCATTTATTTTATTTAAAAACAGATTTTTAAAAATTTTTTTTTTAATTACAAATTAATTTTTCAGTTTTGCTCGTAATCTATCCAGAAGCATGGTAAAGGTTGCGTTTAAGTTTTGGAGTGTAGTATTTTTACAACCTGTATATTTTGAAAAACGGGAATTTGGAAAACAAACTACTGCATACCCTTTGTTACAGGTGATGGTAACCACTTAAAACCTGCTTGTGCCGTCAGTGAGTCGAGTAATAGAAAAAATAACATTTTTGGTACCTATAATGCTTGTATGTTTTTACTTAGGGAGTAAGTAAAAAAAATTACTAGTGTCACCTTAACATCCTATGTACAGTCAGCTGCACTAGAATGTATACAATTCGTAACTTTCAAAATGGTTTCACAACTGTGCTAAAAAAGTTTAAGCGACCATTATTCAAAAAATAACTAGTTTAATGACTTTTTAGTTTTTGAGTTGTAAGAGTTCATTATTTTGCTGTAATCCCGTTGTAAAAGTTACAAATTGCATACATTCTAGTGCAGCTGACTGTACTATGTGTATGACCGATAATGTGGTTAAAATAGGCCAAGACCTTATTTCTTTCCTTATTTGGAACTACCTAAACTAATATACAAGGCTAAATGTAGGTAATTATCTTAAAAAAAAACTAGTAAACTCAATGTTAACTTTTATTTACATACATATTGCTAGTTTATCTATACATTTATTTAGAAAGGTATTTTTATAAATAATTAAATTATAATCTAACTATTTCAATATGTGTGCATCAGAATGTACACAATTTATAAGTTTTGAAACAGTATATAAATATAAAATCAAGCCTGTTTCCCATAGGGATAGGCAACGACGGGTTTTCCCTTGCTACAATCCTGACATACCTACTAGCTTTACTCACGCTCATAACATTCTTCATACATGCTCGTCGGTTTAGGGTACTTTTGATCTGACCTCTCTAAAACCTCTTACGCACCGACGTACATCTTATAAATTTGTACGCCGAGGTCCGTCCCGGATAATCACAATATTTCAATATACTTACAAAGCAAAAATTCAATTGTAATAGAATTAGTTCGTGAGTTTCTATTTCTAGTGTATTTTCCATGTAACTTCTAAAAGAATTACACGCGGAGTTTCTCAAGGGTCAATTCTAGGTCCTCTATTATTCCTTATCTACGTTATGAACGAAATCGGCCTTTTTGGGTATCTAACACCATACATAGATGATATTTGTCTCTTTTACTTCGGCAAATCCATACAAGATATTGTAAATGATGCTTAAAATGATCTACATCTACTGAGCCAATGGTTCCTTTTGACGATAAACATATCAAAAACTTTTTATGGAAATATTTATTGTAACCGTTTAGAAAGAAACAAATTGTATATATTCTAATACAGCTGACTGTACCAAGGTGCCACCATCGATTATGCAATTACAGGAATTACCTATGTTTTAGGTATCAGTATATGATGTACTCAGTGCAAATGCTATATTATCTAAAGTACATGTAGACGTACTCAGTGAGGAGTGCTATATTGTAGGCGCTCCACATCTGGTGGGACGTGTACCGAGCACTTAGGTGCTAATATTGTCAATATAAAAACTATATGCTAGATCATAATAAAATGTAAAAATTCTTTTAATTTACTACTAGTAGTGCCTAAATAAATAAATACTAACACACATTTGAAACAATGCCATCTAGCCCCAAACTTAGCATAGCTTGTATGTACCATGAGAACCAGATAACTGATAGAATTTAAAATATTTTCTTGTCAATTATTAGAATACAATATAACCCAGGCAGAGAACACACTTATATCATAATATCATGGGCAATATAACGGATCTTATTACTAGCGCCTCGTCCTGGCTTTGCACGAATTTTAGTAAGGACCCTATTTTTTTTTAAAATACACTATAGCCTATGTCACCTGGGGATAGTGTAGCTTCCCTACGGTGAAACTTTTTTTCAAATCGGTCCAGTGTCTTCGGAGTCTATTTAATGCAAACAAACAAACAATCAAATCTTTCCTCTTTATAATATTAGTATAGACTACCGACAGGTCTAGTAGTAAGATAGGTCTAGAATTGTCAAGCCACCCAGCACAAGGTGGGATATCCACTCAGATGGATCACCTAACGATGAGCGGTTACCATCTCATTAAAAACCTAAAAGACAACCTTAAAATCAGATAGGCCACATACACAGATGTCCTACCTGATGGTAAGCGGCGATTTTTTGGACCTACCTTGCTTGTGAATATTGCTTAATAAAACTTAGTGAGATGTTCACTATAATGAAGAATGTTAGATTATTATATTGTTATCTATTGTTATCGGTCGTTGGGTGTGCTCTATTTTAGTATTTGATTAGATTTTAATATCATTTTAATGATAGTCATAATTATATTAGTAGTCAAAACTAACCTACAACCACCCAATACAACAATACGATGTAAATACGAGGCACACGAGGCTTAACACCTCTATCCGCCCTTGGTTCAAGGCATTGCTTTGTTATAACCAATTAACATCAGGTGGGCCATCTGCTTTTTCCATAAACAAGTAATATAAAAAAACCCTCGATTATGTTTGCTTGTGTGATGAACATAGATGTTTGTTCTGTGTCTGGGTTTTACACATAAAGAAATGAAGAAAGAAGTATTTATAGACTTTTTACACAACATAATCTAATTCCATACTACATAGCGCGTACTATGGGAACCAGGTGACTAATATAATACGTTTTTAAATACATACTTAGATTACTAAATAACACCTAGACAGAGGACAAACATTGACGCTTCACACAAATGTTTGTTCTCGGCGAGGATCGAACCCACGAAAGTATTTAAGTACGTATCCGTTATCTAGTTTCCCTACTCTTCTAGACTTGATTACGAAGATCGCGCCTAGATTCGTTTAGCTTTAGAATGATTCAAGTACTAACACGCAATTATTCTAGGCAAAGTAACCACTGAACATCAGTTTCGTCACTTATTCCCATAACAACAAATCTACCCTTTAGGGTTTTTTCTACTCTTTAGGTTTTTTCCTACTCTTTAGGTTTTTTTCTACCCTTTAGGTTTTTTTCTACCCTTTAGGTTTTTTTCTACCCTCCTTTTCTTGAAAATACCCCCCATCTCCCGGAATAAGCTTAACATGTCTCGTCTCGTAGCTGTCTTCTGGCTTCGAGGTCTTAACTTCAGGATCAGATGGAGACAGTTCTGGGGATGTGTCCAGGATGCCTTGGAGACGATGTGTGTTCGTTTGACTCAATCTGTGAAGGCAAGTGTGAATGTTCCTTTACGTAATCTGTAAGAATTTTAGCCTTGAATGACTGATACTGGCAACGCACAGCCTAAACCACTGGTCGTAGATACTTGAAATTATCAAAGTATATTTGTCTTGAGGCATACGGGTACTAAGATAGAAATTTCCGAAATTCAACCCTAATACTGGTACAAAGGGGGTTAAAATTTGTGAATAATAACTGCACGCGGGGGAAGTCACGCGCGTTTCACTAGTCTAATATAAGAATCTTTGTATTGACTGATTGACAACTGACTGACATATAGGCAACGCACAGCCTAAACGGTTGGTCGTAGAGACTTGGAATTTTTGGTAAATTCGTGGCAGCCCTCAGACACTGAAAAGCCATAAATAAAAGAAGAAGAAGAAGACTTGGAATTAACGGGTAGCTTTGTTTTGTGAATACACTCCTCCCCGTTTGTACACACTTGGAAAACACTATTTTCCATGGCCACCACTTTTGGACCTAAACCTATGCTTTGTGTGCAACACGTATTGGGAATGTATAACCATGGACTTTATGTATTTGGCCACGTATTCTTGCCTGAGCTTTCCATGGCTGTGATTTTGTTGTATGTATTCCATGGTCGTACATTACCGGTCGGTAAGCTACTGAGTAACTGAAGTGAAAGGGTAGTAATTACCTCACTTCTTCAACATCAGCCACCTTATCAATAAGACTGCGGATGATATTCTCTTTATGTTCCAGCACTAGCTTGGCTCTCTCGGCGTCGCGTCGGTACTCTGCGTCCGCGTGCTTCGCTCTCCTCTCCTGTTCCACAATACGACGCTCTAACTCCTCCAGGGACGCGTACGCACGGGACTTTACCACCTGGAATTACAGTTATCTATACCAATTATTAGAATCTTTGCCCTAACTGACTGAGATATGGACAACGCACAGTCTAAACCACTGGTCGTAGAGTGTTGACATTTTTAGAATATATTCGTCTTGGTGTGTAAAGGTGTACTAAGAAAGGAATTCCCGAAATTCAACCTCTAAACGTGTACAGCGGGGATTGAAGTTTATATGAAAATAGCTTCACGCGGACGAAGTCACGCGCGTTTCGCTAGTAATTACTAATTTTGAATACTATTTTAAGAGTATACTAAAAAACAGAATAAAATGATTATTTACGGGGGCTCTCATACAACAAATGTAATTTTTTTGTCGTTTTTATCATAGATAATGGTACGGAACCCTTCGTGCACGAGTCGACACGCACTTGGCAGGTTTTATTTAGCTCATTGTGTCCCTCTGCTATTTAAATTAAACGTGATTAGCTAAATAAAATTAACTCAGATGTTATGCAAGCGAGCCAGTACTAGCACAAAAACGATGGACTTGCCTTAATTTCGTTCTTAATCTTATCGAGTGCGAGAAGCGCTTGTCGCAGTGGATCGCTGCGCGCGCGCTGCCCGCCGCCGGCACGCCCGCGGGACGCGCGCGCGCACGCCGCCTTCAGCCGCTGACGGAATATCACGGCCGCTTTACGATACAACCTGGAATCAGAAACAAGATATAGCGCCTTCTAGCGACCTTTAAAACAACTACTTATCCTGGATCTCGCATACGAAGTTTTCATAATAATATAATATAAGTTAATATAAGTATTTATAATTGGTATTTACAAAATACATATGAAGATAAGATAAAGATAAAAAGATAAAAATTTATTTATTTAACAAAAGCGTTTTAAATTACAATAGTCGTTTTACGAAAGTTTATTTACAAACAAAATTTCATCAGTAGATTGCCAATGGTACCCACACTAGATAAAATCTGTATCGTGGGTACCTGTTTACGATTAACTTAAATTTAGTTTGGAGCCTCGGTTTCAGTAAAACATTTTGATTTCCTAATATAGAGAGTTACGTTTCGTATATTACGGTAGGGGCAAGAGAGAGAGATGCGAGCACACATTTTCTTTCTCTTTCTCTCATAACCAGTTACGTTTCGTATATTAAAGAAGTTTTACTTCAGTCGTGTGGTCTAAAGCACACTCGTTTTTTTTTATTATTATCATTATTTTACTACAACCCATATATTGCGTAAGTGGACATGTCAGTCAGTCAGAACAAGATTTATAATAGTTATGGATACCTGACGTTTTTCAAAGCCTTCTCCAGCTCCTCCTTCGTAGACTCCAGTTCTTTGCAGTCCTTCCCGTGCTTATCCTCCAGGACTTTCATCTGTTCCTGCAGTTTCGCAAGCTGTTCCGTCTTCCGTTCCGCTTCCATTCCGTACTGATGTTTTAGCTCTTCTAATAACCTGGAGATAATAAAAAGAATATGAGTAATTTATCAGCCATCTGGTTCCCATAGTACAAGCTTTGCTTAGTTGGGGGCTTTTTTTTTAATACAACTTGTTAATGGAACAAGCAGATGGCCCACCTGATGTTAAGTGGTTACCATCACCTATAACAAAGCATTGGCTCGTAGGTCACGCTCGTTAGGAACGTCTCCGACGATGCACTCTCAGCGTCCATCAACCTGGGGCATACAGGTGTTAAGCCTCATGTGCCTGTAGTTACACCGGCACCCACACCCTTCAAACCGGAACACGCTGCGCTGCTTGGCGGCAGAAATAGGCATGATGGTAGTACTGCCCCGGACAAGCCCTTCACAAAGAGCTCTACTACTACTAATAATAATTTAACATCTATTAAATAAATCTTAATGTTACAATCTGTACCTTTTACAATGATCTAGTCTCCTTTCATGTAAGTCAGCAGGAACAGTTCTGGCGCGTAGAATATCCAGCTGCGCCATTTTACCCTCAGAAGCTTCCAGAGCATTCTTCACCGTGAAGTACTCCCGATGGACTGTCTCGTAATCTCGCATCATGGCGGCCACTGTATAAGTATAAATTTTGTATAAAAATTCAAAGTCAATATTTTGGATAGAAACGGGATATTTACCATGATTTTTGGGTTTGATTGTTTCCCGATATTTCAGCACAGTTGCATGCGCCATGATTCTATCCAAAATATTGATCAAAACCATGATAGTATAAAAATACTTGGACGTACTTCTGATTACCACCAATAGACATCCCCAAAGAATCCTGAATCTGAAGGTATATCTATCGTACCACAGGATTAAAGATCTTCATCACACAATCGCGGACTTTCGTCTTGTGTTATTAGTGTTAACATACAGTGAACTTACCTACCTTTTTTTTTCGTTTTGAATTGAATTGTCATGTAATGTAGTTTAAATTAAAATTAGTAGATAATATTTCATATTTACCTAGGAAAACCTATAATTGGCTAGATAATCATACATGTATAAGTTTAAAACCTGTCTATCATAAGTGCTGGTGGTTTTCTAATAAAAATAAAATAAAAAAAATAAATAAATAAAATGTTTATCCTCGGTGGGATCGAACCCACAACCTACACAGAAGGTAGAGTTATTATCAACTAATACTCAGGCACCACACAAGCAAAGCCGCGAACATAAACTACGATTTACGATTTTGCGTTTTTTTTTTAAATCCACACAGCATCATCTAGCCCCAAGCTAAGCAGAGCTTGTGTTATGGGTACTAGATGACTGTGATATACTTAATACAGTACATTACATATTTAGATATTTTTTATTATACATAGAAAATTCCCAGAACACCCGGAATAAATATTTGCAGATCGTACAGACATTTATCCCAAGGCGGGAATCGAACGCGCAACCTCCTGCAACCTCGTTGCAGGCGGACTTTCGCCCGCCGCGCCACATCGATCGTCAAGCTAGTAATAAGTATATGAACACAAACTTACTTTTATCTTCATACAACTCATAAACCTCCTTTAACTTAATCTCAGCGCGTTCAGCCCTTTCAACCAACGTAGCTTTCTCAATATCAGCTGTCTCTTTCTCGACAGTGCTCTTCTTATAGCTCTGTCTCACTCGCACCAGCTCGTCTTCCATCGCGTTGACTCTTTCACTCAAAGCTTTGTTATCTGTGACTATTTGTTTGGACTTTTTGTTCATAATTTCAAACTGTTTTTCGTAGTCTGTTATAAGGGAGTCTTTCTCTTGTAGATTTTCTTGGTAGGCATCAAATAATGGGGCTATAATAAAATAAAACATACTTATTAATAATAATAATAATGCTGGACAATCCACACACCATCATCTAGCCGCAAGCCAAGCAGAGCTTGCGTACTAGATGACTGATATACTTAATACAATACGTTACATACATACATATTTTTTATTATACATAGAAAACACCCAGAACACCCGGAATAAATATTTGCAGATTGTACAAATATTTATCCCAAGGCGGGAATCGAACCCGCAACCTCCTGCGTCGCAGGCAGACATTTGCCCGCCGCGCCACATCGGCCGTTAAGGTCAGTTTGGTAGGTAACTATTATAATAAAGTTGGGTACTACCAGTATAATGATATCTTACCTAAAGCTTGTGCACTTAGTAGTCCAGACAGGTCGACCATTCTTGCAGCATTAGGGTGGTCATCAGATGTCTTCGGAAGCCCTTCGTCTGTAGATGCAGTCTCTGAAACCAAATCATCACTTAATTTTTATAAGAACCTTTGTGTTTACTAACGTATCGACAAAGATCGCTATAGCAGCAACATCACGGTTCATGAAATACAGCCTAGTGACAGACAGACGGACAGACAGACAGCGGAGCCTTAGTTATAGGGTCCCGATTTACCCTTTGGGTACGGAATCCTAAAAACGGAACCAAGTCGTATGTTTATTGTCTGTTCTAGAACTTGGTCTTAGATTCACCTAGCTTTTAGACGTTTCAAGATGATCCCTGCGGATATTACTACATAAATGCTTTTTGACTGGACTATAACAAACCTCAGCCTCGCAGTTCTCGGTCGTTAGGTTCGTGCTCTACGATACAATACTCTGCGTACATCAACCTGAGGTATACAGGTGGTAAGCCTCATGTGCCTGTAATGTCATCGACACCTACACCCTTCAAACCGGAACACAGCAAGCTGATTGGCAGAAGAATTAGGCATGTATTTATCTACTTATCCCTATCTATCCATCATTTTTGAATTACCTGGTCCTTTAATTCCCAAGCTAGCATTGATCAGGGAGTCCAAGCCATCGCACCTGTCTCCGGGCTTGTAGACATCTCCCTTCCCGTCTGCCATGTGCTGGATACTGGAGCGTAGCTTCTCCTGATATCTAGCAAGCTGGACGTTCAGTCTACAATCAGAAATGTCATAATTCAAAGGTGATGTAAGTGGTAGGGGTGGTGATCCCAGTATGGAGTAGAATTCCTTCATCACCCCCCGTGGACATCGTAAGAGGCGACTAAAGGAATACAGGATACTTACAGGAATAGGACTTAGGACCAGAAGGCGGGGTAATTCCCACAAGACTACCGCTCTATGAAATAAATTATTAATTACTAGCGGCCGCTCGTAGCTTCGCCTGCGTGGCAGTTTTTTTCCCGTTCGTGTTATTTTTTCGGGATCTATGTGTTAATCCAAGTTATAAACTATGTTTATTCCAAATTTCATCCGAATCGGTCCACTGGTTAGAGCGTGAAAGAGTAACAAACATTCATCCATCCATGCTTAAACTTTTAACATTAGTAGAATTATCATCATTACTCTTTGACTTACCGATACAGTACATCCTTCATAGCTTGCATATCCTTCTGTAGCCGTAAGTTATGCTCCCGCGCCTGACTCAGTATGATCTGACGACTGCTGCAGGACATACATACTTCTACCAATGGAATGGCTTGGTTCGGTGAGTAATCTACAAGAAAAATGAAGTAAAAAAAAATATTAAATTAATGAATGAGTAGTTAATTGTAAAGAAATAACATCACGCAAAAGCATTTTTTTTTACTTATTTTATTTTACTTTTTTACTTTTGCTTCGTTAACTTTTACTTTATACTCTGTAAAATTAAAATCTGTAGGTACAATTGTTATTTTAAAAATATAGGTGGTAAAAGAATGTCCGCGGCGAATCACTGTGTCCCCGCCATACAGGCTTTTTAGTCCTAGTGTGGGGAACAGAGTCACCTAACGGTACTGTACCATTATTATGTATTATTTTTAAGTAACCTTAAGTACCAGTACCTGATTTAATTTGAATAAAAATATTTATTTATTTATTATTATCACGACATAATCTCCAAGCACGGTAGACGTCCTTTGAGATTACTTGTTACCAAGTCACAAGTGACAGTCACAGTCAGACGTGGTCGCTAACTATTGGTCTCATACACAAGATCAAAGTCGCACAACGAGCTATGAAGAGAGCGATGCTGGGAGTTTCCCTGCGAGATAGAATCAGAAATGAGGAAATCCGTAGAAGAACCAAGTCAACATAGCTCTCAGAATCAGCAAGTTGAAGTGGCAGTGGGCAGGCCATATAGCTCGTAGAACCGATAACCGTTCGAGAATAAAGGTTCTCGAATGGCGACTACGATGGACTGACGACATTGTTAGGACCGCGGGAAGTCGATGGATGGAAAAGGCTCAGAATCGTTCTTCCTGGTAACGTGTGGGGGAGGCCTATGTCCAGCAGTGGACTTCTACAGACTGATGATGATGATGAATCCCTCTCTTGTTAAAAATATAGTATAAGTACATACATACCTCTATCAGGTACCTCAAATTTGTTCACTCTCTCTTCTAACTCTTTTTTCCTTCCCTCTAGCTCCTTATTTCTCTCTCTCTCTTCCTTGATCACCGCTTTGCACTCTTCCACATACTAAAAATATTAAATCACAATAAAACCTTCTTTCGTATCAAAGGAAAGGAGAAATAAGGAAATCTGTATAAAAAAAAATCGTGTTAGACCACCACCACACACCATTTATAACTCAGGAATGGCTGGACCAATTTTTATGATTTTGTGTTTTTGGATTTATCTTCATCCAGAATAGGATAATAAGTAATAAAAATATTGCGAAGTTCGCGTGGTCAGATTTTTTTTTTATAAAATAGTTTGGATTTACAATACTTGAAGCAATAATTATAGGACAGATATACAACGCCATCTATTGGCAAGTAGTGACGCTACGCTACTTATCAATAGATGGCGTTGTTTACCAATGAATCCACTCACTAGAAAAGGCAATATTTGCTTTATTTCAAAACAATTAAATTGTTGTATTTTTTTTAATTAAACTTTATTTATCTATACTAATATAATAAAGAGGAATGATTTGATTGTTTGTTTGTATTGAATAAGCTCCGAAACAATTGGACCGATATGAAAAATTCTTTCACCGTTGGGAAACTACACTATCCCCGGGTGACATAGGCTATATTATATTCAAAAAAATTAGGGATCCTTACTAAAACCCGTGCGAAATCGGACTACTAGTCCTAATAAAAAAAAATTGTGCTCGCGAGCTCTATTGTCCACGGAACTAGTAGAACTAGTATTAACATACCTTGGTAAGAGTTTCGTATTGAGTTCTCATAGTGTCATTTTCTTCAGCGAAGAGACGATTGTATTCTAGAACGCTACGGAGTTTCTCCTTCAGTTTTGATATGAGACTATCTTTTTCAGAAAGCTGTAAACAAATATATTTTTTATACTACTTGATCAAACAATCAGATGTCCCACCTGATGTTAAGTGGTAACCATCCTATAACAACAAATCATCGGGTCACAGGTAACGTTCATTAGGAACGTGCCCTACGATGCAGTGTCTTGTCCATCAAACTGAGGCATACAGGTGTTAAGTCTCATGTGCCTGTAATGCCACCGGCACCCACACCGGTTTGTAACCGGAACACAGCTGCTAGGCGGCAGAAATAGGCATGGCAATATTTGCGTTTATTTCACAAGCTCGAACTAAGGAATGCTTGTACTGTAAGAACCAGATACATCTATTTGTTTTAGTAGTAGTAGAACTTTTTGTGAAAGAGCTCATCCGGGGAAGTACTACCACCATGCCTATTTCTGCCGCCAAGCAGCGCAGCGTGTTCCGGTATGAAGGGTGTGGGTGCCGGTGGTAGTACAGGCACTTGAGACTTAACACCATTATGCCTCAGGTTGATGGTCACAGATTAGTGAATCGTAGGGTAGGTACATTCCTAACGAGCATGACCTGCAAGGCAATACTTTGTTATAAGTTATGGTAACCAACTCAACATCAGGTGGGCCATCTGCTTGATCCATCAGCAATCTATACCAATTATAAGAATCTTTGTCCTGATAGATATCCTAAACTAAACCATCCTAGTCTAAACCACTGGTCATAGACACTTGAAATTTTCAGAGTATATTTGTCTTTGTGCGTAGAGGTATACACAGAAAGGAATTCCCGAAATTCAACCCCTAAACATGTACAGCGGGGTTGAAGTTTGTATGAAAATAACTTCACGCGGACGAAATCGCGCACGTTTCGCTTAGTCGCATAATAAAAAGCTTGTAATTTGAAATTGTAAAAATAAGATATCTAGAAGTAGTAGTAGTAGTAGTAGTAGTAGGTTCCAGTACTAGAAATATAAGGGGGCAATGCTAGAAAGATACATACCGCTACAATATTCTCTTCGCACCTATCCATGAGAGTATTGATGAGGTTCTCATACTTCTTGGTGAGTTTTCTCTTCTGGTCTCTAAGCAATGATTTATGCTCTTTACTCTGTCGTGGAGAAGAGACGGCTATAGCTTGGATGGTGCGTTTGCGTGGTGGCTTGGTAGGCTTATCTGCAAGAATAATATACTAATTATACTTCGCACACTAGCTGGAGTAAAACAAAAGTTATGTTTGTGTGAAATTATGATTATAACAATATTCCGAAGCAGCGATGTCTAAACAAGTATCCTTACTTGAAGCAAGAAGTCAAACACTTGACCATGTAAGGTTTACATGCACTTAAAGTGGTGAACTAGTTTTATTTTAATAACAATTACAAGTACATACAAATATTACAGCATACAGTACAATACCTATACAAACCTATTAGATATTAAGTTAGTTTCTAAATATCTTGCAAACCTTTTTTGTAAATAAATAAAATAAATAAATAAATAAATATTTGTGGACACTTTACACAACATCATCTAACCCCAAACTAAGCATCGCTTGTACTATGGGAACCAGATGACTGATAGAATGCTTATATACTTTTTTTTTGTAAATACATACTTAGAATACAATATAACACCCAGACAGAGAACAAACATCTATGTTCATCACACAAATGTTTGCTCTCGGTGGGGATCGAACCCACGGCCTACAGCACAGAACGCAGAGCTACTACTAACTGAGCTGAGAGGCCAGTCAAGGCCAATAAAAAATTAAAAAAAAACACTAGTGCATAGTATACACATCCAAACACACAGAATGTTAAGGTTTGTTTTCTCACCGATAACATCTTTAGGGTCCTCATAAAGCTGATTCTCGCTTTGATCTATCATAGACTCCGTCTTCTTGATGACTTCTTCCAGTATGTTCTGAAAAATTATAATAGATTTCTATTACTTATAAAATCAGCCAAGTGCGAGTCGGACTCGCGCAGGAAGGGTTATGTACCATTAACTTTAGTAAAAACAGCAAAAAACGTCACGCTTGTTGTATGAGTCCCCTTAAATATTTGTTTTATTCTGTTTTTTACCATTTGGCTGATAACATGAAGTACAGTACATTTTTGACAGTTTGCAATTACATACCTTTACATGCTTGACAATATGCCCTATTTTATGATCATAACAGTTAAGGAGGTATTACTCTAGGCAAGGACGTCATGGAAAGCCTAAACTCTCATTACTACCTGCATGTTTCATCAGCAGGTTGTATAAAAAAAACCTGAAAAGTGAGGTATGAAATGTGGAGTTACTGATAGCAAATATTCATTTTCTAACCTGTCTCATGCTGTGTCTTAAAGAGTTATCTTTCTTCGGCAGCGTGACATCGAACAACTTCAGTTGTGATGAGAAGTTACCTGTCAGTGTACGCTTTGCTGGACTTGGTGGGGTTTTTAAGATACAGCCATAAGGTGCCTGGAATACAACAGATAAGTAGTTGTGGAAATTTTTACACAGCATACTCTTTTTTTTACTTTACTTGCTGATGGAACAAGCAGATAGCCCACCTGATTATAAGTGGTTACCATCACCTATAATAACAAAGCATTGTCTCACAGGTCACGTTCATTAGATATGTGCCCTACAATGCAATACTCTGAGTCCATCAACATGTGTTAAGCCTCATGTGCCTGTAATTACACCTAGCCCCAAACTAAGCAAAACTTATACTAGAAGAACCAGATAACTGATAGAATACTTATATACTTTTGTTTATTACTCTTAGGTACTGAATAAAAACTCAAAAATCATTGAATCACTTATTTTTTGTATGTTTAAAAAAAAACTCAAAAAACACAACTTTTGTATTTTTTGTGAAAATATTTTTTATCATGCAGTGAAACTATTTTGAAAGTTATAAAATGTATAAACTTTTATGCAGCTGACTATACCTTGAGATACTGAACTGACTCCTTCACCTAGCTTCAAGAGCTTTCTAAGTGATCTTCCAATGATTGATTTTTCCATACCTTTAAGAGATAATAAATAGTTTGTTTGCATACCTTTGGTGAAAACTCATCCATTCTCAACTTCCTTCGTAGCAGTTCATGATTACTTCCATTTTAATCTTTTAATACAACTGTTAAACCTAAAGATATACCGACTTCTTTGTTCCAACTAACTCGTTTGTATTACCTAACTTACGAAATTGATATTCATGGGGTCACAAAACAAAGGGAAAAGTTAAAGTAGGTCACCAGCACAGCTCATTAATTGTCTTCCCCGAAAATTTACAATCTGGGTGACTATATTGATAAAACATCCGAGCTTTTGAACTTTTACGAAACGAGTGCCGATTCTTATTAGTAAATGACACAATATCTTCCATTCATTGCCGTACTACTCCGGAAGTCCGGAACTCCCTTTCAAAGGGAGTTTCAATTCATTTCAATTATTCCTGGTCGTTTTAACAAATAAATAAACCCTAGCTGCTATCGCAGACGGCCGAAAGAAAACCCAAAAAATGTAAGTAAACAAACAAGATGAACGAAAAGCAAACGCCGCCTCGCAGTGACATAAGTTGGACACTTTGACAGTTTCCATGACGACGGCCGAACAGTAGAATCTCATCGGGCGGCGACAGATTAATGTTGCAGAGATAAACTAAAAAAACTATGTAAGAAGGTTTCAGACCATGTAGCACATGAAAGTTCCTGTCAATGCAAAAGACAAAACATGACATTTCAACGTTACACCACTGCACCGTGATTATTAGTACCAAGGTAGGTAAGTGTTTATAATTTACTACACAACTACACAACACAAGTATTTTGGTACAATTTGAATTTTTTTGGTTGCAACATTTACTTGTCGAGGCACCTGCCGTCACATTTTTTTTCTATTATAATATAAAATCAATTTAATAGATGGCAGCACTATTACCCGAAAAACATACTATAACGCCAAATTAAAAGTTTACTCAACTGTGGTTTGGTTTCGCTGAGGTAGAAACAATTTTATTTAGCAGTATAGTAGTGAGATGCTCATGCGCGAAAACAGCTGAGCGATATCAGCGACATGTTGCGGGTTCTTTTCGTACTAATCAGTCGCATCATGTCTGCCCGCCGGCTCGGTGTTTGACGATTTAGTGCATTGATAACCTACAATTCAAAACAGTTTGTTATCACTCTTCCGTCCTTTCGTTTTGGAAGTTCCTATCGACAATCCTTCCTCAGTAACTTCAGTAAATGCTTAGTTATTACTGTTTTATTGTGACAACAGTAAACTAACTTAGTGTGCCTGACACTGAATACGCATTTCGCCGTATCCTTCGTGAGCGTTATCGATTAATTTCTACAATGAACGTTACGTTTTGTTTACTTTTTAATCTTGTGTAATATTTTTTATCATAATGTCCGTGCTGTGCAGTTTTTGCCGCTAGTGTTGTTTGTGTGGATCGATTCAACTATGTGCGAGAGTTCGCGCAAGACTACGTGTTTTGGATGACAGAAAAATGGAATTTGAGAACGACTTTAGCTTGAAAGAATGGGCGAAGGACAAGCCTTTGTCCATTCTTCAGCTGGATCCGGCGGACCGCGCTGTTTTGAGAATAGCAGGTAGGTTTTATTTACAACCTAATTTTGTAGACAGTATTTTTACCATCACCGGCTATTTACCTGATTCAATCACGTCTGAATCGTTGTCTTTTAGCAATCGGGTCACGTTATCGTGCATGGTGACGGTTCTGAGATTACTGTTTGCATTGCACAGTTCTGCTGATAGGCAGTGATAAAAATGCGTAGGTAACCCCTATCGCCTACCTACTAAATTTACCTAAAGAACCTATCTACCTACCTCTACTCTACGTAGGTAGTACCTACCTAAATTGTCTGCATCCGAGTCCATAGAGAATTTAGACCTAGGTAGGTACCTATTTGTTTTAATAATAGGCCTACCTGCATCGTTAGTAGTTTTTACTTTCGATAAAAATTAAATTGTTTACTAAATGCCTTCGTGATTTAGACTCTAGGTAGGTAACCTAACTAGGCTAACCTTCACCTAACTTTAATCTGAATAATAAAATTAGGTTATCGCTACCGCTTGTTTTACCTACCTACCTACCTAAGGTTTCTACCTACCTTACCTACGAGCGTATGTTAGGTTAGGTAGGTACCTACTTACCTACCTAGTTAAAATATCTGGCTAAAAAGTGTCATACCTACCTACCTATTAAATACCTACATAAATATTCCCAGATATTCACGCAATGCCATCCTTATTGGTACCTAGGTAGGGTAGGTATACCTACCTAATAGAAAAAGTTAGGTCTGCGTAGGTAGGTAGGTACCTATACCTAACTTACCTTTCTAATTTATAAAAATTGCGCTGTTCATAAACAGTAGCAAAGAGCTTGTGTTATGGGTAGGTAGGTACCTACCTACCTACTAGATACTAATATAGGTACTTACCTACACTACATACATAGATATTTTGTATTATACCTACTTACATAGATAATACCCGGAACAATATGCTGTCAGGCAGAGTTGGTATTGGTAGGTATGACAGTTAGCCGCCAGCCGCCCCTGCCGATTTCTACCCCAAAGAAAGACTTGCTTGTGTAATTCCCATCCACCTGCGTGGAATAACCCCATGTCGCGTGTGACTTTCCCATGACACGACTAGGCTACATAAAGTACCTACCTAAGTACCTACCTACCATGGTTTTATTTTATTCTCGTGACGAGAAAGTTGAATAGAAAGAAAATTAGGGAAAATTACACGTCAATAATAAGTTTCTTTTTGGTAAGATGATTGTACTTACTAAGATGATAGTACTAGTACTTTACCTGAATATATAAATATGTACTACGAAACTTATTTAAATGGCGCAAAGGTCCCGTAGTCCCGTTAGGGGCAGGTGTACAAAAGAGAACCCCTTAGAGAATGTTAGAAAACAATTACAGGGTACAAAAAGAGGTAGAAAAGTCGGAACAACTTTATAAAACAATACAATTTTATTCATCGATTGATTCAGGTATTATGGGTACCTACGTACCTAGTAAATAAATATAAATAAATAAATATTGCTGGACAAGCCACACAGCATCATCTAGCCCCAAGCTAAGCAGAGCTTGTGTTATGGGTACTAGATGACTGATATACCTACTTAATACAATACTATATTACATAAATAGATATTTTTTTAATATACATAGAAAATACCCAGAACACCCGGAATAAAGAAAGAAAGAAAGAAAGAAAATACATTTATTTGACACACACGTTTTGCACACAGAACGGACAAAAAACTACTTAGGTACATGTTACAAACAAAAAGGAAAAAAAAAAAAACAACAGAAAGTAGGTTATAGGTTACAATAGTAGGTGGGTCTCAACTGGTCCAATAAATATGCAATGCAATATGGTGGTGCAATAAATATTTGCAGAACGTACAAATATTTATCCTAAGGCGGGAATCGAACCCATAACCCCTGCGTCGCAGGCGGACATTCGCCCACCGCGCCACATCGGTCGTCAATATAAATAGTACGTTCTATATGAGGAAGGTCTAGGTACCTACTAATATTAGATTGTATTTATGTACTTGTATTATTTACTTAGGTTAGGTACCTACTATGTGCATCTCTTCTACCAAATCCTACTTCCTACTATAATATTATAAACGCGAATGTTTGTAAGTATGGATGAATGGATGTTTGTTACTTTTTCACGCTCTAAACAGTAGACCGATTTGGATGAAATTTGGAATAAACATAGATTATAACTTGGATTAACATATAGGATTAATTTTATCCCGAAAAAATAACGGGAACGAGAAAAAAACTGCCACGCGGGCGAAGCGGCGAGCGGCCGCTAGTAATAAATAATAGTACCTACCTTGATACCTATCAACATTATAAGTAGCCTTGTAATCCTATCTAAAGAAAATGGATTTGCTCAACTTCACCGGCCACAGTACACTCCTTCCTGCTCTTTCTTTATTACGTCATATATTACATCCCTTTTGCACAATAACAATACTGGCCTTCATCCCGTGGAACATAATCCATGCCTTTGTTCTAAAATTAAAATAGAATTCCTTCTTTTTATGACGTTGCGTTTTACTCCTTTTTTGTTCCTGGCCAGTTCTAATTAATCTTTAAAGTTGGACTAGAAACTTACACTATTACCTTACCCATTCTACTGTATTCTACTAATATTATAAACGCGAAAGTTTGTAAGTATGGATGGATGGATGGATGGATGGATGTTTGTTACTCTTTCACGCTCTCTATAACAATGAATGTCATTTTGTCTTTTCGATCCGTTAGGTGAGGTACGATGAAGAACTTATTTACCTTAAGTAGAGTAACACGTAGTAGTACGACCTACCCACTATTTAAAAAATAAACCATAGTATAAGCAATTAATTAATAATAATAATAGTAATGCTGGACAATCCACACAGCATCATCTAGTCCCAAGCTAAGCAGAGCTTGTGTTATGGGTACTAGATGACTAATACTTAATACAATACATTAAATACATACATAATTCTCTATTATTCATAGAAAATACCCAGAAAATCCGGAATAAATATTTGCAGATCGTACAAACATTTATCCCAAGGCGGGAATCGAACCCGCAACCCGCAATGTCGGTAGATTTCTAACGTTCGCAATAAGGTCAGTAAACTACCTACTTCCAAATAACATTACAAACAGTAGGAGATAATTGTAGGTCTAGCTTGTATAGCCAGATAGGCTAAAAATGTACCCAGTAGTAATTATTCCATTATGCAAAATATTTTGTGAGAAAGTAATAAAAACTCAATTATAATACTCAACCAGTTTGATGCGACTTAGTTGAAGTTGGGACGAATTGAGTTGATAAAACTTGTTTGGGCCTCAGCATTCTGAATTTTAATGTCAATAAGAAATAAGTTCAATAAATTTACGAAATCCTGTTTGTTGTTGATCTCCTTGCATATTATCATCATCTAAATCGATTTGAATGAAACCTTGAAAAATAGTTTAAAATATCGTGAATCGAAATGGAAATAAAATCAAAACTTTTCTGTTAACGATTTTTAATAAATACGTTATTAGCTTGCTAATCTATCTAGCGAAAACGTGCGCAAAGTTATTTTTATACAAACTTCAACCCCTGCTGTACCCGTTTAGGTGACATTTCTTACGTTGCCCAACTGGTCTACCAAGATAGACTCTTGCTCCAGAGTTCACCTGCCCCCTGATCATGTAATTCTGTTGGCATCAAAATTCAGTCGCATGTGTCAAATATGACAGATTTTTTATAACAAATCTATACACATACACATATAAGTATATCAGTCATCTAGTATACATAACACTTTACTTTTTTTACCAACTCGACTAAAGTATTTTATGCAACCCACTTGACATTGGCAAAATTGTCCGAATGACGGACATATGCCACAAAATTGGGGCTAGATGATGCTGTGGATTGTCCAGCAATATTATTATATTGTCATACGTGATCAGCCCCCTGGTCGTACACTACAAAAGAACGATATCGTGGTTGGTTCTTCGGCAGACAACATTTTAATCCCACTATCAGTTAAACTTACCATAACAGAATACATGTTAGTCAGGAACCACTTAAACGCAATAATCGTAAAACAAAAGGTGACATGTCAATTCCTCCAAGTTTTACAACCCAGTTAAGGAGGATGTTCCTAATTTCGGAGGTCGTTGAACTAAGTCCCGTTAAATTTAATTGTAGGTACAGCTTAGCTAGTGTTCTATTTTAGATCCAGGGAACCCTGTATCATGGTACGACCACCATAGTCATCCCGGTTTAATATGGCACGTTCATGTGCAGAGTGACATTGGACTACGTTCATCACTATGAAAAACTAGCGGCCGCTCGCAGCTTCGCCCGCGTGACAGTTTTTTGCCCCGTTCCCGTTATTTTTCGGGATAAAAAGTAGCCTATATGTTAATCCAAGTTATAATCTATGTTTATTCTAAATTTCATCCAAATCGGTCTACTGGTTAGAGCGTGGAAGAGTAATAAACATCCATCCATCCATCCATACTTACAAACTTTAGCGTTTATAATATTAGTAGGATAAGCATTAGAAGTGAATATTTCAGTAATGACATGAAAAAATGTAGGTATTGCAAAATTACCTAATGTGTGGGTGCGATGTATGTGCTTATCGATAAAAACTGACCTTTAACCGTGGGGGTTCCCCCACCGATTCTAATCATGGTAATAACAATATTTCCTCACGTGGGTTCCTTTTTTTTCAATGCTAATACTAAACTCTGGTTAGTGTATTTTTCCCAAATAACAGACGCCTTACATGGCTTAAACTAAAAAATTTCAGTATGTTTGTTTTGGTACTAAGATATTTAATTAAATGAATTTTTGTTATGATTCAAAGGGTGCAGTGAGATTTTTAAAATTTCTCCAATATAATTACATTGTTCTGCAATAGAATATTAGGGGCGTAATTTGTGTAGTTAGGACTTTAAACGTCTGCGGGAAATACCCCCGGGAAATTCCCGTTTACCGGGAAACCCCGGATTTTTTGGTTTAAATCAGGATTCCCAAATCTTATCACGATCATTTTAGTATTTGGCCATCCATCTAGTTTAGACCCTGAATTGGCCAAGATTTATCAGATTTTCTATGTTCCAGGTTCCCTACGTCCAGATCCCGCTTCTACTCCTAAATCCTACTTCCTACCCTGAAGAGAAATAGTTTCCCATGAACACCATCCTAGAGAAAAATAAATTATGTTACACGATAGGATCCTCAATTCATTTATTGTCATCTCATGGTAGGCTAGATAGTACAAAGGACATTGCTATTGTTTGTATGGAATTTGATCCAAGTGCTGCCCATAAACAAAGATTACATTGAGTTCCTTGGATCAACTTAGAGCTCCAAACCTAACATACTCTTCAGATCGAACCAAAAAGGCAATATCCTTTCACTTCGATATAGTGATAGAATCACATGTAATGGTAAGGAAGAATAATGAATATGGCACTACAATAGAAGGTTGGCGAACCGATTTTTTTTTAATTTTAATTGATAGCCTTTTAAGTTTTTGGTCTATTTCGTATTCAATTTCTCATAATGACTCTCAAAAATCTAATTATAGTTTTTCAATATGTGTGTATTTAGAGATTTTTATTATAGTAAACTGACTCTTAGGAATATATAACATAATAAAATAAATTTGAGATATAATCGTTTAGTTCATTGCTATTTAAAAGGTTGAGAGGTTATTCGGTCGAGTTATTATCTTATTTATTAGAACATAATTTTATGTTATCGGGGGTTTTATTTATACATTTTATGTGTAGTAAAATGTCTATTTATAATTAATTATAATGCGATAGCTGGTTCTCTTAGATGAATAAACTAGGGGACACGTTATGTTACTCAGCCGTTCCTCTATACCTCTAGCCACGACGATGCTTGTATGCCACAGTAAACGAAAATACCTTGTCAGTGTAACTTTGGTTCTTGAAGTAAAAACATTTATTATTATTTCTTGACGGCGACAGTCAGGTAAAACCAGACCTACTCAGAATAAAAATAAAATTAATCACTCCAAACTCGAAACATTATCCTACTTAAGAGCAAGATTTTTTCACTTTACAATAAAATGATAAATGAATATTGGTATTCATTTCCACACAGCGCTATCAAGCGTCACATTAATCAAAGATTGTGGGAACCAAATTAGTGATATTAAATACTTATTTTTTGTAACATTATAGCACCCAAACAGACCAAACATCTATTGCATCACAAGAAATTAAATGTTTATCCTGAGAATCGAACCCAATATCTACAACACACAGAACTAATCCCTATAGGAACGGTAGATATCACCTCATTAGCCGATTCTGAGTTTTTTTCGTTCCGGATATCGGATTTTGGTTTACGAGCTCGAATTTTTAGCGGCCTAGGAGAGCCCTAGCGTATCTCCATACAAACTCAGAATCGGCCTACTGATCTCATAGTCACCAACTGAGCTGTCAGTGAAACTAGTATGTTTAGCTTCTAAATAGACTAGCATTAAATTCAAAAGCCAAAATGAAATTTTAACATATTCTTTTATTTCAATATAAAAATTAGGCTGTAGGAACCGGGCGACCGGGCATAAGCACCTTACTTAAGTATCCAGTACATTTGGCTGACTGTGCTTTAATACGGAAACAGTACACGTATTTATTTTACTATCAACATGTTTACTAAATTAATCACTGGCACAACACGGCTTTGTTAAGTTAATACGCCAGCTCGCTACCATTGTTCAAAATGTTTGCGTGTAGCAAACTTTGCGAGGTTTGTGTGAAAAGCTAACGTCCAGCACAGTTATAAAGGCAGAATCGACTGTCTCAGACATTTTATGGGACAGACAGAGACAAAGGCAGATGGAGCAGACTTCTGATGCGGCATGACACGCGTATTGTGTAAACATCATCATTGACCTGGAGAATTCCATAGGACATAGGTTTCCATATTTGGACATTTTCATAAAAATCTATACCAAATATTCAACCCCTAAACGGAATTGATGCTTGTATAATAAGTCAACTTCACGCGGACGAACCTGCGCGTGTTTCGCTAGACTTGGTATAAATAAGAGTATTTTGGGTTGACGACGACGAAAATATTTATTCAATCAAAACCTGCTTGCTGTCTCTTCTCAATGATGATTCATAGAGTTCAAACCGTGGGAAGCGCCCGCATATTTATGGCGGAAATCAATACCGTCTGGGACTACACAATCCACGTCACACTTAGGTATTGGGTCTAGATGTGGGCTGAACTAGAATAGCATAGCGCAGGCTGCTCTAATCAATAATTGAGCACAGTATAAGGTCACGGGGTTGGTTCGTAGAGTTAAGCGACTAGTAATGATCGAGGAACTTTCCTTGAAGGGTGTAGGTGTGGCCTCCGTTTAAACAAGCAACTGTAACTACATGGACCTTGCCTCAATCATGGAATCACGTTTTTTTTTAATGTAGCGATGCCCAACTATGTACTGATCTGCGATCATCAACCAGAAGCCTGAGGTGTTAAGCCTATGTGCTTATGATATCTCTGGCACCCAAACCCTTCAAACTAAAACACAGCAACTGAAACCACTTCTAATTCCACAATTTAGTTTAGTCAACAGTTTAGTTTCTTTTCAGTAATCATTAGTATGTACTTATGCTACGCACAAAATCGAGCTGGTACCATTTCTCTGAGTCTGAGCCATAAGTCTCATGTGCCTGTAGTAGCACCGGCTGACAATACCTTTCAAATGTGATATTGATATTGCTTGTAAGATATTGATAATAATAATAATAATAATGGACAATCCACACAGCATCATCTAGCCCCAAGCTAAGCAGAGCTTGTGTTATGGGTACTAGATGACTGATATACTTAATACAATACTATATTACATATATAGATATTTTTTATTATACATAGAAAACACCCAGAACACCCGGAATAAATATTTGCAGATCGTGCAAACATTTATCCCAAGGCGGGAATCGAACCCGCAACCTCTGCGTCGCAGGTGGACATTCGCCCGCCGCGCCACATCGTTCGTCATATTGGCATCAAAGCTTTTAATACATTTTCCAAGTTTTTATAGCTTAGCAATATGATACGTCGCAATAACAATTGCCTACGCAGGCCGTGCCTTTTATATAAACACGCAGTCGACCTTGAACCTGTGACCACACGATTGTTTACCTCTGCGTCAGGCGTTAACGAGCCTCCTACGCGTTTCTTAATATTTGAGATTATGTACCTTTTTTCAAAGGTTAAGTTCAATATACTCGTAGCAGACCTTAAAGTTGAGATTGGGAGTAGGGATTGGCTGCCGCCAAGGAGTTGGGCTTGAAGGGTGTGGGTTCCGGTGAAATTACAGGCACAGGTGGCTTAACATCAGGCGGGGCATTGCATTGCAAGACTGTACATAACGTGCGTAATTTCCGAGGCAATGCTTTGTTATGTGATGATGGTTACCACTTAACATCAGATCATAATTATGCTTATTCCTCCAGCAGTAGTATCCAAAAAATGTTTACAGATATACATATTATTTTTCTTTATAAAATTCGGCTCCATACATATTACTGTGCCTTGAATTTTACTTTCGCACTGCGTCGTTCTCCTGCGGTATTAGCGTCATGGTAATGCTAAACGATCATTCATTGTGTCAAGTTCTGTTTACTGCACTCCACCTGGTAAATAAACGTGCTGGATTAAAATAGGCCAGTTTTCCAATTTACCAAAGCATAAACACGCGAGCGTCTGAAACATGGAACTGCATGAAATATTCGTAGCGTGAATTTTCAAGTGTGAGTTTCCGTTCTGCTGAAAAAGAAATTGCGCGTTAGGAGCTTTCAGAAAAATCACACAATCACACCATCTTTTTGCATGTCCATGATGACTAGTGGCTCTGCTTTCTGTGCTGTAGGTTGTGGGTTCGATCTCCGCCGAGAACAAACATTTGTTTAATTAACATATTTATATACGTTTGTTCTCTGTCTGGGTGTTATATTATAATACAATAAGTAAATAATAAATAAATAAATAGTTGTGGACATTTTTACACAACATCATCTAGCCCCAAACTAAGCATAGCTTGTACTATGGGAACCAGATAACTGATAGAATACTTATATATTTTTTTTTGTAAATACATACTTAGAATACAATATAACACCCAGACACAGAACAAACATCTATGTTCATCACACAAATGTTTGTTCTCGGTGGGAATCGAACCTACCACCTACAGCGCAGAAGGCAGGGCTACTACGAACTGAGCTGTGACGGCTGTCAAATATACAGCTAAGTATATGTATAAAAGTATTCTATCAGTCATCTGGTTCCCATAGTACAAGCTATGCTTAATTTGGGGCTAGATGGTGTGTAAAAATATTGTTTTGAGCTAAAGTTATAAATAAATTTCAAATTCAGCTACATAGGTCAAGTTGGTAATCACAGAGGAACACAGCGTGGTCTGGCCTAGAACAGGACTCCCTCTATCACTTCCCGTCGATGACGTAAGAGGTTAAGGGAAGCGCCAAGCGAGGGACAGCAGTATCTAGTATCTCCTGAGTATTGTACACCAGTATTGTAGTCATATCCACCTGCCAATCGTCGTGACCATGGCTAAACCTCTTCAAATAGGGGGAGGCCTTTGTCCAGGCGTGGAGTCATTCATATTGTTGACGACGATGACGAATCATAATGACCTCAGCAACCTTGTAAGTGGATATGTGTGTACCTAAATGTAATTTTGACGAGTTATTCAATTGAACTGAACAGGTACTTCCGATCGATTTATTTATGAAATGTTGCTTTTAAACTAGCAGGTCTCTCTTGAATGCGATAAACGAAGTTTCGTAGTGTTGTTTTAAATTACACTGCGCGGCATTTCAGGCAGCGACAACATGATTGTGGAATGTTAAAATGTTATACCGAGGCCCCGCAATGTAACTCAAAACGACAATACGATTGTTCGTTTATCGTTTTCAAAAAAATAAGAAGATAGAAGTAAATACGTAAATACATTTATTTGACATGTAGAGCACACAGAACGGACAAAAAACAGGTATAAGAACTTAGCTAAAAAGAAAAAAAAAACAGTTGGCCGACAAAACAGAAAGTAGGTAGTTTAGGTTTTCAAGAGACCTGCAGGTACCTAGAATGGGTGTAGGTAATTTTTGCTGCAGTTTGTGTACAGAATATTAGAAACGACACACACATATCCTAAATGGAAATTTTGTTAAGGTCACGTTGTTGACGAGTCTTATTTCGAGTTACAACATCTATCGCCGTCTTTGTTCCTAAACAGACTGTGTATACAATACATCTTTTTCATTTCTACTCAAATAAAGACTGGGCTGTTTTATTCTTCTGAGTATTGAAGCGAGACATTGGTAAAAAAGGTTTTTTAGTTTTATTATGTACTAACGGCCCGTCCCGACTTCGCACGGGTATTTAACAAAAATTTCGCAGAGCACGCGATTTAAGAATATTTCAGGTATTTTTAAACACCTTGGGTTACATTATTGGAGTTTTAGTAAGGATCCCTAATTTTTTGAAAATATGGGGATGGTGTAACTTCCCAACGGTGGAATAATTTTACCAATCGGTCCAGTAGTTTCGGAGCCTATTCAGTGCAAACAAATAATCAAATCTTTCCTCTTTATAATATTAGTAAGTATAGAAGTAGGTTTCTCCAAACTCGTACAAAGTAGTCATAACACAAGTCAAATTTAGGCTCGAACGAATCTGCATCCCTTTTAATTACATTTCAAATTTTGCTGGGTTTTTTATGTTTATGCTAGGTAATTTACTGTAGACACCACACCTCGACAAAGTACGTGATAAAGTACTTTCTTTGTACTTGTATCTACTTTTTTATGGAACCCGATCCTGGCCCGAAGTACTAGGACAAACAAAAACGAGCCTGTAAATTTATTTCAAGTTACTAAATTGGATAATTTGTTGTTTATATCATGCGAAACGGATTTATGCGTTTGTTCTTTGCAAACCATTGCTTTTGAATTCATAATAACATCGTGATTGTACGGAGCAAGTAATGTGGTAATTACCAGCATCATTACTACTTCTAATATTCATAAATTCAAGGCCATTCCGCCCAGCAAATTGCTTCTACCATTTTCTTACTTTCCATGCAGTCAATGGCCTGTTTCAACTCCACGAGCCAAGCACACGAGCAATAAAAATTGAGACGATGTGGCAACTTGTCGCGTAACTGACGTCTAGCCAGCGATAAAATAAAAAAATAAAAGACACAAGGGAAAAAATAACTGTCTTGACAAATGTTTCCATGATTGAAATACTTTGTGCTAGGTATAGTAACCAACTCTAACTCCAAAAATATATACACTGAAACTAAACTAATGAATTTAAGACAAATATATACATTTAAAACCCTTACTCTAATACGGAAATTACTAAACGGTGAAATACAATCAGAACTTAAATTTACAAAAAAAAAAATAAAAAAGAAAACACTAAGAAATGCTGAAAACATAAGCCTACCTTTCCCAAGAACAAAATATGGTATGAAAAACATCATCTTTGAAGGAGCTAAGCTTTACAACAACCTACCACAAGCTATTAAACGAATTGAATCCGTAAACAACTTTAAAAAGCAATTATACTCACATGTAATTGAAAATATCATGTAGATGCATAAGTATCACAATGTTAATATTAGTATAAAATATTTTAAGGTCAACCATAAGAGTGCACTTGTCAACAAGCCAACTCCAACTGTTGAGGCTAATGACTACCTATCTATATTTGCATGCTCACCGTACAACAATTTTTTATTAATAGTTTAAGTTGTCTTTTTAAGTGAAATTGTATATTTCTTAAGACAATAAATATTCTCTAAACCGAACTCTGGGGACAGAAGCCGGCTGAAAACACTGCTAGGTCCGTCCGTAAGCATCTATTAAGATCGACTAAGCACGCGATACCATAAGCGGTTAGTCTTGGCTATGGAGCATAGACGACCACAATTAATTCCTATAGGCGAGTCGTCGAGCGAGGCGAGTAATTTTTATAATAATTGCCCAGACGGAAAACGAAGTCGGTGTCGGCCAAGAAAGCGTTGGAGGGACCATAAATCAATGTCATTGCGAGAAAATGGTGGAGCAAAGCTAAGGGCAGAGATAATTAGACAGATTCGGGAGAGACTTTTGCCCATCCGTGGAACGAAATAGGTTAGAAAAAATATGATGATTGTCCGTGTGCCACGCACCGTCACATGCATTCAAGATACTTTCACCATGAATGAGTCCAATAAACCATTGTTGTATAGTTATAATGAGATTGTAGCAAGCGATGCATAACATGCAGATTAATGTTTTCGTTGGGAAATTAGAGCAGATTTGCAACGAGATGAAAGTTACATCAGTACTTACCTACCTACTTTGTAAACAATCCTTCATTGCGGAGTTATCGGATCGGTTGCGGATCTTTGTCGAAAAATATAATTAAATAAGTAGTTTTACAAATTTAGCCTGTATCGTGTGCGCGAACTATTTCGTTTTCAGCAATTTGACATAGAGTCCAATATTGGTGTGTGTGATTCGCACACATGCGCGTAGGTAACCCACCCTTGCAGAGTAATGACGACACAGAGGTATTTTACCCTTTGAATTAATATAAATAAACTAAAATTTAATTTAGAAGCTAAATAGATAAAACTTCATCTCATTCTATAAATGTTTTAACTTAAAAATATATAAGCATCTTACTGACATTCAAAGATTTTTAAGCAAGGTTAAAATAAGTCGCTCTTATTAGAATATATTTGTTCTTAAAAATCTGTATTGGAGTTATTTAGGTAACCGTGAACGACTCTGAGACCTCTGAATATAGTTTAGTGTATTATTAAATATCCTCAGTCGTATGACAGTCGTCTAGATTCCTGTGAATCTTATTACCAATGCTCTTCCATAAACACTTTATCCTACAAGTATGGAGGGATGGATGGATGTTTGTTACTCTATCACGCTCTAATTAGTAGACCAATTTGGATGAAATTTGGGATAATTATAGATTGTAACCTGGATTAAAATAAAAGCTACTTTTTATCCCGAAAAAATAACGGGAACGGGATAAAACTGCCATGCGGGCGAAGCTGCGAGCGGCCGCTAGTTTTAAATATTTAACCAACTTCTCTCAAATTCAATTGCAAGCCAAGTCAGATGCAGTTGCCTTTGGTTACATGCCAATAAAAAAAGGACTTCAAATAAACTATTTACTGTAGACGTACAGTCGCCGGTAGATCTGGTTTGCACACAACTGCACATTTAAGTGTCCAAATAAATTCATATTTATTAATGTTTGTACGATCTGCAAATATTTATTCCGGGGGTTCTTGGTATTTACTATATCTATTAAAAAATATCTATGTATGTAATGTATTGTATTAAGTATATCCGTAATCTAGTACCCATAACACAAGCTCTGCTTAGCTTGGGGCTAGATGATGTTGTGTCAAAAATGTCCATAAATATATTATGCACTAGCTGACCGGTGCCCACTTCGTTGGGCGGTAAACATGTTTACTTACAAATCTTAACTGAAGTAGTACTCGATGTCACCAACAGATGGCGTTAATACGGCATAAAATAGCGGCCGTTCGCAGTTTCGCCAGCGTGGCAGTTTATATCAGTTCCCGTTATTTTTTCGGGATAAAAAGTACCTAAGTTACTCCTTGTTACATTAGCTATCTGCCAGTGAAAGTCCCGTCGAAATCGGTCCAGCCGTTCCAGAGATTACACGGAACAAACAGACAGACAGACAGACAAAAATTTTAAAAAATGCTATTTTGGTATATGTATCGTATATACATTCCTATGCATGTAGTAAAAAGCGTTATTTTAATATTACAAACAGACACTTCAATTTTATTTATTTGTATAGATTTTGTCATAAAACTATATGACATTATGAATTAATGTCCTTTTTATAAAACACCTGCGTAGGGAGCCGACCTCGCGTCAGAGCCGCGCGGGTACCTAACTCATAGATCTAAACTACTCCCCTGCACGCGCACTCCCAACTTGGTGACGCTCACTTCGCAACGGGCCGTGCAGCAGAAAACGTAATATTTTAATTTCGCCATAACTTCAAAACCAAACGTCCAATTCTAATCATTTAAAGACCAAATATTATCTACATGAACTGTACTTAGTGATAAAATAATTTATTTCGATAAGGATTAATAGTATGAGTAAAATAAATGCGTTTAAATGTAGTCCAAAAAAAATTGAAGATTTTTAAATAAAAAAATGGTTGTTGTGCCTCACTCGACATAGATAAGCATAGTGTGTCGCTGACTTTTTTGTAGATATTTATAAGATCTACAATTATGTAGAACATTTTATGGTTCTATCTTTTATAGTTTAGGCAGCGTACGCAAAATAAGTAACTTTTCTGGTTGATTTTTTACACCTTGTGTCTGAAAAACCCAAATATTTTACGGAACGCTATTTTTTTCCAAAATAAAATATAGCCTATGTTACTCAGTGATAATGTAGCTTTCTAATGAAAAAAGAATGATTAAAATCGGTCCAGTACTTTTTGAGTTTATTCAAAACATACAAAAATACAAAAATACAAAAATACAAAAATACAAAGCTTTCCTCTTTATAATATTAGTGTAGATTAATGTCATCAGATATAATTTATTTCATTCAGATCGTGTATCGTCATGAACAGACGTCTTCAAGCGCTAAATACTGTAAGGTTTTTATGTGCCTTCTTACCTAGTTTTGAGTGGTAAGCTCTTTTGATCACTTGAGTTGTAAAGCTACTTCTGATAGCCACTACCCTTAACACTAGACAGAGGCGTCTGAAAAGTTGGCGCCTGGACGTATGACGTCATTGTGCTGCTATGGTATAGATAACCCAACATCATAACGAATTATGTCATGACTAGCGGCCGCTCGTAGCTTCGCCCGCGTGGCAGTTTTTTCCCGTTCCCGTTATATTTTCGGGATAAAAAGTAGTCTATATGTTAATCCAGGTTGCAATCTATAATTATTCCAAATTTCATCCAAATTGGTCCACTGGTTAGAGCGTGAAAGAGTAACAAACATCCATCCATCCATACTTACAAACTTTCGCGTTTATAATATTAGTAGGATGATAAAAGGCATGAGTGGGAGGGGGTTATTGGAAACTCGGTTATCATAACATAACTAATTGAACTGAAAGACGAAGCGTAGTTCGCCCTTCTACCCATGGACCGACATTATTAGGATCGCGGGAAATCGATGGATGGAAAAACCTCAAAATCGTTCTTCCAAATATCGTATTGAAGTCAATGTCAAGCAGTGGATATCTACAGGCTCTTGATTATGATGATGATGAACAATGTACCTCTACGTAGCCACAGAATCGAATGTTTAATTATACTGCTTGTAGAACAAACCCACCTGATGTTAATTGGTAACCAACACCTATAATAAAGCATTGCCTTGTAGTTCACGCACGTTAGATACGTGCCCTACAATCCTATCCTCCTATCCTACGTGTACCAACCTAAGGTATACTGGTGTTAAGCCTCATGTGCCTGTAATTTCACCCACACCCATACCCAATAATGCGAGCATCACTGCTTGGCGGCAGAAATAGGCCTGATGGTAGTACTTTCCCGGACGAGCCCTTTCTCTACTACTACTAAAATGTATGCCTCAGATAGCAGAATAGTAAAGGACAACATGATGTGGATTTTGGTGTTTTAACCAACGGTGGTTCTAGTACCTACCAATCCTTTTTAATAGGTATCTAGGTAGTAGTAGTCTAGGATATATTGATTACTCCAAAATGGATAGAGATTTCAACGGTAGTTTCATTGGTGTTCAAAAGAGGTTATCATAAAAGCGCGTGTTGCCAGCTATTGAAAAATTAAAACGCCGTTTTTGAAGTTCTTACGCAGAATTACGTTTACGAATGCTAAATTAAAACAAATTATCAACTAGTTAGCTAGGTGCCTAGGTATTCGAAAGTCTCCTTGTTGCTCGTCATCAATGAAGTTGGTAAGTAAATAAAATGATGTAACGTTTTTACGTTGAATGTAGAGCTGGGCATTGTACCGTGACCGCAATCGCTTTCTTTAAACAAAAACAAATTATAGTCAAGCCTACCGATTCGCGAATAAAATTGTAATAAACATACACGATAAATGATTGGACTCCATCACGAAAAGAACTTTCTAAAGAACACTAGCTAAGCAAAACTCGAGAACATCAAAACGATGTATGAAGTTTAGTCCAAATGTAGCATAAAATTGCATTACTTTTCAAAATTAAGTAAGTAGTAATAAGTTGATTACTTCTAGGAAAGCATGCTACATCGTCGATCGCATTATCATAAGATCAAGTGAAATTGCGGTCAAACGTTCACCTAAAAACGTAAAAAAAATTGCGATTCAGCATGGTCATTTGTTAAAATGGAAGTTCCGCGTCTTAACGTAGTAGTTATATTGTCTTGGTTTCGGACTCGTGGGAAATACGAACGCTTACTGCAAAAAATGCCTTTAGATACTTTCTTTAGGCCCTTACCCTGAATTCATAGTCGTGTAAAGTAACAGTTCACCCAAATAAACCACCACCAATAGTGATTTATTTATGTTGTCTATGAATATTCACGTCACTTACTAACGGCCGAATACCCAAACGCAACTTAAATTTAATCACATCTCAAGCGACAGACTTTCGCAAAGAAATAAAAAAATGTGAAAAAAAAATTGCAAAAAATCACGACTTGAGACGTGATTAAATTTAAGTAGCGTTTGAGTATTCTGGCGTATGACACAAAAAATTGACGTCAAAAGGCGACGGCAAAGCGTAGGACAAGTCTCACCCTTCTACCTTATCCATTTCGACGATGTTCTGAAAGAAGCAAAAAATAAGTGGATGGAGAGAGCATTGTCCTAGAAAGCCAACAGTGGACTTTGTCGGACTGCTGCTGATGATGGTGCCATATTCCTTCGCAAAATACTCTGGTATATTGCGTTAAATACCTTGAATTGAGTTTCAAATTGATTTGGTAGAGTCGCATTTCGTTTCATAGTCTCAAAGGAAGCACTTTAGAAATTCGTAAAAGGAACGCGTGCTATGTCACGAGCGGACCCTGACCGGGCATTGGTCAGTTTGCGGTCATTGACCCGCGACCGCGAGTCCGTAATCGGTGGATTACTGTCCTAATCCTGTGATGTAACGTGGGTTGAATTTTAAAATCAGAACGTGACACATCTTTGTAACAAATTGGCTGGCGCTCGAACCATCTCGCAAAATTTTCAAACAGTCTGTAAACACTTTTTTTCTTCCTTCAGTCGCCCGTATCAATATCAAGTAATGGAGTCATAACAGACAAGTCAGCTTGGAGAATATGGTGGTTATTTTGTTCAAAACTGACGGAAAATATCAGCAATCACATACTACCTAACGCACTTTTATTCCAACTGCTCGCACAGCGCACTTCTCTGTCCTCAAATAATGTTGATCAAAATATTGCCAAATTTTGTCAAGCAACAAAAAATCAAGTTAATCTACCACAACATAGACTTCCGTGAATTCTAAGGCAATGCCAACCAATATTTTAGCTACTTACTAAACCGCCATAAGGAAGGAAAGAAGAAAAATAAGAGTTGATGTGAGTGAAGAGGCTCCTACTACCAGTTAAACCATTTCGAGTTCTACTCTGTTATATTTTTATTACCAACACTGATATAGTTCTACAAGGTAACAAACATACTCAATACTGAGAGCTTTATGCGGACAGAGTGGAAGAATTGCTTGTATGGCGGCGAGTTTTTTTTTGGAGTAATCTAATGCGACTTTCAACAAGGTCGCGTTAAACGTTTACCATGGAGCTGGATGGATAGGAAACACTACCATGGAGGGGGTATGAAAGCGCTGTTCTTTGTCTCTCATAGCCAGTTACGTTTCGTATATAGAAGTTTTACTTCAGTCGTGTGGTCTAAAGCCATAGAATATTCTTAGTCTAAAGCACACTCGTTTTTTTTTTATTATTGATAGATACAAAAGATCCAGCGATACGAAATTCGAACATCAAAACGATGTATGAAATTTAGTCCAAATGTACGAACATTTGACGTAAAATTGGCGATTAATGCTTTGGTATAATGGAAGTCCCGCGTCTTAGCGCAAGTGCTTATTGTCTTTGGGAAGATCGAATGAAAATGGTGCTTAGCGTTCACCAATCCAATACTCTAGAGAAACCTTGTAGACGTATTTTATCACCAGCTACAGATCGAGATAATCACGACAAGTCTAATAACCTTGCTTTAATAGTAATGGTGTTCTACCTAGCCAAGGTATTACTTATTTACCTAGTGAAAATTAACATAACCATAAAACCTTGGCATTTATGATAGTAATAAAACTTTAAACTCATTTAAATTACTGTATGCATACGAAATTAACCGTGAGTTACATTATTTCTTTTGTGCTTGGTAGTCGTAACTGTCGAAAAGTCTGTACTTACCTACTTATGGGTTTCATTGAGTTGGCATCCCTAAAACGGGCGTAAGGGATGAAGTTTGTATAAAAAAAAGCAGATGAAGTCACGTACGGGTCAGCTTTCCTTGGCGGTAGAAATAGGCATGGTGGTATGGTAGTACTTCTCCGGAGTCTTTAACTAAAAGCTCTACTACTACTAAACCTTCTTTCTAGGCACAGCACCAGCACAAACAAATCTATCTATACCAATTATAATGAATCTTTGTCCTGAAAGACATTATAAACAACGCCTTATAGCCTAGTATCCACTTGTCGTAGATAATTGAAATATTTAGAGTAATTCTTCTTGGTGTGTAGAGGTGTACTAAGACAGGAGTTCCCTAAACGGATACAGCGGGGGTTGAAGTTCGTATAAAAATAACTTCACGTGACTTCGCTAGTGTAATATATTCATGCGAGGCTTACTAACTCTCTAAGTGGCAATCGTGAGTTGAAAATACTACTTACGCACTCTTAACAAAATAAAACAAAACGCTCGAAATTTGGCGAATCTCCTTTTTCAGCCTTTGTTTAATAAGTAAACCTTATTGGTATTCTAAAACCTTCATTCCGTTCGAAAAAAAACGTTCCTGTACCTGTGTGTGTAGATTTATGCTCAGGCTTCTTGATTAGAAGGGTCATAAAGACCGTGTCATAGAGTTGCGAGCTCTTTTGGCCGCAAGAGCGCTATACGTGGTGGCTCACTAATTATTGTTAAGAATAATTTAAAATGTAGGGAGCGTAAAGACATTGCAAATCTCAGTATTGAGAGAATTATTGAGCTGTCGTGTGTGGAGCTGGAGCGGCACATCGTTGTGAGCGTTTACCGCCCCCCAGACGCGGACTTCACCTTGTATGAATCCACTATGGAAGACGTTTTGCTAAAAATGTATAATTGTAACAAAACTTTAATAGTTTGCGGAGATTTTAATATAGATATTTCTGTTCATCCTTTATCTGAAAGATTTCTAAATTTATTTAAATGTTTTAACCTAGACCACCTATTTGAAGACGCAACAAGGGTGACACCAACATCGGCCACCTGTCTTGACAATATTTTTTGCAGTCATGTACCAGTTATTAAATCAGTGGTTAAGCATTTCGGTTCCGATCATTACGGTCATAGCGCGCGGTTTCCTTATGTAGTAGATAAACCAGAGGTATTTAACTATCGGCCTATTACAGACAACCGTATAAAGAAGTTTCAGAACAATGTTGAGCTAAATATATCCCTTATGCCTTGCTTGGCTGACCCGAACGAGCTTTACACCAATTTGTTCAATTTAATAAATAAAGAATACAATGATACGTTTAAACTAAAAACATGTAAAGCTAGCGCTAGAGTTAAGTTCACTGACTGGGCGACACCAGGTATTTATAGAAGTAGGAACAAACTGTACGAATTATACGCTGCTAGGGAATTAATGTTAAATGATCCACCGTTTATTTTACACGTAAAAATCTACTCAAAAATTTTCAAAAAAGTTTGTCAAGCAGCTAAATCATTACATATAAGAAATAAAATTGAAAAATCTACAAATAAAATTAAAGCTACTTGGAAGATAGTTAATAACGAAACGGGCAAATCAAAGCCGCGTAATAAACAGATCAATTTAAACGTTAACAATAAAAATTTGAGTAAAAATATAGATGTCGCAAACGCTTTTGATGATTATTTCGCTTGTATACCCAAAGCATTGACTCAATGTTTGAATTCCTCTGCTTCTAGAGCGACAGCTCTATTAGAGACAAATGTAAAAAAATATGAGAGCGTCTTTAGTTTCAGATACATTAATGCTGATAAGATTGTATCAACATTTAAATCCTTAAACATAAAAGCTACTGAAGATTTATGGGGAATGTCTACAAAAGTACTAAGTTCTATTATAATAGATATTGCACCGTGCCTAGCCTATATTTTTAATAGATGTGTTGACAAGGGTGTTTTTCCTAATCTTATGAAGCACAGTAAACTCATTCCCTTGTACAAATCAGGAAATGAAAAAGATCCAGCTAACTATAGACCAATTTCGGTATTGCCTACGATAAGTAAAATCTTTGAAAAAGTGGTTCTTACTCAGTTGTTATCACACTTTAATCATACCGGGATACTTCATAGCCATCAGTTTGGATTCACCAAAGGTCGATCAACGACTGATGCCGGTACAATGCTCCTAAAGCATATATACGATGCCTGGGAAAACTCACAAGACGCGATCGGGGTATTCTGTGATCTGTCTAAAGCTTTTGACTGTGTGAGTCACGCCACTTTAATATCTAAACTTAAACACTACGGCATCCTAAACCGGGCAATTGACCTCATACAGTCTTACTTAACTGATAGAGTCCAAAAAGTCGATGTTGGCGGTGAGAGGTCTTCCGGGTCACTCATTGAAATGGGGGTACCTCAGGGTTCGATATTGGGTCCTTTTTTATTCTTAGTTTATGTAAATGATCTACCACATCTTATAGAGAATAGTAGTAAGAAAGAATGTGAAATAGTACTTTTTGCTGATGATACCTCCTTGGTCTTTAAAGTCGATAGACAAAAGAATGATTACAGTGACGTGAATGCAGCTCTGTCGCAAGTTCTTAACTGGTTCACCGTTAATAATCTTTTACTTAACGCTAGTAAAACTAAGTGCATTAAATTTACTTTACCTAATGTGGTCTTAAGCCCTACAAATATTGTATTAAATGGGGAGTCACTTAGTCTTGTAGATTCTACTATTTTCTTAGGGCTTAATATTGATGCAAAATTGCAGTGGGGTCCACACATTAAAACACTTGCTAGTAGACTGAGTTCGGCTGCATATGCAGTTCGCACAATAAGATGGCTCACTGATGAAGCTACAGCTAGACTAGTATATTTTAGTTACTTCCATAGTGTAATGTCGTATGGTATATTTCTCTGGGGGAAAGCTGCTGATTTACAAACAATATTTGTTTTACAAAAACGAGCCATACGGGCCATTTATAAAATGAAACCGCGCGACTCCTTGCGAGAGCGTTTTAAGGAAATTCATATTCTCACGGTAATTTCGCAGTATATCTATGAAAATCTATTGTACACTCATAAGCACATAAGTAGTTTTAAGAAAAAAAATGATGTGCACAGTATTAACACTAGAAACAATAATAAATTATATATACCAAAATTTAGACTGCAAAAGGTTAATGGGTCATTTATGGGGAACACTGTGCGATTCTATAATAAACTTCCACAAAATGCCACTAAACTTCCTATTCGGAAATTTAAGGCCTACATTAAGACAAATCTTATAAAGAAAGCATACTATTCCTTAGATAGTTACGTTAATGATAAATCGGCGTGGCCAGATGTTCCGCTCGCTCGACCCGTCGGCAGCTAGGATATTTTTTTGCAATGTCTGTACTATTCTCTTATTTGAATGCATTAGATTGTAAGCATTACTCTTAGTTGAAGCGTAGCGTGTGCTGTCTTTTGAACTTCTGTTGTATATTAAGATCTTGGTATGATTGCCTTAACATGTTTTGTCTTGCAATCACCTTATTAAGTTAGATTGGCACCACACTGGAGTTTCATTATTTACATTATTATTACTTTGTAAAAGGATCATACAAAAAAACGGTAGGAACCAAGCCGTAAGTTTCTTGCCGGTTCTTCTAGGCTTGGTCGCGAGGAACTGGCGCTTAGATTCACCTAGATTTAAGACGTTTCAAGATGATCCCTGCGGATATTACTGAATAAATGATTTTTGACTTTGACTTTGACTTTGAGACCCTTAAGGATAGTTGATCATGAATCGCTCGTATGTCACGATCAACTTGTCCCATCCTTCGTTCCAGTACACTTCGTGTGCTCAATAGCCTCGTGACATCACCAGGCGCGGCTCACTTGATGACCTGTCATAGTTTATTAGCAGCGACAGGTGAGTTGGTGGCAAACAATGCAAACTAGCGACTTTTTGTATCAAAGCAACTTTCATGATTACACCTCTGACGTTTCTTAAAATTCTAAATTCAAATATCCGTAGAACCATTCAAATATTCATTAGAACGCCGACTTAGATGTATGTTTTGTTATTGTTGCCAATGGCTGTGGCAACATTGGCTTGTTTTCTGTGATAATGATAAATAAAAAATAAAAATAAACAAATAAAATAAATAATGTTACATGAACGAGAAGCCATACGTTTGACAGACTGAGCAATCTATTCTACCCAATGACCATGCTGAATCGCTACATTACTCTCCGTACTTTTGGACTAAACTTCATACACCGTTTTGATGTTCTGAAGTTTCTTCTAGCTGCATCTAACCTTATTTAGCGGTGGAGGGCCTTTATCATAGTACGATAAAACTTTAAAGAGTCGATACAGAAAATAGTTTATTCATAAAAAAACTCAACCCAAAGTTCATTTCGCCAGTATTCGCTAGAATCCGTTGTTATTTCCTTAGCTAAATGGCTATTGGTGAGCAAGCCGTATCCGGAACTAAACTTTAATAACAGACCAGATTGATTGCCGCGAATTATTCGCTTTATGAACTTGTTTAAATTCAGTATCTATAGTCTCTCTCCGAGTACGAAATGCTGAATCGTTCTTATTAAAGGGAGTTACGTTTTACTGCACAATAAAGTATCCTACACATTTACAATCTAAAAGTAAGGATTATGTAGCTAATGCAAGTACGGAAGTAGGTATTTAAACTATTTACTGAATATAAAAAATAGACATAAAACAGTTGAGCTATCTGCAGACAGTTGCAAACGATCTAGAGATAGTCCAACTGGTCTAAGTCAATAAGTAGTCCCATAAGTTTTTATTTTATTTTTATTGATATATGTACAGTTTAACAACAATACCCATAGAAGTAGATGTCCACATAGAAAGTATAAATTAATCTCGTTTGAATTGCGTTAGCGCGCGTCGTCTGCGCGCATAAAAAACGCCGTATGCGTAGGCTTTAAGTATAATAAGAAGTAACAACAACAGCATAATTCGAAAATTGTTAATCATTTGGCTCGCTTTATTAACATTTTAGTCTTAATTAACTAGCTTCCTAAAAAAACATCAAAAATGCTACTGTTTATTTATAAAAAAATTGTCCGATCTTCCTTTAACTTTTCTTTGATGTTGACTTGAAGTTTGACTAAGTTGGTAGGTAAGTAATTTTAAACCGAAGTAAATTAGATTTACCTAAAATAGTACGACAGCGATTTACTGCTTGGTAATAAAAATAGCTCCACACAATTTTATTATTAGTTTTAGAGACACTGAGAGAGGCATAAAAAGTTGCCAGTCTACAAAAGCCGGAAAAATAAACTAATTTCAACGAATGCTCAAATAAATAGGTTCATAATGAGCTTATTATGAACTCCTTTTTTAGTAAATTAAGCCACAGCGGCCGTTACCTAATTATGCTAACCTATTCTTAATTAATTAAGAGAAGGTTGAATCTTCAGTTAATTAGGTAGATTCTCATTAATATCAAGGATTTATAAAAAGTAGCCTATGTCCTATTCCAGATTACAATGTATATTTATTCCAAATCGGTCCACTGGTTAGAGCGTGAAAGAGGAACAAACATCCATCCATCCATCCAAGCATTCGCATTTATAATATTAGTAGGATATGTTTATACGTCATCTTCTAGCCCCACACTAGGCATAGCTTTACTATTCGAACCAGATGAGTAATAGATTACTGATATGTTTTTTAGTAAATACATACTTTTTTAAAAATCAAGAGTGAACAAGTGGATTATGGCTAAGCGTTCTCCACCTTAGGCTGCATCTTCACTTTCCATCAGGTGTGATGGCAGCCAAACGCTTAGTTATCATTAATAAAAAAAAAAAAAAATACTTTAAAGAAATGTCTATGTTCATCACACAAATATTTGTCCTCGGTGAAGATCGAAGCTACAACCTACAGCACAGAAGGCAGGGTTTCTGCTGAGTTGTAAGGCCAGTCAAAAATGATACAAAACCGGGAACTGGGAACTAATTAACAGCACGGGCGCCAGTCTTGGAAAGCATCTTATCTATCAGATGCCATGTCAACCATTACCACTAATGCTTTATAAGATCGATGTCCCGATAACCATGCCAATTAGAAACGTAATTGTGCTCTAGTTGCGATGGGGAAATGATTAACCAATAAATTCCTGTCCTTATCGTCTTTTGGTGTAATTGACATAGGATGCTTTTAATTTGCTAGCGTAATAGTGCCGAAAAGACCTGCATCCAGAAAAAACTGGTAGTTTATCGTCTTGGTGTGATTAACACTGAATAATTTAAATTTGCTAGCGTAGTAGCGAAAATAACTGTATCCAGATAAAAAACTGGTATTTTATCGCCTTGGTGTGATTGACACTAAATGCTTTTAATTTGCTAGCGTATAGTGCCGAAAAGACCTGTATCCCGACTGCCGAAAAAAAGAGAGTTGAGAGTTTATGTGATACAATGAAAACAGATGAACACGGCAAAATGTGAGCATGCACCAATTTTAATATTTAGACGTAGGTACCTCGCTGACGACCTACATTGGACATCCTTAAAGAATCTCGAGTAGGTAGGTACTTAGTACTAGAGACTAGAAAAATAGGGATACATAGGTACGCGTCTTATTTTGAGCTTTTATTTGTTATACCTACATAAAATAAAGATAGTTGCTGGCTGGGAGCAGTGTTATGAATTTTAAAAACACACCGAGAGTTTATACAGTTAATAAATCTAGAATGCGAACATAACATGATTTCACAAGCTTTATTCTCGCTGTGCCTCCACATTAAGTTGCTTGTTCTCGGAAACGGAAAAACATGTTTACAAATACGCAATTCTGTGGAAAGATTGTTGTCTTTGACCGTTTATGAACTAGAAATAGAATCCATTTTGAACACATTTACCTATCTCAAACAGGATTTCTTCTATTTACTATTGCTCGCCTTCCTGTAGGTAACATGTCGGTCAAGCCATTTATGGTCTTCAGAGGCGTTACTACCGGCAATAAAAATCCTAGGATTAATACCTAGTGTAAGATTTCACAGTTTCACACTACAGACTGAAATTTTACTGGCTAAATACCATTCATTCGTTTAAATTGGAAACAAGTTTGAATTTCAAACTCTATGGTTTTTCGTTTGTGAGTTTGCGTGCAAAGAGTTTGTATTACTTTGGAACCTTCTTGTGCTTAAGGCAATTAACCTGCTTAGTGTTAGCCTTGAAGAACACAAGGCTGAGATCTGCGACAAGAATCACCTATAGAATTAGGACTAAAGTCTCTCCTTATTCTATGGAATCACCGTAAGTCCAGTAGCACGATGGACCGACGTCATTCAGCATCATGAGCCGTAGACTAGTGAGGGTGACTAGTGTGTCTATCCTGTTAGATGGTAGGAATAAAGACCCTTAGCCAATTGGAATCAGGAATAGAACTTGCGACATCCTTCGCAACATTACAATGTAGTGACGGGTCGGCTTCAAAGCAGTAAGAGCTTTCTTCGGCGAACTTCTGCATTAGCCACCAGCGAATATACTTGACTAGAATTCCCACCTCATGAACTGCCTGACCCTAAAGAGTACCTACCATCACAGACATTAATTTGTTTTATGACACGAATATGGGCGCGAGTGTTGAGTCCATTTAAAAATGGTGTTAAAGAAACTTTGGCAGCAAGTAACAGTACATTATTAAAAGCTTTTACCACGTGTGGGTCCCATACACTAACAACCCCATAGAATAACTTGATTTTATTTTAGAGAATAGTTTTTTAGATTTTGATTTAAAATAATGTTAGAGGTAATTTTAGTTTAACTTTCATAGAATAATTTAGGTAATTTAAGTATGTAAATAGTGTATAGGAAAATAAAGCTCTTTATTTTTATTACATTACTAGCGACCGCTCGCAGCTTCGCCTATGTCCTATTCCAGATTACAATCTATATTTATTCCAAATTTCATCCAAATCGGTCCACTGGTTCGAGCGTAAAAGAGGAACAAACATCCATCCATCCATCCAAACATTCACATTTATAATATTAGTAGGATTAAAAGACCCATTGATACAAAGAAGAAACTCAGCCAATTAGTAAAATCGGGCTGCGGGTGATAATAAATGATACCACATCATACACCTGTTTGTTTTAAACTATCCTTGAAACACGCGATACATTCAAATGTACCCACAGCCTTCACACATCAGCTTCTTCATTTGCCGTTGTTCTTCGCCAGTCATGCATGGATAATGCGTTTTCTAGTCTAGTGTCACCGATCCGCTCGAAAGTTAATAAGCGGTCAGATCGTCACGGAATGTCGTGGCTTGAGTGTAAATAAACTGAATGTTCGTACATATTGTGTTACATACTGATAAATTGTGTTATTCTATGACAAAACTGTGTTTAACGAATATATTACACGGGTATTTATAGCGTATTAGAGTCGTGGCGGATAGTCTGCTCGCGACCACGGCTGCAACATAGCCGAAACGTTGGGAAAATAATGGAAAAAGATAGTACGGGATAAATACCCGTATAATATAAGTGTTCAACGCGAAAGTTTTATAATAATAATTTTTGGGCCACAACACAACAGTCAGAGTTTTTGAAGTAAAACTTCTAATGCGACTTCCAACAAGATTGCGTTAAACGTTTAACGCTACCATGGAGGGGGTATGAAAGCACTGTTCTTTCTCTCATAGCCAGTTACGTCGTGTGGTCGCACACTCGTTTTTTCTCCATGACTACAACTTACAAGGTTGTTTTTGGGCCACAACTGCCCGAGTTTTTTCAAAAGCTTCAAAAGTTTAAGTCTTAAAGGTACCTTCAGGGCCAAGTAACTCAGTATTCATCACACAAGAGCCAGTCAGCAGTTAGCGGACTGCACACGTGCATCGCATACCATAGACAAGACTACTTATTCTTTTCTTTTTTGCAGGTATGGCATCAATCCGGTTTGGAATACAGCCTGTGGCAGTAAGTGAGATATATGTTACCGTAGATACACTTTTAGATCATAGTGCAGCAAATGTAGAAATACACGTTAGTATTTTATCCGTTTACTATACTAAAATTGTAGAGGTCGAAAAGTCTGGTACCTTATAAGGATTTTTCTGAAATCTTGCTGATAGTATAGTTCGCCTATTGTACTTTTATTTTAAGTTGGGCAATAAAGAATTTTCTATCTATCTATAGTACTTAAGACGAGATAAACAGACGAAATAAACTTTAAAATAAATGTGAGTGAGATTCACACATCACGCAAAAACTACTAAATTCATGTTAATGCTATTTGCAGAATTAGTTAGCTTATAGTTCTAACTTAAAGCTTAGTATAAGTTTCATTGAGCTGCGATCCCGAAAACGGGCGTAAAAAGGGGATGAAGTTTGTATGAAAAACGCAGTCACTAGCGTGCCAGCTTATTTATTCCTAACCGATTTCGGCTACGGCGACTGTGTACTGAACAGGCATTTTAACTCAATAATGTGTGAGGGCTTCGATGTTCTGCCCTCTGATGCGCTCTCATGTGGCTAGTGTACCCAAGTTTGTTAACAAAGGTACGAGCGCATTTAGGACACGTCAGTACCCCACCAATGTAGTGGTAGGATAAGGCCTCTGGTGGTCTGGCCTTTAATTCATCTCGCTTTTTATCGAGATTGAGTCGACGCTCTTCTTCGAACTCGTTGACATGTAGGTGGATTCGCCGTCTCCATTCTGTACGCTGGGCTGCGTTTTGCTCCCACTCCTTGGGCTCAATTTTGCATCGCTTCATGTGTCTATTCAGAACATCCTTGAATCTCAGGTACTGGCCACCGCGCTTACGCTTACCGTACTGGAGTTCTGAATAGAAGATGCGCTTCGCCACTCTACTCTCCGCCATACGAGACACGTGTCCACACCAGCGAAGCTGTCGCCTCATCAAATACATCTCAATGCCTCCGATGTTAGCGCGTCTCAATACATTCGTGTTCCTAACACGGTCTGACCATCTGATGTTCATGATGTCTCGGAGGCATTTGAGATGAAATCTATCGAGTGTGCGAATGTGCTTGCGGTATAGAACCCAGGTCTCAGAAGAGTATAGGAGGTTAGGCAGTACCACTGACATGTAAACACTGACTTTAGTGGCGAGTTTCAAATCATGCGAGCGGAATACCTTGGCCCGTAATTTACCATAAGCTGCCGCAGCAGCTCCAATCCTGGTATTTATTTCGGTATCTAAGTCACACTTTGATGTTATTGTGCTGCCAAGGTATTTGAATTTCTCAACACGTTTAAGAACATCCGTGCCAACGCATACACTTGAGAGCAAGTTGTTAGGAGTCTCCATGGTCATAATTTCTGTCTTTTTGACACTAATTTTTAAACCAAATTTAGTGCATGCACCGTCAAGTCTGGACATTAAGGTTTGCAAACCCACCAATGAGTCTGTAACAAAACATAAGTCATCAGCGTACATAATCTCTGTTATGGTGGTATGAGACACTTTGGTAATTGATTTGAGTCTGGAGAGGTTAAATAGTCCGCCATTCGTGCGAAATCGAATATGAATTCCCTCAGACATGTCTTGAAGGGCATCGCGAACTACAACAGCGAAGTATAGTGCAAACAGAGTTGGTGCTAGAACACAGCCTTGCTTAACACCACAGGTGACAGAAAAAACCTCTGATTGTTCGCCGTTTGCTGTAACACAACATGTCATGTTGTCATGTAGTAGTCGCAAGAGTCTTACAAACTTATCAGGACATCCCAGTTTAGATAAAACGATCCAAAGCGCATCACGAGGAACACTATCGAATGCCTTTTCAAGGTCAACAAAACACAGGAACATTGGTCGACCTTGTTCTCTGCTCTTCTCTACTAGTTGGCGAACTGAGAAGATGGCTTCGCAGGTTCCTCTCCCTGGTCGAAACCCAAACTGAGTTTCAGGAAGTATCGACTCTGATACAGGTAATAGGCGATTGAGTAGTATTCTTGCAAACACTTTACCGGGAGTTGATAGAAGTGATATGCCTCTATAAGAATTGCAGTCGGAACGATCTCCCTTATTCTTATACAAAGAGCATATGCGAGAGATCTTGAAGCATTCTGGAACCAGCTCTTCGTCCCACATGCGTACAAATAGTTTCCACAAAACAACATGTAGCTTGTCACCTCCGTATTTGAGAATTTCTCCGCAGATGTTATCAACGCCTACTGTTTTCTTATTCTGCTGCTGTTTTATTGCAGAAACAGCTTCTTCGAGTGTAGGAGGACTTACAAGCTCGGTTTTAAATGGCAATTCAGGGAGAGAACTTATATATTGTAGATCAGCTGAACGATCGACGTTGAGTAGTTGTTTAAAGTGCTGTGCCCAACGGCTCAAGATGTCATCTCTATTGGTCAGTGGGATACCATCGAGTGATTTCAAAGGTACTGAGCTATGGTTGGTCGGACGAGTGAGTTTTCGAACCTCATCATAGAAAGTGCCGAGTTGGTTGGTGTCTGATAGCCATTGCAGATATAGTGACTTTTCTTGCCACCACTTGTCTTTAGCTTCTCTGGTCATCTTTCTTATATGAGCGCTACTGTTTTTAATGCGCTCTAGCAAGTCCACTTGGTGATTACTATTATCAAGCTCATTGAGAAGTTTCCGGTGTTTCCTAAATGCATCAGTGAATACAGCGTCATTCTCATCGAACCAGTCTTCATGCTTGTGGGCTTTGACACCCAGAACTTGAGTAGTTATTTCAATGAGATTACTTGCCAGTGTCTGCCAGGTATTCTTTAGGTCACCATTCTCAACATCTAGTAGTTCCAGGGTACTATCTAAAGCTTGGACGTAAGCTTCTCTCTTTGCAATGTGCTGGAGATCGCCTACGTTCGTGCGAACGGGTTTAACAAAATTCCTTCTACGGGGAATGCGGAGACACAGCTTTAGTTTTGTTATTACAAGCTGATGATCGGTCCAGCAGTGCGCACCACGCATAACGCGGGTAACCCTCACCTGTCCAATATCTCGTCGCCTCACAATGGCGTAATCGATGAGATGCCAATGTTTAGACCGTGGATGCATCCAGGTGGCTTTGTGTTTAGCTGGGAGCCGGAAATAAGTGTTTGTGATTGAAAAATCAAACTGAGCACAAAGGCTGAGCAAGAGTTGTCCGTTGCTATTCATATTTCCTAGTCCATGCCTACCAAGAACATTCGGCCAGGCCTCAAAATCACGTCCCACTCTCGCATTAAAATCACCTAGTAAAAGGATTTGCTCACGTGTTCGGATTTTAGAAAGAGTTTCTGTGAGCTCTTCATAAAATTTATCTTTTATATCGTCGGATTTGTCTAAAGTGGGTGCATACACGCTTATTAAGTTTAAAAAGTTGTTGTTTGCGAGATGTAGTCTTAGCGCTATGACACGATCCGACGTATAGGTTGGAAATTCTTCTAGTCGTCTAGCAATTTCCGTTTTGACCGCAAAACCAACTCCCGAGCGTCGTGGTTCATGTGAAGCAGTACCTTTCCAGTAAAAAGTGTAGCCGCCTCCATGCTCCACGAGTTCCCCTTCTTCAGCAAGATGTGTTTCGCTGAGAGCAGCTATGTCAATATTGTAGCGGCGTAGTTCTTTTGCCACTATAGCTGTTTTGCGCTCCGGACATGAGTTACCATCACGGTCAAGAAGTGTGCGCACGTTCCATGCACCGAAAGTAAGATTTGATGTTTTTGGTTGAGTTTTATTAATTTTCTTTGTATTGCGACCACGCCAGATGGGTTGCACAGGCAGCCGTGGTTACTACCTCCCGAATTAGATGAAACAAACAATTTTTAGAGCACCTTTTCTAGCTCCCTCCCCGTCTGAGCGAGGAAAGCAGTGTCTCCCTAAATAGGGCTGCTTTGTCACACAGGGTGCTGCCCAATCTACGTTGTTGTTCCGATGCAACGTAAAAACGACCACTCTCCCCGTGTCGCCTGTGTGCAGACCTCAGACAAAGCCCGACTTGCAAAGCCAGACCTCTCTACCTCAGTCCATCGCCACAGGGCTTTTTGTCTCGAGAGCCATTATTCAGAAACAGTCCGTTGCGCAGGAGATATTATGGTGCATAAGCGCGCGCGCACACGCAGACGCACCCTCTGGTCCCTTCTCTCCTTTCTCTGATGGAACGGATAGCCGCTACGATCAGAGGAGAGTCGGGATGCAGTGTCTAGGTGACGATCACCAAACCCTAATCGTCTCCTTAGGCCTTCCACAATGCCTTGCTATCTTGCCACTGAGAGTGGACTGCCGATATGACCAAGATAGGCTTTAGTGCACTTGGCGGGGGATGACCGCCAGAAACTTGAGCGCTAGATATAACACTCAAGCCCCCTCTGTCAGGTTTCGCCCACGAGTCGACGTGGTTTCCGGGGTGTGGCCGCTGCATGCAGGACAGCTTCTAGGAGCCACTGACGAGAGATTTTTGGATTATGACGAGTTTAACTGATTCAGTCACCCTGGTGGGTCGACCGACTGAATCAGGCGCTAAAAATCCAATACACCCCACCAGCCAGCTAGTTGTCTAATATTACAGAGAAAGACGTACGATGAATTCATTTTTTCGTTTAGATGTATCACTGTGCTTGTCACTAGACGCGTGAGCAATGCTAGTGATAAACGCTCAAATCAGAACCATGATGGTCTGTCGGGAATGGAACAGAGGAGAAATCCTTTAAACGTCGTAAGACAAATTTTTTATTTATTTATTTTATTTTTTAAACTTATACAAGTATAATTAATTATCTAGCCAATTACAGTTTTTCCTAGATGAATTATGAAATATTATCTACTAATTTTAATTAAAACTAAAACTATGACAATTCAAAACGAAGAAAAAAGGTAAGTTCACGATGTTAACACTAAGACAATAATAACACAGGACGAATGTCCGCCTGCGGCGCAGTAGGCCGCGGTTTCATTCCCGCCTTGAGATAAATGTCTGTACAGTTTTTTCAAAGTGATTTTTACCTACCTATTTTATTGGATGAAAGTATAAAACTCCTCAAAGTCAGATATTTTTCCATGATATCAAAGTGATCACTTGGAATAAGCCTTAAAACTAGGTGAATTTAAGTGCCAGTTCCTCGCGACCAAGCGTAGCGAGAATTTACGACTTGGTTCCGTGCGTTTCTTTTGTCTGATCCTATCTACAAAGGACAACAAACAAACAGTAGAAAATCCTTTGAGCGCGTGAATGGAAGGTTTATTTCTTGGTGCACCTCAAGACTGTATTTGATTAGAAAATTGCGATGTTTTTACTCTGAGACTGGAAATGATATAATGTGCTTAGGACCAAGTTTATCGTCAAGATGATCTAGCTATATAAAAAAGCTTCTTTTTCTATGGCATTGATTAATTACCTTTGTATTGAGATAGTTTCATTCAATATATCACTTGACACTATCGCTTGAAACATTCACATCTCTCTAACTGTATTTTTAAGTTTTAAATTAATATATTAAGCATTTTGGTTTTTACTGTTAGCTTACTATCGTTACTGTAATAAATAAATAAACATCTAAGAATACCAAAGTGAGTTTTCTAAGTGGTTTCCCATTTTTTACTTTTTTTATATGACTTGCTGATGGAACAAGCAGATGGCCAACCTGATTTTAAGTGATTATCATCACTGCCTTGTAGGTCACATTCGATAGGAACGTGCCCTAAGATGCACTGATCTGCGTCCATCAACCTGAGGCGCACAGGTGTTAAGCCTCATGTGCGTGTAATTACACCGGCACCCACACCCTTCAAACCAGAACACAGCAAGCTTAGCGGCAGAAATAGGCATGGTGGTAGTATTCCCCGGACGAACCCTTCACTAAGAGCTCTACTACTACTAAACTTATGAATTACCTAGCTAATTTAGTTGTATTACCTTACTTATAAGTACTAGGTACAACAAAGTATTATCTCAAGATCAGACAATACATGTTTGTAGACAATAGCCCCGCGTAGAACCTGCTTTTTCTCAATGAGCGTTATCTGCTGTCAATAGGCCAACGACCTCTTTACACCTAACCTCCAGCTGTCCGGTTATCGGTCAAACGTTAAGCATAAATCAAACGATTAACGCGAGCAAAAAGCATACAACGCCCACATGCACGTTCTGTGTGTGTCACTGACCTATGCCAATGGAATGTAATTTCAAAGTAAGGATGCTGGTCCTTTTGCACCTGCGATATGTGGGTAATGGAATGCTTGGTTTCATAGCTTGGATACAGGTAATTTGGCCCCGTATCTTACAGTATTCTTAAATTAATTTGACGACCGATGTGGCCCGGCGAGCGAATGTCGGTCTGCGACGCAGGAGGTTGCGGGTTCGATTCTCGCCTCGGGATAAATGTTTGTACGATCTGCAAATATTTATTCCGGGTGTTCTGGGTATTTTCTATGTATAATAAAAAAAAACTATGTACGTAATATATTGTAAGTATATCAGTCATCTAGTACCCATAACACAAGCTCTGCTTAGCTTGGGGCTAGATGATGCTGTGTGGATTATTACATATTATTATATTCTTAGGATAGAAGACAGACACTGACTAGACAACGCGCAGCCTAGACATGAGATTTTGAAAAATACTAGGTACTCTACCTAGTATTTTTTTATGCGTATGCGTAGCAATCAAAATTCTACGCATATTCAGCGAAGATGGTACTAAAACATGAATAAAACCTACCTACAACATAATTTTTTCCTGACATTTTTACAACTATTTAAACCCAAACTAAGTAAACCTTGTACTATGGGAACCAGATAACTGATGTAATAATGACTACTATATTAATTATTATTATTTTTTTATTTATTTGTTTGTTATTAATATCGGGAAACAATCAAACTCAAAAATCATGGTAAATATCCCGTTTCTATCCAAAATATTGATGTAATAATTATTTACTTTTTTTGTAAATACATACCTGAAATGCAATAACAAACAAACATAGAACTATTTATTGAACAGATTTATGTTTAATAATGCCTAAAAAAAACGATCTATTCATCATAAGACTAGTTTTGCATACAGTGTCGTGCTAGTTGCTGAGAAAGTGCTTGTCGCGGTACGCTGGGCAAAGTTTTTACGCAATACAATCGTGGCGTGGGTACAAGCATGGGTACAAGGAGTGAGTGACAGCGAAAATGGGCTGCCAAAGTGCCAACTCTATAGGCATTAGTGTTTTTTAGGATTAATTTTTATCACGATGTACTAAATTCTTTATTGAATTGTTATAATTTGTGTTTATAATTTATGTAACATTCATAGGATTTGTATAACAATTGTGATTGAATAAATTAAATTAATTTAGACCACACGACTCAAGTAAAACTTCTTACTATGAGAGAAAGAGAGAAAGAACAGTGCTTTCATTCCCCCTCCATGGTAGTGTTAAACGTTTAACGCAACCTTGTTGGAAGTCGCATAAGATGTATTACTTCAAAAAATTCGACGTAGCCTCGAAATAGTTACAACGTTTATGTCTCTTTCGATCTAGTTTGAAACTTTTCTATATAAAATCTAGTTTGAGCTCGTTTTGAAATATTTCTTATAGGGAATTACCTACTGCAATTGTTATGGGCACTTTACTTTTAAGCTGTTTACTTTAGTTTTAAACTAACATAGTTTAAAACACATTATGTTAACAGATAAGAGAGGAACTGAGGCATTAGGTTTGTTCCATCAATTTTTAAAGAAATAGTATAAAGCGCTCATGTGACGAGTTACGCAATTTATGATTGCGTACGTAACTCAACTAAAATACTGTAGTTCCCACTCATACCCCAGCTCATTTGTGACCCGTATCACAGGTTTCCAGCCTATCTCGGGCACCAGTCTCACACGAAACAGGATTATCTACATTTATACCACCAAAATTGTACCCATTACACTAAGGACCTTTTGTGTTTGAGAAAATAAATGAGTTATATTATTATTTTTTGACTATCTAAAATAAAAATTATATTGATATTTATCTAAAATATGATTATTTTATCTAAAAATCATTCAGTTTATCACTTAGGCCATATTACAATGAGAAACGAAATCAACACTGATTATTGTGTTTAATATCTTGTAATTAATTGGGCATAATTAGAGCAATAATATTCAGTTTTTAGTGTAGTAAACAAACTGGCCAAGTGGGAGTCGGACTCGCGCACAAAGGGTTCCGTACCATTAGGTAGGAATCTATAATAAAAACGGCAAAAAATCACGTTTGTTGTAAGAAAGCCCTCTTAAATATTAATTTTACTCTGTTTTTAGTAATTATTAAAGCGGCAACAGAAATACATCATCTGTGAAAATTTCAAATCTCTAACTATCACGGTTTATGAGATACAGCCTGGTGACAGACGGTCAGTCAGACAGACAGCGGAGTCCCTTTAGAAATAATAGGAATAGGGTCCCTTTTTACCCGTTGGCACGGAACCTTAAAAATAGAGAGCTCTTTGTGAAGGGCTTGTCCGGGTAGTATGTTTGTTACCTCAGAACTTTCGACTGGGTTAACCAATTTTCATGATTCTTTTTTTATTTGAAAGCTTGGTTTCTTGTGTGGTCCCAGTTTGGTCCAGTTCTGACAATGGCATTTATGAGAAAACCATATGTCTTGCAGTCGGTTTTTTTTGTAAAAATTTTTATTTACAAAATTCTGGTATCAAAAGACGTACAAAGCCGTACTTAACCATAAAAAGAGTTTTCTTTCAGTAAAGCATTGAGCTAGGATATACAAACATACACATTCACATAATTTACATACATAATTATGTTTATCACACAAATATTTAGTCTCGGTGGGAATCGAACCCATAAACCCAGCACAGGAGATAGAAGGTAGAGCTACCAACTAATCTGTGTGAGGCCTGTCATAAGAATATTTTTACAAATTGCAATTTTTAGGATTCCGTAGCCAAATGGCAAAAAACGGAACCCTTATGGATTCGTCGTCTTTTTTTTAATACGTCATAAATCGTAAACAGCATTTACCTTTATCATTCAATCAACTCAAATATAAAAATAAAAACAACAAGTACAACAAAGTTACAACGAACTACAAGAACTGTTTATATTATATTACTTGCTGCTACGGAACCCTTCATGAGCGAGTCCGACTCGCACTTGGCCGCTTTTTTTAAGTCGGTTAATTTCGTCTTGCTATTTGGTTCTTGTAACAACTCCTGCCATTTCAATTCACTTTTACTTTTATTGTGTTTTTATCGTTAATTTATGTACAATACGTGCTCACATATCGTGAAGAGTAAATACTGTGGGTATTGTATCGTACAGACTTCTACTCATGGATTCATAGCGCCATCTACCGAGCCAGATGGACAACCGATGTGGCGCGGTGGGTAAATGTCCGCCTGCGACGCAGGAGGTTGCGGGTTTGATTCCCGCCTTGGGATAAATGTTTGTACGATCTGCAAATATTTATTCCGGGTATTCTGGACAATCCACACAGCATCATCTAGCCCCAAGATAGATAGATAAGACATTTATTCAAACCACCACAAAAGCTAAGCAGAGCTTGTGTTATGAGTAGTAGATGACTGATATACATAATACAACACATTACATTACCTATATAGATATTTTTATTATACATAGATAATGGTACGGTACCCTGCGAGTGCGAGTCCGACTCGCACTTGGCCGGTATTTTATGTTTTTCTCACTTCGTTAGTAAACAAATGTAGACGTCTTAAGTATTCACGCGGACATAAATTTTAGCTATGATTTTGTACGTGACTCGTCATCTAGGGATGTCATTGATCGAAGACCATGACATAATAAATCCTTCAAATGCTAGATAACGGCCTAATAGATAAGACCTCGAGGTAATCTAAGGGCACCTGTACAAACAGGTGATGTCATCCTGTCAAAATGTTCTAGTAAGATCTTTATCAATGTTGACCCAAAACCAAGGTTTTAAAAGTAAACACATCCTACTTATGACGACCAATGTGGCGCGGCGGGCGAATGTCCGCCTGCGACGCAGGGGGTTGCGGATTCGATTCTTGCCTTGGAATAAATATTTGTAGGATCTGCAAGTATTTATTCCAGGTGTTCCTTCTTTGTATAATAAAAAATATGTATGTATGTAATGTAATGTGTTAAGTATATCAGTCATCTAAGTACCCATAACACAAGCTCTGCTAAGCTTGGGGCTAGATGTTGCTGTGTGGATTGTCCATTATTATTATTACTTATATTATAACCTATTAATATTATAAATGCGAATGTTACTTATAACTAGTAGTAGTAGAGCTCTTAGTGAAGGGCTCGTCCGGGGAAGTACTACCACCATGCCTATTTCTGCCGCCAAGCAGCGCAGCGTGTTCCGGTTTGAAGGGTGTGGGTGCCGGTGTAATTACAGGCACACGAGGCTTAACAGCTGTAAAGTCAGTCAAAGTCAAAAAGTATTTATTCAGTAATATCCGCATGGATCATCTTGAAACGTCTTAAATTTAGGTGAATCTAAGCGCCAGTTCCTCGCGAGTAAGTAAGTCAAGACAAAGATTCGTATAATTAGCATAAATAACTTCATGCGAATGATTTTTAGCGCGTTTCTCTAGTTCTAAATGAGTCAAAACACGATCTCTAGGCAATTCATAGTTCATCGAAACTGGAATTTACATCGAAATCGCTTAATTCATATTCCATATCAATGTAAATTAAACAATAATAATGAAAACACCGTTACGATTTGACGATATCTGACCGCCCACACGCTCGTTATCTTTAACGCGAACTTTTGTGGTCCAAGCTACATGTTTACGCGATTATAATTAAACCACCAAAACTAGGTTAATAATATTTTTCTGTAATAACCATTTTTATGCTATAAAAAATTGCCTAATTAAACTTCAATGTATTTCTTAGACAATATCGTAAGGATCGCGGGATGTTGATGGATGGAAAGGGCAGGTTAGTTCTTCCAGGAAAGGTATGGAGTGGCCTATGTCCAGCTTACTTTTACAGGCTGATGATAAAATGATGATGTATTTCTTAATAAGGTGTAGGCAACAAACAATACTTAAGATTATTACTAGCTATTCTTCTTAGATTTTAAAAGAAAGGCTTTGGAGTTAGTACATTACTCTTATGTATTTTCTCTTCAGGGTAGTCTCAGTTAGAAGAAGCAGAAAATTCGTTTATTTGGCCCTAAAAACACAAATAAACAAAAAAAAGTTAAATAAAATTAACATACATCTATATAATACAAAATATAGAGAACTATTGCGTGCGCCAAATTGGTCCCTGTCTCAGCATAAATGCTGCATCAATCTTGCCGAGGTTAAAAAAGAAACAACATAAAATGAAGAGATAGATACCTGGTTTAAGTTGCTTATCAAATCCTCTCTTTATTATTATCCTTCCTTTTCTTCGATGACGTCTTACTCTGCCTGTATCGTATAGCCTATCATATTCTCTATTCAAAAACTTATTTTTGTTATTGATAATTTTTCAGTACCGCCAGTTCTTGCGTAAGGAACGGGCGCCTAGATTTACCTTGTTTGTAAGACTTACCTTGATTTCGTGACCTCTGTAATTCTAGAATTAAAATCAATTGTATACTATTGTTGTATACAGCAGTCTTCCGCTTTGCTCTCTTGACACAGACAAACTCAACCACTCAATCGTGAACCGAGTCAATTGGTTCACTACTTTGCATATTGAGCCCTGCCAATCAACCTGTTGCATATAGCTGTGAGTAAAGGCTTCAATGACTTTACTGCAATTTATTGCATTGAAAAAGTAGCGGGTGAAATGTTAACAATATACTGGGTACCTACAGTGGGCCAATTCCACTAAAAACTTTTCAACTTCCAATCGAATAACAGCTGAATAATAGATTTCGTCTGTTTTTATTTTTACCGACGACCAATGTGGCGCGACGGGCAAATGTCCGCCTGCAACGCAGGAGGTTGCGGGTTCGATTCCCGCCTTGGGATATGTTGGATATGGGAACGGACGGTAAGACAAGTGAAACGATCGCTGGTTAGCTTAGCACTGATTTATTGTACGATACAATGAAGGTCGTGGCGCAGCCACGCACACATACATAACAATCCTCCCTCTAGTACAATAATATCCTAATTACCTAATAAACTAAAAGTATTTCTTATAATTAACCTTGGGACGTTTCCGTAACAGTTTCGAACCGATTACCGAATCCTCGATCTGTGGTTCTCTTTGGCTCTCCAGCTCTTCTTCTGCTTCGTAAAACTCATCCTCAGAGGTGGAACACCCCTTTGATGTTGCATCAACCATATTGTTTGGATCTTCATCCTGCGGACAGTCCACCTCTTCGTTCTCCCTTCCTGGCGAAATATTTGGTTCGTACACCTCCGCTCTTCTACCTCTGGCCCGGCTATGTGGCAGGGGTGACAATAACTCAGGCTGGGGTCCTGGTGACCCTGATGCAGGCAGCAAAGGTATGGTCATGGACGACGAAGGTAGTGGCGATGGCGGCGGCAACGGTAGCGGCGGCGGGGACGGCGGCGTGGGGCCCGGCAGCGGCGGGGACGGCGGCGGCGGGGACGGCAGCGGCGAGGACGGCAGCGGCGGGGACGGCAGCAGCGGGGACGGTGACGTCGACCGTGTCGACGGAGGTGAGTTCGTGTTTGGACTGTTTACGCCAAAACTGTTACTTGTCCCTTTATACAACATTAACTGGTTTATGTGTCGTTTATGATTTTCAGGTCTATCCATGTCTTTTACCATGTACAAAACTTTTCCTATCCTTTTTTGTATGATTCCTTTACACCATGAATAATTTGCTTTATTAATAAATTTTTTATACAGTACGATATCATCTTTTTTTAATGATTTAGCTTTTATATTTCCTTGTTGCTTAGTTTGCGTACACTGTTGATTTTTGACGTAGTTAGATAGTGACGGTGACGAGGGTGCCGATGAATTTGGATCAATGAAATCTAATCGTGACCTTAACTTGTGACCGAATACCAATTGAGCAGGGGACAAACCCGTGGTAGTGTGAATTGAATTCCGATAATCCATAAGATATTTTAGTAATTTTATCGATGCATCCTTTGCCGTATGGCTCGACAGAAGACAGGATTTTATTCCCTTTTTCACTACTTTTACAAAACTTTCCGCCTGACCGTTTGAAGGAGCGTGATAAACGGGCGATGTTATGTGCGAAATATCATTTGAAGCGCAAAATAGTTTAAATTCCCTTGAACAAAAAGCTGTGCCATTATCACTTACTATAGTTTTTGGAACCCCAAACCTCGACATAAACTCACAAAGCTTCCCGATTACCGCAGCTGATGACGTAGCCGTACTCATGTTATACACTTCTACCCACTTAGTATGTGCATCTACTGCTACCATATAAATACAACCTTTAAACGGCCCTAGGAAGTCGATGTGTATTCTGTAGAAAGGATGAGAAGGAAACTCCCAATGCGCGAGCGGGGCTCGCGGGGGCGAGGGGCGCAGCTGAATGCATACCTCGCATGAGCCTATCATTGTTTCTACAGCCTGGTCGATCCCCGGAAACCAAAACCTTGAGCGAGCTTCAGCTTTCGTTTTTACTATACCTAAATGTGAAGAATGCAACTCCTGAAGCATTGATTTGTGCAAACTTACGGGTATAACAACCTTATGACCTCTCATGACGCAACCATTTTCATACGATAATTGAGATCTACACAAGTGATACGGTTTCAATCGTATGTCATTAATTTTAGGTGGCCAACCATTCAAAATAAAATCTTTTACTTGTAATAACACTAAGTCATTATTTGTTTCACAACGTAATTTTTCTAAAGTGACGGGCATACTTCCGTCAATAACAAAACAGACATAAGTAGCTCGGTCGTATGCTACTTCGCAATCGCAGCAGCGGCACTGCTCGGTGCACGTGCACTCATGCACCGACTGCGGTAAGCTTGCGCGCGACAAAAAATCTGCGCTGTTATCAGCGCTGCGTACATACTCAATCTTGTAGTTATAGCTACTTAGGAACAAAGCGTACCGTTGTAATCGATTAGCAGACATCTCTGGTATTCCCTTAGACGGGCTAAAAATAGACAAGAGTGGCTTGTGATCCGTTCTTAAAATAAACGGTTCGGATCTGCCGTACAAATATTGATGGAACCGACGCACGCCGTAAACAATAGCGGTTGCTTCCTTTTGTATCTGAGCATATCGCTTCTCCGCTGAGTTTAAGGTCCGCGACATAAATGAAATAGGTCTTTCGATTCTGTCTACCCCTACTTGTGACAAAACGGCTCCCAACCCACTCGGAGAAGCATCGACGGTTAGTATTAACTTTGCATTCGGATCAAAATGAGCAAGAACCTGGTCAGAAGTAATCATTTTTTTTACTTCTTGAAAAGCCGTATTATGAACAGCAGTCCAGTTCCAACTGCTACCCTTTTTTAACAACTCGTACAAAGGACTGAGAATAGTTGATGCGTTTGGTATGAAATTCCTATAGTAATTAATTAGTCCTAGGAACGACTGCAGCTGGGTTACATTAGTAGGTACGCATGCTTCCACCATGGCCTTAATTTTCTCGGGTTCTTTTTTTAAGCCGTCTTTTGTTATGATATAACCCAGATATCTAACTTCATTTTGAAAAAAACTACACTTTTCTTTTTGTAATGTTAAGCCTGCGTCCTGCAAACGATTCAACACAGCATTCAGTTTTTCTAGATGTTCTTTCCTATCCTTTCCTGTCACTAAAATATCGTCAAGTAAACACAAAACTCCATCTATACCTGACAGCACCCCCTCGATCGCGCGCTGAAAAATAGAAGGCGCGCTAGCTAAGCCGAACACTAACCGGGTATAGATATACATACCGCGATTTGTATTTATGCAGGTGAGATTCCTAGACTCATCATCTAACACAAATTGATTGTATGCCATTGACAAATCGAGTTTGCTAAACTGTTGTCCCCCATGGAGCTTAGAAAATAACTCGCATGTTTTTGGTAGTGGATACTGTTCTATTAATAACTGTTTATTAATACTCACTGAGTAATCTGCGCACAACCTGACTGAACCATTTTTTTTTAGAACCGGGACTATCGGGGAAGCGTATTCTGAGTACTCAACAGGTTCAAGAATACCTAACTCAACCAACCTATCTATTTCTTTAGAAACTTTATCGCGTAATGCAAATGCTACGGGACGTGCCTTACAAAAAACCGGTTTCGCATTATCTTTTAATGACAATTTAACTTTGTATTTATTGAATGTTCCCAATTTATCTGAAAATAGGTCTGAGTATTGTTGTTGCAGATCTTTGAGTGACCCCCCAGATTCAGCACAGTAATTTATAGGGAGTAATTGCAATTTAAACAATGAAATAAAATCCCTACCCAGCAGGGGCGGCCCCCCGTCGCGGACTACAAATAAAATAATATCGTGCGTTTGCCCCGCATAGCATATCGGTAACCGGAATGTGCCTAGGCATACTATTTTTCTTCCATTGTACGTCATCAGCTGTTTACATGTACTTGATAATGGCACATCTTTAAAATTCGTTTTGTAAAACCCTTCTGAAACCACAGTTACCGCAGACCCGCTGTCAATTTCGAACTTAAAAAACGTATTATAGATACTAACAGTTTCTACCATGGGTTCTCCCCTGAGTGAACGGATATAATAAAGCTTACCATCATCATCATCATCCTCACCCTGGTCAACGCCATCCATCTGTACGTAATTCACTTTTGTGCACATTTTACGCAAGTGGCCTTTTACGTGACACTTTTTACAAATATAATTTGCAAATCTACACTCGGACGCTTTGTGATTCGTATAACCACATACACTGCACTTCACGTTCCCTACACCCGCACTTTTCCCGTTATTTGAGATCTTGAAAATGTGTTGGTGTGAAGCGGCGGCGGCGGCGGCGGCGGTGCCAGCACTAGCGGCGATGGCGGAGCGCGCTCGGCTCAGGTTCTCTGCCATCTCCACGACTTTGGCCAACGTGAGATCTGTCAGCTCCTTAGTGTACAGCTTCTCTTTTTCTCTTCCCGGCTGCATACCCATGATAAACTTATCGCGGAGCGCCTCTTCGACGTTGAGAAACTCGCACTTTGCGGTCAGCCCTCGCAGCCTCGCAGCCCACTGCGAATGAGTTTCGCCTGCTTCTTGAGTAGCCGCGTAAAAGTTGTGACGCTCACCAAACCCTACACGCTTCGGGGTGAAATGGTTATCCAGAAGTGATAGCAAATCTTCATAGGGCACATCTACTACGTCCTTAGGCAAGGATAAATCCGTTGCTAGCTTGTAGGTACCCTCCGTGAGTGCGCTGAGAAGGATCGCCTTTCTCTTCTTGCCCTCGGTGTCCGTCTTTTCGTTGATGTCATTTGCCACAAAATATTGAGTAATGCGGCCCCGGTACGTCTTCCACGTCTGTATGGTGTGATCGAAACTATTTAAAATTCCATATTGCGCACTCGAGTTAGACATTTTTCAACGCTATTTTTCTCCACACTTGAGGGTAGATCGTCGCCACTGTTGGATATGGGAACGGACGGTAAGACAAGTGAAACGATCGCTGGTTAGCTTAGCACTGATTTATTGTACGATACAATGAAGGTCGTGGCGCAGCCACGCACACATACATAACAGATAAATGTTTGTACGATCTGCAAATATTTATTCCGGGTGTTCTGGGTATTTTCTATGCATAATAAAAAATATATATATATAATATACTTAATGTTTTGTATTAAGTATATCAGTCATCTAGTACCCATAACACAAGCTCTGCTTAGCTTGGAGCTAGATGATGGTGTGTGGATTGTCCAGCATTATTTTTATTGTTATAGCTGTTTCTTATTAAATATTTGAAGAATTTATTTTCTGGTCAACAAGCTAAAGCGAGCGAAACATATGACTTTTACGACCAGTGGTTCAGTCAGGACAAAGATTCTTATATTTGGTATAGATATAGATAGATATAGATGGGGAAAGCGCTACTTCCTGTTACACAGCGGAGGCTAAAATCAGTAGGCGCGTTACACTGAGTTCAATATTTTATTGTAATGAAATCGCTATCGCTTATTACTTGGATTTCAAAACTAAATTGATTTCTTCGCTCGTTTGCATAATATCAAGCTCGGACTTACCAGTTGCACTTATAACGTCATCATTGACCTTTACATTCAATTGTCGTTAAATTCTGATGATAAAAAAATGATTATAATTCTCAGAACACATAATTCATAATTTTTAGAGACGATGTGGCGTAATTTTAATGTAGTTACATCGTTTTGTCTTTTATGTGACATGAAGTTTAAATAAGATCGAATGAGACAAAAGACAGTGGAGCTATTTCAAAGTTACGCTATGATGTGCCAATTATAAGAATATTTGTCCTGATTGACTGACTGACTGACATAGAGACAACACAAACCTAACTACTATTCGTAGAGATTTTAAATTTTCATGATATATTGGTCTTGTTGCGTAGAGGTGTACTAAGAAAAAAATTCCTGAAATTCAACCCTTTACAGCGGAGGTTGAACTTTGTAAGAAAATAACTTCATACTGAAGAATTTGCGCGTTTCGCTAGTTAGGAAAAGGGTAGGGTAGGTTACCCCAAAAGGCTTATGTAGGTTAAAAATCCTCAAGAACACTTAGAATCCCTAAAATGGCCAGCTAAATTTATGCACCAGTTCCACGTATAAAAACAGGCACAAAACTTACAGCTTCCTTCCTACTGGTTCCTAGTCAGAACTAGACCCATATATTTATATATCATACAGATATATATATGTTTTATTCATTTTATGACAGTAATATATCGTACAATCTAATCTACTTCCATAAATTCCTAGTTTATCTGTCCACGAGTCACGAGGTTAGGGATTGAAAAAGGTATAACAGTTTTGAGGTTGTTAAGAGGCAAAGGTACCTCCAAATATTATGCTCTTCTAGCCAGGGTAATAGGCTCCGAAACTACTGGACAGGTTTGAAAAATTCTTTCACCGTTGGGAAGCTACACTATCCCCGGGTGACATAGGCTATATTATATTTGTAAAAAAATTAGGGATCCTTACTAAAACCTGTGCGAAGCCGGGACGGACCGCTAGTTGTTAAATAAATGAATAATAAATAGGTACATATTTGTGGTCATTTTTACACAACATCATATAACCCCAAACTAAGCATAGCTTATAATATGGGAACCAGATGACTGATAGAATACTTATATACTTACGTTTTTTTGTAAGAATGTAATATAATAGCTGTATAGTATTATAATTTGTAGTGCAGCTTTGGACTTCTTTCTGCATATAGGAACTTACTAGCGAAAAGCTACTTCGCCTGTGGAAAATTATTTTCATACAAACTTCAACCCCCGTTTAGGGGTTGATTTTTAAGAATTCCTTTTTTAATACACTTCTACGTATCAAGGCTTAAAATTTCAAGTCTATATGACCAGTGGTTTAGGCTTGTTGTTGTCTATATGTCAATCAGTCAGGGCAAAGATTCTTATAATCGGTACAGATTATAAAATACATTCTACCCATAGGTAACTTGTAATACATTTGACACAGCCACTTACATACCTACCTACGTATTCCACTTTATTTCCGTTATATTTATTTACTTTTATTTCTAAGCCTAAAATTATTAAACGTATTAAACGTTTCTGTAATAAACTCATTAAAAATCAATTCAAAACGATTGATCTTTTGTATTTTTTTATTCAGTAAATTCCGACTCAAATAAGACTTTCCCTCCAACTTAACTGTTTTTTTTTTGCTTCGCTTTCTTTATGCATTTACCATAAATCTTAACTTAACTTGTCACCTTTTGTTTCTTCGCGAACATAATTTTAAATTCCGAACCGTCTCGTGCATCCAGAAGCAAAATGTGACATCTCAAGATAACTATAAACCTAGCAACCTTGTGTCAAGTTCATCAAACCGGGAAGCTTCTATTTCTGTCTCGCCGTTAAAGTTCGTTTTATTTTACTTGGCTTTCGTTTGCCATCTGTCACATTTTGACAGATAAGTACCGGTAAGTAGTGTGGCTAGTGGTCAAACTTTGGTACCTAACGATGTTTCTGACAAGCGAAGGTCTTCTTTGCAATTATCGTTTAGTAAAAAACCTTCTTATACTCACCAAGAGTTATAACGTATGACGTAAGAAAATTATACTGGACATTAAAATTAAGACATATTATTATTTAAAATAAAAATTTCGTAATTTGTCAGGTGTAATAAAACTAACCTTGAAAACGATGTGATTGATAGCGACAACGTGATCGCAATACTATGTCTATGCGATGTGATGCAAATGCAATGTGACATTTTAAGATGCCTATAAACAAGCCTGTCAAGTTCATCAAACCGGGAAGCGTCTATTTCTGTCTCAACATGAAAGTTTGTTTTATTACTCTTCACTTTCAGCCGAGAGCAGTGATGCCGTCAACACTTTCACTTTAAATTACAACGACGGTGCGTGGTTCAAATATCAAACTTATAATATTACAGTGCTTATTACTACTTAATTACATACATAATACTTTAGTCTTTTAAAAATTTACACTGAAACTATCGACTGAGATTCAACAATACAATTCTTATATTCGCAAGAGATGCTGATTCGATTTCTGAGTGCCGCCTCCGACGCTGACGACAAACTGTTGACTGAAATGTTTCTGCAAATATGTGTTCTGGATCTGATTGGTGTCTTACTCTGTCCTAGTACTTTACTTACTTACTCGTACAACAAATAAATAAAAATTACTCGTAGTTTGGGGTTAAATGATGTCGTGTAAAAATTACCAAAAATATTTATTATATTAGTTAGTTACCTATAGTTACCAATTTAGTTCATTAGTTTAGTTGCTTGTCATTTCACAGGGAAACTTAATTTGGGTTCAGAACTATTTCATTTTTTTGGAGTTAAAACAAAAAAGAAGTTGTCTTATCATGTGACATTAAACTGATAGTATTGTTTTCATTAAGTATTCTTGGAATTACAAACTTATGTTGAATGAAACAAACTCGATTTAACATTGTTATTATCGCGGTTTCAATTAAATAGTAATCGCTGACTGATTAACTTTTAATCACAACAATGTCAAATGGTGACATCATTACCACAGATCAGTACGTTGCAAGGTCAGGGGTCACAAAAACCCGCTGATGGCTCCATTCAAAGCAAGTTGCGTCAGGCATTTTATGCGATTTATAGATTATACATATTCATTATTAGCGCGACATGCCTTACCACAAAAAAAACATAATATTTGAAAATGGAACACGATCTTTTGGGGCAAAAGAGTAGAGATAAAAGAACTCTGTGGAGTAGAAAAAAATAAGGGTACCCTTATCTCAAAGAATCGAGTTGGGGCTATTTGATATCTTTTAAGATATCTGTGTGAATACCTACCGTGCATGCGGATTAAAGTTGTGAGGTTGTTTTTTCTTTTCTTACCTACAAGTTACCTACTAAGTAACTGACTAACTAAGTCCTCATTCAATCACAATCTAACATTAAAAAACAGTTACTAGCCGGTAACGGTAATTTTTGGTATCCGTACCTCACCATTGTTACCTGAGTACTTTAAATTGTTACCATCCTTCCTCGCTTATCCGGTAGGTGACGTAGAAGAGCTACTCAGAAAGTGTAGTATTAGAAATTAGCCTCAGGGTTCATGAAAAATCTATACAAATAAATAAAATTGAAGTATCTGTTTGTAATATTAAAATAACCACTTTTTACTACATGCATATGAATATACGGTACATATACCAAAATAACATTCTTTACAATTTTTCCGGCTAATCTCTGGAACGGCTGGACCTATTTCGACGGGACTTTTACTGGCAAATAGCCGATGTAATAATTAAAATATAATGCAAAACGAAAAAAAAAACGAAATAAGTACTTTTTTTGTTAAATTCCGCGCAGACGAAGTCACGGACACAACTAGTATTAAAATATAGTATTTCAACTATAACACAGAATACAATATAACACCACTGATCAAACATCTGTGTCCAACACTCAACTGTTTGTTCTCGATGAGGATCGAACCCACAACCTACAGCGCAGAAGGCAGAGCTACTTTACCAACCCGTTTTTTCTTGCGAGGTGAGTATTCGTATTGTCTGACCTTGTTAGTTTTCTATGGGAGTGTTTAGAGTTATATCGACAAAATTATTGTTTAACTGTAACTACTATGTAAAGAATGGTTTGTGTGTGACTTCCTGGTGCGCTAATCATGGGACTAAACTGACTCAACAAAACTATTGTCAGACTAGCGGCCGCTCGCAGCTTCGCCCGCGTGGCAAGTTTTTCCCCGTTCCTTTAATTTCTTCGGGATAAAAAGTAGCCTATATGTTAATCCAAGCTATAATCTATGTTTGTTTCAAATTTCATCCAAATCGGTCTACTGGTTAGAGCGTGAAAGAGTAACAAACATCCATCCATCCATCCATACTTACAAACTTTCGCGTTTATAATATTAGTAGGATCTACGCAGTATCTCTTACTGCGAGATAGGATCAAAACTGAGGAAATCTGTAGAAGAACCAAAGTCACCGACATAGCTCTCAGAATCAGCAAGTTGAATTGGCAATGTGCAGGTCATATAGCTCTTAGAACCGAAAACCGCTACGGAATAAAGGTTCGCGAATGGACCACGAACTGGAAGACGAAGCGTAGGAGGTCCTCCACCCGATGGACTGACGCAATTAGAACCGCGGGAAATCGATGCATGGAAAGGGCTCAAAATCGTTCTTCCTGGAAGCGTATGGGGAGGCAGGTGTCCAGCAGTGGTCTTTTACAGACTGTTGATGATGATTAAGAGCTCTTAGCGTATCTCCAAATAATTCGAGCTCGCAAACCTACATCCAGTATCCGCAAAACGTAAAAAACTCAGAATCCGCCCTCTAGTACTTTCCCTTACTCGCCTTTTACGACATACCATGGTTGTGATGAAGGGGCCTACAGCCAGAACCATCAAAAACCATAGGCACAGTAACAATTTCTAATATATAATAGTTTAAACTCAGAGAGAACTATGTATCAGGAAACTATAATACTTATTATCTTTACAAATCGATATTTTTATCATATTCGTAGATTTGTCATTGATAGATCTAAGCAGATATCCAATCATATCTTATCTAAGGAATAGTCAACTATGTTATAAAACTGATTACTATTCAAACAGTCTTGTTATAAAAACCTATAGCTGTCATATTTGCCGTTACTTCGAAATTGATTCATAATTTAAATTGAGTATGTAAGGTGTAGAAAGCAAGGATATGAACATTTCCGGTTAAGACATTCTCTAAGACGAATACAGTTCACATAATACAATATAATTACATACCAATTATAAATACTTGTATTAGCTATAATTTTCTTTGTAAATAAACCTATTTGTCGTTCACATAATGAAGATAAATCAAAGTCAAAGTCAAAAATCATTTATTCACTAATATCCGCAGGGATCATCTTGAAACGTCTTAAATCTAGGTGAATCTAAGCGCCAGTTCCTCGCGACCAAGCCTAGGAGAACCGGCAAGAAACTTACGGCTTGGTTCCTACCTAATACAATAGTAAGCTAGACGGTTTAGAAAGATCATTATTTCTTAAACCAGCTCACTTTTAAAAAAAATTTAAGCTTGTTTTAATCATAAATTAATTAGTGCTTTCATAAAGGGTTTGTCCGGAGAATCCCAATTCCTACCATCAAGTAGCTTTACAGGTTTGAAGGGTGTGGGGTCGATGAAATTACAGGCACACGAGGCTTAACACCTGTTAGCCATACCTTTAATCTGTGCCTCAAGTAATGATTTTTTTTATGCCATTGTTTATGGAAGAAACAGATGGTCCACCTGATGTTAAGTGGTTATCATTACCTATGGACAATGCAGATCAGTACATAGGGCACGTTCCTAACAATTGTGATCTGAGAGGCAATGCTTTGCTATAGGTTTATGGTAACCACTTAACATCAAGTTGGTCATCTGCTTGTTCCAGCAACAAGTTATATAAAAAATAATATAAAACTAAAAATTTTAATAATTTTTTAAATTTTTTCAAAGTTACCAATTCATTGCTCAATCCAGATGAAATAGACTGACTGTCTTCTATCGCTGACTGTACTAGTACAAGTACTTGTCAGTTTAATAGTAGTCGTCCACTTCCACTTTGAGTAATTGAGTTTTTATGAATGGTAATGAAATAAATAGCTTTCTTAATCATTATAGCTAAGATATTAATGGGTAGAAACCTTAGGTAGAAACTAAGTACAGTGTGGTTTATTGATCAAGCGAGAGAATATGTCTAAAGACAGTACTTGGTCTAGTAAAAACCTTTAGAACTTTTGGTAGAACCTTTTTGGCATACCATTCGGCACTAGACCGGACTAGTTAAATAAATAAATAAATAATGTTGGACAATCACCACAGCATCATCTAGCCCCAAGCTAAGCAGAGCTTGTGTTATGGGAACATTGGGAACTAGATGACTGATATATTTAATACAATACATTACATACATAGATATTTTTTATTATACATAGAAAATACCCAGAACACCCGGAATAAATATTTGCAGATCGTACAAACATTTATCCCAAAGCGGGAATCGAACCCGCAACCCCCTGCGTCGTAAGCGAACATTCACCCGCCGCGCCACATCGGTCGTCATAGTATTGGTAGTTGAGACCCACTGATAATGCTAAGCTACCTACTTTCTGTTGTTTTTTCTTTTTCTTTGTTACCCTGTACCTAGGTAGTTGTACTTTTTACACCTGTTTTTTGTCCGTTATGTGTGCAAAACGTGTGTCAAATAAATGTATTTTCTTTCTTTCTTTCTAAAAAAGTAAGTCTTTTTATGTTAGGTATAGTACCTACTTCACTTTGTAAACTAACAAGTAAACGACTCTTAGTGCAGTTATAATGGTAATAACAAACTGAACGATACCCAAGACCCTGACCTACCTACAAATGAAGCCAATTGAAATTCACTCAGCATAACCAACCGTGTGAAATGCAGTTTTACTAAATATTTGGAGGAAATTTGAGAATCACTGCACTGCGTGTGGCCATAACGTTAGCGATATATTTTGATAGTTATATTAAAAAAAGTGATTTACTGCAAAATTTATTTTATTAGTATTTGATGTTATAGCGGCAACACCATCTGTAAAAACTTTAACTCTCTAACTATCACGGTTCATGAGATACAGCCTGGTGACAGACGGACAGACAGACGGAAAGACAGACGGAGAGACAGACGGGCAGAGAGACGGACAAACAGCGGAGTCTTAGTAATAGGGTCCCGTTTTACCCTTTGGGTACGAAAACCTTTTTGTTTACAGTTTATTGGTAAACGTTTGACCGCAATTTTACCTGATGTTAAGTGATGATGTAGTCGACGGTGCACCTTTATCTAGAAGATCACTCTTCTCTTAAATATTTTTTTATTTTTAATATTTGTGGACATTTTTACACAACATCATCTAGCACCAAACTAAGCATAGCTTGTACTATGGGAACCAGATGACTAATAGAATACTTATATACTTTTTTTTTTGTAAATACATACTTAGAATACAATATAACACCCAGACACAGAACAAACATTTATATTCATCATACAAATGTTTGTTCTCGGTGGGAATCAAACCCACCACCTACAGCACAGAAAGCAGGGTTACTACGAACTGAGCTGTGACGGCTGTCTTGAAGTCTTGTCTGTCTTGAAGACATCCATAAGATATCTACCGTGCCTAAGGCTTGAAGTCGTGACTGTTTCTTTCTTCTAGTTACTTACGTGTTTTGTTACATAGATGCTGAGATGTTTCAGAATTACACTCACTGTTTTAATGTAATTTGAGATAATTGTAAGAATAGATTTTGTGTATGGAGTTACGAGTTAAGATTAAAATAATGTTTAAGTAAGTACCTATTTATTCACCAACTAACAGATTCTTATACTAAAAATGAAAAGGCTAAGTTTATTTATTAAACGACTTAAAAAAAATTCAGTTTCTCAGTTGGAACACACCGAAAAAAACGTCTTTATTTATTACCGACCCGTGCAGACTTCTCAATATAATAAAAATATCAGAAACATCAACGGAACACGTAGCGGTGAAGTTATGTATGATCGTACATAATCGATCATTGTGACTGAAATACTAGTAGCGTACTCTATTGTCATTGTCCCATAACATTCAGGGTCACGTTGCTTGAACCATGTGCAGGTTCGCGACAGTTACAAAAGATGGCGCTTTTCACGCTTGAGCTATTGGGATTTTTTGACTAAGTCTAATTTTATTTGTATTTTTGTTTCAGGTAATTAATAAGCCGTGCGTGATGGACATCTGTAAAATATTACCTGTGAGTCATAAAGTTTTGGAAGTTATAAAACCACGTTTATATTAGGTAGGTATTCCATTCCACGTAGTCTTTATTTATTTATTTAAAGGAAAACCAACAGTATAAACATCAGAAAATATGTAACAAAGTTATTACAGAACGCAATAGTAGGTTTTCAAGAATAGCAAAGCGTTTGTTTTCCCTATAATCTGAATCTCTTTAAGACAAGAGTGAATAGGTGTCTTCTAGACCGTCCTGCTTCATCGTCACTTACCATCAGGTGAGATTGAAGCCAAAGGACTGTCTATAAATGATAAAAAAAAAATACAAAAAGAGTGAACTAGTCCAAAAATACTTAAGTAGTAAAACAAAAAGATACGATTGTCGATACAATGAAAAGAAACATATTTAACATTAAGTAGCAATAGAAAACATACCTATAAGAATATTATGTATACTTACATATAGTTGCAAGAATGTAAAGGTAAGCTAATAGTTTTAGAAATAGAGCCTATTACCAAGAGAAGAAGTCACTATTGAGCCACCGCCGCCTCGTAGATTCGACAATGGTGTAAAAAAGTATTTATAGTAGTAGTAAGTCTTAATTTTATCTATTTAACGAGGTTTTTGTGGCAATCGATAGATGTTTAAAAAAGTCTATGAAAGAACTAAATTTCAAACCGATTCAATGTGCTACTTCCCGCTAGATGGCGCTGTCGCAATTTCTGTGATGCATAGAAATCGCGTGGTTACAAATAGTTAAAAGTCGCATAAATTCCAGAAGTAATTCAGGTCAAGCCGATCGTTTTAGTCTGTTTCGCCTAAAATATTGGCAGGGGTCAACGACTTTGCCTTAGATAAGTTGAGTATAAAGATTTCCCCACCCGGGTAGTTATTATTATTGTGAATATAACTATTTTAAAGCTTATGTTTATGCCTAAAAATTTAATATAAATAACACATTGTTTTACTTATTACACATGTGCTAAGGAGTAATGTTTAGATAAACTACCATCGAAATTACACATATGAGCTTAAAGAACACTCAAAAACACTAGATTAAAATGAAAATGTAATAAAAGCTATATTGCTTTCAAAGATGACAGAAAACAAATCCCGTCTTTTATTACAATGGCCATTTATCATCGGCTGACCGCAAAAACGCCTGTCACTGTCACTAAGCAAAACTTGGCGCCAAAGCACGAACCAAAAGCGAATGAACTATCAATAAAACTAGTTTTTAGTGGATTTGTACTAATTCAGAGTAGAATATATCTCATTTGGTCCTAACAATGTTGTCCGCCTTCTAACAAGATCGTTATTACCCGTTTGGTATTGAAATTTGAATTTAGTGGTGGAACTAATACCTACTTGACTGTTTGGACTCCGAAATAAATATCTACATTGACATTTAAAAGAATAGAGACATTTGAACGGAATGCTACTAAAGACTTTTTAAAAGAAAGAGAGAGAAAAAAAAACAAGTCAATTAATATTCATACACAGCAAGTAATATTCATACACTTTCAAGTCGAAAGGCATTTATTTAAAATAACACAGTATTGCCGTATAATATCCTTTAGTTATAATTATTAGTGAATGCGAGCGAAGCGAACGAAACATCTCAGTTTCGTGATTGGTCGGAAATGCTTATGTCCGGATGTCTACGTGTTCTCGATAGGTCGCATTTTCTACTGATTTTGATGAAAATTTTCATACAAATTCCTTGATTTATTTAAGTTTTTTAGTCGATCGCATTTTTAGACTGTAAATAGTTAAACCGGCGTAACGTGGAAGTATGCAAAAACACTAGTAATAAACTCTATGTGAGTATTTTTTTTTGGTTTCCTTATTACGTTTGGCAATGTTTTAAACTTGGGCTCGGTACAAATCAGACATGTAAACAGGGTTGCTCCAAAAGGGTACGCAAAACAAGTGAAGGGTGTTATTGCCGTCCTTGGGTGTTATTGTCGTGAAGGCAGCCCCTACAAGTCAGGCAATGTGGTAGGGGCAAGCTAGGATCTCGTATAGCTATTTCTTTCTTTTTTTTATATTCGATCGATTGGAGGTAGTGTGGGAGTCTTATGTCTAGTATAACTTAGAATACTTAGATTATAACGTAAAGGTAAAGGCTGTTACCTAACAACACCAACGGGCGGGTTGTACCACACATAATCAAGCTGTACGTTTACCGGTTTGGTAGTTTAACAAAAAATACCAATAGAATACATCATTTAGTACTTTCATCTCACCTTGGAAGGTACCCTACTGTTTACCATCCGTAGGAGTAGCGGAGGCGAAGCCCAAATACAGAGAGTGACATCATCCAATGACACTATCGATTTAACGACAATATGTTGTTCCGTATCTTCAAAACACTTCAAATATGTGAAGAATCATCTACTGTACTTAAACCTCAACTTTTTTAGGGTTGCGTACCCAATGGGTAAAACGGGACCCTATTACTAAGACTCCGCTGTCTGTCGGTCTGTCCGTCGATCACCAGGCTGTATCTCATGCACCGTGATAGTTAAAGAGTTGATTTACAACAAATACTAAAAACACAATAAAATAAATATTTAAAGGGGCTCTCATACAACAAACGTGATTATGCTGTCGTTTTTATTATAGATGGTACGGAACCCTTTATGCGCGAGTCCGACTCGTACTCTTTGGCCTACCTCTACTCTTATATATCCATCCACACTCATATTATCTACAAGCGGCCGCTCGTAGCTTCGCCCGCGTGGCAGTTTTTTTCCCGTTCCCGTTATTTTTCGAGATAAAAAGTAGCCTATATGTTAATCCAAGTTATAATCTATGTTTATTCCAATTTTTATCCAAATCCGTCTACTGGTTAGAGCGTGAAAGAGTAACAAACATCCATCCATTCATCCGGGGTATTCCTGTTTCGCATCGCTAATATATTTTTCCTATTTCATACCAGAAAACTGTATCGTTTCATACCGCGATCAAATTAAATAATATTTTTTCCCGTTTCATACCACGACTACAGTCAGACAAAAAAACGAGTTATTCTTTTAACACAAGAACGTTTGCGCGGGTGATAGGTATTCTCCTCTTGAGTCACTGGGGCCGCTTTCAAAGTTACTCTAATGTACCTATTCCTTATCTTACCTTTACATATTACAATATCTACATACCGTTACCTATCAATCTACGCGTATTATGATCAATTGATATTTTTTAAGTAGGCAGTGTACATATTTTTTGCAAGTGTCGTGTCGCGCCCATATTAGGACCGAGTCTTAGATAAATATCTTATAGGTGTCTCTTTCTTAAAGCAGCAGAGTTGTCTCTTCTCAAAACTGTACTTTCAATTACCTGTCAGTTTTTATGTCACAGTAGTCTGGACTTTCGATTTTATTTTCCTGTGATAAATATATACTTCATATATTGAAATAAAAAAAGTTCACGGCTTCAATCCCGAGGGATATCTACCGTACGGTAGATATCCCTCAGATCTGGCTTTAATCCCCAGACAAACGCTACGGTAGATATCCTTTAGATCTCTTAGTACCTACTCGAGATTATTTGAGGATGTCTAAGGGGGTAGTCAGAGGTCTGTCCAGAAAATACATTTATTAAATACCCCATTTTGCAGTACTTAGTATTCTATGCGTGACAGGTTGCAAGCCCATCGCCGCTACTAGAATATTTACTGGATTGGATTCCTCACGTTGTTTTCCTTCAAGTTTAAGATCACTGGTATTACACCTAATTATATAAATTGATTAATGTGCGTGCATGTATTATGTAAATGTGATAAAGTTGAAATGATTCCTGATAATAATAGCCTTTTCAATCAGTGCAGTTAACGTAATGTATAAATCTGTTCACGTTGTAGGATATTCTCAAATCATAATCTATACCAATTATAAGAATCTTTGTCCTGAGTGACTGATATATAGACAACGCACAGCGTAAACAAGTGATACTTGGTACTACGTGTGATAGTAGTATCCAACCAACCCAGTACGCACCAAGCGTAGGCTTGGTGCGTAGAGACTAAGAAAGGAATTTCCGAAATTCAACCCCTAACGGATACAGCGGGGTTGATGTTTGTATGGAGGTAACTTCACACCCTCGAAGTTGCGTACGTTTTGCTGAATATTTAGGTTTATCTAGTCTGCTTATTAATTTTTCATTTATGGTGAATTTTTTTGCAAATACTCCAAAAAAAAATCGATTTCTTTTTACCTTGAACACAAAAAGTTTGCGGAACACTGTACCTACTAAGGATCTAAGATTTGCCATACTGTAATCTGTAAATCAGTATGGTGATGAATTCACCTATACAGAGCGTTGAAGGAGACACCCTTTGTCTTATTCAGGTTCTAAGTAGGTGATGCTGTGGGATGTTAGTTTGTCATAGTTGATCTATTAATTCAAATGAATCTGTTTACTGATTATTAGAATTTAGACGAGCGAATTATTCTATCTCTGTATTATATGTTCTATTCTGTTTTTTTGTAAATCCATTTTTTTATGTGACTTGCTGATGAAACAAGCATATGGCCCACCTGATGTTAAGTGGTTACCATTAACAGAGCATTACCTCGCTGGTCACGCTCGTTAATTTGCCCTACTATGCACTACTCTGCGTCATCAACCTGAGGCATACAGGTGTTAAGCCTAATGTGCCTGTAAATACACCGGCACCCACAACCCTTCAAATCGGAACACAGCAAGCTGCTTGGCGGCAGGAATAGGCATGGTGGTAGTACTTCCCCGGACGAGCCCTTCACTAAGAGCTCTACTACTACTATATACTATACATACATAGAATACAATATAACCTAGCCACAGAACAAACATCTATGTACATCTCACAAATGTTTGTTCTCGGTGGGGATCGAACCCACCACCTACAGCGCAGAAGGCAGGGCTACTACGAACTGAGCTCTGTTTTCTAGTATTTGTTGTTATAGATAGCGGCAACAGAAATACATCATATGTGAAAATTTTAACTCTCTAACTATCACGGTTCATGAGATACAGCCTGGTGACAGACGGACAGACATACAGAGGAGTTTTAGTAATAGGGTCCCGTTTTACCCTATGGGTATGAACATGAACCCTAAAAAGAAGAAGACTGTTAAACCTTCCTTATCAAAACCCTAAAAACGTATTTGTGCGTGTGTAGGTATCATATCCTAAGGTCTTCAAATCCTTGAAGGGTTTTTACCTAATGTATATCAGTTGTCAACAAGACTAATAAAGTAACGCCACAGATTATAAAACTTGTTTGTGTGGGCCCAGCTGTGGGCGAAATGATCTAACGCTTTGCCAATTATAGTAAGGTTTTCCTCAACAGTCAATTTTATCGAATACTTTAGCTTTTGTGGTTATAGGTGGCAGTTTTGGTGATTTATGGGTTTTTTGGACTGTTATATGTGTATCATCCTCATGACGACTCCATCTTGTTTTATGCTTCTGCTAGTGAAACAATGGTCCACCTGATGCTAAGTGGTAGTAGAGCTCTTACTGAAGGGCTCGTCCGGGCAAGTACTACCACCATGCCTATTTCTGCCGCCAAGCAGTTTTCTGTGTTCCGGTTTGAAGGGTGTGGGTGCCGGTGTAATTACAGGCACATGCGGTTTAACATCTGTATGCCGCAGATTGGTTGCAAAATGTTGTCTTCTCATCTCGTGCAAAATAGAGATATCTCTTTATATCTTCCTGTGCTAACATGCCAGTGCCAAATATATATCTCGTTCTATCAAATGAAGACTTAATGCTAATGTTTAGCTTATCTGTGGGTCTTTTGTCTCTAATTTCTAAAATATCCATCAATAGAAAAAGTATCTCGTGTCAAGCGCGACATATCTCGCGTTGCACATCTTAGCCCGGCTGATGTTGAGCGGTTGCCTCTGCCTATAGTTATTGCTATAATGATGATGATAGTATTTAGTGAGCTAAAATAATATATTAAAAGTGGTAAGAAAACCCTATTTTGCGTAGGAAATGGTCTCATTTAATGGTTACCTAATAAGTATCTTATTTTATTTTTATTTTATTTTCTTTATCTTACCTACTAAGTAACGTCAAAAGTGCTACTTTTCTTGCCAACATATTTTCTTGGCTCTTAGTTCATTCACATCACTACTAGGTACAGTCAGCGGCAAAAGTAGGTGAACAATTTAAGTTATTGAATAACCTTTCTCTGAAATTAGCTAAAAAATGGTCTCATTTGTTTGCGGATAGCTCGAGGATTTTAGAATATAGTTTTAAGTATATCATAAAAGAAGTAGTTTCACGACTTTAATCCACAGTCACGGTAGATATCCCCTTAGATCTCTTAGTAACAAGTTGATCAAAAGTGTGCTGTTTTTAAGAATTCGTCTCGACAGCCGCCACAAGTCAGTAACCCTGCCTACTGCGGTTCAATCGCCATTGAGTACAAACATTTGTGTGATGAACATATGTGTATTCTCAGTCTGGGTGTTATGTTGTATTTTAAATAGAAATATATTTACAAAAAAAACGAATATAAGTATTCTATCAGTCACTTGGTTCCCATAGTACAGTCAGCTGCACTAGAATGTATACAAATCTAAACTTTCAAAACGATATTATAATGTATTAGTAAATATGTACGTGGCAAATTCTCAAAACCTAAGTAGACTCACCAATTGATTTCATGATTTTTGAGTTCTTGTTGTGCAAGGTTTTTTCGTAATGCTGTGATACCATTTTGAAAGTTACGAAGTGTATACATTCTAGTGCAGCTGACTGTACAAGCTATGCTTAGTTTGGGACTAGATGGCGTTGCGCGAATGTCAGCAAAAAAAAAACTTTCTTTTTGAAATACTTTTTAAGAGATTCCCGAGGTCTAAAATAATTTAAGAGCTCAGTCTCAGCTTAATAATAATAATGCTGTACAATCCACACAGCGTCATCTAGCCCTAAACTAAGCAGAGCTGGTGTTATAGGTACTAGATGACTGATATACTTAATACAATACATGACACACATAATATTTTTATTGTACATAGAAAACACCCAGCACACCCGGAATAAATATTTGCAGATCGAACAAACATTTATCCCAAGGCAAGAATCGAACCCGGAACCTTCTGCGTCGCAGGCGGACATTCGCCCGCCGCGCCTCATCGGCTGTCAAATTCAATAAAATAATAAGCAAAATATTTAAATCACTAGTCACTTGCGTCGCTGATTGTACTTCCTTACGTATGCATAGGTACTTTCTATTTACGAAAACTCATGAACTTAACTCATTTTACGATTCAATTGCATGGGGTCTCAGAACCAGCTCAACGGAGCTTTTGCTGTGCAAATATAGACCTTACCCTTATTGCTATAGTGGAGTCCCGAGTTTGCTTTATCTTAGCGTTTTCAGTTTATAGTGTAGGAAGTTATTAAGCTAGTTGAATGCCCGAGACTTTGTTCGTGCTATTTCTTACAACCTCTCATTGCTACGGAGTTGACTTAAGAATTTCGTTTATAAAAAAAGAAATAATAAATAAATATTTGTATAGACATTTTTACACAACATCATCTAGCCCCAAGCTAAGCAGAGCTAGTGTTATAGGTACTAGATGACTGATATACTTAATACAATACATTACATACTTACATATTTTTTATTATACATAGAAAATACCCAGAACGACCGAAATAAACATTTGCAGATCGTGCAAACATTTATCCCGAGGCGGGAATCGAACCCGCAACCTCCTGCGTCGCAGGCGGACGTTCACCCGCCGCGTCACATCGGTCGTTATTGACTTTAGAATTTCGTTTATAAAAAAAGAAATAATATCACGACTTTAATCCTTAAGCACGGTAGATATCCCCGATCGCTTACAACTCGGTATCCTTCGAGGATGTCCAAGGGGAGTAAACAGAGGTACGTCCAGATAGTACATTTGGTACATACCCACGTTTTGCAGTAGTTAGTATTCTAGGTAGAAATACTATCACCATGCTTATTTCTGCCGCCAAGCAGTGATGCTCGCATTGCTGTATTCCTATTCATTGTGTACACGACATATTACCACCATGTTTAGCTCTGGTCGAGATATAATAAGAATAATAATAATGCTGGACAATCCACACAGCATCACCTAGTCCCAAGCTAAGCAGAGCTTGTGTTATGGGTACTAGATGACTGATATACTTAATACAATACATTACATACATAGATATTACATAGATAAGATGTGTATGTAATGTATTTAAGCTTTAAATAAGAACTTAATTTACTTCCATTTTTTGTGGTAATAGGAATAGGTTTAAGTAGACATGCCTTGCGGAGAAAAGAAAGCTGTTACATGAAGAAATGATGTGGATGGATAAAAAAGGCTTTAGAAACTAGTGAAAACTCAATAAAATGAAGAATTGAAGGGGCAATTAATTGTTTTTAGTGTGAGTTTTCACCGCCTGTTTAGTTTCTTTCTATTTCTGTACAAAATATTGTGAAATCTCTGTTTTTTGTCAATAAAGACTGGCATAAACTTGTTAAGGCGAAATATGTTTGTTTTTTTTTTACAAACCTCTTTCTAGCTCTCAAAAAATAAAGATATAGGTACACGTGCGATTTTTTTTCGGCCCATTTAAATCGATCATAAAAAACATACGTGTTGAAAAATAAATTGTCGATACAGTAAAAATCTGCCAACATATGGGTAAAACCAAAATTTACTGTACTTAATTATATTTCTTTCACTTCATTCTTCAGATATATTCAACAGGTAGAAATGAATATATCTTCGAATGAAGTGAACTCATATAATATTGATCGAACTTCACAGAAGTTCTTTTGATCACATATAAGTTTTTTATACTGGCAATAATGATTTGGTTCCGTACATAATGGGTAATTTACGTAGCGCAGTGGCCTAAAGGAAGCTGAAAGTCTAAGGTTTGTTTTGGTACTATCTCTCACTGGTACCTTAATACCTACATCACCAGCTTACGTTATGAATAATTCAATTGGTAGGTATATTCCTCTAGTTTAAGGAAAATGTGCAAGGATGACTTTATTGCATGTTAGGAGTCATTGCGGCTTACTAATATGTCAGTCAAGGACAGTCACATAACCTAAATACTTATATAAATATTATAAGTATTTCGGTTATGTGACTGTCCTTATGTATCCTATTGTCCAGGTACAAATAAAGTTTAAAAAAAGTTTTACTTCAGTCGTGTGGTCTAAAGCACACTCGTTTTTTAGATAAGTGGCCCCTTAGTTTTTAAAGTAGCAAAAGCGCTTGCATGCTGGTATAAAGGGTCGGAGACAGATTGCAGATTGAAATTGCCAAAGGACTGTGAAAGCACATCGTTTATACCAGAATGCAAATATTTAGATTTATTACCTGGTATGATTTGTAGGTGTCTGCTACTTGAATTTATCGGAGTATTCCATGGTAATAAGCTAAGCAAGATTGCTAGAACCTGTGTTCAGTTCTTAAGGTTGTCTGGATATTCTATTGCCAAAGGTACCAAAAAATAAGTTCGTATAACTTAGGGTTCAACTTGATCAGCTTTTAGTTGACGACCGATGTGGCGTGGCGGGCGAATGTCCGCACGCAAGAGGTTGCGGGTTCGATTCCCGCCTTGGGGATAGATGTTTGTACGATCTGCAAATATTTATTTCGGGTGTTCTGGGTATTTTCTATTTATAGTAAAAAAATTCTATGCATTTAATGTATTGTATTAAGTATATCAGTCATCTAGTAACCATAACACAAGCTCTGCTTAGCTTGGGGCTGGTTGATGCTGTGTGGATTGTCCAGCATTATTATTATTTTAGGCCGCCAAAGGCAAAAAATCCGTCATGGCTTAACAATCTCACTAAAGTTGCGCACCACGCGTTTAATTTCAAATTACACTCGTAATGTCTTCCAAATAGAGTTCAAAATAACTTTGCCGTGATGCTCACAGCCGCATCCACGAAAGCTTTTAAAAATATTGAAAAAAAAAATCGTTTTATACATTGACAACTTCCTATTGCAAGTCTGTCAGCTGATAAGCTACATCCAGTTTGACAGCAGCAGTTCGCCTTCGATAGCGCCTACGCAGGTGTTACTACTATTCGGGATAGGGTTGTCACAAAGCCTACTAAACTTTAAAAAAAAATAGACGATTCAATATATAGCACTATTCCGCTACTTTCTGGTGAGCGCTCGGCGAGACAACACGCCTTACGAAGCACAACGGATACGAGTCACCACTTCACCGTGTCCAAGATTTGCTGATCGCCGTAACACAGCAAGTCAAGATCTTCCTGAGGATGCTTCGTATAGAAGCGAAACACGTGTCGATATCTACCGATTGAAGTGGCGGAATAGTAGATACTATATATTAAATCGTCTGTTTTTTAAAATATTACAACGGACTTCCGCAAAGTCAAAGAATTAATTACCTTCTACGTTTTGATGCCTATGCCAAACCACAGAGTAAATATGTAGTACCTAATAAGTAAGTTAATAAATAAATATTGACATACATTCACACAACACTTTCTAGCCCCCAACTAAGCAAAGCTTATATCCTTTTTTTGTAATTACATGCCAGTGGGTAGCGTGTCAACCCTATTTACATTGTGAAACCAAAGAGAAAGACCTAGATAGCCTACTCTGCAATAGGTAGTTTGGGTACTAGGTACCTAGGTAGTTATAGCTACGTACACCCTCTGCTGACTAAACAGACTCCTACACAATTATTACTCGACGGATTAGTCAGGTGTTTTGTAAGCAAATAATATGGCTGGTAGGTACTTAGAATTACGGTTCTGCAAGTGGAAGTATTTGTTCAATATATTCATAAGGATCACTTGGAAAAATCTTGGAGCTAGGTGAATCTAGGCTATCACAAGTCAAGCCTTGGGTTTGGCTAGAAGCCTAGCGTACGGGGGGTGCTTTCAATTGTTACTAATTTGGATCAGTTGAACTATCTGTAGATCGTTTGCAACGGCCTGTAAATAGATAACTGTTTCATATTAAATTACAGACACAAGGCCAACACCTGTATGCCTCAGGTTGACGGACGCAGAGAACGGAATGGCAGGCCATGTTCTTAACAAGTGTGACCTAAGTTCAAGGCAATCATCATCATCATTGGCAGCATGTTCTAACCCACTGCTGGGCATAAGCCTCCTCCCTCAGACGTGGCAATATTAATAAAAAAGTATTTTATTGTAACCTATTATAAATACTTGTATTAGTTGTAATTTTCTTTGTAAATAAATATACTTACTTCGTAAGTAATCAATTTTTTTTATAAAATATTAAAATCTATATTTATTCTTCATTGAAGTTGGATTCCCTGAACCAATTGAAATAACCTAGGACCTTATAAAGATATTTTTTTCTGTCAAACATGGCTTCTGCGTATTGTAAATAGATTTTCCTGTATAACACACGTAAAAGGCTTTTGATGAAGTGATTAATATCTTCTTAAGGTATCTCCTTGACATATATGGAGTGATTTTAAACCTAGACTAGTGCTGTTCTAAAGAACACCTTCGACCAAAGAGTAGAGTGGAATAAACTGATACAGCCAGCGAAGTTGGTAAGTAGAATAGTAATTAGAAGTAGAAGAGCGCAGAAGTAATAGGACTTGCCAATAAACAAGAAGATAATCCACCTGATAACTTATAGCAAAGCATTTCCTTGCCAGCCACGTTCAGAAACGTGCCCTGTCATGCACTGGTCTGAGCTGATCAACCTAAGGCCCAATTCATGTATTTTATTTGAGCTGAGACTAGATTGGAATTTGATTGTCATAATCGGGCCCGTTTGGAATGTCAGCTTCGAAGAATACCATTTGGAGATCACAATCAAACTTGAATCTGATGATAATTCGTCACAAGAATTGAGCCTCTCAAGCATACAAGTGCTAAGAATCATGTGCTTGTAATGTCGCCGGTATCCTTCAAACCGGAACACAGCAAGCTGCTTAGCGGTAGCAATGAACATATGGATATGGTAGTTTCGTAATCACTTATTATTTTTAAATCATGAGCCGTAAGATGATGTCACAAATTCTTAAGAACGTTATGCCAATTATTGGGAGTAATGACTCAAAATCGACAAATAAGTCTTTTAGCGTTGTCCATTTATGGAATAACACCTACGTTATAACAATATTTGAATTTAAACTATCGAATTCCACTGTTGTGGTGATAAAAAATAGAGCTAATGGTTGCTGAGTTAGTTTTAAAAAGGATCTTAAGGGTTTCGATCAATATCATTATCAACAGCCTGTAGAAGTCCACTACTGGACATAGGCCTACCCCACGTTTCTATAAACGATTTTGAGCCCTTTCCATCCATCGATCCTAACAATGTCGTCAGCCCATCGGATTGGAGGGCGTCTTACGCTTACGCTCTCGTCTTCTGGTTCGTGGTCGCCATTCGAGAACCTTTATTCCCTAGCGGTTGTCGTTTCAATGAGCTGTATAGCCTGTCCATTGCCACTTCAACTGGAATACTCAAACTATATCAGTTTCCTTGGTTCTTTCACGGATTTCCTCCCAGCATAGCGCTCTCTATAGCCTGTTTTGCGACTTTGAGCTTGTGTATGAGACCAATTAATATACAGAATAATTTTACAATCCTCAGAAGCATGACACATCAGCGATTCTCTCCAGGAAACCAAATCTTGAATGCCCTAGATTTAAATAGGTCAATACTAGTTTTGCGAATTGTATTTCTGTCAAGAGCAATGATTGTGTTATGGTTATATAGGGAAAATGATGGATTCATACCAGAAATAGTAGGTACCTACTTACGCCAGTAAAGTAAACAGGTTTTTGCGTCATATTTTACATGATTTATTGAGAGCATCACTCATCAAGTCGAAGTCATAAGTCAGGTTGTTCAATAAAACCACAAGAATTCCAATGTACAACATATTGGAATTTTACCTGTATGTACCATTTCAACCTGATATGACAGTGGATGGTCGACTACGATTATTTAGAGCAGTCTTTCTCAAAGTGGGCGCCGTTGTGGGCGCTAGAGGCCTAGAGGGAGGGGGCGATAAGAGAAAAAATAGGGGGTGTTTAGGGGGGGAGATGGCTGATTTGTAATTTCAGCTACTTAGTACTTTAAAATTCACTGAAATTAGAACCTACCTACAACACAACATCGATTATTTAGTTCATTAGAAACCAGTTATTAGTATTTGTTCTAGCAGCGGCGATAGTCAGTCAGATTAGTAGTCAGTTGAATCGACGAGAGATGTCACCGTGCTTAATTTCATGTTACGCAATTATTATATAAAGATTTTATATTATAATTGTGATTTCCCTAAGTAATAAGCATTTTAGAAACTAACAAAGTATGTAGGTATGCATCAGAATGAATTGCTTGTAATTTAAAACAATGGGATCAGCGAGCTGGTGTGAGTAATGTCACCTGTGACAGTGTACCTGTCAAATACGTCACACTTCACTGAAGAAACAAATAATAGTTCATTACGGTTAGCTCCGTACATTGAACCCCGGCCTGAACAATTCGGATTTCGTAGCCAGCACTCTACGACTCTCCAGCTCACTCGTATTCTGCACCATCTCTCCTACGAGCTAAACAGCGGCCGCTCCACTGTGGGAGTCTTCCTCGACGTGGAAAAAGCCTTTGATCGTGTTTGGCACGCGGGTTTGATTTTGAAGCTCATAGGATCCCACACACCTCCCGCGATCATCCAAATCATAGCATCGTTCCTCCGAGGCCGGAGTTTTTACGTGTCGGTTGAACATCATAACTCCAAGCTTCGACCAATCACCGCCGGTGTACCCCAAGGCAGCTGTCTCTCGCCAGCCTTGTACGCGCTCTACACGGATGACATCCCGACCCTGGAGGGTAACCTCAGACCCGGAGAGAAGGACGTCACCCTGGCGCTCTTCGCAGACGATAGTGCTTACTTCGCGTCATCCACCAACCTACACATCGCCGCTTGCCGCATGCAACGCCTGCTCAACCTTCTACCGGCTTGGCTAGATAAATGGCGGGTAGCCGTCAATGTCAACAAGACCGCCGCACTCCTAGTCTCTCGCCGGCGCACTGTTCTACCGGCGCTCCAGCTGAGAGATAAGGACATAGAGTGGCAAACCTCCGTCCGATACCTAGGTATCGAAATTGACAGGTCGCTGACGATGAACGCCCAAGTCGAGCGCGCGATAAGGCAAACGCGCGGAGCGCGAGCCATGCTCCGGCCTGTCCTAGCGTCGAGACTGCCCCTGAGGACAAAGGTGGGGGTCTATAAAACATACGTCCGCTCGCGACTTACTTACGCGGCTCCAGCCTGGTACGCACTGTGCTCGGCAACTAATCGCAAGAGGATTGAAGCCCAACAAAACATCGCTCTACGAGTGTGCACAGGAGCTGGTCGCTACGTCAGGAATGACGTCATTGCCCGCGATGTGCAGACACCCAGCGTTGAGACTTCTGTGGTGGGTTTGGCGCGTCGAATGTTTGACTGCGCTGACAACTCCCACCACTCTCACCTCAACGCCATTGCTCCGTTGCACGCACGACCACCAGATAGTCCAACTCCTTGGCGGCCACTACCTCGCGAGCTACTGGGCTCACCCGACTCTCCATGATTCTCAAATTCACACCATACTACGAGCTCACCGTTATATAAACAACGTACTGCCACTAATCGAAAGGCCAGCCCTTAAGAGACGGCATTCGGCAAGGCAAAATCAAGTGACTCGGGAGCGGTTACTCCCGAAGTTGAAGCTAGAGCAAAGAACTAATGTTCGATTCTTACCCGCATTTCCCACCAAGATGGTCGAAATGTAGAAGACTACAAGAGAATAGTTCATTACAATAGTGCCGCCGCCGCGCCGGTGATTCATTTTCTTTCATCTCTGAAAGCAACATAGATTAGTCCCCATAGAGAGGCTAGAGGACGTCGCGTGAATGGTTATCAATATTATTAATTTAATGTTGGTATTCAAATAATAATAATGCTGGACACTCCACACAGCATCATCTATCCCCAAGCTAAGCAGAGCTTGTGTTATGGATACTAGATGACTGATATACTTAATACAATACATTACATGCATAAATATGTTTTATTATACATAGAATACCTAGAACACCCTAAATAAATATTTGCAGATCATGCAAACATTTATCCTAAGGCGGGAATCGAACCTATATAATAACCTCCTGCGTCGCAGGCGGACATTAGCCCGCCGCGCCACATCGGTCGTCATGACATTTCAAAGAAAAACCAATTTTGTTACCAGGTTAATTTAGGGCTGCAGGTAATTTTGGCCAGGTATTTTCAATGTCAGATTCTTGCAATTCCTTTATTTTCATATCTAGACGGGTTCGGTTGTAAGTAAGGTAAAAAGTTTGTTTATTGGTTTGATGTTTAAAGAATTATTATTTAAAGCGAAATATTCCAAATTGTATAAGTTATAGGGAAGTTCTTTTGTACGAATTCAGTAATCATTTTCTTAATAACAGCACTTTATTATTACATAAATGTACCTGTATTATATTCTTTGTATTTTAATTGAATAAGGCTGTTGGTTATAAAATCTATGAATTAATTTAACTATAAGAATTGCTGTTTGTCTCATGATTAAATTATCCATATTGAACGCTTTTATTATTCAGGTATTTATGGCGACGAAATTTATCCAATCAAAGGATTTAGGTGTACCAATAATATTTTTCATTAGTTTTAATAAATTGTCAGTTCAATCATAATGTTTCTTGTTAACATTTCAAACGTACCACTCGGAGTCATCGAATCTTCAAAGAATGTGATTAATAAGTCAATAAAATTCCTCTCGCGATTTGCCAACGGGAAAACACGATTATGTCGCAATCGTACCCAAAAATTTAGGTTAAATCGTCTACAACATTGAAATAACTGTTAACCTTGACATTTGACAGCTCTTGTGCCGCAAAATAGATGGCAACGTTGCAACTAGCTGCTATAATTACGTATTTTTCACCATCCCACGTATTCTGAGTCACAAGTATGCATGGGTCGGCCACCATTGCCTTTACGAGGCTTTATCCATTCAATTCAAGCCTCCGTTCACCGACGTACACACACAGCACACAGGTGTAAACAGCACACAGATAAGCAAAGCCAGTTTGACAGTTCGCTGCCGCGTGAGCTTGTCAGCTTGCTTCAGTTGGCCGACCGATACTCGGCGTCGCGGTACTCTCGCCGTCGCCATCTTGAATTTTACGAAATTCACCGGGCAATAAATAAATACGTGTCAACTGCAAAGTGTATGTGTGTGTTTTTAACGTTTTTCGATTATTATTCAATGGAACGCTGAGGATTTTGGTAAAAAGGTTACGAGGAACAAATAGAGATGTTTTTTTCGTGTCGTCGTAATCTTTACCGGTGATGTAAATTGTAAAATAATTATCGGATACTCGCATTGATCGTGATAATGTGTCTTCAAGGCGAGTCCGGTCAGGTGTTTTGTCTATGCCACGAACTTTTTTAAAACAATAAAGTAGGTTACGGCTTTCGTGCTAACCGGAATAAGGCTAAAATCAGCGCCTTCATAACTTCAGTTCAAAACACCAGTGCTTGCGATATACTTTCAATCATATAAATATACGTTTCGTACCGATATAGTTATTTCATGCCGTCATTGTTATTGGATGGAAAACAATTGATTCCGCGGTATATTGGCACCTTATTATTAAAATAATTCCTGCTAACATTCAACATTTTCTTACCCACGAGCACCATATCTTTAGTTTTTTGGTAATTTAAACGAAAAAAGGCACAAAGTATACTTCTTCAGGTATCAGTTTTAAAACCTGACTCACTGATAACGTCATACTACCTGTGTCGCTGGTGTTTCACGTTATTTTGTTTTGAATCATAATAATTAACCTAATGTTTGACAAAAAAATCGTCTTTGGCGAATTTGCAAAAATTGGTACACTTGTCATAAAATATCAGACATTTTTGGCCGGTGATTGTCATGTCTATCCTTTTTGAAGTCTTCTCTGAACTGTTAAAAGTATTAACAATAAAAATCTAAGAAATTTCCGTTCCTAATAAAATTGTTTTACCTTTAAAACAGTTCATGTTTTGTTATGATGCAGATAAATACTGATAATATTAGGTATATGAGCATGCCGGAACCGATTTATCGCAATATCATCGAAAATCCGGATTATGATAACTTTTATGGACATTATACTATACTAATCTAGCCTAGTAAAATAATGCCAAACAATAGAATGTTGCCATTATCTATAACAATTATAAAATCTTTGTCCTGACTGACATATACGTAGACAACGCGGCTTAGGCTGTCTAAGCCGCTGGTCGTAGAGACTTGAAATTTCAGGGTAATTTCGTCTTGGTGCGTAGAGGTGTACTAAGAAAGGCATTCGTGAAATTCAACCCCTAAACCGTATAGCGGGGGTTGAAGTTAAGAGGAAAATAATTTTACGCGGGCGTAGTCGCGCGCAGTTCGCTAGTTTTATAATACTATTTTCAAGTGAGTCAAACAAACGATGAAATGTAATGGTGTCATATAAAAACCAATTTTTTATCACAAATAAGAAAACTTCACCTACCTTTTAGGAAGATAAAAATCAAACAAGTAAAACTGTAGTAAAAAGTTAGTGCAAAAACCACAAGCCTAGCTAAATTTAGTCCATTTTTAAGCTTCCTAAGTATAATTGTAATGTTTAGCTGGCGTGTGTGTGTGGGATTTCCTAGTTGCGAGCTTATCATATTTTTACATGTCATTTTGGTCGTCAGAGTCCATGGGAACTGTGACGACATAATAGAATAAATTATCAATTTTCTGTGTCGTCCTTTAGAGAGTGGCTTGACTTGCTTGTCTTTCAATTTTAAAATATCTCAACAACCTTGTATGAATTCTTATCATAATCTCACATTTTTTCTTCGCACTGCAGTTAATTCCGCTGTCAAGTACCTCTTAATTTATCTAAATTAACTAATTAGGTAGGTACTAATTAATAAGTAATTTTGTTATACCACTTTTGAAATGTGCGTAGCTAAATGCATTGTCTAACTTAGCTCAAAATCGTCTAAAAACAATTAAGAAGTTAATTTACCTTATAATTAAAATATTAACGGATAATACGGATTTAGATTTGTAATTTGTTATCATAATGAGCCGATTTCTATGCGATTTTGAGTAAACGTTAGGTAATTTTATTCTGAACGAGTTCTCAGTAATCGTACCTTTCTTGAATTCGCTCTAAATTGTTGAAATCCTGTATAGACGAGTTGAGCTGTGGAAGTTATCAGAAATGGTAATCATTATTAATATTTAGTAATAATTCATGCTTGTTTCTCGAAAGAATTGGAAGATAAAAAAAATTAATTACAGAAAACTAAATTACCTACGACATATTTAGGATCGCGGAAAGTCGTTGGATGGAAAGGAAGGACACAAAAATAGTTCTTCCTGGAAACGTATGGTGAAGGCTTTTGGACGTCTACAGGCTATTGATGATAATAAAATTAAAAAACTATTTTAGAAGTTCACCACAAGGAACGTGACTGCAATAAAATAAACGCACATTGTAGAATTGATGCGATCACTGCGGTAAACGATTACTGATGATTAAATTAAGTAGCAAATAAAGAAAGCCAAATGTTGATAATAAAACAAGAAACCTAAAGAATGTTTTAAGAGTAAACTATGTCAAATAAAGCAATAATGTTGTTAAACGGTGTATTTACGAAATTTTACTTCAAAACATTCAAACTCATAGTCAGCACAGATAACGATGCATCAACTATCTCTAATTCTAGGCAACGATAATATCTACAAACAATGCAGCCAAAGCGGGGTTTGTTTAAGACTTTCTTAGCTTGTAACTATTGAGCCAGCAGTGGTAATCAAAGTGGTGAAAGGTGCGATCGTTGTGATTTACCGAGAATTGAGAAGAAAGAAACTGCACAAACAAATTGTGCTAAATTGTATTTTTTGCCGATGATTTTTTTTTAATTTAATGGTCTACTAAAATAGCACAGTGGAAAAAAACGCATGCTCAAATACTGAGTACACTTACCAAAAAATTACACTTCACAGTGACAGTTCAAGCCTGCAATTATTATAATTGTAGAATAAATGCCACCAGACATTACAAATGTCACATGACTTTCTAATTGAACTAATGTAACAATACTATTAGTGCTTTATAAATTGCGACACGATAAAATTAAATAAAGAATCAGAGGACAGAACTTAGTTTTGTCAGTACACAATGTAAGTTCATTACGAAAATACTATAACCCCAACACGATATCCTCTAAATAGGTACACAAGATCTGATTTTGATTCTTGCGGCTGTCTAAATAAGTTTGCGAGTCATATTTACAATGAAATAGATGAAAGATTGACCCTAAAAACGGTCACCTATCAGCCAAAATATGCTGAATCTTTAAAATAATGAAGACGAATATAATGATAGAAATGACTGCCACATCCATAAGGTATTTCCCATTTCTATATCTCTGGTACTTAGCCGGATCCCGTTAGGACCGGTGCCGCTGGATGCCACGAGTACCCAGCAATCTGCATTGTTGTGGCCGCCGTGTTTACAGTGGTCAACATTGTTGATATACCGATCTATAGATTCATCAAAGGCTTGGGCTTGTTGAAACAGTTCTAGCAGAAATCTCAATCGTCTATTATTTAGTGTAAATATTCTAGAGCAAGCATTTATACAGGGATTTTTTTTCACAAGGTACTTCTACCACATGTTATTACGTGCTTTCAACATTTTGTAGCAAGATTTGCCATATACTTGAAAAACTTCTTTTATAATATTCTCTGATGATATATAGGTCACTGCTCATTTCATTCTCATACATGCAATCCATGTAGCGTTTTATAACTTGTATTTGTCTAGCATATCCCTTAGTATTTTGTCAACAAGAACGTGTTATCTTAAAAAAGCAATTTATTGTTATCTATGTAAGTGACACCTCAAACCTTTCTTTCACCTCTTTATTGATGCAACTATTTGGTTATCTGTGACCGGGCCCTTCACAACAATCATTATCATTCGAAAATTCACAGAGATGTCGTCTAACGGTGTCTCGGTCGTTGGTCATGGACCACAAAGATATACTTCGAATGTAGCTATATCACGCACAATGAATTCGTCTTAGGTATTAAAATTTTGTTCGCACGAGATCTGAGATCATTTTAGGGTCCCACCCACCATGATTCTGATCATGGCATCTGTTCGTCATTCGACAGACAATTTTGTCAATGTCAAGTGGATGAATAAATAGTTTTTAGTCAAACTGAGTCAGTAAAAAAAGTAAAGTCGGCTGTCATTGGTTTTGAAAAAATAGATGACGTTTCTCTTCAAAACCTAACGGAAACGTTTTCGTTCAAATCAGGATGCCACACTTTCTTTTCAACTGTTCACATTGCTAAGAACTCAAGTTAGTTAGAATACCACCAAAATTACCCATTAGAACTTAAAATAACACTAGAAAAACAATTAAGATGAAAATACAATGTTGCTTCCAAAGATGACAGAAAACGAATCTCGAATCCTTTATAACTTTGTAAACAGACTTTACGTCATAATTGACTTTGACATTTGTGACAATCATCTGACTTAAATCCAGGCAGATGAATTTATATACTTCCAAGCACAAACAACTGAGTTGACCCTATGTGGTTGACATTCCACCTCTATAGATCCTATCTACATTTCGCTAGATATTTCTAATGTACACAGCTAAGGAATGGAATGTGCTGCCGTCCTCTATTTTGCCTCGGCGCTTTAACCTAGGTTTCTTCAAGGCTGGAATTAATAGACTTGCATACTCTAGTGTTCTTTGTCAAACATGACAATAACTCCTTATTGATAATTTTCTGCAATGTGTAAAGATCAGATGTAAAAGATGTCAGGGGTCAAGATGATCCCTGAGGATTTTACTGAATAAATCCTTTTTACTTTGACTTTGTAAGTGGTTAGTCTTTTTTTTGCGTCATTTGTCCGCATCCATAAGTGTCTAAAGCTATTAAATGTGCTAGTTTTTGTGTAAATGATTTTTTTTTGGCCCAGTGATGCTTTGCCCGCACAGAGTACGTGGGTTCGAGACTGATCCAGGAAAGGATTCTTCCTCCTGTTCGTCCTATCAGTTGTTTTGTGTTCAATTTAAATGACTCTGAGTCTATAGTGCAGTCTTGTCTATTCTCGCTTATCAAACGTGCTATAAAATCAACACAAGTATAACTTGGTCTTACGACTAGGTATTTATTACTAGCCGTTTCGATGGCGTAGTATTTGTATAAAAATTACCTATATGCAATCTTTGTTGACGAAATTCATATTTTTATCTCAATCACTTCAGTTATACGCTAATCTTGTGCTCACAAACGGTGAAAGAAGACATTTAACCAGTTAGTATTCTAGCAGCGGCGATGGTTTTGCAAAATGTGGGTATGTACCAAACGTACTATCTGGACGTACCTCTGACTACCTCTTAGACATCCTTAAAAAATCTCGAATAGGTACTTGGTAGGTACTAAGAGATCGGAGGAGATATCTACCGTGCTTGGGGATTAAAGTCGTGATGCTATTTTGTTTTTTCGCACCGTTACTGCGAGTCTACGAGTACATAATTGATTTCAAAATAAACAAATAAAATAATGATTTTTAGCAATATTAAGATACTAGCGGCCGCTCGCAGCTTCGCCCGCGTTGCAGTTTTAATTTTTCGGGATAAAAAGTAGCCTATATGTTAATCCAGGTTACAATCTATAATTATTCCAAATTTCATCCAAATCGGTTCTCTGGTTAGAGCGTGAAAGAGTAACAAACATCCATCCATCCATACTTACAAACGTTTATAATATTAGTAGGATAGGAACGGAACTCTAAGGAGTAACGTAAAGCGTGCACTTGGCGTTATCTTGTAACAATATATTTATTTCAATTCAACTCGTTATGTTTTTTCAACTGCCTTAGTTATAATACTCTTGGTAATACGATTTTTTAATTGTGTTTTCGGGTTATTGATCTTTTACTTTATTGCTAGCAGACATGGAATGTTATGTCAAAATGTTTATATACAATTTGATCGAGTTTACACCTCCATGTTTTGTTTTTATGACTTCTAGCCGTCTCTTTCATCCGTTGTGCGACTTTGAATTTCCCAAACACTGCCCATCCGAGTTGGATTCGTCGACTGACCTCTTTGTCGAAGTTGGACTTACCTAGTCATGCTAACATAATTTTTGATAAAAACGACTTGTATTTGATAATCATACATGGATTTCAAAATCGAATAACCGTTATTATTATTATTATTATTATTATTATTATTATTATTATTATTATTATTATTATTATTATTATTATTTATTATTGTCGAAACTGTGTACAAAAGGATCTTAAAAAACTAGGTGGAACGACAGTTTATCCATTACGGACGTACAATATTATTTAACTTAAAAACTAATTTATTTATTGATTATTGATTACCTATAGAAATTCTTTTATGTCATAAAAACACTTATCTAAGAGCCACCTACGGAGTTTTGTCTTAAATTTATTGGTAGGCAGCTCTCTTACATCTCTAGGGATTTTATTATAAATTTTTATAGTCATTGTGGAGCAATTTTTCCCACTGAGTGTAGTTTTGTGAGGGGGTAATATAAGCCTAGTGGGATCTCTATTTTTTACAACTGAGTTATCTTTATCTTTGTATTGGTTAAAATATGAAGCATGCTCTCTTACGAAACAGCCAATTTGAAAGATATATAAACTAGTCAGCGTTAGGATTTTATGTTTCATAAAGAGAGGCTTGCATGACTCTAATGGGCCTATTCCAAAAACGGCTCTTACACATTTTTTTTGAATAATGAAAGCTCTTTTGATGTGCGTAGAGTTACCGAAAAGCAAAAGACCATACCCCAGTACTGAGGTGACGTAGCCAAAATATGCGGTTAGTGCAGTTTGTTGACCTGATGTTCTTCTCAATCTTTTCAAGGCAAAAACGAAACGATTAAGTTTTTTGCCCATTTGCTCTATATGCGATTTCCAATTTATATGTCTGTCCAATATTATGCCAAGGAATCTTATTTCGTCAGACTTTTCTATTATTTCATTTCTACATGTCAGAGTGCTATTATATATATTATTATTAGAATTGATCTTATTATTATAATTTTGAAAATGAACATACTTAGTTTTTGAAATGTTAACCTGTAAATTATTACACTCCAGCCAATTTACAACTGATTCAGCTTCTGAGGTAAGACAGTCAATTAGAGATCCATCCTTCTTCTCATCGGCAACTACGATCGAAACATCGTCAGCAAAAAGAACACATTTGTTCTTAGTTATATTAGGCAAATCGTTTATATAAACTAGAAATAGCAACGGTCCCAGAATACTACCCTGTGGCACACCAAACTTATTAAGTTTAGCGCTAGATTTAAAAGTAGCTGATAATTTTTCATTATTATTTAAGTTTTTAACTTCTACGTATTGTTTCCGCCCAGTCAGGTAGCTTTTCAGCCAATCTAGAGCAATGCCTCTTACTCCGTACATTTCACATTTTTTAAGCAGTATATTATGGTCTACAAAGTCAAAAGCTTTGCTCATGTCAAAAAATATAACTGAAACTGGTAAACGCCTGTCAACAAAATCAACAACCTTAAACGATGACCTTTCTTAATTATGGATTTATTTCAATGGTGTTTGATTTGACCAATCAGGCCATTTGTTAAAGTCAAGAATTCGGTAATTCATACTTAGCCATCGATATTTAATATTTACTCGTACATAATATTATTATAACACTGTAGGGGCCACCTTCCGAACATATAACCTTTGAACCTTACCTTAAGTGACATAAGATTCAAATTTGAATACATTTAACGTCGTAGAACCTTAAATAGTTAAATATTTGAAGTAAGCATTTAAGTTGTCTTTTACTGAATTTGTTTTTATATTGCACTGGCCTACAGACTTAATCGAAAGTAGGTCAAATGACTAGAAATATTACGGGTTTGACAGGTATTTAGGATAAACTGACAACTCTTACTTTTCTCTCAAACGGTGTAGGAAAACATCGTGAGGAAACCAGTTTAGTAGCGGTGATGGGTTTGCAACCTGTCACGTATGGAATACTAATTACTAACAAAATGTGGGTATGTACTAAATGGACGTATCTCTGACTACCCCACTTACATATCCTCGAAGAATCTTGAGCAAGTACTTGGTACTAAGAGATCGGAGGGGATATCTACCGTGCTTGGGAATTAAAGTTTCGTGTTACTATTTCTTTTCACACTTTACTTATCTGCCAAACAAAATCAAATCATAACAATAAGGCCCGCTTGCGTAACGATCGCTGAACGTATTTAGCGAGTCCCTAAATGCATTTATGAAGTTAATTACATTTAACATCTTGCAGGAAAGGAAAATTAATCGCTATTAGAATAATAATGAGATTAGTAATGCTGGACAATCCATACATCATCATTTAGCCCCAAGCTAAGCAGAGCTTGTTTTATGGGTACTAGATGACTGATATACTTAATACAATACACCCGCCGCGCCACATAGGTCGTCATTTAAGTCAGATTGTTGTGCAAGCGAGCCTAAAAGTGTTAAATGGACCGTCTACTACGGTCGTATTTATTTGAATAAAGTGGATAAAATGTAATTAACCTCTTGATAGTAACACTCGTATTCATCGATAAGTTGATCGGTTGAATGGCACTACATTTCAAGTGTTCAAGTAATATCAATAAGAGTTAATTAAAATTTGCGATTTGTTTGAAAAACCGATATGAAATAAATAATAATAATTTACATCTAAAGAATAATAAATATTTTGTAGACATTTTTATACAGCATCATCTAACCCCTAACTAAGCATAGCTTAGATGACTGATATAATACTTATAGGTTTATTTTGTAAATACATACTTAGAATACAATAAAACATCCAGACAGAGAAGAAACATCTATGTTCATCACACAAATGTTTGTACTCGACGGGGATCGAACTCACCACCCACAGCACAGATGGTAGGGCTACTACGAACTGAGCTGTGACTGCTGTCATATGACACTAAATTTCAGGTGTTCTGTAATATCAATAAAATTTACGTAAAATTTTCTATTTCTTTGAAAAACCGATGTGAAATATCTATACCAATACCAATTATAACAATCTTTGTCCTAACTGACTGACTGAACGACACATAGACAACGCACAGCATAAACCACTGGTCGTAGAGACTTAAAATTTTCATGGTATATTCGTCTTGGTGCGTAGAGGTATACTAAGGAAGAAATTCCTGAAATTCAACCCCTGGGTTTATTGGGAGTTGAAGTTTGCATGAAAAATAACTCCACGCGGTCAAAGTCCCACGCGTTTCGCTAGTTCTAAAATAAATAGCAATTAAAGGCATTCTTGGAATATTTATAATACTATCACGCTTTCGAGAATTCTAAAATAACTATATAAAAATGTTAGCACTTTTTTACTTTCATCTTACTTTCATCTTGATTTATTGTATCGGAAGACTCTTTTATTAGAAGCTTCGAAATATCATCGATAATCCGATGTATTCAGTGTTATTTTTACACTCTATTTATAGTTTTCTGAGTATATTAGGCTTAGATGTCTATTTTTGTTAGAAAAATCAAACGAGATCTCAGAAGAAAGCAAATCAAATTTCTTAAATCTTTCTATGATCTAACTAAATTCAATTTTACAGGCTCATTTTTGATGCTTTTGAAATGTGACTAAATATTAATAAGTAAAGCTTTTGTACCGTGGATGTTTTTTTGTTATAAAAATAAAGAGAAAAATAGATCTTAATTTTTATAAATATCTTCTGTATTTTTTATGATCTTACTAGATTCAATATTACCATCTTATTTTCGATGCATAATCTTTTGCAATAACTGTCCTGTTCACACTGTTTATTGCACATTGGAGTTTTTTGTTATATTAATAAAGAGAAAAAAGACACATCTTCTAAATCGTTCTAAAATGTCTTCTCTATTCTCTACTAGCGCCAACCCGCAGCTTCGCCCGCGTGGCAGTTTTTTCCCGTTCCCGTTATTTTTTCGGGATAAAAAGTAGCCTATGTCCTATTCCAGATTACAGTCTATATTTACTCCAAATTTCATCCAAATCGGTCCACTGGTTAGAGCGTGAAAGAGGATCAAACATCCATCCATCCATCCAAACATTCGCATTTATAATATTAGTAGGATGATCTCTCTAAATTCAATTTTACTGGCTTATTTTCGATGCATATTCTTTTGCAATATAGCAACTAAACTGCTTATTGCAAGTGGATGTAGGCGGACGGTCTTGGACAAAATTAGTCACCGGCTCGCATTACTAAATCGAGCACAATTTTTCAATTTACAATCGAAGATAATCTCCGTCGAGACGGTCACGTCTTGTTTATCGATTAAACTTCCATAAATCGGTTTACCATTCAAACCTTAACCTAACTGTGAGCTTAAAACGAGGATGCTTTAAATAAGATAAGAATAATAATGCTGGTCAATCCACACAGCATCATCGAAACTGTGTTACGGCAAGGTAGTGCTTCTCGCCCTTTAAACAAACCGATACAACATATGAAATGAAATGAAATGAAATGAAATGAAATGAAATGAAATGAAATGAAATGAATGAAATGAAAAAGTTTATTGACAAAACGCACAATGGTTACAAAATAAAGGATAAGGATAAAGGGAAAACACGGGAAAAAAAAAATAACAAAACACGACTACCTACTTAATTGGCATAAACAAAAGTCCCGCGCTCTTACCCATTCATCCTATCAAAAAACGGAATAATGTTTAGTCAACTTGGCGCCAGCTCAGCACAAAATGCTGAAGAGGTAGAGTGTATCTACCTATCCAACGCTGATTTTCAGCTGCACCAGTTTCTAGTGACGACGTACGTCAGACAAACGCACCAACTCTCCACACAAAGATTGAGGATGTACCTACTTGCTTAAACACAGTGCTACAAGATAGTGTGTACCTACCAACAAAAATAAGTAAATAAATAACAACAAAATATTTTAGTGTGATAATGTAGTAGAAAAGTGCGAAATATAACTTACAACTATAGAACCCTGAACAATAAAAACAAATAAATAAATATAAAGACATACAATGCAGTGCCTACCTGCCACCCGATTCATTGATGCCTATATCTATACAAATAAAATAAATTGCAGTGTCTGTTTGTAATATAAGGAGTAACTTAGGCTACTTTTCATCCCAAAAAATAACGGGAACGGGAAAAAACTGCCACGCGGGCGTAACTGTGAACGGCCGCCTTTTTATGCCGTATTAACGCCATCTGTTGGCGACATCGAGTACTACTTCAGTTAAGATTTGTAAGTAAACATGTTTACCGCCCAACGAAGTGGGCACGGGTCAGCTAGTAGATATATATATACCTACATCAAACAGTTTGGTAGGTTACTGGTACACAGTACCTACCCAAATTAGTAATATTAGTATAATCCGGTATATCAGATGATCGAAGCGTCATTATTGAAACCTTCTCGCTTCATTTGTTCTTTTAATAAAAAGCACTTCAATCTCTTCTTGAAACAGTTGACGTTATTTAGGGTTCTGATGGGAGGAGGGATATTGTTCCAACACTTGGTGGCTGCATATCGGAAACTACCTCGGAACGCAGCAGTTTTGTGCTGTTGTGTAGATAACTGTGGTGCGCATCGCCTACCAATTGACCTTTCACGGTTTGCCATCCAAGTGAGTTTGTCATATAAATAAGTAGGTGACTTTCCATTCACAACACCGAACAGAAGACAAGCTAGGTGCAGTTTACGACGAGACTTCATTTTAAGGACATAATGTTTATTTAAAAACGGAGTCACGTGACCTCTTGGTGGAATCGTGAAACAGAACCTCGCACACGCATTTTGTACCCTCTGAATGAGTTTTTGAGTTCGTGCTAGGAGACGAGGTCCGAATACCGTATCGACGTAGTTCAGCTTTGAAAGTACCAGGGACTCCACCAACCTTAGTCTGAGTTCCTCGCTGAGATAAGGCCTAATTCTATATAACACCTTTAATCTATAAAAGCAGCTACGCACGCTGCCAGCTATGTGGTTTTCAAAGCGCAGCTCCGAATCTACGTGCAAACCCAAGTTTCGAGCCTCAAACACTCGCTCTATTGGATCACCTAGGATTGATATAGAAATACGGTCAATTTTTTCAACTTGATAAGTGCTTCCACAAATCAGGTATTTTGTCTTTGACGCATTCAGAACCAAGTTATTCTTTTCCGACCATGCAGCTATCCTATTTAGGTCTTCTGAAATTAGAGTTACAGCATGGCTAACGTTAGAAGGTTTGAAAGAGAAATACACCTGTACATCGTCCGCATAAATGTGAAACCGACAAGACTTAATACAATCTACCAGATCTGCACAGTATAGGCTAAATAACGTTGGCCCCAATATTGAGCCCTGGGGTACACCTCGGTGTATTGGTACTGTCTTAGAACATTTAGAAGTTCCATTACTTAAGCTTAATTCTACATACTGGTGACGATTACTTAGATAACTATCGAACCATTTGACGGCAGACTGGTCAAACCCATAATAACTGAGTTTGGACAGCAAAAGCGTAGTATTGATTGAATCAAATGCCCGGGAAAAATCAAGTAAAACCAGAATAGTACACAGTCCTTGGTCTTGAGCACATAAAATATTATCTGACACGTCTAGAAGAGCAGTAGCTGTACTCCTACCATGTCTAAAACCTGACTGAACATCAGGCAGGATATGGTTTTTTTCTAAATAATCAGTTACCTGCTGGTTTACCACTTTCTCTACTATCTTAGAGATACACGGAAGTATACTGATGGGCCTTAAATCTTTAATCTCAGTTGGGTTATCTTTTTTCGGTAGAGGACGTACGATCGCAACTTTCCACTCTTCTGGAAATGATGACGTGGCTATGGAAGCATTAATTACATGCATCAATGCATCAAGGGATTGCGGAAATGTCATAATCAACATTTTTAGCGTGATGTGATCATTGCCCTCGGCATTACTTTTTAGTTTATTAATCACTTTAATTATATTGTCATAGCCCACAGTATTAAGACTAAACCGTGCACTGCAAAATCTATGGTGTTCAAAAAACATCAACTGCGTTATACTTATGAAAGAATTACCAGGAATACTTAAGAAGTGTTCATTAATTTTATCCGGGTCAGTGAAGTTGTCTGGTAATGTTTGCTTTTTAGGGGGTAGTATGGTTGTTTTAAGATTCTTCCATAAGGCTTTCGAGTCTTTTATTTTATTATTAATGTTAAAGTTAAAATATGCTACCTTTTCGTGAAAGATAGAAACGTTGACTAACGTTTTAAGTGATTTATAGTATTCTTGTTTAGCAGCAGTTTTATTTTTATGAAAATTAGTTAGAGACTCGTTCCTTAACTTCATCATTAACTTAATAGTATCTTGTTACTAGCATATTGTTGCTAGCTTTTAAAAGTTACGGTTTTTTATAATTTACAACATTAACGTACATTATTTTAGACAAATAGTGAAGACAACCTATGCACATTATACCTCAGTTTTCTAACTACAGGTTCTTACTTTAGGTAGAAAACAGATTTTAAATCACCAACCGCAGACAGTGTGCCCAAAAGGCTGGCAACGCTACCTCTTTCGATAGCTAAACTAATTCTCTGTCCAAGGTAGTTTTAAAAATGTTTTTTTTAAAGGTTTTTTTAATGTGGCTTTCTTATAATAATTAAAAGGCTCGTGCAGTCGCGAAAATTATTACCTTACTAAAGTATCTTTAAATACAATTTAAATTGTAATTTCAACCCTGACATGGTTAAAATATCAAGCCTATTTCGTTGCAATGATAAATACGAATAATTTGTATTACCGATGAATGCACTTCACTCAATTGTCGAGCGCAGAGTTTATTGAAACAAATGGTAATGATATCATGGGATACGAATTCAATTCATCTTTGAATTATATGACCCTGTTAACCTTTGAAGATGTGTAACGATTTTTGCATCTTTTATGCACAGGATAGCTCACGTTTTCATTCGTCATCGACAGCTAGGATATAGTTTTGCAATGTCTGTACTATTCTCTTAATTGATTTAATTAGATTGTAAGCATTACTATTAGTTGAAGCGTAGCGTGGGCTGCCTTTTGAACTTCTGTTATTTTCAGTTCAGTATTTTAAGTTCTTGGTATAATTGCCTTAGCATGTTTCATGTCTTGCATTCAGTTAGATTGGCACCACACTGGAGCTTCATTATTTACATTATTATTATTTTGTAACAGGATCATACAAAAAAACGGTAGGAACCAAGCCGTAAGTTTCTTGCCGGTTCTTCTAGGCTTGGTCGCGAGGAACTGGCGCTTAGATTCACCTACATTTAAGACGTTTCAAGATGATCCCTGCGGATATTACTGAATAAATGCTTTTTGACTTTGACTTTATTATGCTACTGCTGGTGGAACAAGCATATGGCCCGACTAAAGTAAATTGGTAATCATCACCAACAAAGCATTTCCTAGGTGAGGTTTCCTACGAGTGAGGTTTAACACCAGTATGCCTCAGGTTGGTGGACGCGTTGGGCACGTACAGTCAGCTGCACTAGAATGTATACAATCCTTAACTTTCAAAATGGTCTGACAGTATCATAATAAATATTTACATGGCAAATACTCAACAAATTAGCTACCTGAACAAATAATTTCATGATTTTTAAATTTTGGCTGTGTTTAAGTTTATTACAATGCTTTGATGCTATTTTGTAAGTAACGAATTGTATAGTATTCTAGTGCAGCTACGTGCCCTACGCATCCACCAACCTGAGGTATACTGGTGTTAAACCTCATGTAATTTCACCTTCACCCTCAAACTAGAACACAGCAATGCGAGCATCACTGCTTAGCGGCAGAATCCATCACCTATAACAAAGCATTGCCTCGTAGATCATGCACGATAGGTCAGAATTCTCCGATGCACTACACGTCCACCAACCACCAACAATATGCCTCTACTCTACTGTTAAGCCTCATGTGTCTGTAATTTCACCGGCACCCACACCCTTCAAACCAGAACACACTTTTATTCTTCTTAGGATTAAGTAGTGTAGAATTGAGATTTTCTATGAGGATGTCAAATGGGGTCACTCAGAGGTACTTATCTTACGTCCAAATATTATATTTGGCAGATACCCACACTGTAGTAGTTAACATTTTATACGTGACAGGTGCAAGCCCATAGTCGCTGCTAAAATACTAACTGGTTTCCTTACGATGTTTTCCTTCACCGTTTGAGAGCACTTACATAACGTACATAAATTTTTCGATAAGACAATCTATTATGAGCGCCTTGTTTCGGACTCATAACCCAGTAGAGGTTTGTTAATAGACAACGCCACGCCCGATAATACCCAACGCCTTATCACCAAACCACACAAAACCTAAGCCTGTAGTTACCCAAGCACGCATTATGTCGAAAACGCGCGTGTTCTTTTTAATTTTTATGTCATGTAACAATAAAAAACATACGACATTAGATTACAAAATATTAATAATTATTTATTTCCAAGTCTGACGAAATTTTGGCACCGGTCAAGTTAGTTCTCAGACCAAACAATAGCATCCGGGCTGGTAACTTTGGCAAGAGGTAGGGGGTTATTGTAAGCGAGTTCCGATGCGTGAATCTTTTACAAAAGTTTGTGTAATAATAGGCTTTTGAAGAAGCAATTACTGAACCATACAAATAACATCAAACCTTGAAGAGTTAATAATACTGTCGCGAATAAGATAGCAGGGAATTGAAAGAACTATACAAGAAAAAAAATCAAATGAAGAATGAAAGTTGGATTTATTTAAAAGTTGTGATCACAGCTGCTGTCTGTGCGAAGCACTACACCTTTCTTCCAGTTAATCTTGTACATTATAATATTTGCTCTATGGATCTACTTTAGTATTCGACTTGCTGATGGAATAAGCCATCACCTATAACAAAGCATTGTGTAAGAGACGTGCCCTACAATGCACTACTCTGCGTCCATCAACCTGAGGCAAACATGTGTGATATACCCTATAATTTCACCGGTATTCACACCCTTCAAAACTGAACACATCAAGCTGCTTGGCGGTAGAAATAGGCATGGCATGTACATTTTTTAAATTAAATCTTACTTATTTTACCTATCTAAACCATTCAATAAAAATACTATAGCCATAGGCTCAGGTTACGAACTGTACTGTTAGTAACGAGGCTCTAAAGATTAGCCACTCGACGTTACAAGACGAAAGATCGGGAGACTCAACGTTTTAGTGCGCTGGTGAGAATTTAAACAATCTTTAAAATGATGGAGCGTGCCAAGAATGGGACGGCGCTTTACAAAAGAAGGCTCTGTGTTGAAATATTCGGCTTTTTAGCGACTGAATATAATTTATTACAAAACGCGGTCTCGTGGTTCAAAAATCGTACCAGATTTGGAACTAGGTTTTTGCCATCCCATTGGTTGAAACTCTGCATCAAATCTGGTACTTATAATAAGGTATATTTTATTAAAAAAACATTACTGAGATTTCTTTGAAACGTCTTAAAAAATAAGTGAATATCTCCGCTAGTTCCTTGCTTGGTATTTTATTCTGTCGAAATGTCTGCTACAGAATTTCATTACCAGCTGACCACTGGTCAGAATCGCTTACACTCCGACCCTAAATCTACTATTGTCCTCTCATTCCCACGGTTGAACAGCATTCACGAAGGTCGCAAGACCTTGGAGTTTTGTCTGCGAACTGGGATCATCACTGTGCATTTTTAGGGGGCACCCGTATTGTCGTTTGTAAACCTGTTTTCTTTTGGATGTTGGTGTATTTTAAAGTTTATAATATTTATTGACGACCGATGACGACCGATGTGGCGCGGAGGGCGAATGTCCGCCTGCGTCACAGAGGTTGCGGGTTCGATTCCCGCCTTGGGATAAATGTTTGTACGATCTGCAAATATTTATTCCGGGTGTTCTGGGTATTTTTTATGTATAATAAAAAAAAATATCTATGTATGTAATATAATATTGTATTAAGTATATCAGTCATCTAGTACCCATAACACAAGCTCTGCTTAGCTTGGGGCTAGATGATGCTGTGTGGATCGTCCGGCATTATTTATTTATTTATACATTAGTATTTTGGATAGAAACGGGATATTTACCATGATTTTTGAGTTTGATAATGTGTTAGTTTTAAGTTTATGTTTAGGTTAGTTAGTTTCAAATAAACATTTTGATTTGATTTTTTGATTGTTTCCCGATATTTCGGCACAGTCTGTGGCAAGTGGGTCTAATGATCAAACTCAAAAATCATGGTAAATATCCCGTTTCTATCCAAAATATTGATCAAAACCGTGATAGTTTAAAAAGTTTTATACATTAGTTTATAATATTACTGTGCCGTAGATAGTTAATTGCAAGCTTTTACAGGGCTGACTAAGTCGCTCAAAGTCTTTAAAATTGTAGGATAAAATATGTAAAGTAGTTTTGGCAAGATTTTCTTTCCTATTCTATATCATGTTTGTAATAAGAGCGGTCTTTTTTGTCTTAACAATGGCTGTCAGGCTGTGTTATAAAAAACACCACAAGAAACAGTACTGTTGATTATATTCGTTAATATTTGTTTTGATTACTTAGTGTCGGAAATACATATTTTTTTATTCACTTGAATGAGATACGCGAAGGTTTAATAATGATTTTTTGTTTGAAGAAATATTTTTTACGAACATTATAGGCTTTGAAGTAAAAAAAAATTGCTAAGAATACGACTTCAATCCCCAGGCACGGTAGATATCCGTGACAGATTGCAAGCTCATCACCGCTGCTATAATACAAACTGGTTTCGTATTTTATTTATTACAAGCGAAACGCGCGCGATTTCATCCGCATGCAGTTATTTTCTTACAAACTTCAACCCTTGCTGTATCTGTATAGGGGTTGAATTTCGGGAATTCCTCTCTTCAAACCGGAACACAGCAAGCTGCTTGGCGGCAGAGATAAGCATAGTGGTAGTACTGCCCCGGACGAGCCCTTCACAATGAGCTCTACTACTATGAAAAATCTTATGAAATTGTTTGAATTGTATTGTATGTATGAAAAATTCAAAAAACAACGCAGACAAAGTTGCGAGTGGGTCAACTAGTTTTAATTAAAATCAAAAACAACATAAAATGTACACCTGCAAAAACCTGCAACCTCGTAAATCTTAATAATTCGCAATAAATATAAGTTTTTTTCCTAAAAGTACCTAGTTGACTACAATGTTCACGAGAAAAGTTCTTAGAAATATATGACAAGGTTAGTTTAGCAGCAGGTTAGTGACCCCGTGAACTAGCAAAAAGAACTGTTGTAGTTATTATTTTGTGGGATATTACTTTTTATAGGATTGCATTCTCAAGGAAAGTACTTGTTTGGCGAGTTGCTAATGTATTGTATTACTTTGTATGTGTTAGTACCTTAGGGAGTGTCTATTAATTACGTAGGGCAATTTTGGTGATCTTTCGACCCCCCTTCCCCCCTTGGTGAGATGTCATGAGTTTTTATTTGACCCTCTCCCCCGCCCGTTATCTCACATGCTATTTTAAAAAATGCATAGTTTTAGGTCGTACCCAAAGGGTAAAAGTACTGAGGTAATAGGGTCCCGCCCTATTACTAAGACTCTGTAAGACGCTGTCTGTCTGTCTGTCCGATTGTCACCAGGCTGTATCTCATGAACCGTGATAGTTAGAGAGTTGGAATTTTCACATATGATGTATATCTGTTGCCGCTATAACAACAACTACTAAAAATCAATAAAATAAATATTTAAGGGAGCAGCTCTCATGCAACAAACGTGATGTTTTTACCGTTTTTATTTTAGATAATGAAACGGAACCATTCGTGCGCGAGCCCGAATCACACTTGGCCGGTTTATTGGGATTATTACGCATATTCATAGGAGTTCCCGAAATTCAACCCCTAAACGGGTAAAGCGTGTATGATAATAATTTCGCTCGGACAAAGTCGCGCGAGTTCCGCTAATTATAAATAAACAAACATTTTTTCCTAATGTCCACGTTTTGGATATAACGCAGGTAAGTACCTGCGTTATATCTGTCTAACTAAAATAGCAACAGTACAGTGCATTATTATCTTGTCCTCTTAAGGTAAAAACGGCATATCAAAATGAATCAATGAATAATTAAAGACATGAATGAAACCAAGGGAAGCCGGTCTCAGTATTTTTAAGGCCAAGCAAATGACAAATTGCAATTATTTTTCGGCCGTAGACCGTCAAGGCCAGTGTTACCAGTATACGCCAATTTAATCGGCTTATGTGAAGTCCTCTTAAGGTATTATTGACTCGTTCGTACGGGTAATTAATCAATAAAATGGTGACGTCATAGCTTTTAAGGATTTTAAGTTTATGGCCAAGCATAGAGCATTTTAGTTTATGTTTGCGCTTTTAAAACGAGTGTCATAAAATATGAAATCTAAAGTTTATACTAGTTTACAAAACGAAAAAGTTTTTGCGAAATGGATTTATTCTTTAGTATATTTACCTATTTTAACTTAACTTCTCATATACATTTTCTGAGTCATTCTACCCGTGATCGTGGCATAGACAAACCGATTTATTTCATAAAACAAGGTCGTTACGTTACCAAAGTCCTCAGTAAGACAATAGCCTTTCTCTAAACTAGTTCTCATACTGATGAAATACGCGAAGATCTAGTGTGTGGTCTATACAAGTTTCTTTATTCTTAAGAATATCAAAACTTGTGTATGTCATGAGTATGAATAAAGGTGTCTGTGTTCAAATAATTAGTCATCATTGGTAGGAAATTCGTTCCTTCATTATGTCCCAAAAATATGCTAAACGTTTCTTTGTTTCCACAGGCATCGTTTCAAACATTTATTTACACAAATGTCAATGAAACTACTCGAAATCTCAAAGACGTCCGAGTGATACGAAAAACGACTTTTAAAATTAAAAATATAACATTCCATTTTCAAACTAACGCTTAATGTTGCCATAATTACCAACTTTTTAACTTATAAGTAACAGACGCTAAAATAAGAACAAAAATTGTGCCAAGATCAATAAGTGTGTGTCAAGGGGGTTTTCAACTTTCCTTTTGTAGAACAGTGGACTGGATGACATCGATCGTGTTAACAAGTGAATCGTTTAAATACAACCTTCTACCTTACACGGCTTTGTGGAAGGATTTTGGCGGATCCCTTCATGATAACCGTGTTGTGATGAAAAGTGTTTAAAATGTCTACACAATCGTACTACAAGGAGCGGCTTGGGTTTGATCCCCAAGAAGCAGAAGGAGTCAACGGCAACACACACTACGATGGTCCCCACCAGCCGAAGCGTCACCGAGGGGAACTCTCTGAGACCCACGATCAGGTTTACGAGGAGAACTTGACTAAATTCAAAGGTACAACATGTTGGGAGTTCTTTGTTCAACAGACAGGTTCGTGGCGATGGATATAGAGAATGCCGTGTTTGGACGAGTGTCGTGTTAACGTGTGGTATTTACTAACTTCCGATTGGCTCCGTTTGTGCGTTTGCTTTCATAATGGCAACACTTGGCACATTATTTAATCTGTGTCTTGGCTCCTAACAGTCAATAAACTTGGCAATCACCTACTTTGTCTATAGACAATATTTTCTTTTTACAGTCTCTTCTATTTGGAAGGGCGAAGGGTATATATCAATCTGCTCAAAACTTTGATATCTTTTTAAACTTGTCGGCCTGTCACTGTTTGCCATTGGTGGTCACTGTGGCCAAGAGACTAGCAATAGCGTGTTTTAAACTTTTAAGTATATATTTACAAAAAAAAACTTTTATCTGCGGACATTTTTACACAACAACATCTAGCCCCAAAATAAGCAAAGCTTTTACTATGGGAACCCGATAACAGATAGAATAATTATAACGTGTATATACATACCTATAATGTAGGGGTCCTTTAGGGTCCTTTGCTAATCTGAGACCACTACAGAATACTACTGTCCTTTTAAGGCATTATTTAAACCTTAAATATTAGCATAAATATTAAATAAATAGCAGCACGACTTTAATCCCCAAGCACGGTAGATATCCCGTCTGATCTCTTAGTAGGTACTCAAGTTTCTTCCAGGATGCTTAAGGAGTGTAGTCAGGGTTACGTCCAGATAGTACATTTGGTACATACCCACATTTTGCAGTAGTTAGTATTCAGGTTGCAAGCCCATCGCCACTACTAGAATACTAACTGGTTTTCTCACGATGTTTTCCTTCACCGTTGAGAGCACGTTATTGCTTAAACATCATTTAAAATGTATCAATAAGTTAATAACAATTTAAATTCGTAAAACTCGTTTGTGTGATTCCTAATATTCTTATTAACAGATTTGCGTTTTATTTAACCATTTGTTTTTGTGTTGAACTCGTTTTAATGTTCTATAATACGTTTTGGAGCTTCTAATGGAGATATTAACATATAGATCGTAGTAAATAAGAATGCCACACAGTATAATAGAATTCGTATATTTGGCTTGCGATTTCAGCTACGCCGCAGTATTAATGACGCTGAGATTTATTTTTATTTATTCAATACTAGCAGACCCGACAGACGTTGTCCCATAGCGTTTTTTTTTTGTGGCATGTGTACGTCATTCGTACAATTTTGCCAATGTCAAGTGGGTTGAATAAAATACATCTTAGTTAATTCGTCGGTCGGTAAAAAAAGTAAAATCGGCTGTCATTGGTTTTTAAGAAAAAGATGGCGTTTTTTTTTTTTCAAAACCAAAAGGAAACATTTTCGTTCAAATCAGGATGCCACATAACACACTTTCATTTCAATTGTTCACACTTGTGCTAAGACCTCAAGTAATAATGGTTAAAATACCAACAAAATTACCCATCAGAACTTAAAATAACACTAGAAAAACAATTAAAATGAAAATACAATGTTGCTTCCAAAGATGATAGAAAACGAATCTTGTCGTATCTTAATTATGAATATTGAATTCTCTGTCAATTCTATGTCAAACGTCATAAGGTTACGTTAAAAAAGTTTATATTGTCCAAAGCGCTAAGATTACATTTGAAATAATTTTATAATAATATGGTGGTTAAGTATTCTTAAATTTTCTAATTTTCCTCGCAATTTTCTTAATTTTTTCTTTCATAAGAACCTTTTCCTGACAACAACAAACACAACAAAAAAAGAATTAGCGAAATTCAATATGTCTTCAGGTAGATTCCCTGCAAGTTGGAAAAGTGGTTAAATGAGTTTATAGATACATAGTTTGATTAGCCTCGATCGATGTACGTATAGTGAAGTTAGTAAGTAGCTATATGTGCTATGTTTGGTAAGGCACAAGGAAAACGGATGTTAGTTTAAGTTTGTTTAGTTTATTATTTAAATGTAGGAAACGTCATTGGTTTTAAAACATGAGTTTGACGTAAGTTACCTATGATTTTAAAGTTGTCTTGTTTGCTTGTCTGTATGCAAGGTCTAGCCATTCATGTTCTGTCATCTTTGTATGCATTTCTTTGTAATCTATAACATTTATAAGAATCTTTGTACTGAGTGACTGACTGACTGACATATAAATAACGCACAGCCCAAATCACACATGAGAACATAAAATAATTCTTAAAAAACAAGTTAAATGAATAAGCTCTGTCCAAAGATGCCAATAACGAATCATTATAAAATATAAAATAGATCCATTTTATATGATGGCATTTACGGTATTTTTTACTAAATTATTAAACAATTATAACTTAAAATAGGTATATATAACTGTAGTTTTTATAATGATAAAGGCTTCAATAGACCTAAAATTTTATTGACCTTATGGCCATCGGAACGAATCACATAATTAGTACAATCAACTCTAAATTGACATTGCTTCAATTAATGTAACAGTTAAACGGCTGCCGCAAGTAGTAGAAAGAGACGGGTCTTTGATACTCTTCAAACCAGAAGTATATCAATACGAACATCACTCGCTGGTAGTACATTCCGGAATTTCCGGACGTACAAAGCCTTGATAAATAAATAAATACTGACAACCATTCATCCACCCTCAAGCCTTAAACTAAGTAAAGCTTGTACCAATTTACGGTCTAAAAATACGTTCATGTACCTCTAAAATCTCTAGTAAAACCCCTACCTTGAAGTCTTATCGATGCATAAGTTCTGGCCAAATCAGGCTACACGCCAAGTACGGAAGCGAGATACGGGCATTCCGATGACACCTAACTGTCATGCATATGCAAATGACGAACCAAGTATTGAGGAAGAATCATATTAAACATGACCCGCGTGGACCCAAGTCAACTGTCTCAAACATTTTACATGGGACAGATAGCCAAAGGGAACAAACCCCGCGCCGTCTGCTCTAGGGTATCTCTTCTATATAAAATGTATGGGACCTATTGATTTCTGATGATGTTTCTGTCGCGTCGCAACAAGCGGCGCGGGTATAATGTGATTCTGCCTTTACAGAGACCCTATTACTAAGACTCCGCTGTCTGTCTGTCTGTCTATCCTTCCATCACCAGGCTGTATCTCACGAACCGTGATAGTTAAATTTTCACAGATGATGTATTTCTGTTGTCGCTATAACAACAAATATTAAAAAACAGAATAAAATAGAGATTTCAAGAGGCTCTCATACAAGAAACGTATTTTTTTTGGCGTTTTTATTATAGATTATGGTACAGAACCCTTCGTTCGCGAGTCATTGTAGGAAGTGGTTGGAGCTTCCTATTGTACTGTGCGGGAGATTATGAAAAGAGTGTGGAATTGTAACTGATTTCATTAGGTGAACTAAAACTATACAAAACTTATGCTACCTATTTCTATCTACTATCTAAGTAAACTACACTCTCGATCACCTCCGTGCTAGTGCGTCGTCAAACCACTCATCATCAGACGATTTGTTTGACGCCGCACCAGCACTTGACAGAGTACCCTCCGTAGACCTAGACACGTTTTAGGTGACCCAGATGACACGATCACCGCCGCGAATGCGGCGGAGGTCGCTTCATCGAGTCCGGACACAGGAAACACTCCACAATCACACCAACCCCGACGGCGGGGTCGAAGACGTCTCCCCGTTAACGCCCCTTCAGGGCGAAGAGTCTCTCCGTAGCTCCCTTCCCTGGCAACAGCCCAAGCCGAGGTCCGTACCTAAGTGGTGCCCTTGTGCTCGTTGCCAACAAAACCATTTTTGTAATGGCGTAGCGCCTTTTGCGCTCGCCAGTAGCCCGGTAACGCTGTCGGAAATCGCTAGGCGATTATACCAGCATTTTAGTCGGTTCGGAAAAAAAAATAAAAAAAAACACTTGACAGTCCAACTTGGTTCCAACTTATCCACACCACACATCACGGCCTATTTATGCAGTAGATAAAGCTTTTAACTAGGCCAATGCAACAAAATTTGCATTTCCCAAGGTTTAAGTTTTTGCTATTTATCAGTACACCTACATGCTATGATATGAATACTAGATCTTATTCTGTTGTAGGCGAAGTATATTATTGCATAAGATTCCACTGTGGATTTTAATTATCACTACATAGTGATTAGAGGAACGCGCGCTACTTCGCTTGTGTGAAGTTATGATAAATTCAACACCCACTCCAACCTTTAAAGTTTTGGATTTTTTATTTGCCCCTTTATTAAGTAAATGACGAAAATTTGTAGGTGATGAATACAGCGTCAGGAGCAACATTTTCACTCATTTTCATCCCTATTTACGGGACTCTGTAGCGCCTCCTCTCTGCGTTTAGTTTTCTCATAGGCTTTTCTTTGTTCTTTTTCTTCTTCTCTTTCTTTTGTTTAAGTTTCTTTGGTTTCAAGCCTTCAAAAGTTCGAAAGGCAAAGGCAAGTTAAAACCCAATATATTGACAGTTCGATACAGACCTGAACTATTTCAACTTTATCTGATAAGTGATGATAAGTGGACGATAACGCTGATGTAATGGCAACAATAACATTACAAGGTGAACTACTTTTTTATTCAACTTGCTGATTTAACAAGCCGATGGTCCACCTGACGTTACGTGGTTACCATCGCCTATAACAAAGCATTGCCTCACGATCGATACGAACGTGCCATTTTTTTAGTTTACCAACTAAATACAGTACCTAGGTATCCTAATAAAATTACAATCTAGCCAATAAGGCTAATGAGTAACTTTGCTTTGACTTATTTTTATAGGAGTACTATACTAAGAATGTGTCCATTGGCACTTTTCTTACAGTCTCTATTTAAGGGGAGGACACTTTGTTCTTGTGTTCATTAAAAGTAGAACTATTATTACACTACACAATATTAGGATAAACACTACACTAGCTCAAAAGGTTTAGTTCTTTTGAGTTTTCTCACTATGTCTGTGTTGTCGAGGAGCTGGATGGCCTCGACGTTCACGTGGTGGTGAAGTCTTCGTTCGTGAGCTTCTGCAGATTTCTTAACAAATTTACTGACAAATTCCATTTGGAGATCCCGGTGCAAATCTTCATTTCTTACGTACCAAGGTGCATTAACAATGCCCCTTAGTACTTTATTTTGAAATCGCTGTATTATTTCAATGTTGCTTTTACGGGTACAGCCCCACAGCTGTATACCATAAGTCCATACTGGCATTAGGACTTGTTTGTATAACAAAAGTTTGTTATGCACTGACAGATCGGATTGTCTTCCTATCAGCCAATGCATCCTTTTGTAGCGTAACTCTAGATCCTGCGAACGTGCCATATGATATACTGCTCAGCGTCCACCAACCCGCTCATGTACCTGTAATTTCAAAGATTGAAAGGTTAAAGTTTAGAAGGTTTAGTTTGTATGAATGACGTTTAACATCACGTTATTGAGAACGATACCCCATCTAGAGCTTACACAGAAAGGTTATAATCAGTTACGTTGAAATTCCAACGAAGTTTAACAATCTTACAACGAAGATGTATGAGAAGATAATATCCCAGTACGAAAGTAACACATAGTATACGATTTAATTTTCGGATCTACTCTCAGAAATGATAAACCAAGTTTTGTATTGTCGTTTTGTAAAAGAAATAAAAGTAAAAGAAATAGCATCACGACTTTATTCCCCAAGCACAGTAGATATCCCCTCTGATCTCTTAGTACGAAGTACCTACTTGAGATGCTTCGAGTTTATCTAAGGGAGGTAGTCAGAGGTATGTCCAGATAGTACATTTAGTACATACCCACATTTTGCAGTATTTAGTATTCCATACGTGACAGGTTGCAAGCCCATCGCCGCTGTTAGAATACTGTGTCGTTTTGTAATACACTGCCACTCAGTAGTCGTTCCACTCAAGGTGTTAATGCGATGCCGCGTAGTGTAACTCAAAACGACAATACGAAACTTCGAATGGTTTCCCCTGCGTCGCTCCGCCACCGCGTCGCTCATGAATAACTATTGTTATGCTAATTTAAAATTATGCTAATTATTGCCTCGGCGTCGCTAATAGCAAAAGTACACTCAGCCTTCAAAATCAAAATACTTAATCGTTTTAAAATATTTATTTGTCGAATCAAATCACAGTAAATACAGCTATTTGTTACAATCTAACATTACAAAAGAACATAAAATATTTTTACTACCTACAAACTTATAAATAAAATGGCATTCATAAACAAAACAACGTGTAAATATTTAATTTAACTTCTTTCTTATATATTTTTCTCTATATATATTTCTGTAAATAAAGTAACCTAATATACTTCTCAATATTATAATCACAGATAATAATTAAAGCAAGTAGATATTAAATATACATGATATTAAATATATATTAAATATTAATGAAAGATGACATGGATAAGAAAGGAGTGAGTACAGATATGACGGCTGATAGAGGAGAGTGGAAGAAAAGAACATGTTGTGCCGACCCCACATAAAGTGGGATAAGGGCAGGAAGATGATGAGATATTAAATATACAACAATCAAGTCTTACATTGCACAATACTACATATTATTACTACAATCACATGTACAGGCTAGATACTATCTAAATATTGTCGCAACTAACGTACGTACAATCCACGGAAAACGTGAAATTCAAATTTTGAGACGACTGTACCGATGACTTTGAGGCGAGCGAGCCAAGAAGCGACGCGGTGGCAGAGCGACGCAGGGGAAACCATTCGAAACTTCTGGGCGTCTACTCCAGAATACAATAGACGCGGTTTCATTTTAACATTTTGTGATATACTGAGCGGTATGCCCAGACTCATAACCCAGCTGCCCAGTTATCAATAACTCAAAACGAAACATATAAACAACAATACAAAAAAGAAACAGTTCGAATTTTAAATTTGATTCGAAGTTTGAAAAGCTGCCATGAGTCAGTCGCATAACTGACACCTTACGATTTGTTATTCCCGCCTTCTGTTATAAGTTCTCAATTCGAATTTTGAAAGATTGACCATAGACAATATTTTCTTTCTTAGAATAGATAGAGCGCTATGATTCCACATTGAGAGAGTAATATTCGAAGTAAGCTTTCAGAGACACGTAAACCTCATACAAGCTAGCGCTCTATTGCAAATTGTATGCGAACAAACGAGTCGAGTTAAATTTAATCAACTATGTGCTATCGTTTCTACGGACAATGCACTCGTATCTTTATCTAGGGCGTGCACATCTTATCACGATATCAATATTTACTAGATTAGTATACCTAGCTACGTATGCAAGAACCACATACATTCTTTACTAGCGGCCGCTCGCAGCTTCGCTCGCGTGGCAGTTTTTACCCGTTATTTTTTCGGGATAAAAAGTAGCCTATATGTTAATCCAGGTTGCAATCTATAATTAATCCAAATTTCATCCAAATCGGTCTACTGGTTAGAGCGTGAAAGAGTAACAAACATCCATCCATCCATCCATACTTACAAACTTTTGCGTTTATAATATTAGTAGGATTTTAAAGGGTCCTATTATCATAATTTTTGGACGTCTAAGGGAGAAGTCCCTTAAACATCCTCGAAGAATCTCGAGTAGGTAGATGCTAAGAGATTTAAGGGGATATCTATCGTGCTTTCAGTTTTTAAAAAGAGGATTAAGGTCTAGGTAGGTAGGTATTATTATGTCAATCGGGCAGGTTCAAAGACTAAAAGATGTTGCTGAAAAGCTATATAGCTTCCACGTATGTCAGAAAACTAATCCTCTACGATCTCTTTTTGTTGACATATGAAATGACAGTGACATTTTGTGACGTCGCTAAATTGTGTCATGGAATATAAATGACACACAGTATTGATAGTAAGTAGTAGAGTAATAGTGATATTTGGCTGATATCTATTTTTTTTTTCAAAGTAATCATTTCTCGAGCTACAAGAACTCACCTCCAAGAAAATCCTCCAGTTCCTAACAGCTGCAGGATTCAGTGGTGAACTATGAACGCCCTAATGAGGGGTGACACCTTAACACGTGGCGATCACAATTGGCCTTATGGCCGCAGTGATACCAAAGCCGCAAAAATATAATTAAAAAAAAAACATTTCTCTATTCTCTTCTCTTTCAGCGGTATTAATGTTAACACGCATTTGATCTTGTTATTTATATCGTGAGGTATTTTAATGACCGTATACTAATTAAGATATTACGCGTTTTCCGTCTCGCTTTAATTGAATGTCTCATTCTAATGTGGTAAGAGATATGAGTCTTTTAATTTGTTACACGATGAATGTGTGTGTGATATAAATAGAAAGAATGGAGAGTTTTGTGAAAGAAAGGCAATATTATTAAATAAAATTCATCTTTATTTTATACTAGCGGTCCGTCCCGGCTTCGCACGGGTTTTAGTAAAGATCCCTAATTTTTTTGAAAATGTAATATAGCCTATGGCACCCGGGGATAGTGTAGCTTCCCAACGGTGAAAGAATTATTCAAATCGGTCCAGTAGTTTCGGAGCCTATTCAATACAAACAAACAAAGTTTTCCTCTTTATAATATTAGTATGATTATTATGTACTTACATTATATTATGTTATTTTAAATGCTGCGTTTCCAATACTTCGCTACACCTATGGTGTTTTCGATGGCAGCATACAATTCGCTCAAGGTGCAGATATTATAAAATAAATAAATAAATTAATGTATATAGTAGTTATCAGTATCAGGCCGTCGACCCTAACACAGAAACCAAGAATAACTAGTCGAGATAATAAAATTTTGTATAGGTAAGTACCTATTTTACTCCTGCCTGGAGATTGCAGTCCATATTACTAAAAAACTCCGCATAACGCTGAAATACCGTAGGTCTCTTTCGATCTTATTTGAACCTTCCTGTCAATGCGAAAGACAAACACTGTGTAACTATTCCTTACGTCGAGTTTATTGATAATAGAGTTACGGTACCTGGATAGTATAGAACCTGTTTATTTTTTATTAAAAGTATGTCCTTATTCAAAAACCTAAGTGCGTATTACTTCCGACATGCGAATATTTGGCAGCGACTTGCGTCTAAAATAGTTGAGCATAAATAGACCATTACAGTATTATCGATCAAGTTCATTCAACTCAACAGATGTTCCTAACGGTTCATGGTTCTTAATTTGAATTTTTTTTTCTTTCGACTAGGCTCTTAGGCGTGTATGAAGTTGATGAACCTTTTTTGATTCCAATTAGGTCAAACTTCATTCGAATTTTAAATGATAAGTAGAAATAACCGATCGATGCGGCGCGGCGGGCGAATGTCCGCCTGCAACACAGGAGGTTGCGGGTTCGATTCCCGCCTTGAAATAAATGTTTGTACGATCTGCAAATATTTATTCCGGGTGTTCTGAGTATTTTCAATGTATAATAAAGAAATATCTATGTATGTAGTGTATTGTATTAAATATATCAGTCATCTAGTACCCATAACACAAGCTCTGCTTAGCTTGGGGCTAGATGATGCTGTGTGGAGTGTCCAGCATTATTATTATTATTTTTTATAAGGAAGTAGGTAGAAAAAGGTTTTACGTTACCCAAACTACGAAAATAGAGTTATCTATGGATGAGTTATAGAAGAAGAGGTAGAATAAAGAATTAAAGTATGGGCTGTATAAAGGTGGCACGAAAGAAAAGGAATGAGCCCCGAAATTATGAATGATAGGAGAGAGAGTTAGCTTGTCTTGGTCACTAGTAACTAGCTTTATGACTATTCTAAGTGATCTGTAAGATTCGATTGAATAAATTCTTTTTGACTTTGACTTTAGGACCCCGTTGTGCTACTGGCACATTTTTTTATGTTACTACTGGTGGAACAAGCATATGATCCACTTGATGTTAAGTAGTAACTATCACCTATAACAAAGCATTGCCTTGTAGGTCACGCACGTCAGGTTACCCTGCGTCCACCAACCTGAGGCATACTAGTGTTAAGCCTCCTATACCTGTAATTTCACCGGCACACTCTTCAAACCGGAACTTAGCAATGCGAGCGTTGCTTGGTGGCAGAAATAGGTACGGTGGTAGTACTTCCCCGGACGAGCCCTTCACAAAGAGTTCTACTACTACTACTAAAGCACTTAGCGAGGAACGAAAGCAGAAAGATGAAGTAAAACTAGAAGTACTATTGCTATATTTTCTCCGAAATACAATCTCAATCACTATGGCTAGTCTTTTCTAGGCTTGGTCGCGAGGAACTGGCGCTTAGATTCACCTAGATTTAAGACGTTTCAAGATGCGTTCCCTGCGGATATTACTGAATAAATGATTTTTGACTTTGACTTTAAGGCATCCCTGTTAAACAATTCTTACATTTGTATTTTATCTTTTTCAGATGAACGTGACGCCATCCAGAAGAAGACGTTCACAAAATGGGTCAACAAACACCTAAAAAAGGTAATTTTTTTTAATTTAATTTATTTCCTAAAATACTTCTTTTATCTAAGCTGTCACAATTTGCTTTCAATTAAGTAGGTATCCAAGATATATTTTACAGGGTAGAGTTATTTATTCGTATTTTACACAAAGATTTTCTTTACCCCTAAAGTTAACAGAAAAAAAAGACAAAAGGTGTCCTTATCATAAGTAGAAATATTGCCAAGATCTTGGCAGGTTTTTTTAAGATTATCGATATACATATATAAAAATGAATTGAAGTTTGTAAGTCTCACATAGCTCGAGAACGACTGAACCGATTTACCTAATTTTGGTTTTGAAATATCTGTAGAAGATTAAGGAAGGTTTAAAAGATAAGAAAATATAAAGAAATTTAACAACTTTTATTGGCGGTACGAAATTTGCCGGGTCGGCTAGAAAATAATAAAAATAGTGTAACATTTTGAGTTCTGTCTAATGAACTGTCACCATTTTGCAAGACAATTGGATCGGATCTGTCGAGCTCGAACGTAACATATAAAAGACCGTAAATGATTAAGTCTGACTAAAGTACGGAAGACGAAGTAGTATCCTCTTAGGACTTTAGCCTGCCTCTTGTAAGGCAAACCAACAAAAAAAACATTACCATGTTTATGTTAATTTCATAGCCTTGGCGCGTCTAGGTCAACCGCGAAAATCGACCTTGTCATTGAATAGTTATTCAACCACTGAGATTACATCAGTAGCCGTTTTATTGCTGGTTTTCAATGTATAAACGGAAAAGGTTTTACTAGTTGAGATTCGCTACATTGTTCACCGAAGGTAAACTCGGCCTATTACCTACCAATGGGGGTATAATTAGAGCTTAATACAATTGCACTTTTTCCCTTTTATCCTATAGATAAACGCGAAAGTATGGATGGATGGATGGATGTTTGTTACTCTTTCACGCTCTAACCAGTAGACCGCTTTGAATAAAATTTGGAATAAACATAGTTTATAACTTGGGTTAACATATAGGCCACTCTTTATCCCGAAAAAATAACGGGAACGGGAAAAAAACTGCCACGCGGGCGAAACTGCGAGCGGCCGCTAGTATTCACATAAGCGAGGAAAATAAAAGTTTTTTTTTTAATGGCAATGAAAGGTCTTATTCTAAAACGAGACCACCGTGGCTAACTTGGCAACTTAAGTAGGTTATAAATAAACATAATTAACGTCTATAATCCATTTTCTACAATATTTTATTGCACATGCAGATTAAATAAATAAGATTTGCTTAAGATTGTGTTCCACTAGCATGAATAATATTGAATCTATCTTACATGTGAGAGTTCCAGTACCTTACGAAAGTTTATAATAAGATTGTCAATTTAGAATAGAATAGAAAAATATTTATTGACACCACAAAAAACAATACAAAAAACAAAAAGTAGATATAAAAATTAAAAGGAAAGTGGCGAAAAAAGGCATCCATCCACTCAGCATAATGCCAAGGAGCGCAATGGCTCATATGGCGCTGGTTTTCAGTGGCGCCGAATTTCATTTTGCCCCATGCCATGTGCTAGTTATATAACCTGTAGAGACCCGTGTATACAAATAAAATAATATTGAGTCTGTCTCCTGAAAAATTGTTTGTCCGGTAAACTGTTGCTAAATTTTGGAGTTGGCAAAATATAAATTATAATTGAATGGAATTACATGCTTAACCATGCATGTGACAGATTATAGTTGAGAATGTCAATGTCAAAAGTATATTATCATGGCAACCCAAGAGCATGTTTTAGAATGAAAGAACTATAAACATCGAAATAAGTAAATAATACATTGTTGTGGTAACAGTGTAAATTATAAACAACGGTTTAGTTTATAATGGCTCATGCAAATAACATTAAGGTTCATTATGCGATATAAGATATTTGAGTATAAAAATGACTACCTTACCTTGTTTGTTATTGTAGTGTTTGAAGTATTATTTATGTCTGACTTTATTCTGAGAATATTATAAATTGATACGAAAATAGTATAATTCATAAAGTATTTGCATAACCTAAATATAGGCAGGTCCTTGTAAGTATAATCTACCCACAAGTCATAGTAAAATAGGTCTAGTGTTCCCATAGTTAATTATTTCATACATCCTGACAGATGAATAATAAGATGTTGGTCTATCCATCCATATAGACCAATAACAAGTTCTTGTAACAGATTTAGGTTATGGAGCGGTATTTTCAAAAGTACCTTCTTGAGATAGCAATATTTTATTCTAGCACTAAAATTAGTGCACTTTTGGGTAATTTCATTTAGTAAATAACTAGACCTCTTTATAAAATTCTCAGAATAAAGTCAGACATAAATAATACTTCAAACACTACAATAACAAACAAGGTAAGGTAGTCATTTTTATACTCAAATATCTTATATCGCATAATGAACCTTAATGTTATTTGCATGAGCCATTATAAACTAAACCGTTGTTTATAATTTACACTGTTACCACAACAATGTATTATTTACTTATTTCGATGTTTATAGTTCTTTCATTCTAAAACATGCTCTTGGGTTGCCATGATAATATACTTTTGACATTGACATTCTCAACTATAATCTGTCACATGCATGCAATCATCACTCCATGAGAGGCTTTCCTTTTACTTATCAATTAGATCCATGTTAACGTTTGTTCCATGTAAATTAAACCAGCTCTAACGTCACAACTCACAAGTGTCACAACCGGTTTGTTATTAACTGCGCCACAAAAATATTAAACTTCTTTTTTTGGCTACTGCGGCTATTATCACAATTCTGCCAACTTTAGTTTCATGCTAGTGTCATAAATCGCAAAATGGAGTTAATGTTCAAATTATATGGCTGGAATATTTTTGATTGACCGAGTGAGCGAAGCGTAACGTCAAATCTCTCTCTCTGCAGGTCGTACTTTACAACCTATTTGGACAAAACTTGGTATACGGGTTTTACGACTATAGATTTTTTTACCGTCGGGGATTCTTGTTTAGGCCCCTCTAATATATACTTCCTCCAAAAAGGGGGCTACTGAATGTCTCTGCCTTATAATACCCGATTTCGAGTGATTTTTTTAATTAAAAGTTAGTAGTAAACTTTAAGTTGGTCTCGTAAAAAAATTGTGGAGATCTGATGAGGATATTTTTTTTAAATGGGCTTTCTGATTAGTCCTATAGGTTCAGTAGTTTGGGTTTTAAATCAAAATAAATGGTAAAAATATATCATTTAAATAAAACTTATACTCTAGTTTGTTTTTTCTCAGTTTGGCGAAACCATTTTTGGGATGATTTTAATTTCGTTTTGACAGAAACAGTTTTTAACCCGTAAAATATGTATCTGTCATCTTATAGTGCTCAACCCACCGATGACACTTTGTAACCAAGTCGTGTAGTAATGTAATTGTCAATGTTTGACGCCAATATTCCGCGGTTGATCGTGGTAAGGCTATAAACGCGAGGTGCATTGAATAATGATGACAGCACGTGTTATCTGTCACAATATGAACTCTATTATCAAAACGTTAGAGCTCATTATTGTTAGTGTTTTTTCTATAAATGACATCGGTTACCTAAGTAAACAATGCTTTATTTGTAAGTGATTAGAGTTCACATTTTCTGAAGTTTCTTTCGTGGAAGTTTAGGTATCGGTTTCAATATCAGTCTTATTTACCTATTGTTAGGGTTCAGAATGAAATTGATCTGACATAGTGCAGGGTAACGCATCCTGTGAACTGCAGTTCAGTTCCGTTTTTAGAATCTGTCAGTTTTAAAGGCTGGTTCGTTTTGGGTCAAGTTTGTCTGTCATCCTTATATGTCAGTACCTATGGATAAGGTTCATTACTATGCATAAGTTGAATAACAATTCTTTATTTCTATGCATAACTTATAATTTAATTGTTTGTCTAATAATAAATAAATATTTGTGGACATTTTTACACATAATCTAGCACCAAGCTAAGTTATTTAAACGCTATTTTATCTTCGCTCTGATCCTTATTCTGGGTTCGAATCTGACCGTGCACCAATAGATTTTGCTGTTGAAAAAATGGGTATCCGCAATACCAGTGCTTTCTAGCGGTGAAGGAAAACACCGTGAGGAAACCCGTGGCTTAGCTCCACACGTATTGACCATGTCTTTCCGATGTAGATTAGTCTGACAAAGCTTTGAGGATGAAATCGACGCTGGGCAAGCCTACTCCATCTAAATATCTCGTCCTAGGTACGACAGCCGTCCCGTAAATAGGGGTGTGAGTGATAAAGTTACCTTGACGTTATATAAATCATCTACAATATATACAAAGGCCTGTTTACTTATCTTCGCTACAATGACGTGCTTTTTGAGCAAGAGTGAAAACTTGTGTGCCGTCTTGATAGTGAAAACGTTTTTACTTGAAGTATAAAGTACGGAACCCTTCCATCATAAGGAACCCTGAGTTCAAAACAAATCACCGTAATGCATTCCTTTGTCCGCTGCCCGTTTGTAAATAAGCAAAGGATGCAAACCTTCCTTTGTGAGTTTGTTTGAATTAAACCATATTTGTGTATTTTTGAGTTCATTGCATTCTGCACTCACAAAAAAGATAATATACTTTTTAAAACACCTACTGAAACAGTTTAGTTTGACGACCGATGTGGCGCAGCGGGCGAATGTCCGCCTGCGGTGCAGGAGGTTGCGGTTCGATTCCCGCCTTGGGGTAAATATTTGACGATCTGCAAATATTTATTCCGGGTGTTCTGGGTATTTTCTATGTATAATAAAAAATATCTATGTATGTAATGTATTGTATTAAGTATATCGGTCATCTAGTACCCATAACAGAAGCTCTGCTTAGCTTGGGGCTGGATGACGCTGTGTGGATTGTCCAGCATTAATATTATTAGTTGCGAACTGCATTTTAATAAAATTTACATTGACTTAATCAGCATAACCTAATTAAGAGAACTGACGTCATCAATAAAAAAGAGCAGCTATGGTTACCAATTACAATAAACACTGTCCAAAAGGAACTTGACTCACACAGACAATCATTCTTTGTTTATTGAGAAAAAATGCTCTTTGTATTTATTTTTGGAGTACATAACATACAAAAGTGCGTTACTGACTGACTGAATGACTGATGCAGTCAGCGTAGGCTGATGCCGGCGCCGAACATGTGCAAAGAAGTGTTCAAATATGTGATCACATAAGTGTTCACACTGTGAGGCACGGGAGTTTGATATTTAAACACTTATTTGAACACCGTTTTCAATACACGAGAGAGATCACTTTCAATACACGCATACATTTATCGTATAGTAGAATTCATTGGTGCACGACTGGATTCAAACGACCTAATCCTTTCCGATCCTAATCGGAAAGCCACTAAACCACCAGTGCTTTAAAAATGCCTGTAAAAATACAATAGGAAATAACGAAATCTCGGCGTTCCAATACTTAGTACGAAAGTGTTACGAACATCTGTGGGAATTATAATGCTCGTTTTGTTATGACTAAGGACCTCCAAGAAGGAATTTAACCGTCAGCGCCATATCCTCAGTATCACTCAAGAAAATCTCATTGAAACTCTGAACACTGGAGCTTCATTATTTACATTATTATTACTTTTTACAGGATCATACAAAAAAACGGTAGGAACCAAGCCGTAAGTTTCTTGCCGGTTCTTCTAGGCTTGGTCGCGAGGAACTGGCGCTTAGATTCACCTAGATTTAAGACGTTTCAAGATGATCCCTGCAGATTTTCTGAATAATTTTTTTTTTTTTCAAAAATCTTTTTATTGTTATTACATAATACATCGGGTTGGGATCTCTTCTGTTAAGTTATAATAACCTGTGTTAGAAGAGTCCCCTCTATTCTGTGGTCTTATAGTAGGTAGTAAAAACAACTTCTAAGGCATAAAATTAACATTAGGCATTAGGTAACAATGTTTCTAAAACTAACATGCTTTTAAAAAAGTAGGTAGGCACAAGTACGTAAAAACATACAACTATTAATAATTTTGACAAGGAATATTGGATCTTACTTAAGTAGGTAGGTAGGTACTCACTAAGTTGGTATTTTTGTAAATATTATTACATTACATTAGGTTTAAGTACTAAAAATGTGTAGGTAGTAGGCAAAAACTTTGACTTTGAACAGTCGCATAAGAAGTATTACTTCAAAAAGTTACTCGTGTCAAGCGCGACATATCTCACGTTGCATATCTTAGCAGAAGCATAAGATGAGTGAAACACAAAAATACGGCGGTAAATATGTGCAAAAACATTAAAAGCGCCGCTAAGAACAAGTTTGATTGATGAAAGTCGGCGCGAATATTTTTTTGTTATGTTGGTAATGACTCCTTTGATTTAATTGGGGTTATGGACTTAAATACATCTGCTTGTTTCAACAAGATGTATAAAAAAGAAAAACTTCTGGTGAGAAGAGCTTTGTGAAATAAAAAAAAAAACAAAAAATCGACTGTCGAAAAAAAAACTTCGGCTCTCATTGGCGTTGAAGAAAAAGATGGCGGATTTCTTTCAAACCCAAATTTTCACACCTATACTTTGGGTTGATGGATCAAGTTAAAGTACAAGTTTAATCAGGAATTCTTATTATTATTATTAGTGTCCCAATACAGGGACAAACAGACAGAAAGGCCTCCCTTCCTTCTAAAAAAGCAACACAGTTCAACTAATATTCCTAACCTGCGCCGTTAAGGCAAGGCAACATATTGGTCGGGGAAGGCGTGAGTTTTGTCTTGACTCGAAAGAAGAAGAAGTACCTGCGTCTATATTAGCCTCTATATTTTCTACGAAAGCTTTGAATAACTACGTTGTTATTAAAATACGCAACGCAGCGTATTAGGTTCCAACAAAGGATGTTATCATAGCCTGACGCATGCTTCTACAATCCGGTTGACCCAATGATTGAGTCATACAGTTATGCCATAGATATGCCTAATGTAACTCAGATAGCTTGCAGTTTGGAGATACTAACACTTCACTAATGTATGCGGTCATGTTCCAGACACGAACCGACTACATTTTGTCTATATCAGCGTCCAGCTTCTTGCCGGGCTAAGATGTGCAACGCAACAAAAAAAAAAAAAAAAATCTACTCGTTATCTCATGCAAAATAAAGATATCTCTATAAAACTTCCTGTGCTAACATGGCGGTGCCAAAAATCTATCTCGTTTTGTTAAGTGAAGACTTAATGCTAATGTTTAGCTTTTATGTGGATCTTTTATCTATAATTTCTAAAATGTTCATCAATAGGAAAATTATCTCGTGTCAAGCGCGACATATCTCACGTTGCATATCTTCACAGCACAATCCACACAGCATCATCTAGTCCCAAGCTAAGCAGAACTTGTGTTGTGAGTACTAGATGACTGATATACATATAATACATTACATACATAGATATTTTTATTTATACAAGTTTTCTACCCAGAACACACGAAAAAAATATTTGCAGATCGTACAAACATTTATCACAAGGTGGGAATCGAACCCGCTACCTCCTGCGTCGTAGGCGTACATTCCCCCGCCGCGCCATCGGTCGTAAAAAATATATGTAATGTTTATTTGTTTTTATAGTGCTTACGTGCACTTAAGGAAATCACAAAAAATTTTATATTATCCCAAAAATATATATTATTATGTAATGTTGATTATACCACCGAAATAACGCAGCAAAACTCTTGACTTTTAAAGAGACTTAACATCAGGTGGGACATGTGCTTGTTCCATCAGCAACATGTAAAAAAAAAATCCTAGAAGAGTACTAACCATAATTTGTTGATGACTACGAATTATGTAGGTACGCTAAGATACAAATTTCTTTACTGAGATCAAAACAGAAACTAATTTAGATCGAAAATTTATTGGGATACTTTTTCTTGACGTGTTTTTTATCAACTGTATTTTATTATTACGCAAAAATATTGATTGATATTGATTCCAAAAATATTATTTATTGACCTGTACGTTTTTTTTTTACAATTATGACGTCATTAAATGACTAAGAAGGCTTTAGAGTGTTTAGAACACTCCTTCAAAAAATCTCGCTTGCGTCATCTTAAATCATTGTCATAAGTATTTTAAGTACCTCATGGTGTTGTTGTGATTTTGTGGTTTTTCTTCTTGTCATAAATGAGTAAAATATGTATAGCTATGAGGTGTTTACGAATCAATTGACATTTGCGGACATGAATAAATAAATATTTGTAACTTTTTTTTGTCATCTTGACGAGACGAGACGAGATTGAATCAAGAATTTGGTTGTCAAAATTGGGCCTGTCTGAAATGTCAGTGTCAAATAACACCAATTAGAGATTGTCACGATTGAAACTTGAATTTGACGATATTTCGTCACGAGATTTTTACTGTTTACTAAGTTTCATGCAAATCCAGTAGGGATAATGACATGCCTCCGACTGGCTTAAAGGATTGGCTTAAGTCTTAAAGGTGTGTTAAGACACACCGTCTCATGATAAGTAAGAGCTCAGTGCACGACTGGATTCGAACTCCTGAAGATCAGATGGTGGGTCACTCCTAGACCACCGGAACCTCCCCGATAATAATGAGATAGTTTGATAGTTTGTAATATGTATAAAAACTTGGCGACTAGCTTATTAGTACGTGGGTGACAAAAACTATATAAAATTTCAATGTCCAGTCTGTCTGAAATCATATTCGGAAACCCAGAACACCCACATAATTATGAAACGAAGGACCATAAAAGGAGGCAGTTGAGAAAGTATATTTCGAAAATATTATGTGCAATTGTAAAATGATAAATGCATTCTACAGGCGACATTTTGTTTTAAATCTTTGTACAAGTTATAAGTGGGTCGTAGAAGACCTGGGAAAGTGTTACAAAGCAAGTAAATCTAAGTTAAAAAACGAGTGTGCTTTAGACCACACGACTGAAGTAAAACTTCTTTAATATACGAAACGTAACTGGCTATGAGAGAAAGAGAGAAAGAACAGTGCTTTCATACCCCCTCTATGGTAGCGTTAAACGTGTAACGCAACCTTGTTGGAAGTCGCATTAGAAGTTTTACTTTAAAAAATATTTATTCAGAAATTTCCGCAGTTTCCCGCGACCAAGTCAATAGGAACAAGCGAGAAATTTGCTTGGTTCCTACCGTTATTTTGTATGATTCTTTGATGAAATGTTCATAGCTAACAGGATCTTAATTGTTGGGTTTCTATACATTTTACAAGGCTTGATTTGAAAACGAACCAGATTCCCGCCAAACGAGCCTAGCTTCCGACTGTCTTGGTCGAGAAGTTTACACAAACCGCTGTCAACACGGCGAGAGCGCCACTGTCTTCGCCCGACATTCGGAAACGCGCGCGCGCAACTTCTACAAAACGCAAATAAATCGAAAACCCTAAAATCAACTACGCATGCGGCTTCGTCCGCGTCCCCACCCTTTTAAGGGTTGTGTTTCAGAAATTTATTTCTTGGTATACCCCGGGGGATGCCTGACTATTTGTATTACGGTTTGTAGTCACCAATCAAGCACGTTTATACACCAGCGGCTGTCGGTTTATACACAAGCTTGCCAATTCTGAAAGGTGGGTAACCTTGGTTCTTTAAGGATTTATTCATTTCTGATTCGTAGTAGAAACGCCCAGCATACCTCTCTCCAGCCGTTGTGCAACTTTCAGTTTGTGCATGAGGCTAATAGCTAGCGCCCACTTCCATAAGTCATCACTGGCAACAGTGACAAATGTGATTATAGATTGAGGTTTTGCGGAATCTGTAACAAAAAATGTGACGTGAATTTCTGAACGCGGCCCATCCGAGTTGGATTCGTCGGCTGATCTCTTTGTCGAGTTGGATTAACCCAAATTTACTTAATACGTTCTTCTGACCCAAATGTGCGTAGTGGTTTAACATTTCCATGATATCGCTCCCTACATACTGTACCATAAAGCGGGTTCTGCATTCGATGAAATCTCATAAAATATTTCAAAACGTGCATCTGAAAGCTTCAAACAGATCATTGGCTGACTTTATCGTAGCACCGATCAAACTCAAAGGAACATTTAATCATATTTAATAACAGATAGGCAATGTATCTAAAGCATACAATAAACAAACGAAATGGGTGGTTAACATCGAAATAGCACTATCCATCATTTGAATGACTCATGTGAACAGTAGCTTCTTAAGGGCCTATGTGAGAAAATCGTTCAGGTTCAGAGTTCAATATCAATAATCAATAAATATACAATTCCGAAAGAAATACTATGTAATTAATTGTTATTTTATTCCTGAAATGTGTCACGGATAAAATAAATTAAAAAATAAAATAATCCTGAGGTCAGCTGTTAAGGAGCTTGCGGCATACCGTGACAAATGGAAAGAACTCTAGGTGGCCTATATATATCTAAGAGGGGTCCTAACTTAAATGTTTAGTTTTTAAAGTTTATTAAAACATGTTGATAAATAAAATAAAATATGGATATGATAGTTATATATTATAATAATATATAAATAGTTTTCTTTCTTTCCTATGTAACCTGGGGATAGTGTAGCTTCCCATAGGTGAAAGAATTTTTCAAATCGGCTCAGTACTTTTGGAACCCATTCCATGCAAACAAACAAGACAGTAGTATAGACAAAGTCGCGGGATTCCATTAGTGAAGTATGTAATGAGTTATTAAGATAAAGACTGAGCTAGTGATCTTAATATAGCTTATCGAGAAAGCTGATGATAATGACCTTTATGAGCATTGGTGGTCTTCTGGTAGTAACACCGCCTCTTAATGAAAATAAATAGGCTAACGATTAACGGCTATAATTATGCTCTGTAGTAGATGTCAGCTACACTATTCTATGCTAAAAAAAAGTTATGCTCTTAAAAAAAATGTTATGCAAATTGTGACAGCTATGATTTTGTATTTATAAATGTACTTTATTTTCTAAATTATTATCAGCACTTCAATTATTTTGGTTACTTTGTTCATTTGACCACTACAAGCTATATTAGCATTTACTATCTGTCTGTTCTAGTTTTAAGATGTCTGGAGACTGGGGTCTATTTGAAATAAAATAGGCTCAAGTAAACCACCCTAGAGTAACCCTGGTTAAATTTTCACAATAATTCTAAGGTTTCAATGTTTATTTTCCATCGCTTTTCATTGGATTCGGAGCAGCACTGGAAGTACCTAAAGGTCTGTAGTATACACAGCTGGTTTGATAATTTGTTTTACATCTGCTTTGTCATCAATGTCATCGTGTCTTTACTTCAGTTTATCAGTTTAGGAGTTTCTGTTTCGATGTATGCCAACAACATTCTTTATGGTCAATTTAAAGTGTTACCAATAAAAGTTTTGTTGTCCTACCAAACTCGTTTAAGTTGTTATATATTTAGTAAATTTGGTTTGAGATGATTTGTTAAGAGACTTCAGAGACAATTCAGTCTGCTCATACATGTTTACATAAGTACTTACAACATGATGTAACTTTTACTTCCTTACAAATCTGCAGTATTGAGCGCTTCAACCGAATTGCGTAATTTAACCAAACATAAGTTTAATATCCTAGTTACTATGACAGACCCACTGACTGTGTACATCATCAATCATAGTTTTTGCTAGTGTTTTTGCTTCGTCGTTTTTAAAGCATGTTTTGATTTTAACGTATGTTTATTGAGAAATCAAAATAATGTAGTTATGCTCACCTTTTTAGATAACTGATAAATAATTTAATACTCTGTATTACAATTTTTTTCGGTCTAGTTTATCATTATAATTTGATTTTGCTTTCATAACATTTCACGCGAATTTTGATAAGTCCTGGCTTCATTAAGATGATAATCTGATGATATCCTAACATTTTTCAGTAGTATTACTGTTCCATTACAGATGATGAAGTAGATCCAATGTGGTTTTTGGTAACAGACTTTTTTTTTAGTTTTGCGTATTTTAACTTAGTCGTTATTTCCTACCTATGATTACATCTATTATCTTTATTAATCTATTAAATATTATCAACCGTTATGATGTTTATCTTGTTATCAGGAACAGATAGCATTACCTTTATTTACGTTGTATTTTCCCTATATTGCTTTAAATTTGTAACTACACTGCTATTTCCTATCAACTCTTCCAGTTTTCCGTAAGTTATTTAGCTTTGCTCTTTGTAATGTGGCTTTGGGCACTATGACATTGACAATGATATCCAAACGTGGCCCTAAATCCTGTTTCATTTGAATTCTTAATGTCTTGCAAGATCATAGTTCGTTTTAGTATTTTTGTATCGTTTTTGTATAAACAGTAGCAGTTCTTTTTATTTTGGTCTTTGTAGCTTGCCTGTTACATTCATCTTCATCTTTTCTATACATCCTTATTTACTCCTTTCACTATTTAAAATGTTTGTAAATAGTAACTTAATACCAACTTACCGTCATTGTGGTAGCTAGTTTCTCTAGTTAAGTGTCTAAATCGTGTGCTAACGTATTTTTGCACATGCTGCCTGGACAGACGTACACCCGGCTGCACGTCTGCGAGGTCATCAACAACCAGCCGTGTTGTCCGCCGCAACAGGTATGTTGTAGTTGTCGAGATTTCGTTGTTGTTGTAGTGTCGTTGTTTTGAAGTATTTTAGAATTCGCACATTATGCCTGGCTTCAGCGATAGATACAACTGATGCAATGGCAATCTCTTATACATGCGCAAGCTCGCCTGCAGTGTTACTCGCAGCTGACGTCGACATTTGGTGGTTGTAATATGTGCTTGGGTTAGGCCACTGATTGCAGCCGCTACGTGCGGCCACAAGTTTGCGGGAGTTCCTAGTTTTGTAGCCGTTGTAGTCACGTTTTAGTTTTGTTTAATATATCTGCTTTTGCTGTTTATTTGCACTTAAATATTTGGCAAACGCTTATGAGTATACTTGAACGTAGCTACTTAAATTTTTTGTTGTTTAGCATGGTATTTTGTTCTTTTATCCACTGGTTTAGTATTGTTATAGCTTTATTTAACACAACAACAATTTTTGTATTGTTAAAAACACAATAATTTGTTGTTGTTTGTTGTTTTAGTAGGAATGCATTATTACTAAAAGGTGTATCATTGAGATCCATGGAATTTCGTCAGCCGTATCATTCATCATAATTTTATTTTCAGTGCCTTTTGTGTAGTATTCTTAGATTCTTTTTGTTATACGTTTAAATGGAATTAATGTTGTTTTGTTTTGTCTAGGTGAACCGTCACGTGAACGATCTCTTCGAGGACCTGCGCGATGGGCTGAACCTGATATCGCTGCTGGAGGTGCTTTCTGGCGAACACCTCGTAAGTATACCATATTACTTTACCTCTTACACTAGCTATCAACCCAGATTCTAACACTGACTGTTGGGTATAGGTTTCTTTTATACTAAGTCAAGTTTTTAGACTAGACAAGAACACTAGACTTGGTTTATTATCAACTAGCAGCCCTTCACTAAAATAATAATACTACTAAATTATTCGTTCTTTCCTCCCATTCAGACAATAATAAATGAACTATAACCTTTTGTCTAGCGTGAGCTTTAGTAAACATAATAATCAGTGGGTAGACTAGTTTAATGTTTGCGTGAACGGACAAACTAGTTCTTAATTAAACTCATAAAACGTGGAACTAGTTCTGATATTAACACGTTGAACGTAAACATATATGTTAATTAATTTTGTACCTTTGGCATCTTAAAGTTTTATGTTATAAATATTTGTGGACATTTTAAGACATCATCTAGCCCCAAACTATGCATAGTTTGTACTATGGGAACCAGATGTCTGATAGAATAATTATATACTTTTTTGTAAATACATACTTAGAATACAATATAAACATCTATGTTTATCACACAAATGTTTGTTCTTGGTGGGGATCGAATCCACTACCTACGGCGCAGAAGGCAGGGCTACTACTAACTGAGCTGTCTATAATATATGTGCTTACTCCGCCATAAACAATTTTCTAATCTACATTACTTTACTAGTAAAATTAAAGGGTTTCTTTCCAGCAATTATTCCTTTCCCCCTACGCACTAAGATAAGTATACCCTGAAAATTTAAAGTATCTGCGGTGTGTTAGTCAGTCATCAAGGTGAACATATTTGTTGGTGTAGATTCTCATTGCTAAAGAACTTTTTTACAAATCCCTCGTAACTATAACCATAAAATAGCAAGGCTTTTTACGAATTTAAGATATTTCTGATTTTTACTCCTGAGATTTTTGAATGGCTTAAATAATTGGAATCTATCAAATCCAGAAACAGTGCGAATGGACAAAAGTTCTAAGTACTAAACTGTTATCATCCCTACTATAATTTATATATCACTAGCTAGCGGCCGCTCGCAGCTTCGCCCGCGTGGCAATTTTTTTCCCGTTCTCGTTATTTTTTCGGGATAAAAAGTAGCCTATACGTTAATCCAAGTTATAATCTATGTTTGTTCCAAATTTCATAAAAATCGGTCTACTGGTTAGAGCGTGAACTAGTAACAAACATCCATCCATCCATTCATCCATCCATACTTATTAGTAGGATTACATTACAATCTAATCTTTCTTAGATTCGCACCCCTATTTCACACCAGCGTGCCAGAAGCTTTCAAATTAACCCCAACCCTTATCAATTAATCCACCGATTGCTTCCGCCCCGGGGCTAATCTATCAAAACTTAGCCTATCTGCTATCAGAGGTTTTGATCAGTTTATTATCAAGGGGTGCGGGTATACCACACCCATGGGGCCAATGTAAGCATGGGTAAATACTATGTGGTCGTTTGTATGAGTTAGTTACATTAGTAGGTTACTCATACATACTGCTTGCATAGTTACATAGTTCATATTCCTACTTTCTTATACGCTGTTATGATTATTTATAATCAAGTTCATCCAAAAGTTGTCTGGAAGAAATCGTTTACGGCGATTAGACCGTAAATTGTACTTGGACTATACCATGTAATGTACCATAGATGCAAAGGCCTGTTTACTGTTACGTATGAGCATGACAAATGTATATTTGTCTCACCATCTCGTTGTATCATTCCAGCCGCGCGAGCGAGGCCGCATGCGGTTCCACATGCTGCAGAACGTTCAGATGGCGCTGGACTTCCTCCGGTATAAGAAAATCAAGCTGGTTAACATCCGAGCTGAAGACATCGTGGACGGCAACCCTAAGCTGACCCTCGGGCTTATATGGACGATCATTCTACACTTCCAGGTTAGTTTAGACATTATTGTGACTAAGATAAAGATATTTATTTGCCAAAAAACATGTGTGGACTAAATAGGTTACAAATAATTAAGGAGAAACAACATGTTTGACCAGTTACGGTGTGCAAAAAATAAGTTTGAGTAATATTTTATAGCATCCCCAAAAATTATTTCCTCGAGTGGGATTTGAAACTACGACCTTCCCCTTGATACGGGGATGCGATAGCCAACTTCGCTACCGAGGATTCAAATGACTCGATGAAAATAAGATTTGGAATGTTTCATACGGTACTTTAGCGACCGTGGTTTTAGTTGTCAATGACAACTTGTCATAATCAAATTGTGTGTGCAACATCAATTACAAGTGTGTATTAAAACCTACACAAACATACTCTTAACAATTATATAACTTCATAAAAATTAATTTAAAAGTTCTGGTACTTACCCTAGATTCAACGTAATTTGTAAGACTTGAAAGTCTTAATTAATAAATCTAGACTACCTAATTAAAAGTGATGCAAGAAACGTAAAAATGGTTTGTTACGAACACTGAAATATTATAAAGACAAAATGAAAACACTTTTAGGAATATTACATGTATGGTATTATAAAAATACATAAAAATAACTAACGAAACGGGCGCTACTTTGTCCGCGTGAAGTTTCATACAAACTTTAACCCCCACTGTCTAAAGGCAAGCCTTGTAACTACAGGCTACGGCTAACTATAGGGAGGCTTATATCCAACAGCGGACTTATCCAGGTTGATGATGATTATGATTTTGACACATATTCAAAGGATTCAATCTTTATTTACTTATATAAAATCGTGAGTGACCTATAACAGTTATTTTCTTCGTGCTAATCGAGTTCTAGATTTTGATCTAAAATCATAATTGGATCTGGTATTCGTTTTGTTGATTTTAATTGGATTGTTATACTCGTAAATGTATCAACAAATAGCATGTTAAGATTTGATGTGGCCTTCTATTTTTACTTTGCATATATTGATTGCTCGATTTTCATCAAGAAGGTTATATTTTTGCTTTTATTTCAACAAGAAGGCTGTCTTATTATTTTTTTGGCTCTGTGGTAAACTAAGAAATAAATGAACATAAAATTTTATAATTATACCTAATTTAAAAATGGAACGGACTGACCGGCAGAAATAAAAAGAGTTTGTATTTCGTCTTTTGATTTTAAATATGGAACTGTTTCTTTTTTGAACGGAAAAGTTACCGTTGTCTTTAGTCTAGAATAATTTAAATAACAAACGATACCATAAAAGATAATATATCAAAATGTAAATGATATTCAATAGTTTTTAAATCATTTGATCTCAGAAACTTTTTAGGGTTTTTCTTCGTAGGTATGGTTCTTGCTTACTATGTTCTGAGAATAGAATCAAAAGTATCAATTTCATCGCAATCAGTTCCACGGACTAGCAAAAACATTGAACCCAACTGCTAGGTTTCTAATGAGTAGTTCGTCCGTGGCCTTTTCAAAGTAATCCAATTTAGCTCGATCGCGGCTTATGTACCTACTGTTGCGTAAGTTTGTCTTTCAAACAGTTCAATATCCTTTTTACTATCTTGAACTAAACCACGGATATGCTTTTTTGAATTATTTCATTCGTTGATTGTTACACAACTTAGTTGGTAGTAACTCTGCCTTGTGCGCTGTAGGTCTTGGGTTCGATTCCCACCGAGAACAAACATTTGCGATAAACGTTGTTTTTAATAACCGGTTTTAGTACCTAATTAGGATTACTTCATAAATATATTTAAAAAAATATTTAGAGCTGTATAATAGTCAAGATTAAAGGCAGGATCACACTAGATAGGACCTGCGTTGAGCCGCGACATTTTGCATGGGAAAGACACACGCGAACATGCCATGTAGTATAACATAAAATTACAATACGAAACTTCTTTATCAATCGTTTTAAAAGTAGACCTGCAGGACAAAGATAATTGGTATAGAAAGGTGTATAAAACAAATAGCCTTCTGACGCGTCATGACACGCGGGGCGAGTCTAATGTGGTTCAGCCTTAACGCGAAAGTAAATTCAGCTGCTTTAACAATACGTTTACATCACTGTATGAGTCATCCACAATACAACTTGAATTGCAAATTCGATGAAACAAGGCTCTTTATCACGTTAATGGTGTTATTGAGACACTCTTCACTTAAAAGGGTACGGGAACCAGCATCAGGCCGAAGAAGTCCACTGCTGGACAGTTCCCTGTAAATATTTTGGATAGAAACGGGATATTTTTGAGTTTGTTTGTTTGAGTTCGACCCGTGATCATGGCGCATGCAACTGTGCCGAAATATCGGGAAACAATCACACTCAAAAATCATGGTAAATATCCAGTTTCTATCAATATATTAATCAAAACCATGATAGTTTAAAAAGTTAGTTGTCTGTAAGTTTCCAGGAAGAACGGTTTGTAGTTTTCTTCGCTAAGGAATAAATTTTCGTGAAGTTATTTTCATACAAACTTCAATCCTCCCTGTACGGGCCGTTGAATTTCGGGAATTGTCTTGTCCATCACCGCCCTTCTCAAAAACCCACCCTGTAGGTATATCAGTCAGTCAGTGAGTTAGGACGAAGATCCTTATAATTGGTATACATGAACGGGACCGATAGTCTTCTAATACAAGCATAATGTTACTAGCGGCCGCTCGCAGCTTCGCCCGCGTGGCAGTTTTTTTCCCGTTCCCGTTATTTTTTCGGGATAAAAAGTAGCTTATACGTAAATCCAAGTTATAGTCTATGTTTATTTCAAATTTCATCTAAATCGGTCTACTGGTTAGAGCGTGAAAGAGTAACAAACATCCATCCATACTTACAAACTTTCGCGTTTATAATATTAGTAGGATTCTGCCTGTAACAGCACTTTGTCTAATGTCAAGTGGTTACATCACATCATGCAAAGGTTACATCAAAAAGCTTGTCATGGATGTCGCTCGCTTTCTAATGCATTTTGCAATCTAAATAGCTCTGAACTCTGAGATCTATCTTTCAAAATGTCCTTCTACACGTAGATAAAATCTTAGTGGGTCAGGAAATCGGCCACAGGCGATGTTTTTAAACGATACTTACTGAGTATCGTTAAAAGTTGTTTAAAGTATTTACTAACGTTGTCTTCATCATCAACTGCCTGTAGAAGTCCACTGCTGGATACAGGCTTTCCTCATAATCATCCATGACGATGTGTGGAGTGACAAGGATGGATAAAATAAGAAATGAGTATATTAGAGGAAGTTTGAAAGTAGCGCCTGTGACGGATAAGTTGAGGAGTAATAGGTTAGCGTGGTATGTGCATGTCATGCGGAGGGAAGAAAGCCATATAACGAGAAGAGTGTTAGATATGGATGTGTAAGGTTTAAAAGCAGAGGAAGACCAAAGAAAAGATGGATGGATTGCGTGAAAGATGATATGAGTAAGAAAGGAGTGAACACTGAGATGACTGATAGAAGAGAGTGAAAGGAAAAAACCTGTTGTACCGACCCCACTTAGTGTGGGATAAGGGCAGGAAGATGATGATCTATGTATGTAATGTATTGTATTAAGTATATCAGTCATCTAGTACCCATAACACAAGCTCGGCTTAGCTGCTATAATAATGCTGGACAATCCTTGGGGCTGGATGATGCTGTGTGGATTGTCCAGTATTATTATTAATATTTATTCTTCGGTTATTGTCTATTTTACGAGTTACATGACTAGCTCAATATAATTTCAACAGCTGATTCTTAGGTTCTTAAACTCGTAAAGAGAGTTTTTGCAACACAAAGTTGCAAAATAGCTAGCAATAATAACTTCATTACTTTATCCCAATAAGGATATACGTATTACATATACAGCGATAACCTACTGACATTGGACAGTTTTATACCAACCTACATAAAAAAATAATGATATTTTGCTTGTGCGTAAATCCTACTAATATTATAAATGCGAAAGTTTGTAAGTATGGGTGGATGGATGGATGGATGTTTGTTACTATTTCACGCTCTAATGAGTAGACCGTAGACAGTGATTTGGATGAAATTGGGAATAAACATAGATTATAACTTGGATTAACGTATAGGTTATTTACCTCAAAAAAATAACGGGAACGGGGGAAAAATTGCCACGCGGGCGAAGCTGCGAGCGGCCGCTAGTAAAAGAATAATGGTATTTTGCTTGTGCGTAAATAATATGATAATAATGACGTGTGGGTGGACTCTTGGCACACTTACTGCTTGACTACCCTTATTCGGAGTGGCATGGCGCCAGTCTACAGGATGTTTGATTTTCAACGGTAGGAACTGCCGTAAGTTTCTTGTCTGTTCTTGGCTTGGTCGCGAGTAACTGGCACATAGATTCACCTAGTTATTGTTAGTTATAGTTATGTAGTAAAATTTAATAGAAAAATCTACAGGCGTTTAATAGAAAAATCACTCCCATTACTCCCATACTACCCTTTGGGTCCGTACCCAAAGGGTAAAACGGATTGGTTTAGGGTTCCGGTACCCTACTGGGTTTAGGTACCCTAAAAATGCTTTCATAGCTATTTAAATTTGTTGAAAGCAATAGGGCGTTTGTGAATAAGAGTGCTACAGACTTGTCCTTTGAAAGTGACCACGCCTGCGTCTGGTGTTATAGATGAAGTGTCGTAACTAAGTTATCTAGACTATAAACCGGCTTAGACTAACTAGCAAAAATAATATCTAGACTCGAAAATCAATTCGCCACCGGATTTGAACCCACGATCTTTAGTTCAGAAGGCGGGGTTGCTTCAACTATACCGCGGTTAGACATAGACATAGACATAGACAATTATTTAGTTCTAGTGCTAGTGCTAGGTTCTATAGCTTAGGACAGGTTTTAGATGTCTTGTGTTTAGTATCCTTTTAACCTAAACTTAGGCTACACTCAGTTTTCCATGCGTCTTTTCTTCAGAGCTAAGAATCCGGAACTAAGTAGGTATTTGGAGAGAGCACAGAGGCTGTACAGTTACGGGTCGGGGGTCAACGACCCGGCCTTTGTCGGTGTGCTCAGGGTAACAAGGTCATGTAATAATACCTAACTGCATGTATTTTCAAAATGCACTGTTTTATCTTCTTTCTCTAGCATTTGCTAAGTTAATAAATTTAAAGTGAATAATAATTGTAAGCCTTATATATAATAACTAGCGGTCCGTCTCGGCTTCGCACGGGTTTTAGTAAGGATACCTATTTTTTTTAAATATAATATAGCCTATGTCATCCGGGGATAGTGTAGCTTCCCAACGGTGAAAGAATTTTTCAAATCGGTCCTGTAGTTTCGGAGCCTATTCAATGCAAACAAACAATAAAAAATTTCCTCTTTGGAATATTATTATTATAAATATTATTAGTATAGACTAGCGAAACGCGTGTGATTTCGTCCGCGTGAAGTTATTTTCATATAAACTTCAACCTAAACTATACCCGTTAAGGGGTTGAATTTCGGGAATTCCTTTCTTAGTACGCCTTTACACACAAGACGAATATACCCTGAAAATATCAAGTCTTTACCACCAGTCATTTAAACTGTGAGTTGTCTATATGTCAGTCAGTCAGTCACAGCATAGATTATTACAAGTGGTAGATAAGCCAAAATCAGCAAACTGTAGTAACCGTAGCTAAACTGTAGTAGGTATTTCTTTTGTGAAAATGGGCATTAGCAAGCTGTAATTATTAATCTAGGCAGCAGATCAAGAAACATTTGGAGTTCCTGCATAGTTCCTGCTCAAATACGAACCTCCTGCCTCAGCTTACCGTCAGCTACGTCACAGAGGTCGGGAAATTGATCAAATACTGAATTTGATCAATGAAGCTAATTAAATAACAATCGACTCACTCAGATCAATTGAATCCAATCGATACATTGAATTTAATCAATTGGATTCAAATCTAACAAAAATGCTTGATTAAATATGGTTCTATTTAATCAATCTCATCTTTTAAAGAGTTCAATACTTATTTTAGTGAGAATACAGCCGAACTGTTTCACAGCAGTTCTGCCGTCCTTATCAAAAGTGCAATAACTCGGTTTTTGGGCTTAACAGAGTTATATACATATTCGTGATCAGTGAAATGAGTTCCAAATTTTCTTCTTAGACGGTTTTTACGTATCTATTGCCGATCCAGTTTTATTTATAAGCATAACCGCAATATATATGAGATTTGTTTTTGGATACATAACAAGAGTGAAATAACTTGAGTTGTGGCAAGGTAAGCTAAAATAATACGTTATATTACTTGTGATAACTGCAATAAGTATAGTTATTTTCTTTTATTTAAGTAATTTTTAAATTCTTTTACTAGACATAAGAGCAATAACTATGATATCATCTGATTTTTATAGGTATGAAGACCTCAGCATAAGATAAAAAACACTGTTCCAAGCGTTTATTTAAAAAAACATCATGGCGGTCAAGGTCGAAAGGGGGACTTTCTTATTAAAACACAAGGAGAAACATGGCAGTTGTGACTGGAAAGAATTGGATTTCTTTCAAGTTAATATAACTAAAAATAAATTATTTCAAATTGTTGCAAGTAGTTTTGAAAGAGGTATAACCAAGGAGCGCAAAGATAGGATCATACCAGATTTGGTACCTTTAATGCCCACAACTAGGAGAGCTTTCTGGTTAAATTTACCTGAATCCTCCCGGGTGCCAAAGTTCAATGTATCTAAGTCTGTGCATTGAGCATTATTCAAACTGTTTATAAAGTTTTTCAGACTGTACAAAAAACTTTGATCTCGTTGCGACTCTATATAAATGTTTAAGATTTGCTGATTTTTTGTAATCATTTCAGTTTAAAAGTGAGATAGGTTCATGATAATTTTAAGTTATCTATGTTAAAATGCATAGATAGTAGTTAAGTTTATTGTAAGACAAATAAAAGTGATATTCATAAATATTCTGTTAAGTTTTTAAGACTGATTAAATAAAACATTGATCTCGGTTTGCCTTACATTATTGTTTAAATACATAGATATTTAAATAATTCAGCTGATTGTAAGACAAATAAAAGTGTTATTCATAAATATTAGCATAAAATTATTAAGATGAAGACTTTCGTAACATTTTTATTTAGTACCTACATGATTAAACATTTTCTTATTTAAAAACTCGTTTTATTTATACAGAATGTATAAGGTTACTCAACTTTTTACAAATTCTTACCTGTTAACTCACATCTTATTAGCTTATTTTACTAATGAAAACCGCAATAGTTCGAACACTTATTGCAAATATGGTAAGCGCAATAGTAAGTATCCTGATTTACTAACAATAATTGCAATAACTACACTACTTATTGCGGTTATAACAAGTAAACTGTCTGTTTATTTATGCAATAGTCCTAAACATCAGTACAATACCGTGGTTTTTCATAGCTTAATTAACACATTTAGCGATTCTAGATACAACGTATAATTTTTTTAATTTTTATCTATAATCTTGTGAAAGTTTCGAGTCGATACCTTGTTTGGTGATGGAGATATAAACAAAACAAAAATAAAATCTTTAACTGCGTTTTTCTCAAAAGTACCCTCGACTTAGTTATTGCACTTTTCTTAAGGACGGCAGAGTTCTGCTAGAGATTTCTTTGATATCATTAACTTAGCGCGTTTGACGATGATCACTATCTTGCAGCGCCATCTATGATCGAGTAGCAGAACTAGTAATATTACGTTAGGTTTTCATCTTAGATCATTTTATTAGTTGTAAATATTTGTATCCATACATACATACATAATAAGTATACATTAATTCAATAAAATAAAATACAAGACATGCCATATACTATGATGTTATAACATTAAATTCATGCCCATATAACAGTAATTTTGTGGTAAATAAGTTTTGTTCTTTTCAAGAAATAACGGTACTAAACAATTACTTATTTTAAACATTACTTCATTCACAGATGGTCAATTGTAAGTGTTACAGCTCATAAATAAATGAATCACTTGCTTTCCAATCTGATCGGTGACTTCATAATGAATCAGCTGCCTCACAGCATCCCTGCATCCTTATAAGGTAGTCACTTATTGACCCCAATTTACTAACACGAATTACTTACTAAGAGTAAAGAATTACGTCATCAATTAATAAATATTTGTGGACATTTTTACACAACATCATCTCGCCCCAAACTAAGCATAGCTTGTACTATGGGAACCAGATGACTGATAGAATATATTTTATATACTTTTTTTGTTAATACATACTTAGAATACAATATAACTCCCAGACACAGAACAAACATCAATGTTCATATCAGAAATGTTGGTTCTCGGTGGGAATCAAACCCACCACCTACAGCACAGAAGGCAGGGCTACTACGAACTGAGCTGTGACGGCTGTCCAAAATGTCGCAAAGCCAGGACCTCGAAGGTAGAAAGTGAGGGTAGGCGGGCGTAGGCGCGCCATCTGGCGTAGCCTTCCGCCCACGCGGTCAACCGACCTGATGTCATTGATAATGACTTCGAAGGTTATAGGCAGTGCCTTCCGAATTCCGATTGATTGGTCAGGTATACGAGGTATAAGAGCAAATGCGAAGCCGAAATTGCATTAGGAATCGAAATTTTGAATAGCCCCACAGCTTAGTTAGTAGAAGCTTTACCTTCTATGCAGCGGCGATGTTCTTGCAACCTGTCAGAATATTAACTACTGCAAAATGTGGGTATGTTAAATACCAAATGTAATATTTAGAGCCGTGTGCCTAGGGCACACGGCGTTTTTATGCGCGCAGACAAACACTTTAATTCTTAGTTCTAAAGTTCTTTAATTAGCCAAATTAAAGAAGGGTCAAAAATTAAGAGTGTCCATCGTCGCCAGCTAAAACAAACCAAAATAGTCTAATATCATGTGGGTCAAGCGAAGGGTCAAGCAAATCTTGCCAAATTTCATTTCAAAATGTCGTTATAAAATTTCCTGCTTTATCTAACAATTTATGCACTAGCATACTGTATTTGTATTACGAGATATCTCACATGTTTTATTTGCACATGCGAACCTCTGGCAGACCATAATGGTAAGAAAAACTAAAAAAAAAGTATTTATTGCAAGCGCAAGTCTTGCTTGTGCTTTAGCTACTCGACGCTAGATGGCGCCGCTTGCTGAGTCTTCGGAGGTTCGTATGAGGCGACAGCTCTTGGTTAAGCTTTACAGTGCGTTGTATAGATGGCGTTACTTGTAGCGCAAACTGCAAAATGTAATTTGAAATATAATACGTATTTGCTTATATATACTCGTAAGTATATGCAACGTATTTACTATGTAATTCTTTGACTCGCCTCTGGCTACACTTTAGATAAAAATTATTTCTCAAAGATATTGCGCACTAAGATATTTGGGATGTCTACCGTGCTTTTGGATTATAGTCATGAGTCTATTTAATTTTCTTGTAGTTATTATGTACTTACCCACCCCAGTATTTAGTTTATAATACAATACAAGCTTTAATAAAAAAATAAGCAATAGCATATAATGTGGCCTATTTTGCAATAACTTATAGAAATACAAGTTCATATTATTATGCATATTGAAACAGGTATTTAGCAAGTCAAGTAAGTAACTCAAAGGATAGAAGGAGCAGGTGTAATGCATCACCCACACGAGTACCTCGTCTATTGGACATTGAGATGTCAAACAATGCTTGTAGATGTTGTACTAGATAACTTCAAATGTGTTCTTTGAATACAAAACAACCTATATTGTAAAGAAAATGTATAAATATTATGTACTAGCTGCCGCTCGCAGCTTCGCGTGGCAGTTTTTTCCCGTTTCCGTTATTTTTTCGGGATAAATTTCATCCAAATCGGTCTACTGGTTAGAGCGTGAAAGAGTAACCAACATCCATCCATCTATTCTTACAAACTTTCGCTTTATAATATTAGTAGGATTTACCTGACGACACTTTTTATAAACTTTTCGTACCTACAGCCATATGCTTGTTCCACCAGTAGTAGCATTGTATAATATAATAATGCTGGACAATCCACACAGCATCATCTAGCTCCAAGCTAAGCAGAGCTTGTGTTATGGGTACTAGATGACTGATATACTTAATACAATACATTACATACATAGATCTTTTTTATTATACATAGAAAATACCCAGAACACCCGGAATAAATATTTGCAGATAGTACTAAACATTTATCCCAAGGCGGGAATCGAACCCGCAACCTCCTGCGTCGCAGGACCGCGCCACATCGGTCGTCAACTCGGACTAAAACCATGTTATGGCAATGGTAGGAAAGGTTGTCTCGTATTCATGATGGTAATAATTCTTTCGACATCCTGTGACCGCCAATATTATTTATCCGGTCGGTTATTTTTAAAGGCGCTTACAGCTAAATAACATCCTTGAAATCTTATCACGTTTCTAAGAAGTACCTACCTACCTATTTATGCTTTTTACTATTTTTAGTAAAAGTATTGTACTAAGAGATCTGAAGGGATATCTACCGTGCTTGTGGATAAAAGTAGTTATGTTATTTTACTAACCTATGTTTGTTGTCTGGTAGATAGAATAATAAATCTAAATCGATGAAAAATAGACGGGCATCACAGTTCAGTTGGTAGTGGCTTAGCCTTCTACGCTGTAGGTTGTGGGTTCGATCCTCGTAGAGGATAAACTTGTGTGATGAACTTAGATGTTTGTTCTCTGTCTGGGTGTTATATTGTATTCTATGTCTGATTTTTATAAAAAAAAAGTAAGCATACAAATATCTAGATATTCTATCACTATCTGGTTCTCATAGTCAAGCTTTTGCTTAGATGGTGTTGTGTGAAAAGTCTACAAATATTATTATTTATTAAAATCTATCGATTTAGGAGTCTAAAATTGAGTCGCGTCAGAGCATTTTAATTTTTTGCTCATTTATTAAATACTTATACTTACTTCTTTCTAGAGTTTGACCTTTTTCGATTTTTGTCATATATTTGTTCAGTATAAACCAGTTTTGTGATCTATGGTCTACATTGCAGTGCAAAATTTTAATCCCACGTACGAAATAACTTATTTTACCGCCGTCACGGCGTCACAGGCACGGTCTAACTACAATAACTTACCTACGCCAGTCACCTGCAGCCTACCAGCAGTAGCGCGCGCGTCGCGTATTTTAAAATATAAACATTTCGAACGAGAACGAACTATTTTATAAAAAAAAAACTAACAAACTAACCATAAACAGTGTTCGAAATACAAATTGGTGGTGTATGTGTTTTGAAATTGGAATCAGTGTTGTGCATAAGGATTCGATACGCGAATTCGGCTTTACCGATAGATTTACCGGTGACAATGTAACGGTTTAGAACAATACGGATTAACCTGTTTTTTACGGTTCTTGCGAATATTTTGAGGAAATTCTTTCGGCGTCATTTTCGTTGTTACCTAAAATACTGAAGTAATAAAAATGTGCTAAAGAATGAAATCGTTAGCTGTTCAACTGAAACTGTTAATTGACGCTAAAATTTCACAACGGTTAACAAGTGAGCATTGTTTGCTAAAACTTGCTTCATCTGTTGTGTTTATTAACGTGTTGGGAAGTGATCAGTATGCGAAACGGATTTAAAGTTATGATAGAGTGATGTCATCTACAATGTTTACGGTCAATATTAGTCTTGACCAACTTAGAACTGGAATATCATGAAATAATCATATGATAATCATAATAGTATAATAGTTACGTATAACTAACTGCGGTTTTGACACTGCGCACAGTAGCACAAAATGTTTGTAAACAATGCCGTGTGGATTGTCCAGCATTATTATTATTATTAATGAAATGCACTCATATTTCGATTTTACCAAATTAATAAGCTTTCACAACTGGAACTCTAATAACGATCTATGCTCTAAAATACTTGCTTCTGTTGTATAGCGTTAGTCTACTGTAGAGAAAATATGCAAAATGTACATAAAATTGAGTCAATGTTTCAGATTAGTAAAAAATATCTAGTACATAGGTCCAATAGTACAAAGGTACATCATTAATTTAGAAGTCCGCTGGACATAGGCCTTTCCCATACGTTTCCAGGAAGAACGATTTCGAGCTCTTTCCATCCATTGACCTGCGATAATCTATACAAATAAATAAAATTGAAGTGTCTGTTTGTAATATTAAAATAACCGCTTTTTACTACATGCATATGAATGTATATGCGATACATATTCCAAAATAGCATTTATTAAAATTTTTGTCTGTCTGTCTGTCTGTCCATTTGTTCCGGGTAATCTCTGGAACGGCTGGACGGATTTCGACGGGACTTTCACTGGCAGAAAGCTGATGTAACAAGGAGTAACTTAGGCTACTTTTTATCCCGAAAAAATAACGGGAACGGGAAAAAACTGCCACGCGGGCGATACTGCAAACGACCGCTATTTTATGCCGTATTAACGCCATCTGTTGGCAACATCGAGTACTACTTAGTTAAGATTTGTAAGTAAAAATGTTTACCGCCCAACGAAGTGGGCACGGGTCAGCTAGAATTTAATAAAAAAGGTATATAGGTACAAAGGTATATAGGTCACATTAAAGATTCTCCATTGTGTATAACATAAATCATTATCCTGTACGAAACCAACGGATATCCAGTTGACTTCACATGACATCCCCTTTTCCCAGCTGATTGAGCAAGGGTCAGTTTGTAAACAAAAACCTGCTTTTCCGCATCACTAGCCTTAATAGAACACTATGCGTTGTGTGTGTTTTATAAATACCGGCTAAACCTCATATGGGGTTAATTATAAATAGTATATCACCAACAAGGTCTTACGTGTTATTACCTATATTATAAGATAAAAAACTTTTGCCGTTAATACCAATAGCCCCAATATTAAGCTTGCTACCTTAAAGCGAAACATTGTGTATTATTATTAATTAAGGTCCTTATTGCTGTAAATATGGGGTCGTTGTAAAATATTTTTTATAATAATTGTAGGATATTGCAAAATCCAGGGTCATAGTGCTCCCGACTTAGACTTAGGAAACCTCTATTAAATCTAATGGATTTTGTAAGAAGCGATTATATAGGAAAGTACCAGAGGATGTGCCAGCACCGCAGTATAGGTTTTAAGGCGGTGGTACTCGCCAACGACCTTGAGGAGTCTGTCCATACTGAGTTGCACTGCCGCCCATCGCCCGCACAGGGACCCGCGCGCATTCCATTTCATATCGCATTCAAGAAATAATTATTTGTAGCCTAATGAATTATTAGTTCGAACTGCCAATTGTTCACTTTGTGATAAATACTTTGACAAATATTTGTGTGAAAAAAAAATACTAAAAATCAATACCGTTTAGAAGAAATAACCAAATTTAAAATAAAAATTTGCTTCACTTTGGATATTTTTTTCATATAGTAATAATATAGTTAGAATTATTTCAATTGTTCAAATTAAAATTTAGTCTTTAATAAGCAATATATATTTTTTTTGGACATTTATACTCACTCATCAAAGAGAAATAACACGGAGAAAACCTCTCGTTGGCGGATACCACCTCCTTAAACCTATACTGCGGTCACTAATCCGCCTGCTCAGTGTGGTGACTATGTCAACCCCTCCCCAGATATAAAGAGGCTTATGTCCAGTACTCAAGCAGTGGAATTTTGTAGATTGTAGAGTAAAGTAAAGTAAGTAAAACCTAAAGTAAGTATCTAAACAAGTAAAGCCAAAGGTACTTCGATAATTGACTTCCTCTACACTGCACCGTGAATACCAAACAGCTATTAAAATCAAAGCGACAATTACATTCTAAATGTCATCCCCATACAAGGATTCACAAGGTCCGATATTGTAGGCGTCACCATTGAATTCCTTACCACCCTCGCAAAAAATACATAAAATTATATCCCACCTACGCATTGTACAATTGATTACCATAAAAATGATGTATGAGTTTCAAAACAAACTATAAAAAGTGCAGGTTTTTATGTTTAATTATGTCATCGACGTTACTAGGCCATTATTTCAATGAGATGCGCCACCCACTGAAAATTAACAAGACTGAACTTTCAATTCGAATTGACCAATATTGATTTTTTTTTAAACAAAAGAATTCTATTTATCGAGCATTCGACAAAAACTCAGATGGCAAAACCAAATATCTACTAAGCAATTCTATTCTTACATATTTACAAAAAAGGTATAGTTTTTTTTTCATACATAGAACAATATCAAATAACTCTGACCGAAGTATCAAATGCCGCTGGTCCATTCAGACAGGCTTTATACTCAAAGCGTAAAACCAGTAGTTATGTAAGTTATATTTACTCGACATTCGGGTCAAGTTTAACCACATTCTGTTTTGGTGATGCATTGTTTGTCAATTTACCTAGTTAGTTTTTGTTTAAAAGTATAATTCTCATAAATATTTTATTATTTTTTCAACTGATAGTAGAAAAAAATTGACATTTGAAATCAATGAATGTAAATCTGGTTAGAGATTGTGAAATAAATTAAAAAGTCCCGAATTCGGCGTCACATATCCTACGTCCCAACTACAACACTACGGATTGTTGTAGATAATAAAAAATAGTTTGTATTTTTTAAATGTTGGTATATTATGTCACTTGTAACCGTCGAGGTTGTCATAGAAAATACCTCCACAGTGTAACTTGTGTGTCCGCAATAGGCCGGCGGCGTCCGCCGGAAGGTTTGTCCATATACGCCTATGCAGCCCTATTATGGACAAGAGCCTTCAACGCGGTTACCACACAACTTTTAGTTTCAACAAAAACTTCGATCACTTTCTGAAGTCGTGCCTTTAATGTGTTAATAAGCGAAAGTGCGTAACATGTAGATGACAGAACATGATTCTACTGTTCTTAGCACACTCTATTTTTTCGTAGTTATGTCTATTTAGTGTTCCGGTTTGAAGGGTAATTTCACAGGCATAAGGCTTAACACCTGTATGCCTCAAGTTGATGGGAACAGGGTAGTCCAAATCTCGTCGTAAGGCACGTTTCTAACAAACGTGACCTGCTAGGAAATTCCTTGCTATTTGGTTACCTACAATTTTACTTTAGGTGATCTATTTCCTTGCCCATCAGAATCTTGTGTATAAAAAATACCTATAGATTTGCTTCGGCCTGAACAGTAATTTCTACCTACCGATTTTATAGACTATTCTACTATAGGTACGTCACAGACTTACCTATAGTATTAGTAGTATGTGACTTCTTCACATGAAATATTTATATGGCCTTACTTCTTAGCTTTGGCAGCTTTAGCGTCTTGACCATAAGTCCTTACAAACGTGTAGGTTATCATAAAAATACTGCATAATGAGACCATTATCTTGAAGATAGTATTTGCACGAGTATTTGCGCTATCATTTCTGTTTACTCGTAGTTTATTCACGGAAACAAGCACCAAGCGTTGTCACCTGTACTCTATCGGATACGCGCATCGAATCCTTAATAACGTAATCGTACTGCAGCCATCTAGCATGCATCACCTCAGCCTATAAGGCCGCACCATGTCCATGTATCGATTCGTCAAAGAGGGCGGCAGCAAGCGGCTGTTCGTCCAAGGAAAGTTAGAAGGAGACGACCAGAAGCCTCTCAAATCCAGCCTCAAAAAGTCCACTCCGTCGCCCTTAGGATCCCCCATCACGACGAGTTTAAACCTCGCTTCCGTCCCCAGAAGCTTGCGAGACGGACTGACGAGACACGAGACTGTCTACGACGGTAACTATCCAGGAGTAGAAAGGACTTCGAGCTATAGATCTCGCTCTGGCTCGTACCGCGAGGAGTATAGTGGAAGGGTGGTACATGATGGCAATCAGACGCATTTCGAATATGATGGAGAGAGCGCATTGGCTGTGCCGACATCGGCTGGCGGGCGAGGAGTGTCCGAACTGCAGGCGATTCACACGAACAAACGGCTGTCGACCGAGGTCCTCGGCTCCTCGCTGGAGTCGACGAAGATCTCGAAGAAAGACGAACAAGGACAGAGAAGGATTACAACCAGGATCGTTAGGAAAGTGACTACGCTGACGCGTGGAGAGGAGAAAGCTTCGGCTGAGGATATGAGGGGGAGGGAGACTCACCGGTCGGAGCACTACAGACATGTCGAGATGGAATCCTCGTCACTTCCTAGAAAAGTCAAGGTAAAACTATGAATTTAACCACAGATTATTTAGTTTTTGCCACAAAAACTCAACGAGATAAATTAAACCTACTCATGTGTCTTAAGTACAGAGTAAATAAATAAAAGTAATTGCCTGGACAGCTTAACGCTATACCAACGTAAGAGTTACCGTTTACCGTATTAAAACGGTTGGTGTAATTAAGGTAGACACTTGAATTATCGCAATGTTATCACGACTGTGTAATTTAAACTTTCGGTCCATTTGGTGCATTTAATAGATTTATTGCTAAAAACTCAAAGATCTACGGAATTCGTGACTGGTGTTATTTCGTACGCTGTTCCAAATCACGAATTATATGTAGGTACTCACAGTTTCACCCAAAAGCGGCTATTGACTAAAAAGCATCTAACATCAAAATTTTCGCATTTTTAAAGTAGGGATTTCGACTACCTATGTCCACAATCTAGAAGGAATTTGTCAGTGGCCAACTGAATCGTAAATGTAGAGAATGTTAAAAAGAATAAATTCCTGTAAATACGATATTTACAATAAACACAGTCGAACATCGGACTTGTGTGAACTTGAGTGATAGAGTGAGGAACAGTGCGATAAAAGAGAAATGTAGAGTGAATGAAGATATAATATTGAGAGGAAGGCATGCTAAGATGGTTTGGGCATGTAGAGAGAAGGGATTGAAAGAAGACGAAACATCAGATGAGTGTGGTTGGGATTGGTTTGGATTGTTGGAAAGGGAAGACCTCTGCGTTGGTACATATCTCAATCAGGTAGAAGACGTTATAGAGAAAGGCCAGGTCAAGAGTACCGTAAACCGATGAACATATATTATGAATTTTATGAGAGTGAATGAAGCAAAATAGGTATGCCAGGATTGTAGCTAGTGGAAATCCGTGGCGTAGCGAGATGACCTACCCTTATGGGAAATAGGCGTGATTTTATGTATGTATGATCCTAAATGATGGAAAGGAGTGTCTACAGAGATGACGGATGATAGAGCGAGATGGAGGGAAAAAACTTGTTGTGCCGACACTACGTAAAGTGGGATAAGGGCAGGAAAATGATGATGATCCTAAATCAAACATTCTTTGCCTATACGTAACTATTACACCTTCAATTTGTAGAACCATTTCACATTTTGATAGATCGTTTACTATAGGGTGTGTTTGTCTTACGCTGATAGGGGTATGAGTGAAAAAGTTGTCTCTGATGCTGTATAAATCATTACAATAGACGCAAAAGCCTGTTTGCTTTACTAATAGTAAATATATGTCATGATATAGGTACAGTTACAATTGAACTGTAAGGCCAGGTAAGCTATAATCTTAGAACTAAATGTCTCGTGACGAATTCGTCCAGACATGGAGATCGTTTAGAGAATTTGTCTGTAGAGAGCTTGGATCGTGATCTTGGTACATATGGCATTGTACTGACCTCGTTTGTAGACATTAATCTTTCTGTTCGTAATGGAGACAAATCCAACATTTAGAGTCTTGAGTTATACGGATTTGAATTTCTCTAAAGTATTTGGTTGTAGTTGATATTTGGGTTGCGAATTATGCACAGTTATTTCTAGTACATTCATTTATCTAGTATTTTCTTATATAGTACTAATTTCAATCCTCTGCATCTTTCTAGGGGTTGAATTTCAAGAATTTTTATGTTAGAACACACCCAACACGCACTAAGACAAAAATAAACTAGGTTTACGCCAAGTTCGGCAAGTGTTATCATCTGTCAATAAAAAAATCTTTTACTTAGGTATTAGATTTCCTTCTTCATAGATCCGTTTTGCTGTAATTTTTTTTATTTGTGTTTTTGTAATTTTTAAATTGTGAAAAATCTCTGTAGTTAGAACTACGTTTTTATCAAATAAAATAAGAAATCAATAAGAAATGGGTTCAAAATAAAAAACAATTACAAACAAACATGATCAATTACTCAAGGTAGAACGAAACTTAAAAATAAATGCATATTTCTGTGTAAATATTATATGTCAGGTTCTGTCTATCATTAGAAATGACGTCATCAAGGCTGTTCAGGTCATACACTCGTGCGCAATTCGTTAGGTACGTTAAACTATTTGCATCGAAATATAGACTGATATTATAGCTTAGTCAAAGCACTGTGAAAACGTTATTACTAGTCGGTGCGGTTCTTTCAGTCACTTCTATGCCTGTGTCAAGATCACTGGTGGTGTAGTAGGGGAGTGACCCCAGTGGTTGGACGTACCTCTAACTCCCTCTTAGACATCTTCAAAGAATCGTGAGTCGGTACTAAAAGATTTGAAGTGATATCTATCATGCCTGGGAATTATACAAATAGAAATAGAAAATATTTATTGACACCACACAAAACAATACAAAAAACACAAAGATATAAAAATAAAAATTTAAATTTAGAGTCGTGAGGCTGTTTCTATCTTTGCTATATTATTTTAATAGGTATTTAAAGCCTATAATAATTGCCCTGACCTTGTAGAAATCCAGCTGGTTGATTGATTCCTTATTTTGCTTATGAATTTACATTTTAATAGTAATTTACAAAGAGCTAATGTTTCAATTCCGTGATCTCAAGGTTAGTATTGATTGATAGCTAACGGATTTCTGATGTCGTTTTAATGGAAAGGTTAAAGCTGCACTTAAAACAACTAACATCATACAACTATGTCAATGTCATTATATTTAAGCTTTTGTAGGTTTTAAGCACGATGAAATGCCATTGCATGATCTGGCAATGCGTTTAAAACCACGTTTTTAATTCTGCTGAGTAAAAGCAAATGAGTATACGCAAGTGCGTTTTACCTGAGGTGGTTCCGGCTTAGAATAGGATATCTCCATGGAATTACTGCTATGGGTGTAGTAAAAGGTGGCTAAGAAAACGAACTAAGAGATCGATAGAAGTATCTGCACACATACTACAGTCGTCAATCCGCCTGCCAAACGTGGTGACTATGTCAAAACCCCTCCAAATATGGAGCCTTTGTCCAACTGTGGACTTTTTAATAATTATAATAATAATAATGCTGGACAATCCTCACAGTATCATCCAGCCCCAAGATAAGCAGAGCTTGTGTTATGGGTGTACTAGATGACTGATATACGTAATACAATACATTACAAATATAGATATTTTTTATCATGCATAGAAAATACCCAGAAAACCCGGAATAAATATTTGCAGATCGTATAAACATTTATCCTAAGGCGGGAATCGAACCCGCAACCTCCTGCGTCGCAGGCAGACATTCGCCCGCCGCGCCACATCGGTCGTCGTTATTAGACTTATTATACAAAAAAAGGGTAGGAACCAAGCCGTAAGTTTCCTGCCTGTTGTTCTAGGTTTGTTCGCAAGACCTAGATTCACCTAGTTATAAAACTATTCTAAGTTGTCACTTTTCTATAGAAAAAATGCCTTTTGGCTTTATTTTTACTGTGAATTTGATGATGTAACGTAAAGCAAATAGGTATACGGCTCTCCAGATGGAAAGCAGTTACCAGAGTCCAAGGACGATTCCAACATCAGACAAATCACACGCGCGTTGCCAAACCTTGAAACATATATATATAACACCCTTTTAAAGAACCCCTTACTTAAAAACGTCTCTAGGGAAAGCCTCTGCAGCAAGAAATGGAACAAACTGTATAAGAGCCATAGAAGAGTTACAAGAGAAAGGTAAAAATTCAATCAAGCCAGTCGTAATGGCTGAACTAATTATCTTAAGATTTGATACAGTTGAATCACTACGTTATTGTCTGTAAATTTATCATATAGCGGGTCTTATTTAACAAAAACGTTAATTTCATGAGCGCCTGAGCCCAAACCCATGTTTATACCAACTATAAAAATCTTTCTTCTGACTGACTGACATATAGACAACGCACAGTCTCAACCTCTGGCCGTAGAGACTTCCGAGTATATTCGTCTTGGTCAGAGGTGTACTAAGAAAGGAATTCCCGAAATTCAACCCCTAAACGAGTACAGCGGGGGTTGAAGTTTGTATGAAAGTAACTTCTAAGTTGCTAGTTTATATAAATATAAAACGTTTTTGTTTTATATCTAACCTCATTAATTAATCATGTTTTTAAAATATAATGTGATAAACCAGTCATATGGTTCTCGTTCCTAAAGTATATTTATTTTGCTTATTAAATGTTCATCGATATTTATTTATGCTCCATTAAATCCATTATCACAATTGCTGTGAATGTGGTTTTTGGTTATTCTCGTGCACCAGCAAAAAGAGGGTTAAAAAATCGATTATTTCGTTCATCTTTCGTATTGATGAAACTTTCAACCGCAACTTGTTATTAACCTGTATAATTGAACAGATCGAAAGTATCAGATAGTACAACAATAGATGCATTTTAAAGTTCAACTCTTGAAATAACTTCAATAATGTCAAGATGTACCGACTACGCGGATTTGCATCTGTCCGTATATTTATTACCGTCAAGCTCTTTACATTTATTACGTCTGATTCGAAATGCCAGTACATATTTTCCCATATATTTTCAACTTGTGGCATGCAGACTGACACACTTTCGTGTATATAAATTGGTATAGATGGATATAGTTACATTCCAGGGCACCTATTTCTTGGTTTATCTTTCTTTATTTTGATCTGCCTGTTACATTTCGAAATGACGGGTTTTCAGAACACTTATTACTACAGTGATAAGATTTATTTTCGTCTGCTTGGTTTCCATTGTTCATTTTAAATGTCAGTGCGTCCTCGATATCTTAAGGATGACTTTAGACCTTATGATCCCAGTTCAATATGGTTTTGAACGCAACATCTGTGTCTAGAAACAGCAACATCTGGTACACATTCTTTCCGTAGATCACCTGTCATTGTTTCTGGAAATACTAGCTGCGCAGAGCAGCATGATATAAGTAAGACTTAAACTCTACAAATCAAGTTTCTCGTAATGTTTTCAATTGTAAAGATTTGCATAGGTCAGGAGTACTTTCTTCGATGTGCCGATGATACAAACTGATTTGAATATACACCATAGTATTTTGAGTACCTACTGCAAAATGTGGGAATGTGCGAATTTTTATATTTGGATGTACCTTACTTGGTACTAAGAGATTTGCTATTTTTTTTCATTTAAGTTATTTCGAGTTGATATTATTAGGTAATTATATTAAATATTGCCGGAACTAGTGAGTTGATAGTATTTTAATATGTTACTTTTAAGCCTTAGTCTCTTAAAAATCTGAATGCGAAAATACGACATGCTTAATTCACAAAGTCAACGCTTTTTTAGACTAATAGCATACAATAATCAAAGAATTAGATAATGGTATGTTTTCTCCAATTAATGCATGGAAGGAAGGCGTGGTGTTGCATGCTTAAACTGATATGTGGTAAATTGACCGTGAGATGAGAGTTATGTGCGAATCATGCATAGTTTTTGCGTGGTCACACATAAGTGAATGATTGTTGGAGGAAAAACTCGGGCTTTTTTTGAAGGTTGTTATTCATAGCTATACCAATGCGAAGAATTACTATAAATCAGAAGGCTGTCTTCTGTATGTAACGTCTTGCTGCTTGCCTTTTGGATTCAGACATAGATGGTTTATGTATAACGGCTTAATTGTTTTTCAAAAAACTGGTTCAACTGCCTTATCCATTACCATCTCAGTTTTCCTAAACGTTTTTGAACAGTTTTAGCTTTATTTTACACTGGCGGTAACCGGTGATAGCTTGTTATAGGTAAACTAATTATTACATAAATTATCGTGAAGAAATTGACTGCATTTTACAAACCCACGTAAAGAAAAACGATTAGGTCACCGACAAACAAACAGCTTAAGTAAGGATAGGTAAATAATGTATATGACAGACAGATTAAGAATACATGAAATAACTGAAAATACAATAGGACACTGAACAATACAGAGAGTCTCCCAAGGTCCACAGCGCAATTATTGCTCGCAGCGACGCATGAGATCGTGCTGGAGAATGTGCAGTGCAATTTACATAGGAAATGAGGAGAGTTGGAAAATAGATTAAGATATCGATATGAAAATTATAGAAGTCTTTCTTGATATTGGTCTGAGTAATGAGCGTAATTGTAAAGAAACTAATAAAAACTTACTTTTACAAATTTATCAAAACATAAATAGTACTGTATGTAGCTGGCATCTAATATCTAAGTGACGAGGCTTCTTTTAAATCATATTTAATTTCTACAAAGAATCTAAATGAGACAATTTGGACGAAAAAAATCCCTTGGTGCAACGATGACTTGATTTGGCGACATAGTGTGAGAGAATTTGGACGAAAAACTTTACCTCAATAACCCCTAGTTCCTAATAAAATATAACACAACTTTAGTTCTTCGTTACAGTAGAATATCATTCTAAATGTATACTTTACTGAGCTAGTTATAAGCTTCAGGTTTGAAACCAAGACTTTACTTTGTGTACAAGATCACATATCATATGTAGATTTGTGATCTTGTAGTCAGTACCGCTACTGATTTTGCAAAATGTAACACGGAGGCGCGAGGTATTTCAGTTGCAGAACCGGAATGTATTATCATGCTTAAATCATGTCACACGGTTTGTGCATTGAAATTTATTTTCATATTTCTTGAATCTACACTATTGTAAGTATTTCATTCGAGATTAAATTGCGTTTCTTTTAAAATTAATATTTAGTACTTGGTCCCAGTTTATGACTTTCTCAGTTTCGAAATTGTTTATTATCGACTGTTTATATTATGATAAAAAACTATAGTTTCCTTCACTGAATTTAACTGAACTTTGAACTTCATGTAGTTAATTGATTCAGGTCTAACTACGGAAGTTCATTGTAAAAGTATAAAATAAACTAAGCGCTTCTTCCTCAGATTATGTTTCAGCTTAAAAGCTACATGATTCTTATGCTATTATTCGACGACATGTGAGTCAGATATTTCCACTTACCTCTATCATCTGTCATTTCGGTAGTCACACTTTTCTTACCCACATCATCTTTCATACAATCTATCCACACTTATTTAGGTATGAATTCTTCTCGTTATGCGACGTTTGTCTTTTTGTTTCTTATGACATGCCCATAGCATTCTAAGTTACATTGATTTAAATGAATCACTCTCAAACATTGATATTCAGATTATTATTACCACGAACCAGTGATTTACTATCTTTTTCTTCATCATCGCTGTCATCTGAACTTACGTACCTGTAGGCAATTTCAACGCCAAACAAAGAAGCAGTGAGGGAACAGTGCATGTGTATAATCACAAGGCGGCGATTCGGCTGGGTGCGCCCGTCGTAATCACAATCTTACAGAACGTACTAGTTGGAAATCTCTTTTATTTCTTTTTTATTGGCCTTGTTTTTAAATCCTTCTAGAACTCTCTTTTACTAACGCATTAATTTAAAATGTCTCACACATCAGCTATTGCTGTATGTTTCTTGATGATTATTTCTTGATGTTAAGGGTGCATATAGTAATTTTAGTCTTGACTCTGTTTTTTAAGTAAAAGGATGGTGACTATTGTTCCAAATATTAAAGACAGCTTTACAGCCATATAAGTAGCCACTACTGAAGTTATGCTTTTATCATATCTTTCAATGTAATCAACTATATCTTGATCAAGTACATTTACTTCTAGTTTGAAAGCGATATCGTAAGCCGTATCGTATGATGTCACTTTCACAGTAGCCCTTTCTAGAACCGGCAGGTTATTAGCGCGGAACAGACACTTTCGATGCGCGAGACAGGATTTATGTTTTGTTAATTCTTGTTTGAACTTATCTTTGTACTTCTTGGCACTAGCTTCCTTTCAATATTTTGTAAGAGGAAGAAAGATTACCTACTCTACATAGAACTCTCGAAATAGTTGCACTGTATTTTGTCTCTTTCGAACTAATTTAAAATTTCCTGTCAAAGATCGAAGGAGACAAAGCACATGTAACTTTTTCGGGGCTGCGCCAAGTTTATTATCAGGGCAGGTACTTTTATTTAAATACTGCCCTTATTAAGCCATTTACTGTTGTCACTCAATTGCTAGACGATAGGAATAGTTTGCATTGTTTTATGTTTTCTTAGAATTTTTTTAAAACTATGATAATTCACAAAGTTTATGTAAGGGCGATTAAAGGGACCCACAGATTAACTAATAGAGACGGCGCCACTGAACCATATTGCACCGGCAAGTTCACGTTAACGCACGGTTGCGCGCGCGCACTGTAATGTCATATGCGAGCGTAGGGCGCACCTGCTGGTTTCCGGTCGCCATCTTGGAACTTGTTTTGGAAACTTGGAAGTTTGAAAAACCAATTTGACAACACCAATTTTATTTTATATCAACCTAGGTACTTTGTATTTTATTTTCATTTTACTTTTTATTATTATTATATAACTTATATGATTTAATATAGCACTAATATTTACTATAGATTTAATTAAACGGAATAGTACTATATATTAAATCGTCTATTTTATAATATTCTTGTAATTGGTATAAATAAATAGCACGGCTTTAATCCCCAAGCACGGTAGATATCCCGTCCGATTTCTTAGTGCCAAGTACAGACCTGAGACTCTTCGAGGATGTCTAAAGGGTGTAGTGAGAGGTACGACCAGATAGTAATAAATAGAAAGATATTTGCATATTTTGCAATTTTCGGTTCTAGAATTATCTTCCTCACTTGAATGTCTTAATAACATTTGCAAAATTCTCAGAACAGCAAAATAACAGACTTTTATAGTTGACAAAACTGGTATTTTACTGTTTTGCAGAATACCATTACGGTTTAGTTGATGTCATAATTTATGGTATAAAAGATTTGACTGTTTTATTACTTAAATTTCCGTTTTATTGGACATTTTGGAATTAGTTTTATTAGTATCTAAATTTATGATATCCGATGGAATATTACATGAAAACTGGTATCAAATAGAAATGAAATTAGATTACCTTGTAAAACTAATTATGAGATTTTATACCTTAACACTGTCGTATAGATTATACATATACTTAATCTATGTATAGATTACTGCAAGACTAGTTTAAAAAAATTGTTGGGAGCGGGTAACAACATGTTTTAAAAATAAATGAAGTTTAATAATTTATTTGCGTGAATTATGGAAAATATAATCTTTGATTTTCACATGTGAAAAAACGTATCGTAAATCAGTTAAAAAAAATGTGTATTTCTTCAAAATTGTGTATCAGAAAACAAAGCTCGCACAGACGAAGTCGCAAGTAACTGCTAGCTTTTTTATGTGAACTTACCTCATGATTAATGTGAACATTAGTTTCCGCAGTAAGTTCTGGTACCAGGACAACAGAACTCCCACGGGGCTGAGCGTTCCGTTAGCTGCCATATAGATAAGCCTAATGCATCTTGAAATGCGAATTTGATTCCCAAGAATGACATCATATGTAACTGTATGGGAAAATATTGATCTGCGTTTGAGTATTCGTTGTGTATTATTTCTTGATTAAGAAGTAAAGGTCAAAAAAATTGTATACCATTATTTTTACGAAATGCTGATGGTTAATAACGTTTTAGTAGTAACTTTAGTAGTAGTAGAGCTCTAGGTGAAGGGCTCGTCCGGGGAAGTTCTACCACCATGCCTATTTCTGCCGCCAAGCAGCGCAGCGTGTTTCGGTTTGAAGGGTGTAGGTGCTGGTGAAATTACAGGCACATGAGGCTTAACACCTGTATGCTTCAGGTTGATGGACGCTGAGTAGTGCATCGTAGGGTAGGTAACGAATGTGACCTACAAGACAATTTAGGTAAAGGTAACCACTTAATATCAGGTAGCCCATCTTCTTATTCCATTAGCATGTAAAAAAGAAAAACTTCAGATTTATCACATAAATTAATAAATATTGACACACATTAACGTAACGCCTTTTACTACAAGCTTGTTGTAACCAGATACCTGATAGAATACTTAGTTTTTTGTTCATCACATAAATGTTTGTTCTGGGTGGGAATCGAACCAACCACCTACAGCGCAGAAGGCAGGGCCACTACTGAGCTGTGATGTGGGGTTTCGTTCCACATCCTGGTATTTAATTTTATGCGTACCATCCTGACTATTTGTCTATAATCTATCATTGATTTCCATCCCACGTCGCTGGTTTGTTCTCATGGCAATTTTCGAGGTTTTTGTTTCATATATCATCGAGCAGGTCGTTCTGGTTCTGACCATGACCATTTAAGTACTGTCAAAGATTAGTGATCTCATCGACATCACCTATAATATATGTATTGTTTATGTTCTTATTCAATACTTGTAGATAGAGTACGGTGGTTTACATACCTACTAAGTAGTTGCCATCCGCATATGATCTAAGTTTTAGGTATGTAATTTACTTAATTTATATCTTTATTTACAACAGGTAGGTAAATCATGACCGATGTGACGCGGCGGGCGAACGTCCGCCTGTGACGCAGGAGGTTGCGGGTTCGATTTCCGCCTTGGGATAAATGTTTCTACGATCTGTAAATATTTATTCCGGGTGTTCTCACCCGGACCTAGACCGGACCGGACCCGGGCTTAGATAAGGTGGTTCAACGTGAACGAAAACGAGGACCTCTCGTTTTGTATTTTGAAGATCTTAAACAAGGATATTGAGGTCAGTGTTAAGTCCCTCGCGAGTGAGGAACCTGTCTAACTGACATTAGAACGCACAGCCTTTACTTTTCCAAGCATAGCCCACTCGGATGAAACCGCGAACAACCGCTATTAGGTATGATATAATACACATAACACCGCGTAGTTTATTTAATATATTTGCTTGTTTGTTATGTGGTCACCGAAATTCAACGACCCAGTATGTGATCACTATTTACCTATGGCCGTACCTAATTATATCCTACTAATATTATAAACGCGAAAGTTTGTAAGTATGGATGGATGGATGGATGTTTGTTTGTTACTCTTTCACGCTCTAATCAGTGGACAGATTTGGATGAAATTTGGAATAAATATAGATTGTAACGTGGATTAACATATAGGCTACTTTTTATCCCGAAAAAAAAAACGGCAACGGGAAAAAACTGCCACGCGGGCGAAGCTGCGAGCGGCCGCTGGTAAATATATACCATTCATAAGAACCTTTGTCCGACAATATAGACGGACGCACAGGTTAAACCACTGGTCGTAGAGACTTGCAATTTTCAGGGTGTATTCTTCTTGGCACGTAAAGGTTTACCTAGACCTACTAAGAAAGGAATTTCTGAAATTCAATACCTAAACTCATGGTTTAGCGGGGGTTGAAGTTTGTATAAAATTATTATGCGAAAGAAGTCGCGAGCACTTTTGCTAGTAAGTAAATACATTATATCGATTTAAAATTCATGCCGTCTTGTTCGTATATAAATATTTATTTATTGTGAACCTATGTACATTTATTATCGTACAAATACTTCCTGCGATCTTGACAATGTTGTCTGTCTATCGTTTGGGTTGTTCTAATAATAAATAATAATAATAATAACCTTAACATACAGTGTAAGAACATACCAAGCCAAACGAAGTCCCGATATTCCATTAATTCCGTTACACGTTGGCCGTCGATCTTATAAAACGTTGAGCAATGAGTTTGATAAGGGAACAATCGAATACAAGCCACAATGGCTGAATGCTTCCCATCGTCAGAATTGTCAGATGGGATCTGACTGAGGTTTGATGTTGTCTAATTGAGCAATTGTTTTAAAGCAAGAAGTAAATTATGTCGGACGGAACGTGGAATAAATTGTTATCACAACATTATCCTGCCAATATGGACCTAGGTTTCAAAAAGATCCAGATCTATTCGATCTGTTGAATTCGCGAAAAAACATGGAGAATATCGAATAAAATAGGCAAAAAAACTGCCAAAACTGCTTAAATAATGTGTGCAAGTGGCCAACTTGTTCGTACCTATGGTTAAATAATACATAATGAAGGTCCTTGTTGGACATCTGAACTCAATAAAACATGATCTTCAACATGATCTCTATTTCGCCAAAATCTCTACAATCTGAGAATCGGCCTCCAGATACTTTGGGTATGGAACCTTAAAAATGCTGTTGGCAGTTTTACAATATAGTCTGTCTGTCTGTACCGTTAGGGATGCAGCCTCATTAGGTCGTGGCTGACGTTTATCAGGTAGTCACGAGCGAAGCCCACGACTTTGATATTCCAGCTTTCTGATGTAACGTAAAGGCTTAGAAGTAGAGCAGTCGTTCTCCGTCTGCGACTAAGTTATGGGTGCTTGGATATGTCCTGTTTTCTCTTTTATTTGGACTAATATAAACTAGCCCCAGGCAGAATCATCGCTTCTGTAGAAGCGCAACATAATTGTATTAGTAAGTACAAATTTTTTTACGTATCATTCTGAAATCCCGCTTTTTCGGTATGGGATTTGTTGCCCCGATTTTTGCAATGTCAGTACTATTGTAGTATTATAGTGTTTGTAGTATTGGAATTCATAAGATTGTAAGCATTATTATTAGTGAAGCGTAGCGTGTGCTGTCTTTTGAATTTGTGTGTACACAAATTTGTGCTTAGGAGCGAGGAACTCAACATAATGACTGCAGTGAAAGTATTTTATTACCTAACATTGCAAATGTAAACTTTAACAAAAGGATTTTCTTGTATGTACACTGTAATAAACTTTTTTGAATCTGTTATCTTGCTCTAAGTATTAAATTTGGGCAACCGGGCGGTTCTTAGGAAATTTAGAAGTAAAAATGTTGTTAAGGCAATGGATGACTTTATAGGTAAAAGTGATTTTTTTCCGGGCAAGATTTTAAACAACTTTGAAAAATTTGGGTAAATATTTTTTTATATCTTTGCTTTAAAATTATTGTTAGAATCTCTATCAATATAGGCGGACATAGCAATAGTGTGCTCATCGACCAATGCATACATGAGTTCATGCAGCCATTTCCAATCTGACCACTTATCGCCAGATGGGCCATACACAATTAACCATATGAGACCTCTTTACAATCTTCAAGTTAATATCCAACTGTTTCTGTAACCACTTCAATCACAAGTACCACTGTTATATGTATAAAACAAGCAATAATAAAACATGTAATCTATCTATACCAATAATAAGAATCTGTGACCTGACTGACTGATTGATACAGACAACGCACAGACTAAACCACTGATCGTCGGGACTTGAAATTTTCAGGGTATATATTCGTATTGGTATTATAATAACAATAATAATAATGCTGGACAATCCACACAGCATCATCTAGCCCCAAGCTAAGCAGAGCTTGTGTTATGGGTACTAGATGACTGATATACTTAATACAATACTATATTACATACATAGATATTTTTTATTATACATAGAAAATACCCAGAACACCCGGAATCAATATTTGCAGACCGTACAAACATTTATCCCGAGGCGGGAATCGAACCCGCAACCTCTGCGTCGCAGGCGGACATTCGCCCCCCGCGCCACATCGGTCGTCCAATCGAATCGGTCGGTCAATTATGTACTAAGAAAGAAATTCCCGGTGTAGAAGACACCTATTCACTCTTGCCTTCAAGATATTCAGATTATAGTGTTCAGGGAAAACAGACGCTGGCAATGAATTCCACTCCTTAGCGGTTCGCATGATGAAGGTGGAACCGAAACGCTTGGTACGAATGGGAGGTATGTTTACCAAGTAAGGGTGGTACTGATACTTGGTAAACTTGGTACTGGTACTTCTTATATAGCAAAAGCTTCAGTATTCGATTCGGTATCTGAAACTTGATCGATTGAATCTAATTCGGTTCAGCATTGAACTTCGAGTATTGAGGTTATTGAACTATTCGATTGCATTGATGTATCGGTATGTATGTGAGCATTTAATTGAATTAATGACGGGTTTGGACGGAGTATTGCGTTTGAAGGTTGTTTGTTGTTTCTTATGTAAAAATATATTTAAAAATATTATTTTCGTCAATGTATGAAAAGATATCTTAGTACAAAGTACCTCGTGATTCTTTGTGTATATCTATGGGGGGTAGTCATATTGAAAAAAAAGGAAAATAAATAGCATCGCGGCTTTAATTCCTTAGGTACGGTAGATATCCCTTCAGATCTCTTAGTACATAGTACCACGTGATTCTTTTGGATATCTAAGGGGTTAGTCAGAGATATATCCAGATATTACATTTGGTACAAACCCAGTTTGCAGTAGTTGGTAAATATTGACATATTGGAACCGGGCAAAAGAAAGCATTAGACATATTAAAGGAAAGAATTGTAGAAGACATCTACTTAGCTACGTTAACAATTTTACTGGGAAATACTAATTACTTAGTTGCTAGACATTTTTTAAATGCTAAACTTAATCCTTCCTTTGAAGCCTTATTTTATACTCTGTAGCTAAGCGCCTTACCTTATTCAGAAACTTGTTTTAGCTTGATTACTTTTTAAATAGACCTTATAAAGATTTTCCTTAGAAAAAGTTGAGTATGTTGATTGAATGTTGCAAGATATTTAAATATGGAAGGAATTTATTGCACAGTTATTTATTTTATGGAAAGGAAGATTTGAGGTAACTTTTGTGACATCTTTTAGTTTAGATTGAAAAAGAAATAGGATTACGACTATAATCTTCAAGCACGGTAGATATACCGTCCGATCTCCTAGTACCAACCTACTCGAGATTATTGAAGGATGTCTAGTATATTTAGTACATATCCACGTTTCGCAGTACTTAGTATTCCATACGTGACAGGTTGCAAGCCCATCGCCGCTGCTAGAATACTAACTGGTTTCGTCACTGTTTCCCCTCACCGTTTGGAAGCTCTTAGTTTCTTTACTTTATTATTTTTATTAAATTTATCTTTTTTGTTCTTCTTCTTAGCGTTTTATTTTTTTCTTTATATTTTGTCTAGATTCTTCTTTCCGAGCATACTTCTTTCCATAGCTGCTTGGTAAACTTCAAATTTTGTTGTATGAGCTTTTGTAAGAGCCCAGTCGGGATAATAATACTTTTTCTATTGATGGACATTTTTTTTTGAGGCATGTGTCCGTCTTTCGGACAATTTTGCCAATGTCAAGTGGGTTGAATAAAATACTTAGTCAAGTCGAGTCGGTAAAAAAAGTAAAGTCGGCTGTCATTTCGCTATAGACATTTTAGATAAAAGGCCCACCGAAAAGCTAAACATGAGCAATAAGTCTTCATTTGACAAAACGAGAAAGATTTTTGGCACTGCCATGTTACCACAGGGAGATATAAAGTGATATCTCTATTTTGCACGAGTTAACGAGTAGACAATCTTGCGCTGCACATTTTAGCCGGGCTGGTCTGGTATCCGTATGTTAGGACTGGCAAAATACACTACAGGTATTGTATCTGGGCTTTTGTATCTTATACAGACTCAAAGGCTGAGATGAAACTTTTTCCCACGTGACCCAACACGGAGATAAATATGATTCATCTCTGATCTCATAGTATAAGTAATCGTCAGTTCAAAAATCGCAGCAAAAACTTAAATACAGCAATCTTCTTCATAACAATAAAAATGCTTTGTCTTACTAAACTACACAAAAAAATCTTCAAATTTCGCTCCATATTTCACAGGCTGTATCTAACTTGTACAGTTAGCAGTAATGATTTATTAAAGCCTTATTTGAATGTATTAGAGTCTATTTCATTGAATTCGATCTATCTTGACTGTACGCTTTGTGGAAACCGCAGACCACAACAACAATCTTAATATTACAGTTGAGCTATAAGATTGTAAACTCTATAATGCTAAGTATAAAGCTGTTTTTTTTCTGAAGCGTATCTTTCGGTGTTTCATAGAGCATGGATGTACCTATTCATTAGATTTGATGACTGCTATTGAATTTATGTTATAACTGAAGATTATTGTTTTAAATAGCCAATTACTTTGGAATTATTGACAGTTCATTTATGCAACCCAGCACTGGTGGTCTAGTGGGAGTAACCCCTTCTGATAAGGTCGTGGGTTCAAATCACAAGATTATCTAAGCCCAAACTAAGCATAGCTTGTACTATGGGAACTAAATGACTGATAGAATACTTATATACTGTTTTTTGTTAATACATACTTAGAATACAATATAACATCCAGACGGCTCTGTCGGAAGACCAGTGGTGGTTGTAAAGTGTTTACAACTAACTCATACTGAGACAGAAACCGTTTTGTTCTCGTTGTTTGAGTTACAAATGATATGCTCATTCATTCTCATCCACACTGAATAAACATCTATGTTCATCACACAATTTTTTATTATCGGATCGAACTCACCATCTACAGCGTAGAAGGCAGGGCTACTACGAACTGAGTTGTCGAAATAGTTATATATAAGTATAGTTTAACCTTATGTAAATAAATTATTGTATTGCAATAACTTGGATTAATGTCATCTATAAAAAGGCACTAAGTGAAGACCCTGACACGAAATGACATCATAGTTGCGCCTACGCATGTTATCGTGATTTGATTCTGTGCCAAAAGGGCTTTAATCAATTAGGCATGGCAGGTTTTCGTGTTCATTTGGCAAAACCTACCTAACATACTTGTTTGGTACTTGGTACTTGGTGAGCGGTCTTGTTTCCGCAACTAGGCCGCCGATTGGCCCTTTTTGGGCCAATCGGCGGTTGTATGGTGAGCCACCTGATGTCCTCCAGGAAGGCTAGCAGCTCAGCTGCTGGCGCAGGCTTTCCCATGGGAAAGTCATCTAGTTCCCTTTGTACAAGCTATACTTAGTTTGGGGCTAATTGCTACACCGTTGACTGCATTATCACTTGAAAATCAGGTGAGATTGCGGTCAAACGTTAAACTATAGACTGTAAAAAAAATGATGCTGTGTAGAAATGTCCTCAAATGTTTATTTATTGTTTATTTATAAACAAGTTGTTAGTATTTATAAATAAGTTGGTAGACATTCACAAACCGCCTTCTCACTCCAAACTAAGCAAAGTTTGGTTTATCAGTGACAAATCTTTATTATCTATAGTTAGCAGAAAGAGAAAGTGGTTTTAAACTGTTATTGCCTTTTGTCATACAATTTCCGTCATTGTAATTATTAGGAGTAAGGCTCAAATTTGATAATGGAAATTATCGAACGTATCCCAAAAATCCTTATCACCAGTTCTCGCCTTATTTCTTTCATAATAGAGTTTATAATTGTCATGGAAACTTGATTGAAGCATGTGTCGTGGTCTAATTCCTTCTGTCGCACCATCAACTAGCTTAATGATATAGACAGGTACTTTCCTTCATACATAGATTGAAAATGTGTTTTGTGTTAATAAGTGATTTGTTTGGCCTGTTCCACTCTAAGCCACTGATGATGGATTTGATTCTACATTTTGTTCCACTGTAGTCCATTTCCCGGATGAATTGGATTCCACTGTTCTTTTCTATTCCACCTTGATCGATCGCCTGGATATCTGTCAAGCAGCATCTAGCAGCATTTGATGTATTTGCGTTGAATTTTTTTATTATAAAATATTATAAAATTTATTATAAATTGAACTTTCCATGCGTGACCGGTTGCAAGCCTATCACCGCTGTTAGAATACTAAATGGTTTCCTTCAACGTTTAAGAGGACTGGCATTGCGCACATAAATTTTCGTAAAGATAAATGGACCAGATAACACGACGTGCACGACCGGATTTGAACCGACGGCTTTGGATTTGAAGGCGGGGTCATTCCCACTAGACCACGGGTCTATTTTAAAGTGATTATTTAGAATATTTACTTTATTTTATCTTTAGTTCTCTGCTTTGTGTATGTTCACAAGCTCGTGCCTTGTAACTATAAATAAGTAAATCTCATAGTCAAAGCCAATTTGCTTAAGAGCCATGTAAACAGCGACATGAAGTCGCAACAAGGCGATGCACCCGTCTAGCCATAGAGTTATGACAGTTGTAGCTTAGACAGAGGTTATATAAATAAATAAATAAATATTTAGATTTAAATCCTACCGAAAGTTTGTAAGAATTGATGGATGGGTGGATGTTTGTTACTCTTTCACGCTCTAACCAGTGGACCGATTTAAATGAAATTTGGAATAGATATAGATTGTAGCCTGGATTAACGTTTAGGCTACTTTTTATCCTGAAAAAATAACGGGAACGGGAAAAAAACTGCCACGCGGGCAAAGCTGCGAGCGACCGCTAGTTTTAAATAAATAGCAGCTATGCAAATGTTTCTACCTCTGTACTTCTAGGCTCAAAGGTATGCGAACTACACAAATCTCGAGCAAATCAAAACTAATTATGAAGTTCAGTTTAAAAGTAATGAAATTTAACGTATGTTTGGGATATTAGTCATACAAAGTAGCGATTCAGCATGGTCATTTGATTGAGTAAAATTCTCATAATTTGCTGCTTATATTGTCTTGATCTTAGGGTAATCTGAAAGAAACCCGCCTTGTACATGTCCTCTATTTCTGTCTCTTTCCTATTTGTTGTTGTGCAAGAAGGTAAAAATTATTTATTTCATTTTCATATGTAGCGACAATATCGTTTCTGCTATATTTACCGCATTTGGTACGAAATGGGAATATCACATCTGTTAGAAAAATGTAACCTATTATAAAAAAATTACAAATAATTGAGAACACTTTAGCACAATACGATGGGAACAAACCAGCCTTACTACAGCACAGAAGGCAGGGGACTCAACTTAACTGTGAGGTTGACGTCAGATTCATAGATCCATTCATTTTAAAAGTGATCGTCTCTAGTAGGCTGTAGTTTTTTTCTGTACTCTGTGAATGGTGCCTGTTGCAAATCGATTACCGTCTGTCGGTAGAGTTCAACGGACTGGCAAATAATGTCAACTGTGTAACGGTCAGTCATAAACATTGATTGCTAGGATAAAATAACAGTGAATTGCGAGTTCTGTCATAAGGAATTTTACTTTATGGCTCTATCATAAATACATTTAAAAGAAATGCGAATGCTGAGATGGATATGCGGAGTTACTAGAATGGTCAAGACACGAAATGAGTACATAAGGGGTAGGTTGAAAGTAGCGCCAGTGACGGAAGGATTGAGGAGCAATAGGCTAGCGTGGTATGGGCATGTCATGAGGAGGGATGAAAGTCATGTTACCAGGAGTCAAGTCAGTACCTATAGGTAAGCGAGGTCTGCTGTTCTCACAGAACCATTAGTTTAGGTAGGTTTAACATTATCAGATCTTAGGATAAGGAGCTTAAAACCAATATAGGGATACAACGACGCACTTCCTCATAGCATCCGCTATTATTGGCTCTGGAAGGCAGCCAGAATTTTGTCTGGAATAGTCCACTTAGGATCTATATAGTGGATAGGTCAGTGATATGATAAAACTAATAACTCTCACCACACTGGTTCTTACATCAACAGATATCACCATTGACCGAGTCAATAACCGATTGACCGAGTTTTTATTTTTCAAATCAAGAGTGAACAAGTAGATTATGGCTAAGCGTGCTCCATCTTAGGCTGCATCTTCACTTTCCATCAAAAAAACTGGTCGTAGAGATTTGAAGTTTTCGCGGTATCGTCTTGGTGCGTAGAGGTGTGCTAAGAAAGGAATTCCCAAAATTCAACCCCTAAACAAGTACAGCAGGGGTTGATGTTAGTATAAAAATAACTTCATAAAGTTTCGCGAGTTTTGCTAGTTCGATTATACATAAAGGCATTATTAGTTTTAAGTTAATTACGTAGTGTTTTCGCCATTTTAGATTCTTGAATATATTTCGTTGGCACCTAGTATCCAAATTTCTTTAGTTCATAGAAGTGGGCAGGCATATTAGCTCGTTAAACCGACAATAACGGTATCAGTTTACAAAATGAGTACATAAAAAAACATTGCGAAAAACACAGTCAAAAGTAAAATTCTCGTTTCTTCAAGGTAAAACGAATTAATTAAGTGTGAGTAATTTCTACTAAAGTATGTTCCCAGATCTCTCGCTTTCATAGCTGATTTAATCGGACACGTCTGTATTATATACCTCATTGTGGTGAAGATATTTCCCATATTATCCGTCAAAATGTGAGATCTAGAGAGTTTGGTTAGAAGGCCGCAGAAAGTGATGTTTGGATCAGATATTTTTATTTTCAGCCTATCCTGTCCCACTGTAGGGCAAAGGCCTCCTTACCTTTTTTCCAACTTTCTTTATCCATCCATTTGTGAAAGGTTGCAAGCCTCTCGACTCTGCTGGAATACTGAGGTTTCCTCAGGATTATAATAAAGCTTTTATTATATTATGTTCTGATTGAAGTACCTCATAACCTTAATAGCCTTATTATGAGTAATTTTAAACATTCTCCTTTGCTAAAGCCTTTGTGGCTTTAGAACTTAGCGTAAACTCGAAATTGTTACATCGTGTTTTGTCTCTTGCGATCTTATTTAAAACTTTATGTCAATGCAAAAGACAAAACACGGTGTGACTGATTCATCGTTACGCCGAGTTTTAATACCAGGGTACTAATTCAACGCCCTCAACGGTTACCGCACCGTATCGTACCGTATTTTACCTTACCGCACCTTACAGTACCGTACCGAACCGAACCGGTTAAAAGAGAAGTTTTTTCTACATGTTATTGTTAGTATTCAGATCTAACCTTATCATTTCTTCCCCAGATATCAGACATCGTGGTTGGCCAAGAGCCAAACGTAACTGCGCGAGAGGCACTCCTCAGCTGGGCTCGGCGATCCACCGCCAAGTACCCTGGCGTGAGGGTCGCTGACTTCACCTCCTCGTGGCGCGATGGACTTGCCTTCAACGCGCTTATACACAGGAACCGGCCTGATCTGATTGACTGGCGTAATATCAGGTAAGCCTTTCAAGCACAGTCAGCCAATAGTCTCAAAGTGACGATGGAACTACCTTGACTTCTTGACTTACTTACCGGAAGTCGATGGGTGGAAAGGGTTCAAAATCGTTCTTTCTGGAAACGTATGGCACTGGATTTCTACAGGCTGTTTTTTATACTCAAATAAATAAACTCATGCATACTAAAAAGATAGCCTCTAGAATGACACGCAAAATCACGAATACTACTATTCTAAAAATAGTACATTATGTATACTACCTACTTAGTACCTACTTTATAAGCTCGGCTTGGCTCCATGTTGCTATACCCTATTCAGGGTCCATGTGATACCTACTTACACATAAGAACTATGTTTGTATACAAACTAAACCATGTGAAAGCAATAAATGTATTGAGTATTTAATTTTCAGACGTTCAAAAAATTATAAACTAAAAACCTCTTGTTCTCTACTTTTCAGGTCAAGGCATGTTCGAGAGCGATTGGAGACAGCATTCCACGTGGTTGAGAAGGAGTATGGCGTTACTCGACTTCTGGACCCCGAGGGTAAGTTATCACATCATAATTATCCGGAGGTGTAGTGGGAGCGAACCCGCCTTCTGACTCTAAGGTCGTAGGTTTGAATTCAGTCGTGCACCAATGGATTTTTCTGTTCGAAAAATGTATGTGCGCAATGCCAGTGCTTTCAAACGGTGAAGTGAACATGAGAAAACCCGCGGCTTACCATAATCACTGTAATCACCAATCTGCCCCCATGTGTAGTGACTACGGCAACCCCTCCTCAATACGGAGACCCCTCCTTATCTAGCAGTGGAATCATTTAGGCTGTCTCTTAAATTCTTAAACTATTTATTGTACACGCAGAAATATTTACAAAACGGTGATTACCAAAGACATTTATACAAAGGCGAGCTTAACCCTGAAAAGAGTTTTCTTCCAACAAACCTTTGAGCTGAGAGAAAATTAATAAAATATCTCTGACAGTAAAGCTGTTTTGTAAATGTCTTAGGGTACAATATAATGATGATGATGATAAAACATGAAACGCTAGTAGGATATACCATTAGTTGAATTAGGAAGCCAATGTATGAGATGAATGATTTGTATGACGTCATTCATTATATTGTCTCAATTACACGAACAATAGGCCTTCAAGATGTTTGTAACCTGCCAGCAACCTGTTCGAATTGTGTGTGTGATTTGGGGCCATGTAATTTGATTCAATTATTTAATAGTTATTAATAATTGACTCGCTCGCGGCGTCGTAAATAATAAAAAACACGATATTTCAAGTTTTCCATATTATGAACTGAACGATGACAAAAAAAAATGGCGCGATAACAAATGAATCACTAAATTCGAAACTCAAATACACACGCCTTTTGAAATAAATTTGAATTTGGAATTCCTAACCAACCGCCAGAAATCAAAGTTGCGACAAAACGCCAATTTCATATGTAAGGACCTAATATTTAGTTACGCTTGACCGCGTGGAACAGGCAAAACTGATCCTTAGAATTCTAATAAAAGCCTTTTCGGCTTTGACTTAGTATAGTGCAGATTTCATGCATGCGTTTGGTTCCAAAGTCTTATTGATGTGTATGAACGAACGTACGGTAGTAATAAACGAGTCTTTGAGTGGAACGGTTGTTTGCTTTCATAGTTTATACATACCTACCCACAGATACACCATTTGACGACGAGGTGGTTTCATACGTGCGTGCAGTTTGGTCATGTCGAAAATGACTACGTATTTAGGAAGTATTTCGGATTTTGACCATAAAACCGGAGACTGGCCGGTATATTTAGGACGGCTTAATCAGTTTTTTAAAGTAAACGCAGTTGAAGAAGCGAATAAAAGTGCAATTTTGATAACGCATTTAACCGACGAATCCTACCGTCTACTACGAAATCTTGTGTTTCCTAGTGAGTTGGATACGCTTTCCTACGCTGACTTGGTGAAGAAACTGGATGCGCATTTCAAGCCGAAGCGTTGTTCTTTTGCCGACCGTGCAAAATTTTATAGCGCCACGAAGACGCCAGACGAAACCTTGGGAGACTGGGCGGCACGACTAAGAGGTCTAGCTATTCATTGCGACTTCGGTACCGCTCTGGAAACTGTCCTTAGAGACCGTTTTGTCCTTGGTCTGGCGACGGGACCGGAACGCGATAAGCTATTTGAAAAGGACGCGGGGCAGTTGACCATGGCACAAGCATTGGAGGTTGCTGAGCAAGCGGCAAGCGCTCGTCAAGGGAAGGAGTCCGAGCCAGTTGTGAAAGCCAGCATCGTGAAAGAAGAACCAATTTTTCGTATGTGGACCGGAGGTGCGAGAGAGCGAGGATACGGCGCGGGTACCCCGGGACGCGGCACCGGAGCGGGCGCAGGCGGACGCAGCGCCGCTGCAGCCGCCAGCACTTCGCGCCAGCCTGCCGGGCGCGAGGAGATGGCGTCAGTGATTCAAAGATGTCCAGTGTGTGGATTAAAAAATCATAGTGCCGAAAAGTGCCGTTTTAAAAATTACACGTGTCAAGTGTGTGGCGTGAAAGGTCATCTAAGAAAGGTCTGTAAGGCGCGAGTGAACAATATCAACGTCGGCGATGAGTCTAGTGTCCAGGAATGCGAGGATTGCCAGGAGTGTAGCCTGTATAATATAAGGTACGATAATTATAAACCTATAATTGTAAAAGTAACTGTTGATAATAAGGTAATCCCTATGGAACTGGATTCAGGCGCGGGAGTATCCGTTATTTCAGAATTGTTTTATAAACAACATTTTGCAACAAATTGTTTGAGTAGTTGTAAACTTAGAATGTGTTTTTATGATGGACACAAAATCATGCCGCTTGGATATTTTATGACAGACGTTGTTTACAACAACACAAAAGAAAAAATTAAGTTTTTTGTTATCGAGAATGGCGGAGCGCCACTGCTGGGGCGTGATTTTATGTACAAATTTAAATTAAGTTTATCTTCTACAGAAATCAAAAATATATGTGTCGATAAAAACATGAGTAAAACTGAAGCTGAAATATTATTAAAATCATATGAGGATCTATGGACCGATGGCTTAGGGAGGTTTAATAAATTTAAAATTAAATTATTATTAAAAGAAGGTGCAAATCCAAAATTTTTCAAACCGCGATCAGTACCGTTCGCATTAAAAGACAAGGTGGACGCAGAATTAGATCGTTTAATAGGTTTAGGTATTTTAGTTCCGGTAAAATATTCTGATTACGCAACTCCCATTGTACCCGTATTAAAAGATAACGGAAAGGTAAAAATTGCAGGCGATTACTCAATTACGCTGAATAAGGACTTATGTATTGATAAGTATCCCATGCCCCGTATCGAGGAGGTGTTCGCTAGGCTTGGGGGTGGGTTAACTTATACTAAGATCGATCTCAGTAATGCCTACAATCAGTTCGAGCTGGACGATGAGTCACAGTTGCTTACCACCATAAGCACACATCGAGGTCTTCTAAAATATTCACGTTTAGTTTATGGGTTAGCTAATGCGCCCGCTATTTTTCAAAGAACGATGGAGACGTTATTGGTAGGTATAGAAGGGGTGAGTTGCTGGCTCGATGACGTTTGTATAACAGGCCCCACAACAAAGCTACACATGGCTCGACTTCGCGAGGTGTTGGATAGGTTAAAAGACGCTGGTTTAAAGTTGCAACGTGAAAAATGCGAATTCTTCAAAGATAGTGTAACGTACCTAGGTTTTGTTATCGATAAAACTGGTCTTAGATCCTGCCCTAAGAAGGTACGAGCGATAACAGAGGCACCGCGTCCCACCAATGTGTTAGAAGTTAAACGATTTTTAGGCGTAATAAACTATTATAGGAATTTTATTCCCCAGGCATCTACGGTACTGAGCCCATTACATGAGTTGCTTCGTAACGATGCCACTTGGGTGTGGGGCAAGCGTCAAGAAGCTGCATTTAACTCAGTGAAGAGCGAGTTATCGTCTATGAACGTATTAGTGCATTTTGATCCCGCTGCTAGACTAGTGTTGTGTGTAGATGCGAGCCCGTCCGGTCTCGGTGCCGTGCTGCATCAGGGTGAAAAGGGTGCTGAGCGACCGGTTGCCTATGCTTCGAGGTCTCTCACCGCGAGTGAGCGAAATTATAGCCAAATCCATAAAGAGGCCGCTGCTATTGTGTTTGGTGTAAAGCATTTTCACCAATATTTATATGGCAGAGAAAATCCATTTATACTTAAAACGGATCACCGACCATTGCTAGCTATTTTTGGCAAAAAGAACGGCGTATCCGTGATGGCAGCTTCAAGACTTCAGCGTTATGCTATTTTTTTGTCGGCTTATAATTATAATATTGATTATATTACAAGCGAAAATAATGCAATAGCGGACTATTTTTCTCGGGCCCCGATTTGTGGCGATAACAATGAGTTAGATATCGATGAAAACGTTTCCTATCTAAATTTTTTTAATGAGACAACTTTACCTATATCTTTTGAGAATGTACAAGCGGCTGTAGCTTCGGATCGTACTTTACAGACAGTCATGAAGTATGTGCGTAATGGTTGGCCACGTAAAATTACATGTAGGACTATTCAACCATATTTTTACTGTAAAACCGACTTAGAAGTAGATAGCGGTTGCATAATGAGGGGTCACAGAATAATAATTCCTTCTGCGCTTCGTGAAATGATGCTTGGCGAGCTGCATAGGGGTCATTTCGGTATGGTAAAAACGAAATACTTGGCTCGTAGCAGGATGTGGTGGCCCGGAATAGATAGCGATATAGAAGGCTTAGTGCGCGCTTGCACAACGTGCAATACGCTGCAGGCCGCGCCGCCACGGTCTCCCCCCGCGCCCTGGCCGCGCCCGCTAGCGAGCTGGGAGCGGATCCATATAGATTATATGCAGGTAGGGCAAATGATTTTTTTAGTCGTGGTGGATGCTTACAGTAAATGGGTGGAGTGTCTTTTGATGAGTAACGGTTTAACTACAAAACACCTCATTCAAAAATTAAAACTTTTGTTTTCTACGTTCGGCCTACCCAGAGTCATCGTATCCGATAATGATCCTAAAATAAGTAATGAGGAGTTTGTTGTTTTTTGTAAAAATGCAGCTATAAAGCATTTAACTTCACCGATATACCATCCCTGTAGTAATGGCCAAGCTGAAAATTCAGTTAAGACTTGTAAGAAAATGATTAGATGTATTTTACAAAATGTTAATAATAGTTCTTCATGTGCTCAAATTACAGATAAATTATTATCGTTTTTATTTCAATATCGCACTACCCCCCATTGTAGCACTGGAGAAACCCCGGCAAAGCTTATGTTTAATCGGGAATTGCGATGTCGGTTGGATCTAGTAATGCCACCGAAAAGGAATCCGGCTTTTGCCAGTGCTACTTTGGAATTGAACAGTAGTAGAATATTTTGTGAAGGTCAGAAAGTGTGGGTAAGATGTTATCAAGGAAGAAAACCCTTTTGGAAAATAGGTAGAATTGTTGGTAGTTTAGGTAATAGAATGTATAGTGTTTCTATCGAAGGTCTTGGCAAACTTAAAAGGCATGTCGATCAGCTATTACGGTTTGTAATTAAGGAAGACGAACAGGCAAATTTACCGTTCCAGACTTCATCTCACGTATATTTGCAAACTCCATATCTCACTAGCGGGTTTTGTGAGAACAGTAGACCTTGCGAGCCTTTATAGCCATGCAAATACCCTTGTCCAAAATTAAAATCCGTCCCCTTTGGCATCCGTTCCCCACTCCCCATTTTGAGATTATTTTCGTAACATCCTGTGTAGAATCAAGTAGAATGAAGCTCTCTCAATGATTGAAATCCGTCGATATAATAACGCTACAGCAAACTTACCTTCTTTTCCCTCCTATTTTCCTTCAATGCAATTTAAATAAATCAAGAAACTTGTGTGCCAATTTCTGTCGAAATCGGTTTGAAAAATTCAACCTGTAGGCGGGAACAGACATTAGCAAAAGCATTTTTGGCCAATCTCAAAATTGAGTCGTTTCACTCGTTCGATCAATTACATAAAATACTACCGGCCGCTCGCAGTTTCGCCCGCGTGGCAGTTTTTCCCGTCTCCATTATTTTTTTCGGGATAAAAAGTAGCCTATATGTTAATCTAGGTTGCAATCTATAATTATTCCAAATTTCATCCAAATCGATCCACTGGTTAGAGCGTGAAAGAGTAACAAACATCCATCCATCCATCCATACTTACAAACTTTCGCGTTTATAGTATTAGTAGGATTAATAGGATGTGTTTGTAGTAGTGGTCGTTTAAACGGCAAGGACTTAAAACAATAAGAGTGCATATAATTTGGCGTGAATAATGGCTGACTGTGATTGTTATGTCGCGTTTTAACAACGTAATTACAACGATTACTGTCGCTGTAAGGTTTTGAACTATGTGTGACCTTATGTGGTTGCGTAAAGAGCTTGTAGGTGGTGTGGGTGTGATTAAGGTCCCTAGTCTTAAGTCGCTGAGCTGTGAACGACCTTCGAGTAGGTACTGGTATTTCTGACCCAGTTTTAATCTATTTGTCTTATCTGTCTTGATTCTATTTATTAAATGGATAAAAAACGAAAAATCAACCTCCTATTGTTTTTTGTCCTATGTTTATTCGTTTTTTATGTGACTTGCTGATGGAACAAGTAGATGGCCCACCTGATGTTAAGTGGTTACTATCACCTATAATAAAGCATTGCCTCGCAGGTGTCGCAGGTTCTACACTGGTCCGCGTACATCAACCTGTGTGCTTGTAATTTCACCGGCTACAAATATTAATTTATTTATTTTACTTCTAGATGTGGACACACACGAGCCTGATGAAAAATCCCTGATCACTTACATCTCGTCTCTGTACGAGACGTTCCCCGAGCCGCCCTCTGTGCATCCGCTGTTTGACGCTGAGTCCCAGCGTCGCGCCGCTGCCTACACCGAGCACGCGGCACAGCACCGCGCCTGGCTGCACGAGAACTGCGCCTTGATGCAGGTAATATATAGGCTAGAATATGAGTAACATATTGTAGGCTATAATATAGGTATCATATTGTAGGCTTGAATATAGGTAACATATTATTGTAGGCTAGAATATAGGTAATGTGTTGGAGGCTAGAATATAGGTAACATGTTGGAGGCTAGAATATAAGTAACATTTTTGCCTGACTGCATGAAAACTGCAATTGAATCGGACCGACTTAGAGGTTAATTTCCCTAAAAATCGCGGGCGACTAATGTGGCGCGGTGGGCAAATGTCCGCCTGTGACGGAGGTTGCGGGTTCAATTCCCGCCTTGGGATAAATATTACGATTTGCAGATATTTATTCCGGGTGTTCTGGGTATTTTCTATGTTTAATAAAAATATACATGTATGTAATGTATTGCATTAAGTTTAGCAGTCATCTAATACCCATAACACAAGCTCTGCTTAGCTTGGGGCTAGATGATGCTGTGTGGGTTGTCCAGCACAAGTTTATAAACCCAGTATATTTATTAAATTGCTTCTGGCCAGGTATTCTAAAATCTTTTTCCGTTTGTAATACCACAGATTAGATGTAATACTCATTTTTCTGTGCAGGACCGTGCTTTCCCGTCAACTTTGATCGAGATGAAGAAGCTGCTGAGCGAGAGTACTCGGTTCCGCGCCGAGGAGGTGCCACTCCGCCAGCGTGAGAAACAGAAGCTGTTCCATCAATACCGGGAGTTGGAGGTAACATTCTTGAACATTTTTTTATGCTGCTACTGATGGAACAAGCATATGGCCTACATGCTGTTAAATGGTAACCATTACCTATACCAAACCATTGCCTTTAGGTTCGTGCCTTACGAAGCACTACCCTGATCCACCACCCTGAGGCATACTGGTTTTCAGCCTCATTTGCATTTTCAGCGGCACCCACACTCTTCAAACCGTAACACGGCAATGCAAACATCACTGCTTGGCGGCAGAAATAGGCATGGTGGTAGTACTTCCCCGGACGAGCCCATTCACAAAGAGCTCTACTACTACTCAACTATTCTGTAGGCTGATAGACTAGCAAATGGAAACATGATACGCTTACTTACATCATCAAAAACATAATCGTCAATTTCAGAAATACTTTGAGACGGTAGGGGAGTGCGACATCGAGCCGACCTTGCGACCTGAAGCGCTGGAGCAAGCGTGGGCTCGTCTACTGATGGCTCAGCAAGAAAGAGAACGAGACCTTAATGATGAGATTCGACGACTTGAGAGACTGCAGCGGCTAGCTGAAAAACTGCACAGGTAAGACTTTTCAAAATGAAATTGGTGCCATGGAGTCAACAACAGTAATCATAGGCTATCCGCCCATGGTTTTGTTCTTCGGGTGACCCGGCTAGTCCAGGTCACGAACTATATATGTTCAAAGTTTCATCAAAACTGGGTTGTCGACTAGATGTGACATGATTCAGTAACTGACACTTAGATTACCTGTGTGCGTGTTGAAAAGAAATGAATTATCCGATGCGAGTTGTGTATGATCTTGGATGGCGCAAGCGGTGGGATGACCCTACTGGCTGCGCCAGTTAGTTTTTGTAGCTTAAATCGATACAGCAGCATACATATTTTATTAGCAAATCAAAGATATCTACAATTATAATTATTTCAGGGATATAAAACAAACGGAAGCCGGCCTCGATAACGTAGAACGACACATCGAGAGCGAGATTCGTCGCGTTGAACGCGGTGTGCACCCTGCCGAGGCCAAGATGGCGGCCGAACAGATAGAGCAGGAGCTTAGAGCCATGGAGCATACTATACAGGAGATGTTCCAAGACGCACATGCACTGAGGGAGGGGAGATATCCACAGGCTGCTGAACTACTAAGACGGTGAGAAACTACCTTCAAATTTTTTAGATTAGACAAGATGGCTGCCTAACCGATAAATGATAGACTTCCATGCTAAAGCTTACCTACGTTCTGTTTCGTCATCGAATTGTTTTTTACTATGTAACTAATTTATTATATTTATACTATGTATTTTTTCTTCCACAGAGTACAACAGATCCACGACCGTTGGCTGAACGCCCGGCAGTCGTTCACCGGCCGCCTGCTCCCCCGATTATCGTCCGTCCGAATGCCGGTGCAGCAGACCACCGTCCGCAGGGAAACCCGCACAGTACTGGAGACCAGGGTCCATGATACGGATCCTAAGTTCCAGCAGCTCAGTGAAGCTACTAAATGGTGCAAGGAAAAACTGGTGAGTACTAACACCATGCCTAGTTCTGCCGCTAAGCAGCTTGCTGTGTTCCGGTTTGAAGGGTGTGGGTGCCGGTGACATTACAGACAAATAAGGGTTTACACCTGTATGTTTCAAGTTGATAGATGAAGAGCAGTTTATCGCATGGCACGTTCCCAACGAATGTGGCCCACTTAACATCAGGGGGTCATCCGCTAGTTCCATTAGCAAGTCAGGCAAACAAATCTTGAATTTTTTTGATAAAAACGTTCATCAGTAAAGTCTCAAGGAATCGTGTTCTATGTCTCAGGTTGATGGACGCAGATCAGTGTATTATTGGGCACGTTCCTAACATGCGTAGCCTGCGAAGACATGCTTGGTTTTTAGGCTTTTTTAAGTTTTTAAACGAAATTATTATATTTACAGAAAAAACTACATGAATCGGAGTACGGTTCCGATCTACAGACAGTACAGCATGAGTTAGACAAGCACGGCCGCGAGCACAAACAAATTGATCAATTCCACTCCAAGGTAAGAACTAAGCTTTGTTTATAATTAGTTGTTCGTTTTTGTGGCGGTGGTTTTTTTTTTATTTTAATAAATAAATCATCATCATCATTTTCCTGCCCTTATCCCACTTTACGTGGAGTCGGCACAACAGGTTTTTTCTCTCCATTTGCATCCGTCATTTCTGTAGTCACTCCTTTCTTACCCGTAAAGCCCTTTAGTCCTAAAGTAAGTTAAAGCGTGTATGGGAATCAGATGACTGGTAGAATACTCAAATACTTTTGTTTTGTAAACACATGATTAGAATACATATAACACCCAGAAAGAACAAACATCTATGTTCACACAAGTTTTTGTTCTGGGTGGAGATCGAACTTGTAACCTACAGTACAGAAGGCAGAGCTACTGCCAAATGTCTGTGATGGCTTCTGAATATCTGTTTTTATTTCCAGGTGGAACAATGCGTCCACAACCGCAGCAACTTTACAGGCGAAGAGCTGAATCTCTACAACCAACACCTCAGCCAACTGCAGAAGCTGTACGCTGAGCTACTGTCTACCAGCACTAAACGGTAACTACAGTTCCTGAAGAACCAATGTCTCTCGTTCTCTTTATCACTTCACACTTTATGATTTTTGTGTTTTTAGATTTATCTTTGTCCGTAATAGATTTCTGTTTTGACGACCAATGTGGCGCGGCGGGTAAATGTCCGCCTGCGACGCAGGAGGTTATGGGTTCGATTCCCGCCTTAGGATAAATGTTTGTACGATCTGCAAATATTTATTCCGTCTATTCTAAGTATTTTCTATGCATAATCAAAAATATCTATGTATGTAATTACTGTATTAAGTATATCAGTCATCTAGTACCCATAACACAAGCTCTACTTAGCTTGGGGCTAGACAAATAATAATAAATAAATAATGCCGGACGATCCACATAGCATCATCTAGCCCCAAGCTAAGCAGAGCTTGTGTTATGGGTACTAGATGACTGATATACTTAATACAATATTATATTACATACATAGATATTTTTTTATTATACATAGAAAATACCCAGAACACCCGGAATAAATATTTGCAGATCGTACAAACATTTATCCCAAGGCGGGAATCGAACCCGCAACCTCTGCGTCGCAGGCGGACATTCGCCCGCCGCGCCACAGCGGTCGTCAGATGATGCTGTGTGGATTGTCCAGCATTATTTATTTATAGTTTCTAATCCTCCTCAGCATATCTGACTTGGATGCACTCCAAGACTTCCTGCAGTCAGCAACAGCTGAGCTGAACTGGCTGAATGAGAAGGAGCAGGTGGAACTCTCCCGCGACTGGGCTGACCCTCACATCAACCTGCCAGCGGTACAGCATTACTATGAGGTAAGGGTAATAGTTACTCTGGTGACAAAGCTTTCAGCCAGCCCTGGCTTCTAGACTTCAAAGCCGCATAAAGGTGTCTGTCGTGGCTTAAAGTTATCCGTTATGGCTTAAAGTTTTACGTTATGGCTTAGCGTTATCTACCATGACTTACAGTTACCAGTCATTTCTTAAAGTTCTCTGTCATGGGCTTAAAGATGTCCGTTACGGTTTAACGTTATCCGCCATAGCTTAAAGTTTTCAGGCATGGTTTAACGAGGTCAGTCATGCCTTAAAGTTGTCAGTCATGTTTTAAAGTTATCTGTCATGGGAAAAAAATAACCGTTACATCTTAACGTTATTTGCCATAACTAAGTTATTAATTATGGTTGAAAGTTGTCAGCCATGGCTTAAAGTTATCAGTTATGGCTTAAAGTAACCCCCTATGGCTTAAATGCTTCTTGGAGTTAATTTTACCAGGAGCACCATAAGTTAATTTTACATACTCACTTAAATTTTTGGTGAAGTATATATTTTTTAACGTAACTTACAGTCGTCAATAAATCAATTCACAATGACGTAAAGGCGATTGTCCGCCTGCAACGCAGAAGGTTGCGGGTTCGATTCCCGCCTTGGGATAAATGTTTGATAACGATCTGCAAATAATTATTCCGAGTGTTCTGGGTATTATATGTATAATAAAAAGTATCTATGTATGTATTGTATTGTATTAAGTATATCAGTCATCTAGTACCCATAACACAAGCTCTGCTTAGCTTGGGGCTAGATGATGCTGTGTGGATTGTCCAGCAATAATATTATTATTTTTATTATTAAGTCACTCATACGCATTTTGAGTAAGTGCATTTAACACCTGTACGCACAGAAATGGCTGCAAAGGAATGGATATGGTTTAAAATTCTGTATTTTTATAATAGATAATAGTTTTCAGTCGTGTGGTTGTTTTAAATTGGTTTAATTTTACAAGCATTCCTTTGGAGACGACAATGAGGTTCGTTTCAATATTTTATTTATTTTTAATGTTTTGCCTTTTTCATTTTCGATGTGCTTCTTCTTCCTTTTTAAAAACGTCGAGCTTCAATTTTTAAATTTTGATAAACTGTAATAATTATAAGTATTGAATCAGACTACTTCCGCAAACTAAAACTGCTGATTACAAGAAAATGATGAAACACTATAATAATCGATACTTTTTGTCCGTGTATTTTCTGCATAAATATCGACAAAGCATAATAAATGAAACATAAGTACGAATTTGTCTTATTTAAAAACACGTAAAAACGTAAATACAGCAATCTAAAGGAAATTGCGATCATCTGACCGGTGCGTTGCTGTGGCGGTTACCCTCCCGCCGCGTGACCGCTGTACGGAATACATCGCTGGTTGCATTATTATTATTATTCTAGACGTTTAAACAAAAAACTAATTTAAAATGGCGTCTTATAATTGCCATAGACCATAGACAAAACAGATGTGTGCGAAAGAGTTGGCACGTCATGTCTCATGACGTAACGACTTCTATATTCAATATCTATATTATATCTATCAAATATATACGCTCGACTTTTTTAACATAATAATAATCTTTTAAGACCAGGTAAAAAAAGTAGTCTAGTCAACATTCAAAACATAACTTTATGCTTTAGTAAATAAGTTCCATTTTCCAGCAACTGATGTCTTCGTTGGAGAAACGGGAGCTTCAGTTCAGTAATGTTATTGATAGAGGAGAGGCGCTGATTGCACAACACCACCCCGCGCTAAAGACTATCGAAACACATCTACAGGTTTGTGCTAAAATCAACCTTATTCCATTAATAATAATAACGCTGTCTCTTACCCGCTTACGTTACGTTACGTTTGCCACATTGATTTGCCCCATTGATGGTGCAAACGTAACTGGTTAGTTATGTTTGCACCATTCAAATTCATACAACTACTTACCTTGCTTTCCTCGCCGTAGATAAATTCAATAAAAAATTGTTTGTTTACCGTTAGTTTTTGACATGATTTTGTAGAATAGAATGTACACCAGAATATAACAGTATTTACGTGGTATATGTCGAATAAAAAACTAACCTTTTGAGGAGAGCTGTAAAACTTGAACATCTAACAAGTTACTGTCAAATTTGAACCAAGAAATCATTTTACAGAAGATACATTAAAATCAACCTTATGATCATACAATAAATATCCTTTTCTATATCAGTCAATATTGACCAAGAAAGCAAAGAAAACAAATTTTTCTTATCTATTTTAGTAGTTGTAGAGCTCTAAGATAAGGTTTGTCCGGGAAGTATCACCACCCATGACTATTTCTGCCCCCAAGCAAACTGCGTTTCGGTTTGAAGGTGTGGGTGACATTACTTAATGCCTTGGGTTGTGCGAGAGCTGTAGGGCACGTTCCTAACGTACGTGACCTACAAGGAAATGCATTCTTATATGTCATAGTTACCACCTAGGTGGGCCTGATTGTTCAGTCAGTAAGTGATATCAAAAAGTTTTAATGTTTTTCATCATTATTTCGTTTGTAGGTGATGCAATCGCAATGGGCGTGGGTTCTCCAGCTGACGCTCTGTCTTGAAACCCATCTGAAGCACACCACTCAATACCATCATTTCTTCGAGGAGGTTAAGGAAGCTGAGAAATGGATACAGAAGTAAGTACAGAGTCACTAACTGAAGCAAGCACACGAATTAAAAAAAAACAGTCTCATAACTGTAATCTCTAGGCCCGGTAGATATCCTTTCAGACCTCTTATGACCTGCGGAACACCACACTAGAGTTTCATTATTTACATTATTATTACTTTGTAAAAGGATCATACAAAAAAACGGTAGGAACCAAGCCGTAAGTTTCTTGTCGGTTCTTCTAGGCTTGGTCGCGAGGAACTGGCGCTTAGATTCACCTAGATTTAAGACGTTTCAAGATGATCCCTGCGGATATTACTGAATAAATGATTTTTGACTTTGACTTTGCCTGCCACGTAGCATTAACTCAAGATTCTTTGAGGATGTCTAAGGGGGTTTAGAGTTACGTCCAGAGATTATTTTTAGCACATACACACAATTTACAGTAAGTATTCTCCATGTAAAAGGTTGCAAGCCTATTGCCGCTGTTAGAATACTAACTGACTTCCTTACAATGTTTTTCTTCACCGTTTGAGAGCTGGCATTGAGCACATACATTTTCGAATAGAATAATTCATTAGTGCACGAAAAATTCCAACCCACGACCTTAGTATCAGAAGGCGGGGTTGCTGCACACCACCAACACACAATCCACTATTGATTTCAAATAGAATGTTTGACCTGAAATCAAAACAATTATTATATGCGAAACCTTATTCGAGACCTATATTAAATTATAAATAAACCATATGTACACATTATGCGGGAAGTCGATCAATGGAAAAGGCTCAGAATCGTTCTTCTTGGAAACATATGGGGGAGGACCAGCAGTGGAATCCACTGATGATGATGATGATGATGATGATGATGATGATGATGATGATGATGATGATGACTATGCATTCATATCAACCTTTTTCCAGACGCGAGGAAGCCTTGAACACCTCATTCTCCCAGTCTGAGTTCACCCTGGACCAGGGAGAGCGTCTCCTGAAAGGAATGCAGGATCTGCGCGAGGAGCTGAACGCGCACGGTGGTCTGGTCTCCCGTCTGGGAGAGGAAGCTCGTGCTGTGAGGCCTCTGAAGCAACGACGAGCACCGGTCACCCGCTCACTGCGGGCTGAGACTGTCTGCGCTTATAAACATGCTAATGTAAGTATCTAGTTTTAGTAATAGTGCTCTACTACGCACGACGTTCCTAACGAGCGTGACCTACGAGCCAATGCTTTGTTATAGGTGATGGTAACCACTTAACATCAGGTGGGCCATCTGCTCGTTCCATCAACAAGTTGTATAAAAAAATAAAATAAAAATAAATAAATGTTTTATTTCGGTTTTCTGTCAGGTTGCCATTGAGAAGGGCTCAGCAGTGACAGTGCTAGATAACTCCGGTCGGTCTCGCTGGCGCGTGCGTCTCGGAGGCGCGGGCACTGAGGCCCAGCTCCCCGGAGCCGTGCTGGCGCTGCCGCCGCCGTGTCAGGAAGCCGTCGACGCTGCTGATGCACTGAGGAAATCCTATGATAGGGTAAGTTCTTTTATCAAATTTTCGAAGTCTTACAATTTACGATAAGGTATGTTCTATATTTTTTATCACGGGTCTGCTGGACTCCTGATCATGGCGCATGCAACTGTGTCGAAATAAATCTTCAATCAATCAATTTTTACATCCGAAATATCTAGAAACAATGAAACTCAAAAGTCATGGTAAATATCCCTCTTCTATCCAAAATATTGATCAACACTTAAATACACACAGAAACAGACATGGTGGCACTTCCCCGGGCGAGCTCTACTAAAAATTCTCTTGTTGTAGTGTTAAATATATCTCCTTCATCTATTTTAGTTCAGTAAAGAAATACATTTTGCTGCAGCCATGATTGCCACAATCCTTATTATAATACCTTATCCAAACTTTTCTGTTCTTTGATCCTAGCACCTAGTAAACGAAACAGCTTTCAATATTTTGTCACTAGATGTCGCCACAGGAAAGATTAGAACGCGCTATCGGTGCGTTTTGGGTTTTTCATATGGTAACGTTTTAAAGTTGTTTCAATAGTAGCCCGGTAACGCTGTTAGCCCGGTAACGCTGTCGGAAATCGCTGTCGGAAATCGCTAGGCGATTATACCAGCATTTTAGTCCGTTCGAAAAAAAAAAATAAAAAAAAAATAAAAAAAAAAGTTTCAATAGTCAGCGATATACATTTGACGTTGTTTATGGATTAGTTTTTTTGATCGGCTGTCTGTGTATAGGTATGAACCATATCTATTGAACACATTAGCTGCCGCCTGAACATACTTATCGTAGATTGCATCGCCGAGGGAGAGCTCATGTTTTGTTCAGAATTATGTTATACTCAATTGTGTATATTAAACTATAATCTAACAGTAACACGAGTTTCATCTCTAGGCACGGTAGATATCATTATCTTGTATCATACGTGACAGGTTTCCTCGAGATGTTTTTCTTCACCGTTTGAGAACACTGGGCATATCGCGAATACTTTTTCGAATAGAAAAGTTTATCTGTGGAAGTTAGATCCTCAGAAGCCATTTAAAAAAAGAAGAAGAAGAGATTTGGAATTGACAGAGTATATTCGTCTCGGTGCGTAGAGATGTACCTACTAAGAATGGAATCTCCGAAATTCAACCTCTAAACGGGTTCAGCTGTGGTTGAAGTTTGTATGAAAACATCACGCGGACTTTAGGCTAGTTCTAAGCAATAAGTAAACAAACAAATGACTGTGCGCACTGATAGCGTTATTCAAATACCTATAGGCCACTAATAGCTAATTATAATCTTGACCTATATCCTCATTGCAGTCTCATTATAAATAGTTTAGCTCACTGACTGAGTACCTATTGCATTTTATTGGTACATTTAAATTAATAGTGAAATAGCAGTTAAAAAATGTTGGATTTGTTTTTATTTTTTGTGATTTTAGTGATACTATTAACATGTTATTTTATGAAAAAGGTTTGTGATTAGAATTAGTTTTGTTCTGTACTTCCTTTGATCAATGATACCCCTAGATATATGGTCGGCGCAAAAAATTCTGTTTCGGTTGTTTTGACAATAAGTGTCATTATTTACGAAGTGACATGGTTGTAATTAGATTGAACTTAAAACTGTTTATAATTTTTTTCTTACTTTGTTAGTAAACAAATGTAGCTGTTTAAGTTTTGTATGTGACCTGTCATCTAGGGGTATCATTGATCGAAGTGTATCTCTCCATTGTTTTACGATCCCTACGTTTATTCGATTGTTTACGTAGGATTACCCCTGGATATTACTGAATTTTTGACTTTGACTATGCAGGTAATCCAGCTTTGGCAGAGAAAGCAGCTGAGAATGAGACAGAACATGATCTTTGCCACTATCAAGGTGGTGAAAGGATGGGATTTCCCTCAGGTGAGCATTATAACTAAATAAATATTTTTGAACATTTCTACGCAACATCATCTAACCCTAAACTAAGCATAGTTTGTACTATCGGAACCAGATTACTGATAGAATATTTACATACTTTTTTTGAATACAATATAACACCCAGACAGAGAACAAACAGAGATATCAGATAGTTTGTGTTCAACTATCCCGATTTTTCAATAGCAAATATTGATCTTGGATGGTGAAGGAAAACATCGTATGGAAAACAGTTACCTAGTGTTCTAGCAGCGACGATGTGCTTGCAATCTGTCACGTATGGAATACGAACTAATGCAAAATGCGAGTATGTGTCAAATTAAATATTTGGACATATCTCTAACTACCCCTGACAAACTTAAAAAAACTTGAGTTAGTTCTACTAGAAGGATATCTACCATGCCTGAGGATTACAACAGTGATCTTTTGTCTTCAGTTTGTAGCGATGGGCGCGGAACAACGCCAAGCTATCAGACGCGCTTTGAACGAGGATGCGGAGAAACTGCTGGCGGAAGGCGATCCAGCAGACCCTCAGCTGAGGAGACTGCGGCGAGAGATCGATGACGTCAACAGGCTCTTTGACGAGTTCGAGAGACGCGCGAGAGCTGAAGGTACGTTTACTTTGACTAGTGGTTTTTTAAGGTTCTGTTCCCAAAGGGTAAAATGGAACCCTATTACTAAGACTCCGCTGTCTGTCAGTCCGTCTGTCATGTCACCAGGCTGTATCTCATGAACCGTGTTAGTTAGAGAGTTGAAATTTTCACAGATGATGTATTTCTGTTACCGCTGTAATAACAAATACTGAAAAACATTATAAATTAAATATTTCAGGGGGCTCTCATACAACAAACGTGATTTTTTTGCCGTTTTTATTATAGATAATAGTACAGAACCCTTTGTGCACGAGTTCGACTCGCACTCGGCCGGTTTTTTATACAAACTTCCAAACTTTTCAAAACCAAGTTTCGAAAAAAAAAAAACAAAAGAAGAGTGGTGGGGGGAAAAAGGAGAAAGTTTTGGATGGACTTCAATTTTGGGAAAGGGGAGCTGTCGGATACTGCATGGTTATAAGGGCAAGCAAGGTCTACTGTTCTCACAGATCCACAGTAGATAAAACATGATATCTACCCACTATACTTAAACATAACTCTCTTATGACGCAATTATAAAAATAATACCAAACGACTGTGATGACAAAACAGGTACAGCCACCCTCATAATCACTAGAAATGAGACATTGAGATACTTCTGTCACGACCTTATAGTTTTGATACTTGCACGACAAGCGATAAGGTAATTAATGGGTTTACATTCAGATTTATTGTGTGGGTGCAATCTGTAGTCGGCTGTTTGCTTTTGATAATTGAAGAGAAAATGGCTTACCATCCAAAACCAGACTTCCAAATAAGGGCTGGATATTTATTTATCAGCATGCATGGTAAAGTTTGGGGAAGAATTCGAAACATCTTCTAAACTAAGCAGAGCTTGTAGTATAGGAACCAGATGACTGATATAAAACTTATTTATATTAATCATCATCATATTCCTGTCCTTATCCCACTTTATGTGGGGTCGGCACAACATGTTCTTTTCTTCCACTCCCCTCTATCAGCCGTCATATCTGTACTCACTCCTTTCTTATTCATGTCATCTTTCACACAGTTCATCTATATTTTCTTTGGTCTACCTCTACCCACGTATGCATCATATATTTCTTAAATTATATACTTATAATCATTTATATCACCTAAACGGAGATAAACTTGTACCCCTAACACCGTCTTCCTACCAAGCAGCTTGCTGTGTTCCGATTTAAAGGGTGTGGGTGCCGGTGTAATTACAGGCACATGAGGCTTAACACCTGTATGCCTTAGGTTGATGGTCGCAGAGCAGTGTATTGTAGGGCACGTTCCTAACTAACGTGACCTACAAGGGAATGCTTTGTTATAGGCTATGGTAACCACTTAACATCAGGTGGGCCATATGCTTGTTCCATCAGCAAGTGGTATAAAAAAATGTTCATCACACAAATGTGTGTTTTCAGTGGGGATTGAACTCCCGAAATTATATTGTTCAAGTATCAAACCTATTTGCTCGTCAATTGTCTTGGTGACAAAGGACATGTCCTACGGGACGCCAGTCTCAATTAGTCGATCGGTCGAGTACTACTATGCGCTTACGCACGATACCGTCCGGTATTACGATACGAGTGTCCGGATTTTGGGGTTAAATAAAGTTTAATTTTAAAGTGTATTTTTACGTTTGTATATTTTTTATAAGTATATTACAAAAGTTATAGGCTGTAAATGTGATTTTATTAAATAAATTAGTATATAAGTTATAACACTGCGAAGATTTTTTTAAATATTTTATTTATTTAATAAAATAATCTGGATTCTAGATAAACATACATTCCAACTGATTTTAATTAATAATGATAAATTAATCATTTAAAAATCCTTTTTATTTTTCCTCGGAAAATTTTCTAAGCAAAGCTATAAAAATTGGAAACTAAATAACCCATAGAATACTCAAATACGTTTAAGTAACTACTAAGATATTGTACCTACTTAAATAATAGTATTAGAATCAATTAACTGATTTTGTTAGTTTATAAATAATATTTTAAAAGCACCCGAAGTCATGGACTGTATCTAGTTAATACAAAATCAATATTTTATCAATTTTATATTTAGCTCAAACGAATACCGAAATTCACATAAAACCAAGGAATTAATCATAAGTTAATGAACTTTCGAACAGTTTTATAAATAAAGTGTTAAAGAAACTTTAACTTTGTACATTGTGAATAACGACTATATTTAAACGACAAAATGAAGAAGATAAAACGTATATTTTCTAGAGGGAAAGGAGGTAAGTGTTCCTAGATTTATCGTATTTATTTTAAAGTTTACGAGTAAATAACGATCTTTCAAAGGCCCTATCAAATAACTCTGGCTTTATAGATGGAATAAAAAAAATAGTGGTACACATTTTCCACAGAGTCATCTAGCGTCAAACTAAGTAAAGCTTGTACTATTGAACGCGATGTCTTTAGCAAACCCCACAAGTATGGGGGATTTAGTTGATGATGTGCCGCCACCTAGGTTTTGAAAATTAAAACAATCAAATAAAAAAAAAACAAATTGTGTATAAATTGTATAAGTATAATCAAATTAAATTAAAACAATGTCCTACGTACTCCGATTTAAAAGTATCGGAACCAGAAGTCCAGAGGTGTAATATCCATCGGAAGTTCCTACTTTTTGGCCCGGAACTTTTCTGGGTGGGGTCGAACCGATAACCTACAGGGCAATGAGATCGGAGGGGATATCTACCGTGCTTGAAGATTAAAGTCGTGATATTTTTTTATATTTTTTTTACGTACTTTGAGTACAGTATAGATGTACCTTCGATAAATTAAGGTAACGACATGTCACACGTCGTGGGTGTCCACGCAAGGTCAATAACAGAACTGCCTATTTAGATCCCAACATTGTGACATCATCTTACACGCAAGAACCATTTGAACTACATTGTAAACATGACAATTGAATCTGATTCTAACTTCTAAGGCCGTCTGCACATTATCATTCTTTAAATCATTCTTATGTCATTCTTATGATGACCGATGTGGCGCGGCGGGCGAATGTTCGATTCCCGTCTTGAGATGAATGTTTGTACGATCTGCAAATATTTTACAAATATTTATTTCGGGTGTTCTGGGTATTTTCTATGCATAATAAAAAATGTCTATGTATGTAATGTATTGTATTAAGTAAATCAGTCATTTAGTACCTATAACACAAGCTCTGTTTAGCTTGGTGCTAGATGACGCAGTGTGGATTGTCCAACATTATTATATTATAAATCTTATTTTTATCAGAGAACATCTGTCAGAAAATATTTTCTGATGGTGTGTTGCCAGCCTAACGCGGGTATTTTGACGGTAATCATTTGGTTTAGGATTTCTATGCTTAAAAATAACCCTTATTATTACAAAACGCAGTCTAAAAATGCGGCCAAAACAAAAGAAACAGTTTTTAATATTGATAATATGAGATGTGAGTTTGGAATTTATAAGTTCTTAAACATTTGTTTGAAAATTGAGGGCTTATAATTACATTGAAAGCACGATGATTTCAAAAAACCTCGATAGAATCACTAAAGGCACTTGGAAATTCGTAAAAGGTGTTAGTTGGCTCTAAAAAAAGCATGGTGATCTAATCAGGGTGACCAAGACAGCACTAGTAAACAGCTAAATTAACCAAAATTAAATGTAGGTGGTCCAATGCTCCTTCCGAGGCGCAATGTCAGAACTCATAATTTAATTATACCAATCTTTCCCCCTTACATCAACCAATCAAACCAGCACTAACATCCAGTGATGTCATAATTTTTAGGCGTCCAGACTTATAACCTTGACTGCTGAAATACGTAGAAACTATCACTAATTCTGCGACCGTTACTGGTACGAACTATGTCTTGCACTGCGGCTTTGTTCGGTACAAACTATTACGTCTGCTGTGCTGCGGTTAGGTACTAACTTTTAGTTATGTGGAATGATGCTGGTGATTTGTGACATTTGCAATTTCCAATCAAGTATAGAGTGGGTGGGGCACAGTGTAATGGGACCAGTAGGTTAGAAATCTTTCTAAGTACCAACGTAAATACTATAAAACGAATAAAAAATATCAGGGTTAGATATATTTTGTTGCAGAGACTTAAAATGATTTTCTAAGTCAGTCAGACGGTCAGTCAATCAATCAGTCAGTCAAGACAACGATTCTTCTATTTGGTATAGATACTGATAGACCAAGTTGATTACTTTGTAGAGTTATGAAGTAGTTTATCATTAGTTCTCATCAAACTTTTTCCTGATTTACCTTTAAATTAGAGTTTTCTCAATCATAGTTTGCAAAATAACAACAAAAATGCTATTATTATTATTAATCATAAATTTACCTTTGATGCTTTACTATATCATGCAAGCGGAAACTACGAAACCTACAAGAAAATAAACTTTAGAAAAACCGTGATTTGGCTATGAAGAAAACTCATGAATACAAAACACGCAAGTCAACCATTAGTTGTTAAGATTTAGATTATAATAATAATTATACTCCATTCAAAAGTTAACCTACTGGCTATCTGTACACTACACAAACGTTTAAGAAATCTTGAGGTCTTTTCAGTTTCTTCACAGCAGTCGTTCGTTCTGCATATTTGACTCAAGCATTTGTCACTTTTAAATGTTTCTGAAGTGCATAATATTAGTATATATAGAAAGAACTGTCGAAAGGATTTACTATGAGGTGTCAGGTAGAATTTGTTTACTGTTTTGTTACTGTGTATTAAGTTCTGCCAATTTCGGCTCATCTTCTCGTCACAGACACCGCAAAGCCTCACGGCAAACGTTTATAATCAGTGCGTGTTACTAGTAATGACTTATGGAACCGAATCGTGGTCGCTAACTATTGGTCTTATACACAAGCTCAAAGTTGCAGAACGGGCTATGGAGAGAGCTATGTTGGGAGTTTCACTACGAGATAGAATTAGAAATGAGGATATCCGTAGAACCAAGGTCACCGAGATATCACTTAGAATCAGCAAGCTGAAGTGGCACTGGGCAGGCCATTTAGCACGTAGAACCTACAACCACTGAATAAAGGTTCTCGAATGGCGACCACGAACCGGAAGTCGTCGCGTAGGACGCCCTCCTACCCGATGGACCAATGACAGTGATGGTTAGGAACTTGATGTACGACAAATGCTCAAAATCGTTCTTCCTCGGCATCTACAGGCTGTTGATGATTGAGTTCAGCCAAGCATACTTTCCTTAGGCTTTGATTAATAAATCTTTTTTTTCTTGCAGAGGATTCCAAGAACGCCGCTCGCATCTTCACTGAGCAGTCCTCACAGCTGCTGGAGAGACTGGACATCCTGGAAAGGCAGCTGCACGAGAGGATAGCGAGCCACATCCCGCGAGACCTGGATTCCTTGGAACACCTGGTCTTGCAGCACAAAGACTGGCAGAACGCCGTCCATGCACTGTCTTCTGATGTCGAGGAAGTTCAGAACACGTTCAGAGGTAAGTTGGCTCTCTCAGAACAGCTGGAGAAGTTGTGGTGACACTTATGACAGTTATAAAAACAAACAACAAATAATAGCAGGTGTCTGGTATTTCGTTCGGAGTGTGGCAGAATGTGATTGCGTTGTCCCCTCCGTAGAATGGTTAAATCATATAATTCTAATTTTATATATGAATTTACTATATATATTTGTAAATTCTAAATAGAAGTAATGGAAGTTAATTGATTTAATACATGCCTTTTAAACAGGCATGTATTAAATTAATTAACTTTGTCTAATTCAAAAAATTTTCTATTGTAATTTCTAATCATTTTATTATTATTAAATGAATGAATGGCTGAATGAATGAATGAAAGAATGATGAATGATTGATGAATTTATAAATAATGTAACCTAAATGCCTCGAGTGGTGCATTTTTGAAAAAATTTCATGTCCAATATGAGGATAGCGCAGTGGGCTGCAATATTGTTTTTCCTGTAAGTAGTTTTTGAGAATGATTACTTTATATTGTATATTGTAGCCGTTTGTTGTCCCTGTATAATATAAATAATAAATAAATAAAAATAATTAAATATTGTTTAACAATAAGGTTTTCTTTCAGGCATCGCCCTCAAGACTCCAGCAATGAAAAAGAATCTCGACAAGGTTATTGGAAAATGGAACGATATGCATTCAAAGAGTCAACTCTTCGTAGAGAGGTATATTTTTTTATATAAGTAAAATATAATGAATCAGACCTGCCACCTGATGTTCAGCGGGTCTGCCTATAAGAAATGCGTACAGAGCATCTCCATATCATTAGCGATGCCAAGAAATCACTGTACATAACCCAAGACTGGGTTAATACGTTTTTAATGAGTTTTGTTCAGGCATTTTGAAATTATTTGGCGTCTGCGTACGAACAATTATTTCAATTGTTTTTTTATACAATTTGCTGATGGAACAAGCATATAGCCCACCTGATGTTAAGTGGTTACCATCGCCTATAACAAAGCATTGCCTTGCAGGTCACGTTAGTTAGGAACGTGCTCTACAATACACTGCTCTGCGTCCATCAACCTGAGGCATACAGGTGTTAAGCCTCATGTGCCTGTTATTTCCCCGGCACCCACACCCTTCAAACCGGAACACGCTGCGCTGCTTGGAGGCAGAAATAGGCATGGTGGTAGTACTTTCCCGGACGAGCCCTTCACTAAGAGCTCTACTACTACTAAAACTGACTTTATTTAATTTCCTCAATAGATTGAAGTTTGTGGAGATAGTGGTGAACAGCATGGAAGAAAATCATCAGACAATCTCTGAGTTTGAAATCAAACTCGCGCAGTTCAACGACCTTCCGAATGACGTGGAACTATTGAAAGACGTAAGTTTACTATTTCTTCTAGTACAGTCAAACGACCAAGGTAGATTACCAATTTCAGTTACAAATAAATACTTGTGAACAGTTTTACTGACTATAGCCAGGGCCGTCTTATACTAGGCTGGGGCCCTTGGGCACACAAGAATTTGGGGCTTTTTGGAAAGAAAAAAAGCTAGTTATAATAACATTTATTTACTAAGCATGACCATTTATTGTAGGTAATCAAATACAGTATGAAAATAAACGTGTCGACGTGGGACAGATCTGGCGTAGTATGCCTTGTAATAAGAGTACTGATTTATGAAAAAAGGGTAATGTGCCCGACAAAAATGTTTTGAGAATAAGTGTGAGAGAAATTGTCGGTTCTACGGGGCCCCCTGAGAATGGGGGCCCTGGGCACGGGCCCCGTGTGCCCTTATGGTAAAGACGGTATTGACTATAGCTTGTACTATAGGAACCAGATGACTGATAAAATGTCCATCAATAGAAAAAGTATCTCGTGTCAAGCGCGACATATCTCGCGTTGCACAACTTAGCCCGGCTGATGTAAAGTGGTTACCATCGCCTATAACAAAGTATTGCCTTGTAAGTCTAATCAGCATAATCAGGCTGCACTTATCAGCGTGGGGCATGCAGGTGTTAAGCCTCATGTGCCTGTAATGTCATCGGTACCTACACCCTTCAAACTAGACCACACCGCGATGCTTGGCGGTAGAAATAGGCATGGTGGTAGTACTTCCCCGGACGAGCCCTTCACTAAGAACTCTACTACTTCTAAATAATCTATCCTACTAATATTATAAATGCGAATGTTTGGATGGATGGATGGGTGGATGTTTGCTCCTCTTTCACGCTCTAACCAGTGGACCGAATTGAATGAAATTAGGAATAAGTATAGATTGTAACCTAGAATAGGACATAGGCTACTTATTATCCCGAAAAAATAACGGGAAAAACTGCCACGCGGGCGAAGCTGCGAGCGGCCTCTAGTATTTTATATTTATAATTACTATTCAGTTTTTTATTAAAGAATTTTCTTAATTCTTCTTTTTTTCTGCTTTACCTTTCAGATGCACGAAGACTTACTCCGAATGCAAGTAGCGGTTAGCAAGCAACAGATAGCGGTTGACCAGATGAACGATGACTCAGAGAACTGTCGCCGACTGGTGGAGTCCTCTCGAGCGTCCCTCCCACACTCCTCGCTCCCGCGCGCCGGAAAGCATATCGACCTGGAGAGACTGGATAAAGAGGTCTCACAGTTGAACAATAGGTGGAACAGCGTCTGCACTCAGCTGTCAGAAAGGTAACTTTTAACTGAATCTTTATAAGCACAGCGAGAGTTGCAACAATTAGACAATAGATGGCGCTGTTTTAAATTCCACTATCGATGTCTGTTGAAACATGGATTTGATTAGAAAATAAAATGTACAAAAACTAAAATTAAATTATTTCCCCAGACTGCGCAGCTGTGAAGCCGCATATCAGCTACTCCGCAATTACAATTCCGGTTTCGAGGCAGAAGCGGAATGGATCGATGATGCCTACAACAAGCTACAAGCTCAACCACCTATTGAAATCCGGCCGAAAGAGCAATTTGAGCCGACTAGGGTATGTTTCTATCCATAGAAAAACCGTCTAAAAACAATACAGTGGTGCGATCATGGAACTTAGATAGGCAAATTCGTATCGATAAACTGATTTTATCGATGGAATTTTATCTACACAGAACTAGCTTCGACATATTTTATCAAGTGATGTCCTTGTAGGCAACTTAACGATTATAATACTGGCCACATTGAATATAAGGATATTTCGTTCTACAAATTCATTCGATTTTCAAACGCATTATTTCGGTGATTGATAAAAGTTACCGATGAAATATGTCAATAAGATCCATGCTACGGTTTCCGATAAAATTCGGTATAATTTGTCGATTTTGTCGGCCTATCATTTAACTAAGTTCCATGCTACCAATCTCGACAAATTTTTTTAAACCCTGTTGTATCGATTTATTTCAAATTTATCTATCGATACATTCATGCCTGGGCCACTGAAACGCGCTGTTATACGATAGTGGACTGTATCACAATGTCTTAAAACTTACTGAACCAATCTAATAAAAACCAATTCTCTTCTCTACCTTACTCTACTTTAACATGTATTTTTTCAGTGCTGTGTCCTGCTTCCTCCTGAAAGTTTCTCTATCTACTCTCTTGTCTTTGGATTTTTCTTTGATAGCGTTTTGTTCTTGCATTTTTGGTTGTAAATCATTTGTACATACAATGAAACTAACAATTAAATAAGAAATATATTTAGCATGTTTCACATAACATAGTAAGTTTAATGGTAAAATAAATTACATTACTATAATGCAATAATTGATCTACATTTTAGAAATGCATGTGAATGTATACATCATACCTAAAGTCGATCAAAATGCACACGAAATAACTCAAATTTTACCCGAACATATTTTGTTGTATAAAATTCTGTCATTTCATTTTCCTAAACTAACCATCTCGAAAGCACGAAAAATGCTGCCGTCTCTTTCAACAAACGTAGAAGCAACAGGGACGGGTATAACTTTAGCGCTCTCAAATTAAGTTAGTTAAGGAAAATAAAAGTTAATAGCTTAGTTAGTTAGGTTAGTTCATAATCGCCATTGTATTAAAATCCTTAATTCCATGAAATAAAATCCATTATTGTATGCACTGTACTAAACTTAGTAATTTAAGGGTGTCTCATGGTTCCACAGACTCTTCTGACGGGTGTGGTGGAGCGAACACCTAAGATCGAGAAGGTTAACATTGATGGTGGGAGATTCATACGCGAGGCTAAGGTATGATTTGTAACTGGATTGTTTAGTCTGTGGCATTTTGAGATAACTGGCCGAATATAACGTACATTTGTTGCTGTCGACGAATAAAAAAAAATATTTTGGCTGAATAGAATTACCCGCGATTGCCTAAACAAACAAAGATGGCTTCTCAAAATGTCACTTGTGTTTTGCAAAATTTTCAGAATATTCTGGATTTTTTTTTTTTTGTTATTGATATTTAAAATGTGAGTTTTTGAAAGGTTCTAAATGAGAAAGTCCAGCGTTTCGTCTCTTCTGTCCTATTTGTGCTTCTAGTTGTCTTTCTTTGGGTCTTCGAGTCTCTTGTAAAGCGGAGTTAGACTCAACTGTGTTGACTTTATTATGCATGGTTGTCGCTTCTGCTCAAAAGTAACGCTTGGCTACTCTTTGACGCTTCTAACTTAATAATGCTAGCTTTGTAATAATAATACTAACGTATTTAGTTTTGCAAATACTAATACTAACTCTTTGAATGAGTGATGTTTGATTGAAATAAAATACTGAAACAGCAATTAAATGCTACTCTGTTAGTGCACTGTGTGACTAAGTAATGTCAGTTTTGAAAAAAAAGATCATTTTGAAAATTATAATAAGCTATTATTGTCGTACATAAATTTGCATGTGTTTTTGAAGTTGCCAGTAGTTTTAAACGTTTTTAGTAAAAAGATATATATGGGTAAAAAAATATCATTTTTTTTATTATTTTGTTATTATGGGGTGCTTTGTAAAAAAAACTGCACGAAAACTAAGTGTCAAATAGCACAATGCAATGGGTATTGCACGCTTAAAATCCTGTGCCGTGTACAGGCTTTTTTCAGCATGATTCTATCTGGGTGCCTTGATTGAAAGCTGGACAGATAGTGTTGCCAAGTATGAAAATGATTAATCGAATGGAAGTTGTTATTATGTTTATAGAAAATTCTGTATCATTTTTTAATTATGTGGTTAATTATGTGTGTATTTTTTAATTACATTCTGTATCATATTATTCATATTTTTCATGTATGGAAGATAATTTGACAGATTTGTGGATGTTTTCCAAAACCAAACTAGGTATGTAGGTATGTGTGAATGGGATTTCGTAAGGAATTTAATAAAATAATAGCTTAAATTACTGGCAGAATGTTTATAAATTCTTATTACATTTGGTGGTCTATCAATTTTCGACCAAAATTTTTTTGTCAACTAAAGTCTGTCAAACAAAAAACATTCTGCCAAAAACTAACCTCCAATAACTAGCATCGACCCCTAACTGAATAGATCCATTCATCGAGATGCCAACGATACGCCGAGTGGCTTTGCGAGGAGGTCCACCCCTCCCTCGATATGCGCCAGCTAAAACGACAGGCTGACGTGGAAATGGCTGAATGGCTCCGCAAGCAGAACAGACCTGTCGACCCTGAGAGTATACCCGTCGGCTCCGAAGCAGTGGCCAAGGAGCTTGATGATCTGAACGCCAAGTACCAGAGGTTGCTAGACTTGTTGTACGAACGGCTGAGAAGGATCGCTACTGCAAACCCTGGGGATATTGTTACTCTGGTAAGTGTTTTTTTTATTTTCAATTCTTTTTTCAGAACGCGAAATACTCGTATCAAAAATGTAGGGAGTTTTATGGCAACCCTGGGAAACTGACGTGCCTTATTTGTATAATTTAGCCAGATTCGTGATTTTTATGGCAACCCTAAGCAACTGACATTCCGTGTTTATATTATCTAGCCAAATTTAAATTTCAAAATTGAATTCTATATACGAAATATGTTGTTAGCGTGTCTCTGTAGGTGTAATTTAATAACAGGATTCACACAAAGATCACCAAAAAGTCAATTTGTGTTTGGAGTAAAGTACTGGCAATGATTTTGACCTCTGTGAGATAATTGAAATATCCTTTATAATTAAGAATGACTAAATGACCTCATTAGGTAAAATAACAATATAGAAATCCAATATGAGAACAAAATAGGTGTTATATTTAATTCTAAGTACGTATTTACAAAAAAGTATATAAGTATTCTATCAGCTATCTTGTTCCCAGTATTTGGACGAACCCCGTGACTAACCCCTTAGACATCCTCGAAGAATCTCAAGTAGGTACTTAGTACTAAGAGATCTGAGGGGATATCTACCGTGCTTGGGGATTAAAGTCGTGAAGCTATTTATTTTATTTTTATCATCAGGTTTTAAAACTGCGTCATTTTCCTAAGTGTAAAGTTAAATAAAATTAATGTCAATGTCAATGCGCTTGAGTTTAGCCCACTCTAGGCTAGTGATGTCATTATGTTATACTAGCGGCCGCTCGCAGCTTCGCCTGCGTGGCAGTTTTTTCCCGTTCCTGTTATTTTTTCGGGCTAAAATGTAGCCTATTTGTTAATCTAGGTTACAATCTATATTTATTTCAAATTTCATCCAAATCGATCCACTGGTTAGAGCGTGAAAGAGTAACAAACATCCATCCATCCATCCATACTTACAAACTTTCGCGTTTATAATATTAGTAGGACTATAACTTACCTTCGTGATATCAGACTGGAACTTGTTCAAGGTTGTATACTGTCGTTATATGCCTGGGATAAATTACTTATTTTATTGCAATACGATTTGTTAATTGATTTAACTAATTTAGTTTTTATAAAACTTAATTAAGTATGTACATATAAACAGTTAAGTCTCAATATGACATCGCATTCTTTATGACTGACCTTGACAGCTTTTATTTACATAGAAATACAAGAAGTTCTATTTGGCTGATAAAACCTATTCTCTTTTCTATGGCACTTGTCATTTGACAAACAATTTTTGTCAGTGTTTTATTTTCTTTCATCTTTAAAAGCAATATAGCTTTTTCATTCTAATGGTTTTTCTCTTCGATCAATGATAGATATCTAGATGTAGGATCGGCGCAAAAAAATCGTCTCAGTAAATAAGAGCTTTTATTTTGAATTAGTGACATGGTTGTAATTAGGTTGATTGAACTTAAAACCCGCGGCGGGTGAAAGTCCGCCTGCGACGCAGGAGGTTGCGGGTTCGATTTCCGCCTTAGGATTAATGTTTGTACGATCTGCAAATATTTATTCCGGGTGTTCTGGGAATTTTTTATGTATTATAAAAAATGTTTACGTATGTTATATATTGTATTAAGTATATCAGTCATCTAGTACCCATAACACAAGCTCTACTTAGCTTGGGGCTAGATGATGATGTGTGGATTGTCCAGCATTATTATTATCTACCCGGGTATCTAAAACTTGAAATATTCGCATTTGTACATTATTCTATATGTAAAACAAATGATTTCCAAATAAAGGTAATCCACTACCTACACGGTTCTTTACCCGACCGTGGGAGTTAAGTGTGTTTTTACAATTAAATCTGCCTGCAATTTTAGGCTTTATTTTGTAGGAAATAGTGAGGTAATTAGTGTGGGTGGTATTTACCGCACAATGATAATTGAAGAAGCTTGTACGGTATTATTGTTTTTAAAGGCGCTAAATGAATACTTAGAGCACTGGTGGTCTAGTAAAAGTGACTACGACATCTGTTCCTTAGGTCGTGGGTTCGAATCCGGTTGTGTGCTAATGGATTTTTCTGTTCGAAAAATGTATGTGCGCAATATCTCTAACGGCCAAATGTCACTCTCAAACGGTTAAGGAAAACATCGTGAGGAAACCAGTTAGTACTCTAGCAGCGGCGATGGGCTTGCAACCTGTCACGTTTGGAACATTATCTACTAAAAATGTGGGTCCGTGCCAATTATAATATTTAGACGTCTGACTATCCCCATTAGACGTACTCAAAGAATCTGTAAAAAGAAGTATGTATTAGGTACTAAGAGATCTGAGGGAATATCTACCGTGCTTGAGGATTAAAGTCGTGATGCTATGTGATGTTTTATTTACAAATCAGCAGGTTCACAAATCAAATCGATTTTGTGGTAGAGAACCATAAAATGTATGAAGGTGACATTGCTTAACCTTCCCAAAAATGGAAATTCAATACTATGAATAGCATGTTTTATCGGATCATGTACCGTCAAATTAGTTGTTTATATAGCTGTCTCTCTCCTTGCCACAATTGGTCACATTTGATAGCTCTCTGTCTATTTTGACTCTCAAAATTGACAGAAAACTGCAAAGAAATTAGTTTAAATAGATATATAACTAGTTATACGCGCGCGTCTTCGTCCGCTTAAGTTATTTAATATAATAATGCTGGACAGTCCACTGTTAATCCTTCGGAGGACAACTTGAAGGGGTTGCTATTTTGATCACATCCTCACAGCATCATCTAGCCCCAAGCTAAGCAGAGCTTGTGTTATGGGTACTAGATGACTGATATACTTAATACGATACATTACATACATAGATATTTTTATTATACATAGAAAATACCCAGAACACCCGGTTTTATTTTCATACAAACTTCAACCCCCGGGGCTGAATTACGGGAATCTCTTTCTTAGTACACTTCTACGTACCAAGATGAATATACCCTGAAAATTTTAAGTCTCTACGACCAGTAGTTTAGGCTGAGCGTTGTCTATAAGACAGTCAGTCACGACAAAGATTCTTATAATTGGTATAGATATAAATAGATTTTGATATTGACATTCAAAAGTCGGCGAATACCAACTGTTGCATCTACGAATCAAAACAAGCACAAAAAACCCATTGAGCCAATGTCATTGACACTTAGATTCGGTTACTTAGGAGCTCGCAAAAACTTTTAATGCATGGCTGATTATCCATTCCTTACTTCGTGTTTATATCTCTCTAAATTTTCGTACCAAAGTTATTGGCCTTTGCAATTTTTGAAGTTATACTTCTAATGCGACTTCCAATAAGGTTGCGTTAAACGTTTAGCACTACCATGGAGGGGGTATGAAAGCACTGTTCTTTCTGTCTTTCTCTCATAGACAGTTACGTTTCGTATATTAAGAAGTTTTACTTCAGTCGTGTGGTCTAAAGCACACTCGTTTTTATTATCCAATCCACTTGACATTGGCGAAATGGCCATTACGAAAAAAAGAAGTCAGCTGTAAAAATTTTGACGCGATGCACATCTTAGCTCTTTAGTCTATTATTATTTTGATTGTTACTTTTCTGATCATAAGTTTGTAGGCTAATGTACAACTCTATCTGTACCCCGCTCACTCACAAATTCTCGATGAAGATCTACCCGAGAGGGGTAAATTTAAAAACAGCGCTGGATGTAACCGTCCAGCTATAGCTGAATTTACGCCCTTTGCCCTCATCTAAACCACTAAAAAATATGTAAATTTCAGGAATGTATATGGCAATAAATGATATTTTATTTTTATTTATTTTATTAGTCCTAATTCTATGTCTTAGCCCATAGAATAAGGAGACTTTAGTCCTAATTCTATGTCTTAGCCCTACTGGGGTTGAAGTTTGTATGAAAATAGCTTCACGCGGACGATGTCGCGCGCAATTTGCTAGATTTGCGTTACTTATTCGAAAAACGTACGAGTACCGAAACTTTTTAGGTAAGAGGATGTCAAGTCTAGACTAGGAGCACAAATAGGGTAACAAAAGGTGGCGTTTGGTCTTGAAAATGGTTTTTTGCTTGTGCAAAAAACTTATTGTATTCACAACTTTTTCTTGTCTCTTGAGCAGTTACAAAGCTTTGCGTTTTCTTAGTTCATTCCTAAGTAAACGGTTTTAAGGTGGAACAAGTCGTTACTATTTCCATACAAACGCTGTAACTGAATATCTCTACTATTTATTGATCAAAACCATGATAGTTTAAAACGTTATTTTGAGAGGTATAGTTTCTAAGCTGACAGGCCTAGAACGGGTTGTGGAAACGTAATTTTTGATATTAAGGTTATTTATATTTTGATAATAAGCTCGTTTAAGCTAGATAAAACAACACCTACACAGTAAAATAGTGATCACATCAATTCCGTCTTGAGATTTGCTCGTTTGGACGCAAATCCTTCAATCACATAGAATCTTACTGCCTACCTACGTGATGTTGTTTTAATTGCGATTACATCATCGCCAAAACTTAAGTAATAAAATGGAAAAACAACTTTATGTGCTTGTGGTTAATCACTGGCATCTTTACAACATCAAGTGCTTTTGTAAGTAGTGAGTATAAGTAGGTACCTATACCTACCTACTAAAGTACTGGTTAGTTTGTATATAAAAAAAACAAAATGGCCACCATATACTCTTTACAGACCACAAACAAAAAACGTTTCCTCTATAATACAAATCACTCTATAACACAAAGATTTTTGCAAACATATTGCACACTTCTTAATAAAAAGCGCTATCCCTAAAATTATACTTTTTGCTCTACTTGTTGTCAGTATACTTTTAGATACGTATTAGTTTACCAGTGCAGGCAGTTATCCAATGTGATTTATCTGGGTTGTAATGTTTGTAACCATAACAATATTTTGTTTTTTAACTGTGGTAGGCCCTAGTAAATGTGCTCTAAGCGACACCCAAAAAGACAAAATTTTTCACCATTACGGAGCCGTGTAATACCTAATAAAATCAATTAAAAATTACTATCTCGCCCGCATAGTCTTTGCGTGAGGATATTACGAATCGCCTAGTTCTGACGTCATCTGCGACATCAAGCACATGGCCAAAGTGTCAAGGCCACTCCGGAAGCATGGACATAACTTATGACTTCTTTAAACATGCCAAAACTATTTTAAGCTAGTGGAATCGAGCGTGACTTCTCTCGCGTGAAGCAGCAAAAAAACGCCACTTTAGGAGTTAAACTTTAGGAACCTTCGCTAACCCCTATACAAACTCTAACAGAACAGACGACCAGCGACTTGGCTGTGCTTTGTCTGTATTAGTCAGTCGGTACAAAGATTCTTATAACAATAATAATAAACAATAATAGATAGATTTCTACTTACCGCTTCGCTTACGTGCTATTTTTATACTGCTCGATGATGATAGAAATGCTATTACCGATTATGAGCTATATTTATTGTAAGTTTCATACAGATCGTAATTATCGATTGACTGTACATTATATATGATTTATATGAATTTTGGTCCTGCCTGACTGACATAAATAGAACGCTATCATCTAAAGTACTGGCCATAACGACTTGAAATTTCCGTGGTTTATTTAGTTTAGTGCGCAGGGGGGTAAAGGATCTCTGAAATCCAACTCCTTTAGGGGTGCAGTGAGGGTTAAAGTCTGTAATTAGTTTTACGCGGGCCATGTTTCGACTAGTGTCTGATAAGTTCATTATTATCACAATCGTGTACAAGCTTTCCATCTGATAATTAAAATCGATTCGTATGCGGGCGAATGTCAGCGCAGGTGAAGTCAAACAACGCATGCGAAAGAGGTAATTAGGTTGATTATATGCGATTTCGACGAAAATATTACTGTTGCCAGTAATAAAATGACAGTAATAATTACTGCCGAAAAGCAACGTAAAAACCAGTTGTAGAATTGTTTTGAGCATTTCAAGTAGCCTATAAACATCCTACAGGTCACGCAAGCTTCTAAATTGCTAGGGTTAGGCTACATTGAGGTCATCTTAAGGTCAAGGTCAGATATTATAGTAGGTACATTTGATATAGATAAAGGTACTGGTAAACTGGCTAGTTAGCTTAGTAGCAATTGTATGGTAATTCTGCTTAAGAATAATTGAGGTAAATGAGACAACAATACAATTATTGCAGTCTGAAATTGCCAGAAAAGCGTGTTTGCAAACAACTTAAAGGTTATTTTGAAAATGTATACTGTAGCGATAAAGAGATTCGAATATTCGAAACTAATATGAAGCTATAAAGAATGAAATACAACAGAATTTATTCGTATTTTTTAAACAAAAATTACACACAGTAATATTATAGTTGTAGGTCCAGTTCATGAGTTGTAAAACCAAATTAAGTCATAAAATTATGTCATGCTAAAAGTATGTCAATGCCCTTGAAAAGTTGCGAAGATAAACAACTACTTATGTTCTTCATATATTTTATTTTTGAGATATAGTCAGAACCAGAACCCATTTAATAATTTAACACATTAGGTTACCTATTGAAATAGTGAGAAAAAACCAGACAATAAAATTTTAATTATTAAGACATTCCCATAAGTAGTTAGGAAGTTTTTTTAGGTTTCTTCATAGCTAGGTTTAAAAATTGGAGTTCAAACGTCTGTGACCCAGAACGCCCAAAATTGATGTCTGGAAAATCGATCCAAAATAACAGTTAAAATAATTATGCTCAATTCTGAGTTCCGCTCGGAAAACCTAATGCAACGTATTACAAATATTACTATTTGATTCGATTCGATGACGAAACGCGTCGGTTTTCAGTTGCTCGCTTACTCCGACCGCCGGTCGACGTTGGCCGCGCTACCGAACGAACGCGAAATTCGAAATTCAAATATTGTTGTCTGTGTTATTATTTACTTTAAAACTGTGCAAATAAGGTTGTGTGTGTTGGTGCAAGAAGTTTGAACTACGTACTTTGTGTTTTATAGATTGTCTTTGCCTTATCATAATAACTTAACTCACAATGGTTTATCTGAAGTTTTGTATACAGAAAGATAATGCTTTGATATCGGAGTTTATTAAAGTAGTTTTCCCGCTGACTTTAGTTTATAAGTTACAAGTAATGCGTTGGCCTTAACCGAATTACTGTCGTAATTATTAGGGACAAGCATAATTATTTTATTTCACACACATGACACAACGAATGAGCACACAAAACATGATATTTTTGGATTGGAACTTGGAACGGGTTAAATTGATTTAGCAATAAAATATCAATTTCCACCTGAATATTTTGAGCTAATTTCTATTCCATATATAGCTTAGGTATACCTTGTTCATCCACTTTAAATATTTTATGAATAAAATACAAGTTCGGTACAATAATTGAATAAAGTTAAAATCGTTTTATTATGGTAACCTACTTATCTCAAGGTCTTCAGTTTTCCCTGTAAGGTTAAGTTAATACCAGCAACTGAAAATAAATAGCTTAATCATTTCAAGATAGCCGGTATCAATATTAAACTCCTAATAAACTACAAGCACCGATGGTCTAGTGGTAATGACTCCGCCTTCTGCCTAAGGTCGCAGGTTCAAATCCGGTCGTGCACCAACGAGTTTTTCTGTTCGAAAAATTTATGTGCGCAATGCCAGTGCGCTCAAACGGTGAAGGAAAACATCGTGAGGAAACCAGTTAGTATTCTAGTAGCAGCGATGGGTTTGCAACCTGTCACGTATGGAATACTAACAACCGCAAATGTACTATCTGGACGTACAGTCAGCTGCACTAGAATGTATACAATTTGTAACTTTCAAAATGGCTTCACAGCGCAGCGGTGCTAAACATATTTACTTACGCTCATTTAATAAGTGAGCTAATCAACTAATTTCATGACTTTTCAGTTTTTGAGGTGTAAAAGTTCATTGTTATGCTGTAATAATGTTGTGAAAGTTACAAATTGTATACATTCTAGTGCAGCTGACTGTACCTCTGACTACCCCTCTAAGACATCCTCGAAGAATCTTGAGTAGGTACTTGGTACTAAGAGATCGGAGGGGATATCTACCGTGATTGGGGATTAAAGTCGTAATGCTATTATTATAGAAAATTTTAATGCAGTTTGTTTATCTTCTTCTCATTTCATTGCAATTTTGATATTAGGCATGTGGAGGTTATCTATGTTATCGGAGACCCCTTTGAACTCTATTTTAACTGTGGCATATAAATAAATACTAACCTTGTTAGTTCGAGTAGCAGGAGAGTTTTTTTTGAAAGGGCTCGTCCGGGGAAGTACTACCACCGTACCTATTTCCGGAATGTGAAAAATAATCGATTTTTATTTAAAACTATTATTATTATCTTATAAATCGATTTTTATAGTAATATTAATCGATTTCATCGAATTGTATCATCGATTTTTTAAAAATCGATTTTTAAACAATTGGTTTATAAATTAACACGTAATTTATAAATCGATTTTTTTTTAATCGATTTCTCCCATTCTCTCATAGCCAGTTACGTTTCGTATACTAAAGAAGTTTTACTTTAGTCATGTGGTCTAAAGCACACTCGTTTTTTTTTAAGTGTATATTTCTTCAACCACCTTTAGTGAGTGTTTGTCATCGGTATTGGCAATGAGTTTCAGTAGTTTTATATATTTCCTTCGAGAAAAACGGCGTCGAGTTCAATCGGCTGTCGTTTTTCTGCGTCATGTTACAAAGGCCATGATGTCATGACTTGCTCAGGCGATAATCGTTTCCGTCAATATGCCTTACAGTTTATTATGTAAGATATTGGGTACTAATGGACCTGCCGGGCTACCACGTGTCAAAAACGGCAGGTTAAATTATTTAAAGATGTACAAAAAAACGATTTATCTGTTTAGGTAAAAAGTATCGTATGTCTTGTCTCCCAAAGGCAAGCTATCTCTGTGCCACATTTTATCACTATTGAGCCATTATTGAACGCTTTACACGGGTATTTATCGCGTATTCTTTTTTATTTATTTTCTCAACGTTTTGGCTATGTTGCAATAGTCGTGGTCGCGGGCAGACTGCAATACCCGTGTAATATAAGTGTTCCGATCGTGAAAGTTTAAAAAATACTATTGAGCCAGTTGTTTAGACATGAAAAAGTTACGAACAAACAGACATGCTTTCGTATTTTTTTAATACGACTTTGCTGATGTAACAAGCACCTCACCTGATATTATGTGGTTACCATCACTTATAACAAAGCATTGCACTGCTCGGCGTTCACCAATCTGAGGCATACAGGTGTTAAGCCTCGTGTGCCTGTAATTTCACGGGCACCCACACCCTTCAAACTGGAACACAGCAAGCTGCTTGGCGGCAGAAATAGGAATGGTGGTACTACTTCCCCGGACTAACCCGTCACTAAGTGCTCTACTATGACTAAAAACGATATAGTACCTATTATGTTACTGATTTTAATCTCAGCAATTTAGTAGTTTATAGACGAAAATTGTACCCAATGCTATGAAAATAGATAGATAAATAACTCTTTATTGTTCACCACACAGAAACATAATACAGGACATAGCTTGGTTAAACAATGGGCGACCTTATCGCTGAAACCGATCTCTTCCAGGTAACCTAAAATCTCTTCCAGGTAAAATAGTAGAAGGAAAATAGCGCGTACATTACCCAATCACTTTGTTAAAGTAACTACATGAACTCACGAAATAAACCTTTCGATTCTCGTTAAATCGACTGAGCGCATTACACAAACTCAATTGAAATTTATGCTCTGCGTGGTAGGTCCTTGTTAGGTATATGTAGATGTCTACACGGTACAGTCGCCCTTGCTGTATGTATCTATATGTAGATACAGTAATAGTAATGTCACCTTTATTAATTCAATGACCCAGTAAGGTTAGTTGCGAGAAGATTTAACGCTTACAAGGAGCGTGCTTTGTGTTATGTTAGTGGGTCAATCTTTTTTTAGATACGGTCTAGGGTTTTCTGTTAATGAAAGAGTATCATTTCAACATTAATGAGAGTCCCTATCTTATTTCTGTCATGTTAAAGAACACTCTTCTTCACGCTTTCAATCCTCAGTCAGCTAAACTCTGCTGATATTTATTCTGCATTCTTTCCCTTGTTATGGGATTTGCTACATTCAATTTAATTCTTAATTTAATTCATTCTTGCTTTATTTTGTGTATTTGTCGTTCTTAAACCGGCTACGTTGGTATTTTACACATCAACCTTCGTAAATCTTTTGTCAAACTATAAAAACAGTCATTGAGCTGCACCATTCCGAGCAATTTGGCAGCCGGCAAAACGGCCCTCCACGTGTTGCCAGGTCGCGTCAGATTTTCCTATTTTTGTCTTGCACTAGCTATTGTTACAGGAATCACTTATTTTAAATCTGTTTTAGTCACTATAACTCAGATTCACCATTTGCTTATTCCATCATTCTCTCTTGCACTCGTCTATCTATTGTATTACTTTGCAAAGCATTAGCATAGTTCTTTCTCAACCTGTTTGCCTCAAATTCAACCTAATTTCCTCCTAATAGACTAGTCTTTCGAATGATCTGAAAGTCGTTTATTGTTCACTGTATATCCTCAGTGTTCACAGAATAGTACATATCTATCTGTTAATACTCTAGCGTATCATTATTATCTATTATTATATTCAAGTATATTTCAAAAGACAAACAAACTTACACTTCGGTGTTCATTGATAACTTTTAAACCAGTGTCATTTCTACAAATTACTACATGAACATCGTGCAAATGCAATCGCTACAGAGTTAATAATTTGATAGCTTCATGTGTGTTTATCTGAAGAAACAGTATTTTGCTGAATATATCAGTATTTATTCAACTTCCGTCGTTATCACCGTGTATTATGGATTATTTTTGCTTTCTCTATGGTGTGAGTTCTGTTTTCTTTGTTGTTGTTGTTTTCTTTTGTACAATTTTGCATTTTGATTTTGTTGTTTTTAAAAAGCGTATGCGTTAAATATTGAGGTTTAGGTACGTTAATCGTTACTTAAAATGTTGCTTTTATGGCTTTAGAGGGTTCTTATCATTGAATGAAACAATATCATGTACATAATCATATTGCAACATTTTATAGGGCCAATGCATCTATCCTTTTTATCATACTTTATAATATCTCATTTTTTACGTTATACACAAAAATGTAAATATATCCCTCAAGATCTTATGTACAGATACAATCTTACGTTACAAATTATTGCAGTTTTTTTAGAATGCAAGGTTGCCAGTTATTTTTATTGCCTAATCTAGCCGGTATCATAGTTTCCCAAGCACTACGACCCATGTCAAATTAAAACTAGCTTTTTTTATTATTTCTTCTAACGACTAGTACCGGTAGTCTAGTGGGAGTGACCCCGCTTTCTGATCCTATCGGTGGGTTTGAATCTGGTCGTGTACCAGATTGTGTACCGTGGGGTTTTCAAAAATTATGGGCGCTATGCAAGTGCTTTTAAACGGTGAGGGAAAACATCGTGAGGAAACCAGTTAGTATTCTAGGAGCGGCGATAGACTTTCGACCTGCCACGTATGGAATACTAACTACTGCAAAATGTGGGTATGTACCAAATGTAATATTTGGAAGTATCTCTGACCTCCATTAGACATCCTCAAATAATCTTGAGTAGGTCTGAGACTTAGGTAGGACTTAGAGGTCTGAGAGGATATCTACTATACCTGGGGATTATAGACCGATTGACCGATTGACGACCGATGTGGCGCAGAGGGCGAATGTCCGCCTGCGACGCAGGAGGTTGCGGGTTCGATTCCCGCCTAGGGATAAATGTTTGTACGATCTGCAAATATTTATTCCGGGTGTTCTGGGTATTTTCTAGGTGTAATAAAAAATATCTATGTATGTAATGTATTGCATTTAGTATATTAGTCATCTAGTACCCATAACACAAGCTTTGCTTAGCTTGGGGCTAGATGATGCTGTGTGGATTGTCCTTATTATCATTATTAGAATCGTAAAGCTATTTCTTTTCTTTTTCTTTCTAATGACTCAGGTTATTATGCATTCCGCTATTTATTTGCCGATTTACGATCGTTATTTATATTTTACTGGCTCATTTTTAACGAAGTTTGACGGTTGGCGTAGTTGCGTAAAGAGATTTATTGATTATGGCTGAAAAAACGTATTTATAGTAACCGGTTTAACGTATTACGCGATTCAGGTCAACGGACTTATAAATTTCTGACAATTTTTGCTGGCGCCTACACTACTCGGTTTTGTTTTGTAATTCTTACTTAAAATATTGAACACTTCTTTTACACGGGTATTTATCGCGTATTACCTTTTTTATTTATTTTCCCGACGTTTCCCGTCTGCCCGCGACCACGACTATTGCAACATAGCCGTAACGTCGGGAAAATAAATGAAACAGGTAATATGCGATAAATACCCGTGTAAAATAAGTGTTCAATATGTGTTTCAATCGCAAAAGTTTAAAAAATACTATTCTTACTGAAAAATTAGTAGATTTCCAATATAGGTGTTTTTGATGCTCGTCGAAAATGCCACTATCTATCGTTTTAGATCGCAATATATTGATGACCAATGATTCAACGTGTTCTTTCATTCATATTTATATACTACATTGTTATTTTCACAACAATAGTCAGAATAGAAACACTCTTAAATGTCTGCAAAAATAATCATCAAACAAAATTATCAATTTTGTTTAATCAACCATTAATCAGGCTACTGGGGCTGCTATCCAGTTGCGAAGCTTGTTCTAGTTGTTTCAGTCGCATGTTTTCTCTGAATGAGCACCGGTGGTCTGATGGAAGTGACCCTGCCTTTTAATCCTGAGGTCGTGGGTTCTAATCCGGTCGTGCACCAATGGATTTTTCTATTGAAAAATGTATATGCGCAATGTGCTTTCGAATGGTAAAGGAATACATCGTGAGGAAATATGTTTGTATTATACTTGCAAGCTGTCACGTATGGAATATCAACTACTGCAAAATTATGTACCAAATAATATTTGGACGTACCTCTAACTACCGCTCTTAGTAATCAAAGAATCTCGAGTTGGTATTTGGTCTTACGAAATCTATGGGGATATCTACCACGCCTGAGGATTAAAGTCTTGAAGCTATTTATTTTAGAAGACAGGTGACAGGTTAGCTAATAAACGGTGACAACAATCCAAAACCTACATTAAATGCAGCCTTGGACGTGATCAATGGACTACAATTTTGGCATGATGTAACTGTTATGACTAACACTTACACGTTAATGGAGTACAGAAATCGCTCGGCCTTATTCTCATGGCTACAGAGTTTAATTTGTTATTGCTAAGGCTTATGACTGCGTTGTTGATATTTGCATGAGGAAAATATTATATTTTCAGTTGTTAGTGCATGTTAAACCTAAATCTGTATATGTATAAATTCATTTACAAATACAAAATTACTTAAGTACATATAATTAGGCCTAGGTTGTTGGTCATTGAGAGATAAGAGTTCAGCAAGGACCTATATTTAGACTATAGGTCTATATTTAATATACAGTTTTCGTACTTAATCCAGGTAATTTTTTCATTTAGGTGTGTGGAAGCAGGTTCTAGTTGAACGTACTTTCTCACATAAAAAAACCAACCCACCACGTGATGACAATAAATGAATTAAGATTTAAATTAATTGTTAGTTTTACGGGTAAAGCCGTTTGTAAAATAGAAACGTAACTGGTCGTATAATCTCACTATAGGCAACTGCATCATTTTAAGATTAGTTATTTGGTATTGTGTTATATTCTTAAGCATTACTCTTTATAGGCCTTTTCACACCTACCCACTCGATCCATTTTTAATACCTTAGGTACAAATGTTAACTGGTAATGAAAAACAAAGGTGAGATCATAGTTTATTCACATAACTGTGGTTTCAAGATTCGGTATTTTACAAACCATTAAATTAAGTAAAAGTTCTATTGCCAATTAAAACAAACTAATACCAAGATAAAAGCTAAATTAGATTTCCGCTAGCGTATCACGTTTCAGAATCGAAATTTGAAACTACCAACCGCTGGTAATTGAAAAAGTTTTTCTTTTATTCTTAATTTGAAAAAGTAAAGTTGCGTTTAAACGATTATTTTTCGCCTATGACTCTTAAGTAACCTAATTTCAAACATGCGTAAACCGAATGTAGGCTTACCTTCTCTACCCTACCGGCTCACCCTCTGCAACACAGCTAACACGAACATAGTACCGTATCTATAAATATTCCCATAGTATTGTTACGAGACAGTGTCATAATGTCAAGATTAAGCGGGCAACGCTCCACCCGCAAGGATGCGCGCGCAACCACCGCTAAAATTTTCCTCCCAGTATTGAATAAGTTAGCCAGCTTTCATAACCTCAAACTATCTACCTCTGAACAGCTGTTTGTAACAATACGTAAATTTGATGTGATCAGTAAAATCATTGCTTACCGGCTCGTCTAGACGTCCGTGGATTAGGAAACGTCATGACGAAATGATTCAAATTTAGAATCGTCTATTATTTTTTTTCGGTTTACGGCTTTTTGGCGTTCATTCAGTTTTCAGCCAGTCACGTCTGCGACTAGCTGTGTTCTTTTTATGATATTTTCAAATTGTGTAATCTTTATTATTGTTGCCAGTACCTGCATTTTATTGTCTTATTGATTTATTTTTAATTATTTGAAATAGGTTATGTAATAAGTGAAAATTATTAGACCATGCTTTTAAAGTATTGACACGTGTGAACATTGTGTGAATCATGTTAGTGTTAAGTGAACGTAAAAAAGTATTATAGTGGAAGTGTAAAAATTAAGTCAAACATGGCGGAGTACGAGTATGACTTCGCCTATGAATGCCGGGTTTGTATTTTTTTTTAAACTTAGGGTTGTCATAAAGTTTAAACTATTAAATTAGAGATTTCATCAATTATTTTATTGCTCTATGTAAGTCGTTGGTAACCTATTTCTTGCTCAAATTTTGAAAACGTTGCATAGGCATCAAAATAAAATAATTTTACTTGGGTTGTGATAGCCGTCACAGCTCAGTAGCTCTACCTTCTGCGCTTTAAGTTGTGGGTTCGATTCCCACTGAGAACAAACATTTATGTGATGAACACAGATGTTTGTTCTGTGTCTGGGTGTTATACTGTATATAAAGTACATAAGTAATCTATCAGTTATATGGTTCCGATAGAACAAGCTTTGTTTAGTTTGGGGCTAGATGGTGTTGTATCAAACGTATGTACTTATTTCTGTATTATATATTACGTAAGTAGGTACTTGCTTAATGTATTTGAACAAATGCAATAGTTGGACGCAGTTTCATGAATATGTTAATGAAAAATAAAATATCTGCATTATTTTGCAAAGAATATTCTCATTGTTGTAATATAGAGAGCAGTGGTGGTCTAGCGGGAGTGACTCGCTAGTGCGGAATACTAACTCTCAAACGGTGAAGGAAAACATCGCGAGGAAACCAGTATTCGGACGTACCTTTGACTACCCTTAGACATCCTCAAAGAATCCCAGGTTACTTTTACTAAGATTACAGTCGTAAAGCTATTTTTTTATTATTCATTTTTTATTTGGTACTTAAAGTATAGTACTAAAAGATCGGAAGGGATATCTACCGTGCCTGAGGATTAAAGTCGTGATGGCATTTATTTTTTTGTTGGAAAAATACAAACATTTACTGATTTTCTTTTAAATATTCAGAATTGTAAATCACATGCCTATGATTTTATTGATTCTGGTCATGCTAGCCTCCAAACTTTTCCTTCCCCCTTTGTTGCATGTCATATCTTCATTATGTAAATCCTACTAATATTATAAACGCGAAAGTTTGTAAGTATGGATGGATGGATGGATGGATGTTTGTTACTCTTTCACGCTCTAACCAGTGGACCGATTTGGATGAAATTTGGAATAATTATAGATTGCAACCTGGATTAACATATAGGCTACTTTTTATCCCGAAAAAATGACTGGGACGGGAAAAAATTGCCACGCGGGCGAAGCTGCGAGCGGCTGCTAGTGTACTATAAAAGGGGAAGAATCCCCTTTAACATCAACCCTATTGATAAAATGGAATAAATTAAAATACATATAAGTTTCTGTTCGCTGAACAGGTTGATTGCTAGCTAATAGAACAATGCGGCAAAATATGTAGAGCACAACAGTAGCTAGTACAGTCAGCTGCAATAAGAACATTTTAAATTTGTGGACATTTGTTCAATACGTCATCTAGCCCCAAACTAAGCCTAGCTTGTACTATAGGAACCAGATGACTGATAGAATACTTATACACTTAAAGATTTTATATCATCCCAAAAATGACCTTCCCCCTTGATACGGGGATGCGATAACCAACTTCGCTACCCGAGGAAATAGTTTTTGGGATGATATAAAATCTTTATGATTTCCTTAAGTGCAGGTAAGCACTATAAAAACTAACAAACTATGGAATACTTATACACTTTTTTTTGTAAATACATACTTAGAATACAATATAACATCCCATAGAGAACAAACATCTATGTTCAGCACACAAATGTTTACTCTCGGTGAGGATCGAACCCACAACCTACAGCGCAGAAAGCAGAGCTACTACTGAGCTATAAGGCCAGTAAATTTATAACGATTAACGGTAGATACTCGTATAGGTAAAACTTAAAATTTCGTTACAAATGTTGAGTACGAATCGATACCTACATACAAGGCAATTCATCTCTTTCAATCCTGTAGGCTGATTCGGAGTTTTTTACGTTTTGCGGATTCCGAATAAATTCATATAAACTTCAACCCTGCTGTACCCGCTCAAGGGCTGAATTTCGGGAAACCCTTAATGCACCTCTACGCACCAATACGAATATACCCTAAAAATTGCAAGTTTCTACGACCAGTGGTTTAGGCTGTGCGTTGTCTATATGTCAGTCAGTCAGGACAAAGATTTTTATAATTGGTATAGTACTTATTGCAATGTCTTTATTACGTTTTGGAGAATGTACGAGTGAATAAATCCGGATTTATCGATCGGATAAGAGGGCCAATATGAAAGTAAACATACTACAAGTACCGATTTAAATTTGTGACATTCAGTTATTTCAAAATAGGTACTAATTGTTCGTACCTTCTTTGATTACCGGATGACAAACGTTTTGGCCTCACAAAAGAGTCTAAAACCTCCTTTTCAAGAAAATGCCATTCTAATTTCAAATGTAATTTCAGCGTCTTGTGGAAGCGATGGCGCCTCGGTCGGCGCGGTCGTTCCGCCAAGAGTTCAACATGCAGGACCTGACTACAGAAACGACCTACACGGCGCACTATACCTCTGAAAAGTAAGCCCTATATTTCTAACCACTAATAATAGTTTACTGTTGATACTCTATAATATATTTTGACGGTTGAGCTTGTTGAGCCAGTGCTGTGGTGAGTTGACAGTCCAAATGGTCGCTACTTAGATTTTGACACAGCATATGTTTGAGAAACATGTTTTGGGCCTAGCAGTGAGAACGGCAGGCTAATAATGATGATTAACAATTTAAAAATAGTATCACTGGCTCTTAAATAAGTTGGTTTATATTATTATTATTTTCCTTAATGTGCCTTTCTCAACACAACAGATACGTGAGATCGTCACATTCGACAGAGCTTGATGGCCAAGCACCAGTAAAATCAATGGCCAATGGCAAACTAACATCGCCAAGTTACACAACGAAAACCATTATCTCAGAAGATGACAGACCCGATGTAAGAAAACTGAAGCGAGTCCATAGAATGTACGAAGGACCCAATATTATAGAATCTAGAGGTATAGTTCACCCCGAGACCAGAGAAATACTGACTGTAGGTCAAGCTATTAGTATGAGAATACTTGATGTTCGAACAGGAAGGTTATTATCATCCCCGGACACAAGACAAACTATGACAATAGACCAAGCGGCGAAAGAAGGTCTTATTGACCCTAAGCTAGCTGCAAGATTGACAGGACCATGTGGAACGACGGAAGATGGAAATAAAGTAACACTACTCGAAGCTATTCAGAGCGAACTGTACGACGCAGAACAAGGAGTATCAGATCCAGCGGAGAAGAGGATCAAGGTAACAGTTGAAAGTGAAAGGCCTAGCCAAGGAATGAGTATATCGGACGCACTTAATCGTGGACAAGTTGACTTACAAAGAGGTCTTTATAGACTACCTAACGGAAGCTATATCACAATCGCAGAAGCTTATGAACGGGGCTACCTCATATACAAAGAGATCATCAAAATAAAGTCGAGTGCGCTGTCTCTATCTGACGCAATCAGTCAAGACATCGTTGACAACAGCGGTTGGATTTTGGACAGGAATTCGGGCGATAGATTTCAACTAGATGTAGCTATTAACAATGAATTGATAAATCCAAATGTACGCGAAATCGTCGATCATAAAAATGATACTAAAATAACGCTTGCTGAAGCTATCGAAAAGAACATTATTAACACAAAACATTCAAAATACATACATAATCTGACTAAAGAAAAGCTGTCTTTCAAAGACGCAGCAAGCAAACAATACATTTGCAGACCAATGACTTTGAAAGACGTCTGTGACAGTAATCTAATGACTAACGACAGCAAAATATTATCTCCAGCAAATAAAGCACCGCTAAATATACTAGAATCCATTTCCGCGGGAGTTCTTGATAGCGATAGTGTGAAATGTATTACTGATACAACGACGGGACAACTTCTTACATTGACAGAGGCGTTAGGAGCTAAGATCATTCTTCTTGACAGTAAATTCCGTGATAACCTAACTGATGAGATCTGTTCTATTCCCGAAGCAGTAGATAGAGGTCTTATAACTTCGGTTTCTCAACGATCTATTTTCGATATTGATGGGTTCAGAGATCCGAAAACAGGTGAATTCATTTCATTTAATGCTGCACTTAGTAAGGGATACCTTAAGTACGTCAATGGTGAAACTTTCTTAAGATCAGAGAGTGGAGATTTTGTTTTCTTAGAAGATTGTACTAAAGTGGCAATTGTTAGGCCTGAAGTTTTAGAAATGTTTAATCGTAAGGTAGGCATTTATGACAATGGTAAAGAGCTTACTGTCCTAGACGCAGTTTTTAAAAATATTCTTGATCCAAAAACTGGTCATTTACTAGACGCGACAACCAAGAAGCCTATTCCTTTCAACAAAGCGGTAGAGATAAATATGATAACACCCGAAGGAGCAGCTTTATTAAATTCTCTTTTAAATATAACACTCACTTTACAAACAGTTACGAAAACTGTAAAACGTTACGTTACTGTTACTAACACCCAACAAAGATCTGAGACTATCGTAACATTCGCTGAAGCGATAAAGCGTGGCTTGATCGATGAAAACAAACAAACATTCATGGATCCTTCCACTGGCACAATCATGCCGATTCAACAAGCATTAGACCAAGGCTTGCTAGGCGTCGAGCAAAACGAACCTCGAGTTGTTCATATTTCCGACCGGGTTACCCAGAAAGACTTGATACCCGGTCAAGTTGTAGAACTCAAGATTACAAAAAAATCTTTCTTTAAGGACTTGCCGCCGAGTCCTGAAGGTAAAGTCCAACGTGATAGCCGACCCGAAACTATAAAAAGTCCTGATTTTACTATTCGTGAAAAGATTCCGTCTCGTGAGGGATCTGTGCAAGAGATAAGGACTGTGACAAAACAATCACTAGCTTCCGAACCGTCAGTCACATCACTGACAATTAAGAAAAATACCATCGAGCTACCGCGCGGTGGTTGGACTCTAAGGGATGCTATAAAGCAGAATCTCTTTGATCCTGCCACTGGTATTTTCACCATCCCCGGTACTGATAGAGTAATGGATCTGGATGAGGCTGTTAAACTTAAAATTATCAACCCAAATTCTGCCACAGTAAAAGATCCTAAATCCAAAAAAGAATTGTCTTTAGACAAGGCCTTGGAATTGCGCGTAATCGATAACTTGGGTCGTTATAAGCATTCAACCGTATTACTTTCCATGGTTGAAGCTATCGAACGCCAGTTCATAATTTTTATTCAAATGATGACCACTACGTCATCCCAAAAAGTGATAACTATTACTTCTGTTGCCGGCATGCCGGATGAGATGGAAGTATCTGAAGTGTTCGAGACACCTTTTGACACCACCACTGAAGAGCAATCCGCCTTGGAACCGGTTCAAGTTTCGCCAGGTATAATTTTCGACCCGGCAACCGCTTTGGTTATTTCTACCACCACCGGTGTATCAGAAAATATTTTAGAAGCCGTTGACCGTGGAGTAGTTTCATATAGTACCGTTTCGGTTGTAGACCCTAAAACAGGCAAACCGATAACGTTAAAGCAGGCTTTAGACAAGGGCATTTTAGACAAACAAACAGGAGAATATAAGGATAGGTCAGGGAAAAAAATTTGTCTTGTCGATGCAGCAAAAATAGGTTTAGTCGCGGTAGTAGGAGCACCGTTAGTAGCAGCGTCTAAAGTAATTCAATTGGTTAAAAGTACGATGGTAGTGGATCCTCAAACTGGGGAAAAACTACCCATGGAAGTTGCGTACGAAAGAGGTTTGGTAGATAAAGTGACGTATAAAAAGTACGAAGATTCGATCAGAGATAAAACACCAGAGAGTGAGATCTATCGTGAAAACCAAATATCTAGTACTGACACAGTAACATTCTCGCAAGTCATTACAAAATCTTCCCCATCAAGTTTGACCACTATCACGTACGTGACCGACCCCAAGACAGGTAAAGAAATACCTATTGAAGAAGCTTACGCTAAAGGTTTGATAGATCCTGCCACTTTCAAAATGTATAAGGAGTCTCCTGAAAAACAGGAAACAGTTACGATATCCAAAGTAACGACTACAACACCATCATCATCCAAAACAGTAACTGTTGTAGTCGATCCTAAAACTGGTGAGAAACTACCTATCGAAGTAGCTTATGAAAAAGGTCTTATTGATCCTATTTCGTTCAAAAAATACGATCTCTCCATCAGAGACAATACACCCGAACGGGAATCCCTTTACGATATTCATTCACGAACGTCAGGTACTTCTACGCAAAGTTCTAAAACGCCTCCTGAAATCGTGGTCACTATGATCGTAGATCCTAAAACTGGCGAAAAAATAACGATTGATGAGGCATTTAAGCGAGGATTAGTTGATTCTGACTCATACAAAATTTATAAAGAAACAAAAACCATTGATTTTATTCCTGGAGTTAGTAAATCAGGTGCAAGCACGGTAACTGTTTCTCAACCTGCGATCAAGCCCATATCAGTCGGTGCAGCGGTATCAGAAGGATTCATTACGGTAGAGTCTATTCAAAATAGCTTATCGGCTGACAACAGAAAAGTTCTGGAGCTTCCAACACATAAATCGAGGGTTTCTACCGATGTGGTCCAAATCAACAAAACATCTCCTTCCGAAAAACCCAAATACAAGATCAATATTGCCAGGGATGGTACACCTGAAATGCAAGTTTTGGAAACTAAACCAATTGTTCTTCAGAAGCTCAGGAAACGAGTTGTTACTCCCCTCGAAGCTGTGGAGAAAGGTCTTATTGATAAAGAAACGGCCAATATTTTAGAGGCTGTACGAATTTATAAAGATAAAAGCGGAGAGCCTATTACGCTTGACAAAGCTATTGAAATCGGATTAGTTAATGATAAAATTGGTAAAATCGTCGACCCAGTACACGGTGACGTCGTAACTATTAAAGAAGCTTTAAAGAAAGGTATCTTGGATGGCGAAGGTCAGGATGAAGTATTGATTCCTTTGGCTAGAAGCCTCTCAATCCCTGAAATTTTGGAGCAAGGCTTGTTAGATCCTGCCACGGGAAAGATAATTCATCCTGAATCTGGAAACCTCTTGACATTGCGAGAAGCAATTATTTGCGAGATTGTCGATCCACTAGCTAGCATTACCATCGCACCTGGCAAAAAAATTACTCTGGCTGAGGCAATAGAAAAGAATATAATTGACAGTGAAAAGAACGCTATAAAATCTAGTGAAGGTCCTCTTGACCTCATTTCTGCGGTGAATGTTCATGTGTTCCCGACTACAGAACAAAGAAAATTGATTGAAGATATACCACCAGCAGCAATGACACTTAATGTAGCCATTAAAAAGAACCTAATTAATCCTCACACTGGTGAATTCAGACACCCACTTACTGGGGAAATCATTCCTGTAGGAGAAGCTATAGAAAAAGATCTAATAATGGCTATACCTTATCCTCAAACTGCTGAAACAGTGTCTTTGGAAGATGCTTTAGATAAAGGCATAGTTAATATTAAACATGCAACATTCACAGATCCTAATACCAAAGAAGTGCTGCCTATAGAGCAAGCACTAGAAAAAGGATTGTTAGCTGTGAAACCTGTAACTGACGTCATGCAAGCTAGTGGTGTAGTAACAACTATTACCGAAACGTTCTCGTCACAGCACACAATAACTACAAAAATGATAGAACTTTTGTCTGATTACGTTCTCGTTAATGCCACTGAAGTTCAGAACACTAGAACCGGGCAAATTATTTCTATTGAAGAAGCCCGAGCAAAGGGAATTGTTAGAGATGAACAAACAAGTAAGGAAGAGTTTTTGACTAATGATACAAACTTCAGTTTTGAGGAAGCCCTTAACTTCGGATACATAAATATCGAAACAGGTACATTCACACATCCCAAAACGGGAGAAGTTATAAGCATATCTGAGGCAGTCAATACGGGTGTACTCAATACAGAAATGCCGGCTGACTCTGTAAAATCTACATCACCAACAAAAAAAGTACTGGAAATGTTGGATCTCAATGAAGCATTTGAGATCTTGTTTGACGAGAAAACACAGAAGTTTAAAGATCCAAAATCACTGAACAAAAAATTAACATTCAAAGAAGCCTTAGAAAAGAAAGTAATCAATCCTGATTCTGTTATTTATAACGTGGTAGCTGGTAAGACAGTGACGCTTAGAGAGGCACTGAATACCGGTTTAATCGACAAGAAAACTGGTAAACTTAAAGAGCAGAAAACCGGAAAGTTAGTTGACATTAAAAATGCAGCAAAAATGGGTTTGATTGCTGTAGTTGCTGCGCCAGTATTGGCTGGTATGGCTGTCGTGCAAGGTGCAAAGACTGTTGGTAGTAAAATCATGCAGCCAAAGCAGGAACATGTAGTAGAACCTGCGCCTTTAGATATGAAATCAAAACATGAAATGGTTGATCAGTCGAAGCCAGTATCTAAAACTCCTCAAGTTCTGCCTAAGGCTTTAGAAGAGACCAATCAACCCAAAAATATATCAAAGTCTATCGACAAAAAATCGCCTTATAAGGCATTACAAGTTGAAACTGATATTACTGGTCAAAAGCCGGTCATCAAAGATAAGGTCGACGATAAACCATCTGTAAAGCAAGAAGGTTCAAAAGACATACTTTCTGTGACTTCGGAAAGTAAACGTGTCATTATTGAAAGTTCAGTAACGACTCCTGGAAAAGACGATAGTCATACCAAAAAGGAACACAAGGTTGAAAAAATTCCCGATACGCTACCTGGTGATAAGAAAATCCTTAATGTAGATACTCCACACGCATCTAAAGATGTTCCGCCGATTAAAGAGGTTTCTTCAGATAGGCAGACATCGAAACCACAAGAACTTGAAAAGCGTCAACCAACCCAAATTATAAACATAAAAGAAAAAATTGTTGAAGGGAAACCAATCGTGGAAGAATACCGACAGATGACTTCTGATGGTGAAGATATATTGACCGTTATTAAAACAACGACATCAAAGACGGTAGCATATGATACTATTTTGTCTGAGACATGCGATGTCACTGGCCTACCTACATATCTTTCAGCTACAAGCTCAGATAAACTACCCGTTACAGAAGGTAAAATTAAACTAGATGACAAAGAAACTTCAACTACCCCCAAACTACCAGAATCATCGAGTAAAGATAAATCAAAACCTAAGGACCAGTCAAGTCTAGTAACTGAAAGCACACCAGTTGTCCAAGAGTTTAGACAAACTAATCCAGATGGAAACGAAGTAACTACTATAGTCAGAACTGTTGTTTCTTCATCAGAACCTCAAGAGTATGTTACTGAACACAGTAGTACTATGATAACGACATCACAATCTACAACTACCTCATCAAGGATTACTACAGTTACAGAGTTTTTACAAAATGAATCTCACCAACTAGTTACTGAAGAAACCACTGTCCCTCCTGAGTTGTCTAGAACAACCATTGAAGAATACCGCGTTGAGTCTCCGGATGATGACGAAGTTGACAAAAAGTCAGCACTTTCACCTGAAGACGTGAAAGAAATTCGTGTTCCAAGAGAATTGTCGCCAATTGAGTCAGACTCATTCCAACAACTTAAAGAAAATACTTTTGCTGGAAAATCGCCAGAAACAAACACAATAGACAAAATAGAAGTCAGCAAACCAGTCGAAGTAGCTCCAGGTGTGATTTATGATCCAAATACATCTGTTGTAATTTCTGCAACAACTGGCGTAACAGATAACCTATGGGACGCAGTTAAAGAAGGTGTAGTACCTTCAGAAACGATTGTTCTCAAGGACCCTAAAACAGGCAAAAATATTACTCTAAGGGAAGCCATAAACAAGGGTGTTGTTAATAAGAAAACTGGTGAAATTAAAGACTCATCTGGAAAAAAGATGAGCTTAGCTGATGCTGCTAAACTTGGTGCCCTAGCAGTTGTTGGTGCTCCAATTTTAGCTGCTGCAAAGGTAATTGATATTGTAAAGAGGGCAGTTGTTGTTGATCCTAAGACTGGTGAGAAAGTGCCACTAGATCAAGCACGTGATAAAGGCTTAGTCAAACCAGAAACTTATAAAAAATTAAAGGAAACTATCCAAGTGCAAACATCCCATATTGAGACTTCAAAGCCTGATGCTATTACTGGTTCCCATACAGATACCGAACTATTTGTCAAACATCCTAAAGATGTGACATTTACAGAAGAAGTTGTTGCAACTCATATGTCCTCTACTAAAACAACAACTCGTCCTGGTGATCTTACACTCACTGAAACAACAGAATACGCTCCTGTTACTACACCATCAGAAAATAAACCTACTGAAATACCTACTTTGACTAGGGCGACAATACACGATGGCAAGACTGTGTCGGCTATGCTTATTGACGCTGAGAGGCAGCCACTAAGAGTGATTGATGAAATAACTGAACAAAATGTAACCAAAGAAAAGTTGGAGCAAATTAAACCGATTTACGAAAATATTCCCCTAATAGACGCAATCGCACAAAATAAAATCGAACCTAAAGTATGTAGAATTGTCATAAACGGCGTTGAATCGCCATTAACCGTCCAAGACTCGTTAGAACAAGAACAGATTAGTAGATTTGCTCCTGTAGACGTGATTTCTAAAAACTGTGTAGTTGTTAGGGAATTAAAACCTACGTATTTCGTTTCTATTTCACACAGATTAACTCCAGAGGAGTTGTCAGAAATGGGCGTATACGATATTGAAAAACAAATATTCTTAAACCCCGAGACAGGAGCAAAAATTTCGTTTGAAGAGCTCGTGTATGGTTTACAAATTTTTGATCCCGAATCAATTTTAGTAAAAGACTTAACCTCTAAACATGACAATTACATCACATTCGATGAAGCCATCGCTATACCAATTATTGACAAAACAACCGGTCACATGGTGCACCCTAAAACGGGAAAGCGAGTTCCATTCTTAGAATGCATACAATTAGGTTGGATTGTTGAGAAACCTGAAGACGTGTCTGTCCCAGAGCAGGTAACTATCGAATCGGCCATTGAACAAGGTCTATATAATCCGAAGACGGGTCAAATTATGGATGTTAACACAGGTGCGTTGGTACCAATAGGCGAGGCCGTTGAAAAAGGTATCGTTGATCAAGAAACCTTACTTGTAAAAGTACCGCGCTCAGACGAAGTCATCTCGCTGGCAGACGCAGTGGACCGCGGTATAATTGAAATATACGAAGGTTTCATAACAATCGTAGAAACTCGCGAGACTATTGAGATATCCGTAGCTATCCAACGTGGTATCATCACTATTATTCGCAAACCGATTTCAATCGAAGCAGTCATTGTTAAAGAGCTATATGAACCTCAAACTGGCAAAATCAAAGACACTATCACTGACCAACTTGTAAGTATTTCTGACGCTGTAGAAAGGAATATCGTTCACCCGACCATATCTGAAATTAAAGATACTGCTACGAATAAACTTGTTCCACTGTCGGAAGCTCTTGGTACAAAGTTGATTAACCCGGAAACGGCTAAAATTAAAGATAAAAAGACTGGTAAAGACATTCCATTACACGATGCGTTACGGAAGGGCTTAATTGCTACTAAAGCTGTTACCTTCTCATTATTTGATGTTATCGAGTTAGGTTATTATTCTCCCGAGACGTATAAAATCTTAAACCCCAAAACAGGTGACGTTATTTCTCTCAAAGAAGCTATCAAACAAAATCTGCTCGATCCTTCTGATGTCAAGATCAAGGATGACAAATCTGAAGCAGTCGTTCCATTTGATCAAGCTGTAAAATCAGGGCTAATCGATTTAGAAAAAGGTATTCTTACGTCACCTGTTATAAACCTTAAAGATGCTAACGATAAAGGATATCTGCTTAGTGATAAAAAACCATGGACCTTACAAGAAGGCTTAGTGCAAGGTTTCTATGATCCAGAAACAGGTCTTTTGACCATCAATGGTATCACAATGACCCTAGAGGATGCTATCAAAGATGGTAATATCAATCCCAAGGCTTTGACAGTGCGAAACTCCGTAACTGGAGAAATTATTTCCTTAGCTGATGCCATTAAAGTAGGTATTATTGATTCGAAAGAAGGTAAGGTTACAGACCCTATTCACGGTGACAAAATTTCATTGACAGATGCGTCAGAACGAGGTCTTATTGTCCCAGCTAAGAAAAATCTTAGTCTTCCAGAGGCTGTCTTTAAGGGCTTTTACGATCCCAAGACTGGAAAGTTCTCGCATCCACAGAGTAAAGAAAAGATACAGACAGACAGGGCAATAAAGAAGCGTATGATTGACCCTCAGTCAACTCTAGTTCACGTGGCAGGGAAAGTGATTCCATTTGAATTTGCAGTAGATAAAGGCATTGTAGATGGTAGAACCGGAACCATAGTACTAGGCGCAGAAAAGATAGACTTCCGTGAAGCTTTTGAAAGAGGCATTTTAGTTGAAGTACGCAAACCTCTTTCTCTCATGGAAGCATTAGAGAAAGGCGTTTACAATGAAATTACTGGACTCTTCATGGATCCACAAAGTGGAAAGAAATATACTTTAGCTGAGGCCATTAAAATGAATTTAATCGATCCCCACTCAGTTCATATTCGAGATAACCGTTTAGGAAAGTGGGACAAGATCACACTACCCGAATCTTTAGAAACTGGAGTAATTGATGACCAAACAGGTAAAATCCGAAATATTAACAGTGACAATGAAGAGATCACTATACGAAAGGCATTTGAAATAGGACTTCTCGTAGATAGTAAGGCACCAATTAGTCTACAGAGAGCTTTACATCAAGGTTTGTACGAAGACAGTACTGGCAAAATCGTTGACCCTGCCACAAACCGCAAAATAACATTGCACGAGGCTATCAGAAAATCTATCATTAGCCCAAAATATCTTTGCTATTTTGATAAAAAATCAGAAAAACCCTTATCGCTGGCTGATTGTTGCCGTAGCGAAATTGTTGACAGACGTAGCGGTAAGTTCCATGAACCTGGTTCTGATGTTTTTATTCCCCTCTCTGAAGCTATGAGCCTAGGTCTGATCGTAGACATAGAAAGCGCAGGATTTACCTTGTACGAAACTTTAGCCATGAACATGTACAACATTACTGAACTAGTATTTGTGCATCCAGTTACCGAAAGAAATATATCTTTGAAAACGGCAATCGTAGAAGAATTAATCAACTCAGAAACATCTTTAGTTAAACACATTCCTTCGAGCAAATACATTAAGCTAAAAGAAGCAATTGAAACTGGTATTATTGATGAAGAGAATAATGTATACAATCTGCCGAACGGAAACCAAATAAACTTTTATGATGCTAAACACCGCGGTCTCATCGTAACAACTAAGAAGAATTTAAGCCTAGAAGAAATAATAAGGAACGGTTTGTTTAGAGCAGATAACGGTAAAATTGTTGATCCTAATACTAATGAATACGTTGATATAAACAAAGCTATTGAAACCAACCTTCTAAATCCGAACTCTACTGTTGTTAAAGATAGTTTCACTAATAAATTCAAACCATTACCTGTGGCCATTCAGCAAGGAGATGTAGATGTTACCAAGGGTAGGGTACTTGACACAAAAGCTAAGAAGACCTATAGCTTAGACATTGCTTTCGACAAAGGCCTTCTCGTGACTGTTATACAACCGATCACTTCTCAAACTGTTACTAAACGGTACGTACCAGACACAAGCGCGGCTAAAGAACCCGTACTTAGGGAATTCACATTAGATGAAGCTATTAAATACGAATTTATTGACCCCGAAACGGCCGTTATTAAAGATCCTCATAAGAATAAATACATTCCATTAAAATTAGGTATAGTCGAGGGTATTATTGATAAGAACGCAAAAGGTTCTTTTGATACTCAGAACAGAACAAAAACGCTTTGCTTTGTCTTTGAAAACGGCTTGATAGTTTACGTTCGTGAACCTCTAACGTTTGAGAAAGCTGTAGAAAACGGTCAGCTGAATTTAGCTACTGCTCGTTTTACTGATCTTCAATCCAACGAAGTGCTGACCATTAAAGACGCGGCCATTTTGGGCTACATAGATTCAGACACAGCGCTCGTCAAGGATAATCTCAAGAAGAGGCTAGTGAAACTGCCTGAAGCGTTCCGTAAAGGCCTGATGGATGCTGAGAAAGGAAATATTCTGGACACTGAGACGTCTAAGCTGAATACATTGACCGCTGCAATCGAGAGCGGTCTGCTCATGACACCTAAAAAGAGCTTCAGCTTAATCGAGACATTGAACTTCGGTATTTACAACCCGACTACCGGTGCCCTAAACGATCCTTTCATAACCACAAGCGTGATAGATAGAAAGAGGCTGAATCTTGGTGAGGCAATAAACCAAAGGATCGTGGACGCGTCAAGTACTGTCGTGAAAGAACCAGAAACTGGAAAGATTTGGCCATTAGTTCAAGCGATAGAACAGAAGCTGGTCGACCCCGTGGAAGGCAGGCTCGTCGTCGATCCCAAGAAAGGAATTAAACTAGATTTACTCAAAGCTCTAAAGAAGGGGTACTTGCTGCCAGCAGAAACAAGGGTAAGTCTGAATTTAGTTTGCTTTTTATGTTGTGCTTCTGTCAAGCAAAGGTGTTTCTTTACATTTCCACATTTCCTGTTTCCATTCTTAGACGGTGATCTTTATCTAAGCGTTTGGCTTAAAACATTGGCATGGCACGACACAACTGAATTTTCATAGTGTCGATAATTGGGTTGTTGTTTTACTGGGAAGTCACAATTTGTATTTGTGGCACATTGAACTCATTATTACATCAAAATATAATCTAAACAGTTTATGTTACATTAGAAGAAATTGTAGTAGCACATGTTTATATTCACAACGTAAAAGTTTTCGAGTGACGTAACTATTAGTTTTCACTTTATTAGATTGACAATATTGTAGACAAGTTGAAAATACAGTAGATTTTATTTGCCTCTTGTGATGTCTCTAGATGCTTAAGAATAGGTAACATACAACAGCGCATATACAATTGTCAATTTTCCTACACACAAACGAATTTGGAAAACTGCCAATTGAAAAGCGTGCTTACATTCATTCTACTAAGGCTCGATGTATGTTGTTTTTTATTTACAGCCGTTGCCTGCGATGCTAAAGAACCCTTTTGAGCTAAATCGTGAATGCTTGCCTGTGAGGGATCATATTAACGACGATACAAAGAATCATCACCGTCCCGCCAAATATCTAACCCATCATAATCACTTTGTGCAATGCAGTTGATTCGAGCGCCTCCATCGGCCTTAGTTCCGGCTTTAGTGTTTGCTTCCTCATTAAAAACCAGTGTTTTATGACTGCTGGTCGATCGGAACGATATTTAGATTCGTTAGATCCAATATACTCATTCCTTGGACCCTGTGCTCATTGGAATGCATGAACGGAGCTATGCTATTGTGGTGTTGAGGCGGGACACTCGATACAAACATTCACAATTACATCAATGGTAAAACATTTTCGAGAAACACAAACACGCAAGGTATTATCTATTGATTATCGTCTTTAATATAAATCGTCGTGAGATTTCATTTCATTAGTTACCGTTTTGATGTAATTATTGACAATTGATGAAATGACGTCTCATTATTTTTCTTAATGTACAATCGTAAAGTTTACATGTAAATCAAGTTTATTGATTTTGTTACTATACTTTTCAACAATACTTTTTCAGATTTCTATTGAAGGTATACTTTTATCTTATACTCTAACAAATAACTCTAATCAAAACTTTACTCTAAGGAAACGGAATTGATACCATAGTTTGCAGACATCATAAGTTGTTTCTTTTTGATGTTTGTCATCACTGCTTGCATGCCGCGCTTTTTGCATGTTAGATATATGTATTGTGTTTCACGCAACATGGGTTTTTGTTGTGGTATCATCACTATGCTGTTCGTGTTTGCCTTCTTCGGTGTAGCCTCTCTTCGTTGTGTTGTCTTTGCTTTCTTTTTGCGTGGTATTGTCTATCTGTGCTTCTTTTACAGGAACCGATGCCTTTTCTTTTGCATGAAGTTTAGGTGTCATCGTCTCACGTACTGTTTTACCATTTTAGACTTTACCCTTCAAGGTCAAAGTCCAAAATGGTAAACTATGTCGGACGTATATCACTGTCTTGTTCGAACGTAAATGTACAGTCAATGCGTACAATTACTTAAATAAGCACTCAATGTACATTGTTAAAAAGCCGAAAAATTAACGGCTGCACTTGTAGATAGTTCTGTGAATGTCGAAGCAATAGACATAAGCACTGTAATTATGAATGGGGTATTTCTTGGTACTTTTGAACATCTGTAGATAGTTGATAGCGGGTTATCATGAACCGGAAGCGAACACTGGACTTAATCCACTTAATCTTACGCCTTAAAATAACCTTGGTTTAGTTAGGAGATTGTGTGGGTCTGTCTCATTAGTCCCAATAAAAAGTCGAAACACAATAGTGGGCTAAAACCTTGGCTTAAGACATTCCACGAAGTCTACTTTCATTTGATTTCGTCGTTCTTTTCCTTCCGGTTCATGGTAGATGTTCAGGAAGTGCAACCCATTCCTTTATTGAAACAATGTCCTCACACTCTTCTTTATATGTAGCAAGCAGTGGAGGAGAAGTACCGACTATGCGACGAAACTTTGAGCAAGCTGTTGGAATGGATCGCGATGGTGGAGGACCGACTGGCGAACCAAGAAGCTGTGAAAGAAGATCTGGATGAATTACGTAACCAGATTAACATTCTAAAGGTGAGGCATTCGGATGCACTAATTACTAAGTAATAAAACAGGTCTTTGCATCTAATTGTAGATAATTGATACAGCGTCAGAAGCATTTTTAGGATTCCGTACCCAAAGGGTAAAACGAGACCCTATTACTAAGACTCCGCTGTCTGTCTGTCCGTCTGTCACCAGGCTGTACCTCATGAACCGTGATAGTTAAAGAGTTTGAATTTTTTACAGATATGTATTTCTGTTGCCGCTATAACAACGAATACAAAAAAATTTAATAAAATAAATATTTAAAAAGGCTCTTTAAAGAAAAAGATTACAGTTACATAATGGTACAGTATACTTGTATTTAATTGATTCTCCTTCTTCCAGCTCATCAAGGATGACCTGGACAGCCACCAGCGTCAAGTGTCCGCGTGTGCTGATCAGGCGAAGCAGCTGCTTGTGTCTGGTGGCGACGTGCTGGCCCCTCATGAGGTATGAATAAACGAATAAATACTTGTGGCCATTTTTACACATCATCTAGGCCTGAACTAAGCATGACTTGTACTATGGGAATACAAGGAACCTAGAAAACCAGATTACTGATAGAATACTTATATACGTTTTTTAACACCCACAAAGACGCACAATGGGCTATGGAGAGTTTTATAACGAGATAGAATAAGAAATGAGGAAACCCGTAGAAGAACTAAGATCACCAATGGAAATGCCAATGGTCGGATCATTTAGCTCGTAGGAACGACAACTGCTTGAGAATAAATAAATAAATAAATAATGCTGGACAATCCACACAGCATCATCTAGCCCCAAGCTAAGCAGAGCTTGTGTTATGGGTACTAGATGACTGATATACTTAATACAATACATTACATACATAGATATTTTTTATTATACATAGAAAATACCCAGAACACCCGGAATAAATATTTGCAGATTGTACCAACATTTATCCCGAGGCGGGAATCGAACCCGCAACCTTCTGCGACGCAGGTAGACATTCGCCCACCGCGCCACATCGGTCGTCAACAAAAAATAATAGTAAGCGACCACGTCTCAGTTCCATAAGATGACTGACTGACTAGATTATAGACTTTCGTCTTGAGGCTTTGCGAGTTGCCATACATAATCATAAATCTGTAGTTACGGTTCACGTGCCACAAACAATAAAGGTCGATGGTATCTTGCAGGTGGCAGCACTGGAGCGTGGAGTACGACAACTGAAGACACGATGCGACAAGTGCACAGACAAGTGTGACAAGATGCTGCGTCGCCTCGCCGCCGCTAGAGATGAACTCGGAAAGTTCACGTAAGTATTATAATAATAATGCTGGACACTCCACACAGCATCATCTAGCCCCAAGCTAAGCAAAGCTTGTGTTATGGGTACTAGATGACTATATTTAATACAATACACTACATGCATAGATATTTTTTTTATTATACATAGAAAATACCCAGAACACCCGGAATAAATATTTGCAGATCGTACAAACATTTATTCCAAGGCGGGAATCGAACCCGCAACCTCCTGCGTTGCAGGCGGACATTCGCCCGCCGCGCCACATCGGTCGTCAAAATCGGTATTCCACATCCTACTAATATTATAAACGCGAAAGTTTGTAAGTATGGATGGATGTTTGTTACTCTTTCACGCTCTAACCAGTAGACCGATTTGGATAAAATTTGAAATAAACATAGATTATAACCTGGATTAACATATAGGCTACTTTTTATCCCGAAAAAATAACGGGAACGGGAAAAACTACCACGCGGGCGAAGCTGCGAGCGGCCGCTAGTTATCAATAACTGCTTTTAAAAAACCTCATACCTCGTAAGCGTTAAACGTAGGTATTTACCTACGTTTCCATGTAGAATAGTTTATAATAAAAGATTAAAGTACTTAATAGTTTATGTAAATGTAGCGCCATCTAGCGACAGGTCGTTACAGATGAAAAAAAATTAAAACATAAATCTATATGAGTTTTTAAATTTTTCGTTAATTTTTATTGTTATTTAATTTATTTATTTTATCCATAGAAATGAACTCAACACTTTCAACTCGTGGATGGAATCCGCCTACCGTACTCTTGAAGAGAAGGAATCTGCACTTTCGAAACTCAACAACCTTCCCGGACAGAGCGAGGATGTTAGGGAGTTCGTCTCTGACGTCATCGCTCACCAGGCTGATCTCAGGTTCATCACCATGTCAGCACAGAAGTTCGTCGATGAGAGCAAGGTAAAATGAACCTAATAACTTGAATTTTAGGTTAAATCACAAATCCTACAAAACTTTATAATATATCTACCTACCAGCTTTACAACCTCGGCTTGGGTTCATGTTGCTACACCCTATTCAGGGTCCATGTGATATTTACTTACACATAAGAACGATGTCTGAACCTAAACTAAACAATGTGAAAGCTATAAATTTATTGAGTATCATTAAAGGAGTATTGAGTTACTTTTTTGGGAAAGAAAGAAAGAAATCAAAATCAATCATTAGTTTTCAATCTAATTTATGTTAACCTTTGTTATTTGAACTCATCATCATCTTCCTGCCCTTATCCCACACTAAGTGGGTTCGGCACAACAGGTTTTTTCCTTCCACTCTCTTCTATCAGCCGTCATCTCAGTGTTCACTCCTTTCTTACTCATATCATCTTTCACGCAATCCAAATCCAAAACCTTTGTTATTTGAACTACTAATCCAATTTATTGATGACCTGCAATTTAGTTTTATGCTGACAACCTTTAGCAGTTTTTTGATTGAATGTGTTTGTTCCCAGGAGTTCCTGTCGATCCTGAACGAGTATCGTACCACTCTCCCGACGCGGTTGTCTCACGTACAGAGCGGTGACAGCGCGGTGCGCGGGGCGTCGGCCGCGGCGCGTCGCAGACACGCTGACCTGTGCGCCCGCGCTCAGCGTCTGCAAGACAGGCTGCGGGCCGCTAACGATGTCACCAGACTGTACAACGACGCTGTCGACCGAGCTAGGAAGTGGATGAACGACGTGAGTTTTTAACACAACTTCAGTGTTCTATAAAGTATACCCATGCGCAGCCTGTGGTCCATAGCGTGAGGCGTATAGCTATTTTGATTTCTGTAGTTTTCGAAATTTTACGTAATTTATAAAAATTGTGTAATTTTTGAATTTGTATTTTGTATGTATTTTGTACATACCAATTATAAATACTTGTATTAGCTATAATTTTCTTTGTAAATAAATGTATAATTATTTTTGAACATTTATGTAATATTAGAAAATTTAGGCAATTTTTGAGAATTCGTGTCAGTATTGAAATTTGTGTAAATTTTGAAAATTTGCGTAACTTTTGAAAATTTGTATAATTTTTTAAAATTTGTGTAATTTTAAAGAACTTACGTAAGCTTTAAAATTTGTGTATTTTTTGAAAATTTATGTAATTTTTTATCTGGCACAACGAATCAGCATTGCCATTCAGCGTGGCTGCAGCCAGTGTTTTGGGAACGCTTCCGATTGGCACTGATCTGGATCAGTTGAGCTACCTTTAGTTTGCAACGGTCTGTAGATAGCTCAACTGTTTCTGTCACATGTGTTTTGTACATGCCAATTGTAAATACTTGTATAAGCTATAATTTTCTTTGTAAATAAATTATTTATTTTTGATAGGTCGCATGAAACTAAGTTCAAGGTTAGTAACTAAAGGATCATACAAAAAAACGGTAGGAACCAAGCCGTAAGTTTCTTGCCGGTTCTTCTAGGCTTGGTCGCGAGGAACTGGCGCTTAGATTCACCTAGATTTAAGACGTTTCAAGATGCGTTCCCTGCGGATATTACCTACTGAATAAATGATTTTTGACTTTGACTTTGACTTTTGTGTTTCAGATCGAGCCACAAGTCCGCTCAGTGCTATCAGAGCCAGTTGGAGGTGAGCCCCGAGCTGTGGAGTCTCAGCTGTCGAAGGCCAAGAGTCTGCATAACGAGATTATAGCACAAGGACGACTGATAGACAACGCTAAGGATGTAAGTAGACAGATAAAATAAATAAATAAATAATGCTGGACAGTCCACACAGCATCATCTAGCCCCAAGCTAAGCAGAGCTTGTGTTATGGGTACTAGATGACTGATATACTTAATACGATACATTACATATATAGATATTTTTTATTATACATAGAAAACACCCAGAACACCCGGAATAAATAGAATAATAATAAATAATAATAATAATAATAATGAATATTATAATAGATAGATAGAAAACTCTTTATTGTACACCACAACGAACAAAAAAATAACAATATACAAGTTCTAAAGCTTAGTGAAGTATAATGGGCGGTCTTATCGCTGTAAGCGATTTCTTCCAGACAACCTTAGGATGGACAAGAAACTAAATGAGCTTTACATGGCGGTGTCATAAATAAATACAAAGCATTACATAAGTATAAACAAAGAATAAGTATTCTGTATAAGTAACTGACGACCGATGTGGCGCGGCGGGCGAATGTCCGCCTGCGACGCAGAGGTTGCGGGTTCGATTCCCGCCTTGGGATAAATGTTTGTACGATCTGCAAATATTTATTCCGGGTGTTCTGGGTATTTTCTATGTATAATAAAAAATATCTATATATGTAATGTATTGTATTAAGTATATCAGTCATCTAGTACCCATAACACAAGCTCTGCTTAGCTTGGGGCTAGATGATGCTGTGTGGATCGTCCGGCATTATTTATTTATTTATTTATATTTATTCAACAATAGATCCTAAAAAATCTATGTGCGCTATGTCGCTGCAGCGACATAGCGCACACAGATTTTAACCTCCACCGTTTAAGAGCATGCTCTTAAACGGTGGAGGAAAACATCGTGAGGAAACCAGTTAGTATTCTAACAGCAGCGATGATTTGAAACCTGTCATGTATGGAATACTAACTACTAAAAAATATGCTGTGTGGTAATTTTAATATTTGGAAGTACTTCTGAGGATATCCTATTTGTACCTCTAAGGATATTCTCTGATGTACCTAAAAGTCCTCAGTTGGTACTACTTTTTTTTTATTTATTAATCATAGAATCAACAGCACTTAGAGGTATTCACTTAAAAATTATAAACAACACTTAATGCCATAACAGATTCATACTCTGTACACGAAGCTGTTATCCTATTAATAGTCGCTAAAGAAACGATTACAAAAAAACTGATAAAAGTAAAAGGAAAGACCTTGGTAGGCCTAACAGATCTGTAGGGGTTTCAACCGTGCCTTGAGATTAAAAGTCGTGAGGCTGTTTCTGTTTTATTTCATATTTTCATTTTCTTCCAGGCATGCGACCAGCTGGTGAAATCTCTCGAAGGCAACCTCACTCCTTCCGAAATCCGTCACCTGGAGGTGCCGGTTATCGACCTAACTAACAACTACCATGAGCTGACTTCAGCTGTGGGTGATAAGTGTGGGCAGCTGGAGGCGGCCCTGCTTCAGTGCCAGGGTTTACAAGATGCGGCTGAAGCACAAGCGGCTTGGCTAGCACAGGCTGATGCTGCTAGCAAGTAAGTTACACTGTCGATAAGTATGATGTAGGAGGTCAGAGTGTGTGGCCACTGTTACCCCAGGTTCGATTTTTTTTAATGTGACCTGCTGATGGTCAAAGTCAAAAATCATTTATTCAGTAATAAAGTCAAAGTCAAAAATCATTTATTCAGTAATATCCGCAGGGATCATCTTGAAACGTCTTAATCTAGGTGAATCAAGCAGTAATGGAACAAGCAGATGGCCCACCTGATGTTAAGTGGTTACCATTACCTATAACATAGCATTGCCTCGCAGGTCACGTTACCGTGGCCTACGATGCACTACTATGCGTTCAATCTACTTTAAACTAAAGGATTCGCGCACGAAGGATTCCGTACCATTATCTATACAAATAAATAAAATTGAAGGTCTGTTTGTAATATTAAAATAACCGCTTTTTACTACATGCATATGAATGTATATGCGATACATATTCCAAAATAGCATTTTTTTAAATTTTTGTCTGTCTGTCTGTCTGTCCATTTGTTCCGGGTAATCTCTGGAACGGCTGGACCGATTTCGACGGAACTTTCACTGGCAGATAGCTGATGTAACAAGGAGTAACTTAGGCTACTTTTTATCCCGAAAAAATAACGGGAACGGGAAAAAACTGCCACGCGGGCGATACTGCAAACGACCGCTATTTTATGCCGTATTAACGCCATCTGTTGGCAACATCGAGTACTACTTAGTTAAGATTTGTAAGTAAAAATGTTTACCGCCCAACGAAGTGGGCACGGGTCAGCTAGTCTATAATAAAAATTAGAAAAAAATCACGTCGGTTGTATGAGCCCCCTAAATATTTATTTTATTCTGTTTTTTAGTATTTGTTGTTATAGCGGCAGCAGAAATACATCATCTGTGAAAATTTCAACTCTCTTACTATCACGGTTCATGACAGACAGACAGACAGACAGCGGAGTCTTAGTAATAGGGTCCCGTTTTACCCTTTGGGTACGGAACCCTAAAAATTACTAGAACAAACTATGAATATTAAAAGGTTTACTAATGGGCATAAAATCTTTACCTTGCTATTTAGCTTTTGTTTGTTCCTTTCTCTTGCTATGTTTTTAATCTTACTATATTTTTATCTACAGAAGCCAGAATAAGCCCGCGTCTCTGATCCGCGAGCGTCTCGACGAGCAAGTTCGCGAGCACCGCATCCAACACGCAGAGTTAGACTCACGTCGACCCACTCTCGCTAAACTACTGTCATCTGCAAGAGACGCAGCACTCACACCTTCCAACGCGAGAATAGCTAAGAAACTGGAGCAGAGAGCCGAGGATATTTACTCCAAGTAAGTTTCCTCATCACCCACCTGGATGGCTGGGCTGGTTTTCCAAAACCACTCGTTTTTTACTCGTTTTTTGGTCTTCCCGCAGAGTTATAACATAAAGTTCCTTAAGAAACGGGTTAATCTTTTCCTGAAAGGTCGGCAGCGCATCGGCATCAAATACAAATACAAATGTTTATTTTTCAAAAGAAAGTGTTAACAAAGATAAAAGTCGACTCTGTCTCCTGTTTTAGTTTATGAATAAACTGTGTTACAGTAGACAGTGCATTCTCCTAGTAAAGTATACACAACCTAATAGTAAAAAAACAAAAGAAAAACAAAAAAAAAACAAGCAAGAAATAATCTTATCTAGTAATCTTACAATCTAATCAAGTAACAAGGGCAATATAATAAATAAAAAGGGGATGTGCATGTGGAGTATTGTTGTGGAGTGTTAAGTTTATGTGTATATATAATAGTAGCCTCTGCTGTTGCAGAGAACCGGGTTAATCTTTTCCTGAAAGGTCGGCAGCGGTTGCAGGTGTCCATGGGCGACGGTGACCATTTATTTCCCATCAGGTGGCCCGTCTGCTCGTCTGCCTATTATGGCATAAAAAAAAACCCGAACTAATTTAATCCTAGCAGTGTTATAATGTGCAAGATGACAAAGTACCAAGCAGCTTGCTGTATTCCGGTTTTAAGGGTGTGGGTGCTGGTGTAATTAAAGGCACACGAGGCTTAACACCTGTATGTCTCAGGTTGATGGACGCAGAGTAGTGCATTGTAGGGCACGCTAACGAGCGTGACCAGCGAGGCAATGCTCCGTTATAGGTAATGGTAACTTAACATCAGTTGGGCCATTTGCTTGTGTCATCAGCAAGTCACATAAAAAATAACACCTGTATGACACAGGTTGATGGACGCTGAGCAGTGCATCGTAGGGCACGTTCTTCACGAGCGTGACTTACGAGGTAATACTACCGCTGTGTTATAGGCGATAGTAACCACTTAATATCAGGTGCCATCTGCTTGTTCCATCAGCAAGTTATATAAAAAAAAAGTGTACCTGTGCCTGAAATTAGAGGCACATGAGGCTTAACACCTGTATGCCTCAGGTCGATAGATATAAGTATATATTTAGAGTTTTTTGTCGAGTGCGGTTAGACTCCGATGACGCATTCCCGTATCAAGGGGAGGGTCGTATCTTTAAATCCCGCACGGGGCATAACTTCTGTAACTATAATTGTCATAAACTTATCTAAGTTACCATTTGCACCGTTAGATACGAGAAGCTGGTGGAGCGTTCTGTGAAGCGCAGCCAGTTCCTGGACGAGGTGTCGGCGGAGCTGGTGCAGTTCACGGCGCAGGCGGCGCAGCTGGACGCGGCGCACGCGCAGCTGGTGGAGCAGGCGGACGGACGCGACCTGCAGCGAGTGTCTGCTGACGAGCTCAGCACCCGCCTCTCGGATCTACAACACTACAGGTAGTTTACTAGAAACTTTCGACAAAATTAGACCCCTATTTATGATAGACTATTTTGTAACCAATTTAAGAAATACATTTATTTACAAAGAAAATTATGACTAATACAAGTATTTATAATTGGTATGTACAAAATACATTTGAAACAGTTGAGTTGAGTTGACCAATTTAATATATTTTTTTCAAAGCATGTAGGTAAATCTCCTAACTATACATTTTGTACACGTACCACATTTGATCTCACCTCTCTACCGTAAGGTTTGCTGGAAGAGAAATCTTTTAAGAGTTAAGCTCGCTTTTGTAGGTACAATCAACTCGTGGTATTAAAACCTTATAGTAAACTCTAAACAGTATAAACTCAAACATCGTGAAGTTAGCCTACAAAATTACTTATTTTTTGAGCTTTTGCCCTGTAAATATTAATTGTAACGCAGTAAAACCATTCTGTAAGTTACCAATTGTACACATTCTAGTGCAGCTGACTGTACATGTTTTAATTTTAAGTTTACTCATTTATTTCTTCTGTGTACTATAAAGAATAAAGAACAGACTTAAAGTAGGATCGTTCGGAGAAGTACTACCACCATGCCTATTCCAGTCGCAAAGTAGCTTGCTGTGTTCCGGTTTAAAGGGTAATTACAGCCACATGAGGCTTACCTGTATGCCTCAGGTTCATGGACGCAGGGCGCGCAGAGCCGTCTTAAACTAGGCTGGGGCCCTTGGGCACACATGAATTTAGGGCCCCTTTTGGAAAGTAAAAAAAGCTAGTTATAATAACATTTATTAACTAAGCATGACCATTTATTGTAGGTAATCAAATACAGTATGAAAAAAAACGTTTCAACGTGGGACAGATCTGGCGTAGAATCTACGCTGATAGAGTAGTACTGTGCTGATTTAAGTTCTTTGATAATGGTTTTCAAAACTTGCTGTCCCATTAAATTAATAAATTCATTACAAATATTTGCCGATAAATATGATGTATAGATATAATGACGTAGTATATGCCTTGTAATAAGATTACTGATTTATGAAAAAAGTGTAGCGTGCCCGATAAAAATGTTTTGAGAATAAGTGTGAGAGAAATTGTCGGTCCTACGGGGCCCCCTGAGAATGGGGGCCCTGGGCACGGGCCCCGTGTGCCCTTATGGTAAAGACGGTATTGAGGGCGCGTTCCTAACGAGCCCCACTTAATATGGGCCATCTGTTTGTTCCATCAGCATTTTATAAAAAAAAATCCCATCAAACGCTTGTAAAACATTGGATCCGGTTCTTTTTTCATTTTCAAACCTTTCCTTTGACAGAGACAAGCAAATGCCGCTATTGGAGGATTGCCTTCGTAACGGCAAGCAGCTGATCGCGAAGAAGGACGTCACAGACACTCACGCTGTACGTGACAGAATGAGAGCTTTGGAGAATGACTGGCGAGACTTCAATACGTCGCTGGAAGAGAAGCTGAAGCTGTCTAAGCAGAGGGCTGATCAGCTGAACCAGTACGAGAGCTTGAAAATACAGGTAATAATAATAACAATAATAATAAACTTTATTGAGGACATGACTTATAAGTAATACAATAAAAAAAAAAAGTATAAAGAAAGAAAGAAAGAAAAGAAAAGCTTTTTATTGACCCAAACAGACATTAACAACTAAGTATTTACCTACTTAAATACCTATTTACATCCGTAAACTTAAAACTAGCAATACGTAGGTATAAAAGGATTTGTCCTACAATCGACGGACTTATCGCGGGTAGCGATGTCTTACAACCGTTATTCTAAATTAACCTAACCTATACCTATAGGTATGCCTAGATACCCTTGGTATTCAGATGGTGAAGTGGAAGTGATCCTAAGGTCAAAATTAAAAAAAAAAAAAAAACAAATCAAATTCTGGCATCAATGAATTTTTGTATTAGAAATATTTGTGTGCGTAATGCTAATGTTCTAACGGTGAAGGAAAACATCGGGAGGAAACCCGTGGGTAAGTTAACTCCGCAAGTATTGACGATGTCTTTTTAGTGGAATAGGCTAACTATTTATTGGATAAAATCAAAACTATCGAGTCTCTTAGTCCTACTAATATTATAAACGCGAAAGTTTGTAAGTATGGATGGATGGATGGAGGTTTGTTACGCTTTCACGCTCTAACCAGTAGACCGATTTGGATGAAATTTAGAGTAAACATAGATTATAACTTGGATTAACATATAGGCTTTTTATCCCGAATAAATAACGGGGACGGGAAAAAAACTGCCACACGGGCGAAGCTGCGAGCGGCCGCTAGTTTAACATATAACGACCTAACCAGGTATTTTTTAAATTTTTTAAATATAAATCGTTTATCTAGGTTCTAGACTGGCTGCAGTCGATGGAGAACCGAGTGAACCGCCTTCAGCCAGTGGCCGTAGACCTTGAGGTGCTGAAGAAGCAGCAGGACGAGCTCCGACCCCTGGCCAAGGAATACAGGGACTTCGGCATCAACATCGAGAAGGTACTTGGGAGAATGCCCCTTAGTAGTAGTAGTTAGTAGAGCTCTTAGTGAAGGGTTCGTCCGGGGAAGTACTACCACCATGCCTATTTCTGCCGCCAAGCAGCTTACTGTGTTCCGGTTTGAAGGGTGTGGGTGCCGGTGTAATTACAGGCACAATATACTTAACATCTGTATGCCTCAGTGTGATTGACGCAGGGCAGTGAATTGCGTGACCTGGGAGGTAATGGTTGGTTATAGGTGATGGTCACCACTTAACATCAGGTGAATCATTTTCTTGACTCACCAAAAAATGGTATAAAAAAATACTTTGGTGGACTAAGTTGTCAAGTTTAAAGTACGCTCTAACTACTGGACTGATTTGGATGAAACTCAGAACAAATATAATCTTACCTAGTATAACCTGGATCAACATAATAGACTATTTTGTATCCCGAAAAAATTACAGGAACCGTGACAAAGTGACAAAAAACCGAAATAGCTCCGATTGAAAAGTGCCTTAAACTTTATCATTACAAAGCACTTAATTATTGATGTTACCAAAATTATCCACGCGGGTGAATGCGCGTGCGGTTGGTTATGAATAAAAGAAATAGCCTTACAAATGTTCTCTTTCATCAGCTGAACGAAGCCGGAGCAGTTTACGAAGCTTTGACGCGCGGTGACCGAGCTGACAGCCCACATAGGAAGAGGCAACTGTACAGTCCAACCAAGCGGCAAACACCTAGTAAGTATTAGAGTAGAATAGATTTATTTACACACACATAGTATGCACACAGGGGTTTGATAAACTTGTCGTATCTTGACGTCGTGTCGTCGACAAACTGATTTTATCTATCGAATTTTATTTGCACTTGCACAGAACTAGCCTCAACATATATAAACCTCGTTTTATCGAGAATTTATGAAAAATTTTGTCTATCGATACAACCATGCTTGTGGGTCACACACGACACAGAAGTTGAACAATACACACAAATACAACAAACTAAGAAACTCTTCAGAGTAAAAGTCTAGTAAAATAGTTCGTGTCCTAAACTTTGATGCAGTAGGCTTCAATAAGTTTTTGCACCAGTTTTTGCCACTACCTCCTTTGCAGCTATACTGCGGGCACCCCCCAGGTTGTCGGCCAGCTTGATGTATAATTCTGTGTATTGCCTCAGGTCGCACATTAGACGGTCGGTCGCCATCTCCGAACAAGGGTCACGGTCTGGTCAGCCCAGGGTCTACGCACTCCACATCCAGTGGCTTCTCATCCCGTCGATCAAGCCAGGATGGATTCCATTTGGAAGGTATGCATCACATTAGCTCACTGCTGGACATGTGCCTTTCAACGCGCTTAATATTATGCATTTATGAATGAATGAATGAATGAAAATTCTTTATTGTACACCTTACAAGCTAGAGAATAAAACAAAAAAACAATAGTAGTCAACAACAGATAATGTACAATGGGCGGTCTTATCGCTAAAAAGCGATCTCTTCCAGAGAGATTTATGTTCATCACATAAATGTTTGTTCTCGCTGGGGATCGAACCCACCTACAGCGCAGAAGGCAGGGCTACTACAAACTGAGCTGTCGCTTAGTATGCTTACTAATTTGTAGTAGTAGGGATCTCAATAAAGGACTTGACGGGGAAAGTTCTACCAGAAGTAGTGTGGTTTATAAATCATAGTATTTATATATTCTATCGGTTATCTGGTACCCATAGTACAAGCTTGGCTTAGTGTAAGAGTGAGTAATATGTGGCGCGGCAGGTGAATGTCCGCCTGCGACGCAGGAGGTTGCGGGTTCGATTGCCACCTTGAGATAAATGTTTGTACGATCTGCAAATGTTTATTGCGGGTGTTCTGGGTATTTTATATGTATAATAAAAAATATATATGCATGTAATGTATTGTATCAAGTATATCAGTCATCTAGTACCCATAACACAAGCTCTGCTTAGCTTGGGGCTAGATGATGCTGTGTGGATGGTCCAGCATATATGATTTATTTCTGCACCTGCTTACCACATGGTCTTCCACAGAACTGTCGCCAGTACAGCAGCAACTGTCAGACGTCAACAACCGGTACAGCTTGGTTGGAAGCAAGCTGTCAGACAGGCAATCAGAACTGGACGCGGTTAAAGAAGAAGTGAGAAGACATCTGGACAGCCTTCGTGCACTCAACACTTTCTTGGATAAGGTTAGTTTCGTAGAATAAATATGGCACCTAAGCACGGTACACATCGTTTCAAGTAGTAGTTTTTGCCAACGAGTTTTTAACACGTTCTTCACAGTGAACGTTCCTAACGCAAGGGTAGTTAGTAACGTAAGGCTGAGGCATGGCAACATCAAATTTATATTATTTCTTTTACTCTCTTTCTTAAACCTCTATTATTTCTTTCACTGTCTTTCTTAAACCTCTATTATTTCTTTCACTGTCCTTCTTAAACCTCTAATATTCCTTTCACTCTCTCCTTGAAACCTCTTATATAAAAAAATACAAAAATAACCATTTTCTTTTTATAGGTCCAAAGGCAACTTCCTAAGGAGTCTGTTCCAACCAAGGAAGAAGCCGACAAGACGATCAAACAAGCTCGCGCCGTGCTTGAAGAGATGTATGAAAAGCAAAGTATACTGGATTCCACCAAGACTCAGGTAATTTCTCACCACCGACTATATTTTTTCATGTTAAGGTCTGACAAACACAAACGTGGCACTGGTAAAGCTGAGGACAATAATTTGCAAAGATTATACAATTAATGGCAGTCATAGTAGTAGTAAAGCTCTTAGTGAAGGGCTGGTCCGGGAAGTACTACCACCATACCTATTACTGCCGCCAAGTAGTGCACCGTGTTCCGGTTTTAAGGGTGTGTATGCCGGTGATATAACAGGCAAATGAGACTTAACATCTGTTAACGCGCGTTTAATACAATAATACGTTTAATTTTAGATAAATTCCCAGATAAATGCCCAGCAATGGACTTCTACAGGCTGTTGATGATGATGATTATGGTGATGATGATGATACTTTGTTGATGACACATAAATAAATTTAATACAAACCTCAAATCCCACTGCACCCCGGGTGTTTCAGATTTTTTTTCTTATTATACAGCTACGCAAGAAAAATATACTCTGAAAATTTCAAGTATCTACGACCAGTCGTTTAGTCTGTGCCTGTCTATATGTCAGTCAGTCAGATTTTTGTAATCGTTGGGTTGAAATTTTATTTATTTATTCTACAGGTCCGTGAGCTACTGAAACGCAAGCAAAGTGTGCTAGGAGCTGACAGGCTTCATGATGAGATGGAAGAGGTCGCTACTAGGTGGAAGGGTCTCCATGACGCCTTCAAGGACAAGTAAGATTTTTTAATTTATAAATTGTAAAAATTTTAGACAGCGCCATCTAGTTCCAACAAGGCAAATCTGAAACTTGGACATTCAGCATAAATTCAAAGATAATTATGTATGTTATTTTTCGAATTATTATTTAGAAGTAAAATATATATCTTAAAAGTTAAGTTGGTTGGTTATAATAATCTTAAAAGTAGTGTCAATATGAAAAATATCTACTGCTAAGCCAGTCATTTTATTTACCTACCTTACTCGTCCCACTGCTGGGTAAATATCTCCCCTGTATATTTCTATCTCGGTTCTTTCTCGTCCATCACTCTTCTTAAAAGGACTTCGAGGTCATTAAAAGCCATTTTTACGCAACATTTATTCTTTCCCACAGGATCCGTCTAATGGAAGAAATGAAAGACTTCCACGATACTCACGCCAACATATCTCAATGGTTGGGAGCTAAGGAACGTATGATGACAGCTTTAGGACCCATCTCCACAGACTCTAGAATGGTCCAGACTCAAGTGCAACAAGTAAGTCATAGGCAGACGGGGTCAGTTATAGTTAGTTATAATCAGTCATTGTCAGTCAAAGTCAGTTATAGTCAGTCATAGTCAGTAAATTAAAGTCATAGTTTGAAAAGATAGTCAACGTTAGTAACAGATTGCTTCCAATTATAGTAATTTTTAGCCATTTCAGTAACTAAACCATTAAAGTGAAACTTGAAAATTTGAAGTCAGGTATAGTCAGACGTAGTCACTTATAAATTGTAGTTAGTATCAGTCATAGTCAAATCAATCTTGGTTGAGGTCACAAGGCGAGAGTCAAAATCATTTACTCAGTAATATCCTGGCAACACTTCCTCGCGACCAAGTCTAGATGAACTTCAGTCAGTCATCTTATTTAACAATGAGTATATATCCTCAGGTCCAAGTCCTCCGCGAGGAGTTCAGAAGCCAACAACCCCAGCTGGTGCATCTTGAGGAAGTCGGTAACGCTGTGTTGAACCGGCTTGATGCCAAGTCCCCTGATGCTGTCAAACTGAAGCAGAAGGTCACTGACCTCGTTGACCGATGGAACGATCTACTTAGCAAGTGAGTAAAGCAGTTATCTACACTAACATTATAAAGAGGAAAAACTAAGTGAGGAAACCAGTTTGTATTCTAGCAGTGGCGACGGGTTTGCAACCTGTCACGTATGGAATACTAACTTCTGCAAAATTTGTGTACGTACCAAATGTACTATCTGGACGTACCTCTTGCTACCCCTCTTAGATATCGTCGAAGAATCTCGAGTAGGTACTTGGTACTAAGAGATCCAGTCAGATCCAGTTCAGAGTCCAGATGAAATTGAGGTCCAGTGCTTGGGCAGAAGCTCCAGTGTGTAGGCAATCAAACTTAGTGGGGTGTATACAAGAAAGTTCATCATATGGACTCGTCAAAATTTCTGTTTCTAATATCCAACCTTATTGTCCTATAATTATAGACTAGAACAGCGTGCGGATAGCCTAGGCGCCGCCGCTGACACATCACGCGAGTTCGACGCCGGCCTATCTCGTCTACGGGACGCACTACAGACAATCAGTGATAAGTTAGACGATGTGGCTATGGAGAACGAACCTGAAGACCAGCTGAGGAAGATTGAGGTGAGATTTTGAACTTTATGCTCACAGGAATAAGGTAGCGCTTGTGGAATAGTTTTTTTAGTAGTCGCCCATCCCCAATGCTCTTTAATCAGTGCGTGTTACCCGTTATGACCTATGCCGCTGAAATGTGGACACTAACAGTACGGGTTGGTCTACAAATTAAGACACATTAAGACCCAAGAAAATAATAAATCTTTTGGAAAAATATTAAAGAACTTACTGTTACGAAAAGCATACTATACACTTGACGAGTATTTTAATGATCAAATAATTACTAATGAATGAAACGAACGCCTATTGCTATTATTATTATAAACGCCCTTATTCTTTGTAACGATACCTACCTATAATTTTTGTTTTATGACCTATGTAATTTGCATGTTCCTTTTTATATATTGGTCCGCTCTACTCTATTGCAACACCCTTACTGGGTATATTATGTGTATTGGCACGAAAAATTGTATCTAGTCCTAAGATCTGACAATGTTAAACCTACTTACATAATAAGGCAATAAACATACTGAATACTGAAATTGAAATTCGCTCAGCGGGCTATGGAGCCATGTTTGGAGTTTATTTGAAGGATAGAATAAATGATCCGACATAACCAGGGTAGCTGACATAGCTCATAAGATTAATAATAATAAAGGTTAATTATGACGATGATGATGTTGTTGATGATGATAATGATAATAATGATGACGAAGACGACAATGACGATTATGATGATGTGCAGGTAACTTATTTTTGATTATTCCAAAAGATAAAATATTTATTAATTTTGTTATTAAATTCTTCACAGAACCTGGAGCGTCAACTAGAAGGCCAACGCCCTCTATTGGCGGACTTGGAAGGCGCCGGCGCAGCGTTATCGAGCGTGCTGTCTGACCCCGCCTCCAGACAGGACATCCAGAGCAAACTTGCTGCTGTGGTTAGGCAGTATGACAACCTGCAGAGGAAAATAGACCATAGGAAGGCAGAAATAGAGGCGGCTTTGAAGTGAGTGTAATGTTAGCTCTTCCAAACGGAATACATAGAATACAATATAACAGACACAGAGCCATCACACTAGTGTTTGTCCTCGACGGGGCTCGAACCTACAACCTCTAGTGCCTATAATATACTAAATCACGATATTTTTGACAGGGATGGCCGTAATCTGGAAGAGAACGTAGCCCGCACTCTCGGCTGGCTGCAGTCAGAGCTAGGTGGTCTACCATCGCGTCTGCAGGTGTCTGCAGATGCAGCTAAATTGCAGCAACAGCTGGAGAGGCATGAACCGATCTACAGGGAGCTGTCGCAACGAGAACACGAACTCATTATGCTGCTGGACAAAGGTAACTCTTTCAAACCTCATAATTCTTCCAAAATGTAAAATTAGACTTAATTGTTTAACCTCCATACTTATGTCTCCTGTCACTGTTTGTCATTACCCATTAATAAGAGATGGCAACTGTTTATAGTATTATTTATCTTTAGACAGATTTTTATAATTAAGACCATAAATGTACTTATTTTACCTTATATTAACGGACCTTATTTTTCCGTTTGCACAATAATCTATAGCGTAAAAGTAATAGTAATTTTCCTTGTGCAAGATGTTAAACGTAATTAGCTTTCTAAATGCATCGAGGGGCTCGCTAAATACATTTAGTGATCGTTTTGCAAGCCGGCCTAAGACTTCTCATAAGTGAAAGAAATTCCAGCTTCATTCGTTCTTATTTTTATACGATCTGCTAATATTTATTCCGGGTGTTCTGGGAATTTTCTATGTATAATAAAAAAATATCTATGTATGTGAGTTATTGTATTAAGTATATCAGTCATCTAGTACTCATAACACAAGCTCTGCTTAGCTTGGGGCTAGATGATGCTGTGTGGATTGTCCAGCATTATTATTATTTTCCAGGTCGTGAAATGGAGAAGAAACCAGCTCATTCCAACTTGCGCAAAGACCTGGATAGAATACAAACGCAGTGGGACAAACTCAAGCGGGAGACTGTCGACCGATACAACAGACTGCAGACTGCTATGGTGAGTAATAAAGATAGGATCTTTATTATCAAAATTTTAAATCATTTTTAGGGTTCCCTAAGGGTAAAACGGGACGCTATTACTAAGACTCTGTTGTCTGTCTGTCACCAGGCTTTATCTCATAAACCGTGTTTGTTAGAGAGTTGAAATTATCACAGATGATGTATTTCTGTTGCCGCTATAATAACAAATAATGAAAAACTAAATGAAATAAATATTTAAGGGGGCTCTTATGCAACAAACGAGCTTTTTTCGCCGTTTTTATTATAGACTAGCAACGACGCGCGCGACTTCGTCCGCGTGAAGCTATTTTCATACAAAGTTTAGCCCTCTCTGTTTGGGGGTTGAATTTCGGGAATTCCTTTCTTAGCACACCTCTACGAACCAAGGCGAATATATTCTGAAAATTTAAAGTCTCTACGACCAGTGGTTTAGGCTGTGCGTTGTCTATATCCCAGTCAGTCAGGGCAAAGACTCTTATAATTGGAATACCAACTACTGCAAAATGTGGGTATGTATCAAATGTAATATTCTCAGCCTTCACTGCTGTAGGTTGTGGATTCGATCCGCACTAAGGACAAACGTTTGTGTGATGAACAATGTTTGTTCCTTGTCTGGGTGTTATATTGTATTCTAAGTATGTACAACAAAACGTTTGTTATTCTATCAGTCATCCGGTTCTCATAGTACAAGCTATATTCAGTTTGGGGCTAGATGATGTTAACATTTTTACATGTCCACAAATATTTATTTATTTAATCATCTTTGAATATTGTTTCGGCCCTCTGGCAAGAAAATTACGGCTTGGTTTAAAAAGACGATCGTGTGTGGAAATATGCAGTTCTTACCAACCTTAGAGATTTGATCGATAAGATAAAACTAAGATAATTTAACGAGTTAGGCGTACAAACAGTTTTTATCTCGTATTTTAAGAGTGAAGTTCACTATCAGTAGCTAAACACATTATTGCTGTAAAAAATAAAATAATGTCGTGTTTTAGAAGTAAAAATAAAGCCTTTCAATCTATTTGTAGATGATTTGTGCTGTGTTAGAGGCACCGTTTCGCTTATACCGCTATTTACGGGACGCTGTAGTCGCCTTAGTGCTTAGTCGGTCTCATTCACAAGAAAGACATAGTCAATACATTCGAAGCTAACAAAGCTACGGGTTTCCTCACGGTGTTTTTCTTCACTGCTTGAAATGCGCATACATTTTCTGCACCGACCAGATTCGTAAACACAACATTAAGATTGTAAAGTTACTACCATTAGACCACTAATTCTCTCGGTTTAGTAAAAATATGCTTAAAGTATCTTATTTACAAAAAAATACGTGTGAAATTTTGTTACTTATTAGTATTTTATTTTATTATGAACTTAAATGCTGTGCTGTGGGACAGGAAGGAATTTAATGCCCGAATATTATTATGTTTCGTTTTTGTCGTTCAATACGTGTTAAGGTAAATATTTGTGGATGGATATGTTTACACAACACCTACAATAAGTTTGTTTTAGTAGTAGTAGAGCTCTTTGTGAAGGGCTCGTCCGGGGCAGTACTTCCACCATGCCTATTTCTGCCGTCAAGCAGCTTGCTGTGTTCTGGTTTGAAGAGTATGGGTGCCGGTGAAATTACAGGCACATGAGGCTTAACACCTGTGACACCATGGACGCTGAGTAGTGCATCGTAGGTGACGTTCTTAACGAGCGTCACCTACGATGCAATGCTTTGTTATAGGTGATGGTAACCACTTAACATCAGGTGAGCCATCTGCTTGTTCCATCAGCAAATTGTATAAAAAAAAACATGCTGCAAAATAATTTATCATTACTTTTATATTTGGACAGGTAAATCTTCGCTCTGGCTTATATACATGGCTTATTTAACTTTACTTTTTACAGGAGCACTGTCGTAAGTTCCACAAGGCACAGGAGTCGTTTGTGCCATGGCTCGGTGAGGCGGAGACGAGACTCGCGCAGCTACCAGATACCGTGTTCACGAAGAAGGAGGTTGAGAAGCAGCTGAGACAACTGCAGCTGATCAGGAACGATATCTGGAAGAGGTAAGATATTTTTTGATCAAGAGGAAAGTGATCAGAGATACCTTTTTTTATACGATTTCCTTTCTTTTTTTCATATGATGGAAGATGCATATGACCAGAAGAGTTATTGTGTGTTGTTGCAAGTGACAAATACGACAGATGTTTAATAGCAAAGCTGTATTAATCATGATCTCAACCCGAGGTTCCTATAGTTTCACCGGCACCCACACCCTTCAAACCCGAACACACCAAGCTGCTTGTAAACCCTGTGGTAACTTGGGCTATTTGAGTTGTATGTTTGGTTGTTTTAATGTTTGTTTGTTTGTGTGTATATTTGTTTGTTTGTTCGATCATAACTTTTGAACCGTTGATCTGCTCTGTATGAAATTTTGTAGGTCTATGTTGTTGTTGAGAAATTTATAGATAAGCATTATAACGACTGCTATTCTATACCAATTATAAAAATCTTTGTCCTGACTGACTGACATATAGACAACGCACAGCCTACACCACTGCTTTGACTCATATTGATACGGTTAGGAGTACTTAGAAAGAAATTCCTCAAATTCAACTCCTGAACGCGACAAAAAGGCGTTTATTTATATAATTCCATCTTTGCAGGTCTGGTGAATATGAGAACAACAAGACATTAGGAGAGACTTTTATATCTGCGTGTGACGTTGATCAGGATGTGGTCAGAAGTCAACTTGACACCATGAAGGAACGCTGGGACAGACTTAACAATGGTAATACTTCATTTTCTATAGGACATCTTTGTGACTTACTATAGGGACTAAAGGTTGTTGAAGGCACGGTTGAATAATTTAAGAAAACTTACAGCTAGGTACACAAAAAGCTAATAAATTCAAAACACATATTCTAAAGGCAAATTAAAAGTTTCCAAAGTATTTACTCCATTTATACTCCATATTTGAGAGGTTTAGCATAGGCGGATTGGTGATTGCAGTGTTGGTGTCAAGTTTAAAGATATTACTACAAATAAAAAGACTAATAATGTTAGACTTAGGGTTAATATTCGGTTGTTCGATATTGTGTCAACGACCGATGTGGCGCGGCGGGCGAATTGCGGGTTCGATTCCTGCCTTGGGATAAATGTTTGTACGATCTGCAAATATTTATTTCGGGTGTTCTGGGTGTATCATAAAAAATAAATCTATGAATAATTAAAAATATATAAGTTTATCAGTCATCTAGTACCCATAACACAAGCTCTGTTTAGCTTGAGGCTAGATGATGTTGTGTGGACTGTCCAGCATTATTATTATTATTATTAGTATTAAGTATATCAGTCATCTAGTACCCATAACACATGCTCTGCCTAGCTTGGGGCTAGATGATGCTGTGTGGACTGTCCAGCATTATTATTATGATTAATATTGGTGGTTCAATATTGTATCGTTCGTTGTACAGAAGTGCTGCAGCAAGTGGAGTTTCTGGAGAGCACGGGGCGCAAGCTGGGCGAGTTCGCGGAGCGCGCGCGCGGCGTGGAGACCCCGCTGCAGCGCTGCGAGGAGCGGCTCACGGAGGCGCTGGCCGCTCCGCCGGCCCGCGCCGCCGAGGCCGTCGCCCGCCTCACCGACCAGATACACGCGCTCAGAGCACCACTACAGGTACCAGTTTAAAAACTTTATTATTATACTCAAAGCAAGGATTTATAGCAAATCGATAGATGGATAGATAGATAGATGGATACTTGAATAGTTGGATAGATGGATAGATAGATGAATGATGAATTCTAGGTTACTAATCATTTACATTTTATTTTATCCCAAGACGTAACTTGATACAGGAAAACGGTTACAACTTTTCTTGCCTGCTCTTCTAGGCTTGGTCGCGAGGAACTGGCACCTAAACTAACTTAGTTATAACTATTCTGGTTAATCACTTTTTTTCCATGAGATAAATAAAATAAGTTAAGATTTTTTTTTTTGAAAATGCCTTCTTTTGACTGACTTTGATTACCTGCGCCACCGGGAGCCTGATCCCACTCGACGATTCTTTTCTCATTCTATGTCCGTTCCCACAGAACCTGAACACAGCTGCCGATGATATCATAACCATGGCCCTGGAGTGCTGTGGACCTGAGGCTGCTGGTAGAGCTCGCCAGGTGCTGGAGGAACAGACTCAGACGTTGGGAGACAGACTGGATGCGTTGGAAGCTAGGGCTGGTGATGCCAAGGGCAGATTAGCTGGAGCCAATGCTGCACTTACCCAGTTCCAGGTAAATTTTACCCTGACTTTGAAGCTGACTTTAAACCTGATTTTAAACCTAATTTCGAACCTAACTTTGAGACTTACCCCGAATTTAACTTGCACCTTAGGTATACTTACCATGATATCTATTGTTTTTAGCTATTTCTGACTACTCTCTCTCTCTTGAACATCTCGAAAAATATCTACTCAATTTCCTTTAATTAAGTTAAAGGAAATTGAGTAGATATTTTTCGACCACAAATCTGAATGGTCTTCTACCTTGTTGTTGATGGATGCAGAGAAGTGCATAGTAAGGCACGTTCCTAACGAACGTGACCTGCGAGGCAAAACTTTATTATAGTGTTACCAATTAACATCAGGTTGGCAAGTACTATTAAAAAAAGTGACTGTTGCATATAACAAATATTCAATGGTTTTGAAAGCCATCACAGCTCAGTTTATAGTAGCCCTGCCTTCTGTGCTGTAGGTGGTGGGTTCGATCCCCACCGAGAACAAACATTTGTGTGATGAATAAAGATGTTTGTTCTATGTCTGGGTGTTGTATTGTATTCTATGTATGTATTTACAAAAAAAAAGTATATAAATAGTCTATCAGTCATCTGGTTCCCATAGTACAAGCTATGCTTGGTTTGGAGCTAGATGATGTTGTGTAAAAATGCCCTGACATATTATTATTATTATTTATTATTTTAATTAACAGGAGAAAGTAAAGAGCCTTTCACACGATCTCTCCGACTTGGAGAAGGAATTAGACAGCATGAAGCCTCCTGGCCGTGATATCAAGACGGTGAAACAGCAGTTAGACGACATCGGCAGATACTACAAGCGACTGGAGAAGGCTGATGACCTGGTCGGAGACACTGAGAGGGCGGCTGAGGTTCTGGTGGACAGTGGGTACACAGATACCGCTAATACTAGAGATCAGGTAAGAATGGTTGGTTTATAGCTCCTAGTCTTACCATTTAGTGCTAGTAGAGCTCTTTAATGAAGGGCTCATCAGAGGTAGTACTACCACCATGCCTGATTAGACGTTCTACAATCTTAAGTTGGTTCTAAGAAATCTATTTTTTTATAAGTAGTAGTAGTATTCTTAGTGAAGGACTCGTCCGGGGAAGTACTACCACCGTACCTATTTCTGCCGCCAAGCGGTGATGCTCGCATTGTTGTGTTCCGGTTTAAAGGGTGCGAGTGAACATATGAGACTTAACACCAGTATGCCTCAAGTTGGTGGACTCAGGGTAGTACCATCGTGAGACACGTGCCTAACGTGCGTGACCTACAAGATAATGCTTTGTTATAGATGTTGGTTACCACTTATCTTCAGGTGGGCCATATGCTTGTTCCACCAGCAGTAGCATAAAAAAAAAGACTAATCTTATTATTATCTCCACAGCTGGAAGGTCTGCGGAAACAACTGGGCAAGTTAGACGAGCGAGCTCGCGCCAAGGAACAGGATCTGGACGATACCCTCAGCAAGCTGGAAGCGTTCTACAAAGCCTATGACTCAGTCATGGACGACGTTCAAGAGGTATGCTACATATTGTGACTTGAGAAAAAGAGATAGTTATAGGTGATTGTTACCACTTAACATCAGGAGGTCATAAGATTGTTCCACCAGCAGTAGCAGAAAAAACAATTAAGATTGCGCTGTGGGAAATTTCCTCGCTGTGTAAATATTTATTTTATGTAATTTTTTACCCAGGCTGGAGACCAGGTCCGAAATCTAAAACCCGTGTCTTCGGAAGTGGAACAGATCCGTGCTCAGCAGAAAGACTTCGCTGAACTGAAGCGTCGCACCCTCGAGCCATTGGGCCAGAACGTGGCCCACTGCAACAAGATTGGGCAGGGTCTGGTGAGATCTGCTCTACAAGGAGTCAACACACAGCTGCTGGAGAAGGATTTGGAGAAGATGAACGACAAATGGAACGCTTTGAAGGAAAAGGTAAGAAACATCAGTAATAAAGGTGTTATATGAAAAAAAAACAGAAATTGATTTTCAGCTTCTTATTAGGATTCTTAGTAACGGGTTCGTCCGGAAAAGAACTACCACCATGCTTATTTCTGCCGCCAAGCAGCGCAGCGTGTTCCGGTTTGAAGGGTGTGTTTCGGTGAAAATACAGGCACATGAGACTTAACACGTGTATTTCTCAAGTTAATGGACGCAGAGCAGGTTATTGTACGGCATGGTTTTAACGATCGTGACCTGCGAAGCATTGATTTGTAAAACTCCCAGCATAGCTCTATAGCTCATTGTGCGATTTTGAGTTTGTGTATGAGACCAATAGTTAGCGACCACGTCTTAGTTCCATAAGTCATCACTGGAAACACTCACTGATTATAGACTTTTATCTTGAGGCTTTGACGAGAAGACGTGCCGTAATTTTCCAAACGTTGTCCATCCGAGTTGGATTCGTCGGCTGATCTCTTTGTGGAAGTTGAAAAATTATTATTATTAATCTGTAAGCGCCTGTTCAAGCTCTGAGTGCTTGTCTCTGGCTTGCTGTTGGAACTCGCGCCATCTTCTGCTAAGAGTGGCTAGTTTCTCTGCAGCCTCGTCTGTCTCGTCTGTATCTCGGCTTTTCGGTATCTTTGACGAGATATGGCGTAACATCCCAACGGCCTTTACCGTTTACTAACCTATATATATTTTCAGATGAACGAACGCGAGCGTCGTTTGGACGTAGGTCTTCTGCAGTCGGGCAAGTTCGCGGAAGCGCTCGCCGGGCTGGAGAAGTGGCTCGCAGACACAGAAGACATGGTTAACAACCAGAAGCCACCCTCTGCTGACTACAAGGTCGTGAAGGCGCAGCTACAAGAACAGAAGGTATGGCACCATACTAGAACTTCCTGGTATTTTAATTTTTATGCATCGTAGAGAAACGGTAGGAAGTTTCTTGCTTGTAAATTTAGGCCGATGCCTGGGTTCAATACCATACGAGCGTCTGTTAGTAGTATTTCAGCAGGGCTATGATGTGAAACTTGAGAGAAATTTTATTTATGAGCCTGCGAGCACCAGTGGTCTAGTGGGTGTGACTCCGACTGATCCTAAGGTCGTGGATTCGTATCCGGTGCACCAATAGATTTTTTTATTCGAAATATTTATGTGCGCAATGCTAGTGCAATCAAACGATGAAAGAAACACCTTGAGGTTAAACCAGTTAGTATTCTAGTAGCGGCGATGTCACGTATAGAATACAAACAACCGCAATATGTGGGTATTTACCAAATGCAATATCTGGACTTACCTCTGACTACCCTGCTTAGACATCCTTTATCTCTAGTAGTACTTGGTACTTAGAGATTTGAGGGGAACTCTCTCTTACTTGGAGGGTTTAAGTCGTGAAGCTGTTTCTATTATTTATTTTTTATTATATTTTCGCCCACAGTTCCTGAAGAAAATGCTAATGGACCGTCAGAACTCCATGTCGTCCCTATTCGCGATGGGTAACGAGGTGGCTGCGGGATGTGAACCTGGAGAGCGGAAGGGCATTGAGAAGCAGCTGAAGGGACTGATGCACAGGTTCGATGCACTTACCACCGGCGCTCAGCAGAGGATGCTGGACCTTGAACAGGCTATGAAGGTATGTTTTTTTTCTCAACATTATCTATTCTAAGATTTTTATATTATGCCAAAAGTTATTTTCCTCGAGCGGGATTTGAACCCACGACCTTCCCCTTGATACGGGGATGCGATACCAACTTCGCCACTGAGGATTCAAATAACTCGACGAAAATAAAATTTGGAATGTTTCTAATACGGTGCTTTAGCGAATTTTTTGGATAATATAAAAATCTTTGTGATTTCTTTAAGTGCAGGTAAGCACTATATAAACAAATAAATTATCTATTCTAATTATAAGAATATTTGTCCTAACAGACTGACACGACAACGCACAGCCTAAACCACTGATTGTGAAGATTTAAAATTTTCAGGGTTTATTCGTCTAGGTACGTAAAAGTGTAAGAAAAAGAATTCCCGAAATTCAACCCCTAAACGGGTACAGCAGTGTACAGTTATACAAACTTCAAACCTTCGAGAATTATTTTTTTAGTGCACTTATGACATAAAAAAAAACCTATAAACACAAGTCCTACAAGCAGAAGTCTGATCTAACTGAGTAATTGCTATATTTTTATGTCACTCCTTTTGTCCTCCAGGTGGCCAAACAGTTCCAGGAAGAGCTCCAGCCGCTGATCGAATGGCTCGGAACAGCTGAACGTAAAGTCAAGTCTCTCCAGCTCGTTCCTACTGATGAGGAGAAGATACAGCTCAAGATACGAGAGCATAAGGCATTGCATGATGACATCATTTCCAAACAGGTGAGGTTCACCGATTTATCTATCTATCGATGTATCTATTTGACGACCGATGTGGCGCGGCGGGCGAATGTCCGCCTGCGACGCAGGAGGTTGCGTGTTCGAATAAATGTTTGTACGATCTGCAAAAAATTATTCCGGGTGTTCTGGGTATTTTCTGGCTATGTATGTAATGTGTTGTATTAAATATATCAGTCATCTAGTACCTAAAACACAAGCTCTGCTTAGCTTGGGGCTAGATTATGCTGTGTGGATTGTCCAGCATTATTATTATTATTATTATTATCATCTATCGATCTATCTATCGATCTATCTGTCGACCTATCTGTCGATCTATCTATCTATCTATCTATCGATCTAAATGAGGTAAAATATTTTGTTTATTTTCCAGCCTCCATTCAAACAGCTGACAGAGACTGCGTCTACTCTCATGGGATTGGTGGGAGACGATGAAGCCACCACATTAGCTGACAAGCTTCAAGCAGCTACTGACAGGTAATTAGTAATACCAACACAATTCAGGAAGTATAACCAACATGCCTATCTCTGCCGCCAAGTAGCCCAGCGTATTCTGGTTTAAAGGATGTGGGTGCCGTTGACATTACAAGCACACGAGGCTTAACACCTGTGTTGATGGATACAAAGCAGTGCATTGTAAGGCACTGTCCTTTGTTATAGGTGACGGTAACCACAACATCAGGCATATGCTTGTTCCATCAGCTTACTTGAAAGTATATGACCCTTGTTCTCTTCGCATATACTTCATTCCAAATCTATCATCCCCAGATACCAAGCTCTAGTGGACCACAGCCTGAACATCGGCGAGCTCCTAGACAATTCCCGCAAAGGTCTACGTCACCTGGTTCTTACCTACCAGGATCTGTCTGCGTGGATGGACGGCATGGAGCAATACCTTGCCAGGAGGAAGGTCCTTCCCGTTCACATGGAGAAGCTACTGAGGCAGATGGATGAGCTAGCGGTAAGTACCATACTTCTAATCTCCTAGGTCAATACTCACATGGACCTAGGTACTTTTAGATCATACTGACGTAGACCTAGGTCCTCCTAGATTATACTTATAGACCTAGCTCCTCCTAGATTTATTATTTATTTTTTTATTTATTTGTATATAGTGAACATAATACATATGAGTGATAACAAAAAGTGAACACTGGAAACTACATAAAGTTAACACTGTGTCGATGATACTCACATACACCTATGTCCTCCTAGGTCATACTCACATAGAATTTGGTCTTCCCAGATCATACTCACATACATCTATGTCCTCGTACTCACATAGAAAATGGTCATAAGACTTATATATAGTATAGGTTATAGGATCATATTCACATTGCCTTCGGCGCTGTAAGTTGTGGGTTCGATCCCTACCGTTGACAAACATGAATGAATGAATGAATGAAAAATACTTTATTGTACACACACCAGACACTAGTAATAAAAACAAAATAAAAGAACAGTTATAAAATGGAAGGCACAATGGGCGGCCTTATCGCTTAGTAGCGATCTCTTCCAGGCAACCTTAGGATGGAGAGGATTAAGACAAAAATTGGAAAATGGTCGGGGGTGCAGCAAATGAGAAATAAGAGAAATCTAAAAATAAAACAAAACTTGCAAACAAGATATAGGTACATATACATAATAATAAACAATAAAATAGTTATATAAATAGATAATAAACTAATATAGGTACATAATAATAAATAATAAACAATAAAATACTTATATAAATAGATAATAAACTAATATATAGGTACATGTATAGATATATAATACAGTTTTTATAGTGAAAAAGATGAGTGAAATTGTGGACATCTAAGACAGGTCTGATAAATAATAGTCCTTTAATTTTGATTTAAAGATTGGAAGAGAGGAGGATTTTTTGATGGTGATCGGAAGTTCGTTCCAAAGACGTACTGCTTGAACTGTAAAAGAATGGTCATAAAAGCTTGTTCTGTGTACCGGAGTTTTTAGCAGTAGATTTTCAGAAGAACGGAGAGGACGAGGATTTGAACAGTGAAGAAATTCAAAACGCTCTTTCAAGTAAGTAGGGGTGGTGGGGTTATGGAGTATATTGTACAGAAGAGAGAGGATACGACTATTCCGGCGAAGGCGAATGGGAAGCCATTTCAGCTTGACACGGAATTCGGAAATATGGTCAAATTTACGTAGCCCGAAAATAAAACGAATGCAATAGTTTTGCAGACGCTCAAGTTTATTGAGCTGCTCTTCCGTAAGGTCAAGATAGCTGGCGTCAGCATAGTCAAGGACAGGAAGAAGGAGAGATTGGGCAAGCGCAATTTTAGTAGAAGTGGGTAAGAAGTTACGCAACCTCCGAAGTGAGCCTCCTGATGCAAATATCTTTCTGCTGACAGATTCAATCTGTTGACCCCATGACATGCTACTATCTATAAAGATACCTAAATTTTTGACATGCTTGCTAAAAGGGACAATAACATTATTAAATTCTAATTGAGGAAGAGTTGTCCAGTCTATTTTTGCCAAAGTACGAGAGCTTCCAACAACAATAGCTTGTGTTTTTGACGGGTTAACCTTTAGACCGTATGCCTTACTCCAATCCTGTATGTGGTTTAGGTTAACATTCGTGCGATGAATAGCATCTGCCAGGTTGTCCAGTGAGGCCTGTGTATAGATCTGGAGATCGTCCGCATAAAGATGATAAGAAGAAATAAGTTTGTGAGAAATAGAGTTAATAAAAAGTGCAAACAGAAGAGGAGATAATACGCCACCTTGCGGGACACCAGCCGTAATGTCACACCAGGACGAAAAGGAGTTGTCTATTCGAATCCGCTGCCGGCGTCCCTGCAGATAACTGGAAAACCAGCCAATCACCGATGGAGAGACGTTAACAGAGCGTAATAGTCCAATGAGTATGTCAAAGTCAACGGTATTAAACGCATTACTGAAATCTAACAATGTAAGGACAGTGAGTTGTCCGTTTTCCATCCCCGATCTTATGTCATCAGTGATTTTTAAAAGAGCAGTAGCAGTGCTATGACCGGGTCGGAAACCGGACTGAAAAGGATTAAGCAGGTTATGGAGAACAAGAAATGAGCTGAGTTGGTTGTGGATAAGACGTTCAAGAACCTTAGATAAGAATGGGAGGATAGAGATGGGACGATAATCAGAAAAAGAGGACGGTTTGGAATTTTTTGGAAGTGGAATTATGTGTGCTTCTTTCCAGGCCGAAGGTACGGTACCAGAAGTAGCAGAGAAATTTAAAAGGTGACAAATCATCGGAAGAATTTCGTCAATTATAGGAATTAACATATTCCGGCCGATGTTGTCGCTACCCATAGCGCTTGATGAGATTGACATTATGCTCTTCTTAACGTCACATGCAGTGAATTGGCTGAAGGTGAAAGGAGTATAATTAGGACTTGGTAAAGAAGAAAGATAGGTCAAAGTAATGTTTTTGTCACCCAAATCCATGTTGGAAGACGAGGAAAAGTGACGGTTGAGGGAATCAATGTCGATGTTATTAGTAGTGGTAGCGTTACATGATTTGCCAACACCTAAAGTTTTGAGGAATTTCCAGACTTTGGCTGAATCTAAATTTAAAACGGAGGCATGAATATGGCGACGCTGAGCATTCCTACACTCTCTATTGCAGCGATTCCTGGCAAGGAGATATTTTTCTCTACTAACGTCATCTCCGCGTAGCTTATATTTGGTTTTGAGAAAATTTTTCTTGTGCTTGAGCAATTTAATTTCATCCGTGAGCCAGGGAGCTGGGAGATGTTTAATTTTGACGGGACGAATTGGAGCATGTTTGTCAAATAAATCTGTCAGCATAGTATTGAAGACGGAGATCTTCTCGTCAATAGTGTCAGCCACCATCACCGGAAACCAATCTAGTTTTTGCGCATCATTTCGTAGCCCTTCAATATCCATGCTACCAAAATTGCGCTGGAGGAGAATTTTTGGCTTATACTTTGGAGGGCGAACTTTATAGGAAAGAAAAATAAGGTCGTGGTAGGAAAAAGCATCTGCCGCTAATTGACCATGCTTAGCAACATGATGTAAAGACGAAACTAGGATTAAATCAAGAAGGGATGGAGCACAATTTGGAAAGTGATGAGTGGTAGCAAGAGGAAGGATATGCAGGTTGCAGGATTTAGTAATGGATTCAAAGTTGAAGGTACGGGAGTCTTTTTTAACTAGACATGTATTGAAGTCACCCATTACAATCGCATGTTTATACGAAGGTAATAGGTCCTCCAAAAGTTTTTCAAATGACGGAAAGAAATTAATACGTAAAGAAGGGCAATAGTACGCTCCTAAAAGGATTTTAGTATGGGCAAGAACTAACTCTATAAAGAGATGTTCGCCCGCATTATGTGGGGGCGGCTGTGCGGACTGGCTTACTATCGAGAATGGGATGTGAGAACGTAAATAAATAGCTACACCGCCGCCTCCACTACCAATCCGGTCATTGCGTATCAAGGTAAAGCCAGGAAGGGTGTATAAGGTTGAAGGGAGACAGGGCTTAAGAAAGGTTTCGGACACCAGTATGGCATGAAGATTCTTGCTTTCAAAAGACGCCAGCATATCAGTGAAGTGAGCCGGAATACTCTGAGCGTTTATATGTACAACGTTAAAGTTTTTGGTAACATCTGAAAACATATGTGTGATAAACATAGATGTTTGTTCTGTCTGGATAATTGCTTAATAAGTCTGTATTTATTTCAAATATGTTTTTATCTGGGAGGGAAAATACACCCGGTCTGGTTTATTTGTTAAATTTACGTGAATTTTGTTTTTCAGGAAAAAACGGAAGAGATTGCAGCAAAACAGGAAGCAGTCGACAGCACCGTGGAGTCAGGACTCGAGCTGATGAAGCACATCTCCGGAGACGAAGCTCTTCAGCTCAAGGTACTGACACTGAATTACTGGTACTGTAAGGTATTACTGGCACTGAAGAAGAATCCACACAACGTCTCTTAAAAAATAGTATCAATTATAGTAGTAGAGCTCTAAGTAAAAAGCTCGTCCGGAAAAGTACTACCACCGTATTTCTGGCTCCAAGCGTTGCTGTTTCAATTTGAAGGGTGTGGATGCCCGTGAAATTACACGCATATAAATAAATAAATAATGCTGGACAATCCACACAGCATCATCTAGCCCCAAGCTAAGCAGAGCTTGTGTTATGGGTACTAGATGACTGATACTGATTACTTAATACAATATATTACATATATAGATATTTTTTATTATACATAGAAAACACCCAGAACACCCGGAATAAATATTTGCAGATCGTACAAACATTTATCCCAAGGCGGGAATCGAACCCGCAACCTCTTGCGTCGCAAGCGGACATTCGCCCGCCGCGCCACATCGGTCGTCGTATGAATTTTAACACGAGCAATGAATCGTAAGGCACGTTCTTAACGCGCGTGTTCTGCAAACAATACTTTATGTGATGGTCGGCTTTTTGTTCTGTCAGAAAGGGGTAAAAAAACTACACTTGTGATGCGAGAATATTTACACCCTGTATCAAAGGAAAGTTTGTGGGTTTATATTTCTTAGTGCATTACTTTTGGTGTAAAAATATAAAATAATTCTGAAGATATTTTCATACAAACTTCAATCCCAGCTGACGCTCTTATACAATTTTTTTTTTAAATTTTAAGTTTTGACGACCTGAAGTTTAGGCTGTGGGTTGTCAGCCAAAACAAAGAATCTTGTTATTAGTAGATTTCGATCTTCAGGTAACTCGACAGATCCAAACATTGCCAAATATTTATATGATTTCTAGGATAAACTGGATGTCCTACAAAGACGATACAACGATCTAACATCACGCGGAGCTGAACTCCTGAGGATCGCTTCGGAGACGCTGCCACTTCTGCAGCAGCTGTACAACAGCCACAGCAAGTAAGTGCTTATTCTCTACTCATCATCAGTCAGAAGACGACCACTGCTGGACAAAGATCTCACCAATATTTGGCCAATAGTCACTTGACATGTCTATTGGTGACCCCAGTGTTAGTGTTATGTACTTAAAAAATGTTGTAGTTGGTTCCCTGGGACGTTCCCTTCTCTTTTCAAACCCGGGACCACCACTACTTAACTTAACATCAGGTGAGATTGCGGTCAAACGTTTACCTATAGCATATAAAAAAAAAACTTGGTGTTGTGTGACATTTCTACAAATATTTTTGAACCTACAACTTTAGTAGTAGTTGAGCTCTTTGTGAAATTGCTCGTCCGGGGAAGTACTACCACCGTAGCTATCTTTACCGCAATGCAGTGATGCTTGCATTGCTGTGTTCCGGCTCGAAGGGTATGAATGCCGGTGAATGAGGCACATGAGGCTTTACACCAGATTGCATCAGGTTGGTGGACGCAGGGTAGTGCATCCTAGAGCACGTACCTAACGTGCGTGACCTACAGGGCAATGCTTTATGATAAGTGATCCCATCACTTACCACTTACCATCAGATGGGTCATATGCTTGTTCCACCAGTAGTAGCATAATAAAAACTTATCTCTATTATTATCAGTCATCTAGTACCCATAACACAAGCTCTGCTTAGCTTGGGGCTAGATGATGCAGTGTGGATTGTCCAGCATAATCATTATTATTACTTTCAGACTAACAGATTGGATGGCCGGTGCTGAGACATGCCTTCAGTCAGTGGAACCTCGTGAGGAAGACATCCTGAGATTAGAAGCTGAGATCCAGGAGTTCAGACCTGTTCTGGATACGATCAACCTGATCGGACCTCAGTTGTGCCAGGTACAATAACGCAATAATTTAAAACTTGTTTTAACTTTATGGCGGGTGCTGTAGGAGTTGCATATATACGTTTTAAATTTTTTGAACTTATAAGGATTGTAGTGGCAAAATAGTTTGCTTTGTTTAGCGAAGTGTTGGGTGAAATATTCACAGATACTTAAATGTATTAATGCATTTTTTATCTTTATTTTAAATATATTAACGTTTATTTATTTACCAACTTGAACTTGTATTATGTTTTTATGTACCTGCTAATACGTATCTAGGTCTTTTTACTGTGTTTGCATATTGTTTGATTTGATGACCGATGTGGCGCGGCGGGCGTATGCCTACCTGCGACGCAGGAGGTTGCGGGTTCGATTCCCGCCTTAGGATAAGTGTTTGTACGATCTGCAAATACTTATTCCAGGTGTTCTGGGTATTTTCTATGTATTATAAAAAATATGTATGTGTGTAATGTATTGTATTAAGTATATCAGTCATCTAGCACCCATAACACAAGCTCTGCTTAGCTTGGGGCTAGATGATGCTGTGTGGATTGTCCAGCATTATTATTATTCCAGATATCACCTGGAGATGGAGCCACCCACATCGAGGGTCTCGTGACCCGCGACAACCGCCGGTTCGACACCATCGCTGAACAAGTCCAGAGGAAGGCTGAACGAGTACTGCTAAGCAAGAAGGTAATGAAGAGTAGAAGTGTGGGTGCGTTTGTACGTTCATCACTAGGACCTGGTGGAGCTGAAAATCTACGATCTACGATTTATATAACCTGTCCAACTCGCTGATTCTAAGAGCTGTGTCGATATCCTCGATTTTTAGGGTTCCGTACCCAAAGGGTAAAACGGGACCCTATTACTAAGACTCTGCTGTCTGTCTGTTTGTCTATCCGTCTTTTACCAGGCTGTATCTCATGAACCGTAATAGTTAGAGTTGAAATTTTCACAGATGATGTATTTCTATTACCGCTATAATAACATTTATATTAAAAAACAGAATAAAATAAATATTTAAGGGGGCTCTCATACAACAAACGTGATTATTTTGCCGTTTTTATTGTAGATAATGGTACGGAACCCTTTGTGCGCGAGTCTGACACGCACTTGACCGGTTTTTATATTAATTTAAATTATTTCCCTCCACAGCGTTCCCTAGAAGTGGTGGGAGATATGGAAGAGCTTCTAGAATGGCTGCGCTCCATTGACGCACAGCTTCGTGCTGCTGAACCGCCATCTTGTGAAGCCAATGAAGTCCGACTCCAACTGAAGGAGCAAAGACCGCTCAATGATGAGGTCGCCGCTCAGAGGGTCCGGGTCAGGGATCTACTCAGCCAAGCTAAGAAGGTAAGGAAATGTGAATATAGGCGAGCAATGGTAAACAAAGTCAGGCTGTACCTGAAGGGGCTGAGACCGCTTGATAATAAGGTGAAAAAATCATAGCTAAATATTATAGAACATCTTATCACACAACTGTTTCATGATTATTCTAAACGTTATGCAAGGATTTGAACCCGTACCGTATTTAAAACTACCATATTGTTATACCCCTAATAAATTTTTGTCGAGTGAGGCTTGGCTTCGATGGGGCAGATGGTTCACTCATCCCTGTATCAAGGAGGGTCATGGGTTCAAAAAGTATCAAACAAACTTACTTTCGTGTTTTTATTGCATAAAGTAGTATGGATCTAATAATACTTTTATTGTAACAGGTCCTTCGAGAATCCCAATCATCAGAGGAGACAGCTGTCATCCGTGACAGGAGTTCGGAGCTGAAGGAAATGATGGAGGAAGTCGGTCACCTTAGTGCTGATCGACTGGCCGCGTTGGAGCAGGCCCTGCCATTGGCTGAGCACTTCGCTGACACTCATCATGGGTGAGTCTCTCTCTTTTACATACTCTACTCATACACACTCATTCTCTTTCTCTCACACACTATCTTTATCTGTCTTTCTCTCATAATTTATTTACTTCAGTGTAGCGTATTCATCGATCTTAAGTAACTGATTTAGAACACACATTTCCCATAACATCTTAAAAGCAAACAAAAGTAATTGAATTTAAATATCTAATTGAAGTGCCATACTTTATGATACAAATAATGTCAAGATAATAACTTAGATGCATACATCAGATAATAATAATCAGTTTACAAATTCCCTCATGCTTCAATAGTCTTTGTCAAGCAGCCAAAGTCGTAACTCATTTCTATAGATCTCTATCTCTGTGTCTTTCTCTCTCTCTCTCTTTCTGTGTGTGTCTGTCTATCTTTATCTCAATCACAATCTTTATCTTTCTCCGTTTATAGTGAGATAAAATCAACTCGCATTTGTGTATTTGTCTCACTGCTATTTTATTGTTATCTGTCAGGTTGTCTTCATGGCTTGACGACATGGAGAAGCAAATACAGATGCTGGCGATGCCAGCTCTGCGGCCCGAGCAGATAGTCCAGCAGCAAGACAAAAACGAGGTAAGTACTTGCTTCTTGGTGTAATGGCACCGGCAAAGTGGGCACTCTTGCTGATCCTAACGTCCTTAGATTATTTATCAAAAAAATGTATGTGCGCAATGCCAGTGGGCTTAAACGGCGAAGGAAAACATCATAAGGAAAGCAGTTGGTATTCTAGCAGCGGCGATAGGCTTGCAAACTGTCACGCATGGAATACTAACTACTGCATAATGTGGGTATGTGCCAAATGTAATATTTGAATGGACCGCTGACCTCTGATAGCTAAGGGGGGTAAGACATCCTTATAGAATCTCGAGTAGGTACTTGGTACTAAGATATCTGAGGGGGTATCTACCGTGCCTGAGGATTGGAGTCGTAAAGCTATTTATTTTTTGTTATATGTTTTTTTACAATTTAGACCATCCTATTGCAACACTCTCACCTTCACCACAATCATGGATGTATGGGTAGATCAAATTTGATATAAATTCTCGATAAAACGGAGTGTAGATTTTAATGACCTGTTTGTCATGCAAAAGAAATGTATAAGAATATTAGTGAACATTAAGTACCGAGACAGTTGTAGACCACATTTTACAGATAAGGGAATCCTAACACTACCTTGTATATATATTTTACAAGCTTCAATGTTTGTAAGAAAAAATAGGCATCTTTTTAAATCAAAAGCTGAGTTATGTAATAATTATAATCGACGTAATAAAAATAAGCTACAGCTACCGGCAGTAAACTTAGTAACAATAGGCAGAAGCCCGTACTTTAGGTTGATAACTATATATAATAAGGTTCCGGACCACATCAAAGATGAACAAAAAAACCATTTATTTTATAAACGCCTAAAATCGTATCTTGTGCAGAAATGCTATTATTCCATTGACGAATTCAAATCTGATTAAATACATTATCAAACTAGTTTTATTTTTGACATTTTATAATATCCGTTCTTTTAGTTAACTTTGACATGTGATTTGGTATATTCTCTATTATTATTGTTGTATCTAATTGTATTGTTGATGTAATCTATTTTTATTTAATCTATTGTTTTGATATAATTTTGATTTGAATTGTTTATAATAATAATAATATGACATTGCAATGCCCATCAGGGTGCATGTACTTGACCTAAGCTATCTATAATAACTAAGCTAATAATGTACATGTAAGCAATTAATAAATGAAATGAAATGAAATGAGTTTTATCGAGAATTATCGAGATTGATAGCATGGAACGCTAGGTCGATAAATCTAAAAAGTTTTACCGTATTTATCGACAAGAAAATTTATCGATAATTTTATGTCGAGACTAGTTCTGTGCTAGTGGGCGTAGATAAAATTCGATAGATAAAATCAGACGTTACGACAAGTTTGTAGACCGAAGTTCCATAATTGCATCATGGTGCTAAATGATGATAAAACCGATCATGAAGCAAACCAATATTTAACTTGTTTTACCCAGATGCTGCAACAATCAATCTCCGGGCACAAACCCCTAGTCGACAAGCTAGTGAAGACTGGTGAGGCTCTCTGTCAGCTGGTCGGCCCTGATGATGCAGCCAGGGTCCAGGATACTGTCTACACAGACTGCGAACGATACGCCGCGCTTAAAGCCGAGCTTAGAGCTAGGCAACAACACCTGGAACAGGTTTGTACATCATCATCATAAACATCCTGTAGAGATTCATTGCTGAACATAAGTCAAAGTCAAAACTCATTTTATCAGTAATATCTGCAGGGATCATCTTAAAGCGTCTTAAATCTAGGTGAATCTAAGCGCCAGTTCCTCGCGACCAAGCCTAGAACATAAGTCAAAGTCAAAAGGCATTTGTTCAGTAATATCTGCAGGGATCATATTGAAACGTCTTAAGGTGAATCTAAGCACCAGCTTTTGGCCTGTAAATATTAATTGTAACGTTGTAAAACCATTTTTTACCAAGTTACAAGTTGAATACATTCTAGTGCAGCTGACTGTACATACATAGCTTTGCTTTGAAGGAAATAAATGCTTACTAATATTTATCCCACAGGCACTGCAAGAGTCATCTCAGTTCTCCGACAAGTTGGAAGGCATGCTGCGTGCCCTCTCAGGAACAGCTGATCAGTTACAACACGCTGAACCAGTTTCCGCACACCCACCTAAGATAAAGTAAGTAAAACAATAACTCTGGTATTAATAAACTCGGCGTAACCTTGAAATAGTTGCACCGTGTTTTGTCTTTTGCATTGGCAGGGCACGTTCCTGACGAACGTGACCAGCGACGTACTACTTTGTTATAGGTGATGGTAACCACTTAACATCAGGTGGGCCATATGTTTGTTGCTTGCCGTATGAATCAGGTACCAGTATAAAAACTAATTTTTATTTTTTTAGGGATCAAATTGATGAGAACGACGCCTTAGTTGAAGACCTGGAGAAGCGTCAGGAAGCATACAACACCGTCCAACGAGCTGCTTCTGAAGTTATCAGCAAAGCTAACAAAAGCGATCCCGCTGTTAGAGACATTAAGAACAAACTTGAGAAACTCAACAAGTAAGTAACTCAACAAGTAAGTAACTCAACAAGTAAGTAACTCAACAAGTAAGTCACTCAACAAGTAAGTAACTCAACAAATAAGTAAGTCAACAAGGAAGTAACTCAACAAGCCGATGTGGCGCGGCGGGCGAATGTCCGCCTGCGACGCAGGAGGTTGCGGGTTCGATTCCCGCCTTGGAATAAATGTTTGTACGATCTGCAAATATTTATTCCGGGTGTTCTGGGTATTTACTATGCATAATAAAAATATCTATGTGTAATGTATTGTGTTAAGTATATCAGTCATCTGGTACCCATAACACAAGCTCTGCTTAGCTTGAGGCTAGATGATGCTGTGTGATTGGTCCAGCATTATTATTATTTATTAAGTGTTTGAACAGACCCAGGCACGGTTTGATAACAAATCCCGAGGCATGGTATACATATATCCCCTCGGAGAGGATACTCAAGAGTCTTTAACGATATCTAAGGGTAGTTCATCACGCATTATGGGCTCTCTACAGTCTAAATGCGTATACAAGAGCCCAATACAAGGGGGGTAGTCAAAGATACGTCTGAATATTACGTTTGGGACAAACCAACATTTTGTAGTTAGAACTTCATATGTCAAGCCTATTGCCGCTGCACTGCTAGAATACTAAAGGGTTTTCTCACGGTGTTTTCCTTCATGGTTGGGAGCACTGGTACTGTACATTGAATAGAAAATTCCATTGGTGCACGATGGGATTGGAACCCACTACCTTCGGTCGGAAAGCTTGGTCGCTCCCACTACACCACCAATGCTCTCAGTATTTCAAAGATTATATTTAGCGTTGATGGACTTGCAACCTGTTACATATGGAGTATATGAAGTGGTATTTAGGGTAGTCAGAGGTACGTCTGCTATTTCGTAGTCTTCGGTAAGCGTATTTCATTTAATTTGATTTTCAGACTATGGGACGAGGTTCAAGGCCTAAGCGGAGAACGCGGGCGTTCGCTCGAAAGCGCCCTCGAGGCAGCCGACCGCTTCTGGAAGCAACTAGCTGAAGTCATGGGAGTCCTGGCTGATCTACAGGATACCTTGCATTCCCAACCACCCCCTGCGGCACAACCCAGGGCCATCCAACAACAGCAGTTGGCTCTGCAAGAGATCAGACAAGAGATCGATCATACGAAGCCAGAGGTAAGGTTGACCCCTAGTTGACCCCTAGTTGACCCCTAAAGTATTTACCCCGAGCTATTTATTTGCCCTCTTCTAATTTTTATTACCTCTTTTTGCTTCTTGATTCTATTTGTCTATTCTGACTCAGTTTATTCAACCCTAAGTGACCCAACCTATTAACCTATTTAATGCCCTTTTTTAAGTACTTACTGTTGTATCAACCCAACTTCTGTTAGATCATAGAATTGTTTGAATTATTAGCCTATATCTATCTCTAGTATTTGACCCCTACTTTTTTGACCCGTTTCATCATCGGTTTTTTTATACCATCATCTTTTCGTTGTTAGATCAGTCAAAGTATTTGAACTCAAAATTTTCCCCTTACTATATTTTTTTTCCCCGTATTGAGTATACCCTTACCCCTGAAACTAATTAAAACTACTCTTATACAAGTATATTTTTTAATATCTTATTTTAGCGTCTTCTATCCCCAAGTTAAGTTGTTTATGTATATGGCATGTTGTACCCAGGTGGAGAAAGTCAGGAAGACAGGTTCAACGCTAATGTCTCTCTGCGGAGAGCCAGACAAGCCTGAGGTTAAGAAGCATATGGAAGACCTGGATAATGCCTGGGACAACGTGACTGCGCTGTACGCGAGGAGAGAAGAGAACCTCATCGACGCTATGGAGAAGGCTATGGAGTTCCATGATACTCTACAAGTAAGTAAAACTTATAGAACAAGCAGATGGTCCACCTGATGTTAAATGGTAACCATCACTTTTAACACAAAGATACCTTGCAATTACGCACGTTAGAAACGTAACCGGAAGCACTACAGCTGCAAATAAAAACCGGTCAAGTGCGAGTCGGACTCGCGCACGAAGGGCTACCGTTATCCCGTCCCGTTTTACCCTTTGGGTACGGAACCCTAACCGTAATTATTGCTAATACTTGAAAACTTTACAGAATCTCCAAGAGTTCCTCGATACGGCTGAAGAGAAGTTCTGCCGAATGGGTGCATTAGGATCGGACATCGACGCTGTGAAACGACAAATAGCACAACTGGCCTCCTTCAAGCAGGAAGTAGACCCACATATGGTGAAGGTTGAAGCCCTAAACAGGTACGGACTAAGGAATTATTATCATTTAAAATCTTTTTTTTCCTTTCCACTGACGATATTATTCTCTTGATACGGGTGGTAAGCATCTGCGCCATCGGAGTCCAACCCGTCTTGACGAATAAAGTTAAAAATGTCTTCCATCAGGTAGTAGTAAAAAATAACTGGGGACCTTAGGGCGGGTTGGTATAGCATGAGGTAATTTTTAAGGTGATGGTGTAGTAAATAACTCAATTTTTTAAAATTGAATTTAAGTATTTACTTAGACACTTTTTTTGTTAACCTGTAGCAAGAATTCGTACCCCGTAACATGAGTCCTGTATGTTACACCTATTTTGTGATCACGTGTTAAATCTAGGGTTTGAATTCACACCCTGTGTTTTATCCAATACGATCCTTAAGGGTGCGTTTCTACTGACACAGAGCGGAACAATGCAGAACAAGATGATTAATCTTGTCTCAGTTTTAATAATAAGTATGCCTCAATTTCATAAACGCAAGTAAATGCATCATAAAGCACGTTCCACACGTGACCAGATAATGTTTTGTAGATGTTTACCACTTAACATTAGGTGGGTCATCTGTTTTCTCTATTAGAAAGTTGTATAATAATAACAAAATAAAAACTGACCGATCGTCGCACTGTACCGCTCCGCGTTAGTGAAAACAACCTCTGTAATGTTATATCCCTTATACCCCATTTTTATCCCTTTTACTAATGTGTAATTTTTCTATGCGTCTTTTCCGTGGATTGGCAACCAAAGGAGTCTGATAAGGCAAGAAATGATAACATTCTTTTGTGTGTGCTTAAACCTCTAATAAACGCCTCTCTATTCATAAATGTGGTGTTTAGTTAAATGAGAATGAGAAATCTTTATTGAGTAAATCAAAATTCACAGTAACAGTAGAAGCCCTAGCTCCTGAACTAGCGTTAGCTGTACGACAGGAGACAGTTACTTCCCTAAATATATGGTATATTTTTAATATATTTGAGAAAACAGTAAAAGATAAAAAATAACTAGCAAAACTTTGTCGCGTGAAGATTTTATACGAACTTCAACCCCTGTACCCGTTTAGTCATTGAATTACGCAAATTCCTTTGTTAGTACACATCTATGCACTAAATCGAATATACTCTGAATTTCAAGTCTCTGCGACCAGTGATTTTGGCTGTGCGTTGTTTATATACCAGTCAGTCAGGACAAAGAGTCTTATAATTGGTATAGATAATAAATACATTTTATAGTACAGAAAAGCCGAAACCTTCAAAGATTTGTGCCGTCCAACGAAGTGGGCACTGGTCAGCTAGTAATATTTTTTTGTTGTAAATACGTACACTGTATGTTCATTACGAATGTTTGTCCTGGATGAGAAATGAACCTACAACACCACATTTTTGAATTAGGAGGTAGAGGGTCAATAATCAGGCGTTGATGTAGTAAGTTTAATATCTGTAGTGTTGTATTGTCTTGGTTTTTGTTGTTTGTCTGCTTTTGATTTGTCTTCTAAAAGGTAGATGTTTGCGTGTGTGAAATATGTATTTTTTATAAAGTTATGGCGCATTTTCATTGGTAAGGTATATATGCAACATTATCAAACTGGATCTAGACAAATAAGAGCATAGACATAATACATTACATACATAGATATTTCTTTATTATGCATAGAAAATACCCCGAACATCCGGAATATTTTTAATTGTGGCCGGGATCGCCATGACGAATTGATTGAATTGGTTGTAGCTAATCATTGCTACAAATAACTGCAAATTTCGCTTGGCTTTCGACTGCAAGAAGCAATGTAAATCCACCAATAAAAATGTGCCGTAATTCATATAGTCATGTTTGTACGTATTTTTGTCTGCGAGTGTTCGACTTTAAACCTTATCTACAACGTATATTCCAACAGGCAAGCACAAGAGCTGACAGAGCGTACATCATCTGAGCAAGCGTCAGCGATCAAACAACCGCTGACAGAAGTCAATGCGAGATGGTCAGCGCTTCTGCGAGGCATGGTCGAGCGTCAGCAACAACTCGAAAGAGCATTGCTGCGTCTTGGCCAGTTGCAACACGCGCTTGAAGATACGCTGACATGGATCAAGAATACTAGCGAAACTCTTGATACTCTTAAACCGGTACGTTACTTAATATTTAAATTCTGAAAGTGTGCCAATATTTTAATTACTTTGTAGATCAGCTTAGATTGGATATTGTGGATGCAATTTGAAGTGTTTCGGTCACGAGAGCTACAGCTTTTTATATTTTATTATATAATTTTACTATAATTAATTTCACTACTTATAATTTTACATATAAGTTTTTTCATGTTTTCGTATCTACCACTAGGCCAGCCATTGTATTAAAGAACGTCTCGAGTTTTCAGTTCGGGGCGAACTACTAGTTCTTACTTTTTTTATCATTTACTTTACAACAATATCCTTTACATATGGTACATTTTTGCCCATAGGTGGCCGGTGACCCTCAGATCCTGGAAGTAGAACTGGCGAAGCTGAAGGTCCTGGTGAACGATATTGCTGCTCACCAGGCCAGCGTGGACACCCTCAACGACGCCGGCGCACAGATCGTCACTCAGGGTACGGGTACGTGCAAGCCGCTTCATGCTTTTACGTACCATTTACCATTTACTTATGTACCATTTACCAGTCAGCTACACTAGAATGTATAAAATTAGTAACTTTCAAAATGGTGGCATAGTTAAAAACAGCTGAGGTTTTTTAAACTACCCACTTTTCAAACATTCGCATTTTTTAATTTACCTATGTATCATTTACCTATGTACCATTTACCAGTCAGCTACACTAGAATGTATAAAATTAGTAACTTTCAAATCAAATTGGTGTCATTGTTTAAACAGTTTCCTTAATAAGGTTTAGCATAGGTCTTAGGACTAGATAATGGTTTGTAGCCAATACATGATATACCCACTGAGAGTGTTGCAGTAGAGTAGAAACAAACCGATGTAGAAGACACTCATTCACGGAATTAAAAAGATTAGAGTTAAACATAACAATATTAAAAAATATAAAAAAAAACGTTACAAAGATGGTGTGGCAGACAATTACTTATAAAACTGTCAGGAATTAAAACAATTAGAGTTAAACATAATAGTAATAAAAAAAATTCAAAAATAATTATAAAGATAGTGTGTTTCACAATTACTTATAAAACTGTCATTAGATTTTTTAATAGGTATTTTTATTCCGAAAAACTATTTCTTAAACTTCATTTTCTGTAACCTATCTGCAAGTTAAAACCACGCTATTCTGAGATTCGTGCAATTCGTGCTAAGCTAATGCTTAGGCTTAACCTGTGTGTATGTCCTTTGTTTTCCAATTATCCCAACGCTACTCTCTCTAATGCTAGTAAAATTGATTTCCTTAATTATTTTTATAATAAATTATAGTAGTTATAGTATAACTATATTATGTGCTTTCTATAACCTTTATGGGCTCGACTATCAGGTACGGACGAGGCAGGCGAGACTGCGGAGAAACTAGCCACTCTAAACAGAAGATGGCGCGAGCTGCAACAGCAAGCCAGAGACAAGCAATCAGAGCTTGAACAGGCGCTTAGAGAAGCTCAAAGGTACGTGTCACTTATTGACAACCGTCACAGCTCAGTTGGTAGTAACCCTGCCTGCCTGTAGGTGGTGGGTTCGATTCCCACCGAGAACAAACATTTGTGGGTTGAACATAGATGTTTGTTCTGTGTCTAGGTGTTATATTATTTCTAAGTAAAAGTAAAAAAGTATAATAAGTATTCTCTCAGTCATCTAGTTCCCATAGTGTACTATGGGAAAACCCAAATGGGTAGCCCAAAACTAAGCATAGCTTGTAAGCTATGCTTAGTTTTGGGCTAGATGATGTTGTGTAAAAATATCTACAAATATTTATTTATTTATATACTAAAGTATATTTAAATCCACAGTTTCAACGCGGAAATAGGAGATCTACTATCATGGTTGTCGGAAGTGGATAGTGTTATTGCTGCCTCCAAACCCGTTGGAGGTTTACCTGAAACAGCTACTGAACAACTCGAGCGGTTCATGGTGAGTCTTATCCTCATTTTAGAGTATAGGTTGTACCGCTGAGGAGTCCTTCAGAGAACGACAAAACGGGTTGATAGTGTCTATGACACCCTGTTTCTCACCTTTTAGATTTTTTTACTACATCTCTAGAATGAAGTGTGCCTCTCAAAATGATTGAAATTCGTCGATAAATAACGGCTTGATTGCTACCGTGTTTTGTATGATCCTTTTTACAAATCTATACAAATTATAATTTACGAATCTTTGTCCTGACTGACTGACTGACATATAGACAACGCACAACCTAAACCACTGGTCGTAGAGACTTGAAATTTTGAGAGTATATTTGTCTTGTTAGAGGTGTGCTAAGGAAGGAAGGAATGGAAGGTTGAAATTTGTATGAAAATAGTTTCATGCGGACGAAGTCGCGCGCGTTTCGCTTGTTAAAAATAATAATGTAGCTCCAGTGTGATGCCAATCTAACTTATTCAGGCAAATATTTAAAGGCAACCATGCCAAGAGCATAATAAACCACAGAAGTTCTAAAGACAGCACACAACTGAAAATGGAACCATAGTAAATACTGTTTTCTTCACAGGATGTGTATCATGAAATAGAAGCGAACCGGCCGAAGGTAGAAGCAGTGTTACAACAAGGCCAGGAGTATCTGAAGAGGCAGGAGAAACCCAACCCCACCTCGCAGCTTCACCACAACCTGAAGAACTTGAAGAGCAGATGGGATAATGTCACTTCTAGGTAAGCATTAGGGCAACCACTAAATCAACCATTAGGTCAACCACTAAATCAACCATTAGGTCAACCAATAAATCAACCATTTAGGTCAACAACTAGGTCAACCATTAGGTCAACCACTAAATCAACCATTAGGTCAACCACTAAATCAACCATTAGGTCAACCACTAAATCAACCATTAGGTCAACCACTAAATCAACCATTAGGTCAACCACTAAATCAACCATTAGGTCAACCACTAAATCAACCATTAGGTCAACCACTAAATCAACCATTAGGTTAACCACTAAATCAACCATTAGGTCAACCACTAAATCAACCATTAGGTCAACCACTAAATCAACCATTAGGTCAACCACTAAATTAACCATTAGTTCAACCACTAAATCAACCATTAGGTCAACCATTAGGTCAACCACTAGTTCAACTACTAGGTCTTATTAATTCAATAAGAGTAATACAAATGGTCTTATCACAATGGCCTAAACACAATTTTTCTTCTTATATTGTCTATGGCACCTGTCTGTCCTTCGACAGACAAATTTTTAAATTTTGTCAAGTCTGATTGTTGTTGTACCGATCCCACATAAAGTGGGATAAAGGCAGGAAGATGATGGTATATAATTTTATTTTTATGTTCAACAGAGCGTCAGATAAGAAGATAAAGCTAGAGATAGCTCTGAAGGAAGCGACAGAGTTCCACGATGCATTGCAGGCGTTTGTCGACTGGCTCACCAGCGCTGAGAAAACCCTTACCTCAGCCAAACCAGTCTCCAGGGTCATGGAGACTTTACTTAGTAAGTTAATTAAAATATTACCGTCACAGCTTAGTTTGTAGTAGTCCTGCCTTCTGCGCTGTAGGTGGTGGGTTCGATCCCCACCAACATTTGTGTGATGAACATAGATTGTTCTCTGTCTGGGTGTCATATTGTTTTCTAAGTAGGTATGTATTTACAAAAATGTTTATAGGTATTCTATCATTCATTTGATACCTATTGTATAATAATAAATTATTATTATTGCAAAACGTGGTTTACAATAGTTCTAGGTTTGGTTTGGAAACAACTGAACGATAATTCGTGTATCGTTTTTCAGAGTTATCCGTTGTTACAGGATGAATAATTTTTTTGTGTAATTTTTTTGTTGACATTTTATATGCACCTTCGGTGCTTAGGAAGGTATGTTACTCTGTCCGTCTTGGCTTTAGCAGCCGTTAAGCCATGACGGAGGCAGCTGGTAATCAGAGTTAGACACAAGGTCGTTCTTACATGCAATGACTAAAGAGGACTCCAAAACGTAACCTCGAACTTATTTACAGCCCAAATCGAAGAGCACAAATCCTTCCAAAAAGAAATCTCAACACATCGGGAGACGATGCTTCATCTCGACAAGAAAGGAACCCATCTCAAGTACTTCAGCCAGAAGCAAGACGTGATTCTCATCAAGAATCTGCTGGTCTCCGTACAGCATCGCTGGGAACGAGTGGTTTCCAAGGCAGCTGAGAGAACCCGAGCGTTAGACCATGGCTTCAAGGAGGCTAAGGAATTCGCAGATATGTGGTGAGTGGAACTATTAGTACTAGTTTGACGACCGATGTGGCGCGGTGGGCGAATATGCGCCTGCGACGCAGAAGGTTGCGGGTTCGATTCCCGGCTTAGGATAAATATTTGTACGATCTGCAAATATTTATTCCGCGTGGCCTGGGTATTTTCTATGTATAATAAAAAATATATATGTATGTAATGTATTGTATTAAGTATATCAGTCATCTAGTGCCCATAACACAAGCTCTGCTTAGCTTGGGGCTAGATGATGCTGTGTGGATTGTCCAGCAATATTATATTATTATTATATTAGTAGGGCTCTTAGTGAAGGCTCTTAGGACTTTTATTTCTACTGATGGGAAGTCTTTTTAGTTTGACGGTCGATGTGGCGCGGCGGGCGAATGTCCGTCTGCGACGCAAGAGTTCCGGGTTCGATTCCCGATTTCGATTCGAAAATCAATTTGTTTTATATCTTCAACAGGAACAACCTGATGAACTGGCTGACAGATACAGAGAAGCAGTTGGATGACCTGAACTCTGAAGCCACCGTCAACGACCCTGAGAAGATTAAGCACAGGTTAGTACTGCCTCCCAGCACAGGTTAGGCACGGTAGATATTCTCTCAGATCTCTTAGTATCAAGTACCAATTCAATATTCTTTGTGGATGTTTTGAGGGCGTAATCAAAGGTATGTCCAAATAAATAAATGTAATTACCTAATTAATAAAATCTATAACGGTAGATATTCCCTCAGATCTCTTAGTATCAAGTACCAATTCAATATTCTTTGAGGATGTTTTAGGGGGTAATCAAAGGTACGTCCAAATAAATAAATGTGATTACCTAATTAATAAAATCTATACTTTATTATATTATAGAGGTAAATTTGGGAAGTTGTAGGGGTAATCTCTGGATCGAATGAACCGATTTTGAAAATTCTTTTACCAATAGAAAGCCACGTTATTTGTGAGAGCTATAGGCTATATTAAGACGAAAAATTAAAAGTAAAAATATTTACCGCCCAACAAAGCGGGCACAAGTCAGCTAGTATTACAGACGCAAAACATAGATAAATGGGTACCGGGGCACAGACACAACTATAGTAATCGTGTGTAGACGTATCCAATAGTTGTTTAAATAAATAGTGTTTCTATTCTTTCTTATATGTGATAGTTATCACCTAACATCTGCACTGAGAAAAATGAAAAGCGGAAAGTGCCGTTATTACGGCGATTTTGTTCGTATGAAGGCGAAAAACCGACCAAACGTAACAACGAACAGAAACGCCTTATAAAGTTGTTCCGGTCGTTCTGTACAGTGTAATAGACGGTATCATTTTGACGTATTCACTTTGAAAGGTAAAAACTAAGCGTTACAAACTCGCCCAGCGTAATTACAATTCAACGGTGTAAGACTTTTTTAACCTTAGGCTCGAAATCCATTTTTCTCAGTGTGCTTGTTTCATCAAAACACTAAGAAATTAGGTAATCAAAATGTTTTACTGAAACCGAGGCTCTAAACTAAATTTAAATTAATAGTAAACAGGTACCCGCGATACAGATTTTATCTAGTGTGGGTACCATTGGCAATCTATTGATATTAATGAAATTTTGTTTGTAAATAAACCTTTGTAAAACGACTATTGTACCTTAAAACGCTTTTGTTAAATAAATAAATTTTTATATTTATCTTTATCAACAAGTTATAAAAGAACTTATTCCTTCAGGTTGACGAAACACCGCGAGTTCCAAAAGGCTTTAGCGTCCAAGCAGCCTGCATACGACCAGACGATGAAGACAGGCAAGCAGCTGAAGGACAAAGCACCGAAGACAGACGAGACGCCGTTGAAGACGATGTTGAACGATATGAAAACCAAGTGGACTACCGTCTGCTCTAAGGCTGTTGACAGGTAAGCTATTTCTGCCTATTTCTGCCGCCAAGCAGCTTGCTGTGTTCCAGTTTGTACGGTGCCGGTGTAATTACAGGCACATGAGGCTTAACACCTGTATACCTCAAGTTGGAGGACGCAGAGCAGTGTATTGTTGAGCACGTTCCTACATAACGTGACCTGCAAGGCAATGTTTTGTTATAGGCGATGGTAACCACTTAACATAATGTGGGCCGTATGCTTCTCCCACCAGGACTAGCATAAAAAATAAAAAAAAGAGATTCGTTCAACCAATAAATGTAGGTAATAGTAATATAATAGTAATGCTGGACAATCCACACAGCATCATCTAGCCCCAAGCTAAGCAGAGCTTGTGTTATGGGTACTAAATGACTGATATACTTTACAATACATTACGTACATATATATTTTATATTATGCATAGAAAATACGCAGAACACCCGGAATAAGTACTTGCAGATCATACAAACATTTATCCCAAGGCGGGAATCGAACCCGCAACCTCCAGCGCCACAGGCAGACATTCGACCGACGCGCCACATCGGTCGTCAAATCAATTTACAATATCTTTTGTTATTTTCAGACAACGTCGTCTAGAAGAAGCACTGCTTTACTCCGGCCAGTTCAAGGACGCCATGACGGCTCTACTCGACTGGTTGAAGAAGCAGCAGAAGACATTGGGCACAGACGCGCCCGTCCACGGTGACTTGGACACCGTGATGGCGCTTATTGAACAACATAAGGTAACTTCTTTATCTGAAAAACTTTAATCCGTAGGCATAAATATTCTCTCAGATTCAATATTCAAGAGAAAAAGTGAATAGTTATCTTCTAGGTAAGCATGCTTAATATTCTTTGAGAATGTATTAAGGGGGTAATCAAAGGTACGTCCAAATAAATAAATGTACTTACCTAATTAATAAAATCTATACTTTATAAATTATAAAGTAAAAAATAATATTAAAAAATATTTAATATTATAATATTAAAAACAAAAACCTACTACAACCTCACAAACTTTATTTAGTTTGTGAGGTTGTAGTATATTTACTACATTATTTATATTTTTTTATTTTTGTGGGATATTTCCCTCCAGAGATCTGAAGAATGTATATCTCTATATATAAAACAAAGTCGTGTTAGTTACACCACTTATAACTCAAAAACGGCTGGACCAATTTTTATGATTTTTGGATTTATCTTAAACTTAAAACTTAGTATAAGTTTCATTAAGCTGTCATCCCTTAAATGGGGGTAAAAAGGGAATGAAGTTTGTATGAAAAATGCTAGCGGTTAGTTTAAAATAAAAAAAATATTTAATATATCATTGGAGGGAATGGGGGGAGGCCTTTGCCCAGCAGTGGGACACGGAGGGCTAATAATAATAATAATAATAATATAACATTGAATTTCTCGTGACAGCAATTCGAAGAGGACCTCCACTCTCGTGAACAGCAAATGGCCTCCGTGATGAAGACAGGCCGTGAGCTGGAAGCGACCGTGCCTCGAGAGGACGCCGCCAGCATCCGCCAGCAATGCTCAGATCTGAAGCAAGCCTGGGAGACTGTCATCACTCTTACTGAGAAGAAAGCCTCGCGGCTGGAAAGTGCTTTGAAAGAGGTATGTACAATTTGAATGAGTTTTTATTACCACATAGATCACGCCCACAGTGAACGTGGTCTATGACGTAATGTAATTTAGTAGTAGTAGAGCTCTTAGTGAAGGGCTCTTCCAGGGAAGTACTACCTCCCTACCTGTTCCCGTCGCCAAGCAGTGATCCCCGCATTGCTGTGTTCCGGTTTCGAGGGTGTGGGTGCCGGTGAAATTACAGGCACATACAAGACAATTACAATCAAGAGTGAACAAGTGGATTATAACTAAGCGTGCTCCACCTTAGGCTGCATCTACACTTTCCATTAGGTGTGATGGCAGTCAAACGCTTAGGTGTCCAAAAGTAAAAAAAAAAACATGAGGCAACACCTGTATGCTTCAAATGATTGACGCAAAACAGTGCATAGGGCACGCACCTAGCATGCTTGACCTGCGATTCAATTCTGTTTTAAAAGCGATAATTAGTACTGGACGCCTTTGAAAGGACATGGTGGGAGAAGGCTCGGGACAGAGGGAATTAGAAGTCTTTGGGGGAAGCCTTTGCCCAAAAAAAAAATACTACTCAACATCCAGAGGAGCATTAGCGTGTTCTTTGGATATACATTTATTAAAATAATTTCCCCAGGCGGAGAAACTCCATCGTTCAGTGAACATGCTGCTAGAATGGCTGTCAGACGCAGAGACCAAGCTGCGCTTCTCCGGGCAGCTGCCCGAGGGTGCGCAGGAGACGCAGCATCAGCTCGACCAGCACGCTCGCTTCCTCACTGAACTCAACGAGAAACTCATTGATAAGGTAACACTGTGCTTGTACCAATTAGTACACTAACATTAGAATAGATATAGAATATTATGATTGTAATCGAGAACCTAGTAGTTAAGTCAAACCTTTCTTTGGGTTTTAAATACTGATAAAATTGTACCGCCATTTTTTTTGTCAAAAAAAAATAATAATGTAGGTATAGTACTATTCGGCCACTTCAATCCTTATAACTTCAAAAAAATGTAAACGAATATATGCAACTCCCACAGCACTTGCAATAAAGTTAACATCTAAATTGAAACCAGCAATCGTAATAACGTAAATCACAATTATCATCTACAAAATTCAAATAATTATTGCGGGTGTTCTGGGTATTTTCTATGTATAATAATATATTATGTAATGTATTGTAATAAGTATATCAGTCATCTAATACCCATAACACAAGCTCTGCTTAGCTTGGGGCTGGATGATGCTGTGTGGATTGTCCAGCATTATTAATATAATTATTTTCGTTGACAGGAGGAGACAATAGCTCTTGCCCACTCCATCCTTAGCAAGGCTCATCCAGATGCTGTGTCCGTCATCAAGCACTGGATCACCATCATACAGAGCAGATGGGATGAGGTAAACGATCGATCTGGATTATTATCTACTGACAAAACTTGCGCGACTTTGTTCGCGTGAAGTTATTTTTATACAAACATTAAAACGAATATTCTCTGAAGATTTCAAGTTTCTGCGACAAGTGGTTCAGAATGTGCGTTGCCTCTATGTCAGTCAGTCAGGACAAAGATTCTTATAATTGAAGTGAAACTTCTAATGCGACTTCCAACAAGGTTGCGTTAAACGTTTAACACTACCATGGAGGGGGAATAGAAAGAGACAGAGCGAGAGTGAATGCGTGGCACTCGAACGCATGCGTGTAGTATACATATTTTTTTCTTATTTAACATTACGAAGTTTCACTTCTTCCGCGCGGAGGAACTCCACGCACTATTTTTTTTTGGTATAGATCGGATGCAAAAGTTTTAGAGCATAAAATTAAAATGTGCACTATATTACCAAAATATACATTAACCTTGAATTATTTCAAAATCAGTGCATATAGAGATTAAAATGAAAATAAGATTGCTAGATAATACTAAAAGCAGAGCTCATTAATATCAAACGGGCGATTACTATCTTATCATTGGTTATAACAACGTTATTATGTCAAATGAAATAGGAAGCAGCAAAAAAACAGTCTCTCGACTGTAATCCAGAGGCACGATGGATATCCCATCAGATCTATTAGGGTATATCAAGTACCACTCAAGATTCTTTGAGAATTTTTAATCAGAATAGTCGGAGATTCCAAATATTAGAGACGTGGTGAGTTCCGGCTTCGCACGGGTTTTAGTAAGGATCCCTAATTTTTAAAAATATAATATAGCCTATGTCACCCGGGGATAGTGTAGATTCCCAACGGTGAAAGAATTTTTCAAATCGTTCCAGTAGTTTCGGAGTCTATTCAATGCAAACGAACAAACAATCAAATCTTTCTTCTTTATAATATTAGTATACAGAGTCCAAATAATGCATTTGATACATAGGTACCCACATGTTGCAATAATTAGTATTGCATATGTGCCATTAATTATTGGGTTTAAATTCAGTAAACACTAAATTTGGTGAATTTGGGGGTTTACTTTAGATTATTATTTACAATCTAATCATATTTAAATCATTGAATAAATCAATAAGTTTTATAAACTTAATCATCATACACTAGTTGTCGATGAAACCGTTTTTGTTGCATCTATTTATATATTGTCAAAATGAGTGCCCCAAATTGGAATCAGCGCCATCTTGTGGCGTCCGTGTTACCAGTAATTAGGATCTTCAGTAAAGTGACTCCAGCTCAGGTAAACTAAAGAGAAACATTTTTTGTTAAATTTCAATAAATTTTATCTTTTTGAAGGCCATTGTAGCGTGTACCTATACACTGGTAGCTACATTCATATTGTTAAAACTTTGATTAAGTCACCCCTTGTAAAGCGAAGAGTGGTATATTATGCGTACCTACCTACAGTACTAGGTAGGGACAGTGTGTCTCAATACTTCAAACTACTCAATAAATAACTAACTGTAATTATTTTTATGTTTTACGAGCAACTTAAAGTTCGAACAGAAACACCCATTGTTTCACGACCGGATTTTAACAGTTACAAAATATAAGCAATATAACCCTGCCAGGCATATCATGTTTGATTTTATTCCAGGTATGGCAATGGGCACTGCAGAGAGGTACAAAGCTGCAGACACACATGCAGAGCCTCAAAGACCTGGATTTGGTGCTTGAAGAGTTGCTACAATGGCTCACTGGCTTGGAGAATACTCTTGTTTGTACGTATTCTTTTAGCTACCGTTTAATTGTATTCTTTGTATAAAAAAAATATTTTCAAGACTTTAATTCTTAGGCACGGTAGATATCACTCTAATCTCTTATTACCAACCTACTCGAGAATCTTTATTGTCTAATTGGGGTAGTCAGACATACGTCCAAATATTACATTTGGTACATACCCACATTTTGCAGTAGTTGGTAAAGTTTGCAAGACATTACTACTACTAGAATACTAATTGGTTTCCTTACGATGTTTTCCATCACCGTTTAAGAGCATATTGCGCACTTAAACTTATCGAACAGAAAAATCTATTGATGCGCGATCGGATTCGAACCCACGACTTTAAGATCAAAAGGCCTGCGGTCATTTCCAATAGATCATCCATGTTTGTATTTACAGAAAAAAGTATTTAAGTATTCTATTAGTTATCTGGTTCCCATAGTACAAGCTTTGTTTAGTTGGAGCTAGATAGCGTTTTCAAATAGTAGTAATAATAATGCTGGACAATCCACACAGCATCATCTAGCCCCAAGCTAAGCAAAGCTTGTGTTATGGGTACTAGATGACTGACATACTTAATACAATACATTACATACATACATATTTTTTATTATGCATAGAAAATACCCAGAACAACCGGAATCAATATTTGCAGATCGTACAAACATTTATCCCAAGGCGGGAATCGAACCCGTAACCTCCTGCGTCGCAGACGGACATTCGCCCGCCGCGCCACATCGGTCGTCAAAATGTGAATACTACCTACGTGTAAATGTTAATACTTTAAAAACTTTTTGATTTTTCAGCATTGGAAGCGGAACCATTACCAGAGTCCATTGACCTTCTCCAAGGTCTGATAGAAGACCACAATGAACTGATGGAGCATACTCAGAAACGACAGACTGAGGTCGACAGAGTCTGCAAGGCTTATCAGGTACCTACACTATTGTTACATCCTACTAATATTATTAATGAGATTAGATGTTTGGATGTTTTTATGTGTGTGTTTAGATCAGGACTTCCCAACCGGTGGGGCGTGTCCCCCTAGTAGGGCATAGAGAGATCTTAATGATGGGGGCATGAAGTGTTCGAATTTTTTAATCTAATTATCATTGATTTAAAACATTTACAAACAGATTAAGTAGCGCTACCTAGTTCCAATCGGCCGAACTAAGTGCTAAATCACTATTTTATTCGATACGGTACTTAGACTAAACAATGATGAAAAATATAGGGGGGCATGGAAATATTTTTATAATCTGGAGGGGGCTGCGACAAAGGTTGGGAAACCCTGGTTTAGATGTTTGTATGTTTGTGTATATGAAATATTACTCCCGAATACTATTTATTGGTCCTAATACCCAAAACTAAGTCACTTGGTGGAAGATCATCAGTTTTCGTTAGACATACATTCCAACCTTATCATCTACAACCTTTTAGAATAAACTACTTGGAAAGTATCGGTGTAAATCAATTTTGTTTTTTTTTTATATATATATTACAACGCAGGGTTTTCGAAATACCTTAACAATGTGTTTAACGACTAATATCAATAGATGGCGCTGTTACATATTAATGAGACGAAAAAACAAAGTTCCTAATTTTAATTGTTTTTTTTAATAGGTGAAGAGTCAAAGTCAAGGCCGCGAAACAACTCCACGAAAGATTTCTGCGAAGAGTGCCACAAAGGGTACAACTGGGTACGTACTTAAAATAATAACCTCAAAATTGAACACCAAAAACTTAATTTATTTTAAAATAAGGTGTTCAAGTTTTTGTGTTTAAAATCTAACGTTTCTTTTCGTTTGTCAAGTTTAATTCAGTAGATATTGTTGTATTTTTGTTTTAATATGTTTTGCAATGTTTAGTCTTGTTTTAAAGTTTAGTAACTGCCTATGACTATTCTCTTATGAAAGAGAGACTATAGGAGCTGGCAAGTAAGTGATCTTTATGGCTAGTCGTGTTGCAGTAGTGAATTTGCAAAATTACTGACGTTGATGTAGAGTAAATCATACTAGCGGCAAGCTCCACAAAAATCAACTTATTTACCGGTCACTATAACTTATGCCTCGTTTACACGTTTTAAGTAGGTAGGCTATTAACTAAACGTATAAAAATCGGTCGAAAGATGATCAATGTTGAAACTATTGGCTTTTTTTATCAATGGTTGATAACAAATAGTGGCAGGAGACATTTTTACCAGTATTAATATTTAAATAACGTTTATAAGTAAAGGGGTTCGTTTTAAAAAAGAAACAAAACACGGTAGAATTATTCCAAAGAATTTATTAGTAAAGATAAAGAATTTATTGTTGTAAAACTAGGTGTAACATTACATTAATATTGGTCTTAGGTCAAATATACTATCTTACCTCTAGTCTGCCAGTTAGGCTTACAAGGTACATGCAAAATAGTGAAATGAATTTAATTAAATAGCATTACAGAGTAGAATATATGAATTGTTTAAAAGTATTATAGTACTAAGATATTAATTCGTGCTCCAGAATGTACTAAACATCTAAGTACTTAAAATAACTTTTTTTTATATTTTTTTTTATTTAGTTACCTTCTTAGTTACCTTTTTAGTTACCTACTTAATACGTGTAAACAGGCCTTTAGTCTTGGATTGAACCGCACGCATGCTAGATTGTTCCATAATCATTCATTGTGTTGTTTTTGTCCGTTATGCATGGTGTTCGAATGCTCAGTCGTGGCTCTCAACTTGACCTTCATAGAGAGAGATCAGTGTCGCCCGACTATTACGGATCAAGGCGATTCAGGTGGGTAACATTACATAGTTTTTTTTATTGTTATTTTATCGTCTTGGTTTTGAGTGTTTGTTGGATTAAAAATAACTTTTTTATGTTTTATTTTGTTGGAGACTGGTCTTTTTCATAAGCAAATTTTTTTTATTACAAAAAAATACTTTTGTTGGTATATAAAAAAAGTATTGTGAAAAAGGCCTGTTATGTTTTTTTTAATGTTGATTTTGGTAGACTGAATTTTAAGGTTCTAATTATTTTGTCATTTATATTAAAATTCAGTCTAGCTTTATGTGGGTTCATTTCTAAAATCGTAACTTCATTGGCTTTAAATGTTAACTATGGTTTAATAGTCGCAACATAAACAGATTTTAAAATCAGTTCATATTCCGACTTAATACATCCATCTTGCTCTAACACGTGTAAATGTTGCTTGATGTCTCGTTCACTCACGCTTCACCAGGTCGAGGATACACTATCGGAGTAGGAGAGGAAGGTTTGACGCCATTTTGTTTTATTACTTTATTTTTGTTGATTTTAGAGTGTTGCTTTTAGGCTTTGAGCTTTTGTAGTGTTGATTTTTTGCTTGTTTTGAAAAATATTGTCAAATTATTTAAATTGAAGGAGAATCAATCTTTAGACATGCTAAAATCAATAATTAGATCTTAGTCATATTAATCTCTAAACGATCGTTTAGTAGCTGATAAATATGTTGCTATCTCTTTTTGTTCACGTGAAACTAACAGTGACAAGATAATTTAATAAAACCGTTATGGATTATAAATTAGACCAATAAAAGTTAAATTAAAACATACTAGGTTTCTATAGTAACCTATGTTTTTATAATACCTAAACTTTAATCTATTTTTTGATATAAAAATACATATTATCATGTATAGTTACTTTCCAAATTTCCGAATCCTCTATATCATATTGAATTGCATGCTTGTATAAACTAGAATAGTGTAATTAGAATATGCATGGGTTTCTTTTACAATTACTTTCCTTTTAAATGCATGTTTAATTCAGTTTCATGTTTAGTTAGACTAATAATATTAGGTCACCTAAACTAACCTTACCACTGTTACCAACTTTTAGCAGATCACAGTAACGCCAACCTAATAAGCAATACCAAAAGTTGTCTGTGGCTATATACTGGCACAGAATATGTTAGTACTACGTATTGGTAACTAGGTATTTACCTAGTACTTAGACATTACAAATAGTAGTACTCCAATACGACAGAAAAGAACTTACTGATAGCAATAAATCAGTCAGACCGCGCAGCACTAATTGACTGAGCGAGCGAAGCGTCTTAATTTCGATTGGCCAAAAAATGCTTTTGTCAGTCTGTCAGTCTGTCTGCTCTCGCCTGCAGGTCACATTATATATACCTAGACGGATTTAAATTTTGGGAATGGAGAAAATATCAGTTATATTGTAAGGGCTCGCGAGGTTTTCTGTTCTCACAGAACCACTAGTTATGAAGGTGAGGGTAAGGGCCTGTACCTGACTCTATTTACTCTATTTTCTACTAAGGAAGCAATCTTCGCTTTTTGACAAGAACTAGTAAGATCTTGTCATAAGTTTGCGATATCTTCTGGCTACTCCGGTTAACTGTTAGCAACTTACAAAACCCATGATTTTTCCTAACAAATCACAAAACACGGAACTAACCGCTACAATCACGCACGTGGCGTTGCCAGTCACTGTACAAACCCGGCCAATCACGGTACTAACACGGTCAGTCGCGGTACTAACACGGTCAATCACGGTACTAACAGCACAATCACGGCACTAACCAGTGTCGCCACTAACGGGTGTGTGAGCTGTGATTACATTGTTGCGTGTGCTCTAGTCGCGTGAGTCCCGGCCGCGAGACGCCAGACCGAAGCCTGCCGCAGTACGGACCAAGGTTCCTGCCTAAGGGAAGGTAAGGAACCCCTTCTATTCCCACGCCTGTAAAGAAAAACACCAGTCCGATCAGTCCTTTGATTAACTTTTTACAGACCTTTTACAAACCTGCGTTATAAGACAAACAATGTTTAAATTATCGCCATCTTTTTTCAATGAGTAATGAAAAAAATGTGAAAACAGTAACTTTACGCGGAAGCAGCAGATCGTCTCTATGGATCGATAAGAAAAATATGCAATTTTCTGACTGTGCGGTGTTGGTAAAATATTGCGTTCGCTTCAATGTTGTGTGAGCTTGTTTGATGCGTGACAGTCCAGGTTTAAGCGACAAAATATTATCAACGTTGGATTTTTTATTTTAAAAATTAAATTCTTGCGAGGTTGTTTGCTGTTGGCATGGCAAGATAGATTTATGTATTTATCTTAGATACAGTTTTTATTTTAGTAGTACCTTAAAGTATTAGCTTAGTTATTTTTCATATTCAGCTGTAGATTTTTATACGGAATATTTTCCATGTGATAAGTGGATTAATTCACTACTTAGGTATAAGAAAAAAGTCTCCACAGCCATATACAACAAGCTCAAACTAAATCTTACCGTATTCCAATATAGCAAGGGTTCAGAACCCGAGTTCAGATCACCGCGTGTGAAGACACTTTGGGACAAATGGCGCAACGTATGGCTGCTTGCGTGGGAGCGACAGAGACACCTGCAAGCCCGTCTCGCTCACCTCCAGGAGATCCAAAGAGTGTCAAACTTCAGCTGGGACGACTGGAGAAAGAGGGTAAGAACCTACAAGCTAAACTCATTCTAGTTCTCAAAGCACTAAGATTCAGAACGGATAGGACCGAAGCTATTATCTAGCTTTCAGTGGATTTGGGTGGAGTCAAGTAGTTTGCAGTTAAGTGAAGGAAAACATCATAAGGAAACCATTCATATTCCATCGGCGATAGGCTTGCAACAATTGCAACCTGTCGTGTGTGGACGAACTGCTGCAAGATACTTTACTACTTTCGCATCACATACTTTTCACAAAGGACAAGGGGCCTCGCAAAGACCTGCCGCTCGGAGCCTCGCAATGGGTAAGGCTGCCGCTGATCTGTAAGGCACTAGTTAATAAGCCCCATTGTCCCCAGTTCCTGAAGTTCATGAACCACAAGAAGTCCCGTCTCACGGACCTGTTCCGCAAGATGGACAAAGACAACAATGGACTCATCTCAAGGCACGAGTTCATGGACGGAATTATCAACACCAGTAAGTCATTACCCCAAGTAAATGCGCACTACCTCCATGTTATTCCTACCCAAGGGTTAGCTGGTAGATAATGCTATGTAGCATTAAGTTCGCCTATGTACTTTTATTTTAAATTGTGCAATAAAGAATTTTTTATCTATCTATCTATCCCTTCCTCTAGCACTATGCGAGTAAGAAGTAGTAGATCTCTTAGTGAAGGGTTCGTCCGAAGTACTACCACCAAGCCTATTTCTGCCGCCAAGCAGCGCAGCGCACTATACGCTTAACATACTTTTTTATATAATAAGGTCATATTATTTAACAGAATTCGACACATCTCGTCTCGAAATGGGCGCCGTGGCTGATCTGTTCGACAGAAACGGCGGCGGACTTATTGATTGGGAAGAGTTCATTGCTGCGCTCCGACCTGATTGGGTAAGTCATTGTACATTGGTAGGTATATCTTGTTAAATTTATGAACTAGGTAGGTAGTTATAGGTAGCTTCTTACTTCATCTTTTGGTAGGTATAGGTACAGGTAGTTTTTGGGTCAGAGTCAAAGTCAAAGTCAAAAAGCATTTATTCAGTAATATCCGCAGGGATCATCTTGAAACGTCTTAAATCTAGGTGAATCTAAGCGCCAGTTCCTCGCGACCCAGACTAGAAGAAACTTACGGCGTGATTCCTACCGTTTTTTGTATGATCTTTTGCAAAGTAATAATAATGTAAATAATGAAGCTCCAGTGTGGTGCTCCAGGGTGATTACCTGGCCTGCCAAAGGCTTTTAAGTGAGCATGAAATGTTATCTACAAAGGTATAAAAGAGGATATGTTGCAGGTTGAACGGCGTGGTCCTCCAACGGACGCAGATAAGATCCACGATGAAGTAAAACGGCTCGTAATGCTGTGCACCTGTCGCCAGAAGTTCAGGGTCATGCAGGTCGGAGAGGGCAAGTACAGGGTAAGTAATAATCTAAATAAATATACTTAACTCAAAGGTGACTGACTGGCATAGTGATCTATCAACGCACAGCCTAAACCACTGGACGGATCGGGCTGATATTTGGCATGCCGGTAGGATATGACGTAGGCATCCGCTAAGAAAGGATTTTGATTAATTCTACCCCCAAGAGGATAAAATAGGGGATGAAAGTTTGTATGAAACTTTGTCAATTTTAAACCGATCGGGCCGAGACTTTGCATGCATAAAGCTACTATGATTTTATCCCGAAAAATAACGGGAACGGGAAAAAACTGCCACGCAGGCGAAGCTGCAAGCGGCCGCTAGTAAATAATAAATATTTCAGGACATTTTTACCCAGCATCATCTAGCCCCAAACTAAGCATAGCTTACTATGGGAACCAGATGACTGTTATAGGTAATACTTATATATTTTTTTTTTGTATATACATACAACTTCTATGTTCATCACACAAATGTCTGTTCTGCTACAAACTGGGCTGTGACTGCTGTCCACGCCAGTAACATCTTAGAAACACACTAGCTGATGTCATTGGCACCAGAATTTAACCCTCATTCTTTACAAACGATAGGTACCTACTTGATGCTTATTCCTGCCGCCAAGCAGCTTGCTGTGTTCCAGTTTGAAGGGTGTTGGTGCCGGTAAAAGTACAGGCACATGAGGCTTAGCATCTAAATGCTCAAGTTGATGGACGCAGAGGAGTAACATTGTATTACATTGTATGGCACGTTTATAACGAATGTGACTTGCGAGGCAATGCTTTGTTATAGGTGATGGTAACCACTTAAGATCAGATGGGATATGCTATATGCTTGTTCCATCAGCATATAAAATTTTAAAAAACCTTTAATTTATGAAAAATTTCTTACGGTGAAGTGAAACTTTGTCATTATTTTGCATCATTTTATCTCCGTACAGTTCGGTGATTCGCAAAAGCTACGCCTGGTCCGAATTCTCCGGTCTACCGTCATGGTCCGCGTGGGCGGTGGTTGGGTCGCTTTGGATGAGTTCTTGGTCAAGAACGATCCTTGCAGAGGTATGTACAAATCTAATACTAAGAGTTGTGGAGAGGATTATTATGCGGGGGAAATTGACCAATCTCTTATATATTCTTTTGTTAGTCAGAAGTATTTTTGCAGGTGTAAATTAGTTTATCTTAAATCATATGCGTAAGAGCACCTTAAAATAAGAAGTTCCAGCCTATTTGATCCTCTGTCATCGAAGAAAGCATGGAGAAAAATACAAAAAAAAGTGTTCCACAAAAATATAAGATAATAGGTACTTATTTAGTCCTATGTTAGAAGGTACCTAATAGGCCTAACAGGTAAGGTACCTAATAGGCAATATTATAATTTGAGACATTTATCTCCCAGTTTTAAGATTACACAGTACCTACCAATTATAGGTGTTCTCATTCTGTGGTTTAATCTTAAACCTTTTATTTACAATGTGGGAATGGTCAATTTCTCCTAGTAAAACTTATTTCTTATCATCTTTACTTAGGATAAAACTATGTTATGTTCTCAAGCAAGACTAAATTGATTTTCTAATGCCCAACTTCTCTTACTCGTAATAAACTTAAATTAAACAATAGTCCTAGAATCATACTAAAATTCTGTATAGCAAGACTTACTATTTAAGTAGCTATAACTGGTTACCAAAATCTTATTATCCATCAGACAAAGACAAAGCAAGATTTGTATCTGGGTATCGTAAGTTTGTCAGGCTGTTTAATTGATTTCAAGGGAATAATAAGACGCTAAGTTCCTTAAAAATAGATTAAAAAAAGGGAATAATAATGTACTAGGTACTTATAATTATATTTCTAAATATGAAAGAATATTGTAGTGTTTGTAACCAAACTCCATTAAAAAAGGAGCAGTTTTTTTGAAACCTTTTATGTGCAAGTCAATGGCCTAAGCTTTAAGGTCACCTTTAAGTTGAATAAGCAATACAATATTCTAGTTTATGAGGCCAAGTTTATTTGATTTGAATTTTAGAGTTTTACTTATTTTTATGGTTTAAGATTAAGATCTGCCAATGTCTTTGAAATACAATTTTGTAAATAAGATTGGCTTGGCCTCATAATAAAACAATTTTGGACTTTTGCTCTGGCTTTTTACAGAAAAAGCATTGCAAAAGTCCTGTTAAACTTTAATCATCTGTGGTTACTGGTTTTTGGGCATAATCTTTTAAAAATGCCTGAAGATCAGTAGGTATTATAACTTTTTAGGTATTTATGGTATTCAAAGTGTCAATCAAACGTTTCGGGAATAATATTTATAATTTTGTAACTGTGTTTAACCTAATAACCCTAATATGGGAAAACTAATAATAAACCATAACACTGTTGCCAAAAATATGTGTGTTTAAATAACAAAATAACATTAATTTTTAATATTTTATTACGTACAAATCACTACACCAAACTTATAATTATTTAAGTAACGCTGGCAATACAACATTAATCTAGCAATACTGTTACAAAATGCAAAATCTTAAACTATCACAGTGACATAATACCAAAATAATATTCAAAAGTATCAAACATGATTTTATTTTTGGAAGCACATCCACAAGGTCAAAACCGGTTTTTAATGACTCAGTAAACTTACAGATTAGTCAAGAGATAATGGCTACAAGTTTTAGAACAAATGTTTCGAAAATCCTACGCTACAGATAACATTTCCATGTTAGGAATAAGTACACAGTTAAAGCTAAGACAAAGTTCCATTACACAAATAGCTACAAAACTTTCTAGAAACAGGCAGTCTACATTTTAGGCAAAAATAGCTTAGATCTAACATGAGATTCAATCAATAGTAGTCTTTCTGATAAAGGACGTTAGAGATGAAATTTCGCTGGTTGAGTGTTCAGGCAATGGACTGAACTCAATCTCCTCACTCAGGTTTTGTGTGTCCGATGTGTTTTCAGCCACAGGCCAACGCTTGTGGCTCGGAGCATACAAAACCAACAGAGCAAAGATGTAGATATTCCACATTCCATAAACTCCAGTAAAGAATGCAGAAGTGTATTCCAATTCAATTTTCTCATCCCACTTCCATTGGCCTTCAGCCACTTGTCCCAAGATGAATCCAATTACAGTCAATGCAGCGCATAGCAGAGTAGCTAACATGAGGAATTGAAAACGGTATATGATTCCTTCATAGTGCAGGCGACGAACCGAGCACATGGTCGGCAGAGACTGGCGCTTGTGTGATATATTGATAAACACTTGGTACACCATGTAGCAAAGAAAGAAGAAGTAGATGCAAGTTGATATCCCAGCCAGGATAATGAATGTTAGAGCCAAGTTTGTTCCAATATCGGTAACCCAAATGGAGTAGAAAGGATTACGTAGCTGCACTCCTCTCTCGCACATGTCGAAGATGAATAGTGAGATGCATCCTATGGCAACAGCACTCAGATGCCGCCAGTACTGCTTCAGGGAGCTCTGAGCAGCAATATTCTGAATCAACATGTGCTCTCCGGCAAACACTAGCCAAAACGAGAACAGAGTAGCATAAAATACACCTTGTCTTATATCTCCCAGAAGCAACATGAAAGGTAGATCAAAATGCAGGGTAAAGTACTCAATAGGCATATTAAGAAGGCACAATGCTATTCCTAAGCTCAGCAACATTTTCTCTAAAAGCACTGGTTTTCGTTGCAACATGTGAATGCGTCTCCAGAACCACACAAGTATAGCAATGATGCAGGGGAAGAACACAGTTTTTAGAGACAGCCAGACTTTAGTGAACCCTCCATTCTGGTTGATCACAGTCAGCCACATGTCTTGTACATGTCCTATATTTATGTTCATGTTGGGTGTATCAACCGGTAATCTGATATTTAGCAAGTAGTAGTCATGGAATAGGGAACCTAATTCAAACAGAGGTATTGCAGTACAGTTGTACAGGTACTCCTCTGCTTTGATGTCGATAACGCAGTCCAAGTGCCGCTTTTCCACTGATTGTGTGTACAATGTCCATTTGTCATCCGCGTCGCCTTTGTTTCGGTATGCTAGACGAGCATCGATCGTAATAGTGCTTCGAGGTTGCACCTCCATCTGAGAATGGTAACTGACGTCCACTTGAAGCACTCCTATGAGGTTTTGCTGCCATCTTGAGTAGTCTAGAACCCGGCTTTCGCGTGGGATCGGCATTTGAAATGCAAAAACGATATCCGTTTCGGAAAGCTCGTGAAAGTCGCTGCCGAGGTTGACCGTCTTGCATTTACCTTTGCCACGGTTATAAAACCATTTCGTTGTGTCATTTTTCACAGTTGAAGTATCCTTACACACGCTTCCGAGTATGTTTTGCGCGTTCGCAGGCATGGGTGCGACAAGCCCACCGATTAAAAAACATGTTAGCTGACACAACAATAGAAACGTGACTAATACACCCAGCTTCCGGCCGCTCAAATTCTCAATGATCGTACCGGTCATTTTGAAGGCTTATCACTCGTGTTATACATCGAAAAGACTAAAACTGAGTCAACGCGAAACTAAAATCGATCCGTGGTAAAATCCATTGTTCCTTGTTTTCTTTTTTCGATGCGATGTTTTTGACATGCGCAGCGCAAACTGTGTTGCCAGCGAAAAACTACCAGTTTCTACCAAAACTAAAATAACTGCTGCAAATAGCGGTTTATCGTTTCGTTATTACAACGGTAAAAAACTTTTACAACTTTACCAATCAACGTAGTTAACAGTTTGTGATGTTTTAGTAATAAGAAGCCACACTCACTTCACTTTCATTGTGGAGCTACCAATTTTCTAAGCTAGTATCAATCAACAACAACTTAGCTAAATTAAGCATCGTAAAATGTCCACAATAAAAAAAATGATGTTGCTACTAATTTACTAATTCGTATTCGCTTTGCCCATTCCAAATCCTGTGGTCCCGAAACATATTTTTTTTTTTATTATTGTTACGTTTTATTTTATAATCCCGTAAATCCCTTTACATAAAGTAGTATCATTAGTGCTACCGCTGCCTGATCCGTACAAACCGGAGCAGCATGAGGCTTGTTGCCCGCTCGGTAAGCGACACGACTTTCTTTGGAACCTATCGTTTTTTTTTTTTTTCAAAATTACACTAGCTTTTTTATTATACACAATTCGATTGGTTCCATTGTAAAGCGTTTGTAGTTGGTGTTGCTTAGTTTTTAATTTTGCTATGGTTTATTACTGTAAGTAAGTTTATTTGCTATATTTTTATGGGTGCTTTTACACATTTGATGCTTTCGGTGTAGTCTGCTTTTATCATGCATATGTAATACATACAATATATCAAATGTGTAGAATACCTCTTTAGTATTTTACCTATCTTAAAATAAACAGTAACCGATATTATTTTATAGCATATTGTAAATACTTTCTAAACATTAACTAGAGCTTTTTTATTCGTGGCATGATACGGGACTTTTATTTGGCATATTAGTAAAAGCTCAGGTATTTTATTTTATATAGTAGAAACTAACGTGTATAAAACAAGTGCAAGATCATTTTGAATATTTTCACTAGCCTAAATATATATTTCATTGCACAGTTAATCAATAAACTACAAAATACTTGCATAATCGTTTTTTTATAATGTTATACCAATAAAGTGTTACTAATGAATGTAGGTAATAATTGATTGACGTGTTCTATTATAAACTTATAAAAAAGATCTTGCTCTTGATTTGTACTGGTTGCATTATAAATGTATGGTGAAGAATAAACTAATGGTATTTTATTATTCCTGTTCCTAACTGCACACAACTTTAAATCCTTGATTTTTTTACTGTTATGTTTGTTTTGTTTGACATTGTTCTGATTTGTTTGTTGTTTTTTTTTCTTTCCCTCACTACCACTGCACGTAATCCCAATTTTCTGTTAACACTTTGGTGTTATTTTGATGCCTGTCCTTTTACCGTACGGTTTTCTTTACCCTCCCGCTCCTCTCCTTCCGTTTGCTACGCACTGGACGCCGCCCGTATGCAGCCAAGGGACGCACCAACATCGAGCTGCGAGAACAGTTCATACTGGCGGATGGAGTATCACAGAGTATGGCAGCGTTCCGACCTCGTACACCCCGCTCTAACACCAACACACCACCATCCACTGGACCCATCACCAAGGTAAGTGATTCAGCTTTGTTTTATAAAATCTTCTTTCAACAGGATTATATTTAGGTTATATTTTAATTTCGCACACGTATCATAGATCGCACCGTAGTTGTTGGGTGGAGCAAATCGGTTTGGGACTCAACTTTCGCTTGTTTTTTTCTAATGTTGCAACTTGTACATGGATCCTGATCCTGGATCCATTTGCAAGGTGCATCGACGTGAGTGCCGCATGTGTTGAGCTCGTAGCGTTTGGTCGTACCTATTGCATTAGAGTGTTAAAGCTAAGCATTGAAGCACAGGCTCGTTGTAGTGTTTGGTGTTGTTTGTTACTGTATCATTGGTTGGATTCACTGCATTGGAGAGGTGGCACGTCAGCGCATATGGATGTTAATGGTAAAGTATTTCGTTTACCCTTCCCGCTAGTTCCCATTTTACCCGCATTTCGCAAAAATAAATCCGCGTTCGTTGACTAAACGTGTGGACTAATCGTAACACAGAAACCTCGTCGCGATACTCGTCTAAATAAACGCGTTTCGGCAAAACGATTGGCACTATGAAGGCAAAATATTGTTTTTAACGGATGTGTTACCTTCCCTCCCTAATGAGCTTCCCGGTTTTGTATTGGTACGTTTAGCTGAGGAGGTTATGGAGGCGCTGAGGCCCATATTTGAGGCTCTAAGGCAGCGAGAAGAGCTTCCCTGTTCGTATCCGCTACACGTGGGATCGACACACGGCACTAAACAGGCGTTTATATACGGACACTCAAGATCTCAAGGTTCTACAACACCCGGCGAACACCACTTTACCCACCACCATGGATACCAGCCTTCTCCAGGATATCATTGGGTAATGCTAAATAGGCTATAAAAGTGTGGCGGATGCACTCCTATCGCTCATTGTGTCGCAGGTTTTATTTCTGTTCATTTGTCTATTGTACTACCATTGTGTATTAGTCCTAGATTGCTATGATTATCATTATTGTCAAGTCTATTAGTATAGCATGCACATAGTAAATAAATACCAAAGCATACAACACGACATTGCCTAAATCAGTAGATACTTATAACAATAAATAAGTGTGATTTTTGTTATTATGCTAATACATTATTCAATCATTTATTATACATACTACAATTATGTTTACTATGTAACTTTAAATTGCAAATTGATATAGGTGAGGGAACGTACGGCCCGATCGGTGCCGATGTCAGCTGGTGGCGTTGCCGGTCGTGCGTCAAGGTCATCCCTCAGCGCGGGTACTCCAGACTCCTTGAGCGATAACGAAGCAGCTAGTGGACTTGGAACAAGATACAGGAAACCTAGCGTTCCCAAGTGAGTAAAAAATATGTTTTGAGCTAAGTAAATAGGCCTTTGTATTTATTGTAGATGATTAATACAAAGTCAGGGGCAACTTTTCCATTCATACCCTTATTTACGGGGCGCTGTAGTGCCTGGGACACGGGTTTTGGATGGAGGCTTGCCCAATACCATACTCACAGATTAGTATCCACAGAAAATACATGCTCAATACGTGTGGAGCTGTCTAAGCCACGATTTTTTACTTCACCATTTGAGCTTTGTATAATAATTATCATCTATGCTTATAAATAAGCATCTTAGCCAACTGTCCTTGTATAATAAATATCTTTGATTACTAGGTCAACGTTAACTCCCGGTGGATCCAGACCTGGATCAAGAACAGGATCCAGAGCCGGTTCCAAACCACCATCACGACATGGATCCAACCTCTCTTTAGATAGCACAGGTATGATTAATAAACTTTACTTTATTTATTAAATAAATGTTTGCAGACATTCACCTAGCCCTGAACTAAGCAATATAACTTGTACTATGGAAACCAGATGACTGATATTACTTACGTACCTACTTTTTTTGTAAATATATAATTAGAATACAATATTACACCCAGACAGACAACAAGCATCTGTTCAACACACAAATGTTTGGAATCGAACCCTAAAAAGCAGGGCTTCTACAAACTGATCTGTAACGGTTGTCAAATAATAACTTTAGTACGTAGAGGAATATGTAAGGATACTTCTGAATCGCAATTTCTTTGTTAAACAGACGATGCGGGAACGCCATCCCGTATACCTATGCGTAAAGTAACCAATACAAAGGCGTCGACAGCGCGGGCCGCTGCCACCGCCAGCAAGTTCGGTCTTAACACACCTAATGGGAACTCGAGACCTCGCACTCCCACGGGGTTGCTTACGCCTGCTAGCGGAAGGTACGTTTCATAAAGATATTTTTCAATTGTATTTTTTTCTTGGATGCAGATAGATTTACTCATATTGAAATTTCGTGAAAATCTGTTAGGTTGTCTCTTGTTAACCCCAATAATCAATATACTGGGTGTAATAAGGCCACTTCCAATAACTGAAACTGCGCATTCAGAACATGATTCTGATTACAAAAAAATAATGTGAAAAAATGTTTTTTCAGCATCAATATCGACATTCCAGTATAAAATAAACATTAGTACCTAATTATCTTATTTAAAAATGCGTAAAAACGACACAACAGCAATCTAAAGGAATCTGACCGGTGCGTTGCCCTCGTGGTCGCCGCCCCGCCGCGCGTATGACCTATAAAACATTACTAAATGGGTGATCTATCTGCATTCACTAGTTATAGCGAGGATATGAGAGTTTGATTTTTATCAAAGGTATTGTGATAGGGACTATTTCCTTACGATACTTTTTATTTATTAGACTTTACCTTGCCTAGTCAGTTATCATCGAATGTTTTTCTTTTAAAGTTCCAACAAACTCACATGTTCATCGTTTCTAATTAATTTATTAATCTACTGATATGTATAAAACAACGGTTGAACTGATGTGCGCACAAACAGGTATCCAGGCGCCATGTACCGCACTTCAAGTATTCCCACATTGTCTCCTGTACCGGCTCTAGTGAGGTATAATTCAGTTTGTGGGTTTAAACGGATTTGTGTATCTTTGCGGTCGGAATTTGAGACGGCGTATTGAAGGCAGTAGCCATTTTAAAATCGAATTTTACAATCTTTTTTTTCTACTCAAATAAAAAGTATTGCTGTAAAACATGTGCTACTACTTTCAAACAAAAATGCCTCAGAATAAAAAAAAGTGTATTTTTTTAACAAATTACGACCGCATGTTTGTCTTGAGATACAGTTTTTAAGCACGTCACATTGCTTGTAAGGGATTACAGGGACTGTAGTGACATCGAGTATTTTTGGGTGCACACGTTTTCTCCAGAACACGGGAGCCTGTTTTTCAAAATTGACTATTGTCTGTCTAGTATTTATGGTGGGTGATGGGTGCCACGGTCTACAGTTATGTTAAGGAAATGCTTTTCGAGATCCAGCATGTTTAAGAGTACGCGTAGTCCAAGAACTAAACAAAGCTTCTCACAGTTTGAAATACTAACATTTATAATGGGAATTCATGGTGCTGATTATATCTTTATTTTTTTTCCTTCCCTCATGCAAATACCAAAATGGAAATAAAAAAGCTCAACACATTCCCAACCATCGTCAATGGCGTCCGAACATCCTAAATCCTTATCCCATACTCATCCAGCATTCCAAACACAGGGATCCACGAAGATTCCTGTTTACGTGGGCTCCCGTTCCCAGAGATCTCCTTCAGTTGAAAGACGGTTGAAAACATCCCGAATGTCGCACTCTAGAGAGGCTTCCCAAGAACCCAGTCCCACTTCCCAGGATCCCTCCAGGAAATCTGAACAGAGGAGTCCCGAAGACGACTCTTCCCTCTTCAGCATTTCGGGAATGACGAGCGACAATGAATATGAGAGTAACATAAGTGAATCGAGCGGTGAAGCGTCTAAGCCGACGCAGCGAGACATCAAAGGGTACAAGCCTGTAGAATGCTAGCTTCGTTTTTGCCCGATTATTTTGATTAATGCTCATTGAACATTTGATTTTTGGTTTCGATATCTTCCCTCATCGCATTTCAATGCATAAAAATTTTTAGTACTTACATTACATTATTTAGATACTACACCAGAGGGGTGATTGTGGAAGTGGTTACAAGTTTCAAATATGACAGATTTCTATAATAGCAAATCTGCCATATCTGATAGGCTTTCGTTAGCAACAGAAGATACGCAATCAGCCCCTTAATATCATAACCTCATTAATTGCTTGATGAACATATTCATTTGTTTGTCAACACTCAGCGACCACTACTGGCACTCGGTTCTATCAATATTTTCGATTTTATTAAGAATTTTAAAACTAATATTTGCCTGATGCACAACTAACAGCATAGTTTTATGGAGTTGGGTCAACAGCTTTGCATCTTGTTTGACGTTTAGAAACTTATGTGTGACAATCATCTTGATAAGGCACTCATTCACAAACATCGAAAACTAGCTTGAATCGCACACCATTCACGGCTTTTGACTAAGTGTTTCCTTGTACTGTACCTCCTATATCAGGCTTGTTGAGTAAGCTGTTTTAAAAATACGTAAAGATACAATCTTGCTTTTCCATAAAAAAAGATTTTATTTACCTACCTACTTATAATAAAACTATTTTTTTTGTAAGATAGTCAGTAGATTAGCGTTTTGTCAAATCTGTAGTTATCACGCAAATTGTATCTTTACCTTATGAAAAAAAAACGAATAAAATCATTTTGCATATGCATCTTTGTAAGTACAATGGCTGCAGATGCATTTGTAAAAGTTTTTGTCTAACTTTCTTTTATTGTCTTATTACTAATTTTCTATGTCTGTACTCGCTAATACTACCATAGGAGCGGTTCGTTTGCCTCCACCGATGGACAAACCCCTAGAAGGAGCGGCATCCCCTTACTTAAGGATCACCATACTAACTGTAATCTCAATAGGTAATAATAAATAACTCAAGTGTTTGCTTATATTTATTGTTCTGATATTTAGTTGTTTTATTGTTTATGATGTAGGCTTGAATTGGCGTTGTGGACAAAATTTTTGGTGTTTTCTTTGTAGCGCTTTGCATGGACTTATTAATTAAAAGATGAAGTATTAATGTTCACTCTCATAATAGGCAAAGGACGCCGTCTGGTAGCACGACCCCAGTGCGCTCAGGACAGCAGACGGCCGTATCTAGGCTGTTGAGAAAGCCTTCAGATGCCTCTGAAAATGGAACACCCACTACACCTTCCACGCGACGAGGGACTCCGGCGACTCGAACTACGGAGAAACGCGAACCATTCCGATTGTAGACGAAAATAAATGTCAAAAACCCCGATTAAATAATCGGGAAAAAACAACTTTAATTATCCACGCAATACGAGTCGCTCTGACAGTTTGTAGGCCGTAATTATTTTTTAGCCAAATATAACACCGCTAATTTATTTAAAACTCTCGTCAGAGCGACTAGTATCAACGTAGGAAGTGACGAAATTGTAAATTAAACTAACAGAATTAACCATTTCGCGAATCAAGCCAAGCTTATTATTACGAAATTACGAATTTGCGAATGTGGCTTTTAAAAACAATAGATGGTAGTAATATAACTTAAAGTCTGCACATGATGCCTTGTATACTTATTTTTTGTACTATCCGTGCAAGTTATGCACTTCCGACTTTTATTTATTTTGTGCTGTCAGTGTTATCATTGCGCTCAGAGTTACTGAGCGGTTTTTTTGTAATGTGAATATTCCCCCTTCCTCTTATTTATTGTCAACGTTGCCATAATTGTTAGTGTATGTTTTGTATGTTATACGTATATTAGTCTCTGTGCGGAGACCGAAAGGTGTGATTTCGATCTTATGTTTAATATTTTTCTTTAGGGACCATTTTGTTAAACGATTTGAAGATAGGCAATGACAGACTGTAGTGTTTATACAGTTTTATTCGCACCCGTAGTTACGCCAGATTACTCGTGTCGATAGATTGGTAAAAATTGCGGTCTGTTATTAATTAAGGTGATAATAGATTATTTATTAGTATTTTTCTTTGTATTGCACAATCATGTTTCATTTCTTGTTTTAGATCCTTTTGTGTTCAATTGAATGTTGGTTGATGTTCATTTTGTACATTTATGTATTTGATTTATTTATACGTTTATAATTGCACAAAATTGTGATGGGAATTCAAGCATATTTTTGGCTTGTTAATAATAGTACTCCTGAATTTCGCCAGATTTTTTGAGTACTATTTTATATTAAACCAACAAAAAAGCTCACCACTAAAATTCCATAACTGACATTATTATTTAAGTGAATCAACTAAAGTACACTTTGTCGAAAAAGACATTACTTAATAACTCTAAGAATACTTTTGATATTTAAATAAATAAACGCTTTAAAATGTAACCTTCCTTCGTTTAAAAATGTTAACCAAGACTCACACTATTTGTTAATGTTATTATAAATCTGACTCTGTAATTAAGTCTTTATTATTAGAGTAAAACTATTAATCTGGTCATTTTTATTTAAATCATTGTTGTATTTGTTGAATGTAAAATCGAAGCAAATCAACTAAAAGCTTAAAATATTTGTTTGTATGAATCATAATGGAACCTGGAGAGCTACAGTTATTAAATCTCATTATTGATTTCAAAATATAAAATAAAGAATAACAATAATAAACATGTTTTATTTTTTAATTTTAAGGCGTTTTTCGAAAGAATCATCATCTTTCTGCCCTTATCACACTTTATGTGCGGTCGGCACAACATGTTCTATTCTTCCACTCTCCTCTATGTCGTTTTTGGAAAGAATAAGAGTTAATTTCCGAAATAAATATTGCCACATAAATGATTATTGTTCCAAAGGCCTGCATACTTTTTATGCGACCAGACTACTAAAGTTAACCACACAAATAAAATACAGATATAATAATAATAGGTAGTTGGTCTGAGTAAGGTAATAAGGTATTTCATAATAATATTTCTATCAGATATTTATAGATATGTAACTGAAGGTGTGTTTACGCTATTTAAGGGCCGCTAATCGACAAAACTAATTAAAAATAATAATAAACTTCGCCTTTTCTACATCACTACTTGGGTTCGCTGATAAAAAACTGTATGTCCAATAAAGAATAAATAAATACATGAACATAGGAATCAATTATACCAAAGCACGGATCACAGATCACTTTGTTACAACGGCATGGATATTTTTATGCAAATTTTGACATCAATAACTCAGTAGGTACTATCAATAGCTTAGTAGAAAAAAATATATAGTAGAACTTAGTGCTATACTGGCAGGACCAATGAGTTTTTAGATCGGTAAGATGATTCAATTCAATTCTTGTAAATGGCATTTGCGGAGTGTTGCCCGCATGGTAAGATGATGATGACTCGTAATTTTTGTCTTTGACACTGACAGAAAACTAAACACAATTAATCAAATGATAATTTAATTCAGTGGTTCTCAACCGGTGGTCCGCAGACCACCTCAGAGCACCTAAAATAGCCCGCGAAGTACTTGTATCACAGCGGAACGCTAGTAGTAGCGTACAGTGCAAGAGGCCTTTATTACTGTAAACCACTTGGTTCCAACTAAGCCAAAACCTAATTTCAAAATAGTTTTATTTACACCTCATAATATAAATGATGTTACAAATGAGGGACCATTTTGTAACTAAACAGTTACCAACCTCTGCTATACTGTATAGGTGGTTCTTATCTTGAAATCTCCCTATCTACTGCACAGAGTACTTTTTTATTGATCTACTGGAAGGGCTAGCTAAACACCATATTTTTTAATTTTATACTTTTTCATGTTTATGTTTTTTTAAGTTCACTTTTCTACTGTGTGAGTTAATTATTTGTAATAGATACAAACTTTTTACAATATTTTAATAGCATTCGACGAAACCTATAGCGAGCATGTTTATTAGAAATAGTTCAGACACGCGGTTAGCGGTAGGTTCAGCACAAATAAAAAGTTTATGTGCCAGGACAGGCATGATGACAGTGACATTTGCCTTGCTTAGCTTAGCCAAAATAAAAAAAAGCCGAGGCTGCTGCTGGCCTTTTGCAAATTCTGCTATTCAAGTTAAATTCTGCTATGCATTCATTGCATTGCATTCCAATAATTTAAATAATACATAGCACGGCTACCACTCTGTTGCATGTGGTGAGTTATAGTTTTGTGCCATTTGAAACAAACGAAATTTCTCGCTCTTCAGCCACCGAGAATTTGCCATCATGGATAATGGAATGGTTCAAAATTGTATCAGAGGTTCGAAAAGGGACGAAGTGTTACAGCTGATCGAGGAAAAAAAGAAGTTAGAGAATTGTTTGCGCGACCAGCATGAAATATTGAAGGTGCATCATTCTGATATGTTTGAGTCGCTTGTGGACGATCAAGGATACCCACGGAATGATATCGATGTGTACCAGGTTCGACAAGCCAGACACAATATTATCTGTAAGTATTATATTATCCTGTGCATTTATGCAAAGTAATTTTGTATTTCTAAATCAAGTGCAACCTCGTCCGCGTGAAGTTATATTCATACAAACTTCAATCTCCACTCCACTTTCTATACTTACCCATTTAGGAGTGAATTTTGGGAGTTTCTTAGTCCGCCTCTACACACCAAGACGAATATACCTTAAAAATTTTTAGTCAACCAGTGGTTTAAGCTGTGCATTGGTTATATGTCAGTCAGCTGGGATAAAGATTCTTATAATTCATAGAGATTGATATTTTAGTGCCTGGGATGTCTCAGGCACTACAATAACACAATAGATCATTTAAAAAACACTATAGCTGTACCTTCGGGTCTGTTTAATTTATTTGCAATAAACAAGCAATTGTGCAACTTGAAGACATTATTGAAATGAAATCTAAAACTATATTACTCTCAAAATAAACCTAATAAAAATATAGGTACTTGAGGTTGTTTATTTACTTACTTTGTTGTAGTTTGTTCATTTTTGTTATTGTACTAGAGTACAGTTGGACAAATAAACTTGGCACCACACTGGGTCTTCATCGGCTGATAATATGGCTGATGAAGGTCCATCTGCTCACCCAGTAACTCAACCTCCTGCTCCCTTAGCATCAGGTGCTATGACCATTCCTTTGAATTGTGTCAAAACAGAATGATTTGAATGGTCTTAAACTGAATCACAATAAGACTTGATGGTACGGGTCCTGTACCTACATGTTGTTGTGGGTTTGATCCCCACCAAAAAAAAACATTCAACATTGATGTTTGTTCTGCCTCTGGGTGTTATGTTGTATTCCAAGTAGGTATTTTTAAAAGAAAAAGTGTTCTTTTAGCTATCTACGACGACCAATGTGGCGCGGCGGATGAATGTCCGCCTGCGACGCAGAGGTTGCGGGTTCGATTCCCGCCTTGGGATAAATGTTTGTACGATTTGAAAATATTTATGCCGGGTGTTCTGGGTGTTTTCTGTGTATAATAAAAAATATCTATGTATGTAATGTATTGTATTAAGTATATCAGTCATCTAGTACCCATAACACAAGCTCTGCTTAGCTTGGGGCTAGATGATGCTGTGTGGATTGTCCAGCATTATTATTATTATTTTTAATTTTATCTGTTTCCAATAATAGTTCAAGACTTTCTTAGTTTGGGGCTAAGTTGGCTAGTATTTTATTAAAAACTAAAAACCAAGCTAAGTTTCTTGCCTGTTCTTCTGAACTAGAGTGTGTTGAGCTAGTTGATTCAAATCCTTGCGATTCTACCGGATAAAAACTTTGACAACAAATTTTTTTTGCTTCAGGCCTGCAAAATGATCTAAGAGACATTTTCAAACTGATTGAGAAAGGCTTAGCCGAAGTTAATGCAGAGGTTTCTTTAAGCAACCTCTCGGCCCGTCATGCAGCTATTATCCATGTTAATGAGAGCAATGTGGAACATGCTGACAATGTGTCGCCAACACCCTTTTTACTTGTCACCATGGTTGATAGTGGATCTCCTGCTGATATTGCCGTAAGTTGTAAAAGATTTTTGACATATACTGCAGTTTAATTACTGTATTTTTGACAGTGTACTTCTAAAATTAAGCATGGTATTAAATTGGCTTGTCATTATCTATTCTTGTAATCTATACTTCTAATAAAACTATAGAAGTCAAAAAGTCTATATACTAAAGATATTTTTCTGAAATCTTTCTAATAGTACTTCAAAACAGAAGAAAAGAAGGAACTTTTTAATAAAAAGTGTAAATTATATTATTTTGTATGAATACATACAGTAGTTTTTTCATCAAAACCTTACAAACAGGGTTAATATCATTTGACAATTTTAATTTCTGTTACCAGGGCTTGTGCAAAAATGATATGATCATCCAATTTGGAACAGTAACAAGCAGTAATTTCTCATGCATGGAAGATATCTACAGCATTGTCTCACATTCCGTTGGACAACCAATTAGCCTGCAAGTGCTGCGTGGCTCCCTGGTGATCGGAGTCACCCTCGTCCCTAAGCCCTGGTCCAACAGAGGACTGCTCGGCTGTCATATACAAAAACTTGAAGTTGATCTTAGAAATAGTTCCCTTTAGTTATTTCGCTATAGTTTTTGATTACATATTTTCTTATATTTATACTAAAAAATGTTGTAGTAGATTAAAAGGCCTATTTTTAAGTAAAAGTATTTTTTTTTTTTTTTTTTTTTTAAATAATGCCGGACGATCCACACAGCATCATCTAGCCCCAAGCTAAGCAGAGCTTGTGTTATGGGTACTAGATGACTGATATACTTAATACAATATTATATTACATACATAGATATTTTTTATTATACATAGAAAGTACCCAGAACACCCAGAATAAATATTTGCAGATCGTACAAACATTTATCCCAAGGCGGGAATCGAACCCGCAACCTCTGCGTCGTAGGCGGACATTAGCCCGCCGCGCCACATCGGTCGTATTTACAAAACTAGTACTAAATTTACTGATGTTTTGATAGAAATCAAATTAATAGAGGCAAGAAGAGCGTTCAGGAGATTGACTCCTTTACCATACCACCACCTTATCTACCACCCCCTATTTTTCGGTACGTTATACCTTCACCTATAACAAAACATTGACTTGTAGGTCATTCGCTAGGTACGTCCCCTATGATGCACAGCTCAGCGTCCATTAACCTAAGGCATACAGGTGTTAAGCCTGATGTGCCTATAATTTCGCGGAGCATGATTTCACTGGATTTCTTATCTCAAAGAGTATTTACACAACTGTGATCACCAATAAGCGTGGTAACTACAGGGTTGTCCTGTGTTTGGTGGAATCATTCAGGCTGACAATGAGCAATGGTATTTAATAATGCTATCTTGAATAAGCTATTTAGCCATGATGTGGCACCAGTGAAAAAGGTTTCTAGGTACTAATAAGTTTAGAATAATGTATAATTTGTCTCGTATTTCGAACTTATATTGGTTCCATTAAAATATGTTCTCTTTATATAGTTATGTACTTATAAAATACTAGATGTGACCTGGGTAACTGTGATGACCGATGTGGCGCGGCGGGCGAATGTCCGCCTGCGACGCAGGAGGTTGCGGGTTCGATTCCCGCCTTGGGATAAATGTTTGTAAGATCTGCAAATACTTATTTCGGGTGTAGTACCCATAACACAAGCTCTGCTTAGCTTTGGGCTAGATGATGCTGTGTGGATTGTCCAGCATTATTATTATTATAACTTAGAGTAGGTACCTAAGTACTCTTTGCCATTAAAAAACTTGATGTAAGATAAAAAAATATATATTCACACAATCAAATCACATGAAAAGTCATACCTACATTTAGCAAACACCGGGTCTGAAGGACACACAAATTCATACAAAAATATATATTAAATATTTCTTTAAAAGTAAATCTTATGATTAATTACCATTGCGTGCGTTTTTTTCTTGCGTCGTCTTAGTTTTACCTCTTTCTCTTTCTCCTCTCCACCCGACTCTATTTTCTCCTCAATCTCTTCGACGTCGTCATCGTCCGTTGTCTCTCGTTCTCCGTAAGTATGCTTCATGGACATGTCGAAGTATGTTTTGTCTTCCAATAATCTGTAATCTGGTTTAGGTATCGTTCCTCGAACGCAGTCGTGGTAGTGACAGACAATCTTTTCTTGTTCATAAGTCTCGCAAGAACCTGTAATGTACGAAATCAGGATTTAAATGATATTTCAGAGTATATCATGCCAAGCAGCTTGCTGTGTTCCGGTTTGAAGGGTGTGGGTGCCAGTGTATTTACAGGCACACGAGGCTTAACACCTGTACGCCTCAGGTTAATGGACGCAAAGCAGTGTATTGTGGGTTACGTTCCTAAAGAACGTTGTTATAGGCGATGGTCACCCACCACTTGACATCAGGTGGGCCATATGCTTGTTTCATCTTATCAGGGTACCTACATCAAAACCCTAGACTCAGCAAACTAGACCTGGATTCTATTTTATATCTATTTTTTCTATGCTACTGTTATCGGAACTAGCATTATGGCCCACCTTATGTTAAATGTTTTTTACCTTATGTGTTCTTGTGTTGAATGTTTTAAAGTTTCTATTGCTCAGAAAATTCAATGGGTAGGTACGCATAGAGTGCCGACTTATTGGCTATAAAGTCTTGAACTGTAGGTAGGTAGGTACCTAACCTATACATGCAAGGTACCTATAGTATATTCCGATTTCCACAATCGTCTAAGTACTAACATTTTAACTTGTAGATGAGACGTTCGAAAGGACACGCGGCGGTTCACCTCCATTTGGTAGGTGGTTGAGAGACAATTTTACAATAAAATATTAATGTTATTTAATTCGGAACAGGAGCCATAATAAAAAAACCTAAGCATACCTACAAATTCATCTACCGCTATGGACTGATTCTCCGTTTAGGAGATTCAGGTGGCTCCGGTGACCTGAGCCAGTTTTCAGAATCAGAATCAGAATAATCTTTATTATAAACTGTTGAAAGTATAAGATGGTAGGAATATAATTGTTATAGTACAAACAGTCTGCCCTACTCGAGCGTACAATAGATAAATGTTTTGCGAGCATCATAAACGTAAATTAGTAAGTAAAGTACCTTCCTACATACCTACCTTTTAAACTGTGGAACAACAAATTAAAAGAACAGTGTTTTGGAGTACCTACCTACCTACTACAAAATCATAAAAATCTTGGTACAGTTTTCAGGCCTCTAGCTTATGGTTCTAGAGGGTGATTGTGTATCTTTTGCTGCAATCAAATTCCTGTTGCAAGTGTAAGTATAACAGATTTCCAAAGGTACACAATCGCATCTCTGATCTCAATTTTAATATTTCCCAGGTTCTCACCTGGTCTTTGGATCCTCACTGTGAGCACGGCCCGTTCTGGCGCCATGTCTTTGAAATGCACGAGGTAGCAAGCCAGCATAGTGCCCGTCCGACCTCTCCCATGTCGGCAGTGCACGCCTATTGTCTGTAAATAAATAATTTCTAAGATGTACTTAGGCAGGTAGGTACCTACCTATAGGTAGGTGCTTATTATATACTTTATAAGTATATGATTAAATAAATAAAAAAACTATAAAATATGTATCAATACTTTTCCTACGATTCAAAAAGTCTTAATTGACCAGACTATCTGTGTCGTTCGCTGTCTGTAGTACCATAAGTAATGGGTACCTTAGGACGATTAATTTACCTACCTACCTAAACCTTCGTGCAACCAAAGTACCTTTAATAATAATGTAACCTCTAATAAATGACGCATGTAGCATTGCTATTCGGTTTTGCAAAGGCGTTTTGTTACTGGCCGTTGATTTCACTCAGCCTCTTGTTTTTTTTACTCAAATAAAGTTTCTATTGTTGAAAATGTACCAACTTTTGTTAATATCCAAGTACTATGCAATGCGTTCACAAAATTCTCCGATTTTAATTCACTCAAAGCAAACTGACCTCTCCCCTAATTTCCGCTCTTTCACATATTTCAATGAACTTTAATATCTGCTTCAAGGTCGGTGCCCCAAATTCCTTTATTCTTATCTCGGTCCACTTCAGTTTCCTATCAAATTCTACGATAGGCGGATGTCTTTCTGGTGATAGCGTGATCAGATGATCCACGCCAGCGTCTGCTAGATAGTGCAAATTAGCTTCATTTCTAGGGCATCCCATAGCTGCAACTTTCCCATCAATGAACCATGAGAAGTTGTAAGGAGCATACGCTTCATAATCTTCTGGTTTCACAAATGGTTTCTCTGGTTGCCTTAGCTCTGGCTTCTCTCTAGGTTCATCGTATTTGTAGAACAGCCTTGCTAGTTTCACGTTTAAACGATTCGGCACTGAACTCATTGTCACTACAGTCACACTAAAACATCACTGGAAAGCGAAATGAGTGTTTGACAGTAAACAATATTTTCTGTGATGTTTTATAACTTCCGTTGCTTGAGAATAATTACTAGTGAATTGAAAAGTATTTCTGTACATCAGCATATCAGTATCGTTATTGGATGACTGCCAAATGAGATGTACCCTCATACACGCTGGCATCGTCTCTGGCAGGTACCTATTGACATTTGGAGATGTAATATGTGTGCCAGATCGTGATAATTAGGCCTACTTGAACGGTAAAATTAGATTCGACCGTTTTATATACATATTGACGCGGGCTACCTTGGCTCTGATATTTATGCTCCAGTTTGAGATCAAAGTCACTGGACAGTGTCTTTCTGCTTAACATGCCAAAATACTTAAATGTAAATGCTATTAGCAGCGGTCACCCATCTAAACAGTGACAGCGCAGAACGATGCTAAAATTTAATGCTACTGTAAGTGCTACTCCACAAAACTGCTCGACGAGTTAAAAACAGTATAAGGTATAGGTGCTTAGGTAGGTATAGGACAGATAGGTAAGTACTTGATGATTGTTCTAGTCTAGCTGAATGTCTAACTGGTGATAGAATTGGGCATATCAAGGTATCCGCGTCAAGGCTCGATGAACTGGAATAACTTTACCTTTCTAACTTTACCCTCTGATGCACGGAATGAACAGTCTTTGCTATAGCATAATATACCTATCTACCTAGGCATAATCTTGTCTTTATTACTTTTAATTGTAGTCTACCAACGATCATCCAAATATATGAAACGTGCTTTTGATCAAAAACTTCGATAAATCACATGATCCAAATCAACCTCATCATTAACATTATTACCAATGTTTGGTCTGAAATGGTGGACATCCCTCCGAGACCTCGCCATTGTCTAACGACTTCCTGTGACCGGCAGAGTGCTGTTGGTTCATCGGGTCCGTATTACGCCGCATCGCTTCGTCGGCCTACTTACCTACTTCAGGTTTTTTATAGAAGATTAATCCGTGTTTTAGGGAAATTAGCCCATGGTCAACACTTAGCGCCCACGCGAAAACGTGTGATATCTACCTAAGCTGTCGTCGACTTGATGTGCTCTAGTCAAAATAAATAATTCACGGTCATTACACACAGGGCCATCTAGCCCCAAACTAAATGGGCAAAGGTGAGTTTCTCTTCTTGGCTATTGATTGACAAGTTGAACACTTGCCCATGAAAGGTTCACAGACTGTTTGGCGACCAGCAGTGTTGATTGAGGTTTCCACACAATTAGTACCTTGCTTGCTTAGCAGTTCATCTACACCGAAAGGTAGGTACCTAACCTACCTTAGTAGGTCTTCTAAAGTTATTACACAGAAGTTAAACATATTGTCATATGATTTTAACTATCCTGTCTATTACGATCATACTGTTTAATTATTGGTATCCTTTAATCATGGTACTTAGGTATTTACTTTTGCATTAATGTTTTTTCAGCCTTATGTTATTTGACTAGCGTTTAAAACCTCTGTCGTTTGTTTGAGTTCTAATGCATGGCATGGCAAGGTGGTGAAGTGCATTGCCAAGGCTTCTGCGCAATGAGCTCCCGTACCAAGTCGGAAAATGCATATATTATCTATGTAATGGTGTTCCTTTTACTCGTTTAGGTACGATACTTTTTAAATCATTGAAATCGTTCCATTGGTTGCGAAGATATTACACATTTTGTACCAGTCAACCGCGGGGCGGCCGAATAGCTCATGTGACGTCACGAAATCTTTTCCGCCCGCGGGCGCGCTCTCCGCAATTCATTTATTAGAGTTCACTCGATCTGCGCGGGTCGTGTTGTGGTTTTTACGTGAATATGCCGAACTATAAGTACTGTATAGTACCGAAGTGTACTAATACTTCAGTTAGTACACCTAAAAAACTATTTTTCAATGTGCCAAAGGTCCCGAAAGTGCGCAAAAAATGGTGCACTATCATGAAGAGGGATGACAAAATTCCGCTTTCGTGCCAAACTTCAAGATTTTGTTGCGAGGATCATTTTGATGTAAGTAGGTAGGTACCTCCATAATATACCAACTATGATAATAGTTGGTATATTATGGAGGTACCTACTTACATCAAAATGATCCTCAATCATTACTCGTGTGGTAAACAGGTGCGTAGGTAGCTTAGTAAAGCTTGTTTACGAATGTTAAAGAAAAATACAGGGTCGTACCTACTAGGTATATTTCAATGAGTAAGTAAATGATAAAAAATGTAAGTAGTGAAGTTTCTAATAACCCTTCCTCGGTAGTCGGGTTAAAACCAGGGTCGTACTCAGGTCTAACTACAATAAAATGTGCCGTTCCCGGTAATATTCCCCAATGCGGGAATATCCCACAAGTTTCCCGGGATATCGGGGATCATTTTGGGATTATAGTTATAGATTCTATCTCATCATCATCATCATCAGCCTGTAGAAGTCCACTGCTGGACATAGGCCTCCCCCACACGTTTCCAGGAAGAACGATTCTGAGCCCTTTCCATCCATCGACTTCCCGCGGTTCTAACAATGTCGTCAGTCCATCGGGTAGGAGGACGTCCTACGCTTCGTCTTCCGGTTCGTGGTCGCCATTCGAGAACCTTTATTCCCCAACGGTTGTCGGTTCTACGAGCTTTATGGCCTGCCCACTGCCACTTTAACTTGCTGATTCTGAGAGCTGTCGGTGACCTTGGTTCTTCTACGGATTTCCTCATTTCTGATTCTACCTCGCAGTGAAACTCCCAGCATCGCTCTCTCCATAGCTCGTTGTGCGACTTTAAGCTTGTGTATGAGACCAATAGTTAGCGACCACGTCTCAGTGCCATAAGTCATCACTGGTAACGCACACTGATTATAGACTTTCGTCTTGAGGCTTTGCGGTAACTGTGACGAGAAGATGTGCCGTAATTTCCCGAACGCTGCCCATCCGAGTTGGATTCGTCGGCTGACCTCCAACATATACCGGTACGGGTGCGACATGAGCATTTGACATAAGTTTCGTCTTACTCATGTTCATTTTAAGACCCACCTGTTGGGAGACAATATTGAGGTCTCTAAGCCTTGTTTCTAGGTCTTCCAGCGATTCCGCCATTATGACTATATCGTCGGCAAATCGAAGGTGTGTTCGCCATTGATATTGATGCCATACCTATTCCAGGGCACGAGCTTGAAAATATCCTCCAGTGCAGACGTGAACAGTTTCGGAGAAATTACATCTCCCTGTCTCACTCCTTTTTGCAACTGGATAGGATTTGTACTCTGGTCCTGGAGTCGGATAGTCATGGTGGCATTACTATATAGGCCTTTCAACACTTCGATGTACCGATAGTCAATTTGACACCGCTGGAGTGACCGTAACACTGCCCAGGTTTCGACTGAATCGAAGGCTTTTTCATAGTCCACAAACGCTAAACAAAGTGGCTGGTTATACTCTTCGGTCTTCTGTATAACCTGCCGGAGCGTATGAATGTGGTCTATGGTACTGAAGCCTTTTCGGGACCCGGCTTGTTCGGGAGGCTGGAAGTCGTCTAGCCTACGAGCGAGACGATTAGTAACTACTCTCCTTCAAAAGGGTGTTATCACCTTTCTTAAAGAACAGTACCACCACACTCCTGCTCCATGCCTCTGGCGTCGTACCCTCGAGGATGAGGATATCTATCTATACATGTAATAAAACTGTAGCCAAAGTGAATGAAAAAGAAGTACGTAAATCTAAGCGCGAACGAAGTTGCGAGCAAAAGTGATATATAATAAAAAAGAAAAAATATATACCTGAATTTATTATATTTTTAGGTGGAAGCTGATAATAATAATAATAATGCTGAACAATCCACACAGCATCATCTAGCCCCAAGCTAAGCAGAGCTTGTGTTATGGGTACTAGATGACTGATATACTTAATACAATACATTACATGCATACATATTTTTTATTATACATAGAAAACACCCAGAACACCCGGAATAAATATTAGCAGATCGTACAAACATTTATCCCAAGGCGGGAATCGAACCCGCAACCTCCGCGTCGCAGGCGGACATTCGCCAGCCGCGCCACATCGGTCGTCATATGGAGAACTACGTCAAGTATAGGCTTGTGGGAGGAATGCTTAGATTGAAGAAGGAAGTATTGCATTCCTGTATTGTATTCCTGACCTTGATTATTTATTGTTTAATTTTTAAATAAATCTGGGTATAACCTACGACAAAATATAATTTAAATTCTTAGGGCTTATTTTAAACTTAACATACCTAACGCTTTCGTTTATTCATAGCTCTAAATTACGTGTCCAAAGAACTTAGGTAGGTACATTCCTGTCAAATTAAGTATTTAAGTCTAATTTTATTTATTTTATACCTACATAATATTTTTCTTTAAACCTTTAAGTTTCTACATACTTATCTACATACCAATGTTGAAAATAACAGCGTAGGTAGTTACAACAACAAACACAACTTCCCTGGCTGACTAACCTAAAACTTTTAGGTATTTTATAGGCTAGTCCAAGTATGTGTACCTACCTACATATTATCCTGTTATTCTGATTAGGTTGATAATGAGATTTGTTTACCTCTGAAGTTTCCAACCATGAATTTCAGCGCTTGTGTAATTTAAATGATTACTAAGATAATCAAATACCATGAAGGTATCAACTTTAGGTAGATTATCGGATTGCGCTTGCTCAAAACCGATATCTACCTTATTTCTAATACTCATTTGTTATATTAAAATAACAACCTTCTAATAAAAACCTAATCAAATCACTTGGTGACGTTACGCTCCGTGTCGGACGAGTATCGCGAACAGAAACGCGGGGCGCGCAGTGGTTTGGCGGCTAGCGCTGGGCCATTGTGACGTCATCGCTTCCGTTCGCGCGGTCAGTGAATCTCGTTCGGTATTTTGCCCATAACTTAGTCAGTTTTAGCCGTAGAAAAAAAAATTTTGCATTTTATGTTTTAGTTTCTCAAGGCCTATAAAACTGCATTCATAGAAAAAACTGTGACGGGTCCCCATTCGGAACAATATGCCATCAAACAAATTTAGTTTATGACAACTTTAGACATTCATCCTTCCGTATTTACAGAAACTGCGTCATTATGTAGCTCTATAATAGCGCTACATAAATCCAATGGCGTCACAGACAAATTTACTCTTTCCTGCCATTATTCTACTCCAAACAAACTATCAGAAGTTTTTTTACATGTCAACGTGGGTTCAAAAAAATATTTACTAACAAAATAATCAGTTGGATCCGCGTTGTTTATATAAACGCAATAAGATCCATATTCCAGTATAATATTTCTAATGCGTGTTTCGGCATTGGCAATGCTACGCTGGTTTGAGCTTTGGGCCTCCAGAAATAAATGTTACATACATCTCCAGACTGTATGCTTTTGCCAAAATTTCCCCCCCGGTCAGTCAACGCGAGTAACTCAGGTCGAATACGTGTGGCAGTGGCACCTGTTGCTATAAAAATATTTTTAACTTTTTGTGATATCAATAGTGATCAAACATGGATGAAGAATACCATCCGGTGTACACGAGGACTGAGGCGATCACAGAGGCTGATGACAAAAATTTGGCGGGAGCGACAAAGGAATACAGAAATGATCTACAGATTATTATTCCAGAAAACCCTTTCCCGGAGATAGCTGTGGACGCATATCCACCTTTGAAATTCTCCTGGGTCATTCCCAAAAAGTTGGCAGCGATGGCGTTTCCGAGAAACAAAGAAAATGTTCAATTTATAGTGAATCAAGGTATTACACATCTGGTCACTCTAACGGAGGATAAGAAGCCTCCAGTACAAGACATTGCCAGGTTAAATTGGACAGATATACCGATAGAAGAGTTTGGAGTGCCCAATTTGGACCAAATTAAGAAGTTTATTGAAGTTTGTAAGAGGGCAGACAAGAGTGGTGAGGTAGGTGTATTTTAAAATTTATAAGTAGCTAGTATTACCTATATTGCTGAGCTTAATTTTTATAAAAGTCCCTACATCTCACAGCTCGGTTGGTAGTAGCTCTGCCTTTTGTGCTGTAAGTTGTGGGTTTGAGGACAAACATTTGTGTAATGAACACAGATATTTGTTCTGTGTGTTATATTTATATACAAAAAGGTAGGTATACCTATCAACTGGTTCCCATATTAGCACAAAATCTGCTTACTTTGAGTGTACTAGATAGACTATGTGAAATGTATGCTAGTAGGTACAATTTATATTATTAAGCACCTAGTGGTGGATGGGAATCAATCTCGTGACCTTTGCTTTTCTGTTCGTAATTAATTCGGCTGCGGAAGTGACAGATCTAGATATTTATCGCCCACGGATCTAAGAATGGGTCATTATTGTCCCAGCGTTTCGCTGGGACTATGTTAAATGGCGTAGTATAATAATAGTAGTAGAGTGCTTAGTGAAGGGCTCATCGGGGAGAAGTACTACCACAATACCTATTTCTGCCACCAAGCAGCTTGCTGTGTCCAGGTGTGAAAAGTGTGGAAATCGGTGTAATTAAAGGCACATGGGACTTGTAGGCCTCAGGTTGATGAACATGGTCGTAAGGAACGTGCCTAACATACGTGACATGTGTGGCAATGCTTTGGTGGTCACACATCTTACATCAGCTGGGTCATCTGATTGTTCCATGAGCAAGTCATATAAAAAAAAATGCGTCTCGATGCGCAAAATGCTACGGAAAATGTTGTATAGTCTGGCAAGGGCTATACCTAGCAAAACCAAAACGCATGTAGGTATTAAACTGATAAGAAGCTACGAAACGATATCCCTTGTAGCGATGATCAAATCGATGAGTCCTACGGGAGTGACGAATTCGTAGAAATCCACTAAGTGTAACGCTGAGACGCAAACAACCGCGGTTTCGTTTACTGCTTCAGTCAGATGAATTGTTTCCATGATAATCATTCGGTCGTCCTAAAAAATGAAAGAGATCAAAACTGGTAGGTTGGTAATCCAACAAATATTACCTAGTTACTCAAACGCAACTTAGATTTAATCACCTCTTTTTCGCGATTTTTTGACAGTTTGCAATGAAAGTCTGTGACTTGAGACGTGTTTAAATCATAGAATTAGGACGTCTCCTTATTCTATGGTTTAAATCTAAGTTGCGTTTGAGTATTCGGGCGTAAATCTGTCAAATAGCGACATCGTTAGAGAACCTTCCACTAGGTTGTTTTCTTATCGTGAAGGATTCAACAATAAAATAAAAATAAATAAATAAATATTTGTGGACATTTTAACACAACATCATCTAGCACCAAACTAAGCATAGCTTGTACTATGGGAACCAGATGACTGATAGAATACTTAAATACTTTTTTTTTTGTAAATACATACTTAGAATACAATATAACACCCAGACACAGAACAAACATCTATATTCATCATACAAATGTTTGTTCTCGGTGGGAATCGAACCCACCACCTACAGCACAGAAAGCAGGGTTACTACGAACTGAGCTGTGATGGCTGTCAACGTATTCTGTGGTGTTTATTATCTTTAAGTGCATTTAAAAATCACCCTTGTTTTATAGGTATTAGGGGTCCACTGCCGGCAGGGGCGGACCCGCTGCGGAGTAATGCTTGCCTGCTACCTCGTGCACTTTCACCGCTTCGAGCCGGATCAGGCTATGAAGGTCATCCGGATCATGCGGCCAGGTAAATACTTTTTTCGGGAATACTTAAAATACATTACTTAAATTAAAGAATATACCTATAAACCCCGTGACCCAAGGCATACCTACCCTGAGCTGGAAGTAATTGAAATAGGTACCTACTCGTTTTATCAGGTTTACGGCAGATTAATTATTAATGCTAGACCACGAGAATAGATATCTATATAAGAATTAGATACCAATTATAAGAATCTTTGTAATGACTATGACTGTCATAAAGACTGTTAACACACAGCCTAAATGGCTAGCAATAGAAATATTTATTTTATTCTGTTTTTTAGTAGGTATTTATTGTTATGGCGGCAACAGCAATACGTCACCTGTAAAAAATTCAATTCTCTATCACGATTCATAAGATACAGCCTGGTGTCAGACGGACAGGCAGAAAGACTGCGGAGTCTTAGTAACAGGGTCCTGTTTTATCCTTTGGGTACGGAACACCAAAAAACTAATAATGCATACTCCTCATCTTTTGAACCCGTAACTAACAAAATAAACTATTTTCCAGGATCGTGTGACAGCGACGAGGCACACGAAGCTGTCGGCATGTACTTCTCGTACTTGACTGAGGATAACCCCCTGCGCTTCGGAGTCAGTGAGGACCTGATGGAGGAATGGGTGGAGACAGCGCGGACTTACACCAAGAAAGTGCTCGGAGAACTGTGATATACTTAAGCTTTGATAAATAAACGGACGTTTTTTGTTTTGTTGTTTGTTTACTTACCTAGTAAGGTACCTACCTAAAGTCAGTTATAAATATGTTAGGACATTTTTATACAACATCATCTAGCCCCAAACTAAGCATAGCTTGTACTATGGGTACCACAGATGACTGATGGAATACTTATATAGTTTTTTTGTAAATACATAAATAGAATACAATACAACCCACCAGCTACTGGTCCATGAAAGAGCATATGAAAGGCGACCTGCCGCTGTCACTTAAGCGCCAACTCATCGACATGTGTATCCTGTCCGTCCTAACCTACGGTGCTCAGACTTGGTCACTGACAGAGTCGCAAAAATCCAAGCTTAAGATTTGCCAGAGGGCAATGGAACGTAGTATTCTCGGCCTCAAACGCATCGACCGGGTGCGGAATACAATGCTGCGTTCAATGACTGGCATTGCTGACGTAGGGAGCAAAACAGCAAGGCTCAAGTGGGATTGGGCTGGCCACGTTAGTCGCATGAAACCCGAAAAGTGGGCGAAAATAGTCACTCCTTGGACGCCTGAGGATGGGAAGCGACGACCGGGCCGGCCGAGAAGACGTTGGCGGGACGATCTCGACACCCACAAAAAAGATTGGTGGGAGACCGCCAAAGACCGGGACCAGTGGAGGATTTTGGGGGAGACCTTTGCCCAGCAGTGGGACACAATAGGTTAAAAAAAAAAAAAAAAAAAAAAAACAACACCCAGACACAGAACAAACATCTATGTTCATCACACAAATGTTTGTTCTCAGTGGGGATCGAACCCACCACCTACAGCACAGAAGGCAGGGCTACTAGAAACTAAGCTGTGATGGCTGTCGACTGCCTTATTATGTAAGTAGGTTTTGTCAGATGTTAGGACTAGATACAGGTCTTGCGGTTTTACCCAGTAAGGGTGTTGCAACAGAGTAGAGTGGACCGATATAAAAACCAAACACATAAATTAAATATGGATATATTTTAAATAAGTACAACACATGTATCACCTGCATTCAACGGCTTACAAGTGTAAATAAAAAATTATCTTTTAAACTAATTAATTTTAACGTCTATAATGAACATGATTGGACCATTTTGAGCCAATTTATATTAAAAGCTATAAAATTCAGTGGTCTAACTCTGCCTACCCCTACGGAATACAGGCGTGAGTGTATGTAGCCAATCTAATAACGTAAAACAGCATTTAAACTAGTAAAAATATTGGAAGCTACACATATTTATGTATACCTATAGGACAAGAGTAAATTAGATAGTCGCCATCTATTGAACAAAAAGCGTAACAAAGTTCTATGAAGCTTACACTCAGACGGCTTAAAAATTACTCATCTTAAATAGTTGTGATAAAAAGGTAAGTACTTACATTGAAAACAATACAAATCACAGAGACAATAAAGTAAATAATTTCAAATACTTCAGTTATTAACGTTAATATACTTAGTATTAATACAGAGAGGAATACTGTAGAAATATATACGTTAGATGCATAAGTACACGATTAATCAAAACTTAGAACTAGAATCAAAATTTTTATGATTTTTTATTGGAGCTATACATTTTAAATAACCTAAAACTTTACGATTAAGCTCTCAATATAACTAAAACGATACATCTCGAATCTTCCAATGTAATTGAAATACGGACATTTATTTAACTTAACTAATGCGTTCGACTGTGTAACAATACTTAAAATTACACAAATACCATTTGATTATATTAGTATGTATAATTGATATTGTAAACACTCATTTTATGGTCAAAAGCACGATAATAATCTATAAAAAATACAAAAACAGCGATTATATTTAAGTATCGGCATACGGTGTCCTACAAGGCACGATTTCAGGCCTTCAATTTGACATCCTTCATACGAATGCTATTTTAAGCAATAGCTTTAATTCTAATGGAATAATTGATTTTGATATGTTCAATCGAAATTCGTATTAACAAAGTTTATTAAAATTTTCAAAAACAGCAAAGTACAATATTGTAAAACCAGTATTTTAAAGAGATTCAAGACACATTATGAATACACAGGTGATGTATAAACTTATGTATAGCGCCACTAACTTATCTGATCAGTTGCTAAACTAGTGCAGCCGTTTCATTTCGCTTCGCATCAATTGCTATCTTTTGTTTCATGATTCTCGACTGAACAAAGAGGGGTTAGCTACTAACATTTGTTTATAAGCGATCAACCAAAACTTCGAGGTAGTTAAGTACAAAAAAACTGTAGGAACCAAGCCGTAAATTTTTTAAGTAAAACCTTTTAGGAGGCGCATTGAGTACTATTTAGGTGAACGAAAATCATGGAACTCGCGTCACCACCACCGAACGCTTTCTATGATCTGTAAACTGTGTATATGTGTACTTTTTGGCCTAGTTTTCACTCCTATCGGCAGTCCCCAAAGCCTGCTTTACTTTTTTTCTATTTAGCATTTTCAGTCATTGTTATGCCAAGAGATGATTCAAATACTGTACATAACTCTTATAGAATCATCTAGGTAACTGAACGCTGTCTGTAAAAAATATAATACCATTTTTACATTAAGCTTTGTTCTTTAAACAGCAATAACAAGTAACAATGACGATAGATATTTAAAAATACATTTTTAATGTGTCAACGATTTTTCGAGACTTAAAGTGACCTGTGAAAACCACTAAGCCAAAAAACAAACGTCATACCATCCTTGTCTAAACTAATTAAATTGCTCATACAATAACGTGAAGTGTTTGCACCAATACAGATCATGTACATTTTTCACAACATGTTTATTATAGAAAAAGAAACAAATAGTTTGCAAAAATTGTTTTGATTAGGTTTATGTTCGTACTGCAGAAAACTATAAATTACTAGCCGAGGGGTAAATTGAAATACATCCAGCAATCGCTGAATTTACACCTTTTGCTCTTTCAATGTTATTTGACTACACTTTTGTATTTATCAACTTGATTGTATAATGAGGTAATAATTGTTTATTTTTATTTTGTATATTATGACAAATTTATTTGTTATGACAAAAAAAAAACCCACAACTTCATTCTACACAAGATGTTGCGAAAACCATTTCCAAAAAGGAGAGAGTGGTGACAGTTTTGGGAAAGGGGAACATGTCGGTTATTACATGGTTATAAGGGTCTACTGTTCTTGCAGAATCAGTAGTTATAATATGCATAAATATAGGAAAAATATTATGCTTCAGTAAGTTGTGTAACAGTGCGAACGTGGTTCTATACATTGACAGAAATACTTGAGATTTCAACATGTTTTAGATTTGAACATGTTTCAAATTTCAACATGTTATGTACAGATGTTTCGGCAGTGGAAGTCCACGGTTAATTGTAGGTACAGTCAGCTGCACTAGAATGTATACAATTCGTAACTTTAAAAACAGCATAAAAAGCTTACAGTAGACACGTCTTTTGAACTTCTGTTGTGTATTAAGATCTTGGTATGATTGCCTTAACATGTTTTTTGTCTTGCAATCACCTTATTAAGTTAGATTGGCACCACACTAGAGTTTCATTATTTACATTATTATTACCTACTTTGTAAAAGGATCATACAAAAAAACGGTAGGAACCAAGCCGTAAGTTTCTTGCCGGTTCTTCTAGGCTTGGTCGCGAGGAACTGGCGCTTAGATTCACCTAGATTTACGTTAGATAGACGTTTCAAGATGATCCCTGCGGATATTACTGAATAAATGATTTTTGACTTTGACTTTGACTTTGACTTAAACAGTAAAAACTAAAAAATCGTAAGCTAGCTGATAAGTTCACTTAATTTTTGACTTTTTACCCTATAAATATTGATTGTGACGCTGTAAAACCATTCTATAAGTTACAAGATGTATACATTCTAGTGCAGCTGACTGTACGTGCACGTGAGGTAACCAAGAGATCACAATATACCTACCGTGCCTGCGGATTACAGTCGTGAATCTATATTATAATTATTACATTACAAAGTACCTCCAAGTTTAATGTGTTATAAGCACCCATTAATAAAACATAAACTAATCATTATTAAGTTTAGACATAGGACGGTATGACTATTTCTAACAAAATGGATGGAATTTTTACTAAAATAAATTTATAACTAATTTTATTGTCCGTGATATAAAAACATATAAATTCAAATAAAATGGAATGATTTCTTATTAAATAGCAGATATCTGAAGGGATATCTAATATCGACAATTTTAATTTTGATAACATAAGCTCACATAATGATCAAAAATATTTTTTTATAATTTTTAAGCCCGTATTTAAAGATAATGTTTAGTCAAAAATCTTGATTGAAGATAATAATTTCTTGACACATTTTCTTGACTGAGCATAAATATCGGAAGAATGAACGGGAGCCACACAATTAAGAACCTAAATAATATTGTGACTTAACTATTTTGACACCTCTTAAATAGAAAATAAGGCTAACATTGGAATGTACTATTCTAAAAGCTTACAATTTCAAATGGATAAAATAAATTGACACAATTTTATACCCACCATGAGACAATTTTGGATATTTTAGTTTGACACTGACAAGACTGATTAAATATAGCTCGTAACCTAGATTAACATCATATACTTTTCATTCCTTAAGAAATTCAGGAACAGAGCAACAATTATCAAAAAAATTCTGGAGGAAAAGTGCCTTAAGGTGGAACAAGTCGTTACTATTTCCATACAAACGAACTGAATATCTCTACTATTTATTAGTAATAAATCTTTCGACGCTTGTAACTTTCAAGGTAATCTGATATTACCGTTAATTCAGTATCAGACTTAACTTCGGACGCACGTTAATAAATAGTAGAGATATTCAGTTACAGCGTTTGTATGGAAATAGTAACAACTTGTTCCACCTTAAGCTTTGATCATAGCACAGCGGCTTGATATTGATGTTAGTAAAATTACGAAGCGAGAACACACGAAAAATGCAGACCGCAGTTGCAGAAAAAATGCAGTTTAGTGGCCGTTTTAAGGTACTAAATCTTTCGACGCTTGTAACTTTCAAGGTAATCCGATTTTACTGTAGAATATAGGGTAACGTACCTAGATAACGGCAAGATAATTCAGTATCAAACTTAACTTCGGACGCACGTTAATAAATAGTAGACATTAAACACTAACAGCGTTTGTATGGACAACGTACCGACTAGTGTAGCCTTAAATGCAGCTTACCTAAGTTGACATGAAATTTTGAAAGCAATTTATATATTTTATTTTCTGATGGAATAGTGGCCCACCTGATGTTAAGTAGTTACCATCGCCTATAACAAAGGTATATTGCCTGGTAGGTTACGTGCCCGATGATTCACTGCTCTGCGTCCTGAGGTATACAGGTGTTAAGCCTCACGTGCCTGTAATGTCACCGGCACCCACACCCTTCAAACAGGAACACGCTACGCTTCTTGGCATTAGAAATAGGCATGGTAATGTTAGTTATGATAGAATTTTATCAATTTATTTTATCCATTGCAAATCTATAATATCTTAAGTATTGTCTTTGCATTTTAATATCTAATCGGAATCTCACTTAACAATTTTGCACCATAATATGGAATGTTCGTCATTCGATTCTGACACTTATTGCAGTTCTTTAAGGTAGAATTTACTGGGCACATCATCCTAACACTTAAATACATTTTAGTGGATAATTTATTACGTTAAATGTAACTTCTAACAACAAAAATAATGTTGAGCTTTTTTTATTGGTCAATTGACTTAACTATAGTGCTTATAGTTTTATCCTAGATATTTGATCGTCAGTTTTAAAATAGGTTATGGGCCCAGATATTCTAAATTAGTGTTTTTTTACTGTGTTTTACCCAATTTGGTACCCATTAACAATATCTTCGACAAATCTAGGTGATAGTAAGTATGACGTGGGTAATTAATAATGGTTTGTGTTACAACAGGTCTAAAATTGTCTGCCGCACAGCAAAAACCGTTTTATGTTTGTCTAGACCTACTGACAGTATTTTAATGCAAGCAACTATCAAAGTCAAAGTCAAAGTCCACAGGGATCATCTTAAATATGCTACCTTGATTTAATTTTGTTTTCGCTCAGGTTCTTATTCCGGGGGGCCTAGCACGAATAAGTTTGGCATTTATGGCGTATGCGTCTTGTGTTTATATTTGAATTAGATTGCGCGGTATCGATAGCTCAACTGCAGTGTTGCCTACTTGTCGCGCAATGAAATTCTATTGTTACGATGCGTTTACGCCACATATGTCCAATTGTTCGTGCTAGACCGTCTGTTCTAAATAACTAAGTTATTTGCGAATCAGACACTTCTTACACCTGCGAAAATTGTCTATGTATATAAGCATAGCTAATTAGAATCTTTGATATCTTAAGTGATAAGCTCGACCATAGATCAAAAACAGGTTATGGGCCCAGTAATTCCACCTTAAATAAGAAAGTCTTTACGCTTTTGTATACCGCGTCGGTACCTTTCTAGTATGTACTAGAGATGTAACACTTGTCCGTCATCCTTGCTTATGTGAGAGAACGGCTCTGGTTGGTCTTCTAGCGTTACAGCTGTTAGGTCTACTATCTCATCGTTGTCATCCTGGTCGAACCTAGAAATAAAAAGTGGTTGTAAGTGGTGGCAAGTGTAGCAACTACGAGAATTTTCTCCTCGCAAATATTTACGCAGAGCTATGCTTTGAGTGAAAGAAAACATAATGAGGAAATCCGAAGTTTACTTAACTCCGAATGTATTGACCATGCCATGGGTAATGCCGACTGAGCTGTCAGGCCAGTCACGAATAAGTATTAGTCTCACTAAGCTGGATTGGCACCACACTAAAGCTACATTATTTTGAAGGGATCATAAAAATCGATAGGAACCAAGTCGGTTGGAACCAAGCCAAGTTTCATGCTTGTTCTTCCAAGCTTTTTTCGGTCTGTCTGCCTGTTCTCGGCTACAGGTAGCATTTTTCAATCGTTTTTAACAAAAAATTGTCACACAATTTCCCTGATTAATTTAAATCTTTTGTCGATCGCCATTTTCGATTAGGGTGAAAATAGAGAGAAAAGGGAGGAACTTAGCCGTAGCGTTTTTTATCGCCGGATTTCAGTCAAATTTGAGAAGCACACTAAGGACTTCATCCTACGGGGGATTGGAGGGGGAGAAAGGTAGGGGGGAGAGGGAGAAACGTTGGGGGAGGGGAAAAGTAGGGGGAGGGAGAAAAGTAGGGGAAGGGAGGAACGTTGGGGGAGGAAAAAAAGTAGGAGGGAGAAAAGTAGGGGGAGGGAGAAAGGTAGGCGAAGGGAGAAAAGTAGCGGGAGGGAGAACGGTAGGGGGAGGGAGAACGGTAAGGAAAGGGAGAAAGGTAAGAGGACGGGGGGCACTGCCGTAACGTTATATAACATGGTTGGATTTATAGGTAGGTTGGTTAAAAAACTGAAATGGCTTTACTAAGGGAAAGTTATCGGTTATTATGGTTATAAAATCTTTCAAGGTCTACTGTTCTCACAGAACCACTAGTTTACCTGTCCTCATCAGGTTCGCTGGAGGGTTGCGAGTGCCGTGAGATAGTCTCCGGGGCTGGAGGAGGTGGCGCGCGCTGATTGGCTGGCCGGACCGTTATTATGAGGTTGGACGAATTTGCTACCATCATGTCTGTTACCTGTGCCAATACAAATTTATTAGTAGTAGAGCTCTTAGTGAAGGGCTTGTCCGGGGAAGTACTACCACCATGCCTATTACTGTTATTCAATAAAAATGTCAAAAAAAATGCCTACACAGTTATTCAATAAAAATATTCTTATTCTTATACTGCCGCCAAGCATTCATATAAGCTTTTGTGCTTTTGGGAGGAGTTAGGCTGGCTGCAAGTGTAGCCAGAACTCTCTCACGCATAATGGACCATTCTTGAGTCTAAATGCGGATACAGAAGCCCAATACAATACAATACAAAAAGCATTCATAGACCTCTGGAGTCTCCCGGACTACTCGAGTCTCCCAGATTTCTCGAGTCTCTCAGGCTATAGTCTCCCAGACCACTACGAACATATCATAACACTGACCTGGTCCAACGTCTTATTGTTGACATCGATGCCATTGACCTCTAGAACTTCGTCGTTAACGCCGAGGAGTCCTGTAGACTCCGCCAGCCCTCCCGGCACGAGCCGCGATATGAATATACCGGGCGATCGTTCCACGCCGTTGGGGGTCACACGGACCGAGGTGCCGTCTCTGAAAGTTTTAAACAAAAAATGAAATAGCTTTAATTCCAAGCACGGTAGATATCCCTTCAGATTTTCGTCTTCGACCCCGCTGCTGGAATGCCAAAACTGGGGTCACCAATCCGCCTGCTAAGTCTCCCAGCATTTGTATCGAAAAAAATGTAGGCACGGACCTCGGCGTGGGTTGTTGCCAGAGAAGAGAGATACAGAGACTCTTCTCCCTGAAGGGGCGTTAACGGGGAGGCGTCTACGACCCCGCCGACGGGGTCGGTGTGATTGTGGAGCGTTTCCTGTGTCCGGACCTGATGAGGCGACCTCCACCGCATTTACAACGGTGACCGTGACATCGGGGTCACCAAACACGTGTCTAGGTCTACGGAGCGGACTAGTGTCACCTTAATCAGTACCTTATAAAGAATCCTAAGGGACGGTCTGAGCCATGCTTTAGTAGTTTCACTCTTCGACACGTTTCAGGAACTATATCTACATCGATGATCGCTGATACCTGGAAACAATTAAATTATCTATAAAAAGCGGCCAAGTGCGAGTCGGACTCGTTCATGAAGGGTTCCGTAGCAGCAAGTAACATAATATAAAAGTCCAATCAAAAAACTTCCAATCAATAATCGCGATCGACAAAAAACTTAAATAAATCAACCAATATAATTTAACTTAAATAAATAAAAAAAAATCAAAATCTGTGGGAAATTGCGACCTGTAGGCGAGAACAGACAACTGTACAAAAACATTTTTGCCCTTTCTGGAAACTAAGACGCTTCGCTCGCTCGATCAATTAGTAAGGATTATAAGATACTCACCATCCTAAAATCATGAGGGTTAGAGATAGCCAACCCCTTATTCTTGGCTGGTGTGCCACTCAATATTGAAGAGATGATATTCCGGGGTCGCATAGTACCATAACCGTTCAGCTCTTCCAAGCTATCTCCTGGAAACAACACAAAAACATGATTTTTTTTAATTTATTTATTATTTGTTTATTTACTACTTTATTGCACAATTATTAAAAACAATTACAAAAGGCAGGCTTAATGCTATGAGCATTTTCTACCTGCCAACCTTAAAGGTAACATATAAAAAAACAAGTGTGCTTTAGACCACACGACTGAAGTAAACGTAACTGGCTATGAGAGAAAGAGAGTAAGAACATTGCTTTCATACCTCCTTCAACCTTGTTGAAAGTCGCATTAGAAGTATTATTTCAAAATTATTCAACCCCCAGAAGAGCGTTACAGTAGATATTCCTTCAGATCTCTTAGTACCAAGCAGTACAGACAAGATTATTTGAGTATGTCTAACGGGGATAGTCAGAGTAAGGTCCAAATGTACGTCACACATTTCGCAGGAGTTAATGTTCTGTACATGACAGGTTGCAAGCCCATCGCCACATCATCACTTTAGAGAAGCATTTACTAAATACGCTCTGTGTTTAGTATTGTATTCTGTCGGGCACTATGTATGATATATCGCGGCTAAAGCGAAACAGCGAATATCACCATACCACTCAGATGACATACAGATATATCAGATCAGATCATACAGATGGCCCATCCGATGTAAAGTGGTAACCTATAAAGAATTGTCTCATACGTCACGTACGTTAGAAACGTGACCTAATATGTACTGCCTTGTGTCTATCAACCTAAAGACTTTTAGCCTCATGTGGCAATTTCACCGGCACCCATACATCCTTACAACCGGAACACAGCAACGCTGCTTGGCGGTAGAAATAGGCATCAACACTTCCCAGGACGAACCCTTCACAAAGATACCTACATGATTCGATTCAATACAATGCGTGATGCAATAATCAATTAAGAAAGACAACAGCTATTTTCTTACGATTTCATCTACCGCGGAATCTATACAAGTTTCCAAATATAGGTAGTATAACTTCCATCTACATTATTACCATGTGTTTAACCAAGTGTAGTCTACAAGTATTTTTTCGAATTTTTTTCTCTCTGAATACTACTACTCTGAATCATGATTTTAAGTTATGTTATTAGGTGGCCTTTAACAAAAACTTTTGGTAATAAATAAATAAATATATAAGTAAATAAACGAATAAATAAATAAATGAATAAACAAATAAACGAATAAATAAATAAAATGATCTGAATGCGCAGTTTCAGTTCCCGGTAAAATCCCTTTATCGACTATAGTATAGTGGGCAGATACCAAGGCTGTAAACATGAAGGGAAAGGGCTTTGTATCTGTCGGTTGTGTAGGTGAGTTGTCCCAGATAGGAAATGCACACGGCCGGGTAATCAAATCAGTACTAACGCGCCTGGTGACGCGTGTCGATCACATATGTGATCAGCGCTGGCGTACGAGCGGCGCGATAAGCGGAGCGAGCCAGAACGCTGACAATTTTGCAATATAACCTATTCTTCTAGCTAGCTAGTAGTAGTAGAGCTCTTAGTGAAGGGCTCGTCCGGGGCAGTACTACCACCATGCCTATTTCTGCCGCAAAGCAGCTTGCTGTGTTCCGGTTTGAAGGGTGTGGGTGCAGGTGAAATTACAGGCACATGAGCCTTAACACCTGTATACCTCAGGTTGATGGACGCTGAGTAATGCATTGTAGGTGACGTTCCTAACGAGCGTGACCTACGAGGCAATGCTTTGTTATAGGTGATGGTACCCACTTAACATCAGGTGCTTGTTCCATCAGCAAGTTGTATAAAAAAAAAATCATGAAGTTATTTTTATACAAACTTCAACCCTTGCTGTACTAGTTTAGGGATTGAATCACGGGAATTCCTTTCATAGTACACCTTTACGTACCAAGACAAATATACCCTAAAAATTTCAAATCTCTACGGCAGGCAGTGCAAAATAGATAAGTTTAGAAGGTTCTCGTAAACCCTTCCTAAAAGTTTTTTCGCGTAAACGAATGAAGTTTTTGGCTTTTATGGACCTCAAGTGTAAATCACTGCAATTAAAATCGCTCCGTCTATCACCTTACCCGCACTCTAAGCTTACGTTCTATTTACTAGTACGAAGTCACGGCCACGGATTATGTATACCCACTTCCACCAGAGCTGAGGCAGGTTTTGTAAAACTCCATTGATGCAATATATTCCAGTGACATTCCATTTAATAGAAGAACTATCTGACGACCGATGTGGTGCGGCGGGCGAATGTCCGCCTGCGACACTGGAGGTTGCGGGTTCGATTCCCGCCTTGGGATAAATGTTTGTACGATCTGCAAATTTTTATTCCGGGTGTTCTGGGTGTTTTCTGTGTAATAAAAAATATCGATGTATGTAATGTATTGTTTGACGACTGATGTGGCGCGGTGGGCGAATGTCCACCTGCGACGCGGAGGTTGCGGGTTCGATTCCCGCCTCGGGATAAATGTTTGTACGATCTGCAAATATTTATTCCGGGTGTTCTGGGTGTTTTCTAGGTATAATAAAAAAATATCTAATAATATATATTGTATTAAGTATATCACTCATCTAGTACCCATAACACAAGCTCTGCTTAGCTTGGGGCTAGATGACGCTGTGTGCATTGTCCAGCATTATTATATTATTATTATTATTGTATTAAGTATATCAGTCATTTAGTACCCATAACACAAGCTCTGCTTAGCTTGGGGCTAGAATGATGCTGTGTGGATTGTCCAGCATTATTATTATATTATTACTATTAAGATACAGGATAAGGTTCAAAGCTGGTATAAACCTGTGGAACATTAGCTTGTTCCATCGCACTCATAAAAAAATCTGTATTACTTTCGTACCGGAAATAATAGCAAGTAGGTTAATTTCACCGTATTATAATGCTAAATCTGCGCACGGTACAATGCCTACTACCAAAATGGTTTAACGGTTACCATGCATGATCAAATAATGGGTAGTTTTAATTATAAGGCATACATGCATAAATTTTATAAAGTACACGTTGAAACGTATGGAGATACTAGGTAATAAAACAAGGAATGATTATATAAGAGGAAGTTTGAAATAAGGTTAAGCTTAGTAGTATTAGAGCTCTTAGTGAAAGGCTCGTCTGGGGAAGTACTACCACCATGCCTAATTCTGCGGCCAAGCAGCGCAGCGTGTTCCGGTTTGAAGAGTGTGGGTGCCGGTGAAATTACAGGCACACGAGGCTTAACACCTGTATGCCTCAGGATGATGGACGCAGAGTAGTGTTATTGTAGGTTACGTTCCTAACGAACGTGACCTGCAAGGCAATGCTTTGTTATAGGCGATGGTAACCACTTACCACCCACCCACATCAGGTGGGCCATATGCTTGTTCAATCAGCAAATTGTAAAAAAAAGGTCCTGTGACGCTATTACGTGGTCCCTATCTTAGAAATCCCACGATTCACGTAGAAGTCTTAGAGTTGGTGAATCTATAATCCAATTTCTCACAACCGAGTCTAGACGAACAGTCAAGAAACTAACGTCTTGTTTCCTACCGTTTTGTTAAATAAATAGCTTCACGTCTAATTCCCAGGCACAGAAGATATCCCCTCAGACCTCTTAGTATAAATTACCTACTCGAGGTTCTTTGTGGGTCTAACCAGGGTAGAAAAAGGTACATTTTACAGTAATTGGTATTCTATACGTGACAGGTTATTCCATCGCCGCTGTTAGAATACAAACTGATTTTCTCACGATGTTTTTCTTCACCGTATGAGCACTGGCATCGCGCACATAGATTTTCAGATAGAAAAGTCCACAGAGCACAACTGGATTTGAACCCACCTTAGGATATAAAATATAAAGGCAGGGTCACTACCACTAGACCACCGGTGTTCTTATAAAATAACAATAGTAGACAAATATTTCTACAAAAATGCAACAGTTGACCTTCAACAGCACAATGATAGCCCCATTGTGGTGTTAAAGGAAGTCACTTAGCATAGAATGGGATGGTCATGAGGGGTGTCTACTGCGCGGCATGATAGGCAGCGACACCTTGACTGTGGAATAGTTACCTAGTTATCCCGCAATGTAACTCGAAAAATACGAAATTTTGTCATAGTATTTCGGCCAAGCCTAGATTGGCAATCTTATGTCAAAGCAATAAGATTTAGATTGCAATAGAAAGTATGGCAACAAGATTAATTTAAGGTACCTAGATAATAATTAATAATAATACTGGACAGTCCACACAGCATCATCTAGCCCCAAGCTAAGCAGAGCTTGTGTTATGGGTACTAGATGACTGATATACCTAGTACCTACTAATACAATACATTACATATATAGATATTTTTTTTTATACAGAGAAAATACCCAGAACACCCGGAATAAATATTTGCAGATCGTACAAACATTTATCCCAAGGCGGGAATCGAACCCGCAACCGCCTGCATCGCAGGCTGACACTCGCCCGCGGCGCCACATCGGTCGTCATTGTGTATTTAGATCTGTGTCATAGTGGTATTTGACATTAAAATGGTTTTGAATATTACTTTAAAACATAAATATGTTTAAAGTGTTCAGATAGCCAAGTAAATTCTTGTTTTCCTGTTTCTCGTGGTATGTATTTCCTCGAATCTCAGAAAACTATGATGTTTTAGTCTACTTTGTGGACGCTAAATAGACCACCCTCTCCAAATTTCAAGTCTCTACGACCTGTGGTTTAGGCTTCATCTTATAACTACTATTGCTTATACGTTTTTGTATATTTTTATTTTGTATGATTTTATTTTTGTTTAATTATTAAGTGTGTTTTGAATTGTGTTTCCGTCACAAATAAAAGTTTTTTTTTTCTTTCTTTATCAGTCAGGCAGATAAATTAGTGGGGCCTTGATTCATAAGTACCCTACCTACCTTAGTATCGTCAACCCCTTAAATTAGCCCTCTGCTGGACATGTCTCCTGTTAGGTGAGTTTGCCATAGTCACCAAGCTTGGCAGGCTAATTGGTGATAAGGACTCAGGAGATACTGCATATCCCTTGGTTCATACCCTCTAGGGATGGGAAGTGTTAAAGGTTCTATTCCAAGCCGGGAACACCACATCAGCCTTTGTATCAAGAAGGTATTAGTAGAGAAAACCATTGCACAAGCTTACTATTAACTATATGCCATCATACAAGGAGCCCACCGGCCTAGTTACAGAAACCAGTCTGCTCACTAAGTACCAATCATGCAAGCTTATTTAATTACAGTGGGTACCTATATCTACAGACCTTTTCTCTGTATAATGACCCTGAGTAGTGGCCGTGCTGTGAGCAACGCCCGCGCCAGGTTATCATCATTATTGATTGGCAGCAGGTCTCCATCACTAGGGTCCGTATAGGATATGAGAAAGGTCACATCATGTAGACGATGCAGCTTCTCAATTAGACCTTTAAAGTCCTCATATTTGAGCTTTTCTGTTCGATTTAGGGAGAATCGACGGAACTCTGCATCGAACTGGAAATAATCAGAAGAATAATTAACTTATCATTGTTTACTATTTTGAGTACAGAATATTTACAAAAAAAAGATTTGAACCAAGCCATACATATCTTGGCTGTATATATTCACAAAGTTCCATGTTTCAAAGAAGTCGTAGTGATACTTCAAAACATTTATTAGAGACACAACTAAATGTAAAACGTTCAGAACAAATATAAGCTCTATGTACAAGCTAAAACACACAATACAGAATATAAAAATAGGAATTTGGATACAGAAGTAACATGTGAGGTATTGTTTAGTAAAAACATTCGTCAAAACATGCGGACATGAGACCACATTCATCTAGGTTCTACTGATAAAGGTACTTGCTTAACATACGGTTGAAAATCGCGCAAATCATTGGATTTGTATGATACCCATCATGGCAAAGAATGCATACGGCATACGGAAATTCCCTAGGAGATATACAACGGAGTTTTATTGCATATTTATTTAACTATGACTTTGAATCATGAATTTATGATTATGCTGTTATTTTTCTTAGAACTTGCAATAATAATAGAAAGAAACCTACCTTGGTTTTTACTTCCACACTCAGGCTGTCTATACGTGCAGCTATTTTGTTCTTAGACATGTCTGAATCATTTAGATACAAGCACTTACACTAAATAAACTTATTTCCAAATTATTTAGGCACTTTATTTTAAACATAGCATTGTAAAATAGCTATTTTTTATAAAACTAAAATGACGGTGTCCATTTGACTCGCGTCGTACGTAATTGAAATAAGCCTGTTATCATTGCCGACATTTTTGTTACATTAGTAATGCGTGACATTAGTTAAACCAATTAGAATGAAGCTTTGAGATAAAAGCATATACAATTATTAAAAGCACGACTACGATTGGTTATACGTAATAAGTAATAGAGAACATAGCTTTCAGTTTCATTCGTCAACTGTTGCGTTAACGTTCCATTCTAGCATAAAATATTATTACCGCTCCAATACCTGCAGAACTTTGTCGGTCGTCTCGTCTCACTGTTCTCACACACTCAGAGAAGACTTGATATTACACAACCATGAAAAACGCAGCCAGATATTGGTATTGATAGTGGAATAGCGGTAGTCGCAAAATGAGCCGTGTATTTCATGGTTGTGCTTTTCAAGCCGTACAAATTAATTTGCACCCTTGGCCAACGTACCTCGATCAGGATAGCAGGCGCTTTAGAGAAACGCCAGCCGGGCTAATATGTGCAACTTGAGATACGTCGCGCTTGATACGAGTTACTTTTTCTACTAGCAGCGTATTTCCTGCTTGCGTTTTCCATGAGTATGATTTCGCGGGGTGTTTTTTATGGTCGTACAATTTCAGGCTTTTTCCTTCAAAGGTCGAATATACAGCCATGGAAAACACGGCCTGGTATTGGCGACCAAAACGTACATTTGCTGCGTTTTCCTCGGTTGTGAAATCATGTGCGTGGCAATACATTGTCCTTGGTAACACACTATAGAAAAGAAGAAAAAGACAAAAAAAAGATCAAAACAAAAACGAAAATAAACACTACACTTAAATTTCAAGTTACTAAATCTTTTCTTGTTTGTTGCGCCCATTAGCTTACAAATAAATCACATTCGTTTTCAAGCATGACTAAATTAGTGAACAAAGATGCAGAAAGACTAAACCCATGTCTCAAGGTTGGAAAAGTTTACTGCTTGGATTTTTTCATAATTCTTTGCATGTTATGTAACGAATTTTCCATTTTTAGGAACAAGAAATGTCCTATGCGTGTCTGAATAAGAACGGGTACGATCAATCTAAATGCGAAGCATATTTCGATAACTACAATACTTGCAAAAAGTTTTGGGTAAGCACTTATCTTCAGTCAAATTTTCATAAAATAATAAAAGTTATTTTCAAAGACAATATCTAAGAAAACTTTCTTCTGTGAAATTCCAATTCCAAAATAAGTTGTAAGTACTTGCCTCACCATGGAAATTGCACCAAGGAACACTTGCAGATTGAAATGAAGAAAAACTACTTATTTTATATTATACATACCTTATTTCAGCATACCTACCTATGTTTCGATATACTTTTGACTACTCCAGACATCCTCAATGATTCTTGTAATTAGTTAATTGATTCTGGTCTGACTTTGTGGAAGCCCATTGTTAAATTATAAAATAGTCAATTAAAAATAGCACTATTCTGTCACTTCATTTCCTATAAGATCAAAAAATGTAGCTTTATATTTAATTATCCTGGTGATCTGATCCCTTTTCTTTTCTATTATTTCAGGGTAAAGTGATGAGTGATCGACGTGCTAGAGGAATACATCCATTTATGCCAGATGTGGAGGAAAGGCCTAAAATTAAGGAAGAGTTTGTAAAATTTGCAAGAGGAGAGAAATAACAGAGTATAATTTATCAATGAACTCTGTCTTGTAATGTGATCCTAATAGGTATTTAATGCACAAGAGTTGAATTTTAAACAGTGCATTTATTTTAAATACATAAGTGCATTTAATGTATATAATTAGTCATAAAACTTGTAGCTAATTATGCTGCCTGTTATTATTTATTCCTATGCGCCGAATATAATTTTTGATCATAGGTACTTCTAGCTACCCCCTTATGTACGATTCACACTTGCCGGCGCGCGCCAAAGCGCGTCGGAGCGCATTTTAAAACTTGAAATTGAAACTTCCTTAAACCAGTTAAGTTTCTTAGTTGCATGCAATTTACGCAGCTTTGAAGCCGACCGGGTGCGCTTGACCTCGGCGACCCGCTCGCGCACCCGGTCGGCTACTCTCGGCGCTCCGACGCGGCCCGGCAAGTGTGAATTGTACATTAGACATCCTCAAAGAACCTTGAGTTGATGCAACTTGCCTGGTTGATGCCCAGGGATTAGTTGTGAGGCTGTTTCTCTTTATTCTGTTATTATTTATGTTGTGCTTAAAGTAGGTAGGTAGGTACCTACCTACCTAGGCATTCTGAAGTGCCTAGATCTAGTCATATTTCATACTCCTTGTATTACATGATGGACAAATAAACCATTTTTACGTTGTACTCGCTGACCCTAAGAACGCGGCTTCGTCCCATTTACTTTAAACCCAAACCACAAAAAAATATAAAAAACTTCATCAACTAGGTAGGTAAGTACCACTTTATATTACTAAATTACTACTTAATACATAGGTACCTATTTCAAAATCGTAGTCGTCGATTCAAGACTTATTGAAATCCTGGAGGCCTAGCACGAATAGAATTGACAGTGGTACACACACTGTCAAATGTGTGTGTTTGTGTACGCTAGCGCCACTGCAGTATTTAAAAAGTGCTTTGTGCGCCACTGCTAGCGTATCGTGTGACAATGTTGCAAGAAACAAATGTCAACACGAATCATGTTGACATTTGAATCGTACGTACGAAGTTGATGACGAACGAATTTGATAAGGATTTCTGTTGAACAGATTTATTAGGTACCTACCTACCTACCAGCATTGAAGTAGGTAGGTGTACCTCTACATCAGTCTGTAGGTAAGTAAAAATAAATAGGTGCCTACCAGGAAAAGAAAAACTTTTCAACCAGAAACATTTCGGATCGCATTTAATATACTAAACTACGATGTACGAGGGCATTTATACTCTAAAAATAGAAGCTTACGATATGGGATTATCAAATTTTATTAGTTTATCGTAGGTACCTACTTACCTATATAATATAAAGAAGGCATAACCATATTTTTACAATTAGGTACTGTCATATGAAAGGGCTTCAAAATAATTTTAGTTTGATTCTAAGCTAGGTTTAAAAATTGAAACATTTGGTAAACCACATAAAGATACCTCCCTAGGTACCTTAGGTACCTACTTACCTTGCTATTTAACTGGCTGGATGTACTTTGATTAGAGTTTCGATGACTTCACAGTTCAGCAGATAATCGCAAAACATCGCGAGATCTCCGAAAGTGTGCCTCAAGTTGGAAGCCTCACATATAAACTACTTATGTACGAGGTCATCTGAACTCTAAAATAGAAGCTTGCTTAAAGCTTACTGAAGCTTAGAATTGAAGTGTAATGGCCAAGGCATTATTTTTGTTGTAGCTAGGTAGTTTTACAGTATATAGGCTTAGATCATAGAGAGTAAATGATCTAAGTGTATAGGTACCTACTTAGACAGCTAAAAGAAAGGAAACTTACTAAGTTCATTTCACCAGGCATTATACATATAAAACCTAGTAGTAAAACGTTTTGAGTAATTTCAAAATTACAAAACACTAGAACCGACAAATGACTCATGATCGGTAGGTATGAGTTTATCATAACGCACACATTTTACAAGTTTTTGTGATTACTAAATGAAAAATAGTTATTTATGAAAGAGTTTATCTATGAGGCGAAAGATGAAAATATTAGACGAAAAACTAATCTTTTTCTACAAAGCGTCCAATTTTCTATTTAAGGATGATAGATAAAGTAGATACTTATCAATAAGCTGACAACAACATACCTAGTTATCAATAATGTTATCATATCGATGCAGTGTTATAGGCTTGATAAGATAGTAGATAAATGAACAAATTCTTGGTCATAATATGCATTGTGAAACAAGAGGACTAAGTGAGTTCAGTGCTTGGTGTCTGTTACAAAAGTTTTGCTAAAAATAATCGATACAGGAACACAACAATTTCAAATAAAATTAATCGTTTAAGTGTATAGTTTATTTATATAATTAGTGTTTATCATTATAATAGACAGTTAAGACAAAACAAAAGCAAACCCGTTTATTTTTTAAAATGGAAAACGAAGATTCCTTAGCAGGCTTCGCAGACTTTCGGTACGTTTCACGTAAGGGAAAAAAGAAACGAAAATCCAGACTAAATATATCAATAAACACAGAAAATGTTGATAATTTAAATACTGCCGTCGAATCTATCAAAAATGAACTAGATGAAACTTATTTGAATCAGACTAACGAGGCTAACAGTCAGAATTCTGATAATGATTCAAATGAAAATGAGTATTTTGAAAGTAATGATAGAATATATATAGATGGACAATTGAAAAGACAGCCTCAGATCAAACCAGAAGATGAAATATGTAAGATCATTGAGCCTGAAGCAGTAGAACAACAAGTTAACCAAAAATCTGACGAAGAAATCGAATATCCTAAATCTGAAGAAACGAGAGAGTACAACGTTCGAGCGTTGACAAAGCATGCAGAAACATACGAGTTGGAGACATTTGAAAAGAAAGCGCTTATAATTTTCAACCAAGACAAGGTAGATGGTTATAAACCAAGACGTGGCACTGAAAAAGATGTGGAGGCTCTAAAGAATACGTTCACGAGATTTGATTTTGAAGTTACAGAGCACAAGGATTTAACAAAGAAGGAGATTTTTGATACGCTAGACGCATGTAAGTAAATCCAGTTACATTAAATTATGGTTTGTTTATTTATATATATTAGAGCATAATAGGAGGGCTTGGAGGAGGGGTGGTGTAGAATAACGGCGTGAATAAATTTGAAACTATGCTTATTTAACAAATGTACCTGATAATAACAATACCAATGTCATAATTAATGTGCTGGTATACCTAATAATTGAATAATTTAAGTAATCCAATACACATGATAAACATGAGTCATACCAATCCGGCTGATAAAAATAAATAGCACAGATCTCAAGCTGTGCTGTTGAATATTATCCAAATCTGTGTCATAAATAAAAGTTATCGAACTATCTATATCTTTCTTCTCGAGTGTGAAAAAACTAAATACATACCTATCGCCATACTTATAAACGTTATTTCAATTGAAATGATTGCTTAAGTTATCCCTGTCACTATTTGTCTCTACTTTATTGGTAAAAAGATGGCAATATGTAGTTTAAGAATTGTTTATCTTTTTGCTTAGAATTGTTTAGATTTTTATAAGGCCCTACTAGCTTCCTTAATTGGTCGTGACTTTACATTTATAGACTTTACGCAAGACTTCACTGACTACGGATGCGTCGGCATAGCGGTACTCACTCACGGCTCCAACTCAGGCCTGCTGCGGGCAAAGGACCAGCAATACAGTGAGATAGAGATCATCAATTACTTCAAGGTCCACGACAAACCATCACTGATCACGAAACCAAAGTTTCTTATAGTACAGGTAAGAATTCTAATTAAAAAGTTGAAAGCATTTTGACATAGGTAAGTGTACCTTTAGGTTTAGTTTCATCTCTGAATCATAGCCTTAAATCATACTAGGTAAGAATCTGAGAGGCAACAGTGAACTCGATAGTTTGTCATGCCATTGTCCGTACCGTGAGCCATCAAATAGCTCAGTCCGAACAGGCCTGAATATATATTAGTAGTAGTAGAACTCTTTGTGAAGGGCTCGTGGGCAGTACTACCACCACACCTATTTCGGCCGCCTAGCAGCTTGCTGTGTTCCGGTTTGAAGGGTGTGGGTGCCGGTGAAGTTAACACCTGCATGCCTCATGTGCCTGTAATTTCATTGCCTGCAGGTTGATGGACGCTGAGTAGTGCATAGTAGGTGACGTTCCTAACGAGCGCGACCTACGAGGTAATGCTTTGCTATAGGTGATGGTAACCACTTAATATCAGGTGGGCCATCTGCTTGTTTCAATAGCAAGTAGTATAAACAACTTGAACACTTACAAGTAGTATAAACGAAAGTGCAACTTCATACAAATCTAGAATCAGTTATTGAAAGTTCATGTTACAAAATTATGGTCTAATAGTACAAAAAATTAAAACAATGCTGTCTGTCAAGCACGATAAGCAATTTTGGCGTCATTTCTTATCGTGTTATAAGAGCTGTACGATAAGGGGCTATACTCAAGATCTTAAAGATGTTCTAAAGACTCTCTGACCCTTGAGACCCCTCAGAGGAGGCCTATCTACAGTGCCCGGGTTGTTGTGTCATGTCGAGAGCGATGCTCATTTCTAGTACCTACGTCACCTGTATGGCGAACTCACAAATCTGCACTTTTCACGAAAATGACTTTTTAATGCCGAACAGCTTAAAATACTTTTAAAAAGAGCTTAAAAACATGCTTTCAATTTAATTAACAAAAAAATATATAAGTTCAAACTAGGCCCTTGGGAACTTTTTGAAAAGTGCAAAAACATATTTTTTATAAAGCTTTTTTGCTCTCCTATAAAATGTGTATTTTGCAGATTTGTGAATTAGCCATACAGGTGACGAGTACATGTTCATCATAAGCTCTATCAACACGTAGTTTATAGGTAGGTACCTACTCTCCCTTGAATACATAGCCTTGCAATATTAGTCATGCTATCCTCATTTTATCAATACCAATACAATTCATTACATTAGGTACAATCGCCTACGTATTTTCCGATTCTCTAAATCCATTGTTTTGCTGTGACTCAGTTAGATGCAGTAGTCAACTATAATCCGATAAGATATACACCCATACCTATAGCTAGTATCTACTACCTTAAAGCATCTATATCCTGTCTGTGAAGGACTCTTTCGGGGAAGTACTATCACCATGCCTACTCCTACCGCTAAGCAGTTTTGCTGTGTTTTGGTTTCAAGGTTGTGGTTGTCGCCGGTGATGGCACACGAGGACTTATTTCCCCATGTCCCCAAATCACCCTAGTATGCCTCAGGTTGATGGACGCGGGCTGTGTATCGTAGGGCATACTTGTGTGTCTTGCGAGGTAGTGCTTTGTTATAAGTAAAGGTTATCACTTATCATCAGGGGCCTCCAGCTTGTTCCATGAGCACGTTGTTTAAACGTAGGATGTAGCTATGTACGTTTTTAATGGAGTCCTTTTGCCCACGACTTTCCCATGTTAGTCTCTAGTACTACCTACTTGATATTTTTTTATGCGAACCAAGATTTATCAAAACTGCTCGTATTGTAACTAATTGGTAACTCATTGAAATTATTTTGATTCTGGCAGACTAAGATGAATAAAATGGTAAAGATGATGTAGATAACAGTGAAACAATAAAAAAGTTTAGTTCTAGTTATTTTAGCCATACACCCACATTATTTCATACACATTATTATAAATTAAGTATTAAAATAAACATTACATACAATACTATTATCAAAGAACACGATTTTACCCCTCGCATATCGTATTTTATCGAGAGCGGCACCAGTTATTTTACCTATATTATTTTACAGGCTTGCAGAGGAAGCCGGATTATTCCTGGTGCCCTGGTGTTCCAAGCTGGTAGAATACGCACAGATATGGATTCTTATAAAGAGCCTTATATCATTCCTGTGGAGGCTGACTTGCTTATTCTACACAGCTCTTATGTTGGGAGTCCTAGTCACAGGTATACCTTAGCGTCCAACTGAATTATACCTATAACACATTTTAAGAAGGTTGAGAAACCTTTGACCTTTTATTTTTATTTGATAGCTTCTTCATTAGTAAAGTAAAAGTAATTTGAGTTTTCAGGGAACTGGTAGCCTGTTCTATTTAGGATTGGATATAGGTAATTTTCCTTCTACTACTTACATTGTTTTCATTCTGAAGCCATTATCTATAATTATCCTCTTATCTTATCAAGCAATTAATACCCAAAAACTAATTCAAAATTAATACTTAAGCAAGAACTAGGTACCTAGGTACCTACCTATTACCTAATTGAATTTTCTTAAAAATAAATGTCCTGGACAAATTCAAACGCGACCATGGGGCCTAGCACAAATAATTTTGACTCTTAATATTGTCGCGTAAACGTATCCGATCCACATCCTAGTTATCGTGCTAGGCCCTCAGTACTCAGCTGACAGGTGCGGGGTCAGTGACCACATGTTTCACGGCCAACTAACCACCAGCATTAAATTTCGGTTTTCAGAGATGAATTCTATGGCTCCTGGTTCATACAATCGCTCTGCAATAAAATTAATCAGCTTGCAGCCACACATGATGTAGAATCCATCATCACAGAAGTCAAACGAGAAGTAGCTATTGACAAAGGACACGAAATTTACGATAGAGTAAATTATGAAATGCAAATGAATAAACAAATGCCTGTCATGACGTCAACACTGATACGGAAACTATATTTGAAGAAGTTTGGAGATCCTTTACTGCTGCCTTTATTAACTGTGTCAGATGGATTAACTTGTAACACTTGTAGAAGTGGGTCAAATCAAGTTTTGGATGATGTTCCGCCAAGCACGCCCATGCTGGTTCAATTTGGTCCATGCTCGTGCTTTTTAGAGCATTTTGATTACATGAAGAACTGTCTTAGGTGAGTTATGTCGAAGCGGTGATCTTGTTAGACGAAGTAGACGAATAGACGTTTTAAGTTACATTGCGAGGTAACTCAGTAACCGTTCCACAGTCGAATTCTCACTTCGCATGCTGCGCAGTGTTATAACGTTAATAGTGTAACCCGAAACGTTAATACGAAACTTCGTCTATAGTTTATAATGGTAGACCATCAGATTCAGCAGTCTTTATACGATTGATGCTTATAATTATTATCTCCCAATTAGCTCCTGTCTTATATATTGACTCCTATCTTGTAGGTATATTCATTCCTGTCTTGTATACCGAATCCTGTATTGTACCTACATTTACCTATTCCTGTCTTGTACTTATATTAATTCCTGTCGTGTATGTTGACTCCTGTATTATACCTATGCTAGAGGCTACTCGCAGCTTCGCCTGCGTGGTCGTTTTTTCCCGTTCCCGTTATTTTTTCGGGATAAAAGTAGCCTATGTCCTATTCCAGATTACAGTCTATCTTTATTCCAAATTTCATCCAAATCGGTCCACTGGTTAGAGCGTGAAAGAGGAACAAACATCCATCCATCCAAACATTCGCATTTATAATATTAGTAGGATTGATTCCTGTCTTGTATATTGACTCCTACCCATTCCAATAATTGAAGTGGAACGAATTGTTGATTTGTCGCACTGTATCGTGGTGGTTAAGTGTGTTTTATTTGATATTTTATTTGTATTACAGATACTTTTTTGAAGAATACCCGGCAGATGAAATAGCTGAATCTTACCTTGAGGTAGCTGAGACACTAGAAGATGGAGTCAATTTCAACGCGGCAAAAGAAAAACTAGCTAAAGCCATGTGTAGACATTTAACTTTAAAAGCTAAACACTGTCACTATTATAAGTATTTGTACTTTTATAAGCATTTTTAAAAGAATAAACTAAGATAGATATCTACTGCATAATAAAATATTAATTTCCAGATATGCAATACCTAGTAGGTAGGTAGGTAGGTACCTAATTCCCGTCGTTATAATGAAGCTTCGGAACAAAGTTACTATGCTCTTCATTTTACAATAATTTACTATCTCCCATAAACTTTGCCAGGAAAATTCCATTTCCATTCCATATAATATGGAATGGAAAATATGGACCATATTATTATGTATAGAGTACCTAAGTAAGTACCTACCTATTAATTAGATTATCAGTACCCAGGTAACTTGGTATTCCGGTACACAATATTCCTGCTAGAAATATGTATTCGAATATCATACATATATCTGTATACCCACGGAATCCCAAGCAGAACTAATTTTCCTTGCTAAAACGCATATTGCCATTGAGAAACATTTTTGTTTCGTGCTAAGGTAGCCAAAAAAAACAATGTCAGAGCAGAAGTGAATTGACATTGACTGATATACGCAACGCCAATCGGCAGTCAGACCGACGACACACGGCGCACGCGCGCTTGATGGTTGGAATTGGAAATTGGAATGCGGAACTTTGCGGATTGCGGATTTTGTGAACGAAATTAGTATTTTTTTACTATTTAAAGTGTCACAATGCACTTCAATTTATTAAGAAACAATAAAATAACTATCTAAATACAGTTACATATGTTTTTGTGAAAAAGTTAAGTTTGAAATAAGCTAAAATGTTTAATTACAAGTACCTATCCAGTGAACATCTTGAAGGGTTCGACAATTACAAGGTATTTACAGTATTTAATTGGGATTCGTGTAATTTTCTGTGTTAATTGTATATAGATTGAGCAACTGTACAATTTGACGCCTGTTAAAACTGCATCATTGCAATTTCCAGGTCATGTTTTGTAACCATAAATTATCGATTTTCTTTACGCAGCTAATACTAAAATCTGCATAACTGCAGTACATGACTTATTTATTGAAGCTATTTATCTACCTTTTACATATCTAAAAGCATTTACTTCTATGCTGCATGCTATTCGTTTGTTATTATTAGATCTTTGTGTAGAATCATGATGTAGATCTAAAAATATAATCTACCTACTCCATACCAACTTCAATGGTTTGTTTGGTTAAACAGGAAAATAAAGCAGCCTTATGTTTACCTACTGTTTAAAAATAGAACATCAATAGCTACTGGTAATACTTAAAGATGGCATAAAATAGTCATAGGTACTTATTGGGTTTTTTATTGAAATGTGTAATATCATGCATGGTACATTATTAGCATAATAAGTATTAGTATTCATTAGATATATTATTATTGTTACTAACTCTTATATTAAAACTAATTATTGTTTTTATCTTGCTCTCGCGGTAATCCTAACGGCTCGCTGTCTGTCTCCTATAATTATTGTTGAACATGAATTGTTTTACTAAACTAAAAATAAATAAACTACAGTGGCAGTTGAAATCTTATGGCTGGCAGCACACTATCAGATAATGCCTGACCGAAAGTTTGTAACACTCACCGGGAAACCTTGGCCACATACATCACAGCCGGCACAGCTCAGTTCGTAGTAACCCTGCTTTCTGTGCTGTAGGTGGTGGGTTCGATTCCCACCGATAACAAACATGATGAATATAGATGTTTGTTCTGTGTCTGGGTGTTATATTGTATTCTAAGTATGTATATAAAAAAAAAGTATATAAGTATTCTATCAGTCATCTGGTTCCCATAGTACAAGCTATGCTTAGTTTGGGGCTAGATGATGTTGCGTAAAAAATGTCCACAAATATTTATTATTATACATTTTGCCATGACCTGGCAGATGATAAGAAAATTGACGAACCAAACATGGTTCTGGTAATCTGAGAGGTGACAACACCGTTAAAAATAAGAATATTATTTTCCCTCCTTTAAATCCCCTTGTTTAATAAATAAATATGTCAGGGCAGGACATTTTTACACAACATCATCTAGCCCCAAACTAAGCATAGCTGGTACTATGGTAACCAGATAACTGATAGAATACTTATATGCTTTTTTTTTTGTAAATACATACATAGAATACAGTACAACACCCAGACACAGAACAAACATTTATGTTCATCACACAAATGTTTGTTCTTGGTGGGGATCGAACCCACCACCTACAGCACAGAAGGCAGGGCTACTACAAACTGAGCTGTAACGGCTGTTTGACTTCATTTTTATGCATTCCAGTAAATTACTCAACCAACACCCTATAGACTTACCTATCAACAATTTGAAAGTTATGCTCAAACAAACATGCAAAGTAAAATCACTCAGATCGACACAAAGATCTGTTCACTTTCGATTTATTGTACCTTCCATTTTGTTTCAGTACCAAGCAATAGACACCAGTCCGCTTAGTGTGTATGTTATGCACCCATTCTGGAACAAAGTAGTAGAGGTGAGTTGACGACCGATGTGGCGCGGCGGGAATGTACGCTTGCGACGCAAGAGGTTGCGGGTTCGATTCCCGCCTTGGGATAAATGTTTGTACGATCTGCAAATATTTATTCCGGGTGTTCTGGGTGTTGCCTATATATAATAAAAAATATCTATATATGTAATGTATTGTATTAAGTACTAGCGGCTCGTCCCGGCTTCGCACGGGTTTAAGTAAGGATCACAAATTTTTTGAAAATATATTATAGCCTATGTCACCCGGGGATAGTGTAGCTTCCCAAGGGTGAAAGAATTTTTCAAATCGGTCCAGCAGTTTCGGAGCTTATTCAATACAAACAAACAAACAAATCTTTCCTCTTTATAATATTAGTATAGATATCAATCATCTAGTACCCATAACACAAGCTCTGCTTAGCTTGGGGCTAGATGATGCTGTGTGGATTGTCCAGCATTATTATTATTATTATTATTATCTTTGGCCTTGAATGCGCCACAAGACATGTGCCGTTTTGCCTTAAGGCATGCTTGATAAAAAGAAGCAGCTCATTTTTGAGGAGTTCCAAACCACATACGTAAATATATGGTAAGGCTGTGAAAACAGTACATACTCCGCAGTTGAGCCATCGATACAGTGAAACAAATGTCAACACGATAGATACACTTACACCTCAAGTGTCAAAATTCATGCTGGGCGCATAAGTCCATATTCTTAGGCTGGGCGCGTAGAAACGTTTTGTCAGTTACTGTTATAAGGCAGAATCACAGTAGGCCCGCGCTGCGTGTCGTGACGCGTCAGAAGGCTATCGATACCATACATTTTGTTTTATAAGTGACTAGCTGACTCGTGCCCACTGCGTTAGGCACGGGCGGTAAACATTTTTACTTTTCATTTTTCGAGCCTATGACACACAAATAACGTGGCTATCTATTGGTAAAAGAATTTTCAAAATCGGTTCAGTCAATCCAGAGATTACCCCCTACAACCTCACAAACTTTACTGATGTATCAAGCAGATGGCCCACCTGATGTTAAGCAGTTACCATCACCTATAAAAAAGTATTGCCTTGCAGGTCACGATCGTTAAGGCCGTGCTCTACAATGCACTGCTCTGCGTCCATCAACCTGAGCCATACAGATGTCAAGCCTGTAGTTACACCGTCACCCACACCCTTCAAACCAGAACACGCTGTGCTGCTTGGCGGCAGAAATAGGCATAGTGGTGGTACTTCCCCGGACGAGCCCTTCACTAAGAGCTTTACTACCACTAAAAAATTACATGTAATTAATTACGTGTGGTGATTTCGGCAATTTTTCAACCTCCGTAGCCACTAAGTGAGATGTCGTGAGACAAACTCGACGATGTAATATTTGGACGTACCTCTGACTATCCCTCTTAGACATCCTCAAAGAATCTTGAGTTGGCACTACTTGGTAGGCCCTGGGATATCTACCGTACCTAACGATTAAAGTCGTGAGTTGCTGTGTGTTTACATTATAATATTACTTTAAACTACATTGAATACAATATGTACATAATTTGGCTAGTTATTCGATAGTTTGTACACTTTGTTATCAAAATACCTACCACAACATGATAAGAAAATCATACGATCCTATTAAACAGCTTGCGGTGTTCCGGTTTGAAGGGTGCCGGTGAAATAACAGGCACATGAGGCTCAACACCTGTATGCCTCAGGTTAGAACGTAGAGCATCGTAGGGCACGTTCCTGACGAACGTGACCTGCAAGGTAATTCTGTGATATGATGATTAAACTGTTGTAATCATCTATCTAAAGAGGCCACACACGGTTCCAAGAAGAACGGTTTTGAGTCTTCCATTCACTGACTACCCGCGATTTTAGCAATGTCGTCGCTCTATCGCTCTATCTCTGCATGGTAACCAAACGTTTATTAATCATCATTAATTATTAGTAGACGACCGATGTGGCGCGGCGGGCGAATGTCCGCCTGCGACGCAGAGGTTGCGGGTTCGATTCCCGCCTTGGGATAAATGTTTGTACGATCTGCAAATATTTGTTCCGGGTGTTCTGGGTGTTTCTATGTATAATAAAAATTATCTATATATGTAATGTATTGTATTAAGTATATCAGTCATCTAGTACCCATAACACAAGCTCTGCTTAGCTTGGGGCTAGATGATGCTGTGTGGATTGTCCAGCATTATTATTTTTATTATTATTATAATTATATTATTATAGTAACACACTGAAATATTTTATTTTCCAGTTTGTTCCAAAATGGGTGGCTCCGAATGTTTTGACTTTTGGCGGTTTTCTACTCATAGTTCTGGACTTTCTTCTTCTCTCGTACTATGACTATTCGTACTACGCGTCCAGCACTCCGGTGAATGGAACCACTGAGGGGCTGCTAATTGAGGAGTTGACGCACAGGCCTATGGTACCACAGCCGCTGTGGTACGCCATTGGAGTATTACTCTTTGTCGCTTATACCTTAGGTAAGGAATATCCTACTAATATTAGAAAAAAAGAAAGAAAACTATTTATTTATGACACAAGCACAATTACGAGGGTTATTATAAACGTGAAAGTTTGTAAGTATGGATGGATGGATGGATGGATGGATGGATGATTGATGCCACGCGAGCGAAGCTGCGAGCGGCCGCTATTTTATGCCGTCTTTTAACGCCATCTGTTGGCGACGTCGAGTACTACTTCAGTTATTTTATATTGATTACAATCATCAGTACTTATGTACTAGCGCCACCGTGCTTTATTTGTAAGTAAAAATGTTTACCGCCCAACGAAGTGGGCACGGGTCAGCTAGCACACAGCATCATCTAGCCCCAAGTTAAGCAGAGCTTGTGTTATGGGTACTAGATGACTGATATACTTAATACAATACATTACATACATAGGTATTATTTATTATGCATAGAAAGTACCCAAAACACCCGGAATAAATATTTGCAGATCATACAAACATTTATCCCAAGGCGGGAATCGAACCCGCAACCTCCTGCGTCGCAGGCGGACAATCACCCGTCGCGCCACATTGCTCGTCTGTTTCAGTCAGTCTCTAGTTTTAAAGTAAAAATCAAAAATTATTTATTCAGTAATATCCGCAGGTTGCAGGCTACCTACCGATTTTTGAATGATCCTTTTGCAAATTAATAATAATTTTAATAATTTTTTTATGCTACTAATTTTGGAACAAGCATTTTAGGCCCACCTGATTTTAAGTGGTAACCATAAAACTAGAGGCCACTCGCAGCTTCGCCCTTGTGGCAGTTTTTCCCCATTCTCGTTATTTTTTCGGGATAAAAAGTATCCTATGTCCTATTCCAGATTACAATCTATATTTATTCCAAATTTCATCCAAATCGGTCCACTGGTTAGAGCGTGAAAGAGTAACAAACATCCATCCATCCACCCAAACATTCGCATTTATAATATTAGTAAAATGTATTTTTAGACGGTATCGATGGGAAACAGGCACGTCGTACTGGCGCTTCTGGGCCTCTTGGAGAACTGTTCGACCATGGACTTGACTCCTACACAGTGTTTTTCATCCCAGCGTGTCTGTACTCCGTGTTTGGACGGCTGGACTTTTCCGTGTCGCCTATTAGGTGAGTGTATGTCTAAGTCAAAAAGTATTTATGGTTAAAGAGAATTTATTACTCATAAAGAACATAGTTCACTTGGAATGAGCTTAAAAACTATACTATAACTACTTACTACAATAGTTACTTAAAGTAAGTAACCTACACACACACATCTACTACCTGTTAGTTATAATGTTTAGATGGCGTAACAGCTCGAGTCAGTGTTAACATCCACACAAACCTTACTAGGTTTCACGATGTTCTACTAACAAACATTGTAATAAACCTTCTTTTTGAAAAAAAAAAAAAAAAACGGAGATCGAGCGGGTACTTAAAATTAATTAAGTAAATTAATTTAATTTACTTAAGTTGATTTGATTTGATTTAATTTAATTTAATTTGATTTTATTGTGGATGTTTTATGTTTGTATATTTTATGGATGGATTGTAATCTAAAATAAATGAATTATTATTATTATTAAAACAAATTTATTCAGATTTATTCAGAATGTATTTATTCAGTCATAGTCATATAATGAAAGTAGTCGTTATTCTATGTATTCAGTACTATTATAGTCAGAGATTACTTAAAGCTAGGTGAATCTAAAAGATGTATGGACATATAGAAAAAACCGGCCAAGTGCGAGTCGGACTCGCGCACATAAAAACGGCAAAAAATCACGTTTGTTGTATGAGAGCCCCCTTAAATATAGATTTTTTTCTGTTTTTTAGTATTTGTTGTTGTAGCGGCAACAGAAATACATCATCTTATGTGTGAACTTATTTTTAGACAATTTTCAACCCCCGGCTGTATCCGTTTAGGTGTTGAATTTTGGAAATTTCGCTTTTTGTACACCTCTACGCACCAAGACGAATATACCCTAAAATTCACTACGACCAGTTGTTTAGGCTGTGCGTTGTCTATATGTCAGTCAGTCAATCAGGTGAAGATTCTTATAATCCTACTAATATTATAATAGATGGATGTATGGATGTATGGATGGATGGATGGTTGTTTGTTACTCTTTCACGCTCTAACCAGTCGACCGATTTGGATGAAATTTGAAATAAACATTAATACAAGATTATAACTTGGATTAACATATAGGCTACTTTTTATCCCGAAAAAATAACGGGAACGGGAAAAATACTGCCACTGCGAGCGAAGCTGCGACCGGCAGCTAGTTGGTATATATAGATGTATACAGGGTTACAGGAAAAATCGTGCTAGATCTGTTAAGGGCGTGGAGTACCCATCATTTCTGACTTATTTCACTATGAAACACCCTACCCTACACTTAACTCTTTTCGAGATAATCGACTTTTAATTTTTTTATTGAAAATTGCCGATTTTTAGACTACTAAACAAATTTTTGTTTTTTTTTTTGTGTAATAAGATGCTTTATGACGTCAATCATTAAAATAGTGCATAAATTAATTGAATAGACCTTATTAGACAAGTGAAAGTTAAGATATAAAAAATTTAAAAGTCGAATATCTCGAAAAGGGTTAAGTTTAGTGTAGGGTGTTTCACAGTGAAATAAGTCAGAAATTATGGGTACTCCACGCCCTTAACGGATCTAGCACGATTTTCCCTGTAACCCTGTATACATCTATATATACCAACTAGCTGCCGGTCGCAGCTTCGCTCGCAGTGGCAGTATTTATCCTGTTCCCGTTATTTTTTCAGGATAAAAAGTAGCCTATATGTTAATCCAATTATATTTTTTTCAGAATGTATTACGTAATGTGGAATCTTCTGCTTAATTTCTACCTCAGCCATTGGGAGAAGTACAACACAGGAGTATTGTTCTTACCCTGGGGGTATGACTTTGGAATGTGGGTGAGTTTTTTTATGTGACTTGCTGATGGAACAAGCAGATGGCTCCCCTGATGTTAAGTGGTTACCATTACCTATAACTGTTCACCGGGTATCACAGTCGACATTTTTTATTCCGGCTTACTTGTTTTATATTTATATGGATTTTTTACAAAGAAAAGCGATACCTAACAGTTTTTATGCTTACACTAGCGGCCGCTCGCAGCTTCGCCTGCGTGGCAGTTTTTTCCCGTTCCCGTTAAACTTTCATCCCCTATTTTATCCCCTTGGGGGTAGAATTAATCAAAATCCTTTCTTAGCGGACGCCTACGTCATAACATCTACCTGCATGCCAAATTTCAGCCCGATCCGTCCAGTGGTTTGGGCTGTGCGTTGATAGATCACTATGTCAGTCAGTCAGTCTCCTTTGAGTTATATATATTTAGATAAACATAAATGTGTGTTTCTCAGCACCGAGTACCTACACGTTACAAATCCTACTAATAATATAAACGCGAAAGTTTGTAAGTATGGATGGATGGATGGATAGATGGATGTTTGTTACTCTTTCACGCTCTAACCAGTGGACCGATTTGGATGAGATTTGGAATAATTATAGATTGTAACCTGGATTAACATATAGGTTACTTTTTATCCCGAAAAAATTACGGGAACGGGAAAAAACGGCCACGCGAGCGGCCGCTAGTTGAACTATAATACTGAAGATGATGTTGATAATAATGATTTGATTTCAGTCTTCTACAATACTCTTCTTGTGGACGGGTGCAAATGGGACTGAGATATACAAGAGATATGTCTTCGGTGGTTACACAGTAGCGAATGTCTTCGAATGGGCTATATACGGTACTGGAGTTGTCACCAATCTGCCTGTAGCATTATATAATGTACATAAGTAAGTAAACCATACGTTATTTTTAAGTTCTTATTCCTGTCATTATCATCAATAGCCTGTAGAAGTCCACTGCTGGATATAGGCCTGTAATGAATTTGTACCAGGGATGTGAAAAAATAATCGATTAATAATCGTTTTTTATTTAAAACTATTATTATTATCTTATAATCGATTTTTAAAAAAATCGATTAATATTACTGTAATAATAGATTATAAGACAATAATAATCGTTTAAATAAAAATCGATTATTTTTTCACATCCCTAATTTATACTACTGTATATAATTTTACAGTCTGGTCCGTCCAACGGTTGCCAGGTAGTGATCGCTGGCAGCGTTAAGGCTGCCCATTGTATTACCGTGCTGTCACATTTTGTAGTTTGTATTTTATACGTACGTGACAGGTTGAAATCCCATCGCCGCTACTAGAATACTAACCGATTTACTGTACTGGTATAGAATACAATCTAACACCCAGACATACAAACATATATCTTCATAACACATAGTTAAATCCTTGGTAATCTCTTCCAGATCTTACGCCCTGCGTTCGGGTAAGATGCGGACGGCCGTCGAGGCGATAAGACCGCTCTGGGCGCTGCTACATATCTTCATAGTGCTATCTGTATGGGTGCATAGATCTGAAACTCTTGCGCAGTATGATCTGAGGATACTGTTCTTACTGATGGGAACATTATTCAGTAATGTTGCTGTAAGTATCATCATTATCATCAAAATATATATAGATAGATAAGACATTTATTCAAATCACCACAATAAAGAATAAAGTAATACATAAAACAGAACAAATACATTAAATATTACATAAAAAAATTAACAGAGCTTAAATTTCATTATAGTTGATTTGACGCCATTTTTAATAGATTTAAACATAATACTATTAAAAATATTCCAATAAATGGGATAGCCCGTTCTTCGAGCCCTGCAATCGGCTAATGATGAAGTAGTTTCATCAATAACTGGATTGCAGTGCTTGAAATTATTATTATTTTTCAATATTCAAACTGATACTAACATAAAATAAGTTTTGACTAACATAATATGGACCTAAAATTGATTTTTGTGTTGTCTGAAATAAATGAATTTTAATTTTAATTTAAAAATGGTCTCCATGTGGTGGTGAAATGGCCTCAGCTCAGCATGTTGCCATGCTGCAGCGCTGATTTTCTGCTGAAGCCGTTATAAATAAATAGCTTTACGACTTTAATCCCTCAGTACGGTAGATATCCCCTCAGATCGATCAGACTCGAGATTCTTAAAAGAATTTTATTTATTTGTAAGATGTACGGTACATATACCAAAATAACATTTTTTACAATTTTTGTCTGTCTGTCTGTCTGTTTGTTCCGGCTAATTTCTGGAACGGCTGGACCGATTTCGACAGGCCTTTCACTGGCAGATAGCTGATGTAAGGAGTAACTTAGGCCACTTTTATTTTAGAAAAATTCTAAAATGTCCAAGTACTGTCCAATACCGTGCGCATGCCACCACTACGTCGCCACGTCAGCACATCCCACCGCTTCTATCGTGCTGGTTCATTTTTCAATAAAGCTAATACGAAGAACTAAAAATAAATAATAATTAAAATATAATGCGAAACGAAAAAAAAAACTAAATCCCTTTTTTGTTAAATTCCACGCGGACGAAGTCGCGGGTACAGATAGTACATTCATATGGATGTAGAAAAAGCGGTTATTTTAATATTACAAACAGACACTTCAATTTTATTTGTATGTATAGATGTATGTTTTGTTATCAGTGTCGTCTGATAGTGAGTCAGATGAGCAGCTCTCGCTGCGATGGCGTGAACTCCCTGAGCTGGGCAGTGCTGGGCGCGGCGCTGGCCTCGCTGTGCTGGCCGCAGCACGAGCCGGCAGCATTCTACACCCTCACTGCAATCAGCGTACTCGCGCACTTACACTACGGATGCTGTGTGGTGAGATTTTTATATGCGACTTGAGTTTAAGGTTAAACAAGTCAACAGATTACCTTGAAACTTACTAAATCTTTCGACGCTTGTAAGTTTCAAGGTAATCTGATTTTACTGTGGAATATAGGGTAACGAGCCTAGATAACGGCAAGATAATTCAGTATCAAACTTAACTTCGGACGCACGTTAATAAATAGTAGACATTAAACGCTTACAGCGTTTGTATGGACATAGTACCGCGACTTGTTTAACCTTAAGTGGTAAACATAATCTACAAAGCATTGCCTTGTAGGTCACGTTTGTTAGGAACGTAGCGGGTGAATGTCCGCCTGCGACGCAGGAGGTTGCGGGTTCGATTCCCGCCTTAGGATAAATGTTTGTTCGGTCTGCAACTATTTATACCGGGTGTTCTGGGTATTTTCTATGTATAATAAAAAATATCTATGTATGTAATGTATTGTATTAAGTATATCAGTCATCTGGTACCCATAACACAAGCTCTGCTTAGCTTGGGGCTAGAAGTTGCTGTGTGGATTGTCCAACATTATCTATTTAAGTTTTTTAATTTCTAATGTTAACTTCATAATTTCAATTATGTAAAAAACATTGAAGTAATACTTCTAATGCGACTTCCAACAAGGTTGCGTTAAACGTTTAACACTACCATGGAGGGGGTATGAAAGCACTGTTCTTTCTCTCTTTCTCTCATAGCCAGATACGTTTCGTATATTAATGAAGTTTTACTTCAGTCGTGTGGTCTAAAGCACACTCGTTTTTTTGTTTCAGGTACGCCAGATGTGTGATCATTTTAGAATAAACTGTTTTCATATCAAACTGCAAAAAGATTGACTCTTAGACGACAATGCGTGATAATAACACTGGTATTAAGGTCTCTTTCCATCTAGTCCAACCATGACTACCCCTTTAAACATTCCTTAAAAATCTTTACAACCCTTCGTTTACACAAATGAATTTTCAATGAATCTTGTAAAAGACTTTTCTTGTAATATGTAAACGCGGGGTTGTATTAGATTATTAATAACCGTTTCCTATATTCTACATAAATCCGTTAGTAATACGGATCGTAGTCTGACAGATAATCTTCTTTTGTGGTACCTGCCCGTCGTTCGACAGGCAGGAATATAATATAGCCTATGTCACCCGAGGATAGTGTAGCTTCCCAACGGTGAAAGAATTTTTCAAATCGGTCCAGTAGTTTCGGAGCCTATTCAATGCAAACAAACAAATCTTTCCTCTTTATAATATTAGTATAGATTATTAAACCTGAGTACATTTTTTTAATGCATAATATTATTTAAGAGCATAACGCACGCATTGTCGGTTTATTTTTGAATAATTTTACATTATTTTTTAAGGTTTGTATTATTTTAGAATCATGTTCTAATTTAAAATGACGTCATAATCAGACATTGTACAGTTTAGTTATTAAGTATATTTTTATTATAAGTATTTAATTTATCGATTTAAGTGGCGATGGACTTGCAACCCGTCACGTTTGGAGTTACCTACTGTTAAATGTTGGCACATGGAAAAATCTATATTTTAACCAATCTCACATCGTCGTCACATCTTAGTTGGTAGCTTTTCCTGACCTGTAGGTTGTGGGTTCGATCCCCACCGAATTGTTCGTTCTGTGTCATGTGGCGCGGCGGACGAATGTTCGCCTGCGACGCAGTAGGTTGCGGGTTCGATGCCTTAGGATAAATGTTTGTACGATCTGCAAATATTTATTACGGGTGTTCTGGGTATTTTCTATGCATAATAAAAAATATCTATGTAAGTAATTTATTGTAATAAGTATATCAGTCATCTAGTACCCATAACACAAGCTCTGCTTAGCTTGGGGCTAGATGATGCTGTGTGGATTGTCCAGCATTATTATTATATTTTTATTAATTTAAATATTCGATCAGTTATCTGATTCCATGGTAAAAGCTTGGCTTAGTTTGGGGCTAGAGAGCGTTGCGTCAAATGTATGTCAATATTTATTTAATTTTTATTAATAAAATCTAAAATCTGTATATAATTGGCACTACGATAAATATATATTATGTCATATTTATGCCGGCTTTGGATAATATTTAATTTTAAAATAAGAAAAAATATTTAGGCTTTAATTTAAATAATTTTACATTATTTAAAATGTACGCTTGTCAAATTATAGTTATAAGCTAATTTACTGCCAGCTAAATCAAAATATTTTTTTTTTAAAGTATTTTATTTTACGATATCACTTGCAATTTCCTATTGGAAATTTATTTAATTTATTATGCTTTTAACGTTGTATCAAAATAGAGATTATAATTGTGTTCTTTAGTGTTTTTTTGGTAAAAATGACTCATAATTTATAAGGTTTTTTAGTTTTTCGAATTTTCTTTATCCACATTGATTTTGATTTTACAATTTGTAGAGGCCTTATACTTCTGTAACTGTCATTATTCAACCCCGATGCAAACTATAATTTACTAGCGGCCCCTCGCAGCTTCTCCCGCGTGGCAGTTTTTTTCCCGTTCCCGTTATTTTTTCGGGATAAAAAGTAGCCTATATGTTAATCCAAGTTATAATCTATGTTTGTTCCAAATTTCATCCAAATCGGTCTACTGGTTAGAGCGTGAAAGAGTAACAAACATCCATCCATCCATACTTACAAACTTTCGCGTTTATAATATTAGTAGGATAATAAACTTGTAATTTTAACGCAATGGTTTACAAGCAAAAAAGGTAGCGTAGATAGGTTACTTAAATCACATTCATAGCCGTCACAGCTCAGTAGTAGCTCGGCCTTCTGCGCTGTAAGTCATGGGTTCGATCCCTATAAAGAACAAAACTTTGTTTCAAATAAAAATGTATAGTTTTAAAAGTGAGATCCTTCAATTCCAAAATGTTTTTGTCTGGAATGTGGGTGGGTACACTGGTACGGGAATCAAACCTAGGAATAGAATGTAAATCGGATCTTCCAAAATGCCTTTGTGTAGTTTATATTAGGCTTTCAAAGTCAAAAGGCTTATTCATTAGAATCCTAAGGATCTCTTAGTCGTCATAAAACTTAGGCTCCATTTCCTACCAAGAAGCCTATGATGACCGATGTGGCGCGGCGGGTGAATGTCTGCCTGCAACGCAAGAGGTTGCGGGTTCGATTACCGCCTTGGGATAAATGTTTGTACGATCTGCAAGTATTTATTCCGGATGTTCTGGGTATTTTATATGGATAATAAAAAATATACATGTATGTAATGTTGTATTAAGTATATCAGTCATCAAGTACCCATAACACGAGCTTAACTTGGGGCTAGATGATGCTGTGTTGATTGTCCAGCATTATTATTATTATGGCTTGATTCCTACCGTTTTTGTATGATCCTGGAAAATGTAGTACATATTAATAAAGCACTTGTGAATAACACGTGGTTCGTTTGTAGAAGCGCTTACGCTTTTCGATGTCACAATAATAATAAATATGTAATATTATTATACAGTTGTTTTATTAAATAGTATCCTTTTAAGCCGGCGACTGTATTTTTTATATTATTATAAAGTTGTTTAATTAAATAGTATCCTTTGAAGCCGGCTCCTGCAGGTTTTTTTATACAGCTTGCTGATGGAACAAGCAGATGGCCCACCTGATGTTAAGTGGTTACCATAACCTATAACAAAGCATTGCCTTGTAGGTCACGTTAGTTAAGAACGTGCCCTACAACACACTACTCTACGTCCATCAACCCGAGGCATACAGGTGTTGAGCCCCATGTGCCCATAATTGCACCGGCTCCCACACCCTTCAAACCGGAACACAGCAAGCTGCTCGGCGGCAGAAACAGGTATGGTGGTAGTGCTTCCCCGGACGAGCCCTTCACTAAGAGCTCTACTACTACTACCTAGGTACTTAAATATTTTGAAATGTTGATTATAAAACATAAACTTGTAGCTTACTGTACCTAGGTACTAATATTCTTATGACATCATCGCATAGAACAGGTAAGAATGCTGATCTAATTAAGTTTATGATATCGATAGGCAAGCATTTGATAAGTGGCCAAATTACCATCTCCACGTTAACTCGGATGATGCGATAAAATAAAAGATTTCCTATATCTGAGCTCTTAGAATCTTAAGATACCTAGGTACCTATCGGCTGTTAGTATAGAACCCTTCCATCACCTCCCGTAGATGTAATTGGAGAGACAGACCGTACTATATACGAAAAAAAATACTGTAGTAACCGATAAAAAAAAAAAGAATAATAATAATAATAATGCTGGACAATCTACACAGCATCATCTAGCCCCAAGCTAAGCAGAGCTTGTGTTATGGGTACTAGATGACTGATATACTTAATACAATATATTACATACATACATATTTTTTATTATACATAGAAAACACCCACAACACCCGCAATAAATATTTGCAGATCATACAAACATTTATCCCAAGGCGGGAATCTTCATTAGTCCGGTTGATTTGTTCGACCGGACTAGGTAGGTACTAGGAACCAACCTACTTCGACCAAGAGTAGGTATTATTCTTGATCGAAGATTACCTAAGTAATGATAAAAAGTTGTAGTTTATCAAAGTTTGTTGCTGATAGTACGTTATACATCTAGACAGACACAGAATCAATAATAGTACTACATCCAAGGTGAGAAGTAGTCCAGTTCTTGAGGTGCAGGTGACATCAACATGTAGAAATGTGGGTAGCAGAATGCACGTAGGCAGAATACAACTTTATTTTCAGAAATATGTCACATAAACTAAGTATATACACCAAGTAGGTATAGGACTTACGTAGTAAATAATACTGATTTACAAATTATCGTTTTTATGCTACCACTAGCGGCCGCTCGCATCTTCGCATGCGTGGCAGTTTTTTCCCGTTCCCGTTATTTTTTCGGGATAAAATCATAGTAGCTTTATGCATGCAAAATCTCAGCCCGATCGGTTTAAAATTGACAAAGTTTCATACAAACTTTCATCCCCTATTTTATCCCCTTGGGGGTAGAATTAATCAAAATCCTTTCTTAGCGGATGCCTACGTCATAACATCTACCTGCATGCCAAATTTCAGCCCGATCCGTCCAGTGGTTTGGGCTGTGCGTTGATAGATCACTATGTCAGTCGGTCACCTTTGAGATATAATATAATATTTAGTATTGCATTGCCTTGTAGGTCTGTGTGACGTTTTAGGGTACATGCCCTATGATTCACTACACTAACCTCAAGCATACTGCTTTAACTTTATCGGGAACCACACCCTTCAAATCGGAACATAGCAATAAGAGCTACTTGGCGCCAGAAATATGTATGGTGGTACTTCCCCAGACGAGCCTTCTCACAAAAAGCTCTACTACAACTAAAATCGGCAATGCAGCGAAAATTAAACAATAATTCAACGAATTGTATGGAACATTTGACCGTCAAATGATACTATTTCTTGAACAATGCACGATAGATGTTTTCAAAAAGCGTAGGTTTTACAAACCAGATTGCCTTAGATCGAAATGGTTCGGCTTTGGACACTACCGGGTTGGCCTACGTTCAATTGATAGATCTACCATACAAACTGTATTTTTTTATTGTTCAATAAATATAGATATCTAAAGTATCGCTACTTATTTATGTAGCATCACAAATACTTATTATCCAGCTGTTGCTGTTGGCTTTGGTCGCGAAAAACTGACACTTTGTTATCCCACGGCTGTCGGTTCCACCAACGTTTCGATCTTCCGAAGTCCTGACAAAAAGTCGTAATAAAAACCAACTTTAGCAAAGTTTTCTTTAAATATTTGTGGACTTTTTCTAGCTCCAAAGCATAGCTATGGGAAACAGATGACTGATAGAATACTGATTTACGTTTTTTTGTGAATTTAAACATAAAATACAATATAAACACTCAGTTGTATTGTTGTATAAATTTTCTACGCGTGACAGGTTGCAAGCCAATCGACGCTGCTGCATGAACTAGATGATATTCTCAAGTTTTTGTTTTTTTAACGTTAATAGACTATCCTTTGGCTTCAATCTCACCTGATGGTAAGTGACGATGAAGCCGACGATGAAGCAGGACGATCTAGAAGACACCTATTCACTCTTGCCTTAAAGAGATCCAGATTATAGTGGTCAGGAAAAACAGAAGACGGCAATGAGTTCCATTTCTTAGCGGTTCGCATAATGAAGGTGGAACCGAAACTTTTCTTTACCGTTTGAGAGGATTACAATATAGAGAAAGAAATATCCATAGGTCTACGACCGGATTCGAAACCCTTCCCCTAGGAGCAGAAGATGAAGTCGCTCCGTCACCGTGCGACTAATACTGAGCCAGGGACCTAATTGACCCCACCAAACTTCTGTTCTTTTACCGCCACTTATTTCAAGGTAGGTGCCTCGGTCGGTTCCTTCTGAATACCAATGCCTACCTTTTGTTTTTTATTTTTATTTTTTCTATGTTATTCTTGTGTAGCAAGGTAGGTACGTAAGTGGTACCTACCTAGGTACGTGGTACCTACGTGCTTCTTATAATGTAGTTTTAAGTTTACGGATGTAAGTAGGTATTTAAGCAGGTAAATAGTTGTTAATGTCTGTTTGGGTCAATAAAAAGCTTTTCTTTTCTTTCTCTTCTTTCTCCCATTAGGTAGACCACCACCGAGCTTAAGAGAAGGCCAAATATGTCAAAATTACCGTTGTGTGGTTATGGAGGTCGACTCAACCTGGGTGACGCATGTGCTTATTTTAAACATCTGTAATAATATTACAAAATGGTTGCCTGTGGCTTTAACCTACCTACATAGGTAGGAACATCTGTAGGTACTTTAAATAAAATAATCAAAGACTGACTGACTGACTGATTGACAGGACAACACGGAGCTTCAGTGGTCGTATACAAAGTAATTACTTGAAAGATCATTCGTTTGCTGTCATCTTTGGTTACAACATTCTATTTTTGTTTTTCTAGTGTCAGTTTATCAAATCAAATCACGGAACACAGCAAGCTGCTTGGCGGTAGAAATAGGCATGGTGGTAGTACTTCCCCGAACGAGACCTTCACTTAGAGCTCTAGAAATATCATACAACATAACTTCACACAAACAAAGTCGCAGGCACTTCAATGGCAACAAAGTTTAAACATTATTGTTTACGCAGCTTGTCTGTATCTTCACTCACTCAGTGATTCTTAGAACTCAATTTATTATTAAGATTAATAAATGAGTGTGCAACAAGATGAATGAAGGCTAGTGGCTTAGTGGAAGTCTTGCCGTCTGATCCTAAGGCTACGTGACGTCATCAGCGTAAACAAGTCCACTGCTGGACGAAGGCCTCCTATATTTGAAGGTGTAGTTACCACGCTTGTCAGGTAAATTGGTGACCCGCAGTGTTGGTGTTTAGTACTTATTTACTCAAAACGTGACAGTCGTCACAGCTCAGTTCGTCTAGGTGGTTCGTTGTGCTGTAGGTGGTGGGTTCGATCCCGACCGAGAACAAACATTTGTGTGATAAGCACGGTTGCTTGTTCTTTGTTTGGGTGTTCTTTTGTATTCTAAGCAAGTATTAAAAAAAAACGAGTGTGCTTTAGAGCACACGACTGAAGTAAAACTTCTTTAATTTGACGCTGAGTAAGGCACGTTCTTAACGAGCGTGACCTACGAGGTAATACTTTGTTATAGGCGATGGTAACCACTTAACATCAAGTGGGCCATCTGCTTGTTCCAGCGTTGCTGTGTTCCGGTTCGGAGGGTGTGGGTGCCGGTGTTATTACAGGCACATGACATGAGGCATAACACCTGTATGCCTCAGGTGGGTGGACGCAAAGCAGTGTATGTTTGCAATACGTTCTTAGATAAATGGTAACCATTTAAATCAGGTGGGCCATCTGCTTTTTCCATCAGCATGTCTAGAAAAAACTATGCCAAGGTTGTACGAAGAGAACCAAAATACTTAGAATACAATATAACATCCTAGGTACCTACTATATTATAAACGCGAAAGTTTGTAAGTATGGATGGATGGATGGATGTTTGTTACTCTTCACGCTCTAACCAGTAGATTTGGATGAAATTTGGAATAAATATAGATTGTAACCTGGATTAAAATATAGGCTACTTTTTATCTCGAAAAAATAACGGGAACGGGAAAAAACTGCCACGCGGGCGAAGCTGCGAGCGGCCGCTAGTGGTCAATATGTGTGGAGATTTCATTTCATTTCATTTCATTTATTCACAAACAAATTTGAATTGTATTTGAAATATGGAGATGACGGCGCTAGTTTCCTTACGAAACTAGGCCCTTAGGTTACCTTTATCTTTGATGGATTTCCTCACTGAAACAAAATAAGAAAAAGAAAGAAAGAAATTCTTCTAGGCTTGGTCGCGAGGAAGTGGCGCTTAGATTTACCTAGACTTTAGACGTTTCAAGATATTCCCTGCGGATATTACTGAATAAATGCTTTTAGACTTTGACTTTGAAATAGAATCACGATTTAATCCTCAGGCATGGTAGATATTCCTTCAGATCTCAAGGGAACTGAAAGAGGTTTGGTAATTAAGTTTCGACAGTCATAATGGGCTTAATAATATTAAAGAACCAATGTATTCCAATAAAAATGATGAAGTAGTCCAACATTCCTTCAGCCTTACGAGCTCACAGAAATAATATTTTTTATTGCGTCATCGATTCACAAGGCAAGTGGGGTTTGGTGTTTATAATCGTAAGTACTCCGGCGCCTCAGTGCGAATTGATTCCTGTACTTTTCTTGCGTTACTGGAACGCTCTTCAATCCATTTAATCTAATTTATTAATGTAAATTGTATACGTCTGCTGTATGATTTATATCGAGGCCCAATTCTTGTAATTCTTTTGAGCTGAGACGAGATAGAAGGAATTCCAGTGTGGAAACTGGGCCTGTCTAAAATGTTCGTTTCTCAAAGAATACCATTTGAATAGAATATAAAATATTTATTTCGTCTCTAACAAATATTTTACATCTAATATTTAACCTATCTACCTTATATCTACATATTTTATCATAACTTTTTCTACCTATAGTAAAGTGCGGGTCTTGACTATAGCACAGACTATAGGTAGAAAACAGAATTTAAATCACTGACCGCAGGAAGTGTCCCCAAAAGGCTGGCACTTTTGTCTCTTATGAATAACATACATGGATAAAATGTATGACGGAGACGCTGCTCCAGTATGGTCCAGCTGGTCGTCCGCGATATCTGCACAGATGACGTCACAGCTGTCTTCATTATGGTGATGACTCATGACCGTCGGCAAAACATAAACAGAGTCAAAGAAACATTAAATAAGCCAAAGAAACACCAAGAACGTTGTCACTGTCGTTTATTCCGCACCAAACAAATCGGGTTTTTACAGTAGGTCCGAACGGTGCGGCGGCTCGAGCCAGACTGACTGCCGTAGAGCGCGCCGCCCGTATTTATGCAAAACACAGCCGCGCGCAAGCTACCTCGCCACTAAGAGTGTTTTGCTTTTACGCGTCTTGTTGTTTTTACAATCAATTGATTAATGACCTTGTTGACCTTAAAATAATGAATCAACGCCTAATTAGCTAATAATTCACTTAAAACTGAAACAAAACATTGTGATTTCAAGTAGCTCCGGCGTCTTGCTGACACCAATGTCGCCATTGCGCCGATACGGCCATTCTGACAGGCGGTGCGCGCTCTGCACCAGCCTCTGTTGTGCGTGATGTTTTAGTTCGAAGATTACTCGAAGATTGCTCGAAGATTGCTTGAAGATTACTCGAAGATTACTCGAAGATTACTCGAAGATTACTCGAAGATTACTCGAAGATTACTCGAAGATTACTCGAAGATTACTCGAAGATTACTCGAAGATTACTCGAAGATTACTCGAAGATTACTCGTGGATTACTCGTGGATTACTCGTGGAAGAGGAAAGGCCTGATGCTGTGCTCTGGGCGGTCCTGTTCGCAGTGGTACACAGAGGATCTAAAAAAAGAAAGGTTTTGTACTCGTGGATTACTCTTAGATTACTCGTGGATTACTCTTAGATTACTCGAAGATTACTCGTGGATTACTCGTGGATTACTCGTGGATTACTCGTGGATTACTCGTGGATTACTCGTGGATTACTCGTGGATTACTCGTGGATTACTCGTAGAAGAGGAAAGGTCTCATGCTGTGCTCTGGGCGGTCCTGTGCGCCGTGGTACACAGGGAATTTGGGAAATATGACTAGGTTGATGCCGTGTGTTCACAGAGGCCCTAAAAAGGAAAGGTTTTGTACTCGTGGATTACTCGTAGATTACTCGTGGATTACTCGTAGAAGAGGAAAGGTTTGATGCTGTGCTCTGGGCGGTCCTGTTCGCCGTGGTACACAGAGGATTTGGGAAATATGACTAGGTTGATGCTGTGTGTTCACGGAGGCTCTAAAAAGGAAAGGATTTGTACTCGTAGATTACTCGTGGATTACTCGTGGATTACTCGTAGAAGAGGAAAGGTCTGATGCTGTGTTAGACACAGGGGTTCTAAAAGGTAGGAATAATTTTATGTTATTATTTTGTGACTCGGTATGCGAGCTGATGAGGAGGTGGTTTGGATTGGAGTTGTGTCCAATCCCACTTCTGATGACGGAGACGCTGCTCCAGTATGGTCCAGCTGGTCGTCCGCGATATCTGCACAGATGACGTCACAGCTGTCTTCATTATGGTGATGACTCATGACCGTCGGCAAAACATAAACCGAGTCAAAGAAACATTAAATAAGCCAAAGAAACACCAAGAACGTTGTCACTGTCGTTTATTCCGCACCAAACAAATCGGGTTTTTACAGTAGGTCCGAACGGTGCGGCGGCTCGAGCCAGACTGACTGCCGTAGAGCGCGCCGCCCGTATTTATGCAAAACACAGCCGCGCGCAAGCTACCTCGCCACTAAGAGTGTTTTGCTTTTACGCGTCTTGTTGTTTTTACAATCAATTGATTAATGACCTTGTTGACCTTAAAATAATGAATCAACGCCTAATTAGCTAATAATTCACTTAAAACTGAAACAAAACATTGTGATTTCAAGTAGCTCCGGCGTCTTGCTGACACCAATGTCGCCATTGCGCCGATATGTATAATGTAGCGACAAAAAAGGCCACTCAGCATTTGCTACAAGAGCATATAACAGCTCTTGCAGCGCTGGTTTTCAGTGGAGCCAGAGTGAGTAGCGCACCAGCCAGCAGCTGCGATATACATTTTACTTACATATAATACACATATTTAGATATAGATTCGATCGAAAATTGAGTTTGACGATATTTTGTAACGAGAATTGGGCTTCTGTAGGTCGATTCTGTGTTTTTTGTCGTTATTGTTTGCCGGATATCGGATTTTGGTTAGCGAGCTCGATTTTTTTAAATGGAGATATGGTAAGCGCACCTTGCGGCCTAGGGGGGCCCTAGCGTATCTCCATATAAAATATCGAGCTCGCAAACTGAAATCCGATATCCGGAAAATACAGAGTCGGCCTACTGTTGTGTTGAGCGATGTGGCGCGGCGGGCAAATGTTCGCCTGCAACGCAGGAGGTTGCGGGTTCGATTCCCGCCTTGGGATAAATGTTTGTACGATCTGCAAATATTTATTCCGGGTGTTCTGGGTGTTTTCTGTGTATAATAAAAAATATCTATGTGTGTAATCTATTGTATTATGTATATCAGTCATCCAGTACCCATAACACAAGCTCTGCTTAGCTTGGGGCTAGATAATGTTGTGTGGATTGTCTAGCATTATTATAAAAAAAAAGTTTACATCTGGAGAAGACAGATTATTATTAGTGGAGTATCAGTCCGAAGCGACGTTTCCTGGAAAAAGATGACTACCCTTTTCCCTGACGCTGTAGGTATAAATCACTTAAAATTGACATATGAATATGCAAAAAATCTGTTTATGTTATGGGTACGCGTTCATAAATTCATTGATACCTATCGAAGTTCACTTAAGTATTTATTCCTGTCTGTCCTCTTCGCATGCCAACGATAAAATGTTCAATTGAAATGCTAATTTCGAAGAACGAGATTACCAGATATGTGTTAGTGATGCTGTGGAATGTTTTTTGAGACGTAACCTAAAGTACAGAGTAAATAATACTTAGCATTCCAAAGATAATGACATGATAGAATCAGAAATGAGGAACCAAGGTCACCGACATAGCTCTCAGCAAGTGGTAACGGGCAGGTTGTATACGACTATCCGTAGGTCCTATCTAAGTGTCCAGATTGGCACCACTCTGGAGTTTCATTATTTACATTATTATTACTTCGTAAAAGGATCATACAAAAAAACGGTAGGAACCAAGCCGTAAGTTATTTGGCGGTTCTTCTAGGCTTGGCCGCGAGGAACTGGCGCTTAGATTCACTATGATCCCTGCGGATATTACTGAATAAATGATTTTTGACTTTGTCCGTAGAAGCTATGTACGACGCAGTGCCGGATTTATATGTTTTTTGAGTGTAGGCCGCTTTATTTCCGCCGCCCCATGTCCACTGCCGCCCGCCGCTCTCATCCATCACTCACGCAGTAGGGATTATAGATAAAATAGGTACAATAACCGTAGCTGTAGGTACCTAGGAACGATCATTTTCGATAGGAATGAGTTTCTATAGGGATTTAACTTAACTATGAGAAAACCAGTGACCTTGTTTGACTTTTATCCTCTGAAATCGAGTGATCGTCCTCTGAAATCTGCCGCCCCTAGGCCGCGGCCTATACGGCCTATTGACAAATCCAGGATTGGTACGACGATCCGCTCTCTGATTTCCCGCGATTGCTCCACTGTGTGGAGGGTAGCACACTTTATCTTCCGGTTCGTGGTCGCCATTCGAGAACCTTTCTTCCCCAGTGGCTGTCAATTCTACGGTAAGGCCTCCCAATCGTCACTTCAATTTGATGATCCTGAGAGCTATATCAGGCTATTTTTTGTTTTACGGATTTCCTCGTATTTTATGACATAGTGAAACTACCAGCACAATTCTCGCCACAGCCCATTGTATTTTTTAATGCCAAAACTGACAGGCGAGCAGACGGGCCACCTGATAGGAAGTCGTCACTGTCGCGTCGCCCATGGACATCTGCAACACTAGAGGCGATGCTGATGCGCTGCCGGCCTTTAAAGGAAAGGTTTACCCATTAAAGGTCCATGCCGCATAGTAGCTTGTAGCTTTGGCTAAGAAATCCTAATTTTGGCCGGCATTGCACACGGTGCAACTAAAATAGCTCTTCGATCACCCATTCATTCCAATACAAAGGTGAGCTTGAAAGGGGTTTGTAGACTTGCGACTTTTATATACCCGGGTCTTGGCACGAAATATCATCAAATTCAAGTTTCAATTGTGTCAATCTTCGAATGATATTTATTATTAGAGAAACGCGCGCGACTTCGTCCGCGTGAAGTTATTTTCATATAGACTTCAACCCCCGCTGTGTGCGTGAAATTCCTTTCTTAGTACACCTTACCGTACGTACCAAGATAAATATGTAGGTATACCTTGAAAATTTCAAGTCTTTATAACGAGCAGGTTTACTCTTAGAACCGATAAACGAAGTTTCGTGTTATCGTTTTCAGGTACACTACGCGGCATATCAGGCATTTACAATTTGACTGTAAAACGGCCACCGAGTAGCCCCAACCAAAGTGTGTTACAAAACGACAGTACGAAGCTTCGTTTATCGTTTCTAAGAGTAGACCCAGTGACTAGGCTGTGCGTTGTTTATATGACAGTCAGGGCAAAGATTCTTAATTCTTTATTGCACACAAACAATACATAAAAAAATAAATATACCTATAGAGAACATGTACAAAGGCGAGCTTAACCCTAACAAGAGTTTTCTTCCAGCAAACCTTTGAGGCTAGAGAGAGGTGACTATAGCGGTAGGTTCGTGCACATACAAGTTATAATACATCGTGCACATACCATACGAATATAAGTCTTATAGTTGGTATACAGATTTATTCTCTAAAGATCTCGTCTCAGCCTCAAAAAAATACCTGAGTTGGGCCTTAGCTTTCGAGCTCGTACTTTCGAGCGTTTTTGGTCACGATAAGCGCCCTAGCGGGCGTTTTGAGAACTTATAACTTCTAGACATAACGATTTGGAGTAATCTGTAATGTTAGGTCTATATGTATATATAAATAAATAAATGTAACTCACAGCTTTAGGGCTAAGCTTTAGGGTGCTGTCACACTGACAATTTCTGAGCGAGTGAGCAGCGAATGCTCACCTAACTCCAGGCATTTTTAATATTTAGTAAACCCTCTCACTAAAATTGGTATTGTTATATGCATACGCATTTAATAAAATAAAGACATGAGGGTTTTAAAACTAGAATAATCTAACAGCTGGGTGAATCTAAGTGTCAGTTCCTTACGACCAAGCCAAAAAAACTCAAAAAACTTACGGTTTGGTGTCTACCAATCTTTTTTTAAATCATGTTGTTATATGAAGCTCCAGTGTGGTGACAAACAAACTTAGTGAGGCGAATACAATATTAAAGAAAATATGTAAACGCAATCATGCCAAGAACAAATCCTCACAACAAAAAATCTTACTCTACTGGCACATAGGCCTCCCGTGTAACCAATCCAGCCTATTACGATTGATCGACACAATATTGAATGAACACAGACTCGTAACGTGGGTGTATCGATCTCCATTATAAATAGTTCGCAATTTCGAGTGCTTGAATTGTTTCACGGAATAGGTTTGCAGGTCTAATACTCTTAAAAACGATGAGCAAAGTTTCGTATTATAAATTAAATATGTCAGGACATTAGGTAGGAAACGGTAGGAACCAAGCCGTAAGTTTCTTGCCGGTTCTTCTAGGCTTGGTCGCGAGGAACTAGCGCTTAGATTCACCTAGATTTAAGCCGTTTCAAGATGATCCCTGCGGATATTACTGAATAAATGCTTTTTGACTTTGACTTTGACATTTTTACACAATATCATGTAGCCCCAAACTAAGCATAGCTTGTACTATGGGAAACAAATGACTGATGGAATACTTATATACCTACTTTTTTTGTAAATACATACATAGAATACAATACAACACCCAGACACAGAACAATCATCTATGTTCATCACACATGTTTGTTCTCAGTAAGGATCGAACCTACCACCTAGCATAGAACAAACTACAAACTGGGCTACTACAAACTGAGCTTTGACGGCTGTCAAAATTATTAAGTATTGTCTGTTTGAGTGTCACTGCGGGACCTCGGTAGGTAACGCATTCCACAAGTTGTCGCTGCCTGACATTGCCGCCCAGTGTAACTCGAAACTACAATACGAAACTTCGTTTATCGTTTTCATGAGTAGACCTGCTTAGTTATGCTAATTTAGGTACAAAATGCATTAAGTACCGGAGGAGGCTTTTACCCAAAGACACACTTCCTTACATGCGAATAGAACCGTTATGAACTAATTTATTTTTACAAATAGTTTTTTTCCCGTTTTCGTTATTTTTTCCGAATAAAAATATGGATGGATATTTGTTACTCTTTCACGCTCTAACCAGTAGACCGATTTGGATGAAATTTGGATTAAACATAGATTATAACTTGGATTAACATATAGGCTACTTTTTATCCCGAAAAAATAACGGGAACGGGGAAAAAACTGCCACGCGGGCGAAGCTGCGAGAGGCCGCTTGTATAGAATACAAGACAAGTAAGAAGGTAGAATACTGAAGACTGAATACCTACAGCCTGTTTGTTAGTTTAATCCAGGCCACTTTAATAATATCTTCTGGTTTTCAGGTCATTCCAATAAATCGTTGACCGTATTCCGATGTATTTTTAAAGGACCTCGTTTCACCGTTTTTAGGACAGGACAGCACAAATAAAAAGGAATTTTGGAGATTTTATTAACGTACTTAGTTTATGATTATACTAGCGGCCGCTCGCAGCTTCGCCCGCGTGGCAGTTTTTTCCCGTTCTCGTAATTTTTTCGGGATAAAAAGTAGCCTATATGTTAATATATCTCTATATCGGTTTTAAGAATCTTTGTCCTGACTGACACAGACAAAGTACAGTCAGCTGCACTGGAATGTATACAATTCGTAACTTACAGAATGGTTTTACATCGTTAGAACTAATATTTACAGGGTAAAAACTCAAAAAATATGGAAACTTATCAGATTCACGATTCTCGAGTTTTGCTGTTTTAGAGTTAACTAAAAGATTTTGATACCGTTTTGATAGTTACGTGTTGTATACATTCTAGTGCAGCTGACTGTACCTACCTACAGCCTAAACCACTGGTCGTAGAGACTTGAAATTTTCAGCATATGTTCGTCTTAGTACGTAGAGGTGTAATAAGAAGATATTAGGAAACAAGCAGATGGCCCACCTGATGTGGACCATTGCCTATCGAAGGTCACGCTCGTTAGGAACATGCCCAACGATGCGCTTAGCGGCCATACATAAAGGCGTTCAGGTGTTAAGCCTTATGTGGATGTAATGTCACCGGCATCCACACCCTTCAAACCGGGACACAGCAAGCTGCTTGGCGGCAGAAAAATTATCGATTTAACTCACTTCAGTTCTTAAACCGATTCTGTATACAAATAGTAATGGCGGTCTGGCAACACCGAGGTCGTAAACCAATCCTCCTTCAGGTGTGACTAGAGTTGTGACCAACGCATTTATTATCTGAAATTAGCCGGATTATTTCTTGCGGGGTAATCAATACTTTTCATACAAAAGTACATTTTTCAATTTCTTGAGTGGATTATGGAGTTTAGTTAAATAAAAAATATATCATTAACATTAAAAAAATATTATTATTATTGGTATTTTGGTTTTTGAATCTAGAAAAAATAAATACCTAATCCAAGTAAAAGTTGAAGTTGGTTTTACAATTTTTCGAAACTGAACTAGAATTATAACTATTCATAACGTATCGTGCTAGTTGGCCTAATTTAATCTAATGTATTTTTTTATTGTTTTTGATGGCCAAAGTAAAAACCATTTTTATATAAGTATTCCTTTTTTTATAATTTTTAGGTAAACGTTTGAACGTAATCTCATCAATGTTAAGTGATGATGCGGTCGACGGTGTAGCTTGAAAACATCCAAATTGCCCGGAAAAACAGGCTACGTCAACGAGATCCATTCTTTTGCTGTGCGCATAGTAAAAGCTGAGACAAAGCGCTTGGTGGAAGGGATGTCAACCATAAACGGGTGTCTCGTACGTCTGGTGGTGATGATAAAACGGGGATGGGGTGAAGCTGTGAAGTTCCAAGGCACGCTCGCCGAAAAGAACTCACCTTATTATGTAATATTTTATTATCCGGCTTTATTATGCTATCCGGCTTTTGTTACCTGCCGTTTCTCCATTCAGTAAAGTGCAGACGTTTTTAGCCTAGGAATTTACAGCTTTTCGTAAGAAATGAATTACCCAGGTGCCTACTTCAGCAACTTACTAATCAACTGTTACCTATATTAAAATTACTTATATACATACTTACCTACGTATATTATACAAGATTTGCTTAGTTTGGAGCAGAATGGCGCTTTGTAAAATATCCGACGAGACTAATACGATGAACTATTATGGTCGTTTGTCCTGATTTTTTATTCCCACTGGTCCACATCGGGGACGAACGGGAATAAAATATCGGGACCAATGCTACTGGGGACGAGCGGGAATAACCCATATTTATTATGGTACTCTAAATAATAATTAGGTGTTTCGTTTAAAGAGCAATAGTACTTCTTATTTACAACTTTTTTCAGAAGAAATTAATAATGGTACGTAAGTAAATACTTTAAAAACAGGTTTTCAGGAGTTGGCGAAACATATAAGCCAGGTACCTATAGTAACTGTTCTGAGTGCTTATGTCACGGGATATATATTTTTGTGTAAGTATTAAAACCAGGTGTGCTTTGGCGCCGGTCGCAGTGTATTCGCGACTCGCGCCCTATACTGACGCTCTATCATTCCAAATACGAAACAAGCGCGCGGCGAGTTTTTGAAATTCGAGTGTTTTATTTTTTAGTAACTCGAACTGCCAGTGTTGCAACAATGGGCAGAAGACTTTTTTTTTAAAAGTGAACATTTTAGTGAAAGACATATTTTGCGTTTGTAAAATTTGCATTTTTAGACTATATTAGCAGTGTTTAGTGTTTTGAAGCTGTCATGGCAAACATGTAAGCAACTATGTAACATTTATATAAAGTATCATGGTAATAATCAGAATAATTTCAGGTTTTGCAAATATTATGCTACTTTTTGCATAATAAATGTGACTTGCAGGCATTCGTGATTTTAAATGGCAATTAATGAACGTTGTATTCGCTCTATCAAGCTCTTACCTACATAAAACTTTATGCCATTAAACCTCAGCTTTTATGTAAGAAAACCTTATGAAATATTGAGTATTTTGTTATAGTTAAATATGTAAGCATTTATTTTAGGTAAGTATAATAAAATAAGCATTTTTAAGTTTTTATTTAACAAAAACAATTACAAAAATATGTTCCATTTTTGACTGGTCACACACAAAAACTACCAGCTTTTAAAACACGATAACAGATAATGTACTAAGGATAGGCCTGTACAAACAGTAGGTAATCATAGATAAGCGAATAAGGATATACTGTTACGATGGATACACAGTAAATAGATAAGATTGATAGCAGTGATTTTTAACTGATTTCTTAGAAATACGTCAGTTTTTTGTTAACATATTGAGGTAGGTACACAACTTGTAAAGAATAAGTTTATCGGAATACGAAAAAGTTAACATAATGATTTCCCTAAAAACTTTGTTTAAAGAAATATACAGAAATAAAACCCCATTAAAAATAAATACCATACAGACTGTATGCCTCAAGCTGGTGGACGCAGAGCAGACCGTAGGGCACATTCATAACGATATAGGTAATGGTAACCACTTAACATCAGGTGAGCTATATGATATGCTTGTTCCACCATAAGTAGCATAAAAAAAATTGAAATTACTTGTCATTATTAAAGCTTCAGCAACGTGAAAATTATATGACAGGGCCTAACAATACTTAGTTTACTTAACATAAATTAAGTCAAGGTGTCTCGTCACACTCATTGTAGAGACATTATTTTCATTATAGTAATTTTATTTTAAAACATTTTCCAGCCTTGGTTCTACATTATCATCTTTTTAGACGCAGAGTATATACTATCTACTTATGTATAACTAATATTAAAAAAAGAAAAGATTTGATTGTTTGTTTGTTTTCATTGAATAGGCACGGACGTTAATTACGTGCCCTATAATGCATTACTCTGCCCATCAATCTGAGGTATATTGGTGTTAAGTCTTATGTGCCTGTAATTACCGGCACCCATGCCCTTCAAACCGGAATACAGCAAGCTGCTTGGCGGCAGAAATAGGCATGGTGGTAGTAGGTACTTCCCCGGACGAGCCCTTCACAATGAGCTCTACTAAACTCTACCTAATTCAAAGTCAAAGTCAAAGTCAAAAATCATTTATTCAGTAATATCCGCAGGGATCATCTTGAAACGACTAAAATCTAGGTGAATCTAAGCGCCAGTTCCTCGCGACCAAGCCTAGAAGAACCGGCAAGAAACTTACGGCTTGGTTCCTACCTATGTACCTATACTGCAGATTATTATAGCAATGATTGAGGTTAATTCATTTAACAGACGCGAATAATTAACATAACAAAGCCACATAGCACAACCGACCAATTCGTTTTTTGTTTATGATGAGTTTTAACTCTTGTATTACATTTTTAAGGATCAAACCGTACTTTTTACTGTTATGAAATACTAGTTTACCTACTTGCTCGCGCGCGACTTCATTCGTGTTTTTCGTGCAAACTTCATGTATTACACCAGTAGTAGTAGAGCTCTTAGTGAAGGGCTCGTCCGGGAAAGTACTATCACCATGCCTATTTCTGCCGCTAAGCAGCTTGCTGTGTTCCGGTTTAAAGGGTGTGGGTGCCGGTGTAATTACAGGCACACGAGGCTTAACACATGTACGCCTCAGGTTGATGGACGCTGAGTAGTGTATTGTAGGGCACGTTCCTAACTAACGTGACCTACAAGGCAATGCTTTGTTATAGGCTATGGTAACCACTTAACATCAGGTGGGCCATATGCTTGTTCCATCAGGAAATTGTATAAAAAAAAACAAAAGTACAAACAAACATTTTCTTTGAAAGTTGATATCATTTTTTTGCCTTTTTCGAAAATACTATTATTTCAGAAAAATAACTATAATGTACAGACATTTCGACAGTTTTACTATAGTTATACTTATAGTATAGAATAGACACATCCTTTAAAATATGCAAATCTATGAGATTTTCATAATTTGATTCAAACTTATTTCAAAGATCTGGTTTTAAATATAAATACTCTTTATCTACATTAAGCCAATAATTTCCCATTTTGCAGTTAACGTCAAATAAATACAGGTTAATTGTCGAACGGCTTTTTTTAACCTTTTTAATCTATGAAGTGGCTTCGCTCTGGAATTCAGACGGCCATTATGGATTAGTAAGACCTTGGCTCGATTTAAATTTTAAAATCAATAAAAGATTTATTATTTTGTTTACCTTGTAATCTAAATGTACATAGTTTGATAAAATCACCTCGCGTCATAGCTCAGTTAGTAGCTCTGCCTTCTGTGCAGGTTGTGGGTTCGATACCCACCAAGGACGAATTCCCGCCTTGGGATAAATATTTGTACGAACTGCAAATATTTATTCTAGATGTTCTGGGTATTTTCTATGTATAATAAAAAAACATATGTATGCAATGTATTGTATTATATATCAGTCATCTAGTACCCATAACACAAGCTCTGCTTAGCTTGGGGCTAGATAATGCTGTGTGGATTGCCCAGCATTAGCATTATTATTATTATATCAGTTCAAGTATTATTAATAAACAAAAGCCTCGTCAGGTTCGGCAATTAGTCGGAAGTTCTGTATGTATACTAGCAGTATGTATACTTGTATACACACTGTCCACGATTAAAAAAGCGATGACATCTCTAATCCTTCGGCAACGCCGATTAACGGGTTCGTGAGACAGAGCGCGCGGACATTCTTTTATTTTGAATGTTCTATGACCTTGCTTTTTACAGTTAACGGTATGATTTTGGAATATTTTACTTTGAACTTTTATATTACACGGATATATATCGTGTATCACCTTTTTTATTTAAAGCCTCAAGACGAAAGTCTCTAACCAGTGTGTGTTACCAGTGATGACTTATGGAACTGAGACATGGTTGCTAACTATTGATCTCTTACACAAACTCAAAGTCACAGAACGATGCTGGGAGTTTCACTACGAGATAGAATCAGAAATGAGAAAATCCGTAGAAGAACAAGTTCACCGACATACGATGTGGCGCGGCGGACGAGTGTCTGCCTGCGACGCAGGAGGTTGCGGGTTCGATTCCCGCCTTGGGATAAATGTTTGTACGATCTGCAAATATTTATTCCGGGTGTTCTGGGTATTTTCTACGTATAATAAAAAATATCTATGCATGTAGTGTATTGTACTAAGTATATCAGTCATCTAGTACCCATAACACAAGCTCTGCTTAGCTTGGGGCTAGATGATGCTGTGTGGATTGTCCAGCATTATTTATTTATTATTTATTTATTTATAGCTCTCAGAGTCAGCAAGTTGAAGTGGCTATGGGCAGGCCATATAGCTCGTAGAATCGACAACCGATGGGGAATAATGGTTTTCGAATGGCGATTACGAGCTGAAAGACTAAGTGTAAGGCGTCCTTCTACCCGATGAACTGAAGATATTATTAGGATCGCGGGAAATCGCTGGATGGAAAGAGCTCAGAATCGTTCCTTCCTAAAAACGTAAGAGTGAGGCCTGCCTACGTTCTGCAGTGGACTTTCACAGGCTAATGATTATATATACTTTTTTATTTATTTCCCGACGTTTCGGCTATGTTGCAATAGTCGGGGTCGCGAGAATACTGGAGCGGAAATACCCGTGTAATTCTAAGTAATAAGTATTTCGATCGAGGAAGTTAAAAAAAATACTATACTTCATTTTACTCAAAAATACTATATTCACCCTTACCCCCAAACTAAACTTTGGCTCGTTTATTGAGTCCAAGGCCAAAACAGCTGCAAAAAAACTAGGCGTATTATCGAAGGTGAGGCAATACTTCACACCGGGACAGCTTTTGAACTTGTACCAAGCGCAAGTCCGGTCGTGTATGGAGTATTGCTCTCATCTTTGGGATGGCTCTGCCAAATATCAGCTTGAGGCCTTGGAAATCATTGAGAGACGAGCCAAAAGACTTATAGGCGACGATGCATTAGTCAAGTCTAAGTTACATAGTCTTGAGCATCGTCGCAAGGTAGCCAGTCTGTCGGTATTCTACAGGATGCATTTCGGTGAGTGTGCCTTGGAGCTCCACAACTTAATTCCCCCATCTCCGTTCTATCATCGGACCACCAGACGTACGGAGATGAGACACCCATTCATGGTTGACACCCCTTCCACCCGCACCAAGCGCTTTGCCTCAACTTTTATTATGCGTACAGCAAAGGATTGGAACTCGTTGCCGTCGTCTGTTTTTCCGATCACGTATAATTTGGATGTCTTCAAGAGAAGAGTGAATAGGTATCTTCTAGGTAAACGTGCTACACCGTAGACTGCGTCATCACTTAACATCAGGTGAGATTGCGGTCAAACGTTTACCTATAGAATGTAAAAAAAAAAAAAAAAAAAATTGTATAAGGTAACTATTTTTAATATAAGTACCTACCCTATTTTATCAATGGTTGACAAAGATAAGAAGTTATAAAAAAAGGTCCATAGAGCGGTTTTTTGCCTTATTTAATTCGTTATCACACCATTATCAAGGTCAAGCCTGCTTTAAAATAGGTTGACTAGTAACACGTGTTATTTAAGCGTGTGAAGATGACAATGGCCGCGCGGTTGTGAAAATTAATACCAAATATCGTCTTAATATTCTGGGTAACAACGTTCAAATTTCTGTATGAAGCCGCCTTACATCAACCGCGTAGAAACCGCGCAGCAGGAATTTAAACGTTTTGTGATCTAGAACAGGGGTCGGCAACCTTGTGAGTCGGAAGAGTCAAAAAATACAATTTACAAAATATGAAAGTTTTTAAAGAGCCACAAATTTTTTCTAGCTAACGCTAAGTAGTACTTGATAAACATAAAAGGTAACGGCCAAACTGCCTTGCGTCGAAAGCGAATTAAAACCTGCATAGAAACACTCAACGACGGCGTCATTCCTGCCGCCCCGGACGGACGAGACGGTGACGACACGTATCACGTGGGTGGGGTGCGGTGCGAGTACAAGTGGTTGAGAGATAGAAATGGTGCCTAATCCTCGTCAATCTATGCAGAACAATTTTTAATCCTTTTTTTATAAAAAAATATATTTGCGTATAGAACTAAAGAGCCGCAGCTTCACATCCAAAGAGCTGCGTGTGGCTCGTAAAACGCAGGTTGCCGACCCCTGATCTAGAACATTGAGACGATACTAGAAATCAGGAAACGATACATTGATGATCACGTGGCGGCCGCGCCACATCTTTCGTATTATATAAACACGCCCTAAGAGCTCTTGAAGTGTTTTTTAAACCCAAAACATTAAGTCCAAAGCATGGCATGCGAAGGTCGAGTCTGATTGAGTATCTAATTAACACTTCTCCTTACTGCCTATCGTAAACCTAACATTGTAGCTATTTAGAACGCTAAAAATAGCATTGAGTAAACACAAAGAGATTTGATAGATTGAAAGGTCATGAAGACAAATGAGTTGACATGGTATCTAGGCTACTGTTAATTTGTGTCATTGTATACTGAAAAAAGCTTCGTTTTTTGAATGGTGTATACATTTTGTATACTTTTTAATTTTGACTCTACTGACTTTTTTAAGCTGAAATTTCAAACAAACCCAATTGTCAATCAAATTCTAGTTAGGTACTTGAAAAGAAGCAATTTGAAATTGTTTATGAATAAATTACTAAGTACTAAGAAAACTACAGCCAATAAATTTATAATTGGAATGTACAAAATACATAATGAAACAGTTGTGCTATCTACAGACCATTGCAAACGATCTACAGATAACTCAACTGATCCAAATCAGTGTCAATCAGAAGCATCCCCAACTGGCTGCAGCCACGCTGAATGGCAATGCTGATTCGCTGAGCCAGATACTCACCAGCACTCGGGACGCCCCGAAAGTATTTTACAAACCCGAGAGTCTCAGTAGGTACCCCACGAACCTAGAATCTCAACTCCAAGAGGAGCAACTTAAATAAGATTAAGTAATAATAATAATGCTGGCCAATCCACACAGCATCATCTAGCCCCAAGCTAAGCAGAGCTTCTGTTATGGGTACTAGATAACTGATATACCTAATACAATACATTACATACCTACATAGATATTTTTTATTATACATAGACAACACCCAGAACACCTGGAATAAATATTTGCAGATCGTACAAACATTTATCCCAAGGCGGGAATCGAACCCGCAACCTCCTGCGTCGCAGGCGGACATTCGCCCGCCGCGTCACATCGCCACACAAGCTAAGCAGAGCTTGTGTTATGGGTACTAGACCCATAACACAAGCTCTGCTTAGCTTGGGGCTAGATGATGCTGTGTGGATTGTTCAGCATTATTTATTTGTTTTATTATTTTATTAATTTACTATGTGGTCTCACCAGTACCTTGACATTGTCTTTTATAGGTTACTGCGATAACTATGTTTACTTGCGGTGTAGCTAAGCTAATAAAGATATAAATTATATTACAAAAAGTGGAGTGGGTAAGTAGAAATAAATGAAATACTACCTTATCTTATTTATGGTATGCGGTGTGTTATTTACTTTAAGCAATAATAAATAAAATAAATAGCATCTCGACTGTAATCTTCAAGCACGGTAGATATCCTCTATCTTTTGGTACCAAGTACATACTCCGAATTCTCCGAGGATGTCTAAGGGGGTAGTCAGATAGTTTGGTACGTACCCACATTTTGCAGTGATTAGTATTCCTTACGTGACAGGTTGCAAGCCCATCGCCGCTACTAGAATACTAATTGGTTTCCTCACGGTGTTTTCCGTCACCGTTTGAGAGCACTGGGATTGCGCACATACATTTTTCAACCCATTGGTGCTCGACCGGATTTGAATCTACGACCTTAGGATCAGACGGCGGGGTCACTTCCACTAGACCACCGGCGCTCTCTGATAACAATTAAATTCACACACACGCCCATCACATTCCAGAGTAACTGACAGATATTGTTCACATCGTAAGTTTGTTTAGTCTGTACAAGCTGAAAGCTCCTGTTACCTATTTGTCTTGTCGATGTCGCTTTTTAACTTAAATGCGTATCTTGCGAAACTTTGCCATCTACTACTTATAACTTAAATCTATTCTATACCAATTATAAGAATCTTTGTCCTGACTGACTGACATATAGACAGCGCACAAACCACTGGTTGTAGGAACTTGAAATTTTGAAATAAAAATTTCCTTTACCGTTTAAAAACAATGACATTGCATACATACATTTTCCGAACAGAAAAATCCATTGTTTTATAGTTAAAGAATAAAGCGGGTAGTTATAAAACTAAGTAGTTATTGTGAACATGTCAGTTTAAATTGCCAGTTACAAATTAAATACACACAGCCCCTTAATCAATATCTGAAACCCCATCAGTTACAATCAAACCATTTATCATCTTTAGAACCCTGCAATCTTCTACCACAGACTAACATTGCATTCCCTTATTCCAACGGAATAAGAATCAAAATGAAACTGGCATACTTAATGGAATTTATACAAAAGCCATAAAGAGTTATTTAATATGATTAATTCATGTGATTTGCAGTCAAAGAACGCGTTTGGCTTAATGTAGATTTATTGAGCTACTGGTTAGCAACAAGTTTATATGTGTTCTAAATTAATAGTCCGATTTATGACTATTGGTAGAATATAATAAAAATCTTCAGCAGCTTTTCTGGCTGCGGGTAAGGGCCTCTAGCTGGCGCTATTTACCCAAGCTTCAACTCTGAAAGCTTCCACTTCCAGAGACAATTACTTGGAACATTATAAGTACGACATAATTATCTCATTGCTCAAATCTATGGCTTAAATTTTCCAACGAAAAATCTTACAGCGAATAGTAGGTAAGTACCATAGGCAACCCTGTTTTTATATGGGAAACCGATATGGCGTGTACTGGCCATAACAAGAGAGACTAAAATCATAAGATTTAATTAGAAGTATTACTTCAAAAATCTGTCATATTTGACACTTGCAACAGGAGTTACACAATCACGGGGCAGGTCACGGGGTATTTCATGTTGGCTCTGCTCCTGAATCGAGTGCGCCCAGAATTTCTCGGGGCAGGGGTCACCAGGAATTACAGTTGTCGGGACCCGCGCGTGTAGTGACGGCCATTTAAGTGGCTGTTGTGACTGTTTTGAATTAATAGTGGTATGACGGTCGATTACATGACATTATTGGACATGTCATCATGACGTTGACATTTTGAGAGTGTAATTTATTTTTATCTGTTGTGATTTTTCTAAAGCTCTTTATTATAACGACGACCGATTGTATTAAGTATATCAGTCATCTAGTACCCATATCACGAGCTCTGCTTAGCTTGGGGCTAGATGATGCTGTGTGGATTGTCCAGCAGTATTATTATTATATTATTATAAATGAAAATTTAAGCACTTGCTTCGTAAGTAGGTTAAGATAGATATACCTATCTCTTTATTGATTACCACAAGTAAAGTACACACATTTTATAAAGAATATAAAGTGAACAATGCAGTAATGCAATGGGCGGCCTTACCGCTAAAAGCGATCTTTACCAGGCAACCGTTAAGTTAAGGTTAAGGTGTAAAGGTGTGACTTATATTTACAGAGAGTAATCACATGCTATGCACCTAAAATGTATGTACCTACCTACCCACCTAACAAACAATGAGTCATTCGGAAAAGATTTTAAATATCTACGAGATTTATCATTATCAACGACAATAAAGCGAATATTAACTACCGGGATTATAAAACTATTTAAGTATGTACACAGGAAATACTTTAAACATTCATAGTACAAAGTAAAACAGTAGGACAACCGTCACAGCTCGGTTAGTAGCCCTGCGTTCTGCGCTGTGGGTGGCGGGTTCGATCCCCACCAAGAACTAAAAATTGTGTAATTTTTTTATATGACTAAGAAGTAATACTTCATATGCGACTTCCAACAAGGTTGCGTTAAACATTTAACACTACCATGGAGGGGGTATGAAAGCACTGTTCCTTCTCTCTTTCTCTCATAGCCAGTTACGTTTCGTGTATTAAAAAAGTTTTACTTCAGCCGTGTGGTCTAAAGCACACTTGTTTTTGTTTGTCACAATATCTTATTTAGAAACAAGTCCTTGGTGTGCTTTTTAAATATGATGTAATCAATATTTATTTACAAAGAAAATTACAGCTAATACAAGTATTTATAATTGGTATGTACAAAATACATATGAAACAGTTGAGCTATCTACAGACCGTTGCAAACGATCTAACGATAGCTCAACTGATCCAGATCAGTGTCAATCAGAAGCGTTTCCAAAACACTGGCTGCAGCCACGCTGAATGGCTATGCTGATTTGCTGAGCCAGACACTCACCAGCCCTCGGGTCACGCGTCGCTTCAACTGTAATCTGTCAATAAATAACGCTACAGTAAACTTCCCCCCTTTACCCCCTATTTTTCCCCTAATCAAAAATCGCGATGGACAAAAAAATATAATAAGGAACTTGCCAATTTTCGTCGAGTCAGTTGAAAAATGCGACCTGTAGGCGACAGACAGTCGGACAAAACCATTTTTTGCCAATCGCGAAACTAAGACTCGCTCGCTTCGCTCTCTCGGTCAATTAACCTATAAATCTGCACGACGGGATATATGTATTTACCAGCACATATTTTAAGCACAGGATTTGAAGTTTACAAATCTATTTTATATCGTCTCTAGCCTGAATAGAGTATATAATCCAATGGCATATGACAGTACACCGCAGTGCATCAGGGGTGTTCCGAGGTTGGGTTATCAATCATTGCAATTGAGACTCTATTTCGATAGCATAAAGTGAAATATACATTGACAAAAAACTTTAAGCCAGCCAATTGATCACAGATTTGCACTAGCCTGTGCATTCAATCACACTCTCACAGTTATTAGTAGTAGCTGCTCTGTGCTGTAGGTTGTGGGTTCGATCCCCACCAAGAAAAATCATTTTGGTGATGAACATAGATGTTTGTTCTCTGTCTTGGTGTTATTATTGTATTTTAAGTAGGTATATATTTACACAAAAAACGTATAAAAATATTCTCTTTCGCATAGTATAGGCTATCCTTAGTTTGGTGCTAGATGATATTGTGTAGAAATGTCCACAAATATTTTTTAGAGTTCCGTACCCAAAGGGTAAAACGGGACCCTAATTACTAAGACTCCGCTGTTTGTCTGTCTCTGCCTCTGTCACCAGGCTGTATCTCATAAACTTTGATAGTCAGAGAGTTGAAATTTTCACAGATGATGTATTTTTGTTGCCGCTATTACAACAAATATTAAAAAACATTTATAGATAGATTAACTCTTTATAGCACAAAAAAAATAACAACAACAGAAATAACTATAAATACTGAGTATAACGGGTGGCCTTATCGCTAAAAGCGATATCTTCCAGACAACCTATTCCTTATTTATCACTTACCTACTCTGAATTAAAAGAATGTTTTGCTTTATTTACTTGTCACGTAAATAGTATGATACTATGTATTTGCATAGGTAAGTAAAGTTGAGAAGGTACCCAAGTAGGTACCTACCTACATAATAGTAAATTTTATAGATAACCTGATAAAACTTAGTTATGTATTTTAACCTACTTCACGAAATCCTAGTTAATATATATTTTTTTTATACTACTTGCTGATGAAACAAGCAGATGGCTCAGTGGTTACCATCACCTATAACAAAGCATTGCCTCGTAGGTCACGCTCGTTAGGAACGTCACCTACGATTCACTACTCAGGGTCCATCAGCCTCATGTGCCTGTTATTTCAAGCAAGCTTGCACAGCAAGCTGCTTGGCGGCAGAAATAAGCATGGTGGTAGTACAGCCCCGGACGAGCCCTTCACAAAGAGCTCTACTACTACTAAAATAAAAAAAAATATAACATCATCTAAATATTCATTTATACTTTGGCGACAAAAGCCGGTCGCCCAGCTTTCTAAGTGAAATAGAACAGAACCACCTTAGTTTTAATTTAATTATAGGTGTTACTATTTACCTACCTAGGTTGCTAAATTTTTTTTTATCACTCTATATACCGAATGCTACACTAAGTAGGTACCTACCTACAGTTTACATGGTTCCCGAAGGTCAGTGTCACCATCGGGACCGTGGGATTCACATTACCTTGCTTTTGACAGCTTATAAATTATGATCTCAAAATCTAAGAATATGGACTAAAGCAGTAGAAATGCAGCTATAATAGCAACTCAATACACTAGTTTATGCTCTTTTCGCTTACGACAACGTCAAGATGTGAGAAAATAGCGCATATACATTCATTAATTCAATTTTTAGAGTTATTCAGTACATTGTCCATCGTTTGAAATGACGGAAGTGCCATTTTACACTTTTCGAAAAATATCATACTTGTAAATTAAAAACTCATGAACGACCTTATTGCTTTCAGATAGGTAAGAACTATCATAATAATGTCGCGTTGACATTTCTGTGAAAGTTCCCGGACGATTTGTTGTATTTTTTATAATATATTTGAAAATAATGCATTAGATCACTCAAAAACAACGTAATATATGCAAAAAAAGGAGCGTAATGTGTGTATAAAATGCCATGTGTAGTTGAAGATTGTGATTCAAGTAGAAAACGATGCGAAAATGAGGATGTGTCGCTATCTTTCCATTTGTGAGTTTTACTGGAAAATTTGTGTTATTTATAGAACCAAATGCTCAGAATATCTTTGTAAATTATGTTGTCTCCAGTTTTCACATACATTTCCACCTGTTTTACTAAGTTTTCATACGATAATTACAACCAAAATAATTTAATCATAGTGATGTAGTAAATTGTATCGATGAGTAAAAATGTCGATGATTTTACCATCCATAATCATTGTTTTAGATTTCCCAAAGAAGAAAAGATGAAAAATGTATGGTTACAACTCATACAAAGAAGCGATAATTGGACACCGAATAAAGTCATTCACGTCTGTTCCAATCATTTCACAACATATTCATTTCAACCTAATGATCAAGTAAAATATCGGCGGCTAAAGCCATCTGCAATACCAACATTATATTTAACGCACGAATAAAAACTTGAGAGGTGTCAAGGGACACCCGGATGGAACGAAGTTCAATCCGAAATAGAAATGAAAATATCTGGCTTGCTTTCTATAAGAGAGAGAGAGACAGACAGAGAAACATGCGACGCCGCACAGCTTACAATAGCTTACTATAGCAAAAAGTGTCGTGACAACTTTTCGTAATTTTTTCCGTCTAGCCCCCTTTCACAACGCGCGATAAGGAACTTCGTTCCAAAAACATTACGATGTAGGACCAGGTGGTGCAAGTTTGCACTATCAAATACTCGATCTTCATTGTAAGATTTTTACCATTCGCCTAGCCAAACTGTTGTGCTAGTTTTTTTGAAATAACTGCTAGAATGCTAAGTGTTTTAATTTGAGCAGTCTGGAGACGACCAGCTTTATGCTCACGCTTGCTGTGGAAAGTTCATCGCAACGAGGTTCATTTCGAGCTCGCCTCTACCCGATTATTACATCCTTATTACAACCTTTTTGATTCATTCGCTAAATAGTTTTACAGTAGCCATGGCCGACGTAGGTAGGTACATATGTTAAGTTTGCAGAGAGTGCCCGACTCACACTGAAGTGCTTTTGTTACTGACCGACATCGAATGGCTCATTTATTTTTTCTTTATTGTTTTAATTAATAATAACTAAGCATTTGGCTGCAGTGTAACTGAAATCGATAATACAAAACTTCGTTCATCGTTTCTAAGAGTTGGTAGCTAGCCCTACAGACATACTTTATTTATCGATATCGAAGTCGACATAGTTACAACACTAACATCACAGAATACTACGTAATATTCGTAAATGTTAGTGATATCTGTTCAAAAGACGGATTTAAAAGTTTGTATGCATCTCTTTCTTGTACAATTTCAATATCGTAAGTGAAAACAGTACAAATTTTGTGTAATTGGTTGCTATTTTATCATGTCTTCTACTAGTCTTCTAATTCTATGTCTCAAAATAATCGCAATATAAAATAGCCAATGATCTAAGAATATGGACTAAAGTCTTATTCTATGCCAATGACCTTGCTTATAAGAATTTGTCAAAAGAATCTTTTTTTTTTTGTGGCATCTGTCCGTCTTGCGGACAATTTTGCCAAATCCAAGTGGGTAGAATAAATTCTTTTTAGTCAGGTCGAGTCGGTAAAAAAAGTAAAGTCAGCAGTCATCGGTTTTGAAGAAAAAGATGGCGTTTTTCTTCAAAACCAAAGGGAAACATTTTTGTTCAAATCAGGATGCCTCATAACACACTTTCATTTCAATTGTTCACACTTGTGCTAAGACCTCAAGTAATGATGGTTAAATTACCACCAAAATTACCCATCAGAGCTTAAAATAACACTAGAAAAACAATTAAAATGAAAATACAATGTTGCTTCCAAAGATGACAGAAAACGAATCCCCTCGTATTATCATTCGACCATACATTTGACAGACAATTTCGTCAATATCAAGTGGTTTGAATAAAAAAGTTTAGGTAGAGTCGAGTCAGTAAAAAAAGAAAAGTCCGTTGTCATTGGTTTTGAAGAAAAAGATGGCGTTTTTCTCCAAAACTTAAGGGAAACATTTTCGGTTAAATCAGGATGCCAAATAACACACTTTCATTTCAATTATTCACACTGCTAAGACCTCAAGTAATGATGATATGAATGCAATGATACTATATACTTATAAATGCCATTGAAATTACACATCAGAACCTAAAATAACACTAGAATAACAATTAATCATTTTAATTGTTATTCTAATACAATGTTGAATCCGAAGATGACAGAAAACTAGTACAATTATGCGTCTCTTATCAATGGGTAATGACTAAGTGACAGAACATCTTTTAGTTTTAAAAACGTTTGTAAATAATTGTTGTACATACGTATCGAGGTAACGAGCAAACATTTAAAATGTGTAAGATGTGAAACCTATTGATAAGATATGGCAGTTAAGTTGAAATGCATAAGTAATAATATTATAATACCAAGGTGTTTTACTAACAAGATGATCCTTTGTGGAGTAAAATAAATGAATTTATTTATTATTATTATTATTAAATTGGCAGTTTAAATATTGTCTACGTTTTGTTAGAGTTTTATAATATAACCTTTAAATTCAGAAGCATAAAAGTCGCGATTGCAAGAAGATTCATGGTTTTACATTTTTGAGTCAAAATCGTAAATTAATTTTATAGTCCACCTATCCACAGATTACGAAACATCTGGCTTAATTTGAAATTCGACGCGAATCGAATCTCTTTTTTTTTAAACCATGTGACGTTTTTATGGCTGTTGTCCAACCAACTCTACAACATGATATACACTTCGATATTGATTTCATTTGTAGGATTAGTTTTTTGCCATCTTTGGAAGCAACATAACTCTTAGTTCATTTTTATTGTTTTTCTAGTGTTATTTTAAAGTACCTAGTGATGTTTAATTTTAGTGGAATTTTACACGACATTATTTAGCACACACATGAGACATCCTAATCTTCTTGGTTTTAAAGAGAAACGCTATCAGCCGACTTTACTTATTTTACTGACTTGACTAAAAACTATTTGTTTTTATCCACATGACATTAGCAAAATTTTCTCTTGCATGACGGACAGGTGCCATAAAAAAGAAAGAATATTTTGTTTATGTAGGTAGGTACCATAATAGGTACACACCATTTCGCAAATGCAAAAAAAGTGCAACGTCTAAAAAAAAAAAAGTAAGTACGGTAATGAAGTTCGTTTTTCCTATCGTAGCAACATTGCTCTTTAATTTAAATTGTTTTTCTTGTTTTATTTTAAGACTGTTGTGTAATTTCGGTGGCATTTTATCCACAATAGTTATACCTATGATATCTTAGCGCAAAGTCACTGATGAACAAAGTGTAGGTTATTCGAATGAATCATTTGAAATCCAGATTTGAACTGACCATAAAAAAAGACCATAAATGGTCAATTAAAAAAAAATCATTGGTTTTTTTTAAGGTTTTAAACCAATGGTTTTTTTTACATGATGGAACAAGCATATGGCCCACCGATGTTAAGTGGTTACCATCGCCTACCATTGCTATGTAGGTCACGTTCGATAGGAACGTAACCTACAATACACAGCTCTGCGTCCATCAACCTGAGGCATTACAGTTGTCAAGCCTCATGTGCCTGTAATTTCACCGGCACCCACACCCTTCAAATCGGAACACAGCAAGCTGCTTGGCGGTAACGAGCCCTTCACTAAGAGCTCTACTACTACTATAACTACGACTTAGGTACTTCGGTACATATAATAGGTAGGTACTAATTCTATTCATGTAGATTCAACTTAAATGCGTGTTTTAGACAGGTAGGGTAATAAAATATCTTTATTATTTTCAAACACTTATTGCAAAATTAAAATACCGAATAAAATCTCAAATTGAAACAGTTTTATCGCTTTAATATCTCGCCACTCTAGACGTAATTTGCAGTTGTTAATAGTATCAAAGATTAATTGTACAGAGAGGAGAAAGAAATACAAAAAACACCAATGTACCTAACAAAAACAAATAAAACCTATCTATACCAATTATAAGAATCTTTGTCCTGACTGACTGACATACAGACAACGCACAGCTTAAACCACTGCTCGTAGAGATGTGACATTTTTAGGGTATATTCGTCTTAGTGCGTAGAGAGAAAGGAAAAAAGAAAAAAAAAAGAAAAAAAAGAAAGAAAGAGAGAAGGAGTAAGGATTTCTAAAATTCTACCCCTATAGGTAAACAGCGGTGGTTGAATTTTATAAATTAAAAAGTTAGAAAAAAGTTAGCGGATAACGGATAGCGAACGAAGTCGCGCGCATTTCCACTAGTTCTAATACATACAAGAGGTATTGTCAAGCACGAAAAGTCAAGCCTATTGTCAAGCGCGAAATATCTCACGTTATGCATCTTAGCTCGGCTGATAAAGTAGGCAATGACTTTTGCAAGTTCTATCTGGACTTACATCTCACGTTCTAAAGGTCGTTGACCCACTTACAACAAACTTACTAGGTATTCCGCTAAAGCAAGTGTTACCAGCACAAAACATGCAAATGATTCTTTCAGATCTTTGAGTAGGTTCTTTAAATCCTGAAGGTGTCAATTTTTTTATGCGATTGCATATGGAACGAGCTAATGGCCCATCTGATTTTGAGTAGTTACTACAATTCAAGCCTATGCCACCCGGGGATAGTGTAGCTTCCCAACGGTGAAAGAATTTTTCAAACCGGTCCAGTAGTTTCGGAGCCTATTCAATGCAAACAAACAAACAATCAAATCTATTCTCTTGATAATATTAGTATAGAAATGTTATAAAATCTACCTACCTGGTTTATAATCGTAAGTCTATTTTCAGTTTTATTACGCTTTTATCAATTTTCCCGTTTTTTCAGATATCTGCTAATCTTTGCCGTGGGGTTATACACCGTAGCGGCCTATACGGGGCCCGACCTGCCCATTGGTCCTTACTGCGGAGGTCGGGGTAGTCAGTGCTGTGAGAATCGTCAGGACGGATGTTCTCATAAAATTCTAGGTAAGGATTACTTGTAGTACCGCGGAGTGAGTGAGTTGCTTTTGAGCAATGATATTTTACGGATCATCTTCTAGCCCCAAACTAAGTAAAGCTTGTACTATAGTAATAATAATAATAATGCTGGACAATCCACACAGCATCACCTAGCCTCAAGCTAAGCAGAGCTTGTGTTATGGGTACTAGATGACTGATATACTTAATACAATACATTACACACATAGATATTTTTTATTATGTATAGAAAATACCCAGAACACCCGGTATAAATATTTGCAGATCATACAAAAATTTATCCCAAGGCGGGAATCGAACCTCTAGCGTCGCAGGCGAACATTCACCCGCCGCGCCACATCGGTCATCAAATGTCACATGTCGTTAAAAAGTAAAAACTATGGGAACTGATTGAATTACTCATATATTTTTCTTTTTTAAATACATATTTAGAATACATTATAACACCCAGACAGATAACAAAGATCTATGTTCATTTGACATTTGCAACTGGGTTCTGCTTGCAGGCAGCCACACCAGGCTGGCAGAGTGGTGGTAGTACGCGGCAGCTTTGCCGTGTCATCTGTGACTAGCAATAACCTGCTTTTTCTCATTATCCAGACACACTATGCTACTGCGATCAGTTCTGCAACCGGACGTCATCACACGACGACTGCTGTCCAGACTACGGCCCCGTGTGCCTCGGCGAACCCCAGGAATACACCCATGTGCCGACCTGCAATCTCAACGGAAAAAGTTACTTCAAAGGGGACACTGCCATGAATGAATGTAATAAGTGGTAAGTCATATTTCTGTAAGATTTTTGGTTGGAGAAAATGTGCTATCGAAGTGAATGAAAAACACTGATATTTATAGACAGGAGTAACCAGTTCCACAGAGTCCATCATTCAACCAAGATTCATGTTGGCTATGAACACACACTTTGTATCAACTTGCTAACAAAATGGTGGATCACAAAAATCTGATGAACTTTTCCTGAGAACTAGAGAAATCCTATCTCATATAAACCGTTCAGCTACATTGAAGACTGCAGCATACTACAGTCTGCTGTAGTTCCCAGTCATCATAGTGTTTGAGTTATGATAACTTTTTTATGAACCTTAACATAAATGATGATATAATCAGTTTTGTAAAAGGATTCACAGCATTTATTACGACGCTTTCCATGCACAAAGATACGTCCATAAATTTATCGTTCTGGGTCATGTTGGTGGTCATTGTCTTACTCAATGTTTTCTTGAACGCACGTAGAGCCTTTGCATTACGAATTCCATTTTCTGCATAACTAAACAGCCTTCATGACTTTCAAGGTTCAGTATGAATATTTTATCATGCCATTTGAACTGCCCAAAGCAATGTGGAGTTTAACCAGTAATAAATAACTCTAAATTAATATTAATCAAAGGCACAGGCCATAGTTCTTCTGTGTTTCATACCTAATTAACAAAACGGATTGAAACTTGTAGAATTCTAGAGCAAAACGTAAAAAAATTGTAACACACTAAAACAATTCTTTGTGTAAAATTTAATAACCCACTATTTCAACTATTTATAGATTTCTAGACACAAATCGTTTAATTCTACATTTTTATTCGTTGACTTAATTATGCCAATGTTCACTGTAATTTCAAAGGAATACTTTTGACACCGTTTACAAAGTAATTCACTAAATCTCATCGTCTGATAGAATGTATGTACAGACATTAGCTAAATCCATGTCACTAAAGAATTTGAGCTAAAAGTGAGATGTAATTAGGTCGTCACAACAACCTGCTTTTGCACGCAAAATAATTAATTAACTTGTGGTAAATTCATTTGTGCTAAATTTTAATGCGAGCGAGCGCAGCGTCTCTGCTTCATGTTTGGTAAAATTTACTTTATTCTGTCTGTTTGGAGGCGTTCTTCTACAGCCTATATTTTAACAACTAGGATTTTTAATTAAAAAGTATTCTTCCAACAAGGTTCTCATTCTCGCTTAAAAAGGGGGTTACTAAATATCTTCGCCTTATGAGATTCAATTCCGATGGTTCTTTTACATTTGAAAGGTTGTAACTTTAAGTTGGTCTCATAAAAAGTGGTGAAGATCGGATGAGGGTTTTCGGCGTGACGAGTAGAATAGCTCTATTTTTACTAAAAAAATATGCTTGCGAGTTCCAGTGTTATATGTAGCTATACCTAATTACCTACATTAGATGAAATAAAAATTATAATTTGATTAGTTATGTGCCAATGCCAAACTCTAATCGCTAATATAAACAATATTTTAAACAATAGCTCGTACTCAAAAATAGATGGCAACATAAATAATAATATACTACCTATATGTCGAATAAAATCGTATCGGTGATATCATTTAGTTTTACTACTTTTTTATCGATAAAGTGAAGAGGTTGAAGTCAGAGAAGCTAATTTTACTTAGAAATCTCTGAGCTAACTTCGGTGATTTTGCTTTGTATGTATTTGTAGTGATGTATGTATGTTCGAGCCTTAGATCATTTATATGACATACTAGCTGCCCCGTTTAAAAAACATTTAGTTTGTGCTGCGGTCACCGAAAATTGGAAACCGTAGCTTAGCATAAATTATGGTAAAAAGTCTGTTAAAACGATCTGGTATCTTTAAACTTGGTGGCGAGTGCTGTGGTAGCGCAAAATTTGGGTCCGGTTTGAGTGAGGCTTAGGTCCGGTTGGTGTCAGGTTTGGGTCAGGCTTGGGAAGGGCTTGGGTCAGATTTGGTTTAGGTCCGGTGTTGGTCAGATTTGGGTCTAGTTTTGGTCAGATTTGGGTCTGGTTTGGGCCAGGTTTGGTTCACTTATGTTTATTTTACGATGTATTATCGATATTGATGCCAAAAACGGCTAAAAACGGCAATTGGTGGCAAAACGGCCAAAAAGATCAATTTTTTCATCAGAATCATGGTCAGAGTCAGAATGCGTAGAATCAGTTTTCAGAACTAGCCTCTTGGTATACATACTCGTTTACATTCACAATTATTCGGCTCGCGTAATCTTAAAAACCGACGCTCGCCTATTATCGTTTATTTTAATGAACCGCGATAATAATAAATGGGTTTACTCACATTCCTTAACATCAAAATCTCTTTGGATACTGTTGTGACTATTATATAAATAGTTAGTAAGATTCATGATACTTCAATGGTTTTAGTGTTCTTCACATAACAAACAACATTCCACTGTTTTATACTACTGTTATAAACATTTTGTCATTAACTTTTTCACGGTCGCAGTAAAAAAAGGACAAGGTGTGTGTGTTCTGAAATGAGTCATCGCTTTGAAAAGGTCTTTGACGGCTGAACAAATTTTGAATCATACCTTAGAATATTCTCGAAAAATTTACCATTTATTTATCACTAGTGACTATTTTTAAGGCGCAACTTCGTCCGCGTAAAGCTATTTTTATACAAACTTCAACCCCCGCTGTACCCGTTTTGGGGGTTGAAATTTTCACAGATAGTGTATTTCTACTGCCACTATAACAACAAATACTAAAAAACAGAATAGAATGAGTATTAAAGAGGGCTATCATACAACCAACGATTTTTTTTCCGTTTTTATTATAGATAATGGTAAATAGCCCTTTGTGTGCGAGTCCGACTCGCACTTAGCCGGTTTTTTAGCCTATGACTGCTGTCCAAGTTTGAAAGCTTTTAAGTCCAATTTTGTACATTACAAAGTACATAACAATTTAACTTTGCCCCTGAACTTTCAATTGCTCCAATTGAGGTGATGACACAATTCAAATATCAAGATTGATTTGCTTCAATACGACGAAATTGACACACTCTATACTTACTTAGAATTAGAACCACCTAAATATTAGATAGAGAGATAGATAACTCCTTAATTGTTTACCACACAGAAATATAATACAGTCAGTGTATTATTATACACAATTTGGCAGAACAATGGGCGGCCTTATCGCTAAAAGCGATCTCTACCAGGCAACCATTAGTAGGAGTAGAGTGAAGATCACTGAAGCGTGGACGCCCTTCTACCCGATGAAAATCATAATTATTGATAATATTACGTACCCAATAAATACGATCACACGATCTAACAATTTAAATTATTTTATTTATGTAAAAAACTACTTTTAGTTAGACATAATATGTTGTCAATGACTTTTTTGTAGGCAATACCAAGCTCTGCAACTTTTCTTTAGAACTCAATCATATCTCACAAAATGTTGTCGTTTGACCGTTTTTTCTCCGACTTTGCAAATCCCTACCACGAAAAAGTCTTCTATTTTTCGGGTTTTTCGGGGCCTTTGCAACTCACAAATAACGTGGCTTACTATTGGTAAAATAATTTTAAAAATCGGTTCAGGAGATAATACGATTATTACCGCCTAACGTAGTGGGCACGGGTCAGCTAGTAGATTATAAATATAGCTATGTTTACAGTAGGTATGTTGCTATAGGCTTACAGTAATCAATGTGTCACTGTTATAAAAAAATATAAAGAGACTGTAAATTCATCGGTCGTTTCTACGAGTTCTACGAAATCCCAAGATACATTGTGAATTGTGTCTAAACTAATGCAATGTTTATATTTAGTCGTGACCCAGGTGTGCTAGAAGCCACGCCATCAATCTGACCCTTGGCGGAAAGCCATTGTAACAGGTTCGGCACACTGTCCACCAATCAGTACACCTTAAAAAATCAGACGAAGAATGCTTACCTAATCCAATCGGTAATGAAAAATAATAAATAAATAAAATAAATAATGCTGGAATCTACACAGCATCATCTAGCCCCAAGTTAAGCAGAGCTTGTGTTATGGGTACTAGTTAACTACATTACTTACATAGATATTTTTTTATTGCACATAGAAAATACCCAGAACACCATATTTGCTAATCATACAATCATTTATCTCAAGGCGGGAATCAAACCCTCAACCTCCTGCGTCGCAGGCGGACATTCGCTCGCCGCGCCACATTGGTCGTCAATAATAAGTAACGTTTAATGGTACCTATAGTAGGGGGTAAAGTATAATTTTCTTTTTTCTGCCGCTATGAATAATGTAGTAGGTATGAATTGTGTATTTTTAACTTGATACCAAAACTTCTGTAGGAAGCATCAAGGTCTAGGTTGAGTCATATTTCCATATTAATGGACGGGCACTTTAGAAAAGATTTGTTATTTGACAGGCACTCAAGTCCACAATATTTATATCGTTGAAAAATACTAGGTATCGTTTCTTAGTTTACTAAAGTACCTAGGTATGTATTTTGAATTAAAAAAAACAAAACGTGCTGTATTAGGTATTATATTCGAGCAAGAAGCTTTCATTATGCGTTACCCCAGACAGTGGGATGGTTTTTTTTATTGAATTAAATTAGGTTTTTAATCTAGCCGCCCGCCGGGGCTGCTATTACCAACCGCCAGATCCTTGGCGACGACGCCGGCAAAGCGACGACACGACGCGTCATAAGCAAAGCAACGCGAAATACGCGAATTACATATCAATGTGATTCGGTTGGGAGTTTCATTTCGCCGCTATAGCAGACAGTAGCCTTTGGGCCTAGTGCTGCAAATATATCGATGAAATATAATATCGACGAGTGACCTAAAGCTTGCTGTGACGCGAGGTCGGGAATGTTTTTATTGGGAATGTTGGCTATTTATTTTGTTTAATGGACGATAAATTTGTCGTATATAAAGCTTCCAGTTATGCTATAAAAAGAGACTTTTTTTTATTTATTCTTTAGGCAACGCCAACAGTACAACATACTGTACATTTTTTAATACAACTAAAATGACAATACTCTATAATATGTGTTGATTCTTATTACTATAAAAAAATTAAAAAACGTCATTTCTGATCGTTTTTTCCGTGTCTTCAGCATTAATAACGAATTATAAACTAAACATAAGTACTTACCTAATTATCTTATTTGAAACGCTTAAAAACGACAAAACACCAAAAACAGCAATCTAAAGGAAAACGCAATCATCTGACCGGTGCGCTGCCCTTGTCGTCGCCGCTACCGTGTGGTCTTTGACCGCTGTACGAAATACATCGCTGGTTGATAAATAGGAATCAATAAAATAATCGTATTACTCGAAATGTATTAGACTGTCAGCCAAGTGGTATAATACTATGCTTAAATATAAGACCTTGTTGTAGGTAACTTTACACGTTCGGAGTACTCGGAAGTGATCTTATTACACCCGGTTTTTAGATACAGCCATAGGTACTTAAAATAAAAAAAAATAAAATAATAATGCCGGACGATCCACACAGCATCATCTAGCCCCAAGCTAAGCAGAGCTTGTGTTATGGGTACTAGATGACTGAAAAAACACAACTAACTAACTAACTTAAATATGGGATATTACCTACCTACTTACAAAAATCAAAACAACAAAAAAAAATCTCACGTAGGTCAACTAAAATATGCCATGAATTTAGAAAGCTCTATTTTCGTTGACACTGAAAGCAAATAGAAAATAAATAACACTTAAGTATTAATTGCTACGCATTTACGAACTTTAACTAAAATTATTTGAATATTTTTACTACCTTCATGTAGAAGAATGTGTTCTATTTCTAATTCTATTCAAGTAGGTAGATTAAAAATGACAATAAAATATATTGGCGCAGGAATTTAGATCGAGACGTAACGGCCCTGATAGTAAATCAGTCAATTATTTTCAATCGATTACTTACTTGCTTAAGGGCGCGTTTCACTGTGCGCAGAAGAGACGACCTAGATTGTATTTATTGTCCATTTCGAGGACTTTTGGTTCATTTGACGTTACTCTGCGTCAGTGCTTATATCTAAAGAAAAAAGGGTAGTGCGTGCGTAAAAATTTTGACGGATTCTAAGCCACTTTTTTATCTGTGTTTTGACAGATACAAAAGCACTTGCGTGCTCATATGTAGAGTAGTGCGATTAAAGGCATTACAAGCTTATCACCTGCAGGTCTACTCTTAGAAACGATAAACGAAGTTTCGTATTGTCGTTTTGAGTTACACTACGCGGCATGTCAGGCAGCGTCAACTTGACTTTTGACGGCTACCGAGTTGCCCCGCAGTATATTACAAAACGACAATACGAAACTTCGTTTATCGTTTTTTCTAAGAGTAGACGCGTTGTATGCCTCAGCTTGATGGACGCTGGGCTGTACATCGTAAGGTATGTTCCTAATATGCGTGACCTACGAGACAATGCTTTGTTATAAGGCGATGGTCACCACTTAACACCAGGTGGGCCATATACTGGTCCCATTTAGCAAGAAACATAAAAATAGGCCCCGTCCTTACTGGTTGTATAAAAATACCCAGAACACCCGGAATAAATAATTGCAGATCGTACCAGCATTTATCCCAACGCGGGAATCGAACCCGCGTCACAGGCGAATATTCGCCCATCGCGTCACATCGGTCGTCAAATATTCCGGATTCCTTTTGTTTTGTAAAATGAGGCACGAATAAATTTGTCATTTGTGCCGTTAACATATCGAACCAAAACCCGAATTACACTGCGCAGCTACCAAGTACCTAACAATCCACAGTTACAGATACCGCGCAATGTGCAAATTCAAATGTCAATACGAATGTGTATGTTCTAGGCCCTCTAGTGAGTACATGTTATGGTCGGTACAGATTGGTGCAATGCAACATGTAATGCAACATGCAATGCAAGAATTTGACGTCCACATTGCTGCAATGTATCATGTAATGTAACAGAATTCCCATAGTGTGGACGCCTCGCGCGCACAAACTGCGCCTGGGTCGCGCTCGCTCCGAGCGTTCAATTACAGCGTACAATTCGTGCGCGGCTCGATGAGATTTGTCGGTTTTTAGTACGATCACAAAGGGGCGCGCAGTGTGCGCAGGACTCAGCCGTGGACGGTCGTTCGTTTCGTTCGCATGCGCAACGATCATGGCGGTGAAAGAGGGTGCGTGTGACGAGGGCTAGTGTTTGTAACGAAGTGCGGGAACAGATGTTCTCGTTCTGATTCGTAGTCAATGCGCGTACCGCGCGCGCCACACGTCCAAGGCAGCAGGGAACATGCAATGTAAGGCAGAATATTACATTACATGTTGCATTGCACCAATCTGTACCCACCATTATATCTTTATTATCGCCTTGATGAGATGGACACAAAGGCAAGGTTGAATTCAAAAATTATCGATTTAAATTCAACGAGAGTTTATGATAATAGTGTGATCCGTGTCTACCGCTTAAACTTACCTGATTTGAATTTAAAACCCTAAATTAAATATTTACAAAAAGTATCGTAAATTGACAGCCGTTACAAATGAGTTCGTGGCAGCTGCCTTCTGCGCTGTATGTGGTGTTTTCGATCCCCACCGAGAAGAAACATTTGTGTTATGAACATAGATGTTTGTTTTTTGTCTGGGTGTTATATTGTGATCTAAGTATATATTTAAAAAAAACATGCATAAGTATTCTATCAGTCATCTAGTTACCATAGTACAAGCTATGCTTCTTTTGGGATTAGAGAGCGAGTGAATGTTTGTCAAAATTTATTTAGTAGCGGCTTGTCCCGGCTTCGCATGGATTTTAGTAAGGATCCCTATTTTTTTTTTCAGAATATAATATAGCCCATGTCATCCGAGGATAATGTACTTTCCCAACGGTAAAGTAATTTAACAAATCGGTCCAGTAGTTTAGGCGTGTCGCTCACAGCAATGCCTTGTATGAAGACAATCGACCCTGGCGGCTATCAGTGCCTAGATAGTGTTGGAAGTGCCTAAAAATATAAAAAAAAACGATTGTGCTTTAGACCACACGACTGAAGTAAAACTTCTTTAATATACGAAACGTAACTGTCTATGAGAGAAACAGAGAAAGAACAGTGCTTTCATACCCCCTCCATGGTTGTGTTAAACGCTTAACGCAACCTTGTTGAAGTCGTATTAGGAGTATTACTTCAAAATTATGAACTGAGTGGTACTTCAATTCCCGTAATACGACTGTTCCGACCGTACCAAACAGTTAATTACTTAATTAACTGTCGGCACCACACTGGAGCATCATAATTTACATTATTATTTTAAACTGGCGCTATTCATCTAGCTTTAAAAAGTTTCAAGATGATCCATGTGGCTTGGATACTAATGAATAAATGCTTTTTAACTTTTGAAATCACCGACTAACACTAATTAAAATAATGCTTTTCGGGAGATCCAGGCTAAATTCATCATCAACTTTCATCTAAATCAGTTTAGAAATTAGGGCGTGAATGCGTGACTAAGCCACAAACGTTACCTACTTCATTTCATCTGTGATTCAATTATCTAAATATTTACCTCCGTTCTTATAAACGTTATTCAAATTTAATATGAGTTCTGTCACTGTTCCTCATAACTTATTGATAAGAGATGGCAATAGTAAAAGATTATTTATTAGATAAGAGGTAAAAAATAAGATAAAAGATATTTATTGCCTGTAGAAACTAGGTTAAAGTTAGCACGTTTGGTTTAAGGTTAGTAGTTTCAGTAGTAGATTTCAATAATGCAACCTCAAGATGCATAAACATTTTACGAAAAGTGAAACAAAAATTTTAATAATTCAACTAATTATAAAAACAAAAATTAAATAACAAGAAAAAAGAATTAAATGAAATGACAATATTCCAAGAAAATAAATGCAGATAATTAAGGAATGTCAAAAAAAATAAAGCAAAGTGAAATGTCAATGTCACAATAAAGTAGATAGATAAAAATGTCATGTTGAAATAAATATGCCGTTTAGAAATTCATTCTATGCATTATGTTATAATTGTTGTAACATGTTTTAATAATTATAAAACTGCTATGGTTTTATCACCTTATATTATTAAACTATGAATACATACCTAGTATACTTATTTTAGGCTTAAAAGTAAGGCCTTTTTATTAAAACCGTTTTAGGTACGAACATTTAACAAATATCAGTTTCTACCCTAGTACTTCTAAGCTTAAGCGTATAAGCTTGACGTAACGTTGAAAAAAAGCGTGTTTTGTCTTTTGCATTGACAGGAAATTTTAAATTAGATCGAAAGAGACAAAAAACTTGTAGCTATTTCGAGGTTACGCCGAGTTTACTCTTAGTAATAATGTTTTGATAAAGACTATCTTGAATAAATGATCCTTTAATGACGTCAACCACAAGTCTGCATTACGTCATTGATTAAAATGATGATACATTGTTGACTCAAGGTAGAACTTTTGATACCTTTATCATTATCATCAGCCAACCTTAATTTTTCAAGCTGAGCCCTCTTCACATACCGAAGTTCCGCAAAATGTTTGTCGTTAAAAACTTACGACCGTTAAAAATCTGTCAAAAAATTAACAATATTTTAACTATTGCTGTCTCTTATCAATAGGTAATGACTAACAGTGATAGGCGATATTCTACTAAGCAATATATAAATTTAAATGATGTTTATAATTATGGGGGTAAGTGAACTTAAGTAAATAAATCTAGATGCTAGCAAAGATAAGTCTAGACTAGATCTAGACTTTCGTGAAGTCTTGTAGTGTAAGGAAGTTACCCTTATTTATGTTAGTTTATTGTTTGAAATGTATTTTTATTATTAAAATTTTACTATACCTAGACAACTGTTGCAAATCAGTTGGCAGTAACTCCGCCTTCTGCATTGCAGGTAGAAGGTTTGATTATAATAATAATAATAACGCTGGAAGATCCACACAGCATTATCTAGCCCCAAGCTAAGCAGAGCTTGTGTTATGGGTACTAGATGACTGATATACTTAATACGATACAATACGTTACATAGATATTTTTTATTATACATAGAAAATACCCAGAACATCTGGAATAAATATTTGCAGATCGTATAAACATTTATCCCAAGGCGCATTCCAAGACATTCGCCCGCCGCGCCAAATACCGATATCCACCGAGATACTCTTTCACCCATCAGAGTTTGTGGGTTAAACATAGATGTTTGTACCCAGTGTCTGAAAGACCTGCAAGGTAGTGATTGCTGTAGGTAATGGTTACCACTTAACATCTGCTTGTTCTATCGTAAATATGTATACACAAAAAATGCTGAAAATATTACATAGTACCTACAAAAAAAAATCTCTTTTCCTAAAAGGTCGGCAGCGTATCGGCATCGCTTCTAGTGTTGCAGGTGTCCATTGGCGAGGGTGACTATTTTCCATCAGGTGGCCCGTCGGGCTTGTAGGTGTAACAAAACTTGTAGGTGTTACAGGCCGATTTTATAAATATGTGCTAGGTAGGTATTTTTTTTATTTGATTTGTTAAATCATAAGTAAAATTAATAAATACCTAGCTAATTATCTTTACCTGTTTGCAAATACAACGACGATAACGACCTTGGCAGATTTTAATCAAATCATCGATATCCTTTGACCTTCTCACTCGCTCCTCACTAGACACTGACAGTGACATTTTACAATGTGCCAATTTTAAATTAGGAACTTTCTTTCCAAAAATAGAGTTGATATTATTGTTGCCAGCCAAGATAATGTTAGTTCTACGGTAAGACGCGAGACTTTCATTCTACGCTGAATAGCTACATAAAAAGAGTCATAACTTCATCAAACTTCCCTACTTTTCGACTAAACTCCATAAACTCTAGAATCAGAGAGCTAATTGGCGATGGGCAGCCCATCGAGAACCGATAACCGCAGCGGCCACGAACTGGAAAATGAACTGAAGGACGCCCCACCCGTGAAGTGGTGGGTGGACAAGAGTCAAAATATTTTTTCCTGGAAACGTATGGATGGAGGTCTGTATCCAGCAACAGGCTGATGATGATACACTTCACATCAAACGCTACTTGCATTTGATTACTCTTTAGATTATGTTTTTGTTCACACCATGCAAAGTTTATGTTTATTTACTAAACTACCGAAATCGTTGGAATAACATTAGTTAAAGCATTCGTTTATTTCCGTGTTACATTATACTTGTCCGTAAATACTTACCTCCATAGGTACTTATAAACATAATTTCAATTTGTTTGCTTGTTTCTTTCTTGTTTACTTCAATAAATATTGCTCAAAATGAGTTCTGTCACTGTTTCTCATTACCCATTAATAAGAGATGGCTCTAGTTTAAACATTGTTTATTATTTGAGAGAGATTCAACTTCATTATCATCATTATCAGCTTGTAGAAGTCCGCTTCTTCGCCTCTGCTATCGGTTCTAGTTATCTCCCTAACTACCAGTACCTACCTATCTATTTAGACTAGAATACCGGGTGTAATAAGCTCACTTCCGAATACTGCAGAAACGTGTAAAATTACCTACAATAAGGTCTTATAGAATGCCACTTGGCTAACAGTCAAATACATTTAGAGTAGGTAGGTACTTAATACGATTATTTTGCTGAAATTCCTATTTATCAACCAGTAATGTATTCCGTATAGCGGTCAATGACTGCGCGGTGGCGCTGACCGCAATGCACCGGTCAGATGATCGCGATTTTATTTAGATTGCTGTTTTGTCGTTTTTACTCATTTTTAAATAATATAATTAGGTAGATACATAATTATGTTTATTTTACTCTGTACTGCCGATATTTATGCACAAAATACGGAAAAATGGACAAAAGTGTCGATTTTATTGATAAGTGCGTGTCAATGTGCGTAGTATTTCTTTTGCGTTTCTTTTAATTATCAGTCTGTTCACGATTCGCTGGTTTATGTATTATCTTATTTATTACTATTGTACTGTTTGTTTTCCAAATGAAATAAAACAAAAATTCACGGTTTTTAATTCTTTAGTAATTAGAATCTTAGTCTGAGTGCGCAGTTTCAGTTTGCGGAAGTAGTTTTATTACACCCTGTATAATAGAATATACGTCTATTTAGCATAAGCACACAAGCCCGACTTGATAAATAAGTAGGCCTATCACATAACATATAAAAAAATATGTGGCCATCGGTTCATGCGTCAGCATTAGGTACATATGCTAAAATGGTATTTAGCTCAACATAAATGTTGTGTGTAACCACTCAACGGTAATTTTCAGCTAAAACTAGAGTGGGAAAAGAAAAATCATCAGCAGTGACCGAAAAGCAACAACCTAAAAAAACGAGTGTGCTTTAGACCACACGACTGAAGTAAAACTTCTTAAATATACCAAACGTAACTGGTTATGAGAGAAAGAGAGAAAGAACAGTGCTTTCATACCCCCTCCATGGTAGTGTTAAACGTTTAACGCAACCTTGTTGGAAGTCGCATCAGTCAATAAAGTATTTGGCCCACATTATATCGAGTACGTATCTTATTTGTTTTGCGCTCATAGTGTGGGTATCATTAGCAACGATATTTAAACAGATGGGTAGGCAATTTAAACAATAAAGTGCCACAGAGTTTTTTTGTTGCGCAACATACAAGTTTACTTCAACAAGTAGATGGCCCACCTGATGTTAAGTGGTTACCATCACCTATAACAAAGCATTGCCTCGTAGGTCACGCTCGTTAGGAACGTCACCTACGATGCACTCCTCAGCGTCCATCAAGCTGAGACATACAGGTGTTAAGCCTCATGTGCCTCTAATTTCACCGTCACCCACACCCTTCAAACCGCGGAACACAGCAAGCTTCTTGGCGGCAGAAATAGGCATAGTGGTAGTACTGCCCCGGACGAGCCCGTCACAAAGAGCTCTACTACTACAGAAAAAGTTAAAAATGTTAAAAAGTTCGTGATGTATGAGTATGAAATACTAGGAAGGAAATAGGAAGTCTGTGGTCTCTAATAAGATAAATATGACAACATTTTCGAATTTAGAATTTCACGATAGCGTAACATAGGTGGATTTTTGTTAGTAAAGGAAGCTAGTAAAATAAGTTTAAAAAAAGAACATAGAGATAATTGCGGCAATAAAACCTTTTGTAATTTTTTAGATTAAGATTTTGTATTATTACCAAAGAATATGGAATTATTACAAAGAATACTTTGATATATCGGAAACATTATTACCTACCTATTAAAATTACATGACGTCAATCTCAAATTGTATCGACAGACAGCGTAGCCTTGGAATGCATTTATTATGTCCATATTGTCTGGTTCAACCTGTTGCACATGGCAACATTATGTCTCTATTGTCTCTTTATGCGACGACTTTATTCGACGACCGATGTGGCGCGGCGGGCGAATGTCCGCTTGCGACGCAAAAGGTTGCGGGTTCGATTCCCGCCTTGGGATAAATGTTTGTACGATCTGCAAATATTTATTCCAGGTGTTCTGGGTGTTTTCTATGTATAATAAAAAATATCTATATATGTAATGTATTGCATTAAGTATATCAGTCATCTAGTACCCATAACACAAGCTCTGCTTAGCTTGGGGCTAAATGATGCGGTGTGGATTGTCCAGCATTATTATTATTATTATTATTATATAGATGACCTATATTCAATAAAAACTCTCCTAGATTCGTTTTCTGTCATCTTTGGAAGCAACATAGCCTTTTCTAGTGTTATTTTATGTTCTGATGTGAAATTTCGGTGGTATTTTATCGAACATTACTTGAGGTCTTAGCACAAATGTAAGCAGTTGAAATGAAAGTGTTATCCTGATATGTGGCATCCTGCTTAAACGAAAGTGATTACCGTTTTGAAGAGAAATGCCAAGTTCCTGACAGTAAAACTGGTCCGCGGGGCAATCAGTTCCTGATTAGTAGGTACCTACGTAGTTAGAGCGAAGTATTACCAACCGGTAAAAAAAATAGAGATTTGATGATCTAAATTTGAATTTTACTGGCAATAAAATTTTTACGTACCAATAATTTATTACCCAAAAATCATATCCGACAAAATTATTAATTATTTGAATAATTAGCAAGGATTTGATCATTACTAAATCAATTGATGCTAAAATTCCACTTTTATGTTATAATTAACATTTAAAGTTGCTTTTAAGTAGTTATAGCAAAATCGATGCCATAAAAATTAACTACATTTTTAAACTAGCGGCCGCTCGCAGTTTCGCCCGCGTGGCAGTTTTTTCCAGTTCCCGTTTTTTTTCGTGATATAAAGTAGCCTATATGTTAATCCAGGTTGCGATCTATAATTATTCCAAATTTCATCCAAATTGGTCCACTGGTTAGAGCGTGAAAGAGTAACAAACATCCATCCATCCATACTTACAAATTTTCGCGTTTATAATATTAGTAGGATTAGTTTAAACCCGTTTTTCATACACAAGCCGTTTTTCATCGGCCCTCAGTGGGCTGATTCTGAGTTTTTTCGTTTACCGGGTACCGGATTTCGGTTTGTGAGTCGAACTTTTTGCATGGAAATAGGTACGCTAGTTTTCCCATATGCCACTAGGGGCGCTTATCATATCTCCTATACAAAAAATTCGAGCTTGCTAACCGAAATCCGTTATCCTTAAAACTCAGAATCCGCCTATTGATGTCATTCTCATCTCTTTAACCTAAGGTTAGGTCTTAATGTAATGTATTCAAGCTAGTATTACTATTCTGTGCCTAAACCACTAATCTAGATTGAAATGCTTCAGGTTATTATACCGCTATTTGCAAGCGCAACAATGCATTGTAAATGTTAACCTTCTGTGCTCCAAGTAGGTAGTTAGTATTTACTGTACCTACTAAACTGATCACATACCGAGCAATGCAATGCAATTTGCTGGGAAAAAGCCGCACCAAAAAAAAAACCTGAATCATTAAAAGAGCGCCGGTGGTCTAGTGGTAGTGACCCCGTCTTCTGATCCGAAGGTCGTGTGTTCAAATCCGGTCGTTTGGCAATGGATTTTTCCATTGAAAAAAAAATTTTTGCGCAATGTTTTCCTTTACCGTTTGAGTGCATGCCAGTGCATGAAAACATCATAAAGAAGCTAGTTAGTATTTTATGACCGGCGATGGGCTTGCCACCTGTCACGTAAGGAATACCAACTACTGCAAAATGTATGTATGGGGGGTGGTGGGCCGTGAAAAACTGTATTGCGAAAGTTTATTTGGTTTTATACACACCTTTATTTCTATATTTATTAATTTTATGCTACGGAGAGCCCTAGTGGCCTGTTTGCCGGAAAGATGGAAGAGAAAGAACGAGACAGAGAGCGAGACAAAGACAACAATATTGGCCATGATTTGACTTTTTATTTTTTGACAGTGACATTAGATTTAGAATGACAATACTAAACAATAACCCTAGAACATAGAATAAGAAATATTCTTAGACCTAGAGTCTCCCTTCTTACCGTACTCAGATCTCCGCCTTTTTGTTCTAAGATTAGTAAACACTCGACATTGGCAAATTCGTGGCAACCCTCAGCCGCTGAAAAGCCATATAATAAAAGAAGAAGAAGACTCGGCAGCGGTTACTCATAGAATAAGAAACTTAGTCCATATTCTTAGCGGTTACTCTCGAAGTTGAAGCCAGAGCTAAGAACTAATGTTCGTTAATGTTAATAATTAATGGAAATTTTGCTACCTAGTGCACCAATCTGGTACTAAATGCTAGCGTTTATTCTATAGCTCTATCAGCAATCGTTTGCCCACACTGAATGAGGAAGCTGGTGGCATGTTACTTCAGCTAACACACCTTCAAAGGCTTGTAGCGTCGTTGTTTTTTTGGCACCTAAATTATGGTTGTAATCTATGATGGTACTAAATATGCACTAAATATTGGCATTTTCAGAATCTGCATTTTCCATATGAGGAAGCTGGAGGCATGCACATCGATTCTTACCCGCATTTCCCAATACCAAGATGGCCGAAATGTACAATGACAACGGTATTTATTTAGTTTTTTGTTACAGCAAATGCCTGTTTGACGACCGTCAGCAAGCCACGCGGTGGGAGTGTGAGCAAGATGAGTGTATCATGAACCAGGGTGTGATAGACTACGTCAAACGATCTGGCTTAAACTGGCGGCCGGAGAGGTACTCGCAGTTCGTCGACAAGAAGCTAAAGGATGGACTGATTTACAAACTAGGTAAATAAATAAATATTTGTGGACATTTTTACACAACATCATCTAGCCCCAAACTAAGCATAGCTTGTACTATGGGAACCAGATGACTGATAGAATACTTATATACTTTTTTTTTGTAAATACATAGAATACAATATGACATCCAGACACAGAACAAACATATATGTTCATCACACAAATGTTTGTTCCCGGTGGGGATCGAACCCACCACCTACAGCGCAGAAGGCAGGGCTACTACAAACTGAGCTGTGACGGCAGTCAAATCCTACTAATATTATAACGCGAAAGTTTGTAAGTATGGATGGTTGGATGGATGGATGTTTGGTACTCTTTCACGCTTAAACCAGTTGACCGATTTGGATGAAATTTGGAATAAACATAGATTATAACTTGGATTAAAATATAGGCTACATTTTATCCCGAAAAAATAACGGGAACGGGAAAAAAAACTGCCACGCGAGCGAAGCTGCGAGCGGCCGCTAGTACAAAAATAATATAAAAAAAACGAGCGTGCTTTAGACCACACGACTGAAGTAAAACTTCTTTAATATACGAAACGTTACTGGCTATAAGAGAAAGAGAGAAAGAACAGTGCTTTCATACCTCCTCCATGGTAGTGTTAAACGTTCGACGCAACCTTGTTCGAAGTCGCATAAGAAGTATTACTACACACAGCATCATCTAGTCCCAAGCTAAGCAGAGCTTGTGTTATGGGTACTAGATGACTGATATACTCAATACAATACGTTACATATACAGATATTTTTTTTATTATACATAGGAAATACCCAGAACACCCGGAATAAATATTTGCAGATCGTACAAACATTTATCCCAAGGCGGGAATCGAATCCCAATCTTCGCTCCCGACATTCGCCCGCCGCGCCACATTGGTCATATTACATAGAACTGAGACGTGGTCGCTATACGCATGAGCAAATGGTCCAGTTAATTGCAATGTGACGGCCTGCTGTTCCGTAGAAAGATTTAAAGATTAGTAAGATAAAAAAAACTAAATATGCAGTTCTTGTTTTCTTATATATCAGGGGCATGGCTCCTTTCACAACTTTTCTTTAACTCGTCAATCTTTCAATCTTGTCCCTTCTCAAAAAACCAACCTGTATTTTTTTTTATTTACTCAGGTCACCTAAAAGTTTGTTAGTTTTTATAGTGCTTGGAAATCACAAAGATATCCTAAAAAACCACGATCGCTAAAGCACCGTATGAAACATTCCAAATCTTATTTTCATCGAGTCATTTGAATCCTCGGTAGCGAAATTGGTTACCGCATCCCCGTATCAAGGGGAAGGTCGTGGGTTCAAATCCCACATAAAAGTTGTTGAAAGCCCCCATTTCCGAGTCCATCCCTGGTTGTATTGTCTTAAAAGGGAGTAGGCATTACTGCTTACCATAAATCGTTGTTTAAAGGTCAAGCAGACCAAAGTCATAAATCAATATAAAACAAACAAACAATAAATCGTCAATGTTACGAGTATTTCTCGGTATGACGATTTAAGCCCTTTAAAGGTTAGGTTGAATCATAAAATACATTAGTGCCTTATGCCCAAATAACCAACTTCCATCTACCTAGTACCTACCTATCCACCTTTTAGTAGAAGTAGAGCTCTTAGTGATAGGCTCGTCCGGGGAAGTACTACCACCACGCCTATTTCTGCCGCCAAGCAGCTGTGTTCCGATTTGAAGGGTGTGGGTGCCGGTGTAATAACAGGCACACGAGGCTTAACACCTGTATGCCTCAGGTTGATGGACATAGAGGTACTTCGCAGGGCACGTTAACGAACGTGACTTGCGAGGCGGCAGAAATGGTTGTTGAGTATCGGGAAATACCTAAAAAACTTTTAATTTTTAAATATCGAGGCTTTCTGTTGGTAAAATAATTTTTAAAATCGGTTCAGTAGATCCTAAAATTACCCCCTACAACCTCACAAACTTTTCTATTTGTAACATTTATATAGACTAGCAAAACGCGCGCGACTTCGTCTGCGTGTATACACAGGGGGGGTTGAATGGGCTTTTTCTTAGTGCACCCTCTACAAACTCAAGAGTATACCCAGAAAAATTTAAGTCTCTGCAACCGGTGCATTAGGCTGTGTGTTTAGATGTCAGTCAGAACAAAGACTGTTACAATTTTTTAACGACCGATGTGGCGCAGCGGTCGAATGTCCGCCTGCGACGCAGGAGGTTGCGGGTTCGATTCCCGCCTTGGGATAAAGTTTGTACGATCTGCAAATATTTATTCCGGGTGTTCTGGGTGTTTTCTATGTATAATAATAAAAATATGTACGTAATGTATTGTATTAAGTATATCAGTCATCTAGTACCCATAACACAAGCTCTCTTTAGCTTGGGGCTAGATGATGCTGTGTGGATTATTCAGCATAAAAAAAAATGCTTCGTGAGCTTATTTTTAATATCATATCTTCTACCCAGGAACTCTACCCCTCAGTCCAGCTACGGAAAGAATGGGTCCAATCCGGTACAATAAGAACATAGACTATCCAACTCACTTCGACGCCAGGAAAGAATGGCCAGGCTATATCTCTCCCATTGTAGACCAAGGATGGTGTGGATCAGATTGGGCTGTCACTTTGGCAAGTGTCGTCTCAGACAGGTAATTACAGTGTTTTTACTTCAGTGTTCTTATGCGTTACTGTGTTTCGGTTTGAAAGGTATACCGGTGAAATTACAGGCTTAACTATGCCTGTGCATGCATTGTATCGTCAGGTTGATAGACGCAGAGCAGTGCATTGTAGGGCACGTTTTTTATGTATGACCTACGAGGCTGTTGTTAGTGATGATTACCTCTCAACATCAGCTGGACCGTCTTCCTATTCTACTTACAAGTTGTTTAAAAAAAAGCTAGGTAGTGTTTGTAAAAGAGTGCTTAGTTATTTCTAAATTTGTATAAAAATAGCATCACGACTTTAATCCCCAAGCACGGTAGATATCCCCTCAGATCTCTTAATACCTCGAGATTCTTTGATTAAGTCCAAGGGGGTAGTCAGAGGTACGTCCAAATATTTAGCAACCAACATTTTGCAGTAGCTAGTGTTCTATACGTGACAGGTTGCAAACCCATCGCCACTGCTAGAATAACTGGTTTCCTCACGATGTTTTCCTTTCCGTTTGGGAGCACTGACATTGCGCACATAAATTTTATGAATAAAAATTAGAGGCTCGAACCCACGACCTTGGGATTAGAAGGCGGTATCACTCCCACTAGACCGCCGGTTCTATTTTAAAGTTATTCATCTGAGAACGAACACGTTTGTTACCTGTGAACTAAAAATAGGTAAGGGCACTCAAGAAACTCGAGAGGCTGCGAGTAGTCTTGGTTTATTTGTAAAGCTAAGCTACCTGAGTCCCTGAAGGCTCTCCAGGTGAGGGCTAAGAGGGGGGGACTCGGCAACATCGCGAGCTTGAGAGGACTTAGCCTGGATAGCTTGCATCCAATTAGGGATAGTACAGTACAACGGAAACTCAACATTGTTATAATTTCGTAGTGTACAATTGTAAACAAAATACCCTAAATTAGCCGGAGTTAGGAGCCCTTACTTCTTATACAAGTTTCAACTAAGTAAAAGCGAGGAACTCATTAGCGAGGCGTTAAAATTTGCGTCTTTTTCACACATCAGATAATCAGGGCCGTCTTAAACTAGGCTGGGGCCCTTGGGCACACAAGAATTTGGGGCCTTTTTGTAAAGTAGAAAAAGCTAGTTATAATAACATTTATTTACTAAGCATGACCATTTATTGTAGGTAATCAAATACAGTATGAAAAAAACGTGTCAACGTGGGACAGATCTATAGCGTAGTATGCCTTGTAATAAGATTACTGATTTATGAAAAAAGTGTAATGTGCCCGACAAAAATGTTTTGAGAATAAGTGTGAGAGAAATTGTCGGTCCTACGGGGCCCCCTGAGAATGGGGGCCCTGGGCACGGGCCCCGTGTGCCCTTATGGTAAAGACGGTATTTCAGATAATGTTGGATAAAATGCAACTGAAATAACACACTAGAAATTCCAAACATAAAAGTAAAACAAATCCTTGTATGATTTCAAATGTCGATAAATACTGATCCCTACCACGAATAATTTTGACATTTGTGTAAGCGTATCCTGTACATTGCGCGGTAAATAGTACCTACTGTTCCGAAACTTTTCTTTCTAGAATTAGAATGTTGTTTAAAATTATGATGCCGGTAGTTTAATCTAGCTCTTATCAAAGTAGGCTGTAGATCTTATAAATCAAAGTCAAAGTCAAAAATCATTTATTCAGTAATATCCGCAGGGATCATCTTGAAACGTCTTAAATCTAGGTGAATCTAAGCGCCAGTTCCTCGCGACCAAATGGTGAGACCATGGCCTAAATAACAGTCACTATAGATCATAAGTTAGGATCAAGTTTGCGATAATCGCTGCCGATGTTACATCATAATATAATTCATCATCATTATCCTCTATATGTAGAAGGCATTATTATTCCGTCATTAGCTTAAATACCTAATGTTTATGTTTATGTCATTATTTTTGTCCAGATTCGCGATCCAATCGAACGGAGCCGAAGGCGTAATCCTGAGCCCTCAAACCTTATTGTCCTGCAACGTGAGGCAGCAGCGAGGATGCGATGGTGGCCACGTCGACATCGCCTGGAATTTTGCCAAGAACTTTGGGTGAGTGGACACTACGCTTGCGGTTACAACGGGTGGCTGTTGGCCTTTTCACCACCACCCGAGTTTTTTTGTAATTTTTTTTGTGTTATTTTTCTTTGATTTTCTGTTCTTTTATATTTTATTTTAAGTTTTGTTATGTGGTGGCTGAATAAATGATTTTCTATTCTATTCTATTCTACGGTCTAAGTAAAAGGCATGGGGCTGGTCAGTATCTAGCTCAGCGCATCAGCAATGCTGTTCAGTGTGGCAATGCAGCCAGTGTTCTGGGTATGGTTTGGTACTGATTTGGATCATTTGAGCTATCTCTCTTCGCTCTCTCGCTAACATTACCTACAGTTAATGTAGGTAATAACTTTGTACCTACAATTCACGATTTCTGGTCGGCGCAAAAAAGTAAATTATATTGTTAATTAATTATATCTCTTCTAGGTTCCTTTCACCAATATTTAATAAAAGATAAAAAAAAGTTAAAAATATATATATTTAACAAAAAAATAAAAGATAATCTTCAAAAAACTATCACCTAGATGGGTTTTTAACTGTGCTTTTCAGGTAAAATCATCAGAAGGTTTATTAGGCTACGCTGGATTTTTGGATTTACGGAAGATTTGTATTAGAATTAGAATCAGAATAATCTTTATTGTAAACTGTTGAAAGTAAAAGATGGCAGGATTTGGGGCTAGATAATGTGTAAAAAAAAACTTTATTTCAGGCTATAAACCCAGTGTTAGTAGATGAATTTTTAATTCTATGTTAGTCAAACACACAATAATATGCCGCACGTTTTTACACCGTGTCTAAAAATCAGTTCTATAAATACCACCATGTTTCAACTTAATCCCACGACCAGTTCAGGCTGTTGATTAAATCCACTGTATCAGGTTTCAGTCAACATGCTCCCAGACAACCTCAGTCAGATCACAGTATATCTATTACCTGTTGATGATACTAGAATAGTGTTATCTTATCTGTGATGATACTAAGTATTTTGTGCGTGCGTGAAGTTATTTTCAATTACACTTTTATCCCTGCTGGATCCGTTCAAGGGTTAAATTTCGGGATCGGGATGAACATACCCTGAAAATTTGAAGCCTCTACGACCAGTGGGTTAGGCTGTCCGTTGTGTATATTGTCAGTTGTACTGTTTTCAGTCAGTCAATCAGGACAGAGATTCTTATAAATAGATTGAAGCTATGTCATAATTTAACACTTTCACGTATCAGAATTATTGATAGGTATAGTGTAAATGCTACATAGGTACGCAGATAGGTATAACCATTCCACGTCAGCTGTAATAATCCACCGGTTTGTCTAATAATAATAATAATGCTGGACAATCCACACAGCATCATCTAGCCCCAAGCTAAGCAGAGCTTGTGTTATGGGATGACTGATATACTTAAGTAATACAGTAAATTACATACAAAGATAATTTTTTTTATGCATAGAAAATACCTAGAACACCTGGAATAAATATTTGCAGATCGTACAAACATTTATCCCGAGGCGGGAATCGAACCCGCAACCTCCTGCGTAATGAACATAAATGTTTGTTCTGTGTCTGGGTGTTACATTGTATTCTAAGTATGTATTTACAAAAAAAAAGTATATAAGTATTCTATCAGTCTTCTGGTTCTCATAGTACAAGCTATGCTTAGTTTGGGGCTAGATGATGTGTGTAAAAATGTCGAGAAATATTGACTAGTCCCTTGTGTAACAATCCACTGCATTTCTAACAAAGTTGTTATTTCCAGCCTAGTAGACGATGTTTGCTTCCGGTACGAGGCAGCCCGCACTGCCTGTCCATTTAAGCCTAAAAGCACCCTCCAGGAAGATGGCTGCCACGCGTCCGTTAAGCAGAGGACCTCCAGATATAAGGTACGCCATGCTCGCTTACTACGTAGCCAGGGGAGTATCTACCGGCGTATCAGCCGTATCAATGATACTGGGCCAGCGGGCTACAGAAGCCCCGTATCGACAGAAACTATGATGTTTACTTTTTTTTCTTTTTAAAATCTTTGTTGACAGTTATGGTTGGTTTCTTGGCTTAAATTAAAGCTGAATTATTTTTGCGCCATCAACCAGCGTTTTTGGGAATTATTTATTTATTTATTGTAGGACATCCAACAAAGAAAACACAAAAAATTAAAATGAAAAGGTTACAAAAGGTCTTAAACTATGTGTCCCTTCAATTATAGGATGCCACAGCATGCACTAAAACATTGACCCCCCCCCCCCAACTATTTTTGATACAGGGCACCAAGACACGCTACGCCACTGAGCAGTAAAATAAACTAGCCTTTGCATCTCATAGGTATTAAACCTTTTAAATATTTGATACTGTGTAGTAGTGTACTGTTTGTTAAACTCCTTTTTCTTTCCAGGTCGGTCCCGTCAGCCGTTTCAAGAACTTAAAAGACATCATGTACGATATAATGAGTTCAGGACCTGTTTTCGGTAAGAATAAATCTCAAAGTTTATTAGTTTAGCCTTCTATGTGGGTCGTGGGTTCGATCCCCACCCAGAACAAAATTTGTGTGATGAACAAAGATGTTTGTTCTCTATATGGGTGTTATATTGTATTCTAAGTATGTATATATTTACAAAAAAATACAAGTATTTTATCAGCTATCTGGTTCCCATAGTACAAGCTATGCTTAGTTTGGGGCTAGTTGGCTGTGTAGACACTACTACTATGTCTGTCCACAATATTTATTTACTTATACATCGTCTAAGGCAACTTTTTAAAACTATGCCGCAAATTGAAACAAAAACCTATTTTTTTGGATAGAAACACACACACACACACACATGATTTTTGAGTTTGATTGTTTCCCGATATTTCGGCATGTAGTTGCATGCGCCATGATCACGGGTCAAACTGCAAATCAATCAAAAAATCAAACTGAAAATCATGGTAAATATCCTGTTTCTATCCAAAATATTAATCAAAACCATAAAACCATATAATCATGATTTAAAAAGTTATAAGAAAACAAACCTTGTATTTTCCCATGCAGGTATCATGACGGTGTATCAAGACTTCTTCCACTACCGCGATGGAATTTACCGGCATAGCCAGTTCGGAGAGCGGAACATCAAGGGACTCCACAGCGTCAGGATCATTGGATGGGGAGAGGAGAATAGCAACAAGTACTGGGTATGTACAAATAATAATGCTGGATAATCGACACAGCATCATCTAGCCCCAAGCTAAGTAGAGCTTGTGTTATGAGTACTAGATGACTGATATACTTAACACAATACATTACATACATAGATATTTTTTATTATGCATAGAAAATACCCAGCATACCCGGAATAAATATTTGCAGATCGTACAAACATTTATCCCAAGGCGGGAATCGAACCCGCAACCTCTGCGTCGCAGGCGGACATTCGCCCGCCGCGCCACATCGGTCGTCAAAGGTCATCGAGTAATTTGAATCCTCGGTAGCGAAGTTGGCTATCGCATCCCCGTATCAATGGGAAGAGGTCGTGGGTTCAAATCCTACTCGAAGAAATAATTTTTGAGATGATATAAAATCTTTATAAATTGTTTTTTTTATTTTTCAGTTGGTAGCGAACAGCTGGGGTCGGGACTGGGGTGAAGACGGGTACTTCCGCATCGCTCGAGAAACCAACGAATCAGGAATCGAATCCTTCGTCGTATCAGCAACCAGCGAAGTTGTGGCTTTCCAGAAGAAATAGCCCAGACACTACTTGGTAAAACCCCTCTGCGTGATCACAAGGGTAATCAAGACAAGCAGGGGGTTTATATACCTTAATAGTACCAGGGATTTCGGTTAATAACCCGTTAGAAGTATAGGCACTACTTATAAGTACCTAATGGGCATTTTGACTAATTTTTATAATCTCGTAGTAGGTATGTTATCAAATGTATAAAAATAGCTCTGTCATCTCAGTGATAAAATATTTTAGGTAAGTGCCTACTAATTAAGGTACAGTGAGCTACATCAACTGATCACCCCTGTATGAAAACAAAAATAAGTTTATAATAGTTTAAGTTTTTATTTCAGACCGGGTGATCCATAAATAACGTTATGAAGACAAAATGAAATAAACAATTAACTTAACTATCGTAAGAAGTTGGATTAAAATGTGTAAAAAAATTAAGCATGATACATTGAAAATTAATGGTTACCAATTAGTGTAGCTTACTGTACATATTATTATCTATACCTAACATGATATATTTACCGAAATTCCTGACTATTTCGCAATTTAGTACGTATACCTACGATCTCTAGCCGATTGTATAGGTAATTTAAAAAAACGCAATTTTGTAATCAATATTTATTAGACTTTAAATGCACGTTCAAGTTAGCATTATACCAGTAAACTAAATTACATCACGAAACTACACAAAAAACCGTAACAAAATATAATTTATAATTAAAATACAATAATAACAAAACTGCCATTTTATAGCTTACTTTTTGGCTGTAGAAACATCTGAGTGACATCTGGCAAACTACACAATTAAAAAAAATAAGAACAGCTACATTAAATAGAATTCAGATGCAATAGGCTATCAAAGAGATTAAAAAAAACCACGTTCGGATATCTGAAGAACGCAGCAGGATTCCACAAAAGAAATTCCATATAAGAAGTTTTTTGTGTTCCATCTAATGTTGAGCGGTTACCTTTGCCCAGAAAACTTACCCTCACGAAAAATATTTTACTGTAGTTAAGTGATAGATATTTGGATCAGATGTTTCGCCAGCCTTTAAGATCATAACTAGTCTGTAGAACCATTAAAACTAAAATTAAGTAACATATCTCAATAAAATTTATAAATTAGAATTAAAACATTGTTAGAAATATATAAGAATTGTTTTAGATACTATACAGCATTTAGAATAAGCTCCTAATACCAGATGTAAAAGAATAGTCCCGAAAACCTATGCATGGAACTAACACATAAGCGTGAAAAATCTGTTGTTTTACTATTAGGTATAACCTAGCAACGAATAAAAATGGCGCCGATAATAATTACATCTCACTCGCACACGAGTCACTAATCATTATCCTTCTGTTGTACACTTAGTGTGCGAGTGAGAAGGCGTTTTAGATTCGTTTCATAATTAAACCAGGTTATATTAAACTTTTGTTTAGAACAGTTGTTTTTTTGTCGTGTGACTTTAACCACTAACTTATAAGAGTCTGTCAAAAGTTATACAATGTTTAAACTGTTGCCATCTCTTATCAATGGCTGATGATAAACAGTGACAGGACTATTTTAGGCAACATTTAAATTTAAGTAGCGTTTATAAGTACGTTGTTTTCGGGGGTATTCTTAACATACCCGGTGTAATATAAAGTTTATATAAGAATTGGAATGCACTTGTTTAACATTATATTATACTAATTTATCTACACAATATAATAAGTACCTATATAGCGCCACTCAACAAAGTAGCCTTATTGGTTCACTTAAATAGACTTGCATTAATATTTTTTTCAAATGCTAATGATTAAAGTGTATTAACTTTTACTATTGTCATTATATTGTTTTTTTAGTTTTTATCAAGAATTTTTTTTGTCAATGTCACTTGTTTTATGATTTAAATTCTTTTTTTGGTTTTTACATTTATTTTTTTATCAAGAGTATTCTTGTCAGTGACTTTAAAGTCACGATTTTTTTCTACTGGCTCTTTACCAAGCAAAAATATTCATGTCGCTTTCATTTATGTCACAAGTTGACATTAAATATGTCAGACATTTTGGCTATTGAAAATATGACTGACTAATATGTTCGATTTTCATTCAAAAGCACCGAGCATATTATTAAATGAACCGGCCATATTCTTACACTATCTCCATCGTTACGGTTTATGAAAATATCATGAAACGGACACTGGCAGAATTGTGACAATAGCTACAGTAGCCAAAAAGAAGAAGTGAGTGACTTATAAAGTTAATGCAGTTGTTAACAAATTATTACATTATTTTAAAATATTATTACTTAAGTGACATTGATAGCTTTTTTATTCATTCTTCATCAACTTTTAATGTTAACTGTACTTTGTCAATGCAGTATCGTAGTATTTATTTTTTAATAAATAGTTGTAGATACTAGATACAATAAAATGTACTCATAAGCAAATAAAGTTTGAAACTCATTTTGTGTTTTATTTACCTGCATTCCTCACAAATTAACATGTATCAAAAAATTTAATAAATTCAACAAAGTTATGAAACATATACATTATTAGTGTAGATCTATAAATGCCACGTTCTTCTCTCACCACTGAGTTACCATACCAAACAGCGGGGAGACACGGCTCTAGTTCAGGACGCTGATTACTGTTCCACCGTTCTGTAGGCTGATTCTGAGTTTTTTACTACCGGATACCGAGAAGCGCCCCTAGCGGCATATGGGGGCATTAGCGTATCTCCATACAAAAAATTCGAGCTCGCAAACAGAAATCCGGAATCCGAAAAACGTAAAAAACTCAGAATCCACCCTCTAGTCCTGAACTGGAGCCGTGTTCCGGTTTGAAGGATGTGGGTGCCGGTTAATTACAGGGACACGAGGCACCTATATGCCTCAGGTTGATGGACGCAGAGTATTGCACCGTAGGGCACGTCAACGAGCGTGACCTGCGAGGCAATGCCTTGTTATAAGTAATGGTAACCACTTAACATCAGGTGGGCCATCTGCTTGTTCCATTAGCAGGTCACATAAAAAAATTTGAACATGACTGTAACTTCTAAGTAATTGGCTAAAAGTGTGGATCAAAATTCTACAACAATATTTCTAGTACAGAAGTTCCAAGTACCTTTTCTAGACAGGAGGAGCCTTATTTTGAGCCAGTTTGTTCTTAGCCAGTTTTCCCACATTATCTGCTCTAACCTGTAATAAAACAAGTTAGAATTAATGAAATTTTCATGAAATTACAGGCACATGAAACTTAGCTAGCTTTGACCAGGCGAGCGAATTGCGCGAGTCGTCGCGGTTTCCAGATTGGCAAAAAATCCGTCTGTCTGTTCTCACCTACAGGTTGCATTTTTCAACCGATTTTAACAAAACTAGTCACAAAGGTTGCTTGATTTGTTTAAATTTTTCAATCGATCGCGATGTACAGTCAGCTGCACTAGAATGTATACAATTCGTAGCTTTCAAAACGGTATCAAAACCTTATAGTAAACTCTTAAACAGTAAAAACTCAAAAATCATGAAATTAGCTACTAAGTTCACTTATATTTTGAGTTTTTACCCTGTAAATACATATTAATTGTAACGCTGTAAAACCATCCTGTAAGTAACGAATTGTATATATTCTAGTGTAGCTGACTGTACAGTGATTGTACAGTAACTGGAGATGTTGTGATGCTATTTCTGTAACTTACCGATAGAGCCTGCACTCTTTTGTGTAAGTTCATCATTGAAGTAGACATAGATACCAGTTTCTCTCTGTTTGTGGCCACGTCTGCCATCTGGAAGGAAAGGAAAACAGTAAAGTCAATAGGCATATTCACTTATTCAGTCATGATTTTGAATAAGTAGTAGAGCTTTAAGTGAAGGGCCCAGGAGATACCACAACCATGTCTATTCCTGCTGCCAAGCAGCGCGTGTTCCGGTTTAAAAGGTGGGTGTGCCGACGATGTCACAGGCACATGATGTGCCTTATGACCTACCTACCTTATGTATATATGATTTTAGTACCAGTAGTATGTATATGTTCGAGTATGTCTGAAGAATCTTGAGTAGGTACCTGGTACCAAGCTGTAAGTTTCTTGCTGGTTCTTCTAGGCTTGGTCGCGAGGAACTGGCCCTTAGATTCACCTAGATTTAAGACGTTTCTAGATGATCCCTGCGGATATTACTGAATAAATGATCTATGACTTTTAAGAGATTGGAGGAGATATTTACTGTGCTTAAGAAATAACGTCGTAATGCAATTTTTTTTTCCTTGGCCATATTTCAAGGCAATATTAGACAGCACTGTTACAATGCTTAAGTTTGCTTAGCCCATAAGCTTATGTAGATTTAAAGTGTTATATACATCAAATTGATGAAAGTACATGTATTCACTAGAAAATTCAAATAATTATTTCTTTATAAAGTCTGATCACTATAATCTGGATCTCTTTAAGGTAAGAGTGAATAGGTGTCTTCTAGACCATTCTGCTTCATTGTCACTTAACATTAGGTGAGATTGAAACCAAAGGATAGTCTATTGATGATAGAAAAAAACCAAGGTACCTACCTAGAGAAAGACATAGGTAAGGGTCTTTTGCTCACCAATGCATCTAAATCAGCATCATTTTGAAAATCTTGCAGTCTTCGTCTCTCTGATGTGATCATACATTGGACAGCTTCCTGTTTCTCCCTGCCAAGTAGAGCAAGTGTAAATGTATACTTACTGATATTTTATCATCACTTCAACCCATGTCCAATGCTGGATATAGGTTTACTCCACATTATTCAGGTTTGTTGCCATCGGACTTAGGATACTGATTGGTGACTGCATGGGCTATCTTACTGATGCTGCTGCAATGTTATGTCCCATGGTGCTATCCCTTACCTTCTTTAGTAACATAGGTAAGTACATAATCGTTTGTATAACTACTTACATAATTATTGTACAAAAAGTGGGTATCTAATTCCACTGAGTTTTTAGAGGCATCAGCGACTTTTAGTAAGAAGGTACATAAAAAAGTTTGTATTTAAATGACCCAAAACAAACACTACATAATAGGAAAGTACTAACTCCCAAAGAACAGAACATACGTTAATTCCTTCAAATGCGCGTTTATAGTCGTCAGAGGAGGCTCGTACAGTTCCAGTATTCCTTTAGTTAGTAGCTGTACTGCTTTTACATCATCAAACATTGGTGAACTTGGACTAAAACAAGAGAAATTATCAATAATAGTTAGCTAATATGATCTGTTTACATCAGGAAAAACAGGTAGGTAGGTACTGACCTTTCCATTTTGTTGTTTGTTTTATGGTGCTATGATAGTCAAGCAACTGAGACTAGTTTAACTAACTTGTTTAGTTCAATAATACCTAGCAAATAAAATTGAATAGTATCGATAAAAACGCACGTAAACAGTACACACCGAAGAGCAAAGAGGAGAAGATTATAGTAGGTACCTACTCTCTAACGGTGAATCTTAACCGAATGAATCTATCAAATATCATTGACATTGACAGTAAAATTTAAGCTTTCTGACATTGACTTTGAACGGCATGTGTCATACTATTCCACTCCATTTCACGCAGCATAAAAAAACCATTTCAATTAATTATTTATAAATCAATCTTATAATAGTCCTGAAACATATCTACCCAATTTTTGTTAATTTTAAAAATAGCTCAAAAGTTTTATAGTTTATGTACAATGGCATAAAATAATTTAGCATCACATAACATATATTTTTTTCGAATTGATTACGTAGATTGAAACGATGCCCAGAGTTTTTTTTTCTATGGCCGCTGTTTGCTCCCCCGTCCCCTTGTGCGACTGCATGCGAACTCGCTTGCTTGTTTTGACGTTCTTTCTTTCAATTCATTTTCCGTGAATCGAGAGGGGGATTTTCATAAATATATCGTAAATTGGGTGTGCGATAACGCCACCAAATCTTCACTAGTCGTGCTTCTAAGCCGCCACCCTGGGATTTTTACAAAGAATCGGTCGGGACCGCAAAATGACATCTGTGGCTAGAAGAACTGACGATTCCGGCGAATTTTCGGAGGGATCACAAGATATCGAGCACAGCAACTCGGGGAACGTGAGTACTGTGCATGAAGTCGCTGTGCAATAAACTTTCGTTTTGGCGCTCAAAGTATTACGGGCGGATTACTTTCTCCGGCCGCTCGCGTGTCGGAATGTCCATTTCTTTTCGTCAGATTGAGGTCACGACGGCTCCTTCATTCTCTGAAACACTGCCGCTGAGTTGGGATTGTATTTTTACATATTTTGAGCCGCCACGTAGATCCAAAATATAAACAAACAAAACAACTGAGTTTCTCAGAATGCAGTTACTCAAAGTGGAAGGGTGTTTGGCTTTGCAGGAAGGTGACCCAGTGGATTCAGACTATGACACGCCCGGAGACATATCAGATAGTGAAAACCCGGAGAGTCAGGTATGTAAAACTATTTCAAGTATGTATAATCTGATTAGCAAGTGTTTTCTAGTGCCGTATTTGCCGGACCCTACACTAAGATTCTGATTCTTCATTATTTTGAATAATTTAATTAAATTAAATAGGTACTTAAATTGCTTCTCAATTTGAATCCCAACGCACAAGATAACCCTTTAGATCTGTCAGTATCTAGTACCGAAGCACTCAAGATTCTTTAGGGTTGACTGTTGAGGACTATCCAAATGTTACTATTATTATTATTATTATTTTGTATATTTACACATTTTATAGTAGTTGGTATTCCATACAAATCCTAATGGACAAAGTATTATAATACTAAATAATCTGGTAAATTTTAAAGGCTCATTTACCATAACATTAGAATATTATGGTAAATGAGTCTTTAAAATTTCAGCTTTAGTCATATAAGTATCTTCTAATATGGATAAGTTTGTTGTTGTTTGTCCCTATATATTCCTATAATTGAAATCATATTCTTTATAGTTTATTATTTGCAATAGAATTATGAATTAAGTTACTCTACTTATTGATAGTAGGGTTTAGTTATTAAACATCTACATATCAAATTCAACCTTAATACATGAATGTTAGATTCAAAATTCAGCTCAAAAGTCACCTCACTTGCAAAACTGTATCAATTTCAAGTTTATTGCCTTACAATAGAAACTAAATGTTGAATTTGTAATACATCAAAGAGAAACCTGCTTGTGTTTATGTCCATTTCAACCACAGAGCATGAAATAAATTGCTGTCCACCGGTAGATATGCCTTAATTTAAATTTAGTATAGGTACATAAGTCATACATTCACATGTCTTTGCGGTATCTAGTATGTTTTGATACACATGCTAAGCCTCAAAACCAAAGTCTGTAATCAATGGGTATTATTATCAGTGATGACTTATGAAACTGAGACATGGTTGCTAACTATTAGTCTTATACACAAGCTCAAAGTCTACCTAAGCTAATTTACCAAATAAAAAAAATATTTTCGGTACTTGTGGGGGATTCTATTTTTTTTTAAAATAAATAATGCCGGACGACCCACACAGCATCATCTAGCCCTAAGCTAAGCAGAGCTTGTGTTATGGGTACTAGATGACTGATATACATAATACAATACAAACATTTATCCCAAGGCGGGAATCGAACCCGCAACCTCTGCGTCGCAGGCGGACTTTCGCCCGCCGCGCCACATCGTTTTCTTAGCCCGACCTATATTTACGAGATGCTATAGCGCCTGGAACCGGATTTCAGATAGGTTTGTCCAGCACCTATCCTTTCGGCTTAGTCAACCTAATCCACAGGAAAGCAATAATAGATTGTAATATTTTGCATTGCACTGAGTGCGTGATTTCCTTGCTCTGTGGTTCAATATTCGATTGCAAGGTTAGATATTGTGAGATAATTGGATCAAGGATGGAGAAAACAGTTGCTTGCGTGTTATGCTAATTCGTATATATACGTAGATAGTTTCTTTATCTTCTATATACCTATATATATATATATATATATATATATAACATTCTCTTGTTTCACAGTGCTTGTAACGAAACTCCTCCGAAATGGTTTGACTGATTTTTATGATTTTTTTTGTGTATTTTCGGTAGGTCTGAGAATAGGTCGTAAACTATTTTTGATACCCTAAGGGTAACTAAGGGTACTATTTTTAATAAGGGTGGCCCACCCCTAATGTAAAAGACAAAACACGGTGTAACTATAGTTAGTACTAGGGTAAATCTTTCTCTACCCTCAATTGTTCTATGTTACGCTAACTCCTCAACTTGTCTGTCACAGGCGACACTTTCAAACTTCCTTTAATATACTCCGTTCTTACCATCCTTGTTACTCCATACATCCATCTCTACATTCGGATTTCTACTGCATGCACTTTTCTCTTATCCATCCCATTTGTTGCCCAACACTCACATTTATTGTGACGAGTACTGTATAAGTAAATATATATCTTTATGGCAATGAAACAGAGCTCAATATTGACAAGCTATTATAATAAATGCCACTCTAACGTTGTAATCTATACGATAAAGTTCAATTTGGTTAAGCTTTTTGAACAAGGCAATTTATTGTGAAAGTAAATTGAAATAACTTTCTTTCTTGTTAATATTACTTATCTTGATTGCAAGTGCAAGATTTCTATGTGTAAGTGCTTAGTTTTATTTTTCTTAGGTGTAGAACTATTAAATATTGATATACATTTGACACCATCTAGCCCCAAACCAAGCAAAGCTTGTAATACCAGATAACTGATAAAATACTTATTTTTTTAAATACATACATAGAGTACAATATAATACCCAGACACAGAACAAGCATCTACCAACACAAATGTTTGTTCTCGGTGGGGATCGAACTCGCGACCTACAGCGCAGAAGGCAGAGCTACCAATGAGCTAAATGAGCTATGTTACAGCTTTTATCCTTTTTTTTAGGGCCTTTATAAAATAAGCCACTTAAGCTTGCTAATTCTGAGAGCTTATCAGTGACCGTAATTCCACTACGGTACAGTTAAGTTCAAAATGAGTTTTGTAGTTTTGTTTTTAAATTAAAATAACTGACAAAAAATCACACAAAAGGAGGTCACTCAAGTAAAGTTAAAGTTGGTTTCACATGTTTTTAAACTTAGCCCCAGACTTATAGAAGTTATTTAATATTGCTTAAAATGAGTCCTGTCGTCATTACCAATTAATCAGAGATGGCATTATTTTAAATATTGTTTATCGTTAGACAAAGGCCTTCGGTGCTACATCAGAAATTTTCTAACAGAACGTGGATTTTAAGCGGCCGGGCTAAAGGTTCTGGAATGACAACCACGAACCGGAAGACTAACGACATTGTTAAAATTGTGGGGTAGACGGGAGGCTTATGTTCAGCATTCGACTTCTACAAGTTGATGAACTATAGTAGATTGTTATACAAGGAGCTAAAATGACCCATTACATACGAGGTAGTAAATAGAAACCGAGTTTTAATGGGTTTTAACGCCGTGTGTTACACTATACTTTTCACTACGATTGCGAGAAAATAAAACAATCCAATACAATATGAAATGTGTGCAATTAAAGTAAAATTATAAAGATTTCGCGCCAATGTCTTTTTTTTGTTTCTTCTGTAGCCGCAACACATTGCATGCATTCTACCAGAGATCGCCGATTTTAGTTCCATTTTCAAAATTAAAATGAAGTTCTTTTTTTATGAAACAGTAATAAGTCGAGTCTTTATTCATGATTATTCTACTTATGACTAAAAACTTTTTCGTTTTTGTAGGATCATTGTCATTTGACACACAAAAATTCAAAAAAAACTTTTTCCCCTAGAGGATGAAATGCTATTTTATCCCCGCTCTGGTATGCTACAATGACGGCCTTTTTGAGCAAGAGAAGTGAAAAAATATTTATTTGTTTCAGGAACCGGAAACAGAGAGACGGGTAGACGACGATGAGGACCGCAGTAATCCTCAGTATATCCCCAAGCGAGGTACTTTCTACGAGCACGATGATCGTACTGCTGACAAGTAAGTATCAGGTACATGCCGCCGCTCGCAGCTTCACCCGCGTGGCAGTTTTTTCCCCGTTCCCGTTATTTTTTTCGGGTTAAAATCATAATAGCTTTATGCATGCAAAGTCTCAGCTCGATCGGTTTAAAATTGACAAAGTTTCATACAAACTGATATCCCCTATTTTATCCCCTTGGGGGTACTAGAAATAATCAAAATCCTTTCTTAGCGGATGATTAAAAGTAGCCTATATGTTAATTCAAGTTATGATCTATGTTTATTCCAAATTTCATCCAAATCTATCTACTTGTTAGAGCGTGAAAGAGTAACAAACATCCATCCATACATACAAACATACAAACTTTCGCGTTTATGATATTAGTAGGATTCTGCGTCTTCACAGCACCCATAATAAGTAAGTTAGTAGTAGTAGTAGAGCTCTTAGTGAAGGGCTCATCCGGGGAAGTACCTACTACCACCATCCCTATTTCTGCCGCCAAGCAGTTTGCTGTGTTTCGGTTTGAAGGATGTGGGTGCCGGTGTAATTACAGGCACACGAGGCTTAACACCTGTATGCCTCAGTTTGATGGACGCAGAGTAGTGAATCACAAGGGCACGTTTATAAAGAGCGTGACCTGCGAGGCAATGCTCTGTTATAGGTAATGGTAACCATTTAAGATCGGGTGGGCCATCCGTTTGTTCCATTAATAAGTCACAAAAAAGTTGAAGACAGTCATCGTCATAGCCTTAACTTCTTAACGGTGAAGGAAAACTTCGTAAAGAAAGTTAGTATTCTAGCAGCGGCGATGGGCTTGCAACCTGTCACGTATGGAATACTAATAACTATACTGCAAAATTTGAGCTTGTACCAAATGTTATATCTGGACACACCTCTGATTACCCCCTTAGATATCCTCAAAGAATCACGAATCTGAAGGGATTCAGATGCCTGGGGATTAAAGTCGTAATGCTATTTATTTTTCTCTCTATTTCATAACTGTAAGCGTGTTCATGCATTACATACACGGAAAAGTGATCCTTATGTACATAGCTCTAAGCAACAAAGTATTACGTTAAGAAACAGTTTAAAGTGTTTCTTCACTTCTCTGCCACGCAATATTAGTCATTAATATAGGCGAGTAAGACATACAATTAGAACGAGTTGTAATGACCAATCTGATCACCCATGCGTTATAGAAAGTTGTGTTTGACTGAAAATTGAATTCATGCGTTTTGTTTTTGCCCTTGAAGTTTTCTAGTCAATGAAGCGTAGGCTTATCAAGTTTTAAAAAATATATGAAATATATATGTCAGGACATTTTTACACAACATCATCTAGCCCCAAACTAAGCATAGCTTGTACTATGGGAACCAGATGACTGATAGAATACTTTTATACTTTTTTTTTTTTTGTAAATACATACTTAGAATACAATACAACACCCAGACACAGAACAAACATTTATGTTCATCACACAAATGTTTGTTCTCGGTGGGGATCGAACCCACCACCTACAGCACAGAAGGCAGGGCTACTACAAACTGAGCTGTGACGGCTGTGTAAAAAATATTAATTTGATCCAGTGGCGAAGAGACTACCAATACGACGTCAGAGTTGTCGATAGAAAAGGAAGGCAGCGAGACAGGGACGGAACGTCGCCGACCGCCGCGCAAGAGTGACGTCATCAACAAGTGGTCGCACGACAAATTCAACGAGAACGAACAGGTCAGTGTTGCGAAAATTATTTATTATTATTATTATACCCTTTAAACCGGAACACAGCAAGCTGCTTGGCGGCAAAACTCTACTACTGCTAAAACGGTATACCGTACGTACGTGTATACTGTCTAACTAAGAATACCGTCTAAGTATCGCGTGCATGTGTAACTCCTTGCATTTGACGACTGATGTGGCGCGGCGGGCGAATGTCCGCCTGCGACGCAGGAGGTTGCGGGTTCGATTCCCGCCTCGGGATAAATATTTGTAAGATCTGCAAATATTTATTCCGGGTGTTCTGGGTATTTTCTATGTATAATAATAAATATCTATGTATGTAATGTATTGTATTAAGTATATCAGTCATCTAGTCAGTACCCATAACATAAGCTCTGCTTAGCTTGCGGCTAGATCATGTTGTGTGGATTGTCCAGCATTATTATTATTATTGTTATTATTATTTTGTTGATTAGATGCCGAAATCTCCGACTAACTAAGAATACAGTCTAACTACGAATACCGTCTAACTAAGAATACCGTCTTACTAAGAATACCGGCTAGCTAAGAATACCGTCTAAGTATAACTGCATGAATTTTGTTGATTAGATGCCGAAATCTCCGACTAACTAAGAATACAGTCTAACTACGAATACCGTCTAACTAAGAATACCGTCTTACTAAGAATACCGGCTAGCTAAGAATACCGTCTAAGTATAACTGCATGAATTTTGTTGATTAGATGCCGAAATCTCCGACTAACTAAGAATACAGTCTAACTACGAATACCGTCTAACTAAGAATACCGTCTTACTAAGAATACCGGCTAGCTAAGAACACCGTCTAAGTATAACTGCATGAATTTTGTTGATTAGATGCCGAAATCTCGCGACGAGCTGGTATCTATCTACGGATATGACATCAGAAACGAAGATGCTCCTCCCCACGCTCGACGTAACCGAAGATATGGGTGAGTACATCTTGTTTGTATATACCACCATAGTACCAAATATTCTGATACAAAAGTATGATATTAACCCAAAATTAATAGACTAGTAGTTTTACGAGCTGTGACTTCCACTGGTAGAAATCTAAAAGTGAGAAATTTACTACATTTTGAGGAGCTGATGTTCGGAGTGATGAGTAGTCCCATCACTCCGAATATCCTTATTTTTTATTTATTTATTTATTTAGCCGGTTGCACTGAGTGAGATTAATCATTATGCTGTATGGTTTGTTTGGTTATAAGATGTCTCTCAACTCAGTGTGCCTTTTGGCAAAGGCCTCCTCCGCTAGTTTCCATTGCCTCCTATCTTGAGCAACTCTTCTCCTTTTGGGTCCCACAGTAAATTTTAGCTCATCTTCCCAGCGCATTTGTTGTCGTCCTCGACGTCTCTTGCCATCTCTTGGATACCAGTTTGTTGAATATCCTTATTACATCTATACTAATATTATATTATATTATAATACCGAACAAGCAGCCCCCTCGTTTCTACATACAAGCCATGGCTTAGTTAGAGTGAGGTACTCAAATCCGTTTGGCCTCCGGTCTGAATGCACAACTGACCTAAAACCAGTATAAACTATATATCTTTGTTCACTGTTAATATGTTGTAAGACCGTATTGAATAAACGTTTTTATTATTATTATTATAAAGAAAGATTTGATTGTTTGTTCGCATTGAATAGGCTCCGAAACTACTGGACCGATTTGAAAAATTCTTTCACCGTTGGGAAGCTACACTATCCCCGGGTGACAAAGGCTATAGTATATTTCCCAAAAAAATTAGGATCCTTACTAAAATCCGTGCAAAGCCGGGACGCGCTGCTAGTCAATAATAAAATAAGATCTGATAGCTCACCCCCTATCAAGGAGAGGACCTTTCTCACCAGTTCACAAATTTATAAGTGTTTTAACATTATTTTCTTGCTGTCATTGAGATGGTTCCGAAATGGACGGTTAGTCGTGAACCTGTTAAAAGCATGTGCATGACTTTTGTAACTTAAGTATTTTTTTAAACGCGGTAGGAACATATATTTAATACTTATATACACGGGTATCTATAGCCTATTAGCTTAGTGAAGTTTGCTTGAAATGTATTCTGTGTAGTGTATTCCGAACGTGAAAGCTTAAAAAATATTTTTAGTATTAGTATTTGCTAAAGTATTTAGTGTATTTTTAGTTGTCTCTAGTTAGTTTTATAGCTTTCCTGTAATTTCGTGCGACAGCCTATTTACAAATAGTTATAGGTAAACTCTGGACTTTCTTTGGAATAAATCCTTTTTGTATATAGGGCTTATGTAGAGAATAATGCGCATGTGCTTACTCAGCCCTACCATGAAAACCCATAAACGAAAGTAGTTAAAATTTACTGTTTAAGTTACATTACGGTATAACTTAGCAACTTTTTTTTTTTTTTTTTATTAATGAATCATTTATTTTATTATAACGGAAGTAATTTAGTATAAACAAATATTTTACATCTAATATTTAACCTATCTACCTTATATCTACATATTTTATCATAACTTTTTCTACCTATAGTAAAGTGCGGGTCTATAGGTAGAAAACAGAATTTAAGTCACTTACCGCAGGAAGTGTGCCCAAAAGGCTGGCAACGTTACCTCTTTGAATAGCTAAACTAATTCTCTGTCCAAGATAAGCGCCAGCCCTTTGATCGTGAGTCACATCCACCAGTCTCTTGGATAACTCTTTAAATAGAAGCCACGCTTCTGGACCCCATGGACCTAACGTTTCTACCCCAAAAGGCAGAAATATGTATCCATTACCGAGAGATGCATATTTCCGCCTTTTAAGGGCTTCTGCTGCTGTAGCAACTTGATAAAACGCGACTTCGTCAGCGTGAAGTTGCTTTCATACAAACTTCAAACCCCGGTGTACTCGTTTAGGGGTGGAATTTTGAAAATTCGTTTATTGATACTTCTACGCATCAAGATGAATAAATACATATATATCCTGAAATTTCAAGTTTTTACGGGCAGTAGTTTAGGCTATGTGTTGTCTATATTATTATTATGTCAGTCAGTCAGGACAAAGATTCTTATTATTGGTATAAATTGTCATTGAAGTCTTCAATAACTGAACTTGTATTACGTTGACTTCGATATGTTCTAGACTTGGTAGTGAGGCCCTGATACCAAGATTTTTTGAGCCTAGAGCTTTAACATGATGCAAAGGGACTCTTAAGGTGCCTTGATGAAGTGTGCCTTTTGACTTTGACTTTAACGCATGGGTTTGGACGCCTACAAAATGTTATTCTTTAAATAATGATTAGCTAGAAGCATGGTTTGAAGACTTTTCTTAAGTTTGAAGAGTATTATTCACAGTCTGTCTTTTGTTTTATAGTCGCGGACCTAACAAGTACACGCGAACCTGGGAGGACGAGGAGGCGTACAAGCGTCAGACGGCGGCGCAAGCGCAGTCCCGGAAACCGCCGAATCCCGAGGAGTTCCCCGAGCTAGATGCGGCGAAGAGACATCCGTGAGTTTATACTTATACTTTGAAATCTTACTAATATTATATGCAAAAACTAGCGGCCACTCGCAGCTTCGCCTGCGTGGCAGTTTTTTCCCGTTCCCGTTATTTATCCGGTATAAAATAATAGTAGCTTTATGCATGCAAAGTCTCAGCCCGATAGGTTTAAAATTGACAAACTTTCATCCATTTTATCCCCTTGGGGGTAGAATTAATCAAAATCCTTTCTTAGCGGATGCCTACGTCATAACATCTACTTGCATGCCAAATTTCAGCCCGATCCGTCCAGTGGTTTGGGCTGTGCATTGATAGATCCCTATGTCAGTCAGTCAGTCACCTTTGAGTTAAAACTAATTGATTCACACAGTTTCAGAAAATCAGATGATATAGGTGTTTTGTTCTGTTTTTTGTTTGACATTTGTTTGCACAATTGGTTTGCCACAAGGGTTGATTAGGCTTGACATCCAGTGCCTTTGCGGTTTACTGCAAGGTCTGTCAGCTAGAACCAAATCAGACTGGCGCTTAGATTCACCTAGATTTAAGACGTTTCAAGATGATCCCTGCGGATATTACTGAATAAATGCTTTTTGTCTTTGACTTTGACTGTTGGTGCTACCCAGGTTATTTTACAGCGTAAAAGTCCTTAATATGTGTGTCAGCAAACATGCCAGCCAGACTACAGTATCTAAGCATCCGTTGCAGCCACCATAACGAGACTTCAACACCTACTGATCAATAAAGGAACCTGCTTATCTGCATGTTTCCTCTACGCTCCCTTTCTATGTCACAATTATCAAATTGTTTGTTACAGCCGCAATCAACGAACTCCCCGCCCCCGTTCGCAATCTCAACCAGAGTCTAACGACTCTAGTATCTCTAACTCGGCTGCTGGTACTCCTATACGGAGGTACGCGTCTATCCGCAGCCCTAAGCATCGTCCGTCGCCAGCAATCAAAACAGGCGTGCGTGCTACCGTAAGGACACCCCCTGTTCGTCTAACCCGGCGAGACAACCGAGAAAGTGGAGATGTTAGACGAGACGGCGAGAGAAACAAAGGAGGAGAATACAACGCGAGAAATGCCAGAGAGACAGATCTCAGAAATCGGGGAGGAGACAGCGAGCTCAGAATGAAGAACGATGTTAGAAAGGCAGACAACGAGTTTAGAGGAAATAGAGGGGGAGATAGTGAACCGAGAATTGTAAGGGAGGAGATTAGAAACAGAGAGAGTGGGGATGTAAGAAATAGGGGGGGAGATAGTGATCTGAGAATTACGAGGGAGGTTGATAGAAACAGAGAAAGTGGTGATGTGAGAAATAGGGGGGGAGATAGTGAGATAAGAATTGTGAGGGAAAGTGGAGATGTTAGAAGAGAGCAGAGAGAGGCGCGGGAACTCAAGATGCCACCAATCGAGAATCTGACGATTGCTGTCAATAATAGGTGAGGGATGTTTTATTTAAAGTTAAATAACCGTGGATATTTTTCACATCATCTAACTACAAATTCTACGCATATCTTGTATGGGAACCAGATGACTGATAGAATACTCATACTATTTTTATTAGTAGAAATAACAAATCCATGGCGAACTTGTCATGTACAGTCAGCTGCACTAGAATTTATACAGTTCGTAACTTTCAAAACTGTATCAAATCCGTATAGTAAACTCTTCAACAGTAAAAACTCAAAAATCGTGAATTTCGCTGATAAGTTCGCGTTTCGTTTTTTGAGTTTTTGCCCTGTAAATAATAATTTTAACACTGTAAAACCATTCTGTGAGTGACGAATTGTATACATTCTAGTGCAGCTGACTGTACGTTAGAGTTCTAAGTTTACAAAATACGATAAATAGCGCCAGGAAAAAACTTCATCATCTTAGTAAATGTGCAATGCCGGTACTCTTAAATGGTAAAGGAAATCATCGTGAGAAAACCAGTTAGTTTTGGCATCGGCAATAAGCTAGCAACCTGTCAAGTATGGAATAAATGTAATATTTTAGCGTTACTCCGACTACACCCTCTGATCATTATCAAAGAATCTTAAGTCGGTACTTCTTGGCACTATGAGATCTTAGGAGATATCTAACATGCCTGGGGAACAATGTCATGAAGTTATATCTTTCATTCTTTTCTGTTAGCTTTTTATTTCTTTACAAAGGCTGCATTATATCTTGTTGTAAGCAAATTAGTATGGTTTCACCCTAGTAAGGAAATAAGTGTGGATTTCACCATGTTAGTAAGCAAATAAGTGTGAATTTCACCATGTTAGTAAGCAAATAACTATGAATTTCACCGTGTTAGTAATAAGCGCTTGCTCCGCAGTGAAGGCGCGCCACAACGCAAGGTCTTGGCTGCGGTGGCTCAGCAACGACCCGTGCCTACTGAACACGCCAAGAAGAAACCAGTACCTCAGGTCAGTACAACCTTTAAACTGATAATATGTAGTTGGTTGTAAATAAGTCGTACAAATCTTTTGATTTTTCTTCATCAATCAAATGACCCACCCGATGTTAAGTACTACTATAACAAAGTATTATCTGCGTGACGCACTTTACAAACGTGCTCTACTATATATAAAGACTAAAAATACTATATGTATCATTTTTTTATTAAAATTTTTGTAAAATTTTGGGGGGTGTTGTGTAGGGACACTGTAAGTATGAATGTGGTATCAGCAGTTTTGTGTGTAAGCGAGAAGTATGAGTGCGATCGGAGCCAGTCCCTGTCGGCTACCGATTGGGTGTGCGTGTGTAACCTCTTGGGAATAATTAAATAAACAGTTTGGTATAATTAAAAGTGACTATTTTATTGAAAGTGTGTAAAATACAAAAGACTTAATATAGGTAGTTGACAGGGGCTCAACAATACCAAACCTGTGAATAACCTATGGTATTATGTCAGTCAGATCTACTACTACACCCCTAGGCACCAAAGCAAACCTACACGAAGTCTCTACGGTCTCTGGTTAAGGCGGTGCATTGTCTATATATCCGTCAGTTAGGATAATGGTTCTCATAATTGCTATGTGTCTTCAGGGTCCTCCTTTGAACGCGACAAGCAAGCCGGCACAGACTGCATCGCAACAGAAACCACAGCCGACCCAACCAGCTGGTAAGAAACAGGCGCCCATTTTTTTTTTTTTTTTTTAAATAAATAAATAATGCTGGGCAATCCACACAGCATCATCTAGCCCCAAGCTAAGCAGAGCTTGTGTTATGGGTACTACTAGATGACTGATATACTTATTACAATACATTACATACATAGATATTTTTATTGTACATAGAAAATACCCAGAACACCCGGCTAAATATTTGCAGATCGTATAAACATTTATCCCAAGGCGGGAATCGAACCCGCAACCTTCTGCGTCGCAGGCGGACAATCGCCCGCCGCGCCACTTCGGTCATTGACGGCACGGCAATAGCAAGGTATTTTTCAGGCGACGAATAAAAATATAAGTATTGCCTCGCAAGTTATGCACGTTAAGAACGTGGCCTACATTGACTCTCGTCCATCAACTTGAGGCATACAGGTGTTAAACCTATGTCTGGTTAGATTTGAAAGCTAGACACTTCACATCATTGAACTACCTTCTGATTCAATTAGCTTTAATTTATTTTAAAGTGAACCCTGAGATTATGATAAATAAATGCTTTTTTACCTTGATTTTTTGTTATCAGGCTCAGAATCTCGCGGTGGAAGCAAACGTTACAGCAGTCTTCGCCAGCGCCCTCTAGCAGACCCTTCTTACACGTCGCAACAACAGCAACAGCAACAGCAGCCGCAGCAGTTAAAGCAGCCGTTGCAGCAACCATTACAGCAACCGTTACAGCAACCGTTGCAGCAGCCGTTGCAGCAACCGTTACAGCAACCATTACAGCAAACATTGCAGCAGCAACCACAGCACCGATATGCTGGTCCTCCTGGTAAGACATCCATATTCTTTTGTTATCGCAATCCTGAAGAAGTTTACTGCTAGACTTAGGTCTCCTCTAGACGGTTCCAGGAAGAACGATATTGAGCATTTTCCATCTACTGACTCTCCGCAATCCTCATATTATCGTTAGTTCATCGAGTGAGAGAGCATCCTACGCTTCGTCTGCCGGTTCTTGGTCGCCAATCAAGAACCTTTATTCCCCAGCGAATATAATGGAATAAAACAGACGAGAATGAATATTTAACAGTCAGATAATTATTTAAAAAATAAAGTCAAAAAATTATAAAGTATTCTACTTCAAATAAATAATTTCTTTTACACTAAGAATTTATACTATATACTGTCCATCCGAGTTGGATTCGTCGACTGACTTCTTTGTCGAAGTTAGACTTACCTAGTTGGAATTGCTGACCCGTATAAATCTTGGTTTATATCGTAGTCTCGGTATGTATTTACAAACAAATATATTTATTTTAATATTTGATCTACTTTGCCTATTTTGGCATAATAATTCACCTACGTACGCATTTAAAAAAAATCTTGTATGGTTTTTACACAGGTGGAGACTTCAGTGCATCAAACAACGCGGGTCTCAACCCACCTCAGCTCACGCAGCAGCATATAATGCACCAGGTACTGTACGTGATAATCCCGGCTTAGCCGTGATCGCGAGAAGTCGATGGATGGAAAGGGCTCAGAATCGTTCTTCCTGAAAACGTATGGCCTATGTCCAGCAGTGGACTTCTACAGGCTGTTAATGATGATACCGTGCTTGGAAATTCAATTTTTTTTTTACTTGCTATAGGTTAACGTTTGACCGCAATCTCACCTGATGTTAAGTGAGACGCAGTCGACGGTGTAGCACGTTTACCTAGAAGATACCTATTCACTCTTCTCTTGAAGACATCCAAATTATACGTGATCGGAAAAACAGACGACGGCAACGAGTTATTATATTATACTAGCGGCCGCTCGCAGCTTCGCCCGCGTGGCACTTTTTTCCCGTTCCCGTTATTTTTCGGGATAAAAAGTAGCCTATATGTTAATCCAAGTCATAATCTATGTTTATTCCAAATTTCATCCAAATCGGTCTACTAGTTAGAGGGTGAAAGAGTAACAAACATCCATCCATACTTACAAACATTCGCGTTTATAATATTAGTAGGATTTAAAGTTGTTTTTCCAGCAGGTGGTTCGTAACACGGCGGCGCCCTCCCATGCAAATTCACCTCCACACCAACTACCCCCATCACAACCCCCTCATGCACAACAGGTAATTACTAACTAATAGTTTAGGGTTCCGTACCCAAAGGGTAAAACAGGACCGTTTGAGTAACGGTGAAAGAAAACATCGCGAGGCAACCAGTTAGTATTTTAGCAGCGGCGATGGGCTTGCAACCTGCTACGAATGGAATACTAACTACTGCAAAAGTGGGTTTGTACCAAATGTACTACTGACTACCCCCATTAGATATCTTCGAAAAACTCTTTGAACTTCGAGATCTGCAAGGGTATTTTAAAACGTTCGATTACGATTTCGAGCGGATTCATTAAAAATTGTCGGTAGTTTTAAAGCGTTCAGCGTTTTTGGAATTTTTGTGGGAAGCTTCTGATACTGAACCAAAGTGTCAAAACAATAGTTTTAACATAACGTTTTTTTGGAATTTTCGGCGAAAGCTACCGATACTGAACCGACATGGCTTAACGAACGTTTTAAAATAGCGGTGATGAAAGGATATCTACCGTGCCTCGAGATTAAAGTCTCCATTTTTTTCAATTTCAGACTGCTAATTACGAAGACGCGAAGTATGAGGTTCGTGTTTTTTAATAACAGCTTTGATCACCTCGAAACACTGTTCAAAATCATTTGTGTGCTCAGTGTGAACGCTGGAATGCTGTTAAATACTGTTTGTTGTAGGCTATGTGTGATTTTGCCGCGCCTCTTGCTAGCGTAATTTCACGCAACATTATGGTTGAAGCATTGTTGGTACACAATTGTGGGTTCAAAATTGTTAGTACAAAATTTTAGGTAAAACATTGTTGGTATACCATTGTGGGTTCAACATTGTTGGTACAACATTATAACCCCATTAGATATCCTCAAAAAATCTTGAGTAGGTACTTGGTACTAAAAGATTTGAGGATATCTACCGTGCCGGCGATCAAAATCATAAAACTATATATTTTATTTTTCTAACCTTATTTTATTAGTTTTTTCTTGTGCTATTTTTCAGCTTGTGTGACATCATCAACTTATAATAACAATTAATTCTATAACATTATACATTTTTTGTGTTTGTCTGATTGTAACCATTTCACAGTTAAACTAAGTCGCGAGCGAAAGCTAGTTTAACTAGACTACAGCGATTCCAGACAAAAAATATTTGTATTAAACCTCTCCGAACCCAAAAGGGGTGTATTAGACCAAACCAAAAAAAAGTACGTCCACGTCTCCGCAGGGTCTAAGCTTTGGAGCTAACCTTCTAGAGACTAAACCTGGTACTAATAAACTCCATAACGTTTAAATAGTTGCACCGTGTTTTGTCTTTGACATTGACAAGAAATTTGAAATTTCTTTAAGAATCAAATTAGATCGAAGGAGGCAAGGTACGGTGTAACTATTTCGGGGTTACGCTGAGTTTATTAGTAGTACAGTGAATATCTTACTTACAGCTTTTTTTTATATTATCCCAAAAAATATTCCAACAAGTAATAACAATTTAGATAATTTTTGGGATAAGTACTTAATAAAAATCTTTATGATTTCCATTAAATACCGGTAAGCACTATAAAAACTAACCAGGTATTGAACATTAATATGGTCGAGACAAAACATAAGATATATTTTGTCTGGATCGCCGCCGTCTAGAGATTAAACCGACGAAAGGTTAATAAAAACAGTAATTTAACTTACAGGTAAGACTGGGGCTATTAGAACAACAACAGTTGGCACAACACCAAATGCAACAAGCCCAAGCGCAGCAAGCGCAACAAGTTCAACAAGTACAGCAAGTACAGCAAGTTCAACAAGTGCAACAAGTTCAACAAGTGCAGCAAGTTCAACAAGTGCAGCAAGTTCAACACCCAAACACGCCACAGCCACATCCTATGCATAATATACCACAACCTCACGCTATAGGTAACCTTATTTGACAGTAAGAGATAGCCGATTAAGTGTCAGGCCGAACATGTCTTTAAATATTTCTATTGACACGACGATTTGAGTAGTAGTAGAGCTCTTTGTGAAGGGCTCGTTCGGGAAGTACTACCACCATGCCTATTTCTGCCACCAAGCAAGTTCCGGTTTGAAGGGTGTGGGTGCGGTATTACAGGCAGATGAGAATTAACACCTGTATGCCTCAGGTTGATGGACGCCGAGTAGTGCATCGTAGAGAGCGTTCCTTACAAGCGTGGCCTACGAGGCAATATTTTGTTATAGGCGATGGTAACCACTTAACATCAGGTGGGCTATCTAACCGTTCCATCAGCAAGTTGTACTAAAAAACCAATCATATATATTTTTTTTTTTATTAATGCCGGACGATCCACCCAGCATCATCTAGCTCCAAGCTAAGCAGAGCTTGTGTTATGGGTACTAGATGACTGATATACTTAATACAATATTATATTACATACATAGATATTTTTTTTTATTATACATAGAAAATACCCAGAACACCCAGAATAAATGTTTGCAGATCGTACAAACATTTATCCCAAGGCGGGAATCGAACCCGCAACCTCTGCGTCGCAGGCGGACATTAGCCCGCCGCGCCACATCGGTCGTTTTACGTGTCATAAATCAATAATATTAAAAAAAAATGTAAAAATATTTTTTCTTTCGAAAAATTTATGTGCCTAATGCCAGTACTCTTAATCGGTGAAGGAAACCATCGTGAGGAAACCAGTTAGTATTCTAGCTGCGGCGATGGGATTGCAACCCGTCACGTATAGAATAATTACTACTGCAAAATGAGGGTATGTACCAAATGTACACACATCCTCGAGGAAGATCGAGGAGATAAGAGATCGGAGGGAATATCTACCGTGCTTGATTAAATTTGAGATGCTGTTTCTTTTTTTAAATAGGCCTATGTCGCAAGAGGCCGATTATAAAAAAACGAGTGTGCTTTAGACCACACGACTGAAGTAAAACTTCTTTAATATACGAAACGTAACTGGCTATACGAGAAAGAGAGAAAGAACAGTGCTTTCATACCCCCTCCATGGTAGCGTTAAACGTTTAACGCAACCTTGTTTGAAGTCGCATTAGAAGTTTTTTTTTTATTTTTTTATTTAACCTGTTGTGTCCCACTGCTGGGCAAAGGTCTCCCCCAAAATCCTCCACTGGTCCCGGTCTTTGGCGGTCTCCCACCAATCTTTTTTGTGGGTGTCGAGATCCCCCCAACCCCAACCAACCCCCGCCAACCAACCAACCAACCCAACCCAACCAACGTCAAGCCAACGTCTTCTCGGCCGGCCCGGTCGTCGCTTCCCATCCTCAGGCGTCCAAGGAGTGACTATTTTCGCCCAATTTTCGGGTTTCATGCAACTAACATGAACTTATGCATTAGAAGTATTACTTCAAAAAGTATAAGTATTGCAAACTACTTACTTTACAGGTCCAATGCAAACGCAACTGCAACCTACGCAAGGGTACGCACCGCCAGCTATGATGCCCGCTCAATATATGCAGGTAATATAATAATAGTTTTTAGGGTTCCGTATCCTAAGGGTAAAACGGGACCCTATTACTAAGATTCCGCTGTCTGTCTGTCTGTCTGTCACCAGGCTGTATCTCATGAACCGTGATAGTTAGAGAGTTGAAAGTTTCACAGATATGTATTTATGTTGCCGCTATAACAACAAATACTAAAAAACAGACTAAAGTAAATATTTAAGGGGCTCTCATACAACAAACGATTCTGTTTAAACGATCTATGTATGTAATGTATTGTATTAAGTATATCAGTCATCTAGTACCCATAACACAAGCTCTGCTTAGCTTGGGGCTAGATGATGCTGTGTGGATTGTCCAGCATTATTATAATTAATTAAGTACCTACTATTTTATAAATAATATAAATATAATATTTTTAGGAATAACTTACAAAAGATCATAAAAACAAGATTATGTCACAAAACAAAACTTATTAACTTCAAAATATAGACCAAAACTAAACTTCTAACCAAAAAGAAACAAACCAAACGTACACTAAACCACACTAACTATTAAGAACTCAATCTAAACACAAAAATAGCCAAATTATACACAAAATAGCTCAGATCACATCCATTCACCAAAATAACAAAATAACAACCCTTTCTGCCATGTTCAGCCGTCAAGAGTCTGAGCGGAATCGACCATCGAGCCCGCCAAAAAGTATCGCCGTCTATATAGCCTCGTAGGTTTTATTCGGTTTTATAGATTTTATAGCTAACAATATAAATTACTTGAGTGACGCATTTTTTAAAATGAGAAAGAAAGCTATGTTGATCAGCGTATACCTCACCACTATTCTACCTCGTAGTTCCAGCAATCCGGTTGGTGAAAACCAGAACTCGTGTTGTCTCACTCTTTTTATTTTTCTAATTGATGCAGAGTGGTTCCCAAGCAGTGTATGGACCAGCTCCGATGTACGCATCTCCGCCCGCACCGTACACGCATCCGCAAATCTACCCGCATCACAACTATGTAAGTAAGTTAAGGCCCTATGGCCTGTGGTTTGGCCTTTCGAGCTTTTTGGCCTTTTGGGGTTGAGCACCGTGTGCTTATGTTGAGCTTGACATGATTTTGTTGTTTGTTTCTGTAAGTTTCTTGCCAGTTCTTCTAGGCTTGGTCGCGAGGAACTGGCGCCTAGATTCACCTAGATTCAAAAGGATAATAAATGAATCCTGGAATTACTAAATAAATGTTTTTTTCTTGTCATGATAAAGGCATTGGGGCGGCTTGAAAAATGACACTTGGACTGGTCACACGATCTTGCTTACTATAAACCACACGACTGAAGTAAAACTTCTTTAATATACGAAACGTAACTTGCTATGAGAGAAAGAGAGAAAGAACAGTGCTTTTATACAACTCCATGGTAGTGTTAAACGTTTAACGCAACCTTGTTGGAAGCCGCATTAGAAGTATTACTTTAAAGATATTTCTTGTTTATACAACTTACAGGCAACACAAGCCGGGGGTGTGACGTATTTCAACTGCGCGGAGCAGGAAGTCCCGCCTCCACAGAGAACTACCCGTCGTCCTACCGCTGCTATACCCATCGTCAAACCTAACCAGCCTGAACGGTAAGAAAAACGGCTGCGCCAAATTAAACTAAACACACATTTGATCACACACATGTGACGACCGATGTGGCACGCAGGAGGTTGCGGATTTGATTCCCACCTTGGGATAAATGTTTGTACGATCTGCAAATATTTATTCCGAGTGTTCTGGGTATTTTCTATGTATAATAAAAAATATCTATGTATGTAATGTATTTTATTATGTATATCAGTCATCTAGTACCCATAACACAAGCTCTGCTTAGCTTGGGGCTAGATGATGCTGTGTGAATTGTCCAGCATATTTTTATTATTATTATTATCTATATCTATTACAGTTATAAGGATATTTGTCGTGATTGAACTGACTGCCGGACTGTCGCATAACTTGAACACTTAGTAGTAGAACTCTTTGAGAAAGGGCTCGTCCGGGGAAGTACTACCACTGTACTTATTTCTGCCACCAAGCAGTGATGCTCGCATTGCTGTGTTCTAGTTTGAAGGGTATGGATGCCGGTGAAATTACAGGCTCATGAGACTTAAAACCAGCATGCCTCAGGTTGGTGGATGCATGGTAGTAACCGTAAGGCGTGTACCTAACGTGCGTGACCTATGGAGGCAATGCTTTGTTATAGGTGATGGTTACCACTTAACATCGTGTGCAACAGTTTTGTCATAGATTAATTTTTATCTATTCCACAGACCAGGGAACTCTATTGAAAAGGACAATATAGACAGGATTGTAGAAAACATGTTCGTCAGAAAACCATGGCCAGCGACGCACGGTAAGAAACATAAAATAAATATAATATACATGCGGTCCGTGCCGGCTTCGCACGGGTTTTAGTAAGGATCCCTAATTTTTTTGAAAATATAATATAGCCTATGTCTCCCGGGGATAGTGTAGCTTTCCAACGGTGAAAGAATTTTTCAAATCAGTCCAGTAGTTTCGGAGCCTATTCAATGCAAACAAACAAACAATAAAATCTTTCCTAAATTAAGCATAGCTTGTACTATGGGAACCAGATGACTGATAGAATACTTAAATTCTGAATTGTTTTTTGTAAAACCATACTTAGAATACAATATAACACCCAGACAAAGAACAAACATCCATGTTCATTACACAATTTTGTGTTCTCGGTGGGATTACCCTCTACAACCTCACAAACTTTACCTATTTATAATATTATTATTATTTATTATTATTAGCCCTCTGTGTCCCACTGCTGGGCAAAGGCCTCCCCCCATTCCCGCCACACATTCCGATCCTGCGCTAAGTCTTTCCAGTCCCTATGAAAGTAGTCAAGCTCGTCCCGCCATCTCCGTTTGGGTCTGCCGCGTCGCCTTCTCGCTGTGTCAGGAAGCCAATCGGTGGCTATCTTTGCCCACAGCTCACCTGGCATGCGGCATTTATAATATTAGTATAGATAAATTCTGTAGGTAATATTAAGTTTTTTTGTTGTTTTTCTGTCAAAGATAATCGTTTGAGGATGTGGATGAAGCTCCTTGCGCGAATTCGCGCCAATAATTTACAACTTTAGTAAATTACTTGAAGATTTGAGAAAACTTATGGAAGATTTACAAAATTGCCTAGAAGAGGCGTTAAGTTAAGATTTTATTTTCACATGTTAGTACTATCCATACTTATGAACGTTGTTTAAATTTAAGTGTTGCTCAAAATTAGTCCTATCATTATTTGGTATTACTCATTAATAAGAGATGGCAATAGTTTAAGGCGGAATCACAGTAGACCCGTGTGTCGTGACTCGTTAAAGGCTATCAGCATTATCTATAGGCATATATTAGAATCAGATTGGGCCACACTGAAGCTTCATTATAATTATATCATATTTTATAAAAGGATCATTCAAAACAACAAAATAGTAAGAACCAAGCCGTAACTTTCTTGCTTGATCTTCTAGGCTTACTCGCGAGGAACTGGCGTTTAGATTCTCCTAGCTTTAAGAAGTTTCAAGATGATCCCTGCGGATATTATAGATGCTTTTTGACTTTGACTATAGAAGTGATAACACTAGAGCAGACAAAATGTCTGAGACAGTTGACGCGGGTCCACGCGAATCGTGTTTAATGTGATTCCGACATTAAACATTGCTTGTTTTTGACAGATTTTTATAAGTATAATAATTTATGTATAAAGTAGATTAAATCATTTCAGTAGTAGTAGACTTTAGAATCACGATAACGATTTGTGTTCATCACACAAATGTTTGTAAAATCTATACCAATTATAAGAATCTTTGTCCTGACTGACTGGGATATAGACAACGCACAGCCTAAACCAATGCTCGTAGAGACTTGAAATATTCAGGGTATGCTTGTCTTGGTGCGTAGGCGTGTACTAAGGAATTCCCGAAATTCAACCCTTATGTTGATACAACAGGGGCTAAAATTCATCTCCCTATTTAGGGACTGAATTACAGTAAATCTTTAGTACACCTCAACACACCAAGACAAAATATACCCTGAAAAATTCAAGTTTCCATGACCAGTGGTTTAGGCTGTGCATTGTCTATATGTCAGTTAGTTAAGATAAAATTTCTAATATTTTAATAATATAGACATTGAAATCATACAATATCTCAAAGTCAACGAACTAAGGAAAGATCTTTGTTGGGAGTCTTATGAATGAATCCGTAGAAGAAAGCCACTGCCATAGCTCAGATTTATTAAGATGCATCGCTGGAGAATAAAGGTTCTCGAAAGGCGACCACGAACCGGAAAACTAAGAGTAGGATTTACCTTCTCCCGATGGACCGACCATTTTGCTAAGATCGCAAGAACTCGGTGAAAAAGGGTTAAAATCGTTCTTCCTTTAAACATCCAGCAATGAACTTCTACAGTTTTATGATGATGATGATATTACAATCTGTGCTGTGAGACCAGTTTAATTTTAAACTACTAGGCCACTCGCAGCTTCGCCCGTGTGGCAGTTTTTTCCCGCTCCCGTTATTTTTTCGGGATAAAAAGTAGACTATAAGTTAATCCAGGTTACAATTTATATTTATTTCTAATTTCATCCAAATCGGTCCACTGGTTTGAGCGTGAAAGAGTAACAAACATCCATCCATCCATCCAAACATTCGCATTTATAATATTAGTAGGATTTTAATTCATTTATATTTTACAGATTCAAAAGAAAAGTCTTCTTCGGAGCGTAGTTCGCAAGAGCCAATGCCTAAAGATCTTTCGCAACCGAACAGCCTCACCTCCAGCTCCATCTCAACCGACTCCAAACCCTCACTGTCGGAGAGCATAGACAAGGAAGAACCAAAGGAACCCGTTATAGCAGAGGTGACACATTATTTTAAGGCCGTACTTTCCATGATTGTGCATTACAGCCTGTAATGCCAAGACTGACATTGAACACATTGAAACACATTTGAAGACATTGTACAGTCTTGGAAAGAAAACACAATCATGAAATTCAATGCTTCGTTTACACTCACTTCTCTAGAGCGGATCAAACTGCATGAGGAAACAAAATGCATTACCTACATTTATCTCAAAATGGTAGTACAATTTACTCTTTTTCTAATAGTAGTAGAGCTTTTAGTAAAGGGCTCGTCCGGGAAAGTACTGCCACCATGCCTATTTCTGCCGCCAAGCAGCTTGCTGAGTTTCGGTTTGAAGGGTGTGGGTGCCGGTGTAATTACAGCCACATGAGGCTTAACACCTGTATGCCTAAGGTTAATGGAAGCTGAGTAGTACATTGTGGGGCACGTACCTAACGTGCACGATCTACGAAGCAATACTTTGTTATAAGTGATGGTAACCACTTAATATCAGGTGGGCCATCAGCTTGTTCCATCTGCAAGTTGCATGAAAAACCCCTATTCTTAAGAGGTCCTATTTAAACCGCCACAATAAACAAAATTTCTTTTTTCAGAACAAGGAAACCATAGATAAAGTCGTAGAGCAGGTTCCGGAAGTAGAGAAAACGGAAGATATCACAGAAGCTGCCGCCCAGGAGAGTATAGCTACAGAGGCCTGACGCACAACTTGGTACTCTATTATATCTATATCTCTCTTCGAGACTGTCTCACTGGCACTTTAAAAAGTTCGTTTATTGCAGACATACAGACATATTATTAACTATCTAACCTGGCGAACTTTGTACCACAACTTATTTAAAAAAAACTTTTGTACAAACCTTGTCCTGACATTAAGGAACACATAAAAAAAGAATGATCCAATTAGGTGCAGACGTTCGAAAGTTATGCGCGTACATACATTTTGGCGATTCATTTTTATTTATTATATTAGACGTATGTATGAACGTATTTATAATTTTTGTGTAATAAGACCACTTCAGGAGCTACAGTGGTCCAGTGGATGTGAGGGATATCTTGGAGATAAGCGTAATGTTATTTCTTGTTTTCTTCTTTTTTTCTGAAAATTTTGACGGTTCAAGGTACCCATTAAAATTAACAACTTCTATTGAACCAATACTGTCATCTGTTTCATACATTTTAACCAAATTTTATTTTGTATGGTGCAGCAGATTTATTTTCAACTCGCCATGTTAGAAAAAAATGTTTACATCGACGAGTAATTCAAACCTTTGTAAGATTCGTGAGTGGTCCCATTGCACCTGGTATACGAAGACACTGACTGCTTAGTCAGAAATGTCAGAACTCGCAGCATATAGTATGTTTGAATGTGTCTGTAGATAAACGAAATGTAAGGCGGTCATGCTTAGCTAGTTACGGGCAGTAACAAAAGTAGAAGGACATTACTGGTTTGTAAAGTACATCTGGTTTGATAGATGGATGGATTCTTATCACAGTTTCATGTTAGATATAAGAAAGTGTAAGGGGACTCCCTCCAGATACTCGGATAGCAAAACCAAACCAATATTTTAAATAGTCTGCCATTAATTAAATCGTATTACAAAAAGGTACTTACATGAATCTCCATTATGGCACATCACATTACATTACTTTACAAAACTATCGACCGACTCCGATCCGATCCCAAGACAGACTGCCACGTTTCCGACCACTCTTTCCTAGCTGAACGTCAGACTGTCGGCCAACTTGTCTGTCAAGCAAACTACCGTCAATCTCCATCAGTATTACGAGTACAATAAAAGAAACCTGCCAAAAGTCATTTGCAAAAATGTCTCAAGTAATCTAGTATCTTACAAAAGGAAAGAACTCCAATGTAAAATTAATTTTATACTGTAAGCAACAAATACTAAAATTGGCTGGCATGACCGTCTCATCAAATCTTTGTGTAATGTCTTTGGCTGTGTTAGGTTCTGGGTTGTAGTTTAAGATACTTAAAATATGTATATGCATAAATAAATATTTATATGTATATGTCCTATTCGTATAAACCTTTTTTTTGGCACAGATAACATACTGAAATGTATTTCCTGTTTGAATCCTACTACTCAGTACCACCTGGGATGCCCTAAGGAAATAAATTTAAATCTTTATTGTTCATTATATTTATCAATAAACATTAGGGAATGTAGGCATAAATTTATTTTAAATAACTAAATATATTTTAGATAACTGCAACCCAGTTATAGTGCCGCCAATTTAACTGTCAAGTCGGTTTTCTGTCGTTTTCGGACAACAGCTTTTTCATTTCAATTAGACTCGATTGAAGGTTTAAAAAAAATGCCTGAGGCTGCAAAATATTTTTCTGCGTGCTCTAGTTTCTCTGCTATCTATTTTTGGTTCTATTTTAATCAAGAAAATTCACTTGGTACTTATTATTATCTAAATGTCTGTCATTTGAGATAAATGGGATCATAAAATCCCAACCTTCCTAATGATTCCAAATGACGAATTCTTTAGTGTATATGCATCCCTTTCTTTCTCTTCATTGCTTCATTCTCTTTCATGCAACTGACAGCGAAACATAATTAAATGAGTCATTAGTTCCATATTGATCAACTTGACAGATAAGTTTGTGGCATTATAAATACTTCTAAGGGTATAATCATTGTAGGGACGTAAATTTAGTTTATAGTATAACTACCTACGTAGTTAGTGTTGAAGTAATTTATAACAATTTGTATGAGGTGACTTTTAAAAGATATTTTCTCGAATATCTGATATATCTAGTAAAACTATGTTAAAAATATAAATCCTCAGTAGACAAAATTATACGAGTTTTAAAATTGTTGTTAGGAAATATCCAAAAAGTTTGATGTCGTTTAGTTTTATCATAATTTTGATTAAGGCAACACTGTTTTTGGTGTGGGCTACTTATTTATTGTAATGCACTATTTCATTTGTGTGCCTTTTACCTGTACTTGTAGGCACATTTCATCATAATTTTTGTTTGAATGTATCGTGGCTGTTCGTATCGATCTGCAATATAGGGGCCGATGGTAAAATTATTCCCAATTGTCATCAGATTAAAATCTCATCATTCTTGACAAATTCTTATCTAATCATCAAGCTAATTGATATTATACTATATAACCCCAGACTTTTTTTATCAATCTGCATTAGGTAGAGCCTGGGTTTCATCAATCCCATTTGTTAACAAAATCTTGGGGAGGTGGGAATTTATATCCCATCTGACCATCTGATCATAGGTATTGGGCATTCGTTTTCAGATCTCATAGCTGTGAACTTATTATTGTTTTAATACTATTGTAGCTATCATTTCATTAGTTATATCCAAAATATATCTTTGTTTTTGTAACAGCTTATAATTGTGACTAAAGTTTGATTTAAAATCACTATCTGGAAGTATCTGAAATATTTAAGAAATTAGTTTGGATTATTTCATATTTTTAAGAATCAAAATTAAAATTTCACGGTATTGATAAAAGTATTTTTTTCTTTTATTTTGTAAAATGACTAAAGGTTGCATGGACATCTAAATCAAGGCTGTTCAAGCTTGTCATTGAAAAATAAAACAAAATGACGTTTCAAACAAATGTGGGGTAATCAAAATTCCAAAACAGGATTTCTAGGTTTAAATTTAAGTTATAAAATTATAACGATATTTCAGTTTTTTGTAATATAATTGACTCAGTTCTCACTTTTTGTTTTTGATTTAAAAATACGGTAAATACGTTTTATTTTAAATAAATTGTATAAAAAAAATACTTTTCTTCCCAACAAAACTGTTTTCTCATTTAGTTAGTTTTTTATTGCAAAATAAGTTTTATTTAAAGTAATATAAAAAAACACTGTTTTAAACGTTGGTCGTATCATATTGGCCGCTACACTAGCTAAGCTGAAATATCATGCTATCTCTTTTTGTTGTTATAAAAGTGAGAGTGACCAGAATATATTATACAGTCGATTAGTGTGAGGAAATATGAATATTCTTAAACCTAGCATTGTGTTTGACCTACCTAGTCCTTTACCTGACTGCGCTTAAATGCAGAGGTTTATGATAAGTTGTAAATCAAGAAGTTTCAGTTGGTTTTTAATAAATTACGAACAAAAATGTAAAAAATATGCTTTTGTATTAAACTGGTTATTTATTACGTTAAGTAAATCTTCCTAAATTGTATTTTGTGTTTTATTTTTCTTGTCTTTAAAGGCGCGTCCGCTGCGCTATGTTTTGAACAGAACATTGTTCAAAAACATTTAGGCCACGCCCCTTTCTTAAAGCGCGTCCGCTGCGCCATGTTTTGAACAGAACATTGTTCTTGAACATTGATTGCGCTATGGCAATGCAAATGCTGAGTTGGACGCCAATTTGTGACGTTTACCTAGGTACTCGGTATTAAGAAGCACACATAATATGTGTTTATGTAAGTATAAAAACTGTAAGTATCGCTTTTCTTTGTTTCTCGTTTGGTTATAATGTTTTCGTGCGTGTTTTTTTTATTATTTCCGTCACAAATAAAAGCATTTTCTTTATTTCTTTCTTTTAATTTTATACATAAATAACTTAACTTTTTTATATTCTAAGTATCCGTTAGTATACTTAGCAGTATATAAGGATCGTAGTCAGATAATTTCTCATCTCATTGGTTATTGTAAACTGTCACCCAATGATACGAGAGATTATCAAATTTAATAGAATAATTACACATACCTACACATGTACCTAGAATATTTATTTACTATTAACTGGAAATATATCATAATATTTATACAACTACGAACCATAGAATAATTAAGTCAAAATTTTCATAGAATCATTTGACTTAATTATTCTAATTTACAAACTTGCTACAAACCTCAGGGACTACTGGAAATTAGAAAGAGATAACACAACAGAGCTGAGATAGCAAGCAATTTACAAACCTACTTAATTTTAGAAAAACCTACCTATTTTCTTAATTATTTTTCTGCCTACTTATTTTAATAAATGAACCTAACTAAGTATCTGGAACTAAATACTAAATAATTGTACGCGATCACAAATCTACTGTTAAAACATTTCACCAAACAGATATCACATTAAACTAACCTCGCGTGTCGTGACGCGTCAGAAGCCTATCGGTAGCTTAAATTTTTGTATAAAAATGATTATACTAAAGCAAACGGCGTGGGTCTAATTCCTCTGTCTCTGAATCTGACCCAACTAATGGCCTTATAAAAATATGTCAAAAGATAAACTATTGCTGTTTCTTACGTAATGACAAACTATGACAGGGTCAATTTTAAGCAGTATTTAAATCTGAATAAGGTAATGCCTACCACGCGCAGCCATTGGTAGACCGGTTAGCTGCTTTACCGACCGTCGGTAAAGCGCGTCTGCGCCCACCTTCCGACAGTCGATCTCACGTTCACGCTCTAAACGCACGCCGCTTTGTACCTTATTTAGATTTAAATACTGCTTAAAATTGACCTTGAATTGAATTTGAATTGGAAATTATAAATAATTTATGGGGGTAAATGTTTAAGAAAATCGACGTGGTTGGGTCGTGTCTAGCGTGATTTTGTCTTAAAAGTTCATACGTGGTTGGTTTCAACAACCGAAACATTATTTTTCTTTCTTTTCTTCCCCTCTAAATCAGCGTAGATATCTTCCAGACTCCTCATCTTCGTTTCTGGTACGCAGAATATTAGGTAGAAGACGTTGGCTAGGCAGATGACGCTGAAGAGCCAGAAGGTAGAATGGTAGCCGATTAGAATCGTGAGAGGAGAGAAGAGTTTTAAGAGAGCGAAATCCGTTCCTAGAGATATTGCCATGATGAGTGTTGCCACAGTTCCTCGAAGCTGTAACAAACAATCATATCGATAGACTATCGGTGGACATTGCACGAAAGTCATCTAGTCCCAAACGTGCCTAAACTAATGGTTCTGTGAGAACAGTTAAGTTCGCCTACCTATGTAGGCTTTCAAGCAAAACAGGGTTAAGTATAAGGCCTATATCCAGCTTGAACTTCTACAGGCTGATGATGATGATAAGTAAATTTTTCAATTTTTTTTATTTATTCCCGTTTGTTCCCGATGATGACCAGCGGGGATAAAAAATGGGGACAAACACTAGGTACCTACTGGGGATGAAACGTTGTAACGAGCGAGAATAACCCGAATCTACCACTGAGGCAACACAGCATAAAAAATATCTCGAGATCTACAGATAATAATAGATGAACCGAATATTTTCTAGAAAATACCCTAGAAAATAATGCTGTCATAAATAACATAGTATGTAGGTAGGTAGGTACTTACGTAGCAAAATATTTATAAATTACCTGGAAGTTAAACATCTCAGTCATGATCACAAACGGCAGAGGTTGGAGTCCTGAGGCATCCGCGAAGATGCACACACACAGTGCGGTTATAGGCACCCAGCCAGGCATGCCCACATCGATGCTTTGTAAGTAGAACCATGCGCCGAGGAGACACATCGCGAAGCCACCTACTGCACTGGTCACGGCGAGAAGAGGCTGGGAACCACAAAGATATTTCTAAGCAGTGGCGGCCTTAGGGGGTGGCGAACGGGGCAATCGCCCGGGGCCTCGCTCTTGCAGGGGCCTCGCGCAACAACCCAAGCAAATTTAAAAAAATATAGATTTTACGAACTATATTTTCTTTATTCAAAATTTTTTATTTTGATCACATACTTTTCACGAAGGACAAAGGGCCTCGCAAAGAGCTGCCGCCGCCTGGAGCCTCGCAATGGGTATGGCCGCCGCTGTTTCTAAGACTTTAGATTTCTTGTAGATATATGATGTAGGTACCTATCAGTAGGAGCCACTTTGGTGGATGTGGTCGTGCCATAGAATAGAACCCGTTCAGCACCATGCCTATTTTTGCCACCAAGCAGCGTTGCTGAGTTCGTGTGTGGTGTACCTACCTACCTAAGGGTGTGGGCGTAGGTGAAACTACAGGCACATGAGGCTTAACATCACAGTACCTATGCCTCAGGTTGGTGGACGCAGAGCAGTTTCCTTTAATTATAGGCATACTTATGCGAAACCATCTGATTGAAGGTAAGTACCTATTGGTGAGTAGGTCACAACTGTTTGACTTCCGAATGATAAAATAAATAAATAATTGACAATTTTCCCATACCTGCCCGGAGGAGGACCTACCTGACAGGAGAAAAGTAAACAAGGAAAAGAATTAGGTAAGTATAATGATGTTTGCTGACATATTATTTCTCATTAATTTAATTAATAAATGTGTGTTTTCCCAAAACTGTCATACTTTCTGATGTTCTTACGTAAAATTACGTAGGTAGGTCCAGATGAAATGATCGAAAAACATTATCAATTTAAAAAAAGATGTCTTAGGTATATATATATTCGTCAATTCCAACTGTTGAATGATAATTCTCTTTTTAACTATGTACTTATGTGTCATTTAACTCTTTATAACTTTGTTTTCAGTCTTCTTGCTCAATAAGACCGTCACTGTACCTACCAAAGATAAAATACCATTTGTTTCTCAAGGGAAAAATATAATAAAAAAGATATGGGCGTGAAATTTTAAATCTTATTATAATAGTTTGTGTAGGTAAATTAATTAAAATCAATGCGGAGTAGGTACCTACTTACTGGTTAGTTCATAAAAAACTACTGAAGATCTATTGTAAATTATCACAATAACGTGTCATCTCGTGAAAATTCCAAAACATAGGTTACAGACTATTAATTAACTGTGTCCAATAGATTTTTTTTGTAATTCTATGCCGTTAAATTGATAGTACCTATGTCTGTGGTAGTATTTAGTGTTGGATGCCACAGTGGAGTGGGTAGGGTTTACTAATAAGTAGTTTACAAACGGCGTTTTCCATTGCGTTATTCAATGCTTCATGATCACATGTTTGAGGTCGAATCCTCGTAATTTTTTGTAGCTGAGACGAGATAGGCGACCGATGTGGCGTAACGGGCGAAAGTCCGCCTGCGACGCAGGAGGTTGCGGGTTCGATTCCTGCCTTGGGATAAATGTTTGTACGATCTGCAAATCTGTAACTACACCGGCACCTACACCCTTCAAACCGGAACACAGCAAGCTGCTTGGCGGCAGAAATAGGTATGGTGGTAGTAATTCCTCGGACAAGCCCTTCAATAGCTCTTAAATTTTCTTTTTAACTTTCTCAATGCATTTATTAGAAGTATAGGAACAAATACCTTTCTCCCAGTTCGGTCCACTAATTGGCACGCCAAAAACGACCCAATAATCTGCACAGTAGCGAGCAAAATCGACTGCTTGTTCGGCGACAGAGCAATGCTGCTGTTGGGGTCCTTCCCGGCTTCAGCGAAGATATGGCTGGCGTAGACAAGGACTGCTATGCAGCCACAAAACTCCCTTGTAAGATTCACTATAAGGGCCACCCAGAATGCTTTGACAGCTGTCTTGTCAGCAACTGTGGATGAAAATAAAGCACTTTTTTATATAGCACTTTGACGACCGATGTGGTGCGGCGGGCGAATGTCTGCCTGCGACGCAAGAGGTTGCTGGTTCGATTCCCGCCCTGGGATAAATGTTTGTACGATCTGCAAATATTTATTTCGCGTGTTCTGATTTATTCGCGATTTTTTATGTATAATAAAAAATACCTATGCATGCAATGTATTGATAACACAAGCTCTGCATTATTATATTATTTTTATCTTGCTGATGAAACAAACAGATGGCCCACCTGATGTTAAGTGGTGACTATCATCTATATCAAAGCACACTCTCGCAGGTCATGCATGTTGATACGTCCCTGCGAGAACAAACATTTGTGTGTTTGTTTTGTGTTATATTGTATTCTAAGTATGTATGTATTTTAAAATAAGCACGTAAGTATTCTATTAGTCATCTGGTTCCCGCAGTACAAGACTGGATGATGTTGTGTAAAAATGTCCTCAATTACTAGCGGCCGCTCGCAGCTTCGCCCGCGTGGCAGTTTATTTTTCCGTTTCCGTTATTTTATCGGGATAAAAAGTAGCCTATATATTAATCCAAGTTATAATCTATGTTTATTCCTAATTTCATCCAAATCTGTGTACTGGTTAGAGCGTGAAAGAGTAACATCCATCCATCCATCCATCCATACAAACTTTCGCGTTTATAATATTAGTAGAATTTAATACATAGACGTAGTTCATGAACTTGGTCTGAATTTTCGGGAAGTGTTTCATTATTAATATCTAGGCCTTGTCCCAACTAGTTGGCATTTAACCTCATAAAGAGGCCTGTGCCCAGCGTGCATTAATAAAACACCTAAACAAACGGTAATATTTTTGTGTCGTCGCAAACATCACTTGACTCTATTGACACTGTGCCCAATTGACCTGAACCATTAATTTGCATCAAACAAAAATTACTGAAATACACGCTGTAAAAATATTACACCAGAAAAAGATTCGCTTCGTACCTCAAAACTTTTATAAAATACTAGCGAAACGCGCCTTTGTCAGCATGCAACATCTTGTGTAGTAAAGTCCTTATTGTGCTTCTCAAATTTGATTGAAATCCGTCGATAAATAAAGCTACAGCAAACTTCCTTCCTTTCCCCCTTTTTTAACTCCAATAAAAAATCGCTATCGACAAAACTTAAGTAAATCAAGAAACTTATGTGCCAATTTTCGTCAAAATCGGTGGAAAATCGCCGTGCCGGGGATTGGTCGTGAATTTATAATTTTTTTTTATCTGTTTATAATATCACTAGCTGGTACCCGCGACTTCGTCTGCGTACTTTTAATTTGAATATTATGGATTCTATTAAAAAAACGGTATAGATTTGGGTATATCATTTGGTTAAAAGAGAGTAGGTAAAAAAATTAAGAAAAAATTAAAAATATCTGTTTACTGTTGGTATAAGGTACCTACCTATGTATTCCATTGAGTGGCAGAAAGTACCTAGGAAAATTTATTGGTCCCTTATGTCCAAGAGCCACTTACAGGGGCCAGCGTCACGTTGTGTACAAAAATATTTAAAATTACCTAATTTAAAACATTTTTGTACACAACGGTTGCTGTTTTGTTATTAGTTGTTAAAATGTGGAGATTGTTTGGACTCGACACTCGCTAGCAGGCCACGTACAGTTGGCCATGCGAAAAACAGTTTTTTTCTAAATGGACACCTGCTACTTTAAGTGTTTGCCCTTGCGCTTTGTTAATGGTCATTGCGAAGGCTGGTTTGAGGGGAAACTGGATTCTTTTAAACTGAAAAGATAAATCTGTAGGGATCATGGGTATGCGGGGAATCAAAACTTCTTCATCTTTAGCTATTCCTGTCATTATAATTGCTCTAATAATATTGCGTCCTAGCTGCGTAATTTGCAATCGAGTCCCGGTGCATAGTCTCGGCGCTTCGAGATTTTTTATTAACAAAACTGGAACCCCAACTTTCAGTCTCAGCTTATGAGACGGCACTCCTGACAGCTCTAAGACGTCTGCCCTCACGTGTCTGCCCGTTCGGGTAGGCATAGTTAGATTCGTGCGCTCCCCCACCACACGACATAGCCGTTGCCTGCCGCCACACTTCGGCGAATGTGCGCGACGACGACCGACGACCGACGGCAGCGGCGGCGATGCAGAGTATTCGTTAAATGGAACTTTAACTTCAAAACCCAATTTTTTTTTTAACTTGATACACCCAAAACTTCTAAATATCATGTTCCTAGGTTCAGTGGTTAAGATTTTGTATACAAAAAGTTTGGCTTCGTAGTTCCCGTTCCGAATCCGTTCCGTTCCGTTCGAATTTCGAGAATTCTGTTTGTAGAAAAACTCTGCACATCCTAAGAGACCTACGCACCAAGTTTCATGGTTTTATCTTCAAAAATGACGAACGCCCATACAAACTTTCAACCCCTATTTCACCCCCACACTGGTAAAAATTTCAAAATGCTAGAACAAACGATTTTTTGTTTCTTATTTAGTGCCTAAATACAAAATGTAATGAAAATGACGAACTTCATACAAACTTTCAACCCCTATTTCATCCCCTCACAGGTCGAAATTTCAAAAACGCTAGACCAATGTTTAATTATTTCTTATTGAGTGCTTAAATATAAAGTTTCATGGTTTTATCTTTTAAAATTAAGAAATCCCATACAAACTTTCAACCCCTATTTCAACCTCTTCATCCCTTTTTTTCGCAATAAAAGGTAGCCTATGTTCTTTCTCAGGGTCTAAAGATTGTCTGTGCCAAATTTCATCAAAATCGGTTGAGAGGTTTAAGCGGGAAAGCGTAACAGACAGACAGAGTTACTTTCGCATTTATAATATTAATAAGTAAGGATTAGTAAGGATAGTAAGGATAAGGAAGTAAGGATAGTAAGGATAAAAAAATGTTAAGACAAATTTGCGGTAGGAAATGCTGTTTTCGGAAGTGGTATTTTGACACCTTGTTGATACTTCATTTGTAAAGACCATGCTAAACAAACATACCATTAAATATGAAAGTCGAAATCGAGTCAAATGGGTAATAATAAAAGGTCATTATCATTAGACGGCCTAAAATAAACTATCTTTTCCATTGATTTATTATTTCATTGATGTCGTATAAGGCTTCTACAGTGTCTCCATAGTGACTATGGAAACCGTCCAGACTTCTATCAATAGGTTCTCTGCTATTAAAAGATTGAAATAAGTCAGGAATGAAATAACAGGGGCGCGAGCGGGTGATTTAGTTTTTAGGGTTCCGTTCCGTTCCGCTAGTGTTTTCAATTGGCAAACGAACTCAACCAAATTACTCTGCTGGAGCAATTGATAAGAAACATCAGGTTCAGATATCAAGGGCAATATTACTAAGAACAATGATACGTTGGTATAGTCAGCGACATGAATTTATTGACTGTTCTTCAAGGTTTAAATTTTAGAGTATTAGAGCTCTTTGTTAAGGGCTTCGAGGAAGTACTACAACCATGCTTATTTCTACCACCAAGCAGCTTCCTGTGTTCCGGTTTGAAGTGTGTGGGTGCCGGTGAAATTACAGGCACATGAGGCAACACCTGTATGCCTTAGGTTGATGGACGCATCAGTGCATCGTAGGGCACGTTCCTAACGAGCGTGACTTACAATGCAATACTTGTTATAGGTGATGGTAACCACTTAACATCAGGTGGGCCATTTGCTTGTTCCATCCGCAAGTTAAATAAAAAAAAAAGGAAATGTCGGAGGGGCCTTTCACTAAGAGCTCTACTACTACTAAAACTCTAGTGCATGAACTCACAAAAGTTCTCAACCCTTATCATAATGGAGATTATGATACAAGAACCCTGGGAACTACATATAAGCTAGCAACTCACAAAAAAAAAAACATTTTTATGCAACGTATTCTAATCTCAAAGTTAGCATAGTTTGTACTACCAGGCACCAAATGAATGATAAAACTACTTATAAACATCTTTGTGTAAGTACATACTAAGAATAAATAAATAATAAATAAATAAATAATGCTGGACAATTCACACAGCATCACCTAGCCCCAAGCTAAGCAGAGCTTGTGTTATGGGTACTAGATGACTGATATACTTAGTACAATACATTACATACATAGATATTTTTTATTATACATAGAAAATACCCAGAACACCCGGAATAAATATTTGCAGATCGTACAAACATTTATCCCGAGGCGGGAATCGAACCCGCAACCTCCTGCGTCGCAGGCAATATCTATAAAACACCCAGACAGAGAACAAAAATATCTATGATCATCACACAAATGTTTTTCTCGGTAGGGATCGAACCCACAGCCTATGCTGTAAAGCTTACTACATCCTTAAAATTATGTAGAAATAAATTTTTCATTTACTTAATCAAAACGTGAATTTCATACTTTACTACAGGTACCTACTTAAATTATTGGTAGGTATATACTATGCTGTAAAATCATTCACGCAGTACTGATGTCACGGACTGTACATCAATATCTTTAAGTCGGCAGTATTGTATAGAAAAGGTCGATACGATCAATTGCCACAATAAATCTGTTTGTCGCTTTTCAACACGTGTTTGTTTGTTTGTTAATGTTTCCGTGTACAAAACTCACTCAATAAAATAACTTGCTCATAGGGAGACGTGATCACGTGGTACTCGTATACCTCTCATAATTATCTTCCTGTCCTTTTCCCACAGATTTCCATCTTCCTCTCCCTTTGTCATCTCTGTGCTCACTCTTTTTAATTCATATCATCTTTCACACAATCAAGGTATATAGTAAGATATAGATTGAAACATTTGGGCCTAATCCTCGTATTTCTTTTTTTTATGCTACTGCTGGTGGAACAAGCATATGGCCCACCTGATGTTAAGTGGTAACCATCACCTATAGCAAAGCGTTGCCTTGTAGGTCACGCACGCCAGTTACGTGCCCTACGATGCACTACCCTGCGTCCATCAACCTGAGGCATACAAGTGTTAAACCTCGTGTGCCTGTTATTTCACCGGCACCCAAACCCTTTAAACCGGAACACAGCAGTGCAAACATCACTATTGACGGCAGAAATAGGTGTAGTGGTAGCACTTCCCCGGACGAACCCTCTCACAAAGAGCTCTACTACTGCTAAGAGTTCTTCTTTGAGTTGAGACAATATTGAAACTGGAATTTGATTGAAAAAGTTGGGTCTGTCTGAAATGTTAGATGTGAAGCATACCGTTTGAAGATTGACACGATGAAAACTGTTATGAGAATTGTGCTAAGACGAATAAACCATTTATTCGTCTAAGGAGTTGGGTCAGGCTAAGATTCAGGCTAAGAAATATTACTTACAAAGTAGTTTGGGTGAGAATTTAGGTTCGCACGTGGTCTGTTCAATAATGAGAGCATCTACTTCCTCACTGATGAGCTTGTGGTCAGCAGGCAGCGAGCGCAGCCAGCCCAGGACTTTGGCTGCTTCCTAAAACCCGAAAACAACATAATTTAAACAATATAACTTAAAATCTCAAAAAAACTGTTTTCAACCTAAAAATCTTGACCCTTGAAGACTCAATTCTCAACTTATAATCGAATTTGCGTCTCATATTTAATACCTACTAGCAGCCGCTTGCAGCTTCGCCTGCGTGGCAGTTTTTTCCCGTTCCCGTTATTTTTTCGGGATAAAATCATAGTAGCTTTATGCATGCAAAGTCTCAGCCCGATCGGTTTAAAATTGACAAAGTTTCATACAAACTTTCATCCCCTATTTGATCTCCTTGGGGGTAAAACTAATCAAAATCCTTTCTTAGCGGATGCCTACGTCATAACATCTACCTGCATGCCAAATTTCAGCCCCATCCGTCCAGTGGTTTGGCCTGTGCGTTGATAGATTTTTTGTCTTACGACGTTTAAAGGATTTCTCCTCTGTTCCATTCCCGACAGACCATCATGGTTCTGATTTGAGCGTTTATCACTAGCATTGCTCACGCGTCTAGTGACAAGCACAGTGATACATCTAAACGAATATACGATAGATCACTATGTCAGTCAGTCACCTTTGAGTTATATATATTTAGATAATATATATCACCAAAAAAGGTAATTATGATCATGACCTTAAAATGATAAGACAGGTACCTCATTCTTCCCCTGCTTGATAAGGTAGCTCGGCGTGTCAGGCAGCCGCAGAAGCAAGCAGAAATGCAGAAGTGGAATAGCCAACAGAATCCATAGCACGGTGTAGAATGGCAGAAGGTCTCCCAGTATGAAGATCAGGAGGTTTCCAACAGTCTGTCGAACAATACATTATTATTATTCATTATTATTGTGAGGTACCATAAGTAGCTTACAAATAGTTATTAGGTAGGTTAATCTGTTTTAATAATGTATCCTATTTTCCAGTAGTAACTACACCGCCGTCAATTCTAGTTCGTAATTTTCTTTCCGTTCAAAGGTTGCCTGGAAGAGATCGCTTTCAGCGATAAGGCCGCCCATTGTTTTGCCTAATTGTGTATATTTCCTGTATTATGTTTCTGTGTGGTGAACAATAAAGAGTTATCTATCTGTCTATTATTATTATGATACGGCATAACTCATGCAATAAATGATTTGATTTGATTAGTTTAGTTATCCAGAGGCAATCAGATCCAGATAATCCAGAGGTTGCCTTAACATGTTTTCTGTCTTGCAATCACCTTATTAAGTTAGATTGGCACCACACTGGAGTTTCATTATTTACATTATTATTACTTTGTAAAAGGATCATACAAAAAACGGTAGGAACCAAGCCGTAAGTTTCTTGCCGGTTCTTCTAGGCTTGGTCGCGAGGAACTGGCGCTTAGATTCACCTAGATTTAAGACGTTTCAAGATGATCCCTGCGGATATTACTGAATAAATGATTTTTTACTTTGACTTTGTAACGTTGCCAGCCTTTTGAGCACACTTCCTGCGGTTAGTGATTTTAATTCTGTTTTCTTTCTATCTCTAATAAGGACCTGTACCTATAGTTAGAAAACCCAAAGAATATAGACTAAAAGCAGTGGATACCTACAGAAAATCAAGTGTTGATACTGTCACCGCTTCTCAGCGGTAGATCTCAAGTTCAATGCTCTAGTCTATTGCAACATAACCGAAACGTCAGGAAAACAAATAAAAAAAGAAAATTATCGATAAATAGGTACCCGTATAATATAAGTGTTGAATAATGTGTTCCGATCGCGAAAGTTTAAAAAATACAAAAGAAAATTTATTGATAGCTCATTATTTCACCTGAGCGGTTATCATATAAATTAATAAATAATTATTCACACAGCCGACCAAGCTAAGCAATGCTTATTATGATAACTAGATAACTGATTATTTGAAAATTCATACTTAGAATATAATATAACACCCAAACGTAGAACAAACAGCTATGTTCATCACAGAAATGTTTTGTTCTTAGTGGGGGTCGAACCCACCATCTACAGCGCAGAAGGCGCAGAAAGCAGAGATACTACCAACTGAGCTGTATGTTTTTTTTGTACAACTTGTTGATGGAACAAGCATATGGTCCACCTGATGTTAAGTGGTAACTATCGCCTATAACAAAGTATTGCATCGTAGGTCACGTTCGTTAGGAACGTGCCCTGTATGTAACACAATTGCGTTATTTTACCTTTTCACTGATGTACCCTATGAAGTATGCACTGCATACATCGCATCGCTCTGAGACGCTAAATCAAATTTACTCCGACGCTCATACGTAGAAACTTAAAAATTGAATTATCTCCAAAGCAAGAGAGTAATTTCAAGGTAATTTCAGATGAAACTGGAAGTTCAGTGCAAATGTATTTAGTTTTACTTTAGAATAAATTACTATAAAGAATTTTATCTCTTTTAAAAGACTGCAGTCAGCGAGACTGCAAATAATACCATCCGATGTTAAGTGGTAACTATCACTGATAACAAAGTATTGCCTCACAGATTACGTGCCCTATAGTGCACTGTCATGCGTACATAAACCGCAAATCAAGTGTTACGGTTTCTGTGTCTGTAATTTCACCGGCACTCACACCCCTCAATCCGGAACACACTTTGCTGCTTGGCGGCAGAAATGGGCATACTCATAGTACTTCCCCGGACGAGCTCTTCACTAAGGGCACTAGTAGCCTACATTTATAAGTTTCAGTGGCCAGTACATTTTTAACGAGTGTATTCACAAAAGTGTACCTACTACTCTAACTTATTATAAGTTAAGTACCTAGTTTGCTTGTTCCCTAGACTTTGTTGAGTAGCGTCGTTTTCAAAACCCTCAATTAAGAAGATATAAGGTATGTAGGTATCGGTGATTTGGTTTAAGTTTAATTCTGCAGGTTAATGAAAATAACTCTTAAAATTCATCGGTGAAGAAGATAATTATTCCAAGGGTATGTAAATGTTTACGAGGGTGAAAGTTGATAAAATAATTTTGTTTGCTCCAAATAAAATTTTTCGCCTTGAGAAGAATTGGTATAAACCTTTTTTCTTATTAAAAATCTTTGCATACCTAGGTAATAATGAGTATGTTGGGTACTGACCTACAAACAAAGGGGACTTTGAACTTCATCTAAACATCGCCGCGGGTGATTGGGTGAGTGGGCACGCTACTGGAGTCCAATCTGGGGTTCAATTCTCATAATAGGCACTTGCTGTCTTTAGAAATAGGGTCGTGTGATCAGCAGGTCTACTCTTAGAAACGATGTACGAAGTTTTGTAATATCGTTTTGACTACGTGGCATGTCAGGTAATGTCAACTTGACAGTGGATCGGCTACCGAGTTGTCCCGCAGTGTATTACAAAACAACAATACGAAACTTTGTTTATTGTTTCTAAGAGTAGACCTGCTGTCGCTGATTCCGAGTGTAGATTACCACACTGGAGCTTAATTATTTATATTATTTATAAACGTGCCCTTACGACGATCTACTATGCCTCCATCAACCTGAGGCATCTCGTGTGCCTGTAATTACACCGGCACCCGGTTCATGAGATACAGCGCGGTGACAGACGGACAGACAGGCATACAGAGGAGTCTTAGTAATAAAACGGGACCCCGTTTTATCCTTTGGGTACGGAACCCTGCCAGAAGGCAGTGCTACTACCAATATCAAAAGCTGTGACGTCAGATGTGATTGAATCAAAGAAGTCGACGAAATGAACTAACCTGAGAGAATATAACGAAGGTCCCAGTCATGCCTCGGATGCTGTCTTCGCTGATTTCCTTCACGTACAGAGGGCAGACCACGAACCCGCCGCCGGACCCGAAGCCGATTAATGCACGTGCACCGATCAAAGCAATAGGATGAGCGCAGAACAGTTTCACTGCCCATCCGATCTGTAAAAATGATCAGTTATAATAAAATTCAGTAATAATCAATTTATTGGTAAAGTCTTACTTTACCAATAAATTGATTATTCAAGGGTCATAAAATTTGTTCGGATAAAATTAGGTTGGGCCCTACTTAAATATCAATAACAATAAAAAACATAGTATATAATTTGAATGATCTTACATTCATTAAAAAATAAGATTAATTGACCGAGTGAGCAAAGCGTCTCAGCCAATAAAAATACGCATTTAGCGTTTTTGACCAAAGTTGGTATAATACATATTCCTTGATTTATTTGTTTTTTTTTAACTCATCGCGATTTTTGATTAAAGGGAAATAGGGACGGGGGGGGGGAAGGGGAGGGAAGTTTGCTGTAGCGTTATTTCTTTATATGCAAAAGGAACGTGTCAGGTTAGCGAGGTCTACTGTTCTCACAGAACCATCAGTGTTCATAATATGGGTATTATTAACACTGATGCTGATTACACTGATTTACCCGACTGCAGCTGCACTAAGGAAGACTATATTTTGGCAATGGTGTAGAGGTTGCCACTTACTGGTCCACAATAATTGAGTGTTGAGTTTTCGATTCGAAAATTGTAGGGGCTAGAAAAAGAAAATTGAAGGGGCTTTGGTTGCGAAGCCAATAAAAAGGTTACTCACGGCGATAGGCATCGAAGCGCACAGCAGCGCATTTTTCCTCCCAAACTTATCAGCCGCCACTCCATAAACAAACACAGCGATGGGTGCGAAGATAAACATGATAGATGCCATCCAGGATACGTCTTCTTCGGAAAGCGGTTCCGCCGATGGACTGGAGGCACCCATGAGAAGTGCTTTATTGGGAGATATCCAACCCATTGCAGTGCCATAGGCCAAAATCGGCATACAAACTGCAAAGGAATGAAATACAACACGGGCTTCAGCAGAAAATCAGCGCTGCAGCATGGCAACATGCCGTAGCATTATGCTGAGCTGAGGCCATTTCACCACCACATGGAGACCATTTTTAATAGTATTATGCCTAACTCTATTAAAAATGGTGTCAAATCAACTGTATTTAAATTTAAGATCGGTAAATTTTTTATGTAATTACTAATGTATTTGTTGTGTAAATTTGCTATTACTTTATTCTGTATTGTGGTGGTTTGAATAAATGTCTTATCTATCTATCTATCTATCTAAATATATCAAATATCTCCATTAGAAGCCTCTACACAATGGACGTTGATGTAAATGAATAAATAAGGTTCAAAAATGTCTTCCTGCAAATCTATGGGAGATGTCTATGTCCAGTAGAAAGCTTGTGTAGACTGATCCTACTATATGGATGGATGGATGGATGTTTGTTACTCTTTCACGCTCTAACTAGTAGACCGATTTGGATGAAATTTGGAATAAATATAGATTGTAACTTGGATTACCATATAGGCTACTTTTTATCCCGAAAAAATAACGGGAACAGGAAAAAACTGCCACGCGGGCGAAAATGCGAGCGGCCGCTAGTAAAATATTAATTAATTTCTGAATTGTAAGAGATTTTGTTATTATTTGTATAAATGGTTGCGAGAAATCGAAATCCGTTACATGCACACTCGTAACATATAGGCCCTTGCAATCTCGAAAAAATAACGGGAACGGGAAAAAAACTGCCACGCGGGTGAAGCTGCGAGCGGGCGCTAGTTAATAAATAAATAAATAAAAGATGCCCGCGTATCTGATCGTGTCTGTCCGGAGCTGTTCGAACTGAGCTCACGGTATAGATAATATGCAAACAAGCTATCGAGCTCACAGTTACCCCTCTGTCCTACATATTCAGGAAGGATAATATTGTCGGGGGCCTTAGAGCGGCCTTAAAACCTCAGCACCAGAGTTGACTTTTCATACAAACACCCTTACGTAATACCCATTACATAGCACTATAGCACTACTTAGGTATAATTAATTACACTATTATATTCCTGGTGTACCTACCTACACGTGTTTTGGCAAGCGATTGCAATGGCAAAATTGCAACATGAATCTACGAAATTGCTTGCTTGATAGTAACAAACGTTTAGATTTAGCAGTAGTAGAGCTCTTACTGAACGGCTCGTCCGGGGAAGTACTACCACCATTCCTATTCCTGCCGCCAAGCAAGCTATCCCGGTTTGAAGGGTGAGTACCGTTGATTACAGGCACATGAGGCTTAGGTTGATGAACACAGAGCAGTGCATGTTAGGGTACGTTCGTAACAATTGCGACGTGCTAAGCAATGCTTTGGTGATGGTTACCACTTAACATCAGGTGGGCAATCTGCTTGTTTCATCAGCAGTAACATAAAAAAAAGAATCAAATTGGAAGTAAGTATTATATGCGTAAATCCTACTAATATTATAAACGCGAAAGTTTGTAAGTATGGATGGATGGATGGATGTTTGTTACTCTGTCCCGCTTTAACCAATAGATCGATTTGGATGAAATTATAATAAACATAGATTATAACTTGGATCAACATATAGGCTACTTTTTATCCCGAAAAAACAACGGGAACGGGAAAAAAACTGCCACGCGGGCGAAGCTGCGAGCGGCAGCTTCGCCCATAAATATGTATGGTCACGCACGCTAGACACGTGCCCTACAATGAGGAAAAATAAGGAGTTACACTTACTAAAAAGGTTAATTAATATTGTTTAATTTTGCGTTATGCCGTATCCAAATGTATAACACATTTCTATTCTCAATCGTCAATTAATTATTTATAATTCATAATCATGGCATCAGTTGTAAACCTATATAGGGTAAACCATACTATTTTTGGCACCCCCTCAATGATTGGCACTCTGGCATAAAAACCCAAGAAATAAGAGTTTCGAGGCATTTTTTTATAGCGTCAATAATTTATTTGGTAGAATATTTTATTTTCTTAATGATAACATTCATTTTATGCTTAGAATGTCCGCCATATTCCTTTCACAGCTGTTTCCAAACATGTGTGTATCATGGATAAGACAACCGAGTAAAAAGCTATAAAAAACAAAGAATTGGGTTCCACAATTTTTTAGCGCAAAAGCAATTGTTGGGTAAGTTAGCAAACAAATTTACATGTACCTCATGTAAAAAACATATTTCTAGCGTATTTTATTGCTTTTTAACGTTGCAAAATTGGCCTGCCGGTGTTTTTTTTGGTGCCAATGATTGTAATTTTATTTGTACGACGGTACAGTAATTGGCATCTATGCCAATGATTGTACTATTGAATTTGTTGTCTTACGTGAAAGGTTGCTTCGCCAAATAATATTTTAATCAATTTAAACCTGATTTGCTGTTAGATAAAGTCTCTTTTCGTTTGCAATCTAGTTTGTGGCACTGCCAATCGTTATACATTTTGATAAGTGCCAATGACTATACCTCGCTGATTATTACCAATGACTTCAGTTAAAAAACAAAAAGCAGGTACAGTAGGTACACCTCAGTTTGGACAAGTAAATCTGTTGAACAAGAAAAACAACAGAAAAAGTTGAATGAAATAAAAGAAAAAGAGGTTAAACGAAAAGACGGACTAGAAAAAGCAGAAGAAAAGCGCTTAATCAAGGAAAAAAAAACCAGCTGAAACTCTAAATAAGAAAAATAAAGCTAAAAATGCAAACTTAATAAAGAGAAGTATAACAAAACCAAAAGACAAAAATATTATAATCCAGTCAGATTTAAGCCTGCAAATATTATAGACCCAATAGAAACAAAAAAAGATGAAGAGATAAATGAAATTAAATATGAAGCTAATAAGTCCCACAATGCTCTAACAACAAAAAAAAAAGAGAAGACAAATGAAATTAAAAACGTTGCTCATACACACTATATTTATACGTCACACAATGTTCATAAAAACGACACTCATACAATTGGAAAAGAAGAGGAGATAAAGAAAATGAAAAACATTACTAATACACACAATACTGGGATGCCTATCACCAAAAAAGTACAAATGCAGGAAGATTCCCAAATAAAAGATAAAAACGATAAAAAACCAATTACAGATGAGGAATTACTTATAATGCTAAAAGATGAATAATTATCGCCTTCATTAGGCAGGTACCTACTGCCAATCATTATACCAATTTAACAGTGCTAATAATTATACTTCAGTGCCAATGATTGTACCAAAACATAGAATTAAGTTTAATTTCATTTAAAAGGTAATAAACGAGTTATTTTTGAATAGTTGTATAATTTTAATTACGGCTTAGGTATCCTAGTTTAAAATAGAGCAATCAAAAAATAAACTTAATGGCTAACAACAGAGATTTTACAACAGAAATGACCAAGGTCAGCTTAGAGTGCCAATCATTATATAGTTTACCCCTACTTTAAATAGGTTGGTAAGTAAAATATAAATACAGTAATTAGATTACTCTAACTTCAAAATTGAGCAATCTATTTTCCAAAGACGAAAAATGAAATAATCCTGAACAGAAAACGACTTGAATATTTTGTGGATACAATTTTTTTGAATTTAGAATTTTATTCTTTGTTTTTTTTTTGTTTTAATCCTGGAACATGCAGGCTTAGTTTGAATTCAAAGTGGCCAATAGAAAATACTGATATGCTATGTTATAAACAACATTATCAATATCTTCTTGTCACGTATGGAATACTAGTAACTGCAAAATTGCGCACATATTTTTCGTGTAGAAAAATCCATCGGTGCGTGACTGGATTCGAATCCTCGACCTTAGAATTAGGTGGGGTCACTAATAGACTACCAGTGCTATCAGCAACCACAAGATACTTTAAATAGCTATTCAATTTGAATAGCGTACATAAAAATGAATGTGCGGTAATTTACTTACCGACAATAGACATAAGTATTTGATGATGTTTGCTTCCTATCTTCTCCTCCAAACTGACATTGTACACTTTTTTTGCCATTTTCGCTTATCATATACACTTTTAAGTTAATTATTCAATTCTAAATTTATTCTATTTAAAATACTTTCGTTTATTTTACGTATTATTAAACCTGCATCTTTTTGTAGTGTTTTGTCTCACGCGTTTTTTGATCTTGAAATTTTTTTTAAATATTATTCTTTAATTTCACGGTTTTTTTTTAAATATTTTATTATTTATGCTTGTGTATTGGCGTGATGCGTTTGCGATTGATAGCTTGCCGGAGAGCTACCTAGATGCGCACAAGACTAAGAATGAGATAACATCCACACTATCAATTACTGAAGATGCTGTTTAGGGTTCCGTACCCAAAGGGTAAAACGAGATTCAATTACTAAGACTCCGCTGTCTGTCTGTCTGTCCATCTGTCGCCAGGCTGTATCTAATGAACCGTGATAGTTAGAAAGTTGAAATTTTCACAGATACGTCATCTGTTGCCGCTATAAAAACAACAAACTAAAGAGCAGAATAAAATAAATATTTAAGGGGGCTCTCATACAACAAACGTAATTTTTTTGCCGTTTTTATTATAGATAATGGTACGGAACCCTTCGTGCGAAATATTTGAAAAATTGGCAGACAAGTTCCTTCATTTATTTAAATTTTTCTGTCAATCGCGATTTTCGATTCGGGAAAAAGGGGAAGTTTTCTGTAGCGTTATACATGGACGGATATCAGTTTTGGGAAAGGGAAAAGTGTACTCGACTATGAAGTAAGTAGAATCGAATATTACTATAACTTTGAATGTTTTTTTTTATAAGAGTTAATATAAAAAATGTATACCTACTTATTGCATTTTAGTAGTAGTAGAGCTCTTAGTGAAGGGCTCGTCCGGGGAAGTACTACTACCATGCCTCTTTCTGCCGCCAAGCAGCTTGCTGTGTTCCGGTTTGAAGGGTGTGGGTGCCGGTGTAATTACAGGCACACGAGGCTTAACAAATGTATGCCTCAGCAGTGTATTGTGGGTTACGTTCCTAAAGAGCGTGACCTTCAAGGCAATGCTTTGTTATAAGCGATGGTAACCACTTAACATCAGGTGGGCCATATGCTTGTTCCATCAGCACATTGTATAAAAAAAACATTTTATCTAATTCAAATAAAAAAACAAAGCTTGTTCTATTATAAGAACCAGATACCTGATAAAATACTTGTAAAAAATATACTGATATTTAATAACTCATGAAGAAAACATGAAATTCTAACCCTGATACCTACTAATAAACTCGGCGTACCGTTGAAATATTTACACCGTGATTTGTGACATTGGACAATCCACACAACATCATCTAGCCCCAAGCTAAGCAGAGCTTGTGTTATGGGTACTAGATGAGTTATTTATTTAATACAATACATTACATGCATAAATATTTTTTATTAACCATAGAAAATACCCCAAGCACCTGGAATAAATATTTGCACATCGCACAAACAATTATCCCAAGGCGGGAATCGAACCCGCAACCTCCTGCGTCATGCGGATGTTTGCCCGCCGCGTCACATCGGTCGTCAAAATATTTATCATTATTAGCGGTGACAGTTTTTTGTTCTAGCTTTAAGTTACTAAGAGACGGAGATAATGAAATTTTAATTAAAAAAAAATGCTTTTTTGCGTCAGTCTTTATGTGGATATCCCCTCAGATCATAAGGAGTAATACCTACTCAAGATTCTTTGAGAATGTATAATGTCTAATCTAATGTTTAATTATAAGTATAAATAAATTATTTAAACTGAGCTGTGGCAGCCGTCACAGCTAGTACCTACACAGTTAGTAATCATATTATATTACGCATTTTTCACATAGAAATGTTCATTGGTGCACGGCTGGATTCGAACCCCAAGGTTCGGAAGGCGGGGCGCCTGTAGACCACGACAAGACTCTTTGCTTCCTCCTCGTATATAGAATACTAACTATGTACTAGCTGTAACGGCTGCCACAGCTCAGTTTAAATAATTTATTATATTATAGGTGTTATTTATATATAGTTTGTAAGTATGGATAGATGGATGGATGGATGGATGTATGGATGGATGTTTGTTACTCTTTCACGCTCTAGCCAGTAGACCTAGAATAGTAGAACAAACAAGATCATAACTTGGATTTACTTTTTATCCTGAAAAAATAACGAGAACGGGAAAAAACTGCCACGCGGGCGAAGCTGCGAGCGTCCGCTAGTATAGAACTTATATTATGAGTACCTACCTACGTCCAGGAACATTTTCATTATTATTGGGGACAGGGGATTTTGTTATATCAACTTGATAAGCCAAGAAAAGAGAAGTTTACTTATTAGTTTATCATGTTTGCTTGCCTATAACTTAAGCAATCACAAAAATACTTTAAAATTCATTATTACTTATGTTATAAGCACCGTTACTTGATATGTCCTAGGCCAGTAATTAATTGATAAGTACCTAGTTAAATGATAATAATTTATTTACAGCTTATACAAGTATTTATAATAGGTACCTATGTACAAAAATATCGGCAAAATCTGGCTGCAAAACGAAGATTTAACGAACGAAAAATATTTATGATTATGTTAGTGTGTATATATTAATAAAAAACATTTTTTTTACTAAAAAAAATTTTGTTATCTGACTGTACCTTTTTCAATTTCCTATAATCACTATAGCATATTCTGTACAAAGCGGGCCTCTTTGTCGGGGAATGCGGACCACGATTTTCGTGCTTCGATTTTTTTTTATACAACTTGCTGATGGAACAAGCAGATATGGCCCACCTGATGTTATGTGGTTACCATCACCTATAACAAAGCATTGCCTCGTAGGTCACGCTCGTTAGGAACGTCACCTGCAATGCACTACTCAGCGTCCATCAACCTGAGGCATACAGGTGTTAAGCCTCATGTGCCTGCCTCACGCCGGCACCCACACCCTTCAAACCGGAACACAGCAAGCTGCTTGGCGGCAGAAATAAGCATGGTGGTAGTACTGCCCCGGACGAGCCCTTCACAAAGAGCTCTTCTACTACTAAACATGACGATGTCAACATCCGCAAAATCTGCCGCTGCGTCAGCCCCATCGCATGTTCTCGACTGATGGGGAGGCGCTATTGACCGAAAAAAGACTTGGGCTATGTTTCTTTCAGTTATGTGGGAGTGTAATTAATCAAGGTAGGTTTGGCCTATGTTGGCTATGTGAAAGTTACTACACCGGCACGCATCATCTATAAATCTAGAAACAAACGCTGCATAGCGGAAGAATGCATGTTGGTGTACTTCCGGGAAATATTGGAGTACAAAAAACGGTAGGAACCAAGCCGTAAGTTTCTTGTTGGTTCTTCTAGGTTTGGTCGTGAGGAACTGGTGCTTAGATTCAACTAGATTTAAGACGTTTCAAGATGATCCCTGCGGATTTTACTGAAATAATGCTGTTTGACTTTGACTTTATTGACTGATAGGAAGGTGTTATTGACCGAAAAAAGACGGCTAATTTTCTTTCAGTTGCGTGGGAGTGTAATTAATCAAGGTAGGTTTGGCCTATGTTGGCTGTGCTAGTTACTACACCGGCACGCATAATCTATAAATCTGGAAACAAACGCTGCTTGGCGGAAGAAGGCATGTTGGTGTACTTCCCCGGACAAACCCTTTCACTACTCCAATATTTTCCTTAGCGCAGCAAGAATACCCCGGGTATTCACCGCGATTATTCAGTTATCTACCGTAGATAAGTATTGTTTCAAATACGTTACATTATGCTATGTACATACAGAGTGTAAGAAAACATTCAGCCGAAACAAAGCATTTGTCAGATATAAAAATATCTATACTTACTAATATTATAAAGAGGAAAGATTTGATTGTTCGTTTGTTTGTTTGTTTGCATTGAATAGGCTCCGAAACTACTGTCCCCGGGTGACATAGCCTATATTATTATTACATCTTCAAAAAAATTTGAGATCCTTACTAAAACCCGTGCGAAGCCGGGACGGACTACTAGTGTTCTATAAAGTTGGCTAAAGATGACTATACTACATAAAATGTAAAGAAATTGTTGTGTTACTGAAGGGTGGTCTGTGGACAAACTCTGTTTTTGTTAAAATGATTGTTGATGGAACAAGCATTTCATACAAACTTCAACAGCAAACTTCAACCTGTTTAGTGGTATTTTATACTTTTTAAGAGGTATCAAAAACAAGAGATTTTTGGGTCACCTTTTACATAGGTTTAGGTTATTCATGCAGTATTAACTGCAAGCATAATTTGCAACACTTAAGTCACGATTCCCCAGTTCTTGGATTTTCAATAAGGCCCGACGTGTTTTATTGATTCTCAGTACCTTCAGTTTTTTTATAACTTGCTGATGGAACAAGCAGATGGCCCACCTGCCATCGCCTATAACAAAGTATTGCCTTGTAGCTCACGCGCGTTAGGAACGTGTCCTACGATGTACTGCTCAGCGTCCATCAACCTGAGGCATACAGGTGTTAAGCCTCATTTGCCTGTAATTACACCGGCACCCTCACCTTTTAATCCAAAACACAGCAAGCTGCTTGGCGGTAGAAATAGGCGTAGTGGTAGTACTTCCCTGGGCGAGCCCATCACAAAGAGTTTTACTACTAGGTACTACAAATTCTAATGAAATTGGATTTTACACACTCACCATCATTTCATAGTCGTACATTTTCTGCTGTCAAGCAGGTTGCTGTGTTCCGGTTTGAAGGGTGTCGGTAAAATTACACACCACATTCTAGATATTCTTCCGTAACTAATATTTCAGACAGGCCCAATTTGAACATCAAATTTTAGTTTCAATCTCGTCTCAGCTCCAAAAACATTCGTGAATTGGGCTTAGGTTTATAGACGTAAAGCAACGCATCGTAGGCACGTAACGAGCGTGATATGCAAGGCAATGCTTTGTTATACTTAGGTGATGGTAACCACTTAACATCAGTTGTAACCTAGCACAAAAAAAATCCCAACCGATCTTTAGCGTCTACCATTGAATAACCTAGAAGAATTTTCATCTAAGCACTTCGAAATTAGATATACATTATTTTATTTGTTTTACGAACCATTCAGCCATAGAAATATGTTTATTAAACATATGTACGCACCTACGTATGTTTATATATGTATTGGTTAGATACACACAAAGAAATCATTGTACGTAATTCAGTAGGTATGAGGTCAAATAACATGACATTAAAATATTGTGACTGTACTAGTCCACAATGACGTGGACTGAGAACAAGGGGCAAAGGGGGCAAAAGGTAAAAATAAAAGACCGAGTCAATACCAGTTGAGCCAAGCCGTGAATATCAAATTAGACACGTAATGACTTCATAATAAAGTTCAAAATAACATTGAGTGGCGCTTACAGTCGCTGCGAGGTTATAACTGTGAGAAAACAGTTTTCTTGCTCCCCCAACCTGAGTTAAGCCTCATGTGCCCGTAATTTCACAGGCACCCTTCAAACCAGAACACAGCAATACGAGCATTACTGCTTGGTGGCAGAAATAAGTACGGTGGTAGTACTTTCCCGGACGAGCCCTTTCACAAAAAGCTCCACTACTACTGTAATTACTATAGAATATCTGTCATATTGAAAACGTGCAATACCCCTGATATATTGATACGCAATGACCCCCCCTGATCGGCTTCTGAGTACGTCCCTGCCTTAATCAATATAGGTACTACTGCTGTAGCACTAATAGTAGGGAAGCCCACGACAGTAAGCCTAGTTTGATAAGACTACCAGATAATATAATAATATAATTAATCACGTCATTAATTGAAAAATTAAAAGAAATTTATTAAAAAATCCGGTTTCTTGTATGATAAGACTGCCAAGTTTTGTTTGTTTGTTTTGTTTTGATATACGATGGTGCAAGGGCTTGCTGCACTGCATTATCATAGTCCTATTCCTCCCCGGTTTCAAAACAAAACGAACAAACAAAACTTGGGAGTCTTATATATTTTTTTTAATTGCGTTTCCAGGTGTTTTGCATTGCAGCATTGCCATTTCGTGTTTCCCTATTAATAACGTGACTAATTATAATATATATCATCTGGTAGTCTTATCGATCTAGGTTTAGTGTCGTGGGCTCTTAGACTATAATTAGCACGTGTTACAAGTCATAGATAGTGCTATCTGTAGACCACTCTTAAGTACATATAAATCAAAACATTTCATCTCGTCTTCTTGTTTTATTCTTCTGACACAACATTCCACATCAAAATCTCACATGGTGTATCGATCGAGGTCTTGATAGAATACCAGCGTCTAGCTTCCTCACAGCAGCCTGGCACCACACTGGAGCTTCATTATTTACATTATTATTATTTTGTTACAGGATCATACAAAAAACCGGTAGGAACCAAGCCGTAAGTTCAGTGGCGTAGCGTGCCTTGGCGGGGCCCCGTATAAAAAATTTTATACGGGGCCTAAATCTTTAACCTTCATAAGTGAAGGTTAAAGATTTCTCACAAAAGAAAAAAAATGTTTTATAAAATTAAAAGAAATATTTCATCATAATTATATCTATCTGTCACTTTTTCCAAAATTTTTACAAACAATTTAAATTAAATTTACACTCTCATTGCCTTTTTGACTTTTGTCATTTCTGAAATAAAAAAAAATGGGAAGGTTTTATAAGTTTTTGCTTACGCCCGTCGGGGGCCCCCGTAGCCTGGAGGCCCCGTATAATTGATACGGCAGATACGGCGGTAGCTACGCCCCTGCGTAAGTTTCTTGCCGGTTCTACTAGGCTTGGTCGCGAGGAACTGGCGCTTAGATTCACCTAGATTTAAGACGTTTCAAGATGATCCCTGCGGATATTACTAATAATGATTTTTGACTTTGACACCATGCCAAGTCGAAACGTTCGCACAGAAACATAACAGTATTCAAGCAATGATATTGGATGCTGTGGGTTGTGGGTTCAATCCACACCGATGAAAAGTATTTGTGTGATGAAAAATGTTTATTCTCTGTCTGGGTGTTATATTGTATACTTTTATTCACAGAAAAAACGTATTTACCTACAACAAAAAGGAAATTGGTGTTTTATCAGTCATCCGGTTCCCATAGTACGAGTAAAGCTTAGTTTGGGCTAAGTAGATGATGTTAAATAAAATATATTTGTTTACTTAATTAATTATTATTAAAGCACCGGTGGGCTAGAGGCAGTGACACCGCCCTCTGATCCTAAGGTTGTGGGTTCGAATCCGGTCATGCACCAATGAATTTTATGGTCGAAAAATGTATGTGCGCAATGCTCTCAAACGGTGATGAAAAACATCGTGAAATCAGTTAGTATTGTAGCAACGCGATGAGATTGCAACCTGACATGTATGGAATTCCAACTCTTACAAAAAATTAAGTTAGTATGTAAGTACCAAATATAATGCTGGACGTACCTCTGACTAGCCCTTAAGACGTGTGCGTAGAATCTCGAGTAGGTACGCGGTACAAAAATATCTGAGGGAATATCTACCGTGCTTGATTCGTGATATTATTGACCGAGCGAGCGAAGCGTCTCAGTTTCGAGATTGGCCAAAAATGCTTTTGTCCGGCTGTCTGCCTGTCTGTTATCGCCTACAGGTCGCAGGTCGCATTTCGCAATTAATTTTGACGAAAATTGGCACACAAATTCCTTAAATTATTAAACTTTTTTGTAGATCGCGATTTTAAATTGAGAGAAAAATAGGGGTGGTAGGGAAAGGGGGAAGTTTACTGTAGCGTTATTTATGGACGGGTTTCAATCTAATTTAAAAAGCTTAAAATTTTAAATCAAAATTAATAAACTCCGCGTAACGTTGGAATTCTTCGGGGTGATTGAACAGACGGAGCGCGGGCCAAAGCTGGAAAAATATATTTTGCGCCTGATAATAATAAAATAGCAACAGCTGTCTAGTGATATTGCTGTTAGATTTTAAAGGTTGAGTGAACACCAGGATGACTGTTGGCAACATCACTGAGCATAGGATAAGGCAGGAAAAGATGAAGACTTGAAGTCTCGAGATAGCAGCTCTTCTGCTGTGGGTCTAGCACAAATAAATTTTACTTTTCATCTCATTTAAGTTATTATTAACAGATCGTGTCTGAATCTTTACCTACCTATTATTACTAAATCAATAATAAATAATTTTTAAATTATCATGGTTTTGAACAAAATTTTGGATAGAATTTGGAGCTGTCTTCTTCTGGCAACAGCCCAAGCCGAGGTTCGTACCTAAGTGTTGCTCTTGTGCTCGCTGCCAACAAAACACCTTCTGCGCTCGCCAGTATCCCGGTAACGCTGTTGGAAATCGCTAGGCGCTTATACCAGCATTTTAGTCCGTTCGCTTATCAATATCTTTTAAGCTTTCTCAAAGCTCGGTATATTGGGCGCTCAAGTCTCTAGTCGGTGATACGACACTGAACAGTACACTCCCGTCGTCGACGCTTATACAAAACCCGCTTGTGTAAGTTCGGAATATGATATTGGAACTTTTTGGTACTGAACTTTTTCGATAACTAGTGTGAAAACTTTTTACAGACTTTAGTTTTTTTAAAAAGAGAACTTTGGTGTTGGATTTTGATTACTTCAAATGAAGGAAGGATTTTGGCGGTAAGTTTTTTTAGAACAATAACTACCGTAAGGTTTATCTGTATACATTAAAAAAAAACGAATAATAACTGTAACTAATATTAAATTATCAGTATATATTAAAAATCAATTCCTGTACGTTAATCTCGCTGAAACTCAAAAATGGCCTGACTGATTTGAATTTTTTTTGTTGTTTTGCTTTCTTTGACTGGAATGATTTATATATAAAAAAAAACGTTTGTGATACCAAGTTCACGGGTTCAGTCTAATAATTAAAATTTACATTGGATTGTTTTTGGACTTTGGATTCTGTAGAATATATTTATATATTATCGTACTTACTTATGTAGGTATGTGTACTTACTTATGTTGTCTGGAGTGTAGAACCGAGCCAGCTCATTATGAAGGTCAGGTGCGTCAGTCAAACCTCTAAAAATTTTACATGCTGTAATGATCTGATCATTAGCTCTTCGAGTCTCGAGTGGCACCCCTGAAGAAACCTGGTGGGGAACATAATAATAATAAAAATAATAATGCTGGACAATCCACACAGCATCATCTAGTCCCAAGCTAAGCAGAGCTTGTGTTATGGGTACTAGATGACTGATATACTTTATAAAATACATTACATACATAGATATTTTTTATTATACATAGAAAATACCCAGAACACCCGGAATAAATATTTGCAGATCGTACAAACATTTATCCCAAGGCGAGAATCGAACCTCTACTATTCGCGGCGGGCTATTCGCCCGCCGCGTCACATCGGTCGTCAAAAATACTATCTGTCGTCAATGCAACATTAACGTTATTAGTTTGCAATCATGCTATAAAAGCTCACGTTAGTGGAGGAATCTCGACAAACTAATGAACTAAGGTATTTTTTTGTTTTATATCTGACTTGCCGATGGAACAAGCTGATAGCCCACCTGATCAGTAGTTACCATCACTTATAACAAAACATTGCCTCGTAGGTCACGTTCATTTGGGACGTGCTCTACAATGCACTACCCTGCGTCCATCAACCTGAGACATACAGGTGTTAAGCCTCATGCATGTGGCTGTTATTACACCGGCACCCACACCCTTTAAACCAGAACACGCTGCGCTGCTTGGCAGCAGAAATAAGTACGATCACAGATAAGATAATACGTACGATGGTAGTTCTTCCCCGGACGAGCCCTTCAAAGCTCTACTACTACTAAAACCAATGTACATAATTGGAAATAAGCTATACACATTAATCTTGCCAAATCGTTCAAATTAACAAACAAGCCATCAATATCAGTAAGCAAACAAACGTAAACCAAACAAGCCTTGCTTGATTCAACACTGACTCATTGTTGTGGTATCAAAATAGAATTAACATATTTTTGTACGTTAAAAATTGTATTATTATTTGTGAACGCGAAGGCCAGGCATTCAAACTGCGTTTTCGGTAGCAATCTGAGCTCCAATCTTCTTTCTGAGAGTCTGTCTGAAATGTTAGTTTCAAATTGACACATCGAAACTTGTATTTGTCGGGATTTTGTAATAAGCGTCACACGACCCAAATGGTCCTTCAAGCTGTCAAACGTAAAATAAAAAGATTTTTATTGTATTGAGGATCGAGTCTGTAAGTATTATACTACTAGGTATGTGCTTTGCAGCTTAAAAACGATAGACCGGGCGACATTGAAAGATCGCGGGCAGTGGAGTCCTGAAAATGCCTAATGTGACTTTTATGTTCTTTTAAGTTTCAGTTAGCCGTTCTTGTGAATAAAAGTCAAAACAAACAACAAACAAATGCACCTGAACGGATAAACGAACCTGAATCGGAGCCCAAAAATTTTGATTTTGAGTTTGATTGCAAACTTAAAGTTTACAAAACGACATTTCTTACGAACTAAACGTTTCTTGTTCTGCTTTAAATTTACATATAGGAAGTTTTTTATTTCAATTACTTTTTGACGGATTGACTAAAAACAGTTAATTGATTTAGGCTTTGCGGAAGTTCATTGAAAAATATATAAAAAAATATAATAAAAATATAGGTATATCAACGGTACTTTTTTGTATTGTAATGGTTTTATTTTCTTTATAAAGCTTTCTTATAATTTTCACATAATCCCCACTGCACTGGTGAGAACTGCCATCAGGAGGATTATGACAAAACCCTGGAACATCGGTAAAGGTCGACGGTAAATCCTTGTTTTGATGTGTTGGGAGGAGCAATAATAATAATGCTGGATAATCCACACAGCATCACCTAGCCCCAAGCTAAGCAGAGCTTGTGTTATGGGTACTAGATGACTGATATACTTAATACGATACATTACCTATATAGATATTTTTTATTATACATAGAAAATACCCAGAATACAGGGAATAAATATTTGCAGATCGTACAAACATTTATCTCAAGGCGGGAATCGAACCCCCAACCTTCTGCAGGCGGACATTCGCCCGCTGCGTCACATCCGTCGTCATATAAAGCTATCTAAAGGGGATAGTCAGGTACATTAAAATGTTACATTAGGCACATAGTCACGTTTTGCTGCTATTAGTACTCGTATTCCAAGCACATTGCTGCTAGAATAATAACCAGTTCACCTACGTTGTTTTGCTTCACCATTTGCAACATTTGCACTGCGCACGTACATTTTCGCATAGAAAAATCCATTGGTGCACGACCGGATTCGAACCTTAGGATCAGAAAGCGGGATCGCTCCACTAGTACTCCATCCATAATAATAATAATGCTGGACAATCCACACAACATCATCTAGCCCCAAGCTAAGCAGAGCTTGTGTTATTGGTAGGTACTAGATGACTGATATACTTAATACAATACATTATATACATAGATATTTTTATTATAAATGTACACAGAAAATACCCAGAACATAAATACATGCAGATCGTACAAACATTTATCGCAAAGCGGGAATCGAACCCGCAACCTCCTGCGTCGCAGGCGGATTTGCCCGCTGCGCCACATCGGTCGCCATGAAGTAGTATTTTTTTTTTATGGAAACCTGTTACTAAAAAAGTCATGCTTCTGAAAGCAAACTGCTATATTTTTGCAAAGTGGGTACATTGTATGTTGTATCTGTAGTCATATAAATCCTACACACTGTATTCACTTCATACCTATACCATTACCAATTTTGTAAAAGGAAATAAATGAGTTTTTATTATTATTTTTTTATTAATATTGCATAAAATACCACTAAAATTACACATCAGAACATAAAGTAGGTAAATCTAGAAAAATACTAGGAAAAAATAATGAAAAAGCTACGTTGCGTCCGAAGATGAAAGAAAATGAATTACTATATTCCTTGCAAAAATGACATTTGTATTTGAAAGGTTCTGGCAAATTACTTCGTTAGAATTAATTACTTGTTAATAGTTAATTGTTCTTTAGAAACAACATGACTTAATTTTAATTATTTTTCTAACGTTATTTTAAGTTGTTTTATGTAATTTAGTTGGTATTTTATTCAACATTACCTACTTGAGGTTTTAGCACACGTGTAAAGTTGAAGTGTTATGTGGCATTTTGATTTGAACGGAAATGATTCCATCGCAGGTTTTGACATGGTTTTGACTAAGAATATGGACTATTCTATGGGTTTTGAAGAGAAACGCCATCTTTTTCTTCAAAACCAATGACAGCCGACTTTGCTTTTTTTATATTTTGAATAGAAACGGGATATTTCAGGATATTTCGGTATCACGATTTTTGGGTTTGATTGTTTCCCGATATTTTCAGTTCGACCCGTGATCATGGCGCATGCAACTGTACCGGAATATCGGGAAACAATGAAACTCAAAAATCATGGTAAATATCTATTCTATCCAAAATATTGATCGAAACCATGATACTTTGAAAAATTAACTTACTTACTTTTTAGAGTGCCATTCCCAAAGGATAAAACGGGACCCTATTACCTGTGCCTAAGACTCCGCTGTCTATCTGTCTGTCCGTCTGTCACCAGGCTGTATCTCATGAACCGTGATAGTTAGACAGTTGAAATTTTTACAGATGATGTATTTCTATTGCCGCTGTAACATCAAATACTAAAATAAAGAATAAGGGGGCTCTCATTCAACAAACATGATTTTTTTTGCCGTTTTTATTATAGATAATGAATGGTACGGAACCCTTCGTGCGCGAGTCCGACTCGCAGTTGCCCGGTTTTTTTTACTGACTCGACTAAAATAAAAACTATTTATTAATCCACTTGACATTGGTGAAACTGTAAATCAAATGACATATAAATGCCATAAAGAAGAAGAAGAGCTTATTTATTTATTTAATTCTTAAAATTTAAGGACTTTGAGTCGCTGAGCGACTATGTCAGCCCTGTAAAAGCTTGCAATTACTACCTACGAACAAATAATATATTAACAAAACTGAAAAGTGTTGGCCGCAGATGCATTGAAAATGTTGTTAACCATCATGAAAGAGGCCAAACAATTTAGTCAAGACATCTCCACTGCTCACCATCTGCACAATAAACGACATTAACTCCATCTGCACAATAAACGACAAGAAGAGCTCAGAATACAGACCACAAGACAAGAAGAGTTACGGGATTCGTTTTCTGTCATCTTTGGAAGCAACATTGTATTTTCATTTTAATTGGTTCTAATGGGTAATTTTGGTGGTATTTTAACCATCATTACTTGAGGTCTTAGCACAAGTGTGAACAATTGAAATAAAAGTGTGTTATGTGGCATCCTGATTTGAACGAATGTTTCCCTTTGGTTTTGAAGAAAAACGCCATCTTTTTCTTCAAAACCAATGACAGCCGACTTTACTTTTTTTACCGACTCGACTTGACTAAGAAGTATATTATTCAACCCACTTGACATTGGCAAATTTGTCCGCAAGACGGACACATGCCACAAATAAAGAGTTACTTCGTCAACATGACGTAAAAGCAATTGTAGTCTGTTACGGGCTTAAAACGCATGACATTGCCTTATGACTAGAAGTACGAATGAACTCATAAATTTAATAGAGTGCCAAAGAGCTTTAATGAGTCATAAGCTTTGTTTACGACTCATAAACTAATAATGCTTTACTACAGATTAGTTTATGAGTTAGGAATAGAATTAATGGTTAATTCAAAATGTTGTTTTGACACGTAATTATAAGCGTCGTTTAGATGCTAAAGCTCCTTCGAAGATTACTGATAATAAAAACTTGCCTCGTGTAAACTTGTCGTACGTGCGAGACCCAAAAAAGTCTCCACATCTAAACAGCTCTTTATTTTAGTAGATTATTATACATAGAAAATACCCAGAGCACCCGGGATAGATATTTGCAGATCATACAAATATCTACTCCAAGGCGGGAATCGAACCCGCAACCTCCTGTGTCGCAGGCGGACATTAGCCCGCCGCGCCACATCGGTCGTCAACAACAACTCAAGTGACAGCGGAGTCTTAGTAGTAGGGTCCCGTTTTTACCCTTTGGGTACGGAACCCTAAAAAAGTCAGGAGTCAGCTAAGTAATTTTCCATGATTAAAACGTCACTGTTGCCATTGCATAAATTTGAATAACGAACAAAAGAGCTGAATAACTCAGAAAAAAGGTTAATGCTCGAAGAAGGTTTTATCATGTACTAGCGAATGTCTTGATATAGAAAGATATATAGATAACTCTTTATTGATTACCACAAGTACCTACACACATTTTATAAAGAATATAAGGTAAACAATGCAGTAATACATTGGGCGGCCTTATCGCTAAAAGCGATCTCTACCAGGCAACTTTTACATATATAGATAGATATAGGTACATTTACAGCTTTTTTGTCATTAGACAATGCAAACATTGTTTTCTTTAGAATATTATACGATCGTCCTTGTAAGGAATCGAAGGATTATATAATTAACTAGCTAAGCCCGCGGCTTCGTCCACGCGGAATTTAACAAAAAATGTATGTAGGTAGTTTTTTTTTTCGTTTTTGCATTATGTTTTAATTATAATTATTATTTATTTTTAGTTTTTCGTATTAGCTTTATTGAAAAATGAATCCATTCTATTTTTTATGCGCCCAAAGTAATTTGATCACTTTTATATTCGTTTAACGACCTGTTGACTTGGCTTTTGCTATCTACATTTCTTAATTAATTACAAGTGGACGCATTTACACAAATTAGTAACGTGAGATCCTAGTCGCCGACTTTTATATTTATGAAAAAACTTAAACTACTAAAAAGCTGCTTAAATAGTAAAATAGTAAATATAGATATAATAGAAATATAGATGCAAAAGACCTATAGAGATAATTAGAAAAATTCAATTCAAAATAATGATTTTATTTCAATAAAACTATTTAAGTATAATTTATTAAGAAACTCACAAAGATTTTTGTATTATCCCAAAAGCTATGAGTTCGAGTGGGATTTGAATACAACCAACCCAAAGTACAACGAGTTTTTTTCACTAAATAAAAAAAAAAACGAAATTAACACTGTAATACCACATACAGTCTTATATTTTAGACCTGTTTAACACATATAATAAAAGGGATATAATATTAACACATCAAAGAAAGATAAATGTAAAACATAGTTAAAGAGAATTTATAAAAAACTAGCCGCCGCTCCCAGCTTAGCCCGCGTGGCAGTTTTTTCCCGTTCCCGTTATTTTTTCGGGATAAAAAGTAGCCTATATGTTAATCCAAGTTATAATCTATGTTTATTCTACATTGCATCCAAATCGGTCCACTAGTTAGAGCGTGAAAGAGTAACAAACATCCATCCATACTTACAAACTTTCGCGTTTATAATATAAGTAGGATTTACACAATGTTTAGGGAAATACATCAGATCATTTATTACATTATTGTTGCTAGGTCCCGACCTCTAGGTAGGCCTCTTTGGAGCTCGAGCCAGCTCACCAAACCTCAAGCAACCAAATTCTACAATACGTGTCCTAACACTATTGTCTCACGCAGTCGAAATAAACCTAAATCAAGTACCAGCTAGCACATGCCACAGAACTCGGGGCATTTTCCTCCGTCGAAATACATAAGGTTATCCCTGCCAAAACAAAAAATCTATACTCTTGCTCGCGTGGTAAGCGTATGTATGTAATGTACTGCGTGGAACAAATTAAACCCAAATTAACCTAGACCTCCATCAATTTTTTTTTATACAACTTGCTGATGGAACAAGCAGATGGCCCACCGTTACATGGTTAGCATCGCCTATAACAAAGTATTGCCTCGTAAGTCACGCTCCTTAAGAACGTGCCCGACAATGCACTTCTCTGCACCCATCAACCCTCAGGTTGAGGGGCATACAGATGTTAAGCCTTATGTGCCTATGATTACATCGGCACCCACACCCTTCAAACCGGAACTCAGCAAGCTGCTTGGCGGCAGAAATAGGCATGGTGGTAGTACTTCCCCGGAAGAGCCCTCCACTAAGAGCTCTACTACTACTAAATGACTAAACGACTAATGACTAAACGTTGATAATTTACCTACTGTGCTACAGAACACCGTAAAGACATGAATCTACCCTTATTGAACAGACAAAACTCTAGTCTAGAAGCGTACTACCCCAGTGAAGCAGCGGCTCAGGACTCCAAGAACGTGTATCCTGGATACCAGCTATCAATACAGCTTCAATGAATATGCACGATCCTACGTGAGTCCGTTTTCCGACGAGAATTGGCGGCATGTGGTATCGGCCACGTGTCAGATGCAAGCAAGGCTTGGTGCGCCACGTGAGCGGAGTTCCCTGCATCTTATTCTTACAGCTGAAAATGAAAATGAAACATGTTCACAAGTGAAAAAACCGGGGCCAGCCACAGGTAGCCCTCTAGCCAAGCCGTAAGTTTCTTGCCGGTTCTTTTAGGCTTGGTCGCAAGGAACTGGCGCTTAGATTCACTTTCAAGATGATCCCTGCGGGTATTACTGAATAAATGGTTTTTGACTTTGACTTTTTCAAGTTAAACAAAAAAAACTCTCGTCTGAAAGAATCATAACACTGTAACAAGTCTCCTAAAAGGACAAAGCCGTGTCAAGGTCCCAGTTCAGCCACGCCTTACCGACTAGAGTTCTGGATCGCCCCAGGGACAGCAGATGATGTTGTTTGCGTATTTGTGATTCGTGGAATGGTCGGAGTTGAGATTAAACAAATGACAATAGCCTTTTAACAGCCCGCTTTTAACAGACCTTCCCTTCACCTTTGACTTCCTGTAGAAGGTTCTCGAAGCGAAAACATCAATCCAGCAGATAATTAAATTTTAACGAGGTAAAATATTTTACCTCGTTAATATCTAAAATCTACGATCATAGAGCCCGTGAAACACACAATATCTAAATATATATAACTCAAAGGTGACTGACTGACTGACTGACTGACATAGTGATCTATCAACGCACAGCCCAAACCACTGGACGGATCGGGCTGAAATTTGGCATGCAGGTAGATGTTATGACGCAGGCATCCGCTAAGAAAGGATTTTGATTAATTCTACCCAGAAGGGGATAAAATAGGAGATGAAAGTTTAACGGGAACGAGAAAAAACTGCCACGCAGGAGAAGGTGCAAGCGGCCGCTAGTCTATTATATACGAACGACTTAGGATTAGAAGACGGGGTCGTTCCCACAAATTTAAACACAGGTCAAGAAAATATGATAATTTTATTTGAATCTTGTTTATTTATCTCATTGCAGTGCGTGTGAAGTTGTGTTTACGGCGGTGATTCAAATAAAGAATGATTAGTTTATGCTATGCTCCCAATATACCACCTGTTTACACACAAATCAGCCCAGTCTGTGGCTTGTCTATGGGCATTGAGCGGGGTCGGGCGGGGGGGAAACGCGACGCGCGTGAGTTTTAAATAAAGAATATTGAATTAGTTTTCTTTCATCTTTGGAAGCAACATAGTTTTTTTCATTTTATTTTTTCAGTGTTATATTAAGTTCTGTTGTATTATGTTGGTGGCATTTTAACCAATATGACTTGTGGTCTTAGCGTAATGTGTAAGCAATTAGAATGATATATTGTGGTATCTTGATTTGAATAAAAATGTTTCTCTATAGGATTTCAATAAAACACCAACTTTTTTTTATAATGCCATAGCAGGCAGACGAGCAGACGGGCCACCTGATGGAAAATGATCACCGTCGCCCATGGATACCTGCAACACTAGAAGCGACGCTGATACCGATCTTTCAGGAAAAGAGAACTTCATAGTATAACTCTGCGGAAAGACCGAAGATGGAAACTCATTCCACAACTTACCTACTCGTGCGTGGTAAAAAAGACCGTAAAAAACGAGTGGTTGTGGAAAACCAGCCATCCAGGTGGTGCGGATGGAATTTTAATTCGCGGCGCGTAGTGCGAGTGTGGAATTCAGCCGCGGGCACCAAATTGAAAACCCTTCAGAACACTCCCCATTATATAAGCGATATAGTACACAAAGAGATCCTATATCTCTCCGTAGACTTAAAGGATGTAGATCGTCTGTGAGCTTGGAATCACCGATAATCCGAGCTGTCCTACGCTGTAACCGGTTAAATGGAAGGAGTTGGTATTGTGGCGCTCCAGCCCAGAGATGAGAGCAGAACTCCACGTGGGGACGGACTTGTGCTTTATAAAGCTTAAGTTTTTGAGTCGACGTGAAGTACCAACTTGCTCTGTTAAGGACGCCGAGTTTCTTAAAGGCCAGTTTGGCATCGACACCGAGGAAATCGACAAGAGGACTAGAGCGGGTCCTTTTGAACTGTAATTGAGTTGCTCTAAGGCTTAAGTCATTGTATTTTGAACGTACGATAATCCTGACACTAACGTATCACAAAGCAATGGAATCATATCTCACTATCGTAATTGAGTTGACGTATATTGATAAGAGGATGATTAATTAAAAGCAGTTCAAGAGGCTGAACTATCCATCCAATGATGACCTTATTGGTGACCGCTATCTTTTTTTACGTGTTGCCAGTAATGAGTTATGCCGGGCTAAGATGTGCGACGCGAGATATGTCACGCTTGACACGAGACACTTTTTCTATTGATGGATATCATAGAAATTATAGATAAAATACCCACAGATAAGCTAAACATTAGCATTAAATCTTCATTTGACCGAACGAGATAGATTTTTGGCATTGGCATGCTAGCACAGGAAGATATAAAGAGATAGGTATCTCTATTTTGCACTAGATAACGGGTAGACAACATTATGTCGCACTTGACATCTTAGCCAGGATGGAACTGAAACGTGGTCGCTAACTATTTATTTAGGACATCCAGCAAAGAAAACACGAGAAATCAAAATGGAAATGTTACAAAAGATCTTAAAACTGTATGTATATATTCAATTATAGGATGCCACTAGTGATAGGTTTGATGGTAATTTCTTTCATTCGGATTTCCTCGTGCCTACAATTGTGTGGGAGACACGTTTTTCAACTTCCACCCGCCTACGCAAAAAAAGCCCAGTCAACGGCCTAGTTGCGGAAACTAGTCCGCTTACCAAGTACCAAGTAAAAGGGACATACGTTTAGTTTTTATTTCAACTCGAGACTCGAGTCTCGACAACTGACGTAAAACGCTAAATTCACAAAGAGAAACCTAAACCCTCCTATAACTACACATACAATACAGCTGGCGAGCTCTATTACCAATCGTGTATTTAAGAGTAAGTTTGGTCTATAGCGAGTCATATTAGGGCTTACGCTAGAAAGTAAATTCAATGTTATTTTAGCAAGGGTCACCGTCATCAAAATCCGGGGCCAATTAACGGGGTCCGTCAAAATGCTTGAAGCATGGACATTTGTAAATTTTAATTTATTTCTAACTAGCAAAACGGGCGCGACTTCTTAGGTATTGTAGTTATTTTCATACATATTTATTAAGTACATTTATTTTGAATAAAACGAACACCTATATCTATTATTATTATAGGTAAATGCCTGTATTTTTTGTAACGGTACCTATAATGTTTATATGACCTACGTATTTGCATGGTTTTTTTATATATCGGTCCGCTCTACTCTGTTGCTACACCCTTGGGTATATTATGTGTATTGGCACCAAAAATTGTATCTAGTCTTAAGACCTGACAATGTTAAACCTACTTACATAATAAGGCAATAAATATACTGAATACTGAATATTGCTATACCCGTTTAGCGCTTGAATTTCGGGAATTCCATTCTTGATACGCCTCTACATACCAAGACAAATATACCCTGATAATTTCAAGTCTCTAACGACCAGTGGTTTAGGCTCTGTGTTGTTTATATGCCAGTCAGTCAGTCAGGACAAAGATTTTATAATTGGTATAAATAGTTTATTTGTTTTTATAGTGCTTACCTGCACTTAAGGAAATCACAAAGATTTTTATATTATCCCAAAAATTATTTTCCCACTCGAGGAAAATAATTTTTGGGATAATATAAAAATCTCTGTGGTATAATAGATGTCATAAAAGTTAGTGTTACAATTCCCACCATTAATTACCTTTTACAAAACAAAATAAAAGCGAAGCATTTTTTTCTTATCTTACCTTATCATTCACTTAGTTGATTAATTTTGTAAACTGAAGATTCTAGACTTAATTTAAGCCTGCTTCCACTATTACTTCAAACAATAGCACTCACTAAATAGGTCAATATATTCTACGTAATTTAATCAATCTAAATCAAAATGCAAACTCTTTGATCAGAGGGATTTGATTTTAGGCTTGACTCCCATGGCTTTTTATTATTGATTAATCTCAATATTTATGCTAAATTTTACAAATATCGTATGGAAACGCTCGTGACATTGGCCGCGTGAAGTTATCTATACAAATAAATAAAATTGAAGTGTCTATTTGTAATACAAAAACAACCGCTTTTTACTACATGCATATGAATGTATATACGGTACATATACCAAAATAACATTTTTTACAATTTTTTTCTAGCAAACATTTAATTTCAACTATGACCAGGACCATAACATTTTCCTTTCAAATAAATCTTAACCACAAGTTAAACAAAACGATCACCAGCACTCAAACACGTCAAATGCGTGCGATGGTTGTTGGTGAAGTGTGTTCTGTGTGCACTGCTCCGTGTGGCCATTTTATACCACACAGCCAGTGTTGCAAGTAGGTTCTCTAACACTTATTTAATAAATTTGTCTTTGTTTCAGGTAAACATGTGTTAAAAAAAACTTCAAAATGTATAATCTAGTCAACATTCTAGTCCTTAGCATAGTTTTCCAATCACAAAATGCTTCAACCGCAAAAAACAAAAGTGCTATCGTCGTGCAAGAACAAGATATTGACGCGAACAAAACTGAAGTTTTAGATAATGATAGAAATAAACTTATAGATAAAGACAAAGACAACACAAGTCAAATTGAAAGTGTTCCAACTAAAGAATGTGTAGGCGCTGAGGAGTACTGTAACATGACCAAAGAAGACTACACACAGATGTTGAATAACTACATCTACCCTCAAACTTACGAGTGGGTACTAATAGGCACGCACACATTGGTGTTTGTTATGGGGTTGGTGGGTAACTCGCTGGTGTGTGTGGCTGTGTTCAGGAACCATTCGATGCGAACAGTGACGAATTATTACATCGTGAACCTGGCTGCTGCTGATTTTATGGTGATATTGATGTGTCTGCCGCCGACGGTGCTCTGGGATGTGACGGAGACGTGGTTCTTCGGAAATGCGATGTGCAAGATCGTACTTTACTTACAGGTAATTCAACATTCTATAGAGTAGTACGAGTAGGGTTTCGGTAGGAATTTTATAGAGAGTTCGTGTCAATTTGGTATTATCTTTTCAATATTTCGATTACTGTTATTTTACTTACTGTTTGTCTAAACTAAAATATCTGTCATTATGCCATCAGACAGATTCGCCTACAAAACTCGTTCAACAAAGAAAGGCTCTGCGATAAAAAGCTAGGCCTCTTAGTTACTCTGAATGATGGACACCATTCAAGATGCTGTAGGATCTCGCTGTGAAACCTACCACCGACCAGTACCTATACTGGCCGGCCGAAATAGGTATGATGGTACTTCCCTAAACAAGCCCTTCACAAAGAGCCCTAATATTCTCTTCTTCAAAACCTTATTTTCGTTTTAATCAGGATGCTACAATACACTTTCATTCTAATTACTCACGACTACAAGTAATGTTAGGTAAAAAACCACCAAAATTACACAACAAAACTTAAAATAACACTAGAAAAACCATTAATCTGAAAAAGCTATATTACTTCCAAAGATTAAATAACGGACTTCTGCAAAGTCACGCCTGAAACAATTAACTATCTTTTGAAGACAGTCTAATAAATTCTGTTGTGTGCTTTGATGGCTGTCTTGAGGAACCTATCGGCGCAATTATTTCACTTCACGACAGACGCAGAAGAAATGTGTCGGAAAAGAAAATAAGGAAATGTTTTCCTTCATTTTTATACAATTACGCAATAGGTAGGTACGATACACAATATATGGGTACAAAAATATCAATATATTACACGTTTGACAATAGTAGTACGCGTTATTCTGCGTAAAAACTTTCGTTTTATCGCAGGGCTGGTTTTTAGTCTACCCCGACGTTCGATCTACGGTGACAGCCTAATTTACAAAAAAACAGGCTAATCAAAAAAAACGAGTGTGCTTTAGACCACACGACTGATAAGTAACACTAAACGTAACTGGCTATGAGAGAAAGAGAGAAATAATATAGTGCTTTCATACCCCCTCCAATCTCCATGGTAGTGTTAAACGTTTAACGCAACCTTTTTGTAAGTCGCATAAGAAGTATTACTCACTTACAGTAATTGGTAAAAAATTTACCAATTACTGTTGTTTATAAAAAAGTTATTATTATTAAAAAAATCAAAGACATTTAAAAAGATAAAAACAAACTGACCTACCGACTTTATTAGGTAACCAATTAATTAACCAATTAAGATATTTAATCATAATTTCAATTGGGTGTACCTACTTACGGATATAGTTTTGCAATGTCTATACTTATTCTCTCATTCTAATTCATTAGATTGTAAGCATTACTATGTTGAATGGTAGGGTGTGCTGTCTTTTGAACTTCTGTTGTATATTAAGTTCTTGGTATGATTGCATGTTTTCAGTATTGCATTCAGTTAGATTGCCTCCACACTGGAGCTTCACTATCTACATTATTATTGTTTTGTAACAGGATTATACAAAAAAACGGTAGGAACCAAGCCGTAAGTTTCTTGTCGGTTCTTCTAGGCTTGGTCGCGAGGAACTGGCGCTTTACCTAGATTTAAGACGTTTCAAAATGATCCCTGCGGATTTTACTGAATAAATGCTTTTTGATTTTGACTTTGACTTTATTATTATTGAGAGGTAAAAATAATAAAATATATTATTAAAATCATAGAATAAGGAGACGTCCTTACTCTTTTTATTTTTTCTAGTTATAATAGAAACAACACGAGCCCTTTTCGTGGAAGTATGAAAACAGTGGCGGCTTTAGGGGGTGGCGAACGGGGCAATCGCCCGGGGCCTCGCTCTTGCAGGGGCCTCGCGCAACAAACAAAATTTTCAAAAATATTGATTATACCTAAACCAAACAACCAGACCTACTTTCGTATCACATACTTTTCACAAAGGACAAGGGGCCTCGCAAAGACCTGCCGCCCGGAGCCTCGCAATGGGTAAGGTCGCCGCTGTATGAAAATGAGTAGAAGCTCTCCAATATCAACCATTTTTCCAACTCAGCACACAAGTTATTACAAGGGAGGTTGAATAACTTTTTTGGTAGAAAGTTATAAATAAAAAGAAGCCATATTTAAACAATTTTTCCCCTGTATGTTTCAAGCTTTGGTAAGAGCATGAATTTTGGATGGTTATTTTGAGGTTTCTATGAAAATAACTTCACGTGGACAAAGGCGTGCACGTTTTGCTTAGCATAAATATAATTTATTAAAAAAAACACATTGCAAAGATAAAACAATGTTAAATTGGGCTCGAGACCCGAATCGTGGGTGCCCTGGCAAAGGATTATCTGAAAACTTGTGATCAACAATAAAATTAGTATTACAATGTCAAAAATAAAATGAACAAAAAAAGGGAAGAAAAAAACATTTAAAAAACCAGCCAAGTGCGAGTCGGACTCGCGCACGAAGGGTTCCGTACCATTATCTATAAATTAAAATAAAAATGGTAAAAATATCACGTTCGTTGTATGACAGCCCTCGTAAATATTTATTTCGTTATGTAATATTTTTTTTAGAATTTGCTATAGCGGCAACAGAAATACATCATCTGTGAAAATTTCAATTATCTAATTATCACGGTTCATGAGATACAGCCTGGAGACAGACGAACAGATAGACAGTGGAGTCATAGTAATAGAGTCCCGTCTTACCCTTTGGGTACAGAACCCTAAAAACAAAAATGTGTATAAGTATTGTCTTTAATTTGTTAATGGGGCTTAAAAAACTCAAAGAAACAGTTTGTTCTTAAGCATTATTCTTATAGAATAAATATAATGTCTTTCAAAACGACTTTCAAAGCCTGGAGATAAAAGTCAAGAAAACCGTTGTTATTCTATGGTCTTTTCAGTTTCAAATATGATATTTTTGATCTCTGTTCCAGAATATAAATGTAAAAGTATTTTATTAACATTAGCTTGACGGTTTGTGTAATGTAATCAGGTCTGGTATATCTTTGTCTGTTTGCAGAGTTTTTTTTTATCATTGACTAGCGGCCGCTCGCAGCTTTGCCCGCGTGGCAGTTTTTTTCCCGTTCCCGTTATTTTTTTCGGGATAAAAAGTAGCCTATATGTTAATTCAAGTTATAATCTATGTTTAATCAAAATTTTATCCAAATCGGTCTACTGGTTAGAGCGTGAAAGAGTAACAAGCATCCATCCATCCATCCATCCATCCATCCATACTTACAAACTTTCGCGTTTATAATATTAGTGGGATGTAGGTACTTGTGTTACTACACGTTAGGTACTTATTATTACATATTTAGGTACTTGTTAGTTTTGTGGTGCTTTACGTTTGGGTAGAGCATATTTCTATTGTGGTTTGGGAAGTGATTTGTTTACTAACTCAGATCTTGAGACCAAGGCCTCTTGTTACTAGGGAGTTGTTTACAAAATCTTACTGTGCAGTGCAGTGATGCTTAAAACAACAGGATTTGGTGACGCGTCATCAGAGTTACCACCACTGCTTCAATCATACAAGGGGATTTGTTTTCTGTCATCAGGTGCCCAAACATTTTATGACGTTACTAGAGGCCACTCGCAGCTTCGCCCGCGTTGCAGTTTTTTCCCGTTTCCGTTACTTTTTCGGGATAAAAAGTAACCTATGTCCTATTCCAGATAACAATCTATATTTATTCCAAATTTCATCCAAATCGGTCCACTGGTTAAAGCGTGAAAGAGGAACAAACATCCATCCATCCATCCAAACATAAATATTAGTAGGATTAAATGGTAGGTACCTACTGAGAGACACTCTACCTTAATTACTTAGATTATTGTTATTACTTTTTCTCTTTTCTGTTTTGTATAAAATATTCATTTTTACTCTGTTTAACTAATACTGTAACTTAACTGTATTAACTGTAATACTGTGCGCGTCATACATTAGTAGGTTGTTATACAAGGAGCGAAAATGACCCATTATATACGATAGAAACCGAGTTTTAATGGGTTTTAGCTCCTTGTGTTACACTATACTTTTCACTTCTCTTGCTCAAAAAGGCCGTCATAGTAGCATACCAACATTTTCACTATTGTAAAATTATTTGTAATTAACGACCGATGTGGCGCGACGGGCGAATGTCCGCTTGCGACGCAGGAGGTTGCGGGTTCGATTCCCGCCTTGGGATAAATGTTTGTACGATCTGCAAATATTTATTCCGGGTGTTCTGGGTATTTTCTATGTATAATAAAAAATATCTATGTACCTATGTAATGTATTGTATTAAGTATATAAGTCATCTAGTACCCATAACACAAGCTCTGCTTAGCTTGGGGCTAGATGATGCTGTGTGGATTGTCCAGCATTATTTATTATTTATTAAATTACGGTCACTACCAATTCAATTTGCAATTAGAGAAAAATTATAAAGATTTCGCGCCAATGTCTTTTTTTTGTTTCTTCTGTAGCCGCAACACATTGCATGCATTCTACCGAGATCAGCGATTTTAGTTCCATTTTCAAAATTAAAATGAAGTTCTTTTTTTATGAAACAGTAATAAGTCGAGTCTTTATTCATGATTATTCTACTTATGACTAAAAACTTTTTCGTTTTTGTAGGATCATTGTCATTTGACACACAAAAATGAAAAAATAAAAACTTTTTCCCCTAGAGGATGAAATGCTATTTTATCTCCGCTCTGGTATGCTACAATGACGGCCTTTTTGAGCAAGAGAAGTGAAAAACCTTTTTCTTCTTTAAAAGTGTAGATGTATCGATCGGTAGATAAAATATTACATAAATTCTCGTTGCGTAATTTCGGTGACTTTTTAACATTTCCTTTGATCGTTGGTGTCAGCTATTGAAAGGTGTGTAATATTGATTGACCTGATTTGGAGTGTAACATTGACCTGATTTGAAAGAATCTGTTTCCTTTGGTTTTGGTTTGGCCATCTTTTTAAAAAACCAATGACAGAATAACTTGACAAAAATTTTACAGACTGGAATAAAAATTATGACATTTAAATTGTTTGTCAAGTGTCGGACAAATGGATGATAGATAAAGAGAAAAGAAGAATGATGATCATCGCCATAAGAATTTTGTCTAATTAAAGAAAGCTATTACATTTTTGAGGGTTCTGTACCCAAAGGATAAAATGGGACCCTATTACTAAGACTCTGCTATCTGTCTGTCTGTCTGTCCGTCTGTCACCAGGCTGTATCTCATGAACCGTGATAGTTAGAGAGTTGACATTTTCACAGATGGTGTATTTCTGTTGCCGTTATAACAACAAATACTAAAAAACAGAATAAAATAAATATTTATGAGGGCTCTCATACAACAAACGTAATTTTTTGCCGTTTTGACTATAGAGAATAGTACGAAACCCTTCGTACGCGAGTCCGACTAGCACTTGGCTACTTTTTTATTTAACTTGCTGATGAAACAAGCAGATGGCCCACCTGAGTAATTAAGCAGTAACCATCACCAATAACAAAGCATTGTCTTGTAGGTCACGCACGTTAGGTACGTGCCCTAAGATACACTGCTCTACGTCCATCAACCTGAGGTATACTGGTACTAAGCCTCATGTACCTGTAATTTTACCGGCACCCTTTAAACCGGAACACGCTGCGCTGCTTGGCGGCAGAAATAGGCATGGTGGTAGTACTTCCCTGGACGAGCCCTTCATTAAGAGCTCTACTATTACTCTCTAAGATCTTGGCTACCATACTATCCCTAGGAAGTCTGAGAATCTATTTATTTCATTTAAGCTAATGCTCTGGTTTGTTCTAGTCGGTGTCCGTCACTGTGTCTGTTCTGACGCTGACCTTCATCTCCGTGGACCGCTGGTACGCTATCTGCTTCCCGCTGAAGTTCAAGTCTACCACGGGCAGAGCGAAGATATCCATCTTCATAATTTGGGCTGTGTCGCTTATCTTCAGTAAGTAAAGTACCCTATGAAATTACATTCTGAAGACAGGGTAGCACGACGCCACCATCTTAGTTTAATAATAATAATGCTGGATAATCCACACAGCATCATCTAGGCCCAAGCTAAGCAGAGCTTGTGTTGTGGGTACTACTAGATGACTGATATACTTAATACAATATATTACATACATAGATATTTTTTATTATACATAGAAAATACCCAGAACACTCGGAATAAATATTTGCAGATCGTACAAACATTTATCCCAAGGCGGGAATCGAACCCGCAACCTCCTGCGTCGCAGGTGGACACTCACCCGCCGCGCCACATCGGTCGTCAAGTTGTACAACTGTTTAAATCTGATTATTGTTTTCAGATGCACCAGAACTAGTGGTGCTGACCACAGAAGCTACCGTTCCTCTGCGCTTTGAACTGCAGTACTTAGTCCAATGCGTCGCGACCTGGTCTCCGCAGAGCGATCTCATCTGGCATGTTGCTAAAGTTGTCATTATTTATACGTAAGTTATCCTGACTTCTTTATGACGCTTTAAACAAGCAAATGGGGCACATTTTACACAAAACAATACTAGGTAGGTTACATGCTTAGGCTTTATGTACGTACATACTTAGGTACTGCTAACTATTCACATTTACATAAAACCCGCGGAGAGAGAGCTCTTGGTGACCTGTAACACAGGTTTTACAAACCTATTTCAGGCACCAGTCTCTCACAAAACAGGTCTATAGTAAATGGTATAGGTAATGTTACTTACATACTAATTTAAGAACCTTTGTGAGAGGAATAAATGTTTTTTATCATATCATAAATGCTCCACCTCATTTAAAGTGTTACCACTATTTTACTAAAGGTTCAATGAGAAGCGTCTTGGTTTGAGTTTGTTTTTGTTCGTCTGGGTCGCATTTATCAACCGATTTGGACGAAAATTAACACATGAATTCTTTGACTTATTTTTTTAGTCGATCGTGATTTTTATTGTAGGGAAAATAGGAGGAAAAATAGGGAAGCGTTATTTATTGGCTGTAACGTTATTTACTGGCGGATTTCAATCAAATCTGAAAAGCACACCTGAGAACTGTATTCTACACTAGATCTTACGAAAAATAATATAAAAGCGGGAGTGTAGGGGGAAAAAGGAAGAAGTTTTGTGTAGTATTATATATGGATTTCAATTTTGGAAAGGGGTCTACTGTTCTTACAGAACCACTAGTGGACATAGTTTTCTTTGTTTTTATAGTGCTTACCTGCACTTAAGTAAATCACAAAGATTTTTATATTATCCCAAAAAACGCACGGTCGCTAAAGCACCGTATTAGAAAAACATTCCAAATCTTATTTTCGTCGAGTCATTTGAATCCTCGGTGGCGAAGTTGGTATCGCATCCCCGTATCAAGGGGGAAGGTCGTGGGTTCAAATCCTGTTCAAGGAAAATAATTTGTGGAATAATATAAAAATCACTTGTGGACACTTCAAACCATGTGGGTCTTCTGCTTGTTCCAGCAAGGCGTAATTTTTTTTTTTTTTTATACAACCTGCTGATGAAACACGCAGACGGCCCACCTGATGTTAAGTGGTAACCATCACCTATAACAAAGCATTGCCTCGTAGGTCATGCTCGTTAGGAACGTCACCTACAATACACTGCTCTGCGTCCATCAACCTGAGGCATACAGGTGTTAAGCCTCATGTGCCCGTAATTACACCGTCACCCACACCCTTCCAACCGGAACACAGCAAGCTGCTTGGCGGCAGAAATAGGCATGGTGGAAGTACTGCCCAGGACGAGCCCTTCACTAAGAGCTCTACTACTACTAAAAATAGACTTGTAATAAGAATTTTGTTTACAGCATTCCTCTGATGTTGATGACAGTAGCGTACTATCACATCATGAAGGTGCTTTGGCGTTCAAATAAGATTCCTGGAGAGGCGGAGACGGCAAAGCTGGCGCCAGCTCAACGAAGTAAGTCACTTTGTAGTTGTTTTTTTTTTATTTATTAACCACTAGCTGACCCGTGCCCACTTCGTTGGGCGGTTAACATGTTTACTTACTAATCTTAACTGAAGTAGTACTCGATGTCGCCAACAGATGGCGTTAATACGGCATAAAATAGCGGCCGTTCGCAGTTTCGCCGCGTGGCAGTTTTTTCCTTCTCCCGTTATTTTTTCGGGATAAAAAGTAGCCTAAGTTACTCCTTGTTACATCAGCTATCTGCCAGTGAAAGTCCCGTCGAAATCGGTCCAGCCGTTCAGAGATTACCCGGAACAAACAGACAGACAGACAGACATACAAAAATTAAAAAAAATGCTATTTTGGTATATGTAAGTATCGTATATACATTCCTATGCATGTAGTAAAAATCGGTTATTTTAATATTTATTTATTTATTTATTTATTTATTTATTGGAGAACCAACAGCTTTTTTACACTAAAAAATGAACACTAAATTAACTTTAGAGAGCCAATTACAGGTTCTCACGAGTAGGCAATGCAACATACACAATACGTATGAAGCTATATTAAAAATAAGGGATACAAACTAACAAAATGGCACTAAGAGTATAAGGTACCTATGGGAAAACATGTAAGTAAAATTGGGCAGTAAGTAAGTTAGGGTTCTAGGGTCGTCAATCATCTGCTATAAAAAATTCTTTGCTCAGCCGCGATCTCACTGAGGAGGCGCTGGTGCAAAAGAGGTCAACATCAGCTCTTTTGCTCAGCTTGTTGAAGTTGTCACTTGCTCGCCACATGTATGAATTTTGTCTGTAATTGGTGGAGACTATAGGAACATGCAGTGGGACAGTAAACCTAGTTAACCTATACGGAACACCGAGCTTTACCATACTTGCGAGGTCAGGACAGTCAATTATATTGTGGGTAATTTTTAAGAGGTACACAATATCTGCTATTTCTCGTCGTTTAGCGAGAGGTAGGAGGTGAAATCGCTTACAGAGATTTAAATAGTTATCGGATGAATATGGGATCCGTAGACGATAACAGATGTATTTCATGAATTTCATCTGGATTCTCTCAATTCTCGAAATATATACATCATACCGAGGATTCCATATTTGAGATGCGTATTCAAGGTTACTTCGAACGAATGTACAGTATAAGATTTTGAAGGTTTTTGCTCTCTTAAAGTCACTCGAGGCCCGCATGATAAACCCTAAGGCGCTTGATGCTTTAGCAACTATTGACTCAATGTGCTCATTGAAGAGAAGTTTGGAGTCGTGAACTACACCAAGGTCTCTAATAGTGTTGCCTTTTTGAAGAGTCTGGCCTTTTAACATGTATGATGTTGGTATAAGATTCTTCTTACGGGTGAAAGTTAGTACTGAGCATTTACTGGGGTTAAGATCTAAATTGTTATGCTTACAATATAGGTCAAGGCGCGATAAGTCAGCTTGAAGGGCAATATTGTCGCTAGCCGATTTAATGGTGCTAAATATTTTCATATCGTCAGCAAAACATAGTAGGCGGCTAGTGTGAAAGCAAGCAGAGATATCGTTGGTGAATATAAGGAACAGCAGTGGCCCCAGCAGGGAACCCTGTGGAACTCCACTAGGTATGTGTACCCACCCAGACATATAGTTATTAACCACGACGGCTTGAGACCTGTTGTCGATGTAGGAAGAAAACCACCTTAGAAGGTCGCCTCTTATACCGATGAGTTTTAGCTTAGTTAACAGGAGCGCATGGTCAATTTTATCAAAGCATTTACTGTAATCAGTATAAACTACGTCAACCTGGTAACCGGAGTCCATAGCATCCGTAAGGTATTCGTTGAGGAGAACCAAGTTGGAGACCGTTGAGCGACCTTTCAGAAACCCGTGTTGATTCTGGTCAAAAGTATTGTGTAGCGCTGAGTACACCTGGTCATATACTATTCTTTCGAACACCTTCGCAATAATGCATAGTTTAGAGATCGGCCTATAGTTGCTAATCTCTGACTTAGAGCCTTTTTTGTGAACTGGTGTTACTATAGCCGATTTCCAGATTTTAGGAAAGGAACACGAGGAAAGCGACTTCCGGAAGAGAAGACTGATTGGTACGGCTAAAGTTTTAGCGCAGTTGATAAGAAATACCGGGCTCAGACAGTCCGGACCAGCTGATTTAGACGGGTCAAGTTTTGAGAGGTGTGTGGCAACCGTATCCACATCAACATGGATTTCATTAATGTCAGACACCGGCGACGCAAGAGTATTACTGATCGTTCTTACTGGATCATCATTATTACTGCTCAGGAACGTAGAGTAAAAATATTCTGAGAAAGCATTGCAGATTGATTCACCACATGTCGCAACCGTGTCCTGATACCTTAGGCAATTTGGTATACCACCCGTCCTCGAGCGTGACTTTATAAATGACCAGAACTGCTTAGGGCTTTTTTCAATTGAGTTCTCTATCGAGGTTATATATTGTTGATAACATAGATTTTCGACTAATTTAACTCTATCACGTAATAACATAAATGTATCTAAGTTAGCCTTGTTTCCATATGTTTTGAATTTGGAGAGGTATTTAAACTTTTCTTTGATAAGTTTTTTCAGAGCTGGCGTATACCAATTCGGGTAGGATTCGTTATTTACATATTTCGAGGGAATATATTTAAGTTTCAAACTGTCAAGTATAGTATAAAATAAGGTGACTGCATCTTCTAATGGTTTTGAGGACAAAATATAGTCCCAATCGGTCTCCACTATCTTAAGATTGATTGAGTCGTAGTCGCCTCTATTAAAGAAAAATTTTAGTTGAGTTTGTGTTTTTAAGTTAGGTAGGTCAAAAAAGTGGGCGGTAATATTAAGTGGCTTGTGATAGGGATCAACGGTCACTAAGGGTTCGTCACATTCAGACACGGAGATAGTTTCATTTGACAGTGCAAGGTCTAGTATTCTGCCATAGACATTTTTTATTCCATTGTACTGGTTGAGAGCATGGGTATATAACTCATCAACCAGTAGCTGTTCGTCGCTACTGGATACATTAGATGGAGTCAGGAATTGGTCGTTACCAGACAACCACTCAATTTTGCTTAGATTGAAATCCCCGAGCAATACAAACTTGTCCTTCGGGTGAGATAGCATTATATTGTTTAACTGAGATAGAAAGTTCTGTAGCTGTGTCGAAAAAGAGTAACCACGATTTTGTGCACATAAATAAATACCACAAATATGAATATTCATAGGTGGTCCGTCCTTCCGCGACAAAAAAATGGTTATCCATAAATCTTCAGCAGTGGAGCTAAAGAAGGCCTGAGGCGAAACATTGATACTTTTACGCACTGCAATGAGTACCCCCCCACCCTTGGACTGGTCAGTCAAATGATAGTTGCGATCCCGACGCCACACTGTATACCTTTCGTCAAAAAGTTCAGAGTCTGTGATACTATCTAACAGCCAGGTTTCCGTTAAAACAATAACATCGTAGGTACTTAGGCACAAATTACGATAAAAAATTGTAGTTTTCGTACGAAGCCCACGAACATTTTGATAGTAAATTTTAAGTTTTGTATTTGAATCATCCATTTTTATTGGGACAAAATAGCATCAAGGTAGTGTCAATACAAATTTTAGTTGTGCAAGTCAAGCGCGCAATAATATGATTTAACCAGTATTCCGCGTAAGCCACAAAGCGTACTGACCAAGCAAAATTGAGGTAGAATAATATATTACTGAGCAAGCAACAGTGCAGTGAATAAAATGTAGTGAGCATTGAACGCGGGAAAGTGATTCCTAATGCTGGCAAAATAAAGAGCATTATAGCGTGGACGGGGTTTAGTGACTTAAGACGGTTTGTGAATAGTTGCCAAGAACAAAGGCGACCCAGCTGAATGACGGACAAAGCAGAGATTACAAACATTTTTAAAGTGACTAGCGAGATTAAGCGACCATAGTTTTTACGAGCTAGTAGAAGCACAAAATTAAAGGGGAAGATTAGGCTTAATGAGCTACATAGGAAGTTTACAGTCCTGTAAAAACAGTTTACGCAATTTTGTTTAAATCGGCCTCCTTGTTAATCACAAATGCAGCCGAGGTGTCGTTCTTGCGTACGTGGATCTTCCCGTATTTCACCCAGACATAGCTGAACTTCCTTTCTTTAGCTAGCAATTTGGCCGAGTTTAGGAGGTTTTTAGCTACCGCGTTAAGGTGATCATTCACGAAAACCCGCTGACTCATGCCAGAGAATCCCACGTCGGCCGCTGACAAGGTCTTGTGCACTCGCGCTGCTGCTACAAACTCCTCCTTCACGTAGCGATTGATGAAACTCACCACAATGGCCTTTTCTTTAGAACCATGAAGCGGAATTCTATGTAGGTAATTAATTTGGGTCTGAGGAAAGGTATAATTTATAGCCTTGCCAATAGCCTCAACTATGAGAAATAGATTTTCATCTTTTTTGAGTGGAATGCCTTTAATCTCCACATTATTTAGGCGAGATCTTTGCTCATTAGTGGACAACTGAGACTTCAGAGATGCAATCTCAACTTCCAGGGCTGTCACGGCTACTTGCAATTGCTCAACACCAGTCACTCGATTCTCAATATCAGCCACTTTAGATGTAAAGTCATCAAGTCTATTATTCGCAAAATCACAGCTGGATTTCAAGTCCTTTAACTCTTCCTTGATGGACTTAACGTCTTCGATTAAGGTTGGGAGGCCAACTAATTGACGTCTCATGTCTCGGACCTCCTTTAGCACCATCTCGAGAGAAGCTGGTTCAGAAATGCCGGCGGTAGCGGAAGGTGTAGGAGATGAGGATCTGCAGACTGAGCACTTCCAGGCCGCTCTACGCTCACTCCCTAGTTTTCGCCACCCAGTTTCCGTTATTTGAGCACAGTTAAAGTCAAGGTGCCTCTTGCACGCTCCACACTGAACTCCGTCGTTGAAAACGACACTGCACACTGAGCACTTCATAGCAGATTACGAACCGAGCCAAACGTTGACTATATATGACCAGCGAGTTATTCCACAATACGTGTTCCCTTAGCGAGTGTTTGCTCGATACTGATATTACAAACGGACTCTACTCGATATTACAAACAGACACTTCAATTTTATTTATTTGTATAGAATAAAACAATAATAATAATAATAATAACAACAATAGAATTAGAACTAAATAAATAGCATCATTAAACCACTAAGGTTTGTGCTGGTGCTAAATAACGAGTTTCGTTAACCTATTATACTAATTAGTACTACCTATGTAGTTAAAGACAGGAACGCCAGTGTAGTTAAAAACAGGAACCTTTGATTAAAATTTAACGACCGGTGTGGCACGGCGGGTGAATGTCCGCCTGAGACGCAGGAGGTTGCGGGTTCAATTCCCACCTTGGGATAAATGTTTGCACGATCTGCAGACATTTATTTCGGGAGTTCTGGGTATTTCTATGTATAATAAAAAATATCGATGTATGTATATTGTATTAAGTATATCAGTCATCTAGTACCCATAACACAAGCTCAGCTTAGCTTGGGGCTAGATGATGCTGCGTGCATTGTCCAGCATTATTATAAAAAAAACCTTTTGAGCAGATTTTTGGTTGAGCTGTCAAACGCTGATAAAAACTAACAGTTTTGTACTTTTTTTGTAGTGAGAGTCTATGTTTATTATTCTTACTATTAATAACGTTATCATGTAAGAAAGTTTAAACTTTGCTCATAAAAATTTCAAATGTTCTAGAAAATCGTATAAATATAATTGAATTACTAAACCCACAAGTGTGGAGGTGGCCTCTTCCTCATTGCATATGTCCAGACAACATAATTTATTTTGTTTATGTAATTCGTGTTACGCTTATGTTTAAGAATTCCAGGAATTAAAATAATGTTTCTACATTCCAGTGTGTTGAATACAGCCGCCGTATTGGTTAGTAATTATGATTTCAACGAGGTATTCTTAAAGTCAAAGTCAAAGTCAAAAATCATTTATTCAGTAATATCCGCAGGGATCATCTTGAAACGTCTTAAATCTAGGTGAATCTAAGCGCCAGTTCCTCGCGACCAAGCCTAACAGAACCGGCAAGAAACTTACGGCTTGTTTGGTAAAACAAATGTTTACTAATCAATTCCTAGATGGCGCTGTAATGAGGCTCTAGACAAAGTTAGAAAAAAAGTACCTACAAAATGTATAAAATTGATCAGTTATCACAACGTGGCCAACAATATACCGGTTGTAATAAGAATACTTCCGAAAACTGAAACTACACATTCAGACCATGATTCTGATTATAAAAAATATATACAAAAAAAATTTCATTTTTGTCTGTTTTTTCCGTGTTTTCAGCTCCAATATCGACAGTACACCATAGAATAAACATAAGTACCTACCTAATTATCTTGTTTAAAAACGCGTAAAAATAAATACATTTTCACGAGCCAGTTTTCTTTGTTATATTAACTTAAGTACCTATCTAAGTTTGGGTTTGGGTTAAGTTGATAATATTCTAAGTTTGAGTAAAAGGGTGTCTCCGGCACCCACACTTTTCTGACCGGAACACACTGCGCTACTTGGCGGCAGAAATAGACATATTCCGGACGAGCCCTTCACTAAGAGCTCTGTTGTTCTTTTGCGAATGAAAACACGCAGATGTTACTATTAAGAATTTACTGATAAACAGATAGTAGGTAGGTACATCATCCCACATTCCAAAATAGATTTTAACTTTATCCATCATCATAAAATAGATAAGCAAACGATTTTAGAACCCATATTTTATACACCTACGAATCATCTAGTTATTTTTGCTTTATTGAATGAATGTTTTATTATTTACGTCAACATGCAAAAGAAAAATATAGAGAACAACCTATGCTACACACACACGCACCCTGTTTTAAGACTTTAATCTCCAGTCACGGTAGGTAGATCCTAGTAGGTACTTGGTACTGAAATCTTCTCAGATCTCAGTGCCAAGCACCTATCGAGAGGTAAGTACTTTCAAATATTTGGTACATTCCCAAATTTTGAAGCAGTTGGTGTTATGTACGTGACAAGTTGCAGGTCCATCGCCGTTGCTAGAATAAAATGGTTTCCTCATGATGGTATCCTTGCTCACATTTTTTCATAAAAAAATCTATTGGTATATGAACGGATTCGAACACACGACCTTGTCAAAGTCAAAAAACATTTATTCAGTAATCTTTAGGGATCATCTTGAAACGTCTTAAATCTAGGTGAATCTAAGCGCCAGTTCCTCGCGACCACGAGACTTCTCCTGTGTGTGTGTAATATCCAATCCCTTCTGATTCGACGACCGATGTGGCGCGGCGGGCAAATGTCCGCCTGCGACGCAGGTGGTTGCGGGTTCGATTCCCGCCTTGGTATAATTGTTTGTACGATCTGCAAATATTATGTATTATAAAAAATATCTATGTATATAATATATTGTATTAAGTATATCAGTCATCTAGTACCCATAACACAAGCTCTGATCTTGGGGCTAGATGATGCTGTGTGGATTGTCCAGCATCATCATCATTATTATTATTATTATTCTTCAATAATTAGAAGGGATTGACGGGATGGATAATTGAAAAAACATTCTCAGATTGACTTTTTGAATTAATTTTCGAAAAATATTACATGGGCATTGGCCTGGTATGCGAACATTCTTAGGGTTGTCTACTGTCTCGCTTTGTTGAAGAGAATCGTCGAGCCCGTACGTCATACTCGTTCAAACGTCATTCCGTAAGGATATATATGTTCTGTGGGATATATATGTTCTGTGAACGTCATATTCTGTCAAGCGTTTCGGTTCCAGTTTTATCATGCGAACCGCTAAGTGTGGAATTCGTTGCCAGCGTCTGTTTTTCCTGAACACTATAATCTAAGTCTCTTTAAGGCAAGAGTGAATAGGTGTCTTCTAGACTGCCCTGCTTCATCGTCGGCTTCATTGTCACTTACCACCAGGTGAGATTGAAGCTAAAAGAAGGTCTATCAATGATAAAAAAAAAAGCTGACATTGACAGTAGGCTGCCCGCGCGCAAATCCATCATTGATCGGAACACACGGTATATAAAAGAAGAAGAAGTATTCTATCAGTCCCTTTAGGTTAAGCTATATGCTTAGTTAGAGACTAGATGATGTTGTGTAAGAATAACTACGAATTATGTTTATTGACTTAATTAATTTTTGCCTCAAATTGTGAAACTAGAACAACGATGAATATTGGCTTATTAAATTAATCCAAGGTACGAAATTTCAATGTAATTTCACTTTTACCTATTATTATATTAGTTGTTTATATTAGTTTGTTGTCGACGTTATAGAGTACATCCATCACTGTGAAGGTATTACGAGATTAGTGGACTTAAAAACCGGCCAAGTGCGAGTCGAACTCTCGCACGAAGGGTTCCATTACCTATAATAAAAAGTTTTTTATATGAGAGCCCCTTAAATATTTATTTTATTCTGTTTTTTAGTATTTGTTGTTATAGCGGCAACAGAAACACATCACCTGTGAAAATTTCGACTCTAACTATCACGGTTCATGATATACAGCCTAGTGACAGACAGACAGATAGACAGACAGACAGCGAAGTCTTAGTAATAGTCCCTTACCCTTTAAGTACGGAACCCTAAAAATTCAACTAAAAAAAAAACAATTTTTATTTGACAGGATAATAATATGCTTTCAGATTAATTCTATAGTCTAGTTGTTTGGTTATTAAATCAAAATAACTGGATAAACCACCTAATATTAAGTGGTGATGGTTACCACTTAACAGGCCAGTAGTTCCACCAGCAGTAGCTTAAAATAAAAGTATGCTGCAGCCGGTTTTATACTTACTTACTTACTCCGTTGGCTCAACGACCCAAAGTGAATCTTGGCCTCCGATCCGCTCGCCAATTTATCCTGTCGTGCGTTAGTTTTTGCCAGATTCTGGCTTGAAGCTCACGCAAGCGGGCCTTCACCATATCCTTCCAACGATACCGCGGGGGCCCTCGGGACGTCGGCCAATAGGGATTCCGAGGTATGCCTTCTGCACGTTACGATCGTCTCCCATCCTCTCTAGATGACCAAGCCAGCGAAGTCGGAGGGTGGGGTTCACCTGTAGGCAGCCGGTTTTATAAGTTTTATTTGTATTTTCAGTTCAGCTACGGTCCAGAAGAAAAGCGGCTAAAATGTTGGCTGCTGTAGTTATCATGTTCGCGGTGTGCTACTTCCCGGTCCACCTGCTTTCCATGCTCAGGTAATTATCATAATAATGCTGGTCAATCCACACAGCATCATCTAGCCCCAAGCTAAGCAGAGCTTGTGTTATGGGTACTAGATGACTGATATACTTAATACAATACATTACATGCATAGATATTTTTTTATTAAACAGAAAATACCCAGAACATCCGGAATAAATATTTGCAGATCATACATTTATTCAAAGGCAGGAATTGAACCCGCAACCTCCTGCGTCGTAGGCGGACATCACCCGCCGCGCCATATCGGTCGTCAAGTTGAAATGAAAGTGTGTTATGCATTGAAACTGAAAATTTGAGACAAAAACAATTTTCATATTAAAAAAGTGAGCACAAAGTTATGGGCCAATTATAAATAATAAGAGACAATGTTCCTAAATATATTATGTATAATATATTATTTATTTTTTTAACAACTTTAGTTACTGAATAATAAAATTGAGTTATGATGTACATTTTGTGGGCACCGGTGATCTAGCGAGAGCGAATTCTGATCCTAAGATCGTGGGGTTGAATCCGGTCGTGCACCAATGGGTTTTTTTAACGAAAAATGTGCTTAATGTCAGTGCTCTTAAACGGTGAAGGTAAACATCGTGAGGAAACCAGTTAGTATTCTAGCAGCGGCGGTGGGCTCGCAACCTGTCACGTATGAAATACTAACTACTATAAATGTGGGTAGGTATACACCAAATCTAACACTTGGACGTATCTCTGACTACCCCCATAGACATCCTCAAAGACTTTCGAGTAGGTACTTAGTACTAAGAGATCTGAGGGGATAGCTACCGTACCTAGGGATTAAGACGTGGAGCTATTTTTCTTTTTTTTTCAATATTTTGATGTTTAATGCGTAGCAGTAGACTTCTTCAGGTTAATGATGATAATGACATTCAGTGTTGTACTTTAGATAATGAGTGTAAACATTAGAGGGTAGTTTTATTGACATAAGCGCGGCGCACACCTCTTTTTGGCATTATGCTAACTAGTCGTACCGCGAAACCGAACCGAACCGAAATAATAATATAATTATTCTGTACAATCTACACAGCATCATCTAGCCCGAAGCTAAGCAGAGCTTGTATTTTTTTATACAATTTCCTGATGGAACAAGCATATGGCCCACCTGATGTTAAATGGTTACCATAGCCTATAGCAAAGCATTGCCTTGTTGGTCACGTTAGTTAGGAACTGTGGCTCAGCATTCAGCGTGGCAATGCAGCCAGTGTTTTGGGAACGCTTCCGATTACCCCTGATTTGGATCAGTTGAGCTATCTTTAGATCGTTTACAACGGTCTGTAGATAGTCAATGTCAAAGTCAAAAATCATTTATTCAGTAATATCCGCAGGGATCATCTTGAAACGTCTTAAATCTAAGTGAATCTAAGCGCCAGTTCCTCGCGACCAAGCCTATAGAAGATAGCTCAACTGCATGAATTTTGTACATAATCAATTATAAAGTATTTGCATTAGCTGTTATTTTCTTTGTTGTAAATTGTAAATTAAAGAATTAAAGGTACCTAAATAAAATTAACCTATGAGATAAGGTTTATCCGATAAGCAAACATTATCAGTAAGACTTGTAAGATCTTGTAAGATATTGAAATCGCGCAACAAACGTTCCACATATTTTTAATTTAATCGTACTCTGAAAACTGTTTCGCGGTATGACGATAACCGATACACGAAAACTAACCTTGAGCTTCGATTAACTACACGAGTAACGCGCACTCCACTCGGCTGTGGCACCGGGTTACCTAAAATTGGAACGCGATGACGCCCAAGTACAGCCCTTTTTTCATACTTTCACTTTAGTTACGTCATCCAATTTAAGGCGTTGTTGCGTGGAAAGTATAGTTCTTGGTATTATAAGCATCTACGCTGAGCAGTAATTAGCTGAGACAAGCCCTATTAGGCTTGCCATAAGGTACAAGACAAAACTAGTACAGACTCATTGGTTACATTAGGTTACCGACCTGTTAAATTGAGTTTTACCTTTATTTTTTACGTTTTTCTAGGTAGATAGCATCTTTTTTTTTTTTTTTTTTTTTTTTTTTACATTCTATAGGTAAACGTTTGACCGCAATCTCACCTGATGTTAAGTGATGACGCAGTCTACGGTGTAGCACGTTTACCCAGAAGATACCTATTCACTCTTCTCTTGAAGACATCCAAATTATACGTGATCGGAAAAACAGACGACGGCAACGAGTTCCAATCCCTTGCTGTACGCATAATAAAAGTTGAGGCAAAGCGCTTGGTGCGGGTGGAAGGTAGACATAGAAGCATCTAATCTGTAATTACTCGTTCTGTGTGTATGTTTAATAGATTATAATGTTCATTACATAATTGATCTTTTTTTTATACTGTCTACTGGCACTTGTAATTTTGTATCGCTCCTGCACGTAGAGCTGATATTCTATGCATGTAAAGCCGTTATATATTTGTGTTAATATTATTAACAGCATTCGAACATACTTCGACGCTGTCAGATATAATAATGTCTATGTAAAATGTGCCACTTTTGTGGCATTTTGTATAGCGCGTAATATCCTCAGTGTAGTTTATCAAACTTATTGATCTAAATCAAATAATGGGATAATTATTTATTGATTTTAACATTAGTCTGCGAACAGGAACTTGGTTTCTTCTGTATCCGTTTCGATCTATTGGAACCAGTAATAATAATAATAATAATAATGCTGGACAATCCACACAGCATCATCTAGCCCCAAGCTAAGCAGAGCTTCGCTTCGGGTCGGTCGGTAGTGGCTAATAACAATGATCGTTTGATAGCCATCATAGCTCAGATGGACACAGCAAGCAGAAAAAGATGGTGCGTTCTCTCAATCGCCTTTTACGACATCTTAAATCTTTCTCTCTCTCTCTCTCTCTCTTATCGAAAATCTCTTTTATCGAAAAGTAATAGCAGGGTTCTTTTAACCCATTCCACAAATGCTGAGTGGTGACCGTTTCTTATCATGGTTTATCCTACTATCCTACTAATATTATAAACGCGAAAGCTTGTAAGTATGGATGGATGGATGGATGGATGTTTGTTACTCTTTCACGCTCTAACCAGTTGACCAATTTGGGTGAAATTTGGAATAAGCATAGATTATAACTTGGATTAACATATAGGCTACTTTTTATCCCGAAAAAATTACGGGAACGGGAAAAAACTGCCACGCGGGCGAAGCTGCGAGCGGCCGTTATTAATAAGAGAAATTTTTACGCACCATCATCTAGACCCAAAGCATAGCTTGTATTATAGGACCAGAGGACTGATAGAATACTTATATACTTGTTTTTAAATACATACTTAGAATATAATATAACACCCAGACACAGAACAAAATTTTACGTTCATACGGATCGAACCCACCGCCTGCAGCACAGAAGGCAGGGCTACTACAAACTGAGCTGTGACGGTTGTCTCTTTTACCGTCTCTTTGTCACCGTGTCTTTATTACAAAAATTTTTGAAGTAATACTTCTAATGCGACTTCCAACAAAGTTGCGTTAAACGCTTAACACTACCATGGGAGTATGAAAGCATTGTTCTTTCTCTCTTTCTCTCGTAGCCAGTTACGTTTCGTACATTAAAGAAGTTTTACTTCAGTCGTTTGGTCTAAAGCACACTCGTTTTTTTTCTATTTAAAACGTTCCCAAGATTTAGTACTAAATCTTTCGACGCTTGTAACTTTCAAGGTAATCTGATTTTACTGTAAAATATAGGGTGACAAGCCTAGATAACGGCAAGATAATTCAGTATCAAACTTAACTTCGGACGCACGTTAATAAATAGTAGACATTAAACGCTTACAGCGTTTGTATGGACAAAGTACCGACTTGTTTAACCTTAACAGAAGGCAGGACAGCCATCAGACTTCTTGATTCGTGATAGTAAACATTGAGCTTCTTAAAAAGGATGTAAGGTTCATCGGAGCGTTAAATTCTCTGTTATCTATAAGTTTCTTTTAATATAGTTTTCTTCTTACGCTTAGCTGGTTCATCCTGTCGTGGATTTACGGTTCTGTAGTTTGTTATTTCTCTGTGTTTTTATCTACTAATAATAAATAGATAATAAAACTATAGAGGCTCATTAAACATAAAATCTGTACAATAAAGATATTCTTCTGAAATCTTGATATTATTTGAAAAAAGGCAAAAAGACAAAATCGACTCTAAAAAGAAGGTGTTCGTTTGTATGATTGTTGGTACACGTCTCACACATAAACTACTAAATGAATGTTGATGTAGTTTGCAGAGTTAGATAGCTTATAGTTCAACTTAAAACTTAGTATGGGTTTGATTGAGCTGTCATCCCTAAAGCGGGTGTAACATAGGTTCTATAGTAGGTACTTACCCGGACGAGCCCTTCCACGAAAAGCTCTATTACTACTACTACGTTCATAATAAAGTTTATTATCTACTAGCGGCCGTTTACAGCTTCGCCCGCGTAGCAGTTTTTCCCGTTCCCGTTATTTTTCGGGATAAAAAGTAGCTTATATGTTAATCCAGGTTACAATCTATATCTATTCCAAATTTCATCCAAATCGGTCCACTGGTTTGAGCGTGAAAGAGTAACAAACATCCATCAATCGAACCATCCATCCATCAATCGTAAGAAGTAGGATTTATTCTTTGAGTTTACAAGAATCATCAATATTTTTTGCAGGATTCTCGACGGAGAAAAACGCTTAGTGTAAAACACGAGACGATTTTCTCCGTTAGTTTTATTTGATGTCACTATACGAATTGCACGTGTCGTGCAATTTGTCGTGCAATTCGTGGTGACAAACGCACATTCTAATTTAGGTTGCAGCTCTTGTAACTAATGGTTTCTCTTTCTTTCAGATACTCAAGCTCCGATATGGAACAGAACGACGTGATCACCTTTCTCGCTCTAGTCTCTCACGTGCTATGCTATGCCAACTCTGCTGTTAACCCTCTTATCTACAATTTCATGAGTGGTAAGTTGAGAATAAATAAAAACTGGCTAACCGGCCAAGACCAACAACATCCATCTTGTATCTAAATTATATATAACTCAAAGGTGACTGACTGACTGACATAGTGATCTATCAACGCACAGCCCAAACCACTGGACGGATCGGGCTGAAATTTGGCATGCAGGTGGATGTTATGACGTAGGCATCCGCTAAGAAAGGATTTTGATTAATTCTACCCCCAAAGGGATAAAGTAGGGGATGAAAGTTTAACGGGAACGGGAAAAAACTGCCATGCAGGCGAACCTGCGAGCGGCCGCTAGTAACAGATAAAACATAAACATATTTAAAACAGATCCATTTATATATTCCAGGAAAATTCCGTCGAGAGTTCCGCAGGGCGTTTTGCTGCAAGGTGCTCCCGGGACATGACCACTCCACGACCCTCACACGTCTGACCACTTCAGACCGAAAGCGAAAGCGAGACATCTGTGAGATGAGACACCGCCGCGCTGATGGCTACGTTTATAACACTGCTTTCTTTTAGACTCCTACCTATAATGTGTTCTTGCAAGAGCCGTATCTTGGGTCAGACTATCAGGTATTTTGCTTCTAAGACGCGACAAACACCACTGTGTTGTCTTAAGGTTAAACAAGTCGGTACGTTGTCCATACAAACGCTGTAAGCGTTTAATGTCTACTATTTATTAACGTGCGTCCGAAGTTAAGTTTGATACTGAATTATCTTGCCGTTATCTAGGCTCGTTACCCTATATGCTACAGTAAAATCAGATTACCTTGAAAGTTACAAGCGTTACAAGATTTAGTACCAAATCTTTCGACGCTTGTAACTTGTAACAGTATTAAACTTAACTTCGGACGCACGTTAATAAACCTCCTGCGTCGCAGGTGAACATTCGCCCGCCACATCGGTTTTCTCTTTGTTGATCATAGAGAAACCATTGAATGTGTGTTGAATTGTGTAATCTAGTGATATTTTTGTACCCATATATTATGCATCGTTTTTCTTTATGACAATAAACGTATTTGTATTTGAATGTTTGCTTAGTGGTTCTTAAAATGAAATCTATCGTTTCTGTTCGCCTTGGTAGACGGATTAGTGGTCACAGTGTTGGTGTTATATACTCAAAAAATGCTAATTTAGATTGTTTGTCTATTGTGCCAATAAGTGTTTGGATTGGACGTAGCATGTTAGTCATTTTTATGAATCAATAGAAGGCGTTGTGTTGTATATATTATGACTATTTCATTCCCTTTTGATGTGAAAGTAAGGCTTTTTATATTGTTACTATTTTTGGAAATAAGAGAAAACTGTAAAGATTTTATATAAGTAGGTATTTAAGTGGAAATATGTATTAGAAAACTTAATTTCCACACAGGTTATAAGGAAAAAGTACACTGAGAAAAATGAAAAGCAGAGAGTGCTGTTATTACGGCCGATTTTGTTCGTATGAAGGCAAAAAACCGACCAAACATAACAACGAACAGAAACGCCTTATAAAGTTGTGCCGGTCGTTCTGTGTAAATGTAATAGACGGTATCATTTTGACGTATTTACTTTGAAAAGTAAAAACTAACGTTAGTGTTACAATATCGCCCAGCGTAATTATAATTCAACGGTGTAAGACTTTTTTAACCTTAGGCTCGAAGTCCATTTTTCTCAGTGTAGATAATGGTTTTTCAGGTAGATCAGTACAATTCTCGGTAAAACATGGAAATTTCTTATATTTCAGCGGCAGAAAGGTTTGATAGTTTGGATAAGAGCTTTTAATCTTCTGTAATGAATCGTATAGTTTAAAAAAAAAACACTGGTCCCTGCAATAGGTTACTATTTATTAATGCATTTATTTATAATAATAATAATAATGCTGGACAATCCACACAGCATCATCTAGCCCCAAGCTAAGCAGAGCTTGTGTTATGGGTACTAGATGACAGATATACTTAATACAATACATTACATAGATATTTTTACAAAGAAAATTATAGCTAGTACAGTATTTATAATTGGTATGTACAAAATACATATGAAACAGTTGAGCTATCTACAGACCGTTGCAAACGATCTAAAGGTAGCTCAACTGATCCAGATCAGTGCCAATCGGAAGCGTTCCCAAAACACTGGCTGCATTGCCACGCTGAATGGCAATGCTGATTCGTTGTGCCAGATACTCACCAGCCCTCGGGTCACGCGTTGCTTCAATTCTAGGCTTGGTCGCGAGGAACTGGCGCTTAGATTCACCTAGATTTAAGACGTTTCAAGATGATCCCTGCGGATATTACTGAATAAATGCTTTTTGACTTTGACTTTGACTTTGAATCAGACGCCCCGAAAGAATTTTAAATAATTTATTAATTATTATTGTAAAATATAATCATTATTGTATGTATTGTGTTCTTGTTGACGATACTTAAATGAATGTTACTTGTGAGTCAATATTTAGTAAGCTAAGAACTGTTTGTACTTTGACTGTTTATTAATTGTGATGTAAATATCATTACTAGAACAATATTTATGAAACGTATTCAAAATAATTCTCAATATTTACGTGTCTCGTTTTCGTATTAATCTTTTGTTTAATATCTAAAGTCATCATCATCATCATCAAAAGCCTGTAGAAGTCCACTGCTTGACATAGGTTTCTGCCATACGTTTTCAGGAAGAACAATTTTGGGTCCTTTTCATCCACCGATTTCCCGCAATCCTAACAATGTTGTCAGTTCATCGGGTAGGAAGGCTTCGTGTTTCGATTCGTGGTCGTCACTCAAGAACCTTAATTCCCCAGCGGTTATCGGTTCTACGAGCAATATAGCCTACCCATTGCCAATTGCTGGTTCTAAGAGCTATGTCACAGACCTTAGTCCTTCTACAAATGTCCTTATAACTATACTATAAAAGAGGTAAACTAGTCTTGTTAAAGTCTATGAATGACAAAATTATATTTATAGAAATAAAATTGTCTAACTTATTTACAACGAATTTACGAGTTACGGGAATTTTCATATTTTATTTTAAACATGTTACCTTAATGTACTTAATGTAATAGAAGTTTAGTAAATTTTGTAAAATATTGGATGTTACAAGAATGAGTGTATACAGCCCCTAAAAAGTAAAGGCATTGCTGCTTTCCCGTGTCGTTTAGGTTCTACGCATCAAGAAAACGAAAAACGTAAATATGTAGAATTGACGACCGACCGACGACCCAGAAAGAAAACAATCACCCATGTTCATTACACAAATGTCCTTGGTGTGGATCGAACCCACAACCAACAACACAGAATGCAGAGCTACTACTAACTGAATGAGGCCATAATGAATTTTATCGAAATAAATACTTTGGTACAAGCAACCAAAAATCTTTGGTGCTTTAAAAACAGCCAAAAATAATAGAGTTCGCATATTCTGTCTGTGTTTTAGGAGTTGTCAACACTCTGTCTGTCTATTTTTACTATATATTAAATTTGTATTTCAAAACTATCTGTTTTATTTAGCTACTTTGGGAGTATTTAGTAGTAGAGCTCTTAGTGAAGGGCTTTTCCGGGGAAGTTCTACCACCATGCCTATCTTGCCGCCAAGCAGCGCAGCGTGTTCTGGTTTGAAGGGTGTGGGTGCCGGTGTAATTACAGGCACATGAGGCTTAACACCAGTATGCCTCACGTTCATGAACGCAGAGTAGAGCATAGTAGGGCACGTTAACGTGCGTGACCTGCGAGAGAATGCTCTGTTATAGGTTATGATAACCACTTAACATCAGGTGGATTGGTACATCAGCAAGTCACATAAGAAAAAGCGACTCAATTTCAAAACTCTTTCGGTCTAGTTATAGCAATAACGCTTTCTAATCATAAGGTCGTTAACCTCTGGATATTTATATAATACTAGCTGACCCGTGCCCACTTCGTTGGGCGGTAAACATTTTTGCTTACAAATCTTAGCTAAGTAGTACTCGATGTTGCTAACAGATGGCGTTAATACGGCATAAAATAGCGGTCGTTTGCAGTATCGCCCGCGTGGCAGTTTTTTCCCGTTCCCGTTATTTTTTCGGGACAAAAAGTAGCCTAAGTTACTCCTTGTTACATCAGCTATCTGCCAGTGAAAGTCCCGTCGAAATCGGTCCAGCCGTTCCAGAGATTACCCGGAACAAATGGACAGACAGACAGACAGAAAGACAAAAATTTAAAAAAATGCTTTTTTGGAATATGTATCGCATATACATTCATATGCATGTAGTAAAAAGCGGTTATTTTAATATTACAAACAGACACTTCAATTTTATTTATTTGTATAGATAGGTTTCGGATACCGGTTTTTGAGCTCGGTTTTTATCTAGCCCTTGTTCTATGTGCAAACCTTAGTTATTATTCTAAGGTAACTATTCCTTTTTATAACTATGAACCAGCGTTTGATGTTTCAAAGGTTTAAATAAAATCGTCGCGTTGGTAAATGAAACTGGTACCTTTTTGTGTTACGTGAAGTAAAATAGTTTAAGAAAATTTTCAGAGATGGCGCTATAATCACTTTTCTCTCGGGGTTGCTTTATGTTGGCTTACAAACACAATAAACAGTATTACCACCTAAATTACCACTGGTATTTCTTCTTCTTCTTCTTTTATTACATGGCTTTTCAGCGGCTGAGGGTTGCCACGAATTAGTTTATGAAAAAACACATAGATGTCATCAAATTGTCATTGTCATAAAATCAACAATTTTAATAAAAACATTTTATAAGGTATACGCAATGATGTTTTACTATCATTGGGTATAAAAATTCAATGGAATATACATTTTCTCAGAGATTTGAGGGGATATCTGTAGTGCCTGGGGTAACCCCAAGACTATAAGCATAGCTTGTATTATGGGTATCAGACGACTGATAAAATATTTAAATACTTTTATTTAAATACATTTAAAATACAATATAACACTCAGAAAACAAACAAACTACAGTATACACAGAGGTTGTTACTAATAACGGGGCTGTGTGGCCATTTAAAAAATATGTTTCTGTGTAAAAAGTCATAATAAAATATAATAAATGCGAATGTTTGTAAGTATGGGTGGATGTATGGATGTTACTCTTTCTTGCCAAAACTACTCAATGGATTTTAATGAAACTACAATATTAGCTTATACCGGAATAACATAATTATAAGCTATTAACATATAGCTAAGCATAGGCTAATATTTACAAAGATATTGTGTAAATTGGCCAGAATATAACGATAACCCACGCGGACGAAGTTGTGGGCAACAGCTAGTCTTAGATAAATTCTACCAGTATAAAATAGCTTTTGTATAGTGTTAGAAAGTGGCAGCAGTCTGCTGCCAGTTTCTCGCGACGAAGCCAGGCAAGAACTTTACGGTTCTCTTCCTATCGTCTTTTATATGCTCCGTATGTAATGAAACTCCAGTGTGGTGACAATATAGGTAATTCAATAAGGTGAAAGCAACACAGAAAACATGACTATATCTCAGTCAGTACCTGGTAAAGTTATCTAGCAATTTCCACTTTCCCATGCTGCTGGTAAAATATCATGCTGTACGGCGAGCAACCGCTGTTTATTGCTCACTATATAAAAGCTATTTTATACTGGTAGAATTCTATGCTCAGCATTTATTTTATGCTAGCGGCCGCTCGCAGCTTCGCCCGCGTGGCAGTTTTTTTCCCGTTCCCGGTTTTTTTTGGAATAAAAAGATACGTTAATCCAAGTTATAATCTATGTTTATTCCAAATTTCATCCAAATCGGTCTTCTGGTTAGAGCGTGAATGAGTAACAAATATCCATCCATCCATCCAGACTTACAAACTTTCGCGTTAATAATATTTTTTAGTAGGATTATAGTAGGATATTTATTTGTCAGTTTCAATGAACATAGCTGGTACAAAAAAGTGTCTTATAAAAGTCCTAATCTGTACCAGAAGAACCTTTGTTCTGACTGACATATAGACAACGCACAGCCTAAGCCATTTGTCGTAGAGACTTACAATTTTTCAGGGTACTAAGAAAATAATTCCCGAAATTCAACCCCTAATAGGGTATAGCGGGGGTCGAAGTTTGTATGAAAATAACTTCACACGGACAAAGTCACGAACATTTCTCTAACCAGATATAAAACAGAAAAACTTTATGAAATTATTCGTTTATATATTTTTCGGGTTGCCATCTATGACCGTGCACTGTCGCATGGATCCAAGTGCTTATGTTCTTCGCGGAGACAACTGTTGCGAATATAGAGTCTTCATCATCACAGTCTTCTGTTCTCCACGAGGAGATAATACCCCAAAGAACACCGTTGATCACAACCGGCGCTCCGGTATCTCTCTGAAATTTAAATAATATTTTAGACAAGCGGAATGCGTGCTACTTCGCCTGTGTGAAGGTATGTTCATAGAAACTTTAACCCCCCCTGGGGTTATAGCATTTAGGTGTATGTATTCAGGAATTCTATTTTTCCGGTCACGTATAATTTGGATGTTTTCAAGAGAAGAGTGAATAGGTACCTTCTAGGTAAGCGTGCTACATCGTCGACCGCATCATCCCTTACCATCAGGTGAGATTGCGGTCAAACGTTTACCTATAAATTGTAAAAAAAAGACAGACGTTTAGATACTGCTTTTGACGTGCCTTTGCCCATTATTTGCAGTCTAAGGTGGCATTCATCAGAGGCCTAATCCACGTATTTTTTTGGATCTGAAACGAGATTGAAACTAAAATTTTTATTGTCAAAGTTGAGTCTGGCTGAAATGTCAGTTTCAAAGAGATATCATTTGGAGATTGACTCAATCGAAACTTCATACGGTGTTAGGGCCAACGTTGTTTGCTAAAACTCTCTTTCCTACAATGTAATTTTTCACCATGAACAATTTAACTACATTCGCTTCTGCATAATTTACACTTTTGATTACCACGCAAGCGTCTTTTTCTCCAGTGAAGCACATGACTCCATCATCATCAGCTCTTATATCCCTCAACTCTTCAGAACACTCCTCAGAATCTGATGGATGGAGATGGGCTACCGAGAGGATACGGTGATGCTTGATGATATCTGTTGACTGTGATGGTTTCTGAAAGGAAAAAAATTTCATTGCTCAATTTCTTTTGCCGTTTTGACGTACGCGGTTAGAATCGAACCCACAACCTACAGCCTAGAAAGAAGGACATCTTGACACCTAGTTATGGTATATAGGAGAAACTGGACCTTCTAGCTGGGTCAAGTTTAAATAGATCATCAAGTTGTAAATTTTTTACCGTTTGGTGGTTCGGTATCTACAGCTTTTCAACATTATTATCAGTCTAAAAAAGTCCACTGCTGGAAATAGGAATCCAAGTTAGGAGGTTGTCCACGCTCACGCATTCAGGGTTTCGTCTTCCGGTATCATTGAGTTAACTTACCAGGGAACCAGGCCATGAAGTCATGATAAAATGCGTGGCCGATACTTCTCTAGGCGTTAGTTGCAGTCTGATTGACCGTATATTAGCAGTATACCTTACTGGCTTCGAGAGCATGATGAGTGCTAAGTCATATACAGGCTTACTGTTGTTGAAATAAGGGTGGGTTTCAAGGTACTTGATTGGGAGGAGAGTTCCGCCCTTTTTGTGGTTTATACTGCCAAGTCTGACGCGTAGAAATCTGATAGTTTCTCTCATTCTGTAAGTGGAAAGAAAGTTATTAAAACCTTTCTTAATTAGATCCTGATCTTGCCGCAACTCTGTTAATTACTGATTTAACTCTTTGGCTTCAAATTTCTTATAAAGTCTTTAGTCAGCAATGCCCGGGTGATACTTTAGGTAAAGCAGGCGACCAAAGACCATGGTTACCATAAGAAAAGGGTATGAACCCTAAAAAACACAGTTTTTAGGGTTTCGTACCTAAAGGGTAAAATGAGACCCTATTACTAAGAATCCGCTGTCTGTCTGTCCGTCTGTCACCAAGCTGTTTCTCATGAACCGTGATAGTAAGAGAGTTGAAATTTTCACCGATAATGTATTTCTATTGGCGCTATAACAACAAATTATAATTACCTATATTATAACTGAAAAACAGAATAAAATAAATATTTAAGGGGACTCTCATACACCAAACGTGATTTTTGCCGTTTTTATTATAGATAATGATACGGGCCCCTTCGTGCGCAAGTTCTCGCACTTGGCTGGTTTTTACGTTTTTGGTTACTACTGTCACGCTATAGTAGAAAGACAGATTAAGGCGTCTTCATTACCTCTCGTGAATGTCTATATGCTAACTGCTAACTATGCTGGCTTGGTCTATTAAAACTCACAGATGTATTCCACCAGCTGCAGTCAGTACCCAACTCTCGTCAATCAAAGCTCCAGCACACACATACGTCGCTTTTTTCATCACAGCTGCCATGTACGCGAAATCATTGTCTGTCACCATTGTACGTCTGTAAATATGGTTTGGTCTGTCTTTCTTCAGATGATTGTGATGTTTAGTAGTTTTCTGTTCATCTTTAGGATTTGGTTGTGCATTTACGTCAAGGTTCTTGTTTTTACTGCTGTCCTGAGATTTTTTTTGGTCTTTTAATTGATGTAATATAGTGTTTTTGTCAAGGTGATTTTGGTTACGACCATCATGCTTAGCTGTTTTGTACTCACGCTGTTCACTCTCTTTGTATAAATCACTAGGGTGTTCAGAATTATTCTGATCACTCACTTCATTTGATTGACTGTCCTTATTTTGTTTCTTAGCTTCACTGTTAAGTTCAGATTTGTCCATTCCCTTATCGTATAACTTTGAATCTTCTACAAAGTTTTTTTTGTTTTTACCGTGGTGTTCAAAAGTCTTTTTAACATGCCTTGGTTTATCAATATTGTTTCGGTTCATATGACCAAGATGATCAAGTGTTTTTCGTTCATCTTGATAACTTGACTTAAAGTTATCACTCAGGTCTTCCTCTTGACTATGATGGTTCTGATCTTGTAGCTTAACCTCCTTGCTTTTTATGGTTGGAATCAAGAAGGTTATGAAAAGTAGTTTGGTTATAAGTATTACCTTTGTCATGTTTGTTGGGTATCTTCTGTCTTCTGCCTTGTTTCGTGGGTTTTGTGGTTTTTCAAGTCTGCTATATAAACTTTGAATATTATTTTATACGTTTCGTATATACCTACTTTTCAGCATTTAATTTTTTTTTCAATTTATTTGCTTAGTTGACTGAATCACTGCAATTTAAAAAGCCTTTATAATATCTAAATAATAAGTAATATTTTTTAATGTTAATTGGCAATTTTATTCACTGTTAAAGCAACAATTTTTTTCACGGTTTTTGGAATAAATAAAATTTACACGATACTGTTATTACAGGAAGGCTGAAAATAATTACATCGGAAATTGCTCTTTCAAGGTGTATTTATGCAAAACATTTTCACAAAAAGCCTACTCCAATAAAATTATTCTCAATCGGCTTACCTTCTACAATAGAGCCTTAAATGTTTATGGGTAAATTACAAACATCTTGATAAAGCAGTTGTTTCTAATTTGAAGCCAAAATATTAGGTTCATAACACAATAAGCTTCCTGAAGGCTTAACCAATGTTTTGAGATTATTCCATTGCACAAATTTTAATAACTATTGATCTATGTTAAAATCAATGTCTCGCTAAAACTCAAAAACGGCCGGATCGATTTGAATATTTTCTTTTGTTTGTCCCCTCTGACTCAAGGATGATTTATGTTTTAAAAAACCGGCCAATTGCGAGTCGGACTCGCCCACCAAGGGTTTTGTACCATTATCTATAATAAAAACGGCAATTAATTACGTTTGTTGTATGAGACCACGTTTATTCTGTTTTTTAGTATTTTATAGCGGCAACAGAAATACATGATCTTGAAAATTTTTACTCTAACTATTACGGTTCATGAGATACAGCCTGGTGGCAGACGGACAGATAGACAGACAGGCAGACATACAACTAGATAGCGGAATCTTAGTAATAAGGTCCGTTTTACCCTTTGGGTACGGAACCCTGATGCTGATGATGATGATAACTCCAGTTTCATTTGTTTCAAATTACCATCCAAGAGTATCAGGGGTTCTAATCTGAATCTTTATGAAACCGGTCTGTTGATTTGAGGGACATTCTTTGCTCTCATTTCCCATGAGATGCAAAGAATGTCTGCTAATTTCTGATGAGGAATAGGACCTCTACTACCATTTACGTCATGTTTATCTTGGGAGTTCTTTATCTGGGTTTTATTACCGAATGTTTAGGCAAACAAACAACTACACCTGGTAACCCAAAGCGCCCCGCGCGCACTTTTTTTTCCCCCCACTTTTATTAGCTGTACGAGCCCCATCTGATTCCCGTCGCAATCTAATATTTTTGTACTGTATTTAATTAATTAACAAATTAAACACCTGTCATAAACCTGGAGGTTTCATTTTGGAGGACGAGGATCCAAAAGTATTGGCAACACCAAACGCAGTCTGAAAATGGTCCAGGGGCCGTATCACGAGCTTGTTTTTTCGTGCGACCGAACGAAAAACTTACATACGTATCACCAGCGCTTAGAATGTCAGTTCTTCGTTAATTTTCGCTCATTAGCTAACACGGATATTCTTTCTCTATCTAACTTGTGTAACGTTCCAAAACTAGTTATCATTATTTGAGTATTTATCGGTAATTCACGGTTTTTATGTTTCGTTTTTCTATTCCCTCGTAAATCTTTAAAAATACTAACACCTTGTTCTATGATTTTACAAACTATTAAAAATGCCGTGTAATAAGATGAATTTGACCAAATACCAATATATAGCATAAAAAAAATCTAATGGAATTTCAAAATTTTACGAGGTTGATACCAAAAACAGATTTTGAACGCACATTTTGCAAGTAATTATCAATGTTACCATCTCACACAAGCAACGCTTATACAAGCGTTGCCTACAGTTAGTGTACATTGTACTTAGTACATGTGCATGTGCTTTTTACTATGGAAACCAGAGAACTTATAAAATAGTAATGTACGTTATAATAGTAATAGAATATGACACCCAGACATAGAACAAACATCTGTGTTCATCTCATAAATGTTTGTTCTTAGAGGGGATCGAGTCCACAACCTACAGTGCAGAAGGCAGAGTTACTGCCAACCTAGCTGTGTTAGTTGCATCTATGTAATTATATTTGTTCTATCTGGCTGTTGTATCGTATTTACCAAAAATACATTACAAATAATCCATTATCAGAGCGATCACCTCACAGAAGTTGTGTGGGGAATCAAAACGTTGATATCATTTTTTTAATATAAGTAATATCTAGAACATTTTAAAATTACTAAGTTAAACCTTATTAATGCAAACTTTGCTCGAGTCCAGTTTTTAGGGATTAAGATACTGTAAACTTCATTTCCATTTCGATTTCAGTTTTGCAGTCACTCTGTAGATTCCTATTTGATTCCACTGTATGCGTTGTTTTGTTTAGAGCAAGATTAATTTTTAATTAATATTTTTCTATTTATTATTTGTTTGTTTCGGAATTTTATTGTGAAAATAATTTGACTTTTCTATTTTTAGCGTCAGAGTGGACAAAGTCACTAGAACAACGGCAACATTTATAGTTCAGTTCTTTCAGATTTCAAATTACTAAAGAAACGCAACTACTCGATACTAGCCCTCTAGTATCGAGTAGTTGCTTTTAAATTTCAGTGGTAGTAAATGTCACGGGAATCTTAGTCAAACTTTGCTTGTTTTGATACTAGATGGTGCTATATACAATATTATCAATTCTGAACATAGACAAGAATGAACTAGATAGGTTCCGCAAGTTACTCCATTTGCTTGTTCTATTTACTTTTCAAGTAAATTAAGTGAGATGATAAATGAGTAATATGCGTTCAGTGGTACGCTAATAAATTCAATCGTGGTGTTAAAAAATAGGTACTAATCGTGATTCAAAAAAATATGGCAAACGTGTTTTCATAATAATATAGTAATAATAAATTATGACACACTAATTTATGAACGTGAAAGCTTATGAATGAGTATGTATGTCTATTCTTACTCATCTATATAACGAGTAAACGGATTTGAATGAAACTTTGAACATATTATACTGTAGTGCGTGACCTAAAATTACATAATACGTAGCCTACTTTTAATCTATCACTTATTTAAGATGAAAACTAAGACGAAGAGTGCACATTTATGATATGTTTATTATATATAAATCATTTTATATAATAAACATATTTTAAGCCCGATAAAAAATTACACTCCCTTGCCGTATTTAGTCGACTGTGCCGTATCTAAGTCTGTGTTTATTAGCTAACATTGTGAGTTTTGAATTTTGCTGACATTTTAGTCACGTGGTCATGTAATTGACGTTCAGAAACTAGGAAACAATAAAATCCGTATATTTTTCGGAAAGTTGCTGTTTTTTTATGTTTCTGAATAAAATGTCTGTAAAAGTATTAAAATCAGTAAAATATGTTGTAATTTACTGAATTTTTCAGTATTTATTAAAATATATTTCTAACATTAAGTTCTGGCTTTAAAACTTGAATTTAATTGACATGAAAACTATACGAAATTCTTTAGACGAAAAGAGGATTTGAACGCATGGTTTTGTAAATTATTAACACTGCAATAATGAGATGGGGCCCTACTGACCATTGCAATAAGACAAAAATAGTTGAATAATAAATAATCATCAGGAGCGCGAATTACTCCATTATTGGAGTGGAGTGGAGTTATTATACATCACATATCACATTTTTTTTGCAACAATGCATATGAGATACCTATATGTAAAGTTATAAATAGAGAAATGCCAATACGCAAAACTACTATGATTTGATTCCTCTATTCATTTCGCAAAATGATTTAAGAGCCTATAAAATGTGAGGTACGCATTACAAAGATGCGTACATCCAAGAGGACCAAAATATTGAAAACATTGTACCAGTCGTTATTCCGTAGTATCTTGAAACCTTATAAAATTCCATTACGTTGCCGCTCCGTGGTTTGTAAATAAGTGAAACAATAATCTCTGGTCTTATTATGTAAGGAATATAAAGGGGGTCATTTTATCCAATTTGAATTTTTCTTGACTCCTTTTTGTATCAAATTCTTGCAGTGTTGATGTCAATAATGTCATTGAATTGTGTCAATGAACAGAGTTGCCATGCAAATTTTTATCTATCAAATTTAGCAGAGCATGCTAATGCTTTGCTAAATTGCATTTTGCATTTAACAGTCAGATTTTAAGTAGCTTTCTTCTTAAGATTCAATATGGTTTCTCAATTTATGTTTTAGAATCTTAATGGTAATTAAATTTGTTGCCAAGAACTTAAATAATATATTAGCACGAACTAACATCCCTGTACATACTATAATGCCACAGCGTTTACCTTAAAAACATACTCCGAACATCATAAAAACGTACATCATTTCTTAAAAAGTTATTTTCTGAGATTTTCCAACCAAAATTGAAACATGTGACAAAACTGTAGCAAAAACCATAACTTACAGTTCATAAAAACACCTCGTGATACCACGGTAATTCATAATTACGGTGTCAGCTAATTTGAAACGGGCGAGCCGTTTCAATGCATTCGTAATTCAAAATGAGACCCGAACAGGCTTGAACAGACCCGAACAACAAGTACCGGAAGCCATTGCTGTAAGTTCGTATAGGTTCGTGTTACAAAATTATTGACTTTTAGCATAGAATTAGTCCTAATTCTATGGACTTCTAGTACAAATAAAATACGAAGACAGCCGAACACCAACCAAACAGCCATGAATGTTTGCTGGAACTGTTAGTCGTCGGTTTGACAATTTGCAGCCGAGATATTAGAGCTCGCGATCGGGCCCCAGATTTAATACCAGAGGCCGAATTCGCAATTGAATTATCATAAAATTCTAATTTTGTGTCGTTTCGATCATTACAATCTCCAAATGGTATTTTTGTTTATGCTACTGCTGTTGGAACAAGTATATGGTCCACCTGATGTTAAGTGGTAACTATCACCTATAACAAAGCATTGCCTTGTAGGAGTGCTTCATGCACGTTAAGTACGTGCCCTACTATGCACTACCATGTGTCCACCAACCTGAGGTATACTGATATTAAGAAATTTAAACCCTCAACCTGAATTTCTTAAATTCACCCCTAAAATGGTACAGCGTGGGTTGAAGTGGCATTAAATCGTTTATTGACCATAAGCGATTCAAATATTTCAACATTATATTATTTTGTTTCTTTTTTTATCGCAAATCCTACTAATATTATAAACGCGAAAGTTTGTAAGTATGGATGGATGGATGGGTGGATAGATGGATGGATGTTTGTTACTTTTTCACGCTCTAACCAGTAGACCGATTTGGATGAAACTTGGATTATAACTTGGATTAACATATAGACTTTTTATCCCGAAAAAATAACGGGAATGGGAAAAAAACTGCCACGCGGGCGAAGCTGCGAGCGGCCGCTAGTCCAAGTATAAAGTAGTAGGTATCAGAGTTACTCAAGCAAATAAATCAAATAGACCGTTTCTAAGAGCAATAAACCAAGTTGTAGAGCGGCATCGTAATTCCTATTGCGCTAGCAAAATGGGTGTGGGGAATGTTACTATGGAGACCATTTTGACTGTAGCAATGTATGTAACTTGTAAAACTTTGACAGTCAATGGCTACAAGTTTCCATGAAAGAATCAAATGTTGTACAAAATATTCTACCATCCCGGAGATAAATAAAATAAATAAATAATGCTGGACAATCCACACAGCATCATCTAGCCCCAAGCTAAGCAGAGCTTGTGTTATAGAAAGAAAGAAAGAAAGAAAGAAAATAAGTTTATTTGACGCACACAAAAATAAAATAAAAGTAACAGCTCCCTACCTACTACACAAAGTACTACTACTACTTACAAGTACTAGTTATGGGTACTAGATGATTGATATACTTAATACAATATATTCAATGCATAGATATTTTTTATAGACACGCATGGTGGTTTTATTATCAATCTGTCATTTTTCTTGTATTTAGAAAAAACTAATTATCATACTAAAGTAGCCTTACCTTATATCATCGATGTAACAAGCAATGTATATACTCTATATAGAGTTCATGTTGATAAACCTTACATACTAATTACATCAGCGATGTATGTACTCTTTATAGAATCCATGTTGAAAAACTAAATGGCAAATTTAGTATATACAAATATTTTACATCTAATATTTAACCTATCTACCTTATATCTACATATTTTATCATAACTTTTTCTACCTATAGTAAAGTGCGGGTCTTTACTATAGGTAGAAAACAGAATTTAAGTCACTGACCGCAGGAAGTGTGCCCAAAAGGCTGGCAACGTTACCTCTTTGAATAGCTAAACTAATTCTCTGTCCAAGATAAGCGCCAGCCCTTTGATCGTGAGTCACATCCACCAGTCTCTTAGATAACTCTTTAAATAGAAGCCACGCTTCTGGACCCCATGGACCTAACGTTTCTACCCCAAAAGGCAGAAATATGTATCCATTACCGAGAGATGCATATTTCCGTCTTTTAAGGGCTTCTGCTGCTGTAGCCGCCGCTCCCGCTGTTTTTGATGTTGACAAAACATGTGAAGCGGCTAGGGTGTCTACACAGGTAGCGTCCCACACCAAAGGCCTACCTCGACTCCAAGGTATCAACGACATGCCGTCGGGTCTCTTTCCATCGTCACGTGCGATACCGTTCGGCTCAAGGATGGCCGGCACGTTGACAGTGGCGAGAGCCCGACGAATTATGTCGTTGAGGCTAGCATGGCGAGATTGGCGACCTGCACTGCGGCGACAGGACAGACCATGGTGACCTTGACGGTCGACAGAGCTACCACAGCGACACTGGTGAGGTTCATTGGTAGTGGCTCCTATTCGAATACTGACTGCTAAAGAAAAAGTAGTGTTATCCAAGAGAGTCCCTATATTTGTTGAAGGTAGTGCATGAAGCCAGAAACCAGATTCTCGAGTACCTGATGCAATGAGCCGAGCCTTTTCTGCTGAAGTTGAAGCTGATTCAACTAGCACTTCCTACACCTTCCTGCATAAAGGCTCATCCCATTGTCTCTGAAGGTGCGGTTTCTCGGGAGTGGTTTCTGCCGGGCACATCAAAGTCCAGGCATTTTTAGCCTCCTCCATAGAGTCACATTTAATGTTGCCTAAAGATGAAAAAATAATTTTTGAAAATAATTTAGCTGTACTATGAACTGAGGATAAAAACGCCGGGAGAGAAACGCATGAAATTTTTCTAATTCCCAGACCACCAAACCTTATTGGAAGGGTAGCCTGGTTCCAGGAAACATCAGACATGGGACAATTTAGAATTTTAACCAGAACCCTTTGTAATGCAGTGTCTAGGCTTTATATATTTATTATTTTAGATATTTTTTATTATACATAGAAAATACCCAGAACACCTAGAATAAATATTTGCAGATCGTACAAACTTTTATCCCAAGGCGGAAATCGAACCCGCAACCCCTGCGTCGCAGGCGGACATTCGCGCCACAGCGGATGTGATCGAATTAAACTATTTTTTTATGTCGATTAATCAGCACAGCATCATCTAGCCCCAAGCTAAGCATAGCTGGTGTTATGGGTACTAGATGACTGATATACTTAATACATACTACGGGTCTTTACTATTGGTAGAAAACAGAATTTAAATCACTGACCGCAGGAAGTGTGCCCAAAAGGCTGGCAACGTTACCTCTTTGGATAGATAAACTAATTCTCTGTCCAAGATAAGCGCCAGCCCTTTGATCCTTAGTCACATCCACCAGTCTCTTGGGTAAGATAAGATGAATAAGACAATTAGGTACTTATGTTTATCTTATGATGAATTGTCGATATTGATGCTGAAAACACAGAAAAAACGGACAAAAGTGTCTAAAAATAAAACCTACTGGTATTATTACAGTATTATTAGACGGATGATATTAGAATAAGTCTATATAGCTTTCTTATTTCTGAGATACAAAATAAAAATAAGTTTTCGTTCAATGAGGTCTTATCTTTTGCTTTTATAATGTTGAGGGTTTTTATAAATCTCACAAACACGGAGGAAGCAGTGTAAAAGTAGGTTAGACTGCGGTTAGACGCGGTGAACTTCATTTAGTTGAAAGATGCCTCAAATGAAGTCATAGAACAAATAGAACAGCTAAACCAGTCTCTTATTTACCTATTATTTACTATTAGACGGCTGATGTGGCGCGGCGGGCGAATGTCCGCCTGCGACGCAGGAGGTTGTGGGTTCGATTCCCGCCTCGGGATAAATGTTTGTACGATCTGCAAAATATTTATTCCAGGTGTTCTGGGTATTTTCTATGTAAAATAAAAAATATGTATGTATGTAATGTATTGTATTAAGTATATCAGTCATCTAGTACCCATAACACAAGCTCTGGGGCTAGATGATGCTGTGTGGATTGTCCTGCATTATTATTATTATTACTTCAAACCGAAACACAGCTAGTTTTTTCGTGTATAATGTAGCACCACGATGTATTAGGTGTTCCAGCTGTTTAAAGGTATCGTCTAATTTAATGCCGTAACATCATTAGCTAGCGACCACGTAACGCGGTTATGGAAAATGGGCTTAGCTCGGGTTTTATCGACGGTAATATGATTTTGGTCGTTTGTGCATGTTGTATATGAAAATACCGGTAACTAAGAGTAGGTTTACTTTTGAGCCCCAAGTCTGTGATTTCTACGCGTAGTATCATGTTTTAGTAGTAGAGCTCTTAGTGAAGGGCTCGTCCGGAGAAGTACTACCACCATGCCTATTTCTGCCGCCAAGCAGCTTACTGTGTTCCGGTTTTAATCGTGTGCCGGTGTAATTACAGGCACATGAAGCTTAACACCTGTATGCCTCAGGTTAATAGATGCAGAGCAGTGGATTGTAGGTTCCGTTCTTAACTAACGTGTCCTACAATGCAATGCTTTGTTATAGGCCATGGTAACCACTTAACATCAGGATCAAAAACATAATTAGTTACGAATATGCTCTGAAGAGAGACTTCAACATTACCTTTTCCGCGGTCCCATAAATTATTTATGATAAAAAGAATCTTATTACACGGCCTCTTAAAAGGTTAGTAGGCCCTTGTCCTTTGAGGTTTTTGGATTGCGAATTTGCTAACATTCTGGACCCATTCGAAGAAAAACTGCAACTGTGTATCAGCCATCACCAGACCAAGCCATAAAGGTAGCTCAAAGCTGTGTCAGAGTGTCAGACACACGCATTTGTCTTTGGTGGGGATTGAACCCACAGCTTACAGCACAGAAGGCAGAGCTACTTACTGAGCTGTCAGGCCAATCATACGTGTGTACCCTATACGTGATAAAACAAATGTGGATTGTCCAGCATTATTATTCATAAGAGACAATATAAATACTTTCTATTATATTATATTGTAAGCACTAGAGAGAAAATAAATAAAATAAAAAATATTTGTAGGCACTTACACAACATCATCAAGCCCCAAACTAAGCATAGCTTGTATGTACTACGGGAACCAGATGCTTCGATCTTATTTGAAACTTCCAGGGGTCTAATTTTCAACCAATGTAATTTTAGGAAGCTAAGACGAGTTTGCAGCTAAAATTTGATCGTCGAAATCGGTCCTGTCTATAACACAGCTTTTAAGAATATTTAACAGAATAAATTGACACAATCTAAACTTGAATTTGACAATATTTTGTTACAAAATTGGGTGTCTGTGCGAAAAAGTGCGAAAGAGAAACACGGTGTAGGTAACTATTTCAACGCTATGTTTTTCTTCGAATAGGCCCTGTAGTAAAGAATGTTTTGGTCAAAAAACACAAGTGGCCTAGTTAGCCTTTTCAACTTTAACAACATTAAGAAACCATGAAATGGTTTTGGCAAATGAGATCTTCTTAATAATTTTTGACGGTTTTCTGGTATTTTGAAGGTTACCAAAATGAGTAGAATTATACTACATAGTAAACAACAAATATCCTGCAGGCGGGTTTTGAGTTTTTTTACGTTTTTTTTTTGTATTTTTATGGTTCCGTACCAAAAGGTAAAACGGGACCCTATTACTAAGACTCTGTCTGTCTGTCACCGTACAGGTGTACGGTGGGTACGGGCTGTACGTAAGAGAGTTGAAACTTTCACAGATGATGTATTTCAGTTGACGCTATAAAATACTAAAAACCCAAAAAAAATATATTTAAGGGAGCTCTCATACAACAAGCATGATTTATTTCCCGTTTTTTATAGATAATGGTGATGCGGAATACGGAACGGATAATACGAAACCCTTAGTCCGACTCGCACTTGGCCGGTTTTTTAAATTCTAATGCTGGTGGAACAAGCATGGCCCACCTAGTGTTTGTGATAACCATCACCAAAAACAAAGCATCGTCTTGTAGGCCACGCACGTTAGATTCGTGCCCTAAGCATTACCCTGTGTTCACCAACTGGTGTTAAGCTACCATCCTCCTCCTCCTCCTCGCGTCGTACTCCTCACTGCTAAGGGTCGTGACCCCCTCCATGGATCACTTTTTCGTGGACGATTTTCCGCCATCTCGATCTGTCGCCGGCAACCTGTAGTGCTTCATGCACTTTTAGGTCGAGTGAAGCGCGAATCTGGTCGGACCAACGTATTGGGCTCCGGCCTCGTGACCTCTTGCCTTCGATTTTGCCGGTTACGATGAGCTTTTCCAGGTTCCAGCTTTCTTTTCTGCCTATATGGCCAAAATACTCAAGAACTCGCTGAAGGCAGATGGATGACAGCCTAGTTGTGACTTTGAGTTCCTTGAGTATTGACGCAATTGATTGCTTGAGTATTGAGTTGTTAAGCTACCATACTATACCTTATTTAAGAGTGTAAAATATACAAGCACCTTGTCCTCATTTTCTGGATCCATTGTTCATGTCGCAAAGGTATTTTGCTAATTAAATGTGTAGGCATGAGAGCATTAATAAGCTCTATCAGACCCTCCGTAACCGTATTGATTCAAATCAAATTAAAACCTTAAAGCCACAGTTCACCACACGAAAGACACGGTTATCTTTTACATACTACGATCCTGACATATTGACAGCCGTCACAGCTCAGTTCGTAGTAACCCTGCCTTTTGCGCTGTAGGTGGTGGGTTCGATTCCCACCGAGAACAAACATTTGTGAGATGAATGTAGATGTTTGTTCTGTGTCTGGGTGTTATATTGTATTCTAAGTATGTATTTACAAAAAAAAAAGTATAATAAGTATTCTATGAGTCGTCTGGTTCCCATAGTACAAGCTATGCTTAGTTTGGGGCTAGATGATGTTGTGTAAAAATGTCCCCAAATATTTATTTAATATCTCTTTTGTTTCATTCACTTCATAACATTCTTCATACATGCTCGTCGGTTTAGGGTATTCTTGACCAGTTTTTTTAAGTATTAACCGTATTAACCGTATTAACTATCTAGGTCTTGTTGCGTAACGTAGATTTTAGGGTTCCGTACCCAAAGGGTAAAACGGGAGCACATTACTAAGACTCCGCTGTCTGTCTGTCAGTCCGTCTGTCACCAGGCTGTATTTCATGAACTGCGATAGTTAGAGAATTGAACAAATAAAAAACAGAATATAATAAATATTTAATATTTTATATTTAATATTTTTTATTCACACAACAAACGTGATCTTTTTGCCGTTTATTATAGATAATGGCACGGAACCCTTCGTGCGCGAGTCCGACTCGCACTTGGCCGGTTTTTTTAAGCTAGTTTCGTGATGTCACGTGAGCCCACCGCGTTAAGTGTTAGACAGCTTCCGATGAATTGACGACATGTTTTTTTATAACAAATAATATTTCCCTATAGAACTAAAAAACCACAGCTTCACATCTAAAGAGCCGCATGTGGCTCGCGAGACGCAGGTTACCGACCCCTGGCTTAGGGTAAACAGCTTTTTAGGCAGATCTCATGTTTAGGTATAATGCCCTCATTGACATCACGATCAAAAGGGATACGGCCTATTGTGTTCGCCACTTGTTAAGGTGTCACCCCTCGTCAGGGCGTTCATAGTTCACTACTAAACCCTGCTGGAACTGGAGCATTTCCTTAGGGGTAAGTTCTTGTAACTCATCCGGGCTCAGGGTATGTTTTCCCATAATGATAGAAGCCCAGAAGCGTAAGATATCCTCCCACTGACGACATTGTTAGGATCGCAGAAAGTCGATGGATAAAAAAGGCTCAGAATCGTTCTTCCTGGAAACGTGTGGGGAAAGCCTATGTCCAGCAGTGGACTTCTACAGGCTGATGATGATACGATTAATTAATAACCTATTAAATAATTTATTCATAAAATACAGTGATTAATTAGATATCATAGGTAATAGACAGAATTGTAACCTAGCAAAATTTAAGAAAGCAGTTTTAGCTATTTTTTGAAGTATTTAGTTTTATATTATTCGCACTTACCTCGAGTTAAGCTTAATGTTAGTTTTTAGTAAATCTTTCAGAGTGCCATGTAGCTAGCTAATAACTTGCAATACTTTAGTTTAGTAGTTTTGTGCGCCTAAATAAATAAACTAAGTGGTTTCCTATCTAAATGTGGATAAAATTAATGAAACCGCGCCATTTCAAGACAGTCTATTTTCTATTGTTCTAGAATCACGATGCAGACTTTGGGTTAAATGTTTGGTGAACTTAGACCTGACAATGTATACCTTTCACACGATTTAAGCAAAGTGCTTTACTGTGTCACGGAGCTCCCTAGCCGGTAAAACTCCCAGCAAGGCGATAGCGACCTATATCATTATCTTAAGATATCCGCAGTAGCGTAGAGTTTGTACTATCTTGCATTTATTGCCGACAGATGTGGCGCGGCAGGCGAATGTCCGCCTGCGACGCAGGAGGTTGCGGGTTCGATTCCCGCCCTGGGGATAAATATTTGTACGATCTGCAAATATTTATTCCGGGTGTTCTGAGTAGTTTCTATGCATAATAAAAAGTATCTATGTACCTACGTAATGTATTGTATTAAGTATATCAGTCAGCTAGTGCCCATAACACAAGCTCAGCTTAGCTTGGGGCTAGATGATGCTGTGTGGATTGTCCAGCATTATTATTATTATTATTATTGATGACTAGCTGCCCTGTTTACGACTTCGCTCGCGTTTTTCATTCAAACTTCATCCCCTTTTTCACCCGCTTTAGGGATGATAGCTTTAAATTGCAAGCCCATCACCGCTACCAAAATACTAACTGGTTTTCTTAAAATACGCAAGTCCTCTAAAGTAGATAAGAAGACTTACATACAGTTTTGAAATGAGGTACTATAAACACGTTTTGCGTACCGCTGCATCCTACGTGAGTTTAAATTGTGTTTCGTGTTGAACCTTTATGTCAAATTTATGCAAACACTTCTAACAAACTCCCCTACCTACAAAAGCATCCTACGCTTTGTAGTCTGTCATGTAGTATATCAACCTCTTTTAACGGTTAAAAAAAGGTACTTGTTTTTTTTATGCATGTGTATGTCGGGTAGATGATTTTTAAAATAGTTTTTACTTAGTTTATTTATAAAGAGGTTTTAGGTATAACTAATGAGTTCAATAGATAAATAAATATTTGTGGACATTTTTACACAACATCATCTAACCCTAATTTAATTCGATCATTTTATAGAATACGAGCATACGTTTTTTTCGTAAATCATACTTAGAATACAGTATAAGACCCAGACAGAGAATAAAAATCTATGTTAAAAAATGTATGTCCTCTGTTGGAATCAAGCCCACAACTTCTAGCGCAGAATGCAGAGTTATTACTAACTCAGCTGGGAGGCTAGTCTGTATAAAATCCAATAGTATTCATTTATTTGTAAGTGTATGTTTTTCTCTCTCCACCGAAGGATATTTTTTGAAAAATTACGTAGTTTTATCATCTTGGAGCACAATAAAATGAAAAAGTGTTCAATTTGCGAAATTAGTCTCGGAAATATGATGGCCGGTAATTTTTCAGCGGCTTGAGCGGCTATTTGAACGTACGACCGACTCCCTCACCAAGCGTCCGCCTGTGGATTTACTCTTATTGTACGTCATCAGGCTAAATATCTACTGCTAAACATAGGTATACTGAAGAGAGGGGTAGGAACTGGCACATTGGTAACCGCAGTGTCAGTGTTTGGTACTCAGGAAATACTGACCATGTCTGCCTATCTCTTACAAAAAATAAATCAAGGAACCTGTGTGCCAACTGTCGTCTCGACACAAACCCGCAACTGTGATAAGTTTCAAAGAACTTGAACACTTCGCTCACTCGGTCAATAAATGGATGTAAACTTTTAAAGCTTAGCATGTTGGCGCCCAACGTGGGACTATAAACATTGTACCTACGTGACCAGTTAAATGGAAACTGTTATAAGCCACGAAAGCCAACAAAAAGTCACTGCGTTCAATGAATTTTTTTAACAGGTTTTTCAGATAGCATTCGTGGCAAAACTAAATGATTTGAGAATACTTCGAAAATTCGAAAAAAGCTTTCGAAATTGAAGCCAAAATATAAAACTAACTAAAACTCTTAGGTTACACGTGTGGGTACACGTGTAACCTAAGTGGTTAAAATGTAGATAACTCAATAGTAGTAGTAGCAGTAGCTTGTAAAGTTTTGTGCGATAAGTGTATTTTTCTTTTATATAGTTTATTTGGTAAAACTAAAGTATTTCATAAATTTCGCTTATCAACGCCAATACGACTCTTACGAAAATTTGACGCAAAGCAACGAATAAAACGTCATTCTGGCTTCCGACTAGGAAATATGTGAGTGCTGTCGTAAAAACGTGTTTCAAGTTTGCCCCACGTTGGTCGCCAATATTTAATTTGGCACCCAAATATGGGGCAACCACTGAAAAACAATACCTAAATCATTTAATATCCAACGAGTTTTCATGAAACGTTTTCGGCATTATAAATTACAGTCTATATATCTTCCATGATTACTTCTACTACTTTCGATAATTATCAAAATAAATGCATAGTTACTTTGAATTTTATTTAGTGGCGTTTAGAGTTCACTTTTTGTTGCAGTTAGTTTTGAAGTGAGGCGATTTCAGTATCGGTCCGAAAGTAGGACGGAGACGAGGAAATCAATTCAGGTAGTTGCTGTTGCAGACTCGCCAAAACTAATTCGTATTTCAACCGGCTCCTACTTGAAAACTTGCTTGGGAATGCATTAATATCTCAAAGAAATTTTATGTGAAATATTTTGTTAGCATTTGTCGATATTGATGCTGAAAACACGGAAAATACAGACAAAAGGTATCAATTTTTTGTAAACAAAATCATGGTCTGAATGCATACTTTCAGTTTTTGAAAATAGTTTTATTACACCCAGTATATAAAATGCTATCGTCACGCTCTTTTATATTGAAGAACCAAAATTGTGCATTTATTTTATGTGCGAACCTAACGGACAAAAATGTCATTTATTCTTGATACAGGATATTAATGGTATGTCAACCTTGTCTCTTCCACGTGTGGTCGCGCAATTTTGTTGTACAGTGGAAAGGTCTGGCTTTTGCAGAAAAAATAAAAGACTGTCCCTTAATTTTAACGATACAAACTGATGAGTGATGAGTGACATAAAACACCGGGGTGTAGCTTCTTGTTGTAGTTTAATTTCAACACCGCCCCCACCGTGAGCTTTTATAGATTTTTATATCAGTAGTGTAGAGCTCTTTGTGAAAGGAACCATCCGGGGCAGTACTACCACCATGTCTATTTCTGCCGCCAAGCAGCGCAGCGTGTTCCGGTTTGAAGGGTGTGGGTGCCGGTGAAATTACAGGCACATGAGGCTTAACACCTGCATGCCTCAGGTTGATGGACGCTGAGTAGTGCATCGTAGGCAACGTTCCTAACGAGTGTGACCTACGATGCAATGCTTTGTTATAGGCAATGGTAACCACTTAACATCAGGTGGGCCATCTGCTTGTTTCATCAGCAAGTTGTATAAAAAAAAATAGCCTGATTATCAAACTGTCAATATGTCAATATAAACTTGCCGTTACCATCGTGTTTGACAGATAGCATTACCTAGCTTAGAATTTTTATACTAGAATACAATAATTTCGTAACATAAACTTTCAGTAACGGATTCCGCATGCGTACGAAGATGTCTTTGTATCCATTGTTCGGGTCTCTGTGGACAGTTTTTTGGTTGCTCACGGTACGGATAATAATAGATGTACGGAGACGAGACACCGATTTATAGTTGACATCTTACGTCGTCTGTTTTTCCGGTCACGTATGATTTGGACGTTTTCAAGAGAAGAGTGAATAGATATATTCTAGGTGTTACACCGTCGACCACATCATTGTAACATCAGGTGAGATTGCGGTCAAACGTTTACCTATAATCTGTAAAACAACAGTTATCAAGCAAACTATCGAGCTCATAGTTGCCCCTAGATCAAATAAGCAATATTTTAGATTTTCACCAATTGCAGTTCTTGTGTCTGTCAGCGCTGCCAGTGGTGTTCTTGCTAACAAAGATAATTTCGAATATTCATCTAATAAGTATTTATAGTAAGTATAAAATACATGTTAAGTATCTATGCTATCTACTATACTAGCACAAAAACGTATATTGTCCGCGTGAAATTATTTTCATACAAACTTCAAACTCTGCTATACTCATATAGAGGTTGAATTTCGGTAATTCTTTTCTTGTACACCTCTACGCAAAAACGGATGATTTCTTTATACAACGTGCTAATGAAACAAACACCACCACCTTATGTTAAGTGGTAACCACCAACTATGACACAGTGCTGCAAATAAGATTGTTTGAAAATAACTTCTCGCGGGCAAAGTCGTGCGTGTTTTGTTCGTTTTTATTTATTTCTAGTACTAAAAACTCTAACTTCTCAAATCTTAATACTCGTTGATACATCAACTCAAGTTCTTCTGTCTGTCGAGCCCTTAGGTAGGTATCAAGCATCATGTTTCCCCCATAAATAAAAATACCAAACGAAGAACTATTTTTATTTTATCACGCTGGCAAAGGAATTCTCTTTACTTGCTTCTCAATCTGTTTCAAGCTCTTGTTTCTAATGTTGGGTATCACAAACAAAGCGTACACTCCGCCATATAAGTTTATACCAGCAAATATATACAACATCGTGTGAATACCGACGTATGTGTCCAGATATTGGTAGGTGTGTGCGTGAAGGAGTTTCAGAAGTTGTGAGTAAGCGAATAGGGCTGATAGAAACGGTGTGCAAATCTGAAACAAAAGATTTCATGTCAGCATCATTCTTGTAACGAATTAACGTCAAATTCAAGTTCCAAACGCGTCAATCTGCAAATAGTATTCTTTGAAATCGACATTTCAGACAGGCCAAATTTTGACAATCAAATTCTAGTTTCAAATGTCGTCTGAGCCCCAATATAATTTGAGAATTGTATCTTTGAGGGGTAACAGTAAGTTTGATAGTTTTCTCGATAGTAATCTTTAAATACATCTTTAATTTAGTTTAATTAATAATATCATGCCATTATCCGGTATGCCGTGAGCTATCAAATAGCTCAGTCCGAACGGACCTGAACAATGGACGTAAGGGCATCTTCGTTCAAATCTGGAATCCTTTATCAGCAATCTCAGAAGTTCATGTTATGGCCGGTACAGATTGGTGCAATGCAACATGTAATGTAACATGCAATGCAAGAATTTGACGTCCACATTGCTGCAATGTATCATGTAATGTAACAGAATTCCCATAGTGTGGACGCCTCGCGCGCACGAACTGCGCCTGGGTCGCGCTCGCTCCGAGCGTTACAATTCGTGCGCGGCTCGATCCGAGATTTGTCGGTTTTTAGTACGAACACAAAGGGGCGCGCAGTGTGCGCAGGACTCAGCCGTGGACGGTCGTTCGTTTCGTTCGCATGCGCAACGATCATGGCGGTGAAAGAGGGTGACGAGGGCTAGTGTTTGTAACGAAATGCGGGAACAGATGTTCTCGTTCTGATTCGTAGTCAATGCGCGTACCGCGCGCGCCACACGTCCAAGGCAGCAGGGAACATGCAATGTAAGGCAGAATATTACATTACATGTTGCATTGCACCAATCTGTACCCACCATTACGGAATTATTGTCTTCTAGTAGGTACACATGCTATCTGCCAAGCACGATGGCAACGTCAATTCTGCTGTCGTTTTTGACAGTTTGCAGTAGTGTCCCCTACCGTGCTCACGGTAGGGAAGGGGGCTCTTTTTTCTTTCTCAACATTGTTGATAAATATTCTAGGCAGTGCGTATTTTAAATTCATGAAATAAACTAAGAGTGAATACAAAATCGTTGTTTAGCCAAGTCACGTTATACAAGTGTTTCTTTCTAGCGCAGTTTTTGATTATCTCTTGATGTGGCTGTGATGCTCTCAACTTATAATGTGATCCATCCATTAACCACTTATGAATGTGTCGTACAAAGCGATTTAGAGAACGCGACAAAGGATTTACCATAGCCACCACGCTTGGCCTCAAAAGATGCTCATCTCCAGGTGCGTTCCCTTAGTTTTGGTCTTTCGACATCCATGGGCTGTTATGGAGGGATCATCTTCTAAGCCCGGACCACCACGTCTTTTTTAATCTGATTTTTTCAACATAGCATAGCAACAGGAGACCTAGCTTCTCTTCTTCTTCTCAGACGAAGGGATGAAAATCAACCATTTCAAAATCTTTAATAATGATCCAAAACTGGTACCTTAATATTGAACAGTTCCACTATAACAACAGCTGGTAGTCCACTAGCCATGCCATAAGCTACCAGGAGAACTGGTAAAGCCAGGCCCGTTGTGAGAGACACGGCAGTTCCGAGCGTTCCTCCAGTATGAATCTGACTGAAGACGGCGTATACTCCGAGACAAACTGCCATGGCCACGTAACCAAAGGTCAAGATGTACTAGAAAAGAAAAAATACACTATAGTTATTACCCCATTTTTTATCGAATTTAGTATTCATATATCCATATTCTTCTAGGCTTGGTCGCGAGGAACTGGCGCTTAGATTCACCTAGATTTAAGACGTTTCAAGATGATCCCTGCGGATATTACTGAATAAATGATTTTTGACTTTGTCTATCACTAGAGCTCTGGGCTGTAGTCCGGGAAATTTCTACCATCATGCCTATTTCTACCGCCAAGTAGCTCACGTTGTATTCTGGTTTGAAGGGTGTGGGAGCCTGTAAAATTACAGGAACAGCTGTATACCTCTGGTTGATGGATGCAAAGCAGTGAATCGTAGGGCATTCTTAACGAACGTGGCCTGTAAGATAATGCCTTGTTTCTAGATGAGGTTGGTCTTCCTTTAGATTTTGGTTAAAATTAAACTCTTAACTTACCTTTCTGTCCCAAAATATAACAGTTCCCATGGTCAGAATGCTCCCGGCCAGCACAAACGCTACGATAATGTTAGGATCTTCCAATCCTATCCCACAATCACAGGCATTCTCAGCATCCAGGAAAACAAGATTTCCACACAGCTCCATCGTAGTGTATAACAATACACCAATCTTTATGCTATCCCAGCAAATCTTGTTCCGGTCTGGAAATAAATTCATAACTATTTAGCAATACTGGAGAAGCAACGGTGGTCTAGTGGTAGTAAACTTTCTGATCCTGAGGCTGTGGGTTCAAATCCGGACGTGCAGCAATTAATTTTGCCGTTTGAAAAATGTATACGCACAATGCTCTCAAACGGTGAAGGAAAATATTATGAGGAAATTAGTTAGTATTCAAGAACCAGCGAAAGACTCAAAAGAGTCTTGAATCGGTACTACTTGGTCGATAGGAACGTCCCATACGATGTTCTGCCTTGCATCTACAAATCTAAGGTACACAGGTGTTGAGCGTCATGTACCTATAATTTTATAGGCACCTACACCCTTCAAACTTAAACCTAAGAGGCTGCTTGGCGGTGGAAAAAGGCATGATAGTAGTACTTTCCAGGACGAGCCCCACACTAAAAACTCTACTGCTACTAAAAATGTTACTTCCAAGTCTTAGATACTAACAAAGACTGATGAGAGTAGTTTTTCCATCGGTTCCTCTCGATATATCTTCACTCAAGGTATCAATTTCCTTCAAAATTTGTGGGTCATCTTCGGGCAGGTGTTTCAAACTTGACAAAGCTGCTTTTGCGCGCTATAAATAATAGAATTGATAAAAAATTAGGTATATATAAGCCATTTACGGAACTGTACATAATATAAGGTGGGTCATGTCTTTGCTTTTACAGCAAGTAGTATAAGAACCATATCATTTTTTTGATGTTTCTTTATGAAATGAAACTCATAGGTTAATCTTTGAATTTCCTCCAATCAACTTCATGACATTCTGACGTCACATCCTTATTGTCGGGATCTAGCAATTTTGTGTTACCGGCATCTCGTTGGACCATTATTGCTTTAGGAATTTTATTAGCCTTAGATCAAATAATGCCCTATAAATTTCGATCAATGATACCCCTAAAGGACGGGTTACATACAAAATCATAGCTAAAAGCTGTCCGCGTAAATATATACTTAGACAGCTACATTTGTTTACTAATGAAGTGAGAAAAGTTTTAAGTTCAACCTAATTAAAACTATGTCACCTAGTAAATAAGTAGTGTCACTAATTGTCAGAATAAAATAAGAGAGTGAGCTCTTTATTACCGAGACGGATTTTTTGCGCCTACCCTATATCTACGGGTATCATTGATCAAAGCCTCTAAAGTATATAAAACATCATCTAAATATGTAAAAAAACTCTTTGATTACTGACTGACTGATAATCAACGCGTAGCTTTAACCAGAGGCTCTTGGGGCATAAAAGTAAGAGAGTAACTTCCTATTGCAGTGTAGGGATGGACTAAAATAAGTTTTAAAAAACTTCAACCTTTCATAAACCCAAACAAAGTCAGCCTTTAAAAGTCCAGTTCTGGACATAGGTCTTTCTCATATTCGAGGAGTTTGCCGATGTCACATTGCTTGGAACGCTTGCTGATCATTTTCTGGTGGGTTCCCTGCCTCTTACGATATTCATAGAAGATGATAGAGGGACTTATAAGTAAGTAGTAAGTCGGGACCACCACACGGAAGCATGGAAATACCCCCACTACTTACAACTACCGCTGTTGATATAATAACTGGATCCCATCACGATGTTTACCTTCATCACTTTATGTACCTTCTAGCAAAACACCCGTGACGTTATTTTTATACCAACTTCAATCCCCGCTGTACCCAATTAGAAGTTCGTAATTACTTTTTTAGTACACCTCTACGCACCAAGACAAATATACCCGGAACATTTCAAGTCTTTACTACCAAAGGGACTGTGCGTTGTCTATATATCAGTCAGTCAGGACAAAGATTCTTATAATTGGTATAGATTTACAAAAACTTACCTCAGTCTTCCCAACCATGATTAAATAGCTAGGTGACTCCACAATACACATCACCATAATCATCTGAATAGCCACCAGTCCTAGCACCAGAAACGTCATTGGGTCATAAAAGTCTCGCACCAAAGCCCTCAGCTGGTACCCTGACATGGTCATGACCATTGTCATAGTGAGGCAGAATCCACGGGTTCTGGCAGTGATCTCCCTGATGTAGGGGAGTAGAGTTGTGAATATTCCTCCAGAGGAAATTCCGATTAGTATGTAAGTGTATGGTAGGCTTTCGTGAGTGCAGACAAAGACTGGAATAAATACTAACTGAAAAGAAAGAAAAGAATAAGTTTGATAATTCAATTTCCGTCTTTATCGTCAGAGACATCATACAGAGATGACGGATGATAAAAATAAAATGAAATTTATTGTAGAAACTGTGTACAAAAAAAGATCTTAAAATTAGGTGGAACAACAGTTTATTCATTATTTATGGACGTACAATATTTAACTTACAAAACTAGGTAATTTATTGATTATAAAAAATATTTTATGTCATAACAACATTTATCTAAGAGCCATTGAGCAGAGCAGAGAGAAAGTGGAGAGAGAAAATCTGTTGTGCCGACCCCACATGAAGTGGGATAAGGACAGGAAAATGATAAATTTATCTTATCCACCAGGTAATTGGTCTAACGCGGTGTCTTTTAGTAGAATAAATTTAAATTCAACTGACCCCTTGAACCAAGCTTATGCAAAAATATCCTATCTTTCTGCCGTACTTCTGAGAGAGAAACGCGAAGACCGGCGCTGATGCTGCAGCGGCTACCAGCATTGCTGTCTGGTACCACATGACTGTCATGTTATTGTACACAAAAGCATTTTCGTATGGCTCGCCTAGAGAGGTCTCTACCCCTAAGGTGAAGAATGGCAGGCTAACTGTAAACAAAATACACAGAACTACATATTTCTGGGTTTCTTAAGGGAAACCTTTTCAGTCTCTTTAATCATAATCAGCCTTATAAAAGCCTAAGTCATCATCATCATCATCAACAGCCTGTAGAAATCCATTGCTGGACATAGGACATAGGCGATAGTAACCACTTAACATCAGGTGGGTCATCTGCTTGTTCCATCAGCAAGTTGTATAAAAAATAGTATTCCAAGTACCTACGCGAGATTATTCAAGGATATCTAAGGGGGGTAGTCAGAGGTATATCCAGATAGTATATTTAGTACATCCCACATTTTACAGTAGTTAGTATGCCATACGTGACAGGTTGCAATCCCATCACCACTGCTAGAATACTAACTGGTTTCTTCGCGATGTTTTCCTATACCGTTTGAGAGCACAGACACTTAAAATGAACATCTAAATATATGGATGGAAGTGTATAGAAAGAAAGAAAGAAGAAAGAAAACATATTTATTTATCCCCAAACCACACAATTACATGAATATTGGGCGTGCACACTGTAGAACACTAGGTTTACTTAACATAACTAAAAAATAAAAAGCACATTGACTAACAATAAGTAACCTAGTTAACCTACTAAGCAGTAAGGTTTGTGTTGCTTGGGGTTAAATAGGTCCCTGCCTCAGCTGTATGCAGCATTGAACATGGTGTGCAATGCTGCGCTGGTTTTCAGACAGGGCCTTGCGTGAGGACACGAACATCAACGAGGAGCACAGTGGTCATTATCACCATAAGTACGGTTTACAATACACATGTATGGCCTATGGCAGTAGGAGACGTCTTCCGTCTGATGATAATGATTTCAAATTTATAATATGAACATTGGTTTAATGGTTACAACTGGTTACAACTAGCTTGTATCGTGAACAATAAACAAATCTCTAATTCTTTAAACAAATATTGAACAATGAAATTAACACAATATCTCAATATTACATATTTGTTATACCTAAGCCGTTCTCCTTTCATTTTAAATCCTACTATTATAAATGCGAATGTTTGGATGGATGGATGGATGGATGGATGGATGGTTGTTCCTCTTTCACGCTCTAACCAGTGGACCGATTTGGATAAAATTTTGAACAAATATAGATTGTAATCTGGAATAGGACATAGGGTACTTTTTATCCCAGAAAAATAACGGGAACGGGAAAAAACTGCCACGCGGGCGAAGCTGCGAGTGGCCAGTGGCGAGTGGGTAGTAAAAATATAAATAAATAAATAGCACCATGACTCTAATCCCCAATCACGGTAGATATCCCCTTTGATCTCTTAGTACTAAGTATCTCAAGATTCTTTGAGAATACAATAATAATAATGCTGGACAATCCACTCAGCATCATCTAGCCCCAAGCTAAGCGGAGCTTGTTATGGGTACTAGATGACTGATATACTTAATACAATACATTACATACATAGATATTTTTTATTATACATAGAAAATACCCAGAACACCCGAAAGGTGGGAATCGAACCTGCAATTAATAAACACAGCGAAACGTTGAAATAGTTACACCGTGTTTTGTCTTATGCATTGATATGTTTTAAATTAGGGGGAAAGAGACAAAACACGGTGTAATTATTTCGAGGTTACGCCAAGCTTATTAGTAGTAGAGTAAACTATTGAAAAAAAGTGCTATTTAATAATAATAATAATAATACTGGATCTAGCCCCAAGCTAAGCAGAGCTTGTGTTATGGGTACTAGATGACTGATATACTTAATACAATACATTACATACATAGATATTGTTTATTATACATAGAAAATACCCAGTTTTGAATTAATAATTCCTACATAACGATCTATTATTATTTGTTTAAGTCACTGAACACAAAAAAACATTTTTACAATTCAACGACGACCATTCGGCACAGAAGTTTGGTTGGAGTTATTGAATTAGTCAAAGTTAGTTCAGAAACCTAATTTAGTTATTCAAGTCAGTAATCTATTTTAGCTGTTTTGATGTATCTAAATACCGACTTCAATTTTTTTAATATTGGCACCCACACAACGCCCTCTAGCCCCAAACTAAGCAAAGCTGGTACTATGGGAACCTGATAACTGATAGAATACTTATTTATTATGTATGTTTATAAATACATACAACTTTAACTTAGAACACCCAGACACAGAACAAACATTTATGTTCATCACACAAAAGTTTCTTCTCGGTGGGGATCGAACCTACCCACCTACAAGCACAGAAAGCAACTAAGCTGTGACGGTTGTCTTATTGAAGAAGTATTTGAATTAATCCTTATAACTCAATCTGCTTCAATTTAGGAGTTTAACAACTCGAATAAAGGGGATCTACTAGGATACTTTGCCAAACGATAAACGAAAATTCGTATTGATATTTAGAGTAATAAGCTTGCAACCTAGTAATAGTATAGAGCTCTTTGTAAAAAGGCTCGACCGGGGAAGTACTACAACCGTACCTATTTCTGTTGCCAATTAGTGATGCTCGCATTGTTGTGTTCCGATTTGAAGGGTGTGGGTGCCGGGGAAATTACAGGCACATGAGGCTTAACACCAGAGCGAGGTTGGTGGACGCAGGGTAGTGCGTCGTAGGGCATAGATCTAACGTGTGTGACAGATAGTACTGCGTTCCATATTTTCGTACAAAATGATAACTTGTTTTATAATTTTGTACGAAGATGCCTTTGTATCTATTGTTCGGGTCTGTTCGGGCTTGAGTTCTCAGAGATAATTAGACAAACAGACTATCGAACTGACGGTTACCCCTCTGGGCCTCAATTTACCATTGGACACATTTTTGTAATTACTATTTAAAAGTGACGAAAACAGCTTACAATATGAAACACACTCAAGGAAACAAGTAATAAAAATGATAAAAACACGCATGAAAACATGACAGATAAAATACAATAGCGATAGAATTTTAGACCTAGAGAGCAAAGCGGTTTAAGAGTCTATTTCGGTCGCCAAGCAGCTTGCTGTGTTCCGGTTTGAAGGGTGTGGGTGCCGGTGACATTACAGCCATATGAGGCTACACTATACCTCAGGTTGATAGACGCTGAGCAGAATATCGTAGATGCACACAGCAATGCGTGATGTACAGTCAGCTGCACTAGAATGCATACAATTTGTAAGTTTCAAAATGGTGTCAGCGGTGCTAAAATATTTACACGACAATTATTCAAAAAATGAGTGAGGTCATCAACTAATATTATGACTTTCTAGTTTTTGAGGTGTAAGATTTGATTGTTTTGCTGTAATACCGTTGTGAAAGTAACAAATTGTATACATTCTATTGCAGCTGACTGTACACAGCAACGAAAACTCTACTGCGGAGCGTACCTCTAAATATCAAAACGAATCTTTGCATGGATTTGTTTTGCGTTTTGCAGAGTAGACCCCCAGTTTATGATTCTCGATAATTCGAAATTTCCTGTTCATCTTACTGGTTGCTTGGGACTTGATGAAAGATATGAAATTAAAATATTTTTACGACTTCAACCCCCACGCACGGTATGTACCCTTTCAGATCTGTAGTCCCAAGTACTTATGAACCATTTTCGTTTATTTTAGGACGGCACAATACTTTGATTGAATAGCTTATATTTGTATTATGATCTCAAGTAATTATAGGTAAAAAAAACAACAAAATTACACTTCAGAACTCAAAATAACACAAAAAAGTTTTTTTTTATTATGTGATTTGCTAACAGAACAAGCAAATGGCCCATCTGATGTTAAGTACCATTACCTATAACAAAGCATTGTCGCATAGGTCACACTCGTTATGAACGTGCTCTACGCACTACTTTGCGTCCATTAGCCTTAGGTATACTGGTGTTAAGCCTCGTGTGCCTGTAATTACACCGGCACCCACACCCTTCAAACCGGTACACAGTAAGCTGCTTGGCGGCAGGAATAGGCTTGGTGGTAGTACTTCCCCGGACGAGCCCTTCGCTAAGGCTTCAAAGATGACAGAAAACTAGGACCCGCGGCTTAGGCTGTGCGTTGTCTGATTTTTATAACTGGTATAGATTCTGAATAACAAGGTTGGAAGTTTTATTACTATCTTGATCAAATAGGAGACCATTTAGGGAGCATTCAAGGCCCTGTTTTATAAACGCTTTGAACTGTAATCTTTAATTACACAGTATTACAAGATATCTCCACAATCTTCTGCTACAAAGATCTACAAAATCTTAGATTTTTACAAATTATTATTTTATAAAAAAAAACTTAAAATTTTTCTGTAGGTTTACATTTACATATAAACTTTAACCCCCGCTGTACACGTTTAGAGGTTGTAATTTCGGGAATTTATTTCTTACACCTACGCACCAAGACGAATATACTCTGAAAATTTCAAGTCTCTACGAGCAGTGGTTTAGGCTGTGCGTTGCCTATATCCCAGTCAGTCAGTCAGGACAAAGATTCTTATAATTGGTATAGATGAAGCGCAAGCCGTCCTCCTACCCGATGGACTGACGACATTGTTAGGACCGCGGGAATTCGATGAATGGAAAGGGCTCAGAATCGTTCTTCCTGGAAACGTATGGGGCCTATGTCCAGCAGTGGACTTCTATAGTAGAATTTGACTGTCGAAATTGTGCCTGCCTGAAATATCAGTTTCAAAGAATACTATGGAGATTGACGTGATCAAAACTTGAATTTAACGATATTTTGTTACGAGAATTGGACCTCTGAGAATTGGATGAATCTACAAATAAAAGACTCACCAGCAAATGCATACACCACCTCCCATAAAGCAGTACCACTCACAATTTCCCTCTCTTTACTTTGAGATATCGTGTAAGCCATTTTAATGACAAAATTACACCCTATTACCATAGAAGTCAGAACTATACTGTTTTGCTTATCTTTTAAAGTTCCTATTACTACTGTTTATTCAACTCATATCATATCAGCTATATGTAAATGTAGACTCTAGATCTTAGAGAATAAAACTCAAAATACTTAGTGGAGAAGAATATGGCGAGGTAAAGACAAACTGGCGGGCTGGAGAATAGAAAATTTGATGATTGAAATGATGAGACGTCTATGGTTGGAACGAAGCTTGATGGTGTGTTTAGACTGGTTAGTAGCTTGAGGCGAGTTAATGCTAGACGAGCCCTTTGGGCTTACTCATTTCACAGTATAATAAAGAATAAAGAACACAGAATGGAACCACCATATGACCAGCCTGTACCACCAAAAAAACCACTCTGTATATTATACAGATTTGGTTTTTTAAGAAGGGCGGTGGTGGACAAGTCCGAAACCACGCGAGTTAAATAAAAGTTGTGAAAGGAGTCATGCCCTCAATTTATAAGAAGACAATAACTGCATATTTAGTTTTATGGTAAACCTTTTACTTTGATGGAAAATAAAAGGATAAATAGACCACACGACAGAAGTAAAACTTCTTTAATATACGAAACGTAACTGGCTATGAGAGAAAGAGAGAAATAACAGTGCTTTCATACCCCCTCCATGGTAGTGTTAAGTGTTTAACGCAACCTTGTTGGAAATCGCATTAAAAGTATTACTTAAAAAAAAACCTCTGATCGGTTGTAAAACGACTTGTAGAGGGGTAGCATATACGTTTTGCTCGCTCTTCCCTTAGTCCGGTTGCACTTGCCTGTTCAAACGCTCATCCAATCATTTGCTCCACAAATTGGATCAGTGACGACAATCGGGCTACATTTGAGTGGCCTCGATAGCCGATGCTTCGTTCGGGTTCATTTCATTAGACTCGCAAAAACTGTATTTGAAATCTATTTTATATATTAATGAAAAGTATTTATCACGCAAAAATACAATAAACTAAAAGAAAATTATGGTACTTGCTCATGAAACTCACTTTTAACGACACATTGCCTTATAAGTCACGCTGTGAGGAACGTGCCCTACGATGCATTGATCTGCGTCTATCAACTTGAGGCATACAGGTTTTAAGCCTCATGTTATTGATAAAATACTATAGATAAATAAATAAATAATGCTGGACAATCCACACAGCATCATCTAGCCCCAAGCTAAGCAGAGAAATCCATAGAAGAACCCAGGTCACCGACATAGCTCTTAGAATCAGCAAGTTGAAGAAGTAGAGGGCAACCGAAAACCGCTGGGAAATAACGGTTCTAAAATATCGATCACGAATTGGAAAATGAAGCGTAGGATATTCTCCTACTCGATGAACTGACGACATTGTAAGGATCGCGGGAGGTCGAGGTTAGAAAAAGCTCAGAATCGTTCTTCCTGGAAACGTGTGGGGGAGGCTTATGTCCAGATGTCCAGCCTTGAACTTCTACAGGCTGTGGAGGGATGTTATTTGACTTTGACTAACGGACGTTTGTAACATAAATCAGGCTGAAATCAGGCTTAAGCCTCAAGTTACTTCTTACTCATTTACAGACGCGGTCGAAAGCCTTTTACCTTAGTCATATAATTTAAATATTTATACAAATATACGTGTGCAATCTCACGGTCTGGTAGTCAATTACTGTTTGCTCCAAGATAATGTAGAATAGATTGTAGTATACAACTTTACAAAGGGTAATAAATGACGTCACTATATCGACACCAACACTCATAGGTATCATGACACCAAAACTGAGTAATTCGTTATTCTAATGCGACTTCCAACAAGGTTGCGTTAAACGTTTAACATTACCATGGAGGGGGTATGAAAGCACTGTTCTTTCTCTCATTCTCTCATAGCCAGTTACGTTTCGTATAATAAAGAAGTTTTACTTTAGTCGTGTGGTCTAAAGCACACTCAGTTTTTTTATATCATATATTTCTGATGGAATGAGCAGATGACCCGGAATCTTAAGTTACTATTATAAAGCATTGCCTCGTAGGTCACGTTTGTTAGGAACGTGCCTTACGACGCACTGCGCTATATTTATCAACCTGAGACATACAGGTGTTAAACCTCATGTGTCTGTAATGTCACCGGGCACCCACAACCCTTCAAACCGGAACACTGCGCTGCTTGGCGGCAGAAATAGGCATGGTGGTAGTACTTCCTCGGACGAGCCTTTCACTAAGAGCTCCACTACTACTATTAAAGACTACTATTTAAAACACTTGACAATGGCTAAATTGTCTGTCGAATGACATACACGTGCGATAAAGAGAAAAAAGTCAAGTTAGTCAAATTCTGTCAAGTCGGGCTGTACATGCTATTGAATAAAGAAATTACTAACATTGTACTGTTTCTATGTTGTGCTATCTCTTTTGTTTTAGAAAAATCATTATGTGACTAATATGTTCGATTTTCATTCAAAAGCACCGAGCATATTATTAAATGAACCGGCCATATTCTTACACTATCTCCATCTTTACGGTTTATGAAAATATCATGAAACGGACACTGGCAGAATTGTGACAATAGCCACAGTACCAATAAAGAAGAAGTGAAGTGAAGTGAATAAAGAAATGATTTAATGTCTTGGTAGATTTTCTGTCATTTTTGAAAGTAACATTGTATCTTCATTTTCATTGTTATTCTTGTGTTATTTTAAGTTCTGATGTCTAATTTTGGTGGCATTTTAACCATCATTACTACCTAATTTAAGTGTGAACAGTTGTAATGAAAGTATGTTAATATTACCAATTTGAAAGAAAAAGTTTCCCTTTGGTTTTAAAGCAAAACGCTATAATTGTTTTCAAAACCAATGACAGCCTATTTTACTTTTTTTAACTGACGCTAATTGAGCATGAAGTATTTTATTCAACCCATCTTGACTTTGATAAAATTGTCCGAATGACGGACACAAGCCACAAAGAAAAAAAAAAGTTTATTGTCTGTCATGTTTAGAAACAGCATGACTTTTTAATTTTAATTGCTTTTCGTAGTGTTATTTTATGTTCTGGTGTATTATAGTTTCGGTGGCATTTTATACTTTCAAGACCGTATTTTTTATAAGACCGTTTACGGTCTTAGCACAAGTAAAATCAGTTGAAATGAAAGTGTGATATGTAGCATCCTGATTTGAACGATCTAATATTACCCGTAGGTTTTCTTCAAAAAGGAAACGTTATCTTTTTTAAGGGTTCCATGCCCAAAGGGTGAAACGGGACCCTATTACTAAAGCTCCGCTATCTGTTCGTCAGTCATCAGGCTGTATCTCAAAAATCACGTTTGTTGCTTAAAAGCCCTTAAGTTTTTATTTTATTCTGATTTTTAGTATTTGTTGCTATAGCAGCAACAGAAATACATCATCTGTGAAAATTTCAACTCTCAACTATTACGGTTCATGAGATACAGCCTGGTGACAGACGGATAACGGAGTCTTAGTAATAGGGTCCCGTTTTACACTTTAGGTAACCCTAAAAACTTCCAAAGATGAAAGAAAACGAATCGATTTAAAATTGAATCGCTTTTAAAGCGAATGACATTGACTAGGGCGTAGATTAGCGTAGCGCGTAGGGAAAACGCGGACAAAGTCACCACAGCGAGTCAATACAAATTTTAAACCCCATTTGTCTGTATTGAATGAATTTGTGAGGCCAGTGATGGATATAAATGACATGTGAGACTCTTTGTGAAGGCTATCATTCATTCAGTGATGAATAATGACTTGCACGTAGCGTGGACCTGACACTTTTATGTCGTACTTACTTTAAAAATAACTCACTGAACACAATAAGGGTTATTTTTTTAATATACTAGATTTAGTGCGTGTTATGTATATAAATAAATGAATATAAGTATTTGTGGACATTTTCACACATTATCTAGCCCCAAAATTTCACTCAGTTGCCACATATTTCTACAGTGTTTTATTTGTAAATCCTACTAATATTATAAACGCGAAAGTTTGTAAGTATAGATGGATGGATAGATGTTTGTTACTCTTTCACGCTCTAACTAGTACACCGATTTGGATGAAATTTGGAATAAACATAGATTATAACTTGGATTAACAATAGGCTACTTTTTATCCCCAAAAAATAACAGGAACGGGAAAAAAACTGCCACGCGGGCAAAGCTGCGAGCGGCCGCTAGTAAATTCATAGAATACAATTATAACACCCAAACACAGAACAAACATCTATGTTCATACAGATGTTTGTTCTCGGTGGTAATCGAACCCACCACCTACAGCGCAGAAGGCAGGGCTACTACAAACTGAGCTGCGACGGCTGTCCACAAGTTTGAACCCGCGTTTTAAGGCGTGGTTGTTACCACTAGACTGACAGTGTATACAGTCTCTCAACATGTATACAGTCGATATGATTCAGGTCGTTCGCATACTTAAAGCCATTAGAGTTTTAGTAATAATTTCAATAAACTGTATGTTATGGGTTTTGGACACGCAATCTTGTCGTTATTTTAGTATTCCGTGTGGCACCCGCTTTATATTATTCTGATTGAGGCATTTGTTATCTTAGATATTACTAAAGTCAAAGTATACAAAGTCAAGTAACGTGACCTGCGAGGCAATGCGTTATAGGTGAAGGTAACCACTTAACACCAGGTGGTAATCTGCTTCTGTCATGTACAAGTCGCACAAAAATAAATCAGTACAAGTCTCGTCCGCGAAATAGTATGTTTATACCTTTTGGGTTCCGTACCTAAAGGGTAAAATGGGACCCTATTACTAAGACTCCGCTGCCTGCGAATACTAACTGGTTTCCTCACGATGTTTTTCTTCACCGTTTGGGAGCACTGGTATTGCACACATAAATTTTAATGACATATATTAAATGAAAATACATTATTAAAATAATAACAATAATGATAATGCTGGACAGTCCACACAGCATCATCTAGCCCCAAGCTAAGCAGAGCTTGTGTTATGGGTACTAGATGACTGATATACGTAATACAATACACTACATATATAGATTTTTTTATTATACATAGAAAATACCCAGAGCACCCGGAATAAATATTTGCAGATTGTATAAACATTTATCCCAAGGCGGGAATCGAACCCGCAACCTCCTGCGTCGCAGACGGACATTCGCCCGCATATAACAATAACATACTGCATAGTTTGTACTGTGACATGCTGAACGACTCCGCACATTTTAATTGCTATCTACCTCCATAATCTGCTATTTTTGCAGATAACTTAACTAATGTAATATTATCCTTTGTTACCTACCTACTTTTACCTACATAGTTTAGCTGTAAGAAATGTTATACATTAGATTTATATTATTTCTCACCAAGTGAAATGTAATTTCTCCTGAGAAAATAAATATTCTTTAAACCTAAACCGAATTTTTCAAACAGAATTTTGGTGCACGACTGGATTCGAACCCACGACTGATTCAGCGACACTTCCACTAGGCCATTGGTTCTTTCGTAAAAAGTGATAACTTAAAAACTTACTAAGTAGCCACCCAAAACTTCGAGATCGCGACAAAAAAGGGGAAAAGTTCACTATGACTCGCTTTTCTTTCACAAAGTTGCTGATCTTTGTCAGTTGTGCCATCGGAATAAATATTAAAAAGACTTCAGATAACATTTAAGTGTTCAGAATCAGAAAAAATAAATAATGCCGGATGATCCACACAGCATCATCTAGCCCCAAGCAAAGCAGAGCTTGTGTTATGGGTACTAGATGACTGATATACTTAATACAATATTATATTATATACATAGATATTTTTTATTATACATAGAAAATACCCAGAACACCTGGAATAAATATTTGCAGATCGTACAAACATTTATCCCGAGGCGGGAATCGAACCCGCAACCTCTGCGTCGCAGGCGGACATTCGCCCGCCGCGCCACATCGGTCGTCAAAAATCAGAATAATCTTTATTGTAAACTGTTGAAAGTAATAGATGGTAAGAATATAATTGTAGTACAAACAGTCTGCCCTACTCGAGCGTACAATAGAAAAAATTAAATGTCTAACGGCCGAATACTGAAACGCTACTTAAAAAATCAACTGCTTACATAGGTAGGTAATAGAAAATCTATGAGTTTAACAATATCAAAATAATAATCAACTAATTTACTTGTTAGAGTAACCTAGTAACTTGTGTTAGAGAAAACCAGCCAAGTGTAAGTCAGACTTACACTTACAAGTCAATTAGTAGTACTCATCATCATCAACAGCCTGTAGAAGTCCACTGCTGGACTCCCCCATACGTTTTCAGGAAGAACGATTCTGAGCCCTTTCCATTCATCAACTTCCTACAATCCTAACAATGTCATCAGTTCTTCGAGTAAGAGGACGTTCTCAGTGGTATCCTATTGGATTAGATTGGATTGCATGACGACCGATGTGGCGCGGCGGACGAGTGTCCGCCTGCGACGCAGGAGGTTGCGGGTTCGATTCCCGCCTTGGGATAAATGTTTGTACGATCTGCAAATATTTATTCCGCGTGTTCTGGGTATTTTCTATGTATAATAAAAAATATCTATGTACGTAATATATTGTATTAAGTATATCAGTCGTCTAGTACCCATAACACAAGCTCTGCTTAGCTTGGGGCTAGATGAAGCTGTGTGTTTCCAACATTATTATTATTATTATTGTCAGAAGGCGGGATCACTCCCACTAAACCACCGGAGTTCTCTAAGTCTCAAATATCTAACGTTTGATGTGTGTCTAGCTCTGGTATTGGTAGTTCGCGTAAATAGAGGCAGTCCATTCACGTTCAATCAGCATTAAAAGCATTGTGCTCCAGCGTAGTTTAGTTACTAAATTGTACAGAATAACCGGCTCTTAGTGATGGGACACAAAATCATCTGAAAATTTTGAATTTAGTCCATTTTTAGGGTTCCGTACCCAAAGGGTAAAACGGAACCCTATTACTAAGACTCCGCTGTCTGTCTATCTGTCCGAAAAAAAATATCCGAAAAAACTTGTATCGTGTTTGATTTGATGCTTATTCTGTGTCTAGTTGTTATATTAAGTATATTTTATGTATGTATTACATAGAACAAAACAAAACACAAGAACAAGAACAAAAAATAAACGAGAATTCTACCAGTCTTTTTTTTACCAACATTTACCCCAACACTACCTTTACGTAACTAAGCACTTCCCTACATTGGCATCTGTTGTATACATCTGATTCGATACTAACTTTGCAACTGCGTCAGTATAACTATTTTGAACGATTTTTACAAAAGGAAGATACAAATTGGAAAAGTTTCGGAAACATTTTGTAAAATGTTTTTATATCGTCCACTTGGAAATTCTATCTAAGTTTAATCGAATTTTGTAGCGTTGCTTTGCGAATGTTTTGTCGAATAAAACTTCATTTACTGTAAATAGACTGTAAAGGTTTTATAATAGCCAAAATATCGAAGTTTTAAGGGTTCCGTACCCAAAGGGTAAAACGAAACTCCGCTGTCTGTCTGTCTGTCTGTCCGTCTGTCACCAGGCTGTGTCTCATAAACCGAGAGTTGAATTTTTCACAGATGATGTATTTCTGTTGCCGCTATAACAACAATTACTAAAAAACAAAATGAAATAAATATTTAAGAGGACTCTCCTGCAACAAACGTGATTTGCCGTTTTTATAATAGATAATAGTACAGAACCCTTCGTGCGCGAGTCCAACTTGCAGTTGGCTGGTTTTACCCCTGATTTTGTTTAAATATAATATAACCTATATCACCTGGGGATAGTGTAGTTTCCCAATGGTGAAAGAATTTTACAAATCGGTCCTGTAGTTTCGGAGCCAATTAAATGCAAACAATCAATCAAATCTTTCCTCTAAATTAAATTAAATTAATATTAAATTAATATTAATTTAATATTAAAGTCTAGAAATACGCTGCCGTGTTGTTGCTCGGGTAATTATAGCAGGCGCTGCAACAGAATTATTTTAAGTTCTGATGGGTAATTTTGGTGGTATTTTAACCATCATTGAGGTCTTAGCACAAGTGTGAACAATTGAAATGAAAGTGTTTTATGTGGCATCCTGATTTAAACGAAATTGTTTCCCTTTGGTTTTGAAGAAAAACGCCATCCTTTTCTTCAAAACCAATGACAGCCGACTTTACTTTTGGCAAAATTGTCCGCAAGACGGACAGATGCCACAAAAAAAAAAAAAAGTATCAGTCTCAAAGAATACCATTTGGAGAAAGATACGATCGAAAATTGAATTTGACGATATTTCGCTTTCAACGTAATAATACCCGTACACATACAGCTTTTAAAAACTTGGCACAGCACGCAAAAGCGTGTTCTAAGCGCTGTGTATTTAGGTCATATTCTCGCGTTGTTTGCACAAATCGATTGATAGCAGGTTTGATTCTTGCACAGATAGACGATTTAGTAAGCTGACCCCATTGTAAAATAGGTCATGGGGCAACGCATTTAAAGTTGTAAACACTATACGGTGTTCAGACATTGCGATGTGGCGCGGCGGGCGAATGTCCGCCGGCGACGCAGAAGGTTGCGGGTTCGATTCCCGCCTTGGGATAAATGTTTGTACGATCTGCAAATAATTATTCCAGGTGTTCTGGGTGTTTTCTATGTATAATAGAAAATATGTATGTATGTAATGTATTGTATTAAGTATATCAGTCATCTAGTACCCATAACACAAGCTCTGCTTAGCTTGGGGCTAAATGACGCTGTGTGGATTGTCCAACATTATTTTTATTATTATATAAGTGTAATATGTGTTCCGATCGCGAAAGTTTAAAAGTACTAAAGTACTTACCTATACTTCAACGTATTTTCAAGAAGTCTTGAGTCAAACTATTCTGAGTCTTACCTGTGTAGTTGGCGGTCTGTAGGTATTCCAACCTACACTTCAGTTGCTCACATAGTTACAGTTTCTTAAACAGCTGAACCACTATAAACTAAAACTTATATTTCAGACAACTTATGGAAGCAAAATTCTGGTACAGATACCTTAGAGACTTATCTATACAAATAAATAAAATTGAAGTGTCGGCTTGTAATTTTAAAATAACCGCTTTTTACTACATGCATATTATGAATGTATATACGGTAGGTACATACACCAAAATCACACTTTTTTATCATTTTTGTCTGTCTGCCTGTCTGTTTGTTCCAGCTAATCTCTGAAACGGCTGGACCGATTTTGACGGGACTTTCACTGCCAGATAGTTAATGTTATAAGGAGTAATTTAGGCTTAGGGTTACTTCTGTTTTAGAAAAATGCTATGCACGATAGATATGCATCGTAGAATACATATATATCGTGCGTAACCTACAAGGTAAGGCTTTGTTATAGGTGATGGTTACCATTTAACATCAGGTGGACCATATGTTTGTTCCACCAGCATTAGCATAAAAAAACCCCTAGAAAAACACCCTTATAGTAATAATAATAATGCTGGACAATCCACACAGCATCATCTAGCCCCAAGCTAAGCAGAGCTTGTGTCATGGGTACTAGATGACTGATATACTCATTCATTCATTCTTCGTGTCAATGGCTGGTTATATTAATGTGCTCCAATGGGTAGCAACTTGTATGGCCTTGTCCGCTGCTTTTGTTAGGTCTGCTCGGGTGCAGGTGGATGGGCTTACTGATATACTTAATACAATACATTACAATAGCCGAGTTATGAGTCGTCTTCTTATAGAAACTCCACGACTTCCTCGGCTTCGCGAAACATAGAAATGAACCAGCTGTACCTAAAAGGCTGGGGAAAGTCTAGATCTTGCCGCAATCAGTGAGCTTTGTGACATTTCTCGAGCTGTTACTTGGAGACATAAGTATGTGGTATAGAGTACCTAGAGTTTGACGACCGATGTGGCGCGGCGGGCGAATGTCCGCCTGCGACGCAGAGGTTGCGGGTTCGATTCCCGCCTTGGGATAAATGTTTGTACGATCTGCTAATATTTATTCCGGGTCTTCTGGGTATTTTCTATGTATAATAAAAAAAATATCTATGTATGTAATATACTATTGTATTAAGTATATCAGTCATCTAAGTACCCTTAACACAAGCTCTGCTTAGCTTGGGGCTGGATAATGCTGTGTGGATTGTCCGGCATTATTTACTTATTTACTTAAAAAGGTCATCTACCTCGTGTGCCGCAAATCGACAAGGGGTTCCTCGTATAATCCCGTAGCAGAATACTGGGAATATTACCTTTGTACCTCTTTTTGTGGATAGTAAGGCCCGCTTGCACAACGACCACTACATGTATTTAGCGAGCCCCTAATTAGAAGGTTAATTACGTTTAACATCTTGCACAAGTAAAATTAAGTCGCCATAACATTTAGGTACAATAAACATGTTTATCTTGGTAAACGTGATTAGCTAAATACGACTGATAGATAATTGACGACCGATGTGGCGCGCCTGGCAAATATCCGCCTGCGACGCAGGAAGTTGCGGGTTCGATTCCCGCCTTGGGATAAATATTTGGCTATCTGCAAATATTTATTCCGGGTGTTTTGGGTATTTTCTGTGTATAATATAAAATATGTATGTATATAATGTATTGTATTAAGTATATCAGTCATCTAGTACCCATAACACAAGGTCTGCTTAGCTTGGGGCTAGATGATGCTGTGTGGATTGTCCAGCATTAATATTATTATAAAACAAAATTCATTCAGATTGTTGTGCAAGCGGGTTTTAGTTTCTTCCATCACCAAGTGATATTAAATCATATTACACATTAAAATATGTAGATATAAGGTAGATAGGTAAAATATTAGATGTAAAATATTTGTATATACTAAATTACTTACGTTATAAAATAAATAAATAAATTTCTATCTATCTAATAAATAATAAATATTACACATTGTGTAGTAACAAGTCAGAAATGTTTATCTACTATTCCTGACTGTACAAAGCCAACGAACCATAAGGATGACTTCAGAACAGGACCAAACAATCATGTAAATGGGATGAAAGTATTTCACTTTACTCCAATGGAAATCGATGACATTTGAGATCGGACGGAAAGGTTATCCACTGGGAATAGAATGGGAGCGGTTGGATCTACCTAACCCTGAAAACGCCAATACTCACTTACAAAATGTAGCGGAACTTTTTAAAGTATCATGGTTATTTATGTATTTACTAATATATTTATTTATTTATTTACTAATAATAATAATATAACATTCACACAACGCCCTATAGCCCCAAACTAAGCAAAGCTTGTACTACGAGAACCAGATCGCTGATTATAATTTATAACAATTATAAGAATCTTTGTTCCTGATTGCCAAACTGACTGACATATAGACAACGCACAGCCTAAACCACAGGTCGTAGAGACTTGAAATTTTCAGAGTATATTTGTTTTGGTACGTAAAGGTGTACTAAGAAAGGAATTCCCGCTATTCAACCCCTTAACAAGTACAGCGGGGGTTGAAGATTTTATGAAAATAACTTCACGCGGACGGATTCGCGCGCGTTTTCCCTTTTTGTATATACCCATGCAAAATGTGGAAATGTATGTACTAAGTCTACTGGACAAACCTCTGACTACCCCCTTAGACATCCCCGAAGAATCTCGAATAGGTGCATGCATGGTACTAAGAGATCAGAGTAAGATATGTATATACTGTGCTTGGGGATTCAATTTTTTTTTTCTTTTATTATGATCGAGAATTTATATCAAATTTTGTCTATCAAAATATGCTTGCTGGCCAGAACCAATAAAGAAATAATAAATTGTCTTTGATACAGTACAACAAAGACATGAATACACAAAACTTTGTTGAGCAACAATTCTTTTATGTCACTTTAAAACACTTCGAGAACTTTTCATATGAATGAAAAAACAGCAAACTTTTGAAAACTGTTGTTTTCGTTCATTATTGTTTGTAACTTTTAGATTAAATAAAGTTTCTTGAAGATTTTTGTTTTAGATCTACCAAGTTTATTTTTCTTTCTTCTCTATGGCACCGTCCGTCGATAGACAATTTTGCTTATGTCAGGTGGTTAATAAAATAGGTTTTAGTCAAGTCGAGTCAGTAAAAAAAACCGGCCAAGAGCGAGTCGGACTCGCACACGAAGAGTACCGTACCGTTACCTACAGTAAAAACTCCAAAATAATCACGTTTGTAATATGTATTGTGTATTAGTTTTGTGTTTTAGTATTTGTTGAAAGTGTTCTTAAAATTTTGAAATAAAACAACATCGAAATTATACATCAGAACTAAAAATAACACGAGAAAAATAATTAAAATGAAAATATTATGTTGCTTCCAAATATGACAGAAAACGAATCCTGACTACCAAGTCTTTCACGAAGCGCCTGTCAACTTTACCATTTCTCCCCACATTTATATTGTTATGACAGATACAGAAATTGGTACAGTAAGTAATAACCTACCTGCAAAAAATGGTTTGGCAAAAAATATTCTACGATCTAAATTATCTCACGAAACTCGTTCAGAAGTACTTACACTCTTAGTGAAGGGCTCGTCTGGGGAAAAAACTACCACAATGCTTATTTTTGCCGTTAAACAAGTTTCTGTGTTCTGCCCGACTAAATTTTGACTTCAAAGTACATAGACAAAGTTTGTGACATGCTAGGCAACTTTTTAACCTTTTAGAAAAAATACGCAATTGAAATGGCGGGTAAAATCAAATAAAATCTTCGCATAGGGCAACTTTAAAAAGTATTTGTTCGTTTTTAGAAGCGCCTGCCGCTAACTTTTAAAAAATACAGCGAATAGCACGTTTGAGTTTCGAGTTTAGAAGGGCAATATTTGAAATGTTTTCCCGCTCTTTTTAATGCGTTTCATCATGAATACAGCAGATTCGTTTTCTGTCATTTTTAGAAGCAACGTAGCTTTTTAGTTGAAGAAGCTCTCTCAGTCCTTCATCTCTAATTCAGGGTTCAGTGTGATCGTGGGTTCAAACCCAGTCTTGCACTAATGGGTTTCTCCGTTCGAAAATGTGCTTAGGGGCAAAAGGTTGGTTGTGCCCTTTTTAGTTTTTTTTTCTTTTTCAGCATTGAAATCCCATTTTACGTTCTAAACATTCTGAAAAACGTTTAAGATATGTATAGTTTACTAATTATGCCAAGAAATAACACACAAAACGCAGACTAAACTCAAATGAGAACAATGCCCCCTGTGCTTATCCACTAAAGGTAACCACAGCTAAAATTAATGTCCGGCGAATAAAGGCACATCAGTGCCTATTTTAACGGGCGGAATCGGACGCGTGGTAAATTTCGCCCGGTGAACAAGGGCACCAGCCACTTCCCTCATCAAGAGCTCGTGAAAACTTTAAGCAAGATTTATTAGAAGTACTTATAATTTATTAAACTTTCGCTTGAGTATGCATACGCTAATGCAAATTCCTTAAGCCGCGTTGACACGATCAGAGTCGGCTTAGACCGAGTGGACTCGTACAAGTAATAATAGCTGTTGATACTAACATAGTTCACTCGGATCATTTTCGTAAATTTTTTTTGATTTTGAAGATTTTGTGCACAATAGTATCGGAATCGGCGCAGACTTGCTGATAGAGGAGCTAAGGCGAAAGAGATAAAGCATCTCGCAAAAGGAAAAGAATTTAGACTCGCTATCGCATGAGACGCTTGGTTTTTATTATTAGACGCTAATTTGTTTTCCTACTCGTATACGCGCTAGCTCGGAAAAGTAAAACACGATCCGATTTTACTCGGATCGGACGCCGTCGTCCGAGTGCGCTCGGATTATGAGTACGAGTAAGAGTCATTTATTGTAAAACTGTGTACAAAAGATCTTAGAACTAGGTACATACATTGGTATAACCAACTAGTCTCAACAGCCTACCCATTTCGGGCGTACAATATTAGGTAAGTAGCATAAATCCCTATAATAATCTGAATAATCTAGGCATATTCTTAAGCGCTGACATTTCAAATTAAATTTAGATGAGTTTGTAAAGTTTTAAACTAATTACAGCCCAAACTAGGTCTCATAGTATTCCTGTAGACTATAGTAAACTTTATCAATCAGCCATTTTTTTAATTTAACTTTAAACAAATTTCCATTTAGCAAAAGGTTATATACTTTTATAGCTGTATAATATGTACTTCTGTAAAATATTATTATGAATTGCTACAATCCGAGTTGCGTCCAAGTAGGTATCAGACTCCACTCGGTCCTAACAGACTATGATCGTGTCAACGCGGCTTATAACTTTAATAAGTCATGAATATCCATGAAGGATAAATTAGATGGGTTTTTGTGGGTAGAAACAACTCGCTAAGATTATTTTAAGTAATTTCCAACGTCTCAAAATGGTACTGGTGAGGCTGAGATTTTTCCTAACTACCCCCGTAAGGGTCGTTATGAATACAAAAGTCATCTAATACCAATTATAAGAATCTTTATCTGACTGACTGACATAAAGACAACGCACAGCCTAAACCAGTACAAGTTGTACCTAATTGTAGAGACTTTCAAGGTGTCTTTATTAGTCTTGGTGCGTAAAAGTGTACTCAGGAATTGCCGAAATTCAACCCATAAAGGGATTGAAGTTTGTATGAAAATTGCGTCACAAACGAAGTCTCGTGTGTTTCACTAGTCTATTAGGGGTATTATTTATAATAACAAGTAATACCCCTAAGTTATAAGTACCGGCAGTTTCGTGGGATTGACCCCGCCGATGTGACTCGCCGACATCCGGTCGTGCACTCAAACGGTGAAGGTGAAGGAAAACATTGTGACGAAACCAGTAAGCATTCTAGCTGTAGAGATGCAGTGCTCTGCGTTCATCAACCCGAGGCATCTTAAGCTTCATGTGCCTGTAATAACACCGGCACCCACACCTTAAACCCGGAACACGCTGCGCTGCTTGGCGGCAGAAATAGGCATAGTAGTACTTTCCCGGAAGAGCCCTTCACTATGAGCGCTACCTACTACTAAAACTACTTCGTTTATTTTTAAGGTGTTCTAATGAACTAACGTTTAACGCTTTAGCGTTTAATGAATAATTGTCTTTTTACATTCTTTTTAAAATCTCTATCAGCACTTTTACAAATCAATTTTTTTATGTCGGCATTTTTGCAACTTTGACTAAAGCAATGCTTGCAAATCACATTTAGCTCTCGAGAATAAGGGCATTGACAGACAGACATGCCAACAAAAGAGAGACAAAATAAATTTAAAAAAAAACTGGTAGTGCGAGTCGAGCTCGCGCACGAAAGGTTCCGTACATTATCTATAGTAAAAACGGCGAAAAAATCCTGTTTGTCGTATGAGAGCTCCTATATTACTTAAATATTTATTTTATTCTTATTTTTAGTATTTTTTTAATATTATATTGTGTTGTGAAAATTTCAACTCTCTAACTATCACGGTTCCTGAGATACAGCCTGGTGACAGGCAAACAGACAGACAGACGGCGGAGTCTTAGTCCCGTTTTACCCTTTAGGTACAGAACCCTAAACACGACCCGTCAACCTGTCAAAATGGTGGTGTACTCTGCGCACTGTTAGCTAAAAAAAGTCCGTCTCGCACCGGTTTTTGAAGTTACTACTTGTTTAATGTTGAGATTATGCCCAAAAACCTATACGAAAGTTTACCAAAACTACAAAAGCCTTATATATTCTTATTTTTCTGTTACATTGTATTCTACGTATGAATTTCCAAAAAAAAACGGTATACATTTATCTATTCTATCAGTATCTGGTTCACACAGTATAAGCTAAATATGTTCACAAATAATTAATTATTATTATTACAAAACCATATTATCCTGTTTCAAATTTCCGCCATCTTTTTGTCAAAAAGGTTTTATTCGATAAAACTTTTCTCGTAGATTTAATACCACCTTTTGACCTTTGACCGCTAAATCATTAGAGGACCAATGAGTCAGAAAATCTCATGAAACCTCATTTTGACTGGAGCTTACGTTGCTAATCGCAATCTTAGTTCCTACGAAGATGTAACTGCCATAATTTTGACAGAAAAAACCGGCTAAGTGCGAGTCGGACTCGCGCACGAAGGGTTCCGTACCGTTATCTATAATAAACGGCAGAAAAATCACCCTTGTTGTAAGAGAGCCCCCTTAAATATTTATTTTATTCTATTTTTTAGTATTTGTTGTTGTAGCGGCAACAGAAATACAATCATCTGTGCAAATCAACTCTTAGCTATCACGGTTCACAGACAGACAGACAGCGGAGTCTTAGTAATAGGGTCATCCTCCTCGCTGTACACGTTTAGGGGTTGAATTTTGGGAATTCCTTTCGTAGTACACCTCTATGCACCAACACAAATATACTCTAAAAATTTTAAGTCTCTACGGACAGTGGTTTAGGCTGTGCGTTGTCTATATCCCAGTCAGTCAGTCAGGACAAAGATCCTTATAATTGGTATAGATATAGATGTCAGCATTATGTCGGTTAGCGTTTTTATAAAATCATACCTTTTGCACAAGGATCAAGGGATAATCGCACCTTTTATATCGTATCTTTTCTCCGACTTCTCAATTAACTTTAATTTAGATCCTAATTAAAGTTCATTGAGGAATCGGATAAAAGTTCTGCTGAGGTTTTGTATATAGGGTGTAAAAACCGGGCAAGTGCGAGTTGAGCTCGCGCACGAAAGGTTTCGTACACTATCTATGGTAAAAACGGCGCAAATCCCGTTTGTTGTATAAGAGCCCCCTTAATATTTATTTTATTCTGTTTTTTTTGCAGACAGACAGACAGCGGAGCCTTAGTAATAGTGTCCCGTTTGAAATACGTGCGCTTTCAATTAGGAACATAGCTACAGCAGAAAGGTGTACTCCATAAAAGCAAGCTTCAGAGACTGACATAAAATCCAAAACCTTTTACTGAACATTCAACGTTCTCAAAGGCTTTAGAGTGGAGCTTTAATTTCCGATATCCAAAGCTAACGTCATTTGACGGTGAACCCAGGGACAATCTACAGTAAGAGTATACCTATATTTTAATAATAGCTCTTAGTGAAGGGCTCGTCCGGGGAAGTACTACCACCATGCCTATTTCTGCCGCCAAGCAGCTTGCTGTGTTCCGGTTTGAAGGGTGTGGGTGCCAGTGTAATTATAAACACTTCTTTACAAGGCAAGGCAATAATTTTATAGGCAATGTTAACCACTTAGCATTGGGTAGGCCATGATACGCTGTACTACTTTTTTTTTCCCTGGACAATCCATACAGCATCATCTAGCTCCAAGCTAAACAGAGCTTGTGTTATGGGTCTAGATGACTAATAATATACTTAATATTACATTACATGCGTAGATATTTTTTATTATGCATAGAAAATACTCAAAACACCCGGAATAAATATTTGCAGATCGTACAAAAATTTATCCCAGGGCGGGAATCGAACCCGCAACCGCCTGCGTCACAGGCGTACATTCGCCCGCCGTGCCACATCACTTTGATTATACCTTTACTAGCTGCCGCTCGCAGCTTCGCCCGCGTGGCAGTTTTTTTCCCGTTATTTTTTCGGGATAAAAAGTAGCCTATGTGTTAATCTAAGTTATAATCTATGTTTACTCCAAATTTCATCCAAATTCTAAATGTGTAAGTACATCTTAATGCCGCCGACTGTACAAAACCTTGCTTAGTTTGAGGCTAGATGACGTTATGTTATATTCTCCCGTGAGTCCATTGATTCCCAGTTTCATCCATAAAAGCCTCTAATCAAGTTACTTCCTGTCAAAGAGAGAGTTTTCAGTGGTAGGTGCTTTTAAAATGAAATCATGCCTCCGTAGTAGTAGAGCTCTTTGTGAAGGGCTCGTTCTGGGAAGTACCATGCTTATTTTTTTTTACTTTGACTTGTACTTTGACGGAAAACGAAAAAACTCAGAATCAGCCCACTGTTTTCAACAAGTCGTCAGAATGTTATTATAATTTTTTTTGAAACGTGGCATTTTCTGGAGTTAATCTTTTAATACCTTTTATGTAGGTACTGACTTTGATTTGATTATTTTTAAATAAATTTTCAAATAGTAAATTGACGACCAATGTGGCGCGGCGTGCGAATGTCCGCCTGCGACGCAAGAGGTTGCGGGTTCGATTCCCGCCTTGGGATAAATGTTTGTACGATCTGCAAATATTTATTCCAAGTGTTCTAAGCGTTTTTTGCGTAAGTACAATTAAAAAAATCTATGTACGTAATGTGTCGTATTAAGTATATCAGTAATCTAGTACCCATAACACGAGCTCTGCTTAGCTTGGGGCTAGATGATTCTGTGTGGATTGTCCAGCATTATAAAAAAAAACAAATCAGTCTAGTACTTTCGGAGCCTATTCAATGCAAACACACAAACAAACCATCAAATCAAATAGTATAGATAGAACAGTGGTTTGACAAAAAACCTAACCATGCTGGAATATAGGGTCTCAGCCTTAGGTTTTAATAACGACCGCCTTGAAACCCAAGGAAAGTTATCCAATTATATTGTCAGGTTTCAAATGATTATGTAAGAAGAATATGATTGTGAAAAGTATATTTGTTCTATCATAATATTTTAGTATTCTCGCAGCGGCGATGGACTTGCAACCTGTCACGTAAGAAATACCAACTGCTGTTAAATGTGGGGTAGAAATGTAATATTTGGACATCCCGTTGACTACCCCCTTAGACATCCTCAAAGAATCTCAAGTAATTGGTATTAAGCGATCTGAGGGGATACCTACCATGCCTGGAGATTAAAGTCGTGAAGCTATTTCTTTTTTTTTTTCATATATGTTTACACGGATGAAGTCAGGAGTGTTTTTACTAGTCCTACTAAATTATAAACATGAAAGTTTGTAAGTATGGATGGATGGATGGAGGTTTGTTACTCTTTAACGCTCTAACCAGTGGACCGATTTGGATGAATTTGAAATAAATATAGATTGTAACCTGGATTAACATTAGGCTACTTTTTATCCCGAAAAAATAACGGGAACTGGCAAAAACTGCCACGCGGGTGAAGCTGCGAGCGGCCGCTAGTTATTTATAAAACAAAAACAGGTTAATTTCTAGGTATATTTATCTTTTTACGTGCCTGTACGCATATTTTTATTTATAACAATAACCATGACGTCATTCTGTACGCATGTGCGTGAGGCAGCGTGCGATAGGGAACTTATCACCTTAATGACTGGTCTGACGGTTCAGTTGGTGATGACTCGACCTTCTGCGCTACTACTACTGGAATGATTGATATACTTACTTATACTTATACAATATATTACATACATAGATATTTTTTATTATACATAGAAAATACCCAGAACACCTGGAATAAATATTTGCAGATCGTACAAACATTTATCCCAAGGCGGGAATCGAACCCGCAACCCCTGCGTCGCAGGCGCCATCCTATCCAGGTAGCCATCATGGTCTACTGGATAATAGGGCTCGTCCGGAGAAGTACTAACATGCCTATTTCTGCCGCCAAGCAGCTTGCTGTGTTCCGGTTTAAAGGGTGTGGGTGCCGGTGTAATTACAGGCACATGAGGCTTAAAACTTATATTATGTCTCACGTTAATGGACGCTAAGGAGTGCATTGTAGAACACGTTCCTAACGAGTGTAACCGAGGCAATACGTTGTTATAGGCGATGGTAACCAATTAACATTAGGTGTTTAATCTTGTTTCAACGTAGCATAAAAAAAGATGCTCTCATATCCTTTGTTCGGGTCTGTTCGATGCTCATGGTACAGATAATTAGGCAAACAAACTATTTGGCTCATAGCTACCCCTCAGTGTACATACTCGTATTCCTCAGCCAATAATCCTGCTTTATACCACGCTGATGACCGGGTGTTCCACAAGGGCCCATCTGAGGTCGGGACGGACTTCAGGTGACGTCATTGACAGCGTATTCCTTACTGGCGTTTCGGTATTGCGTCATGCATATAGAAGCATTTTCTTCCCAAGGCGTGGACTTCATTGGGAGGAAAGTCGTCTCTTGCTGGTCTATGAGGTCAACATGGCTCTTTTAGAGTTGCCGCATGTAACGCCACTCCGAAGTCTGTCGAGGTCACCAATGTAATGTACATTATTTGACCTGGTGGTCAAATTTATTCAGTAATATCTGCAGGGATCATCTTGAAACGTCTTAAATCTAAGCGCCAGTTCCTTGCAACCAAGCCTAGAACAGGCAAGATACTTAATCGTCGATGCCTGTTCTCTCAGCAAGTTAAATTACAAACAATTGAGATGGCCGAATAAATTCACTTGATTGATGCTGAAATGAGAAATTTCAGCGCAATCGAGTTTGTAGAAAAGTTTTAGATGTTGATGAATTTGAGTTAAGGGCTATGACATAGTTTTAAGACATTTTTCTGACGCAAATTATGTGGAAAACAAGGTTGGAATGTATACCCTCCAATGAATAGGGAAGACCTTCTATCAAGCGACCTTCGGCTCGGGGTCCTATGACCAACAGATGGTATTCAGAAGTATTTCATATACTCAATCTCCGTGAAAACATCGTAAGCGCGATCCAGGATAGTTCTTGATTAACCCGCTAGATGGCGCTATATCAGTTATTATGTAGCTAGCTAAATGAGTAAGGGTTGGGGGAAGGGGTAGTATGGTTTTTATTCTATTATCATTAGAGTGTAGCAGAGGCTTCGATCAATGATTGAAATCGAACACTTGAGAAGTAAGCTCTTATTTTGTTTTGACTAGTGACATTATTTACTAGTTGAAATGGTTGCAAGTAATTAGGTTAAACTTAAAACTATTTAGGTATATTTTTTTTTCTCTCTTCATTAGTAAAAAAATTTGGCTTTCACAGTATACATTCACGCGGACAGCTTTCAGCTATGATTTTGTATGTGACCCGTCATCTAGGTATCATTGATCGAGGAGCAGAGGCTAAAGTTTATATGAAAGTATCTTTACGCAAGAGAAGTCGCGCGTGATTACACTAGTTTAAAATAATAATCATTATTGTGATAAGTCAATGAAGTGTATATAATTGAATATAGTTCAATACATTTGCAACTATAAACAATCAAATTGAAATTGAAATACGCTGCATAAATTACAATAGTGTTGTCCAAAAACAGTAAATACAGTTTTATCGATGATTTTACTATTTGAATGACGAAAGGCAAACAGTACTAAATAATTATATAAGAAAGATAAATCCTACTAATCCTAATATTATAAACGCAAAAGTTTGCAAGTATGGATGGATGGATGGATGTTTGTTACTCTTTCACGCTCTAACCAGTAGACCGATTTGGATGAAATTGGAATAAGTATAGATTGTAACCTGGCTTAACGTATAGGCTTTTTATCCCGAAAAAATAACGGGAACGAGAAAAAACTGCCACGCGGGCGAAGCTGCGAGCGGCCGCTAGTAAATAATATAGTAAATATGGACAAACATTCACACAACGCCCTCTGGCCTAAAACTAAGCAAAGCTTGTAAAAAAATACATGCTTAGAATACATTAAACACCCAGACATAGAACAAACATCAATGTTCATCGCACAAATGTTTTCTTTTGGTGGGGATTGAACCCACTATCTACTGCGCAAAAGACAGAGCTACTACCAACTCACAACATGTTCTTAATAGTAATAATACCATAGTGCTTTATATGTGCTACGCTGCAAATTAGTAAACTGCTTAAGTCTATGTATTACCCGAGTGGGATTCGAACCCGCTTAATTATTTATAATATATTATTTTGTGTAAAACAAATCGAGTCTGACGATAACAGAAAGAAAACGTGAATTGTAAATTCATTTTCATTTAACCTTTGTACAATATTGAGAGATTAATAAACACACTCTTTTTTTTATAACAGGTAAAAAAAATTGAATTTTAAATTAATAAATAAAAATAAATTGCTAATAGGATAAAAAAAAGAAACCCAACCCAACACTAATCTAATGTTGTGTCGGACCAAATTGGTCCCTGTCTCAGCATAATGCTGCATCCAATTTATAGGGAGATGCGGCCGTGTTGTCAGACGACGGTGTTCTATCGATATTGACATCGAACGCCCCCCTCACTAGTTCTATAAATAAATCTCATAAATTCCGGTTTGCGATGCAATATTTACGACGCGCGCGAAGTAATTTCATATTTTATTATGGCTTTTAAAATGCTACGTTACTAATATGACTGTTTTCACCTGTGCGGCATATAACTGGCTGTCAAATGGTGATGTAAAACATCGTAAGGAAACACGCGTATATTTTTTACACGTCATGTTTCTATTTACGGGACGTCGTAGACGTAGAATTCTTCTAAAAGTACTATCACCATGCCTATTTCTGGAGTTAAGCAGTTTGCTGTGTTCTTTTTTAATGCGACCTGCTAATGAAACAAGCAGATGACCCACCTGATGTTAAGTGGTTACCATTACCTATAACAGAGCATTGCCTCGCAAGCCACGCTCATTATAAATGCACCCTTACGATGCACTACTCTGCGTTCAACCTGAGACATACTGGTGTTAAGCCTCGTGTGCCTGTAATTACACCTGCACCCACACCCTTCCAACTGGAACACAGCAAACTGCTTGGCGGCAGAAATACGCATGGTGGTAGTACTTTCCTTGACGAGCCCTACACTAAGAGCTCCACTACTGAAATATCTAAAAATTACATTCGTATCTATACCAATTATAAAAACTTTGTCCTGACTGATTGAGATATAGACAACGCACAGCCTAAACCACTGCTCGTAGAACCTTGAAATTTTCAGAGTATATTCGTCTTGGTGCGCAGAGGTGTACTAAGAAAGGAATTCCTGAAATTCAACCCCTAAACGTGTACAGCTGGGGTTGAAGTTTGTATGAAAATAACTTCACGCGAGCGAAATCGCGCGCGTTCCGCTAGTAATTTATACAAAAGGTGCCTACTTTATAACAAACATCTTACCTACATCGGTGCTACGTCCGTAGCATTTCTGCTACGATTGTACGATATACTGTCGTCTCTTTCTTATTCTCTTGAAATAGCAAGAACGGCTATAATTTTTGGGCTGTCAAATTAAGTTAGTCATGGATTACGGCCGTAAGATTTCGATGTAAAGCGCAGACTCAATTTATCTTTAGCTCACTGATACTGTAAACCCTTTTAGAAACCTTTAATACCAAAGTGACTTTTTAGCTTACTGGTAAGTCTTTCAGCTAGCAAAAAATATACAAATAATAATAATAATAATGCTGGACAATCCACACAGCATCATCTAGCCCTAAGCTAAGCGAGCTTGTGTTATGGGTACTAGATGACTGATATACTTAATACAATACATTACATACATACATAGATATTTTTTATTATACATAGAAAACACCCAGAACACCCGGAATAAATATTTGCAAATCGTACAAACATTTATCCCAAGGCGGGAATCGAACCCGCAACCTACGTCACAAGCGTACATTCACCCACCGCGCCACATTGGCTGTCTAAGGAAACGCACGCAACTTTGTTCGTGATGTTTTTTTATACAGACTGTACCAAACCACGCTGTACACATTCAGGGGTTGAATTTCGAGAATTACTTTGTTACTACACCTCTACGCACTAAGACGAATATACTCTGAAAGTTTCAAGTCTCTATGACCAATGGTTTAGGCTGTGCGTTGTCTATATCAAAGTCAGTCGGTCAGGACAAAGATTCTTATAATTGGTAAAGATTTCAGTAAATATTTTTTATACAACTTTCTAATGGAACAAGCAGATGGTCCACCTGCTTTTAAGTTGTTTCAATCACCTATGACTAAATATTGCCTAGTAGGTCACGCTTGTTAAGAACGTGCCCTCTTAACGAAGGGCTCGACGCGGTAAGTATAAAAAACCATTATTTTTCTACTACCAAGCATTACAGACACACGGGGCTAAACACCTGTATATCTCACGTAGGACACGAAACAGTCTATTACAGGGTGCGTTAATACGTTTAACGTACCCTATAACCTTTTTACATGAGATGGGCCCTGCTTGTTCTATCAAGAAGTCATTTACAAAAAAAATCTTTTTTTTTTAACTTTTGCTTCACTTTTGAGATAACATAAAATCTTGAAAAAATATATCCGGTTGCAAACGCATATCCTAATCAAATTTTTAATTAACAAAAAACTTCAAACTACAATTTGATTAGGCATGAAATTCAGATGTACGTAGAATTCAAAAAAGTAGGTTTATCTCACTCAGCTTGCTATCAATCCAGTATTCATTTAAACCGTGTCTAAACGGTAACCCGTGCGCGTAGCAGATTCAACTATTCTCCGCCAGTCAGAATTCGCTAACCGCCCGCATAGCCGCCTCGCGACGCATTCGACCGGAACGCTCGAAAACTTTTTGGTGAAAATCTATTAAAACAAATTGTATTCCATTTTTTTAAAAATCTCATGTTATTTTTTTCTGTGTACATTTAAACTTTTTAGTGAAGAAAAATAAACAGTGGTTCGGAATTTGAATAAACAAAACATTATTTGAATTTAGAATTTTTATTAGCACTGCATCATTTTTTTGTGTGAATCTTAAAATTCTTTGTGTTTTTATTTAAATTAACAATTTCTTTTTTTTTTTGAATAAAATAAAACTCATATTAGTGTTTTGTTTAGTGATTAATACACGTTCATTTAAATTAAAAAGTGCTTGAACCTGTATTTGGAACAGTTTTTGGCCAGTAAGCTATTGAACAGCTGCCAAAAATAAGAACACGTAAGTACCTACCTTATTATTTCATCCTAAGCTGTTTTGGCAATGCACATTTTGATGAAGTTATTGTTTTGAAGTTGCCAAAAAATAATTTAAAATGATTTTCGTTTTTTATATTTATTAGCACAGCAATAATTGTAATGTAATGTAATTGCTGATGATACAAGCAAATGGCCCACCTGATGTTTGGTTGTTACCATCAACTACTCGTATAACAAAGGACATAAGGCACGCTCGTAAAGAACGTGCCCTACGATACTTTACGTCCATCAACCTGAAGCATATATAATGTTAAGCCTCATGTGCCTGTAATTACACCGGCACTCACACCTTTCAAACCAGAACACAGCAAGCTGCTTGGCGGCTGAAATAGGCATGGTGGTAATACTTCTCCGGCATTTCCTAAATACTTCCCTCGTCACTCAATAATAAATACTCACTTCCTCTACTTTACTCAAAATAACACAAAAGCAACAATAGGAACTGTAGTGTTTGTGAATGTACTACCTAGGTATTGTACTAAATTATATATGTAAATATATAACTTTTGATAATGATATTACTTACACTATACACAAACATACATAGTACAGACACTTCACTGTCTCGAGCGCATACGTCAGTGTCACGAGAGCCCATGGGCGAGAGTGGACGTGTTAGAATAAAGTGCGTGTCGAGCCTGTGTAACTCTATACATATAGGACATACACCACATATGGCGACGAGGATAAAAAAAAAGGGGTGAGTACCTACTCAGGTAGGTATTTACTTCTATTGAAAATCAAGTGACTTGTAATCTACAAGTAACAATCAAAAATATTTTATTTGTATCACCTATTGAAACAACCATCAGAAAAAAAACAAAGAATTTGTATTCAAGTTCGAATTTTGAATTCGAATTTTGAAAAGTTTGATGAGGTTTAATGTGGGGCAACATCGAACTGTTTTGAAATATACGTAGATTATTTATTAGTGTACAAAAAGTTTGCATGCTTGATACATATTACTTGTTTATTAATTAAGTATTGAAAATTAGTTAATTATTTAATTAAAAATTGAGTTTAGTTTTTTGGAAAGAGCTAATGTTGCTATTATATTACTAGGTAAGTACCTAATATTTACCTATTAATTACTATAGTCTAAAAAAAATGAAGAAGGTTTTATTAAACAGATGGTGAAATGGTGTTTCGATTGGTGAAACAATAACGATTCAATCATCATCATCATCATCTTAGTCATCGGGTACTAAAAATACCACCATTAAATTAACATCTGGGTATGAAAATACCACCATTAAATTGGAACTGGGTATGAAAATACCACCATTAAATTGGATACTGGGTATGAAAATACCACCATTAAATTGGACTGGGTATGAAAATACCACCATTAAATTGGAAACTGGGTATGAAAATACCACCATTAAATTGGAACTGGGTATGAAAATACCACCATTAAATTGGAAACTGGGTATGAAAATACCACCATTAAATTGGAACTGGGTATGAAAATACCACCATTAAATTGGAAACTGGGTACAAAGATACCACCATTAAATTGGAGTCTGGGTATTACGATACCACCATTAAATTGGAGTCTGGGTACTAAGATACCATTGAGTTGGAGTCCAGGTACTGTAGCGAGGTATGTATACTTATGCTAATATTTTAGCGGGTGTAAGCATTACATCACCATTAAATTGGAAATATTTTTTAAAATAAAATAAAAATATAACTCAGGCCTACATAAACATGGCGAGTTTACCGACATTATCTTTACTAAAAAGACTGTACCTACTTAGAAGGTGACAGCATTTCTACTTTTAATGGTTATGAAATGGAAAGATGGAAAAGGATTAATAATAGGTATATAAATATTAAATAAATAAATATTAAAGCTGTTTATTTAGAACTACGTGTAAGTAGGTATGATAGGTTTGGTATCTTATATAATATCCTGTAACTCTGTGTACCTTTTGGCATAGGCCTACTCTAACATCTTCCATTAGGTTCTATCTTCTGCTACCTTTTGCTATTGTATTCAATCTGATAAACTCAAGATATAAAATCTACTGGGTGCTAAAGTTGAACCAACAACGTTATGTAGATGTATTCATAATAGCTACTAAGAAACCTAATGAATATTTTCAACCCTAATCCTAAAATGTATGAGTGGCGTATTTGTATATTACTGAAACAAGAGTCATCAACATAAAAAGTGTACATCGACCGATCTAGGAACGTAAGAAAATATTGACATCAGTAAACAGCGTTATGCTAAACAAAATAATAAAGGAAGCAGGCACATTTGAAATGGTAAACCAATAGCTTGAAAACAAAAATCAAGACATAAACCTCATTGTGGCTAAAACAACATTTGAGAACTTAGGTCAATAAGATAGGGCTCAGTGAAATAAAAAACGGTTGCGGCAAATGCATCAAATATGCGTCAGCCAATGCCAGCTCAAAGAAGAATGAAGAAGCTCATATTTGTGACAAGATTACTGCTGGTCAAACATCACGGAAACACCTAACCGAGGAAACTGAATTGAACTGTTATGAAAGCATGTGAATTTTGACGACATCTCGACATTTTCCAAATGAATAACATGCACAGTAGGTGGCATAAAAAATATGCGTTGATTAATTTTGGTTTTCAGATTAGACCTTATAACAGAAATCAAACATGGAGGAATTATAAACAAGAAAGTATAAGCCTATAACCCGATAAAAAATACATGTTTAGCATATGGCAGTAACACATCATTGCCAGTGCAGGTATCGTTTTAAAACTAAGATTGAAGATAATGAACAGAATAGTTTGGATGTTCTAAAATTGGGCACACAATCAAAAAGGGTAGGAGTATCAGCGTTTTTCACGAAGCTATTGACGATTTAATATACAAATACAAAAAAGCTTATTGTCAAAGAAACAGAGTATCTGGAGTAGTCTCAGCACAAGTTCTGCGTAACATACTGTTAGTTAGTACGCAAGGCTGGCTTTCAGTCTCAGGTTACAGTTAAACTTTAAAAGTAGTCTGGTGTACCAATTATACCTTAAAGAAATAACGCAAAAGATAGCATAAAAGAACAACCGGATAGCGGTCGATCAAGATATTATGTCCACTTGATAGTACTGAATATGAAAGGGAATGGTGAATCACGTTTATGCGTAGGTACACAAAATGTGAACACGCCGCCATGATACGAGAAACCACTCTTTGTCTTTCATGAAAATTGAAAAAAGTCAGTAAAAATGCATTTCACTAGTGGAAATGCACCCAGAGTTCAGGCATATTACGAAATATTTTTAAGACTACAAAAGGCTTGTACGGACGGAATTTGATTTTGAAAGATTGCTGTAAAGGTTGCAAAGGTTTGCTGTAAGAAAACTCTTTTCAGGGTTAAGCTCGCCTTTGTACCTACATGTCCTCTATTTGTATTTTTCCAATGTAATTTTATGTGTGCAATAAAGAATTAAGAATTAAGAAAGATTTATGTTTTGGATTTTGATTTTTACGGAATTTGATTTTGAAAGATTGCTGTAAAGGTTGCAAAGGTTTGCTGTAAGAAAACTCTTTTCAGGGTTAAGCTCGCCTTTGTACCTACATGTCCTCTATTTGTATTTTTCCAATGTAATTTTATGTGTGCAATAAAGAATTAAGAATTAAGAAAGATTTATGTTCGAAAGTACTTTCTTTCGGATCTTTGAGAAAACTCTGAAAATATATTGATTGGCTGCCACCTTTCCAGACCTTTTTAAGCTTTTTACTTCTACGATACCAGATGGGCAAAAGGGATTTTAGGAAAACTATGGCCTGAAGAACATGACTATGCCTTGCTGAACTGTAACTACTAAAGTACAGCGTTTAGGGTACTACAATGTGACATAAGTAGGAGATGCTATCCCTTTTTAACTTGGAGTCGTTCTTGTATAAAGAGATGCAAATGGGCCTAGAATAAATGCTTACGATAATTAGGACGTAGTCGTACTGCGCACAGCCAAACAGAAAAAGTGGCACTCTGTCACTGGTTTGGGCGGCCGAACACTGTAACATATTTTTGTTTAGAAAGACTTCCAAACTAGTCACGGACCATAAGCACTGGAAGTTTTGTTTGGGTTCAAGTCAAAAAAACCATATAACCATATACCAAGAACTGAACGATGGGTACTGAGATTACATTCATTATAAATATAATGCGATATACAAACCCGGCAAAACAAATGTAGCAATCCCGATTATCTGATACCAAAAGATGAAGACCAAATAGTTAAAAACTTTAAACCGGTTGCCATACCGATGAACGAAGTTGTAGAATTTTTAGAAAATACCATGATATAAACAGTATTAGAAAAGCGTTAAACAGTACGACTGGGACGATTCAGTAAAACAGTTATAAGTTTTAGTTGTGTTGTGATGCTCTTTACCGATAGGTCACACTGAAAGAGCTTTTAAGGCAGGGAATCTTTACTAAAGTATTAGTATTTACAGCAAACTCTTCATACGGTTACCGGGAATATATAATATACATACGTAGATTGATAGAATAGATAACGATTTCGAACTTAGGGACAGATATAAAATACAAAAAGACAAAGAAAAAGAGTAAGAGTATGGAGACAGAAAACGTGGAGCAACAGAAGTAGTTGAAGGAGAAAGTTAAAGTTGATCAAAAACGAAAAAAAAAACTATGGAAAGATAACAAAAACAATCAACGTATTTTAACTCAACCCCACACATCGTAGAAGACGCTCGAGCTGGTGATTGTATGGTTTGTAACAGTGAGACGGGTGTGACTTTACATTGAGGAACATATTACAAGATGACAGCACTACATCATCATCTACCTGCATCATACATTTCCTGCAGCATAGATTAAGTATCAAATTGTTATAGAGATGGTGATTAAAACTCATTTTAAATTCTGATGTTAGGTTTGATTGAGAACCTATATGTAATCACTAATCAAGTAAATAAACATTATTTTGATAAGAAAGAGATGTAGTGTTTGTGAATGTACTACCTAGGTATTGTACTAAATTATATATGTAAATATATAACTATTGATAATGATATTACTTACACTATACACAAACATACATAGTACAGACACTTCACTGTCTCGAGCGCATACGTCAGTGTCACGAGAGCCCATGGGCGAGAGTGGACGTGTTAGAATAAAGTGCGTGTCGAGCCTGTGTAACTCTATACATATAGGACATACACCACAGGAACCCTGCTTCAATCTCAAGGGTATGATTACTGTCGGAGAAGTCACCCTTTCACGAAACTTTGCTTTGACAGACTAGATTGAGGTAAAGACTGGCGTAAACTTGGGAGTTTTTAATTTTAATTTAGATTTAGGGGGTGGCGTCGTGTTGTGATTGTCACAGGTGACATACTTGACAGCTGTCACAGCCCCAAAAACCCCTGCCTTTTGCTGTAGGTGGTGGTTCGATTCTCACCGTGTTCAGTGTCTGCGTGTTATATTGTATTCTAAGTATGTATTTAAAAAAAAGTATATAAGAATTCTATTAGTCATCAGGTTCCTATAGTACAAGCTATGCTTAGTTTGGGGTTAGGAAACATTTTCGTTCAGATCAGGATGACAGAAAACGAATTTTGACAAGAGACATACTCTGAGTCTGACATTTGCTGATGAAAGCAGATGGTCCACCTGATGTTAAGTGGTTACCATCGCCTATAACAAAGTATTGCTTCGTAGGTTACAGTCATTAGGAACGTGCCACGCACGAACGGTTCCATACCATTATCCATAATAAACTCGGCAAAAAAATCACGCTTGTTGCATGAAAGCTCCCTTAAATATTAATTTTATTATGTTTTTTAGTATTGTTTGTTATAGCGGCAACAGAAATACATCATCTATGAAAACTTCGACTATCTAATTATCACGGTTCATGAGATACAGCCTGATCACAGATAGACAGATAGCGACAGGGACAGGGTCCCGTTTTACCCTTTGGGAACACCCTAAAATAATCAACGTTGCATTATGTCAATCCCCACAGTTTTGACCTTTCTACAAGCATTGCTATAGACTAAAGCCTCAGTTGTAGGATAGGTACAGCTCAAGAACTTCAGTCAAAGAGCTGGAACCGCGATCTAAAACTCAGGTAGTGGATATGAAACAAAAGAAAAACACATTCTTATCACCATTCATGGTTCATAATTAGATTACTGGCTTGATGCGTGCCTCGTTTATTGAAGCACGTATTTTAAGATAAAACTTACCACTTGGTGACGGTCTCTTCTAGGCTTGGTCGGAACTGGCGCTTAGATTCACCTAGATTTAAGATATTTCAAGATGATCCCTGCGGATATTACTGAATAAATAATTTTTGACTTTGACTTTAACTTTGACGTATTGCCATCATCCTTAGCCTGAAGAAGTCCTCTCCTGGACATCCAAGAAACTAGATGAGCTTGGTGTAAAAATGTCCACAAATATTAAAAAAAACTTACCCCATCCATTCATTCATGCCCCAGCTTATCGGGAACAACGACTTTGCCTGTCCACCATGTCGTCAGTCAGAAATAATAGAATAGAATAGGAATAGAATAGAAAATTATTTATTTGACACATTAACACTGATAGGTACAGTACAGATACACCACAAATACACCAAATAAAAAAAGAAAGAAATTAGGCGAGACAAATGGGCACAGTAAGTGTAACACATAAACGTAAAAAGAACAAATACAACAAGTTACCTATATAAATAGGTACCTACTTACCTATCCACCCAATTTAAAATTAATATAAAAGTGTGTTTCTATTGCTTATTTGGTTATCCATTTTGTGATAACCATTCAAAAACCTTTATTTCCTAGTGGTTTTACAAATAAGGGCTACCGTCAACATAACCGTCACCCGTACCGCAAGCCTCCAAATGTCATGTTGTAGATGGGTCACGGAACACATTTTAAACATTTAGCTATGCATTCAAAATACAAAATTATTGTAATATGAGACCCGAACAGGCTCAAACAGGCCTAAACGTACCCGAACAATACAATCATTCCAGAAGCCGTTACTAAAAGGCGAGACACCACTTTGTTACAGGCGGTGGTAACTACTTAACATCAGGTGGGCCATTTGCTTGTTCCATCAGCAATTTGTACAAATCGAACCTGCCCGTCGCACCACATCGGTCGTCTATATGTGTAGGTATATTTTGTGACCTGTTTTTATTTTTGTCTTTTAAACTTGGTCGCGTGGGACTGGCGCCCGTTTCAAAGTGAAATTTAACTGAATCAATGCCTTTTAACCTTTCATCTTGTTCCATCAGTGACGGGCTGACAATATTTTTAACATCCATTTACCTAGATTTACCATTAACCTAGACTCTAGATCCGTGGGGGTTTGCAGGCCGTGGTATCGTGGTATCTAGGTATCCGTGTTTATAAAATGTTACTTTAGTGGGGCACTTTTGATAGGTATTGATTTGGATCCCTAGATCGTTTTTAGGGTTCCGTACCGAAAGGGTAAAACGGGCCCTAATTACTAAGACTCCGCTGTCTGTCCGTCTGTCACCAGGCTGTATCTCATGAACTGTGATAGTTAGAGAGATAAATTTTTACAGATGATGTATTTCTGTTGCCGCTATTATAACAAATACTAAAAAACAGAATAAAATAAATATTGAAGGAGGCTCTCGTACAACATACCTGTTTTTTGGCCGTTTTACTATGAGTCCGACTCGCACTTGGCCGGTTTTTCTTTCTTTGTAAATAAACAGTAGTATCCTTTAAAACCTTTAAAGTTTATTGTATTTTTTCGGCCACTTAAGGTTTTGAAGGCACCACAATGGTTGAGCTCGCAGGCTTACAGGGATTTGTTTAAGCTAAGGCTTACTAAGGCCGTTGACTGGGTAACTTATCTCGAAACATAGCTGAAGCCATGATACAGCTATTACGAGGGTCGAAACCAGTTTAAATTTTATCCTTGTAGAATAAAATATACGCGAAACGCGCGACTGTGTCCGCGTGAGTTATTTTATACAAACTTAAACCACCGTTGTACCCGTTTAGGGGTTGAATTTCGGTTTTTTTTTGTTCACATCAAGACAAACATATACACTGGAAATTTTAAGCCTTTATGAGTAGTTGTTTAGGCTGTGCGTTGTCTAGAAATAGTCAGTCAAGGCAAAGATACTTCTAGCGTATTTTTTTTAATAAAACAATAAATATCAATTTAATGATTTAATTCCCATTTCAAGCATCGTTTTTTAGTAAATTTCAAATAAATAATACCTACTTTCGTAGCTTTTAAAAAGGCCAGGAGTTTGCGGTCCTCAGTCCATAAATACCGCTTCTGTAAACAAAATGGAAAATTGAAAACAAGCCCAAAACCAATGATTTTGGAAAAAAAGGAGGTAGATAGAAGAAATAGAGGCGGCACGTCCAAATTTTGCTAATTAGCCAACTTGAGCTCAGTCCTCGCGTCATACGTCCTGCTCCCACTTCCTATACGTTATATTATAAGTGAGTAGTCCAGCGAAGCGTGATATTTTAAAATATCAAATGTAATTTAGGAAATTGCACGCACATGAAGCTTAATACCTAAAAGCAAAGCCAATAGTTGGACGTAAAGCAATGCATCGTAGGGCACTTCCCTAACGAATGTGACCTGTAAAACAATGTTTTTTTATAGGTAATGATAACTACTTAACATCAGGTGAGCCATTTACTGGTTCTGTCAGCAAGAAGTATAAAAAAACGAGTGTGCTAGACCACACGACTGAAGTAAAACTTCTTTAATATACGAAACGTAACTGACTATGAGAGAAAGGGAGAAAGAACAGTGCTTTCATACCCTCCATCCTCCATGGTAGTGTTAAACGTTAAAACCTGCGAGAGTGGAAGAAGATCCGGCGCGCTTAAACGGCGCCAAAGATTTTTCTTTCGGAAATTATCACCTATAGAAAGAAAATACATTTTTGCTCCTTCCCACAAAACACAACAGTAACTTACCCTCGTTTGCTGAGAACTCCGTTGCCCATGTTAAGTGCATTTCCGATGCACTGATTATTTTGCGCCTGATTGATATTAGTGCACAGTCTGCCCACCAAGTGGTTGCTTCTCACAGTAGACGCGAAAAATTCCCAAGAGCGGCTGTGAGAGCAAGTGCTGATCCAGCAGCCTGGTTGTGGGTTGCGGCCGCCGTTGGGGTAGAAGTCTGCATCAGCGATTCTGTAGAAAATAACCCAAGTCAAAATCACTGATGCAGTCGAGTCGCCGCAAAGATGCGAATTTGATGGTCTCTTGCAAGATATATTAGACGACCGATGTGGCGCGGCGGGCGAATGTCCGCCTGCAACGCAGGAGGTTGCGGGTTCGATTCTTGCCTTGGGATAAATGTTTTGTACGATCTGCAAATATTTATTTTGGGTGTTTTGGGTATTTTCTATGTATGTATAATAAAAATATCTATGTATATAATGTATTGTATTAAGTATATCAGTCATCTAGTACCCAAGCACATAAGCTCTGCTTAGCTTGGGGCTAGATGATGCTGTGTGGATTGTCCAGCATTATTATTATTATTATTTATTATTATTTTGGAGTGTGCGTTTTGTTGCATTCCAACCTTCTTTTCCCATCTCACGTCAATTATCGGACCACTTAGGCGTATGGAACGAGACACCTAATTCATGGTATACATACCTATCCTACAAATAGAAAACACTGAGCCTTAACTACTGTTATATTTTATTGCATACTACCAGCCGCTCACAGCTTTGCCCGCGTGGCAGTTTTTTCCCGTTTCCGTTATTTTTTCGAGATGAAAAGTAGCCTATATGTTAATCCAAGTTATAATCTATGTGTTTATTCCAAATTTCATTTAAATCGATTTACTGGTTAGAGCGTGAAAGAGTAACAAACATCCATTCATACATTGCAAGTTGAGGAAGTGTTTAGACTTTTATGAACCCTACAGTTGGTACAGGTATCATCCATCAAGTCAATTACTAGATATAGGTTTTCTACGTACATTTCCATACTGTGTTGTCTTTGTGTGTTGTGTGGTGAATGAAAAGTACTCTATTCTATTGAATAGATTAACGTAGAAAGAATTTTCAGAGAATTATCCATCCATGGACTGATCTCACAACCTTTACAATGACGTCATCTAATCAGAGGTGCTACGTTCCGGGATGAGACATCTTTAGATAATATATCTAAGCTTAGCAGGTTTTAATTAAGGTATTAACTTTATCGGAGGTGCTGTAGAAGTTGCAAATATACACTTTTTTTTTTGTTTAATAGGGTTTGAAGTGACGGAATAGTACCTACTTTATTTTATATTTTTACAATGGACTTCCGCAATAACACGCCCGAATCAATTAACTACCAGAGGGGTAACCGTGATCTCGATAGTTTGGCTGTCAAATTACCGTGAGCTCAGGCCAAACAGGCCCGAGCAATGGAAACGAGAGCATCTTCAGCTACAAATTCGGGATCCGTTACTTAGTACAAAATAATGGTAAACAATGCTACCGTGTCAAACATTATAGCAGCGGTAATCTTTCCTTCGTTTTTGGCAGTTTTAAATCGTGCTTTAGGAGCTCATGGTAGGGGCAAGTTAGCTTACCTGTTGAAGATTCCAAGAAGACCTCCGTCCGTATGGATAGCCTCTACGTATTGTCCAGCATTGCTGCTCAGGGCGTTACCGTTATTGGCCCATCCAGGACCAGCTGGATCCAAACCTAAAAGTTTTTTGGTTTTGTATAAATTTATCAAAAACTAAAGAATCTAAAAACGAATTTTAAAGGATCTCTTTAAGGCAAGAGTGAATAGGTGTCTTCTACCTGTCTTGCTTCATCGTCACTTACCATCAGGTGAGATTGAAGCCAAAGGATAGTCTATTAACGTTAAAAAAAAAAGAAACTAGCCTATGTCACCGGGGATAGTGTAGCTTGCCATGGTGAAAGAATTTTTTAAATTGGTTCAGTAGTTTCGGAGCCTATTACAGATAGATAGATAGATAACTCTTTATTGATTACCACAAGTAAAGAACACACATTTTATAAAGAATATAAAGTAAACAATGCAGTAATACAATGGGCGGCCTTATCGCTAAAAGCGACTCTACCAGGCACATTATGTATTTTATAAGTGTAATTTTATAGTGACATTTTAAGGATCAAACATTTTTATATAATCCCAAAAATTATGCCCTTGAGCGAGATAATATAAAAATCTTTGTTATTTCTTCATGTGCAGGTAAGCACTATAAAATTAATCAAACTGGTAATCTAATATTTTTTTAAGTTTTACTGTTTCTGTTGTTATTAAAATTAGTAGTTTATTTTAACTAACCTACTTATTTTTACTTTTTTGTTTATACTTATTGCCTAGACCTAATTGTATGTTGTATGTTTTTGTAGCCAATAAATAATTGTCTATGTCTATATCTAATAAATTATTTTAGAATATCTTTTTTTATATATGTTTTTTTAATACTTAGCTTGGGTTTTTGACAGTCTCTCTACAGCCGATACTAAAATGTCGTGAAATGTTATCTACCTATATATATTATTGTGTTCTACTTGAAATAATGAAATCGACGTAACTACCTTTCATATAAAGGTTATTTAAATGTAAATATTGCTCAAAATGAGTGCTGTCTCTGTTTGTCACTGATAAGAGATAAGAGATGGCAATAGTTTAAACATTGATTATCTTTTGACAGATTTTTATAAGTAAATGTTCTACAAAAATCCCTACGCTAGAAAAAAAATTTAAATAATAATAATAATAATTCATCAAACAGTATATCATTTTAAATTATTCCTATCAAATACAATAACAGTATAGATAAGCAATATCTATTGCAATAATCGATAAGGAATATATTGCAAATCGATAATGTGATAGATATTTTTATTAAATTTGAAGTTTGGGACACCGTACCGTATCGGTCACATCACAGTTATACTCAGTATTTTTAGTAGTAATAGAGCTTTTAGTGAACAACCACCATGCTTATTTCTGCCACCATGTTCAAATATCGATAAGATATCATGGATTAAAATTTGATTGCAATAACAAGATAATAATAAATTGCAAATTGATGACCTCTGATACGATAATTCGATTTATTATCATCGATCTTAATTAAAAAAATATTTTAATGCAAAAGATAAAACTCGTTGTAACTATTTCAGCGTTACGCTGAACCCTAAAACCGTGTTCCAGTTTGATGGACGGTGCCGGTGAAATTACCGGCACATGAGCTTTTTTTATGTATTTGCTGATAAAACAAACGGATGGCCCACCTGATGCTTAGCTGTTACCATCACCTATGACAAAGCATTGCCTCGAAAGTCACGTTCATTATGAATATACTCTGCGATGTACTGCTCTGCGTCCATTAACTTGTTGCCTATTTGTCCAGAATTGAACTTCTTAAAGTATGACATTTACCAATGTTGATATGTGAAAAGCCTCAGTACAATACTTACCAGTAACCCTAATAGGCCGACCTCCAGTTTGTCTTCCAGCGCTTCCAACCACATGAGCTCCCAAACTGAAGCCAACCAGATGCACATTGTTCCAGTTTCCACCAGCTGTGTTGATCAGCCACACCAGAAAATTGCCCAAAAACACGCCCACGTTAGGAACTCCTGCAGAAGCCGTGGTATACAAAGAGTTGGCCAACTGCCTCCAATCCACCACAATGACATTGGCGTCTTGGACGGCTAAGAAGGCGGAGGTGATGGTGGGGTTGATATCAGAGTTGCCATTGCTGTTCCAACCGTGAACGATGACCTTGAGAGGACGGGCTGCGCGGTAGTTGGAATTCCAGATGGAATTGGCGTCATTGAGAACAATGATTTGTGGGTTGTTTGGGTTTTGTCTGGAATTAAAATGGTTTTATTATGGTCATTTCAAAAATGGTGAAAGGGTGATCGTTATTATAAAACATAGACATAGACATAGATATACATTTATTTGCTACAAAAACACACATACACATACAAAACAGATCAAAAAGTGAAAAAAATAAGACAAAAGAAAGGACATAAGCAGTAGGTGCCTGTGTGCTACAGCAGCAAAAAGGTCTCGACTCAGCGTATACCTCAACACTTTTTTTCCCTAGTGGTTAGGCGCTGGTATTCTGTCGAAACTAACCTACCCCTTGACGAGCCCTTTCATAAAGAGCTCTACTACTATTTGTATTGTTTCAATTATCTTATAGATTTAAAACATTTATTTTATTATAACGGAAGTAATTTAGGTACATATAAATTATCTTATAGATTGAATATAATTCAAGCGATTTGAAGTATTTCTGACCGATTTTGTTTTACTCTTTTCTTTCGTTTACCAACTATCAATAGGCCATTACATCACTAAAAAATATTTATTAAAATACAGGCCAAGTGCGAGTGGGACTCGCGCACGAAGGGTTCCGTGCTATTAACTATAATAAAAACGGTAAAAAAATAATAACTTTTTAAGAAAACTTTACTTTGCTCCAACTCTTACCTGGTATAGAGCCAGTACTGGTTGTTAGCTCCATTTCTTACAGCAGCCTCATTGACTGGTTCGTGCAAGTCTACCAGATGTGGCTTGCCTTCACCATCGGGCATCCAGATGTACTGGCTTTTGCCCTCCACATAATGGCTGTTGTCGCCAGGTACAGTTGGGATAGTACTGCTGGAGCAAACTGGAAGAAAAATAGGAATTCTAAATAGCTACTAAGCGTTAGACAGAACATCCCGTGAAAACATCCCAAGAAATAAACATAAAAGAACTTTAAAGTCGACAATTGTTTCTTCTTTTTCTTTTAGACTTATGGTTTTAAGTTTATCTGCTTTCTCCGCTCGCATGTTATTGCAAAAAAAACGTAAGGAATAGAATAATAGAATAGAATAGCAAGTATTTATTTTGTTTCTTATGAATAACATATAATAAATTTAAAATGTAGCGACAAAAAAGGCTACCACTCAGCATTTGCTACAAGAGCATTATACAGCTCTTGCAGCGCTGGTTTTCAGTGGCGCCAGAGTGAATAGCGATATACATTTTACTTACATACAATAATATCTAAAACTAAGGATATTAAAATGGTAACCCACAAGCCACAAAACCCGCCAACACCACTAAGAGCTTCATTTTAAGACAGAACTAAATAACTGTCAAATATGACACATATTTATACTGTTATCTAGTAATTCATTTATTACGATTGATAAGATAAAAAAATCTCAGGAATGTAATAATTAATTCTTAATCGCTTACAGCTGGGTTTCAAGTTTAATCAAGTCAAGTAGCAGCGTATCTGAAATTGCATTATAATCTAGACCAAGTATAAGAATCTTTGTCCTGACTGACTGACTGATATATAGACAACGCACAGCCTAAACTACTGGTCGTAGAGACTTGAATTTTTCAGGATATATTTGTATCCGCGCGTAGAGGTGTACCAAGAAAGAAATTTCCGTAGTTTTACCCCTAAACGGGTACAGCAGGGGTTGAAGTTTGTATAAAAATAACTTTATGCCGAAGTTGCACGCGTTGGGCTGAATAGTTTTTTTAAGCTAATACTGGTGGAACAAGCATATGTCCCACTTGATGTTAAATAACCATCACCTATATAATAATAATAATAATGCTGGACAATCCACACAGCATCATCTAGCCCCAAGCTAAGCAGAGCTTGTGTTATGGGTACTATATGACTGATATACTTAATACAATATATTACATACATAGATATTTTTTATTATGCATAGAAAATACCCAGAGCACCCGGAATAAATATTTGCAGATTGTACAAACATTTATCCCAAGGCGCGAATCGAACCCGCAACCGCCGCGTCGCAGGCGGACATTTGCCTGCCGCGCCACATCGGTCGTCACCAACAACTATAACAAAGCAGTGCCTTGTCAGTCACGCACATTAGGTAGGTACGTGTTTTACGATGCACTACCCTGTGTCCACCAACCTGAGGTATACTTAGTAGTCACGAAAAACTAACGCCAAGATTTACTTCAATTTAAGACTAAGTGGTTCGTAGGATGGCAGGGCTGAAATAGGCTTAAGCATACTATTACTCTAGATAAGAGATTCGAGCTACAACTAATGCCCGATGATAAAGGTGAGAAAAATTCAGGTGTTTTTGTAAAAAGTATTTTGCATTTTACTTTTCCCGAACCCCTTATTTTTAATAAGCAAAAAGGTTACTCCGAGAAAAGTTTTCTTCATGTTTTAAGAACTGAAATTCTAAATTTCAGTCTCAACGCGTTTTATTTATCATTTTGCGTAGGATCTATGATAAGGACGTTCCTAATTTTTAATAAAACTATTTCAAAACTCTATTAAGCACCAAAAAATAAATGACTGTATCGATTTCGCATTTACGTGTAGTTTTCTTGTCGTTTAGGCTTCTACCACGTTTTGTATTCATAATGTTGCAAACTGAAAGATAACCATGAGCTCAATAGTTTGTTTGCCTAATTATCTGTACCGTGAACTCAGTCTGAACAGGCCCAAACAGACCCAAACAATAGATACGAGGACATTTTCGTACAAATCCGGAATCTGTTACTAAATTGAAAACAATATTATCTGTAAAGAACGATACCAACGGCCACTTTTAGTAAAAAGTCTCTAAATCGTTCCAAGAATGAGACGACGCTCAAAGAGATACTGTGTTGAAAGGTTCAGCCTATTAGTAACTGAATCTCGGAAACCTTCGGAATTCCCACAACACGAAACACGGTAGATGCAAGTAGGAAAGCATACTATAAATTTATGTAATCGCATAGCATGATCATCAACTGCGCACCAATCGAAAGTCATTGTGCATTCTGAATAACTAAATCCGTATATGGCCCAAGAACCACAACATGATGTCAACCAAACAAGACCACGGGAAACGTGATTTACGACTGTCTTATTGACTTTGAAAGCACGCAGACACACCCTCAACTTGGTTAATATTTTCTCAATAGTTACTTCATTAGTAACTCGTACCGTAAGTTTCCATATGTTATGTATAAGGAGGCTCACGGTGCGGAGGTTTCCAACTTCTATAATTGTTTTGATGCGTTCGAAATACAAAATTACTGTATGAATCCGAGCAGGCTCAAACAGGCCCGAACATACCCGAACAATTGATACGAAGGCATCTTCGTACAAGTCCGGAAGCCTTTGCTGAAAATTTGTTTTTGAAAATTTGATATTCCATACGTGACAGGTTGCAAGCCCATCGCCGCTATTAAATTAATTTAAGACCCATTCTATAAAAAAAATCTAAGATCAAATCTGGTGGATATTGGGCCTAAGACCAGCCTAAGTAGATAAACTAAAGGTTCTTCCTAGTTGCCCTCTCCATACTAAGCAAGTGACGCACGCGCATCGAATCAGCGCATGCAGTCACCATTGAAATACTAAATAAACTACATCAGTTAGGGCTGTCAACCACTTCTCAAATACGTATTACTAAAAGCTACAGTTGCATGCGCCATGCAACCAAGCGTGTTGAAATATCGGGAAAAAATCAAACTCAAAAATTATGGTAAATATCCATCCATAATATCCTACTAATATTATAATCGCGAAAGTTTGTAAGTATGGATGGATGGATGGATGTTTGTTACTCTTTCACGCTCTAACCAGTAAACCGATTTGGATGAAATTTGGAATAAACATAGATTATAACTTGGATTAACATATAGGCTACTATTTATCCCGATAAAATAACGGAAACGGGGAAAAAACTGCCACGCGGGCGAAGCTGCGAGCGGCCGCTAGAAATACATATATTAATATCCGTTTCTATCCAAATTACTGTTAAGAACAGACCAAGTTAGCATAGGTTAACTTGATCTATTTTTGACAAATTATTTTTGTACTGTGTACAATAAGTAAATTATGTATAATTATAAGTATAAGTGTATACGTTTTGCAACACTGTAAATGTAAATGCTTTGGCTATATATTTAGATACACAGTAATTAAACAATAAATCATGCCTGCCAACCCTGACAATAAGTCAAAGATCAGAAATGGCGTATGGCACTATTTTAGATCAAGTTGTTACTATTTTAAGAATAAGATCGTGAAAGAGAACATGCTTCCTGGATTGGTGACTTCCCTGTGAAATGTTAGGTGTTTTCAAGTAGCAAGTGACGTCATTGTTAAGTTCGCAGAGGGCCCAATGAACAATTTTTTATCAGTTGTAGTAAAGCTTCTTGTGAAAGGGCTCATCCGGGGAAGGACTACCACCATGCCTATTTCTGCCGCCAAGCGCAGTGATGCTTGCATTGCTGCATTTTCTTGTATGCTCCTTTTTAGGGTTCCGTACCCAAAGGTTAAAACGGGACCGTATTACTAAGACTCCGCTGTCTGTTCTGTCCGTCTGTCACCAGGCTGTTGACAAGAGTTGAAATTTTCACAAATGATGTATTTCTGAATAAAATAAATATTTAAGGGGGCTCTCAAGAAAAAAAAATTGTTTTTTTTGCCGTTTTTATTATAGATTCTTACAAAATAATCACGTAGTGTGAAATTCCTATAGCATAGTCATAGTCCGTAGTGAAATTTAACTTATTTACGAGCCCATTAGCAATTTGAAAAATTCTTTTACCGTTGGGAAGCTACACTATCCCCGGGTGACTTAGGTTATATTATATTTAAAAAAAATGAAGTGCGAAGCCGGGACGAAAATCTAGTGATTAATAAATTGGTATAAAAAATTTATAAAAAAATAGCTTCACGACTTTAATCCCCAAGCATGGTAGATATCTCCTCTGATCTCTTAGTACCAAGTAAACCTACTCGAGATTCTTCGTGGATGTCTAAGGGGAGGCAGAAAGAAGAAGAATTTATGAATATATGACGACCGATGTGGCGCAGCAGTCGAATGTCCACCTGCGACGCTGAGGTTGCGGGTTCGATTCCCGCCTTGGGATAAATGTTTGTACGATCTGCAAGTATTTATTCCGGGTGTTCTGGGTATTTTCTATGTATAATAAAAAATATCTATGTATGTATATTGTATTGTGTTAAATATATCAGTCATCTAGTACCCATAACACAAGCTCTGCTCAGCTTGGGGCTAGATGATGCTGTATGGATTGTCCAACATTATTTACTTATTATTTATTATTATTATAGCATCAAACTGAAGTAATTTCCTATATTCGTCAGAAGGTTTCTCGTTAAATGATAGCATTCGTTATCCTTAACTAGATATTGCCTGCGGCTTATCCCATATAAGCTAATAAGGTTAGCCATGTTATATAAATACTGTTGGGAAATAATGTTATGGGAATAATGAGTGAATTCGGGCCTCAAGTGTCTGAGACAGAATTTCTCAAACTTATTTCGTTTATCACCCACTTTGAAATAATGTTTTTTTTGCTTTACCACATCTTAAAAATCACGATAGCATTACGATAATAATAATAATGCTGGACAATCCACACAGCATCATCTAGCCCCAAGCTAAGCAGAGCATGTGTTATGAGTACTAGATGACTGATATACTTAATAAAATAGATACATTACATACATATATTATGCATAGAAAACACCCAGAACACCCGGAATAAATATTTGCAGATCGTACAAACATTTATACCAAGGCGGGAATCGAACCCGCTACCTCTGCGTCGCAGGCGGACATTCGCCCGCCGTACCACATCCGCCGCCACATCGCCGTTTAATTAATTGAATTATAGTGTGCTATATTAGTCTGGTCTGAAGTTTCCTAAAACCAGGCGTAAATAACATTAACGGCCTCTATTCCCAGAAGGCCGTGCTTTTGTGATTTTTAAAACCATCTGAGACATAGAAAATAGTGTTTAAAATTTTGAAAAAAATATATTTAATACTTAAGGATCTGGTCTAGTCAAATTCGTATTCGGTTACAAGATCTGATGAACTTCACTCGATAAAAAAAAACCCCAAAGTTACCCCATTTTCAAATGTTTTTTCAACATGAAAACTAAACTACTGATATTTTGAATTTTTTTTTTGTACTGATTTAAAGACACAAAATATATCTAAACAAATTCGTAGATTTTGACTTGTTAAAATTATTTTCATAATCACTATGTTTAAATAACTACAAAATGCACAAGCCCGGCGGCGATCAGTCGCGCGCTGGCGCTTACAGACGACGGACCTGTGTCAATTTTTTCCGCGGCGAATTTAGTGCACCAATCAATAAGTTTTTGACGAATTTATATAATTATTGCAAGTTTCATAATGGGCAATAAACAACGCCAGCAAGTGCAATGAACAGTCGTTTTCAAGAAAATCACAACGCTGAACAAGTACAAAGACTTATAGAATATTGATATCCACTTAGGCACGATGTTCTGCCAAAAAGGTTCTTTTCGAAAAAGGTCGCAAGGGTATTCTTTGGTCCAGTCAGCTTAAAGTATTTTTGTCTACATGCTTTATTTTGGCATAACAAGGATTATTATAAATACATAAATAACATCACAAATTTAATCTTATAACAGATATTTACTCAGATCTTTTAATACCAAGTCTCTACTCAAAATTTTTTCTAAAGGCGGTAGTAGAGGTTTTTTTATATACAATTTGTTGATGGAACAAATGGCCCATCTGATGCTAGTGGTTACCATCGCCTGTAACAAATTATTGCCTTATAGGTCACGTTCTTTAGCAAGGTAGCCTACAATACACTGCTCTGCGTCTATAAACCTGAGGCATACAGATGTTAAGCCTCATGTGCCTGTAATTACACCCACACCCTTCAAACCGGAACACGCTGCGCTGCTTGGCGGCAGAAATAGGCATGGTGGTAATACTTCCCCGGACGAGCCCTTCACTAAGAGCTCTACTACTAGGTAAGTTCAGATATTACATTTGGTAAGTACCAACGACCAATTTGGTATATGGCATGGTATGTTTGCTTAGAATACCAACTAATTGGTGTTCCATATGTGACAGGTTGCAAGCCCATCGCCGCTGCTAGAATACTAACTGGTTTCCTCACAATGATTTTTTTCATCGTTTGAGAACACTGGTATTGCGCACATAGCTACACTTTTTGGGGTCACGCCCACTCACAGACCACCGGATTGTTATTAAATTTTCTGAATATATGTCGACATTCCCCAAGCATGGTAGATATCTTCTAAGACCTCTTGTCTGGCAGACTAATAAAAATAAAAAATAAAAAGGTTTTATTTCAGACAATAATGAGTCCATATTTTCACGAGATCACATCAAACAAAACAAAAATCACAAACAAAAGAAAAATAAAACAAAACACTGACACAATACTCCGCTGCGATGACTCCAGACTAAGATCCTTTTAATACAGCAACTGAGCATAAATCTATGCAAACAAAACTGCAAAGTGACATAATTTGTAAAGTAAATTCCCATTGCACAAAACCAAGATCCAGCAAAATCCAGCAAGGTCCCACTCAAATATTTATCCAACCAATTCACAGTGTCAACGGATTCTATCATCCGTTATTTTGACGACCGATGTGGCGCGGCGGGCGAATGTCCGTCGAGATTGCGGGTTCGATTCCCGCCTTGGGATAAATGTTTGTACGATCTGCAAATATTTATTCCGGGTGTTCTGGGTATTTCCTATGTATATTAAAAAATATCTATGTAATGTATTGTATTAAGTATATCAGTCATCTAGTACCCATAACACGAGCTCTGCTTAGCTTGGGGCTAGATGATGCTGTGTGGATTGTCCAGCATTATTATTATAATTATTTTTACATCTAAATAAGGCCGAGAACAAGTATTTACTGTGCTGAAAGAATGCTTTTCATGTTTTGTAGCTACTTCGCGTGCTCTTAGGTGGTAAAGAGGTAACAGATATAAATAGCATAGAATTATTGATTCAAGTGTGACTTTGCCTCATTTAATTACTAATTTTGATTTGATTTAATTTGATTTACTTTGCATTAATCTATACCGATTATAAGAATCTTTGTCCTGACTGACTGAATGACATATAGAATACGCACAGCCTAAACCACTGGTCATAAAGACTTGAAATTTTCAGAATATATTTGTCTTGGTGCGTAAAGGTGTACTAAGAAAGGAATTACCGAAATTCAACCCCTAAATGTGTGCAGCGGGGTTTGACATTTGTGTGAAAATAGCTTCACGTGGACGAAGTGGCGCGCGTTTAAGTTTACTATAATAATTACTTTTAAGGAATACTAACATTTCTCAGGCTCAAGTAATTGTGACGACAATGACGACAAATGTGGCGCGGCGGGCGAATGTCCGCCTGCGACGCAGGAGGTTGCGGGTTCGATTCCCGCCTCGGGATAAATGTTTGTACGATCTACAAATATTTATTTCGGGTGTTCTGGGTTTTTTCTATGTATAATAAAAAAATCTATGTATGTAATATAAAGTTAATCTATGTATGTTATAGTCTATGTATGTTAAGTATATCAGTCATCTAGTACCCATAACACAAGCTCTGCTCAGCTTGAGGCTAGATGATGCTGTGTGGATTGTCCAGCATTATTATTATTATTAATTGTTTATGTAACGGTTGGTATCTTATCATAAAAAAAGTAACAGACCCGATTAATAAATCTCTTTCAGCAATTAAGCAGAACCAATTGGTAGATACCTACGTACCTACCTACTAATCAGTTCTGCTTAATTTTAATTTTACTGTAGCAATCTTTCAAATACCCACTGACCCAGACAAAAGAGACTATCTCCCACAGCACAATATTTTACGTAGAGTAGAAGTTTTTTTTATACAACTTGTTGATGGAACAAGCAGATGGCCCACCTGATGTTAAGTGGTTACCATCACCTATAACAGTGTGAGTTAGTGATCTCAACTTAAACTTTTACATTTTTAAAGCTCTGCTTACCTAGGTAATTGGTAAGCAAATTGCAATACGCTACCTAATTGTCATCCGACTATGCCTACCTTTACACTGGTAATTAATGTATCTCATTATGTGCTAAATAAACTTATTATTATTTATTATAAGATGTTTTTGATGTTGACGACTGATGTGGCGCGGCGGGTGAATGTCCGCCTGCGACGCAGAGGTTGCGGGTTCGATTCCCGCCTTGGAATAATTGTTTGTACGATCTGCAAATATTTATTCCGGGTGTTCTGGGTATTTTCTATGCATAATAAAAAATATCTATGGATGTAATATAATATTGTATTAAGTATATCAGTCATCTAGTACCCATAACACAAGCTCTGCTTGGCTTGGGGCTAGATGATGCTGTGTGGATTGTGCTGTGTGGATTGTCCAGGATTATTATTATTATTATTATTATTTTTTACTAATAACAAATTATGGATCATTGCAATCTGAAAAAAAATACTTTTAATTTTTAATTTAATTTGCGGAAGTCCATTGTAAAAGTATAAATAGATGATTATATATATATAGCACTAGCAATCCGTCCCAGCTTCGCACGAGCTTTAGTGAGAATCCATATTTTTTTTTAAATATAATATAGTCTATGTCACCCGGGGATAGTGTAGCTTCCCAAGAATTTTTCAAATCATTCCAGTTTCGGAGCCTATACAATGCAAACAAACAAACATGCAATCAAATACTTCCTCTTCATAATATTAGTATTAATAAAGACAATTCCGCCTCAATCCTATGGTTTAAAAATTGTAAACATAATCACAACAAAAAAAATTGTAAACATCAAAAACATAACTGGCGACCGATGTGGCGCGGTGGGTGAAGGTCCGCTTGCGACGCAGAGGTTGCGGGTTTGATTCCTGCCTTGGAATAAATGTTTGTACGATGTGCAAATATTTATTCCGAGTGTTCTGGGTGTTTTCTATGTATAATAAAAAATATCTATGCATGTAATGTATTGTATTAAGTATATCAGTCGTCTAGTACCCATAACACAAGCTCTGCTTAGCTTGGGGCTAGATGATGCTGTGTGGACTGTCCAGCATTATTATTATTATTATAACTTGTAAAGTAACCGAGTCAGTTCTTCTACCATAAAAAGTTGATGAGATCCATGTAATACCATGTCCAATAAATAGATTAACTGGATTGATTGACTGTCACGGCTATCTAGAAGTACCTAAAGTCTTCTCTTAAAAACATCCAAATAATACGTGACCGGAAAAACAGACGACGGCAATGAATTCCATTCTTTTGCTGTCCGCATTATAAAAGTTAAGGCAAAGCGTTGCGGGTAGATGGGATGTCAACCGAAAATGGAATAGGAATTTTAATATCATGGGGTGTTAGACACGTTGACCCCCAGAGGAGTACATTACCTGCCTTCTCGAGTTCTTAGTCAGGGTTGTATTTTTAATATTTCACCAGCAAAGCGTTACCAAGAAATTTTATTATTTATTTAACAAAATCCACAGCTCATGAAGAATACAAAATGTTTCATACGTACATACGTCATATGTACATACATAATGTCTGATGATGTATTTCTGCTGTCTCTTTAACAACAAATACTAAAAAACGGAATAAAATCAATATTTAAGGGGGCTCTCATACAGCAAACGCAAAGATTATGGTACGGAACCCTTCGTACACGAGTCTGACACGCACTTGGCCGGTTTTTTACTGTACCAACGTTTCTGCTATGTTACAATTGTCATGGTTGCGGGCAGATTGAAGCATTGAACTTGAGATCTAACGACCTTGAACATTGGAGAAAAATGTAATACGTGTTAGATTCACTTATAAGATTTTTTTCAAAATCGTTTATTTCACCACGTGTTTTGCTCCTAAATAGTTAATGTTAGTAAAATTGGAAAGTATTCAGCACGGTACATCAAAGTCAAGTCAAAGTTAAAAAAGCATTTATTCAGTAATATCCGCAGGGATCACCTTAAAACGTCTTAAATCTAGGTGAATCTAAGCGCCAGTTCCTCGCAACCAAGCCTAGAAAAACCGGCAAGAAACTTACGGCTTGGTTTCTACCGTTTTTTAGTATGATCCTGTTACAAAATAATAATAATGTAAATAATGAAGCTACAGTGTGGTGCCAATCTACCAAGACAAAAAACATGCTAAAGCAATCATAAGAACTGAATATATAACAGAAGTTCAAAAGATAGCACACGCTACGTTTCAACTAATAAGTAATGCTTACAATCTAATGAATTCAAATATATCCAAAATATATCCTAGCTGTCGATGGGTAGAGCGATTGGAACATCTGGCCACGCAGTTACATAACAATAATAATAATGCTGGACAATCCACACAGTATCATCTAGCCCCAAGCTAAGCAGAGCTTGTGTTATGGGTACTAGATGACTGATATATTTAATACATTACATTACATACATAGATAGTTTTTTATTATACATAAAAAATACCCAGAACACACGGAATAAATATTTGCAGATCGTACAAACATTTATCCCAAGGCGGGAATCGAACCCGCAACCTCCTGCGTCGCAGACGGACAATCACCCGCCGCGCCACATCGGTCGTTATCATATGTACATCTAGGTCGATAGTCTGTAACTGGACACCTTAGTCCCCCTTTTGTCGTCAGACCTTTTTGCATGCCATTGTACCCATTCGGCTTTCAAACTATTCAAACCTTTGTCGTATCCATTATCTCCACATCCACAGCGATGCCAATCTGTCCATTGCAGCAGAACGGAAGACAGCAATTTTCACTGCGAATGTACGAGCAATATCCGGCCTTATTTATACCTTATTGCGTGATAGATAGACTCCATTCTCGATTAGCGAGCGGTTATTTGATGGAGCTCGTTTTTAGGTTAATACTCTCTCAGTTCGTGTTTGTTGTTCTTTAAATCTGTGTGTTGTTGCTGAATTATTTGGCTATATCACTTATAAAAATCATTGTCCTGACTTTTGGTCACCCAGTTTTCAAATTTCTATAGTGTATCAATCATCTAGTACCCATAACACAAGCTCGGCTTAGCTTGGGGCTAGATGAAGCTGTGTGGATTGTCCGCGACTATTATTGCACGCACACTCGCATAATGGTCGATAACTTTGCATTGCATTTTTTTGTTGTTTGTCAATGCGGCGACGACGCGAGCGCGTATAGGTAGGTGTAGGGTTCTTTGGATCTACAATAAAACCACAGTTACTTTGTACACAAGAGAATTCCCGACGCGCGTCCGTTCGGACGTGCCGGCTACAGCCAAGTGAAGTTAGCGCGGCACCCGGCGAACACTACATTCTCATCTTTATTAAAATTTATAAAATTTGAGAATAGGTAGGTACATAAATAGATCAGTAATCATGAAAGATACAATTGTAGCATGATGATATTGTTTGTTTAAGCTTGATATAAGTAATTTTATACATTAAACTATTAGGTGACTAAATTACTACATTACATTTAACATTCAACGCCACTATTTACACCATATTCATTGCATCTAATCAAAATTTCAATAATACATTATTTAACATATTGTTCAGTATGCATTACCTACAGATAATAAAGTAGTTGAATTTCAGTTTTCAAAGAATAATAATAAGTAACTAATTTTTCTCTTCCTTCCTCCGTGATCCTGTCCTTTTCCTTTCCGTAGGTATATACAAAGTATACAAACACTACTAGGTAGGTACTATGTATTCTAATAAGACTAGTTTAAATCCAGGTCTCTTCTCATCTTCTTCTTCTTCTCTTCTTCTTTTTCTTCTGAAAACACTTTATCGGCGTAGAAATTCGCCACTTCTGGCAGTGTCCGTAGTCATCCCTTGCGCAAGTAGTAGGGCATAAGGGCACAGAAGACATTGCATTCTGTAACTTACTAAAACTTCGAAGAGATGTAACTTTACTGTCACAAGTCAATGGTGCGGCAAAATCTAAAAGGCTTATTTTCTTAAGCATGTTTACATTTCTACTAGACAACATGTTTTAGTATGAAAAAGTTAGGTATTTATTTATGTAAGGTAGATAAAACATAACCATTAAATCATGCGGTATTATAACTCCTACTTGCATTTTAGATTTAAACTTAGAATTTCTCTTGTTCCTAACAACAAAAGAGATGCTTATTATATATTTACATTGATAACTAAGTACTAGTGTGAAATTTGTAGGTAAGTACCTACATTTATATGCACATAAACTGTTAATGAGCATAAGCACTAGAACGACTCAGTATGGAACTTTATTATCATAATTTTTATTATCATAGCCGTTGTGTTACTTCCACAAGCTTAAGTTATTAGTAAGTTGTGTAAAGTCACATATTTTGTACCTTTGTCAGAAATGTTTGGTCCTTGGTTGGAATCGAACCAACAATCCACAGCGCAGAAGGCAGAGCCACTACCAACTAACCTATGATGGCTGTCTATGAGAGTATACGTACAAAAGGTTTTATACATCATAGAACAAAATTGTACATCCTTGAATAATTGTAACAGTTGTTAAATTAACTTATTAACTTTGATACTTTATTTAGTACTTAGAAAGGATGAAAATCTAACTATGATTAGGCATAGCTCTGAACAACTACATTGGTATGTGATGTAATAGTTTTTTAAAATTTATTAGCAGTCTAGTTCTTGTGGGAATAACTTCAAGAACAGGTCCATCCACATATCGAATCCAAAATCCGTGCCATTGAAACATCGATCATACTCTAAAGTAAACGATCTTACCAAATAATCGGAACTCTTGAAAAGTTCATGGCAATAACCTGCAAAAATCCCTGATTAATTATATTAACCACACTCTTCGCCAAGTGAAACATCTGGTCGAATCAAATTCATCGAAGCTGTGAGTGTCAAGACTTTGGATCAGCAAGGGCCAGACTTCAGTCGTGTTATAAAGGGTAAAAGACTTCAACTTTCAAGTAACTTAACTTGAATGAATTAAACAAGTAAAAGCAAAGTCACGTTGCTCCAATACGGATTGCTTTCATCAGTCCATTCAAGGTCCATCAATATAATTTTGCTGGCAGCACGTCGAATGTACATGAAAGTTCAAAACATAGTTAGGTATCAAATACTTATATATATTTTTCCACTAAGTGCATTATCAGTTTTAAGGTCACGAAGAACCATCAACTGGGATTCAAAGATGTGATTACTTTAATTTATATACTTAAATATTAATCCTCTTTATTAAAATGTCGTATTTTAACTATATCTGGTTTCAAGTATTGAAGTAAGAGTAAAAGTAAGTCTCAGTAAGTACCTATTGCTATATTTTATGCAGTTAATGTTTTATATTTCAGTAGGACCACTACCAATAACTAGTAAATATTCTATAGAAACTACTTCCGTTAAATAAACCATAGATTCCAAGTATCTCGTTACCTTAATATGTCAAATGTATGATTGCCACCCTAAGAATATAGACTAAACATTCTATGGTTGCCACCAGTCTGGGTGACTTTCATATTAATTACATTACCAAACCCTCAGAAGACATTGACGTCTTAGTGATACAGCAAGAACTGCAACTAGGCTTATTATTATTAATGTTTTGTATTACTTGTCATGTCGTGACATATTTTTGTACATCTTGGTTTACTTTGTCGTATTTTGAACTAGATTTTGTTACTTACCAGAACTGTATTGTGTATGTAACTGTTGGTTTTTTTTTTCACGTTTTACTATTTTATGTAATAGCAATATATTTTCCTTGATATCTTGAATATCTTCATTCGTCCACTTACTTTAATGAGTAAGTATCAATGTTGTAGGTATGTAATTAGTTAGTCTACATAGTTGAATGTTCTGCCTCCAGAGTAGCAGATATGTATGTAGGTATCAGTCACATTATTAAATTTGTACGTGCATCTTTTATCTATAGGTACACCATGCTTGGTGATTTAATCGTTGAGAGTCGTCTAGTCGAGAGTACTTTTCTATGGTTGTTCTCCTTTTCATCATTAATTTTTTACACTTCTTATTTATCTTGTACTATGTTTTGTTTGTTTAGCAAATTAACATATTTCTGTATCTGTAACTGAGCTACTGGTGTTTCTTTCGTTAAATACACTCTGTTCTATGTTTCTTACACACTTCTAGTAGGATTTAGGTTCTTGAATATACCAAACAATTTCCAGTATTTGTGCTTTTGAAGTTTCAGTATTCGCAAAGTATTATAATAATAGACTCTAGAGAGTGACTAGTAACCAAATCTACGATACCTATATAGATACTTTGGTCATTGCATCTGTTGTAAATTATATACCTACATATTTCACATTTTACAACTTTCTGTTACCCTATTCATGGGACCAAATGAACAAGATACTCAAGTCAACTCTTGTTTGTCGAAGCAATATTGTTAGGCCCATATTTTAGATATTTTGTAACTTCTTTAGATGATAAGCTTCACAGTCAGTCTAATGACTAGTTCTTGAGTTTTTAGACCAGTTCAGTGAAATTCCGGGACCATTTAGGCCTCGGAAACAACTAAGGTTTAGTAGTCGTAATGTAGATTTCTGAATTTCCTGCCATAGCTAAAATTTGGCAACAAAGTAGTAGTTTTCTACCAATTATTAGGCATCTTACTTTAAATTCCTACATAGTTGAATGGTCATCAATCCGCCTGCCAAGCGTGGTGACTACGGCAAACACCCCAGATATTCGGGAGGCCTATCAGTGTATATATCCAGCAGCGGACTTATGAAGGCTGTTGACGAAGGTTGTTACTGAGATCACAGTTTGTAGGATCTCCCAGGCCAATATAAATAACATCGAACCAAAATAATGACAAAATTGATAGATAATTTCTACGACTTACCTACTTGCTACTAAGCAAGTAAGGTAGTCATGTAAAACACTTCTAGCATCTTCGTATTTTTAGGATATTTATAGTGATAAAACGTCTTCACTACGCAGTTGTTCTAACGTGAAACTGTATAATGGCTAGCTATAGTAGCTAGCGATATAGTTTTGCAATATCTGTACTATTCTCTTATTTGAATTCATTAGATTGTACGCTATTAGTTGAAACGTAGCGTAGCGTGTGCTGTCTTTTGAACTTCTGTTGTAAGTTCTTGTTTTCTGTCTTGCATTTAGTTAGATTGGCACCACACTAGAGCTTCATTATTTACATTATTATTATTTTGTAGCAGGATCATACAAAAACGGTAGGAACCAAGCCGTAAGTTTCTTGCTGGTTCTTCTAAGCTTAGTCGCGAGGAACTGCCGCTTAGCCTAGATTTAACGTTTTAAGATGATCCATGGGGATATTTGAATAAATACTTTTTTAATTTGACTTTGAGCTAACAGGTACCTACCTACTTAGGTACCTACTTGTAGCTAAAGTGTATACTTGTTGCGGTCTTTTCACTTACGATCGACTTGGGCATGGCCTTAAGTTAATAACACATGGCCCTTTTTTTTTTGATAAAATGTCACCTGTATTCACAGTGTACATTTTGTGGTCTTTGGTCATCTCCGATGACAATAAATTGCGTGGCCTATAGTAGCAAGAAATGTGGGTGGTTGTGAGGCATGCCTAGGAACTTTCTAGGTATCTAAATATTCTGTCTTTCTTGCATGGCCGTTTACGATATCGTAACAATTTTATAACATGACCCTTTGTTTTTACTGGATGAGTACTTAGTTACGTACCTTCGGTACACAACGCTTTTCTTACTCATCCTGTTATTATTTTGTTGTTTAACGTTTATGATAACGTCGTGGCCCTTCACCTATTTATGGTGACAACAGTACACCTTTGGGTACTTAATTGCATGGCCTTTTAAACTTTTACTTATTTTCTTTTCACTCATCCTGGTATTATTTTGTTGTTTAACGTTTATGATAACGTCGTGGCCCTTCACCTATTTATGGTGACAACAGTACACCTTTGGGTACTTAATTGCATGGCCTTTTAAACTTTTACTTATTTTCTTTTCGTTTCTTTGTATGTACTTATGTAATATGAACCTGTAAGCTGTCTGAAATAAAGGTTTATTATTATTCATGCTACTCAAGTAACCGTGTAGGTTAACATTTCGATAGTTGGCTTATAGTATTTATGTAAGTAGGTAGATACTTACGTTAGGTACCAATTTACCTTATAGTACCTAAAGTATCTAAACTTGACTGGTGTCAATATGCGAGCAGTGACATGCACCTTCCTCTGTTCAAAATATTGTCAAGTCGCGTCGCGTCGCGTCGTAGGTAAACATTGTTACCCGCAATGCCTCGTAGCCGAAGTCAGTAATCGTTTATTTTAGAGAAGCTATTCGTAGCTTAAGTTATGCATAGGTAAGTGGTAATAGACAGGTAGAATTGAAAACACTACGATTAATTTCTTTTTGGTCATACCAAAGTAGGTATTTTTTACAAATATTTACCATACCTCTGATTTTTCCTTCTTTTTTTTTTTACTCACATTGTTCTCCTCAGTCGCCACTTGTAGGGTTCTTTGGATCTACAATAAAACCACAGTTACTTTGTACACAAGAGAATTCCCGACGCGCGTCCGTTCGGACGTGCCGGCTACAGCCAAGTGAAGTTAGCGCGGCACCCGGCGAACACTACAGTAGGTACCGGCTCGAGTTTTGTTCAATACCTACGTTTACTGCGCTCTGCATTGTTTGGGTGTGCGCTCGCTTGTACCTATTAGTACCTATTATTGCACTATTGTTCGAACAGATTTTAGATTATCATTATTGTAATCGAGAACCTAGTATTAAGACAAACCTTTTTTTTAGGTTTTAAGGTACTACTGATAAAATTGTACCGCTATTTTTTGTGTCAAATAAATAAATAAATAAAATAAATATTATTATATCCAGCAAACTCTAATGATGACGATGACTTTTGATACGAAGAAAGGAATCTTAGCAGGCTTGATTAGAAAACTTTACGGACCAATTAATGCTGAAACTTTTCGGGTATGTTAAGTGTACACATCAAGAATACCACGACAACTACGTAGAACTATTAACCCTTTTAGGGCATTGACCAACCACTAATTGACTGACGGATACCAAATGGTCAGGCTTACGTAATAATATTATTTTCTAATGCTGGTAAAACAAGCATATGGCCCAATATTAAGTGGTAACCATCACCTATAACAATGTATTGTCTTGTAGGTCACACACGTTAGATACGTGTCCTACGGTGCACTACCCTACGTACATCAACTTCAAGTTTCGATCGTGTCAATCTTTAAATATAATTTTTTGAAACTGACACTTCAGACAAGCCCAATTTTGACAATCAAATTCTAGTTTCGTTTCGTCTACGCTCGAAAAATTTCGTGCCGATTCTTTTAAGCTTGGTCGCGAGGAACTTCGCTTAGATTCACCTAGATTTAAGACGTTTCAGGATAATAATAATAATAATAATACTGGACAATCCACACAACATCATCTAGCCCCCTTACTGGGTATATTATGTGTATTGGCACGGAAAATTGTATCTAGTCCTAAGATCTGACAATGTTAAACCTACTTACATAATAAGGCAATAAATATACTGAATACTGAATACTGCGCCAAGCTAAGCAGAGCTTGTGTTATGGGTACGAGATGACTGATATACTTAATACAATACATTACATACATAGATATTTTTTATTATACACAGAAAATACCCAGAACACCCGGAATAAATATTTGCAGATCGTAAAAATATTTATCCCAAGGCGGGAATCAAACCCGCAACCTCCTGCGTCGCAGGCGGACATTCGCTTGCCGCGCCACATCAGTCGTCAAAATTTTGAAAAAAGATGATCCCTGCATATATTACTGAATAAATGCTTTTTGACTTTGATTTTGTATATCCATAATGGTCAATCCTTCCACGGTAACTCATTGTCACACGACAACCAGAGTAAACCTAATTTACATATCAAAGGTTGCTTAGGTCGTTAAGCGTGTTAAGGGACAATGCAAAGTTACATAAAACCTATATACTGGTATATATAACCAATCAAGTTTGTAGAAGGGCTCTTTGTAGTACTTCCATGTAATTCATCATCATCATCATCAGCCCATATCAGTCCACTCTCCCAAGACGTGCCACTGAGCCCGATTTTCGGCTCTTCTTATCCATTGTTTGCCCGCTATATATTTCGCAGATCGTCGCTCCATCTTGCCGGAGGGCGTCCTACACTACGCTTACCTAAACGTGGTCTCCACGTAAGAATTCGTTTGCTCCAACGATTGTCGGTTCTACGGCAAACATGGCCGGCCCACTGCCACTTCAGCTTACTAACCCTATGAGCTATGTCGACCACCTTGGTTACCATGTAATTAGTACACTGAGAAAAATGAAAAGCGGAAAGTGCAAAAGCCTGTTTAATTCAACATCCAAGGGATGACTGCACATATACCTTAACTTATATAATCACTAAATATCTAAACTTAGGGACGCGTGACCCGAGGGACAAGGAAACTTACGAACAAGAAAGTAACGGGTTAGGAACATGACGAAATAACAAAACTGACCATCTAAACCAGGGTCGGGCAAACTTTTTTAATAGGGGGCCAGAAAGCTTAAGAAATTTCAGAGGAGGGCCAGAATTATATGACAAATGCATTTTATGTTGAAACTTTTAATCATTATAAAAACATAACAATATTACATTTGCACAAATGGGGAATGGAGGGGGAAGTTATTTTTAGCTTTAACTTTTTTATTTTTTCGGAAAATTTACACCTACCTACACATACAATCAGACTACGTAGTCCTCTTTGCCTTTACGAAGCAAACCCGTAAACAGAGGGCGGATTCTGAGTGTTTTTCGTTTTGCTGATATCGGATTTCGGTTTGCGAACTCGAACTTTTTGTATAAAGAAATGATAAGCGCCCCTAGCGGCCCATGGGGATACTAACGAAAAAAATTTAGAATACGCCTACAGTAGATTTGACTTTCTAGAACCAAGAGAACGCGAGAAATCGCTAAAACTTGTACCCCTACTTTGCTCAAAAGTCTACACAGGTAAACGAGGTCTACTGTTCTCACAGAACCACTCCTATTCAGCTCCGGAGCTCCTATTTAGTCAATAACTCACCTACTTATCTGTCTCTTGTGCCCCGCCACCTTCACAAGGGACGAACTCAACAACGCCACAGATAACGCAATAGTAGTTGCTAAATATGAAGACAAAAGAAGAAGACAGAACCACTAATAATAATATTTATGTAGTTCAAAAAGCCTCTACGCCTTGCTACGTCGTAGCATATAGGCCTACGAACGATGGCCTACGAACATAATATATCTTCGAAATGTTTGGCCTCAAGCCATCTACGACAGATGTTTGGGTCAAGTGCAAGTCAAACTTACTACCTATAGTTTTGTGCCAAGACAAAAAAAAGACGCTTATTTGAAATTATCAAACAAGGTACGGTGTACGGGTGCGTAACATGAGGAGAAATGAAAGTCATGTTCAAAAGTTTGTTTTTCCTCGGTGGAAATCAAACCCACAACCTACAGCACAGAAGGCAGAGCTACTACTAACTGAGCTGTGGGGCTTTTATCCCTTTTCTTTTTCCTTTTATATTTTCTTGAGTGCTAATCTTATTATATAATGTCTGTTTGTTGTGTTCTGTATTAAGTAAGAAATCGCCACAGATAAATATTTTTTTCCTTTGTTTCCTATTTTCCTCAAGTCAGAGCACTGGTTGTGTGGGAGCGACGTTTTCTGATCCCAAGGTCATGGGTTCGAAGGTCGGGCACCAATGAGTTTTTCCATTTGAAAAGAAGTTGTAAAATATGTGGTCAATAACCCCGCACCCTTTAACATAACCTACGAACTTTCACTACCACTGCAGTTTTATATCTAAGTAAATATTGTATAGTATTTGATAGACTGAGAAAGGTTTTCTTTGTTCTAACACTTCTCTTTTATATATTTCGGGTATTCGAATTCAATCACACAAATAAAAGGCTTTCAAAGGTGCTTTATAGGTTCGAGGACAGCTACATCTTTAGACAAGGTGTAAAAAAATATCTTCCGTGATAGCGAAGACTGTTTTCAAAGTCAATAAGTCTTCAAAGTCAAAACAGGTCAACAGGTCAGTCAACAGTCTACTCTTAGAAACGATAAATGAAAGCCTTTTTGACTTTCAAAAATTTCCATCTTATTTTTTTTATATATTTAAGTTATACAGGTATTTTTTTTTAATATGTGTTTGGTATATATTATTACGTTGTATAATAATTTGGATGTTATATTGTATTATAAATATATACTTACAAAATAATATAAGTAATTTATCAGGTATCTGTTTCCCAGAGTAAAAGCTTTGCTTAGTTTGGGGCTAGAAGGCGCTATGTGGATGTGTGTCAATATTTCTTTGTATATATATATATATATAAGTCGACTTCATCTATGAATAATTTACTCTAATAGAATTATAATCTAGGCACAATGTAAACTAATGAGTCATTTTAGGATCATTCTAAAAATGTGTCCAATAACACGTTTCTTACTGTATCTATTTAAATCTAAGACTCTTTGTTGTTGTTTTATTTAAAAAAGTTTGATACTTGATTTTTTTTATTCTTGTAGTTCAAGTAGCATAGTTCGAAGGCCAAGTTTTGTTTCAGTGAGTAATTTTCTTGCACCCTGTACCTATGGAGTAATAAAATGGCTATAACTGTAAAGTATTTTATGTTCTCTTAGAGTGGGCAATCAACTCATTTTTAGGAACCTCTATCGGATTTATTAATAAAATATTAAGATAGAATATTTTTAACCTAGTAGTAGCCGAGCTCTTTGTGAAAGTGTACAACAAAGTCAAAATCTAAAAGCTTATTGCATTTCTTACAAAAATCTGTCAAAAGATAAACAATGCTTAAAGTATTCAGTAAGTGCGTATTGTATATCAGTCATCTAGTACCCATAACACAAGCTCTGCTTAGCTTGGGGCTAGATGCTGCTGTGTGGATTGTCCAGCATTATTATATTATATTATTATTATATTGCCATCTCTTATCAATTACATAGACATAGACATTATTTATATCCTATCTATGGCTATGCATATAAAATGCTTTGTCCTGAAGCATAAACACACACAAATTATCAAAAGGACTTGATTTTCTGGCATCTTCGGAAAAAACATGACTTTTCATTTTAATTGTTTTCCTTAGCTCATCGATTTTAGTTTGAAAGAGCCTTTCAGAAAGGTAAACAGGAATTTGCATCTATTGTAGATAATTTATACAGCGGGTTAACTCTTAGAAACGATAAACGAAGTTTCGTATTGTCGTTTTGTAATAAACTTGGCAACTTGGTAGCCGTCAAAAGTCAAATTGACAATGCCTGACATGCCCAAAACGACAATACGAAACTTTGTGACGGGATTCGTTTTCTGTCATCTTTGGAAGCAACATTGTATTTTCATTTTAATTGTTTTTCTAGTGTTATTTTAAGTTCTAATGGGTAATTTTGGTGGTATTTTAACCATCATTTCTTGAGGTTTTAGCACAAATGTGCAACAATTGAAATGAAAGTGTGTTATGAGGCATCCTGATTTGAACGAAAATGTTCCCCTTTGGTTTTAAAGAAAAACGCCATCTTTTTCTTCAAAACCGATGACGGCTGACTACTTTTTTTACCGACTCGACTTGACTAAAAAGAATTTATTCAACCCACTTGATTTTGGCAAAATTGTCCGCAAGACGGACAGATGCCACAAAAAAAAAAAAAACTTTGTGACGTACAGGCTAGGCCTTGTTACTAGGGTTGAATTTCGGAAATTCCTTTCTTATTACACCTCACGCAAGACGAATATACCCTGAAAATTTCACTTTGAGTTTGACTTTGACTTTGATTAAATTGGTACTGGACTGATTTGAAAAATTCTTTCATCGTTGGGAAGCTACACTATCCCCGGGTGACATAGGCTATATTATATTTTCAAAAAATTAGGGATCCTTACCCGTGAAACCAGGACGGGCTGCTTGTATAAAATAACTCGCTAATCAAAATGTAATCAGCGCTGTCTTAAAACGGCAAAAAATACAGTAGAGCAAAAAGCTTTGCTTCTCTCGTCCACATTTCCATAAAATCTTTTTCCTTTTTGCTATTATTGTGTAATTTTACCAAGCAAACAATAGTGAATGCGGTCATCCAACAGACATTCAGTAAGGTATCTATTATATAAAAGAACAGTCTATTCACTCACTGACTCATCACGATTTTTTTAGTAGTTCGGCAGCCTATTTAGTGGTAGTAGAGCTCTTAGTGAAGGGCTCGTCCGGGGAAGTATTACCACCATGCCTATTTCTCCGCCAAGCTTTGCTGTGTTCCGGTTTGAAGGGTGTGGGTGCCGGTGTAATTACAGACACATGAGGTTTAATACCTGTATGCCTCAGGTTGATAGACGCAGAGCAGTGTATTGTAGGGCACGTTCCTAACTAACGTGACCTACAAGGCAATGCTTTGTTATAGGCTATGGTAACCACTTAACATAATAACAAACTAACTAACTTAACTGTAATAATAGGTGTAATGTTTGTAAATAAATAAATAAATAAACATCAGGTGGGCCATATGCTTGTTCCAACAGCAAATTATATACAAAAAAAGCGTCTGTATTCAAAACTTTATCATGTGAAACTTTATGTCAATAAAAACACATCTCAGTTTTTTTAAGGTTCAAAATATATTACATATTACGATTCCTCCGAAACTACGAGGCTTAGTCTTAAATAATATTATGACTATCGAAACGCGCGCGAGTCTGCTCGCGTGAATTTTCATACAAATTTAAACTACCACTGTTTAGAAATACCTTTCTTAGTACACATCTACGCACCAAAACCGATGTTTGTACGATCTGCAAATATTTATTATTTTGGGTGTTCTGAGTATTTTCAATGCATAATAAAAAAATATCTATGCATGTAATGTATTGTATTACGTACATCAGTCATCTAGTAGCTTATTGTCATAAGCTCTGTACGACCAAGCCTTAAAAACACGCAAGAAACTTACGGCTTGGTTCCTACCGTTTTTGTGTGATCCTGTTTACAAGATAATATAATTTGAAGTTTCAGGGTGTGCGTATTTTTAACAAAGACTCGCTTTTGGTGAAGGACTCGTCCGGGGAAAAACTACTATATGTGTAGTCAAAGCCAAAGTCAAAGTCAAAAAGCATTTATTCAGTAATATCCGTTGGGATCATCTTCTTGCGTCTTAAGTCTAGGTGAATCTAAGCGCCAGTTTCTCGCGACCAAGTCTAGAGCGGTTTCAGTCAGGGTGAGCTTAGGTTTGAAGCTAATCTATGTATTTTACTCATAAACTGTGTCACACCCTAGCACGTGGACCGGCGACAAAACTGCAGAAAGCTTCGTAGCAAAAAATTATGTTATTGATCCTCTACATCAAACTACTACCACCATACCTATTTCTGCCGCCAATAAAATATTTGAGAAGATATATTACCTCCTGTAAAGATATAAAAGATGGTGAAAATCGTATAATATCTATAATATACTGACACTGGATTAACCGTAGTAACATTCCAAATTCTTATAACATGGAATCTTTCACGTAATTTGACAGCATACCTTATCTCCTTACACCTGCCAACCCTATTTAAGTCGCTCCATAGAATATCAGCAAAACGTGTTTCAAATGTATTAGACGATCACCGTGACAACCCTAACCCATGCCTCATTATACTCCGATAAGCCTTTCGACACGGGATCCCGATAATTGAACCTACTATGAACCTTATCACAATGCCATAAGATCCATAAAAATGATAAATAATAAATCATATCCACCGTAGACTGGACTGGATTCAGTCAAGTTAAATTGAGCAGTAAGTTGACGGAGTAGAGTTTAATGTTGTGTGATGAAAGTGCGATTTGTGATAAGATTTTTTGTCTGTGGTATTAAAATTTGTTCAAATACCTTACATTTACGGAATATAGTTATAGTTTAATATCTACTACACATAAGCTTCTATACCTATAGCTCGTGGAACCGACAACCGCTGGGGAATATAAGTTCTTGAATAACGACCACGAACCGGATGCAAAAGAACTAATTAGCAAAATCTACCTCTATTTTCTTCTAAAATATTTTTTTCCTAGTTATCGACGCCATTACTAATAGTTCTATAAACTCGCTGCTCGCACTACTATTAGGTTCACTATAAGTAAGTAAATCTAGCGTAAGGTAATAATGTATACTTTTAAAATAAATAAAAACCAGCCAAGTGCGAGTCGAACTCGCGCACGAAGAGTTCCGTACCATTATCTATACTAAAAACGGAAAAAAAATCACGTTTGTTATATGAGAGCCCCTTTAAATATTTATCTTATCCTATTTTTTAGTATTTGTTGTTATAGCGACAGAAATATATTAACTGCAAAAATTTCAACTATCTAACTATCACGGTTCTTGAGATACACCCTAGCGACAGACGGCCAGACTGACAGACAGCGGAGTCTTAGTAATAAGGTCCCGTTTTTCCCTTTGGGTACGGAACCCTAAAAACATTTTCTTCAGAAGCTTACTAAGAAAATAAATCAGATGACAAAAAGCTTACAATTTATAGCTCCAACAACAAAAAAAATTACTTGTGTCTAGTTTTAACTTATTTTTAAGACTATTTAAAGTGATCTCTGCGATTCTACTATGCAAAGTATTTTTTTTTATTTTGGCATAAATTATGTTCAACATCTTATAACCCCGTTCTTAAAGGTACATAAGTGGCAGGAAAAGAAACAGCAACTGTGATAAACAGAGCCATTTTGAAGCAAAATACATGAAGAAAACATGTTTAACGACTCGGAACACTGGGGTTAATGACACAGAAACAAACACCTTGTAGTTCGCACTTGGCCGAATTCAGAGAAACATTTTGGCGACCCTTTTGTACAGGGGCCTTAGAACGAGTAACTTTACATTAGTAAACGTATCGTATTGACATTTGGATTACATTGCGTGGTATCAGTAACTCAACTGCGGAGAGTTGTCTGATTCTCACGCAGTGTGTGGGCTTGCAACCTGTCACGAATGGAATACTTAGCTACTGCAAAATGTGGGCATGTGCCAAGGTTATGTTGAATGAACGCGAACTGAACTTGAACAAGAGGCTACCTGCACTCATTGTCAAAATCACAAGCTCGTTTATCGTTGGTTTTTAGGGTTCCGTACCTAAAGGGTAAAACGGAACCCTATTACTGAGAATCCGCTGTCTGCCTGTTTGTCTGTCTGTCCATCTGTCACCAGGCTGTATAACATGAACCGTAAGAGTAAGAGAGTAAAAATTTTCAAAGATGATATATTTCTGTTGCCGCTATAATAGCAAATACTAAAAAACAGAATAAAATAAATACTTATACAATTAGCTCTCATACAAATCCGTGATTTTTTTGCCGTTTTTATTATAGGATGGTACGGAAACCTTCGTGCGCATGTCCAACTCGCACTTGGCCGATTTTTTATTAAATCTTATTTACGAAAGATCTTCTGAATGCCAAAGGGTAGGTAGGTAAGTATTGGATTTCCAAATCATTGCACTTCAACTCTGTGCTGTCTCATGTTACTGGAATTTAATAGACTTTATATTAAAATATAAAGACAATCGAATCAATACTAATAAAATCACGCAGTCATTTCTATACCAATTATAAGAATTTTAGTCCTAACTGACTGACTGACTGACATTAGACAACGCACAGTTTAAAACCACTCGTGACTAGAACCAGATTAGAAATGAATTCATTTTCTGCCATCTTTAGAAACGTGACTTTTTTCATTTTTAAGTTTTTCTAGTAGTAAATTACACATCAGAACTTCATCATAAGTTCTGATGTGTAATGTTTTTCTGTGTGTGTTTTTCTAGTAGTAAATTACACATCAGAACTATTTACTACTAGAAAAACTTAAAAATGAAAAAAGTCACGTTCGTCAAAAAAGTCATTTCGATGGTATTTTTCACATATCCATCCACATTCTTAATCATCACTTTCCTAGTTACGACTTATTAAGAACATCAAAATTACCCCGTCTTCTAATGTTCCAATACAAAGCTTAAGGATTTTAATCAATTACGTTGTAGGTACCTACTCGTATGTAAATCAGCATGAAATTTAAGTTCTCATTTCAAAGAAACGGTGGTCGTCATTTTACGCCCGTTAAAGTTACTAAAATGTGTATTGTGGTAAAGTACATCCGGGTACGTTACAAAAAAAGGTATTTATAAATTAGAAAGTTATTAACAAAAATTCAAGTTGCTGCAGTTTTTTGTAATTGTTCTTCCTGGAAACGTATAGGCTCCCCCATATGTTTCCAGGAAGAACGACTGTTATGTATGTATGCCTATCTCCAGCAGTGGCATTCTACAGACTGATGATGATTGATTACCTTCCATGAATGTCGTAAAAGGTGACTAAGGATACGCACCACGAGGTGTGCAGCTTACATCTCAGTTAGTAGTAGCTCTGCCTTCTGTGCTGTAGGTTGTGGGTTCGATTCCCACCGAAAACAAACATTTGTGCAATGTACACTGATGTTAGTTCTCTGTCTAGGTGTTATATTGTATTATATTATGTATTTACAAAAATAAACATATTTGAGTATATGAATCATTTGTGGTTCCCATAATACAAGCGCTTAGTTTGGGCTTGATAACGTGTAAAAATGTTTTTTTTTTATTATATCTCTGGAGTAGGTTACTAAGTACCGGCACTGCGGTACTAATCCTCCTTATAAGTAATCAGATATGGGGGAAGTCTATGTCCAGTGGATTTATTTAGGCTTATGAAGTGTTATAATACGGCAGCCTTTTCTTCCAAATCTTGGTCAGAAACTTTCCACTCCGTAAGTTTGATGAAACTTCCTAATATTACTGCTTTGTAATGTCGACGCCGCCCGTTTCATGTCCGCCGAGATTAGTTGACTCGCTGTTTTGTCACTTCAAACAGTCTGTTGTTGTTTTGTTGTAAATTGCAGAGATAGCACCGGTGGTCTAGTGGGAGTGACCTCGCCTTCTGATCCTGAGGTTGTGGGTCCAAATCCGGTCGTGCACCAATGGATTTTTCCGTTTGAAAATTTATGTACGTAATGTCAGTGCTCTCAAACGGTGAAGGAAAACATTGATTGTGAGGAAACCAGTTAGTATTCTAGCAGCGGCGATAGGCTAGTAACCTGTCAGGTATGGAATATTAACTACTGCACAATTCGAATTATCTCATTTCTGATGCTATCTCGTAGTGAAACTCCCAGCATAGCTCTCTCCATAACCCGTTGTACGGCTTTGAGCTTATATGAGATCAATAGTTAGCGACTACTGTTAATAAAAGTTACACGAAGAAATGATGATTAGTAACTAGTTTCCGAACGTTGTTTTAATTCACCGTTCATATTGCATATTTTTTTCGAAGAGAAAAGTCCATTTCTGCACGTCCAAGCTTGAGATCTTGGCCTTTTTTTCGTACAGTAAAACGATGTAAATAAATGAGCCTATCTTTTGTTTTAGTGTTATAGGCCGTTGACCTGATTTGAGTCAAATCAAGAAATCCGCCACTTTATTCCTGCCTATTTCCTCAAGCACGGATCTAGGGGCTTACGGAGTCATAAAACCTTTGTTTCTCTAAACTGGTGACCGTCAAATTACTAAACATCATTTATTTATAAAGAATATCATTTTTTTATTTATTTTGCTGTGTTTCGGTTTGAAGGGTATGGGTGCCGGTGTAATTACAGGCACATGAGGCTTAACACCTGTATACCTCAGGTTGATGGACGCTGAGTAGTGTATCGTCGGTGACGCTCCTAACGAGCGTGACCTACGAGGCAATGCTTTGTTATAGGTGATGGTAACCACTTAACATCAGGTGGGCCATCTGCTTGTTCCATCAACAAGTTATATATAAAAAAAAGAAAAAAAAATTACAGCTAATACAGGTATTTATAATTGGTATATACAGATACGTACATAATAACAGTTGAGCTATCTACAGACCGTTGCAAACAATCTAAAGATAGATCAACTGATCCAGATCAGTGCCAATCGGAAGCGTTCCCAAAACACTGGCTGCATTGCCACGCTGAATGGCAATGCTGATTCGTTGTGCCAGATACTCACAAGCCCTCGGGTCACGCGTCGCTTCAACCAGACGCCCAGAAAGAATTATAAAAATCTGGAGGGCTAAACTAATTATAAATAATAAGTAATATAGAAAACTTGGTGAAAGGCTCATCTGGGAAAGTGTTTACTACCATCATGCCTATTTCTGTTACCAAACTGCGCAGTGTTCTGGTTTGAAGTGTGAGTTCCAGTGAAATTACAGGCACGTGAGGCTTAACAGACACACACACCACCACACGTATTTTTTATTTCGAACGATCTTCTAGGTAAACGTGCTACACCGTCGACTGCATCATCACTTAACATCAGGTGAGATCGCGGTCAAACGTTTACCTATAAACTATAAAAAAAAAACTTAACCTGCAAGGCAATGCGCTGTTATAGGTGATGGTTACGACTTAATATCAGGTGGGCCATATACATTATCCACTAGCAAGTAGGTACCTTAGTATTTTTTAAACTTTCGCGATCGGAACACATATTGAAGACTTATATTACACGGGTATTTATCGTGTATTACCTTTTTTATTTATTTTCCCGACGTTTCGACTATGTTGCAATAGCCGTGGTCGCGGGCAGACTGGAGCATTGAACTTGAGATCTACCGTCACTGAGAAGCGGTGGCAGTATCAACAACTACCCTCACCGAAGACCCGAAGATCAAGTGAGGGTAGTTGTTGATACTGCCACCGCTTCTCAGTGACGGTAGATCTCATGTTCAATGCTCCAGTCTGGCCGCGACCACGGCTATTGCAACATAGTCGAAACGTCGGGAAAATAAATAAAAAAGGTAATACGCGATAAATACCCGTGTAATATAAGTCTTCAATATAGGTACTTTAGTATATTAAAAAATATAAACACAATATAATATTTAGTAGAAGCAAGAGTTGTCTAATTTTTTGGATTTTACGTGAAATAAATTATTGCTGTTGTTTTTAGGAAACCAGCCCTTACTTTCCCGCCCCTTTAATAACGGATATGAAAGATTTCCTTGCCATAACGCCACAAAGCACCATAACTTTGTTATTTTCCTTATTTTTGGTGAATAATAACTATTTGAGTTAGCGTTTACTGTCTCTATTTTTTTACTATTAATAATATCAGCATTGCCATTCAGCGTGGCAATGCAGCCAGTGTTTTGTTAACACTTCCGATTAGCACTAATCTGGATCAGTTGAGCTACCTTTAGATCGTTTGCTACGGTCTGTAGATAGCTCAACTGTTTCATATGTATTTTGTACATACCAGTTATAAATACTTGTATTAGATGTAATTTTCTTTGTATAATATCTAAAAATAAATAATTTTACTGTATTATTATTATGTTTGTAGTTTTAGCGAAATAGTCTCTATGATTGGTGATAATTATAAAACAACGCCATCTAGCTTTGAGTTAACTAACAAACGCAATAAAAACGGTTGTTTCTTTAATTAACTTATTATGCCCCACTGCTGGGCAAAGGTCTCTCCCAAAATCTTCCACTCGTCCTGGTCATGGTGGTCTCCCACCAATCTTTACCGAGTGTCAAGATCGTCCCACTAATGTTTTCTCGGCCGATAAAAAACGATAAACTGTTTTTTTATTGACTTGCTGATTGAGCAATGCATTGCCTCATAGACCACGTCCGTTACAAGCGTGTCCTACGATGCACTACTCTGCATCCATTAACCTGAGGCATATATTATGTAAAAAAGTACAGTAAAAAACTATAAAAAGATGTAAAACTACTTCGCGTAAAATTATGCATGCAATAAATGACTTTACGTTTTCTAAATAAACTTAACATATTTTCTTAGACAAGAGAAAAAATATTGTAAGAAATGAAATGAACTTTTTGATTCATTGAATTTTTAAGCATTCTATTGATAAACCCATTATTTATGAGCTTCACTGGATTTCAAAAACGTCTGGAGTTTTAAGAACATTTGAAGAGGGCTGGAAGTTCCTTCGTTTTAACCGAGGTGTTTCTTACGAATATAATAATAAAAACAAAGCCTTTTATGAACATCAATATTATTGAGAGTGAAATTTTTAAGTCAACTTGTGTTTTTGACTTTTTTTTAAGTGACTTGTCACACTTATCATAAACGTGCCTTTACGATGCACTACTCTGCGTCCAACAACAAGAGGCATGTAGGTGTATAGTCTCGTGTGCCTGTAGTTTCACCGGCACCCACACCCTTCAAACCGGTACACAGTAAGATGCTTGGCGGCAGAAATAAGCATGGTGGTAGTACTTCCCCGGAAGAGCTCTTTACTAAGAGATCTACTACTTTTAACTACTACACTTTTACTTAAGTAACTTTCAAAACGTTATAAGGCTCAATTCTTCGAGCCTGACATTTCAGACAGGCTTAATTTTGACAATTAACTCTAACTCCAAGTAATACATGAATTGAATCTCTAATCTGTGTAAAGTTTGGTAGGTCTATAAGTTGTTGTTAAGAAATTTACAGGTTCACTTAAAAATTTATTCATGCTGTCGAAAAGTCTAAATGAAGTAACGTACGTACGGGTATACGTCTAAAGGGGGTAAAATGTAAACTAGCGGCCGCTTGCAGCTATGCTCGCGTGGTAGTTTTTTTCCTGTTCCCGTTATTTTTTTGGGATAAAAAGTAGCCTATATGTTAATCCAAGTTATAATCTATGTTTATTCCAAATTTCATTCAAATCGGTTTACAAGTTAGAGCGTGAAAGAGTAACAAACATCCATCCATCCATCTATCCGTCCATACTTATAAACTTTCGCGTTTATAATATTAGTAGAATGGTGTTAAATGAAAGGGCTTAGTTTATACATACCAAAAACATATTTTATTTGGATGCTAAGTTGTTTAGTTTCTGCGATGCGACGGAACTAATAAAATTTTAAAAGCCACTGTAACGTAAGCTCGTATTCGTAGAGTTTTCACGGCTTCGTACTTCAGCTTTGATTCTGTCTGAAAAAAACGAGTGTGCTTTGGACCACACGACTGAAGTAAAACTTCTTTAATATACGAAACGTAACTGGCTATGAGAGAAAGATAAAAAGAACAGTGCTTTCATACCCCCTCCATGGTCGTGTTAAACGTTTAACGCAACCTTGTTGGAAGTCGCATAAGAAGTATTACTTCAAAAAGTATTTTCTTTTCTTTTCCGTACGTTTGTATACCTACCAACGTTACTAGGTAACTACCACTAAACTGCACAATTTACAAGGTTATTTTTTGAGAAAGGCGGTTATGGACAAGTCCGAAACCACGCAAATTAAAGAAAAGTCGTGAAAAGTGTCATGCCCTCGATTTATGAGAAAACAGCAACTGCATATTTAGTTTTTTTAAATCTTTTACTTCTAATATAATAAACCACCCTGTATACAAAATATCGAAGTACTTAACATTAATAGCTTATTTTCAGTAAGTTCATCACACAAATGTTTGTCCTTGGTAAGGATCGAGCCCTCCACCTACAATATCCCAAGCTCTTATTGCGTCACTGTTTGTTGTGTAATAAGAGCCTATCTTCAAGTGGGTTTTATACGAGATTTACACAAGATTTTCGCGGTAATATTAGACAGCTATAGATCATGCACGTTAGGAATGTGTCCTATGATGTATTTATTGTGTTCATCAACTTGATAAGTACGCAAGGTATTTATTGTACCAGAAAACGTATGAACGTTTACTGACTACAAAGATTATACTTCTATACCTATTTCTTCCTTGGTGTCCCTGACTTAGAAAAGGACCTTGTCGTTATCACATAGATATCATTAGATATCAATTCTGTCAATCTGTCCGCCAAACATGGTGACTACGGCAAACCATCGCAAAAAGTGGTCTTTGCCCAGCAGTAAACTTTATTAGGCTGAGGACAAGGTATACCTATTCTTTATCTATTCTATATCTACTCTATACCTATTTATATTTTTAGGACTAAATATTGACTGTGCCTTAGATTGGAAATCTCACGTGGAGAATTTATGCGCTAGGGTAGCTCGATTTTCTTACGCATTATATGTACTATCTAGAACTACTAGTAAGTCTACTTTGTTAACGGCCTACCACGGGTATGTTGCGTCCCTTCTTAGGTATGGTGTTTTGTTCTGGGGTAACTCAACTGATAGGGATGTGATTTTTAGGGCACAGAAGAGATGTGTGCGGGCCATATGCAATCTAAAGCAGACGGATAGTTGCAAACAACACTTCTGTAAACTTAAAATCTTACCCTTACCATGTATCTATATACTTGAAGCTGTCTTGTTTGTAAGAAAGAACATGTCCCTTTTTGATGCGTTCAAAAGTAGTCGCCATAAACATAAAGTTTGTTGTCCTTTTAATAAAACAGCTAAACTCAATAATAGTATTTTTTGTATGGCCTCAAGAATGTATAATAAACTGCCCCATACAACGCTGACCTCCCCTTCTTTCAATATATTTAGGAATCGTGTTAAAACTTTGCTTTATGAAAAAGTGTATTACAGTGTAAATGACTACCTTAATGACAATTTAGAATAATTATTTTTTTTCTTTTTATGGTGTATTATTATTTTTTGACTTAACTTTTTGACTTTTTTTTTTATTTAATTCTATGACATTAATATTGAAATTTTTTATGTGTAATATTGCATGCTGTATAGTGGAATATGGTAGATCTTAAGTTTTATTAAATCCGAACATGTATTTCCCACCCATATTCGCAATAAAGAATTTTGAATTTGAATTTGAATTTGAACCTATTCGATACCTATTCTTAACCAATTCGCTACTTATTTTTTACCTATTCATTTGCCTATTTTACATTTTTTTTTACCTATTCCATAATCATGTACTCGTTTTTAGAATCTTTGCTTGCATTTAAGAAAATAAAAAAAAAACTGTTTGTTAACTTTTGGGGTAGTAATAAAATCTGTTTTAGAGTATTGATGATCGTTTCGGCGCGCAGCTAAATCCAATACCACGAAGACAATACTGTAAGCTTTGTACTAGTATAGTTGAGCCAAAGAAAATCACCCAAATTGCCTTTTACAATGGAAAACTTGATTCGAAGATGTCCTTTGTTTGTCGAGATAGAAGGAACAATGTGGGTCTTAATATTCAATTATAGGGTGCCATTGGGAAAACTCTTGAATATCGAGAGAACGGCCAATATCTGTAAATTATTAAATATGTACTAGGGAATTAAACAGTCGATATTTAACAGGAGTGACAGTCGTCACATCTCAGTTTGTAGTAGCCCTGCCTTCTGTGCTGTAGGTGGTGGGTTCGAGAACAAACATAATGTGTGATGAACATATATGTTTGTTCTGAGTCTGTTATATTGTATTTACAAAAACCCGTGACATAAGTGTAGTATATATTTATCAAATTTGATGAATGAAATACCTTGTTTGATCAGCTTCATAATTTGAAAGCGGTTTTGGATTACACAATAATCGTAAAAAATTGTGACCGAATTACAGAAAAACAAACATGAAGCTAACAGGCTAATGAATAACAAACAAACGCCCAACGATCACATCAAACACCACTTACCCCTACATACATATAATTATCATCATCAGGCTGATAAACTCCACTGCTGGACATAGAACAGAATAGAAAGAGAAATGTTTAACAGCCGTCACAGGTCGGTTCGTAATACTAAAACTAAAAATAATAAACTTTAAAACTGGCAATAAATATTTAAGGACACAAAACAACAAGAACACAGTCTTCTCTGTAATAGATTTTTTATATAGTTTATAGGTAAACGTTTGAACACAATCTCACCTGATGTTGAGTGGTGATGTAATTGACGGTTTAGCACGCGTACCTAGAAGATATCTATTCACTTTCACCAATTAGATATATATTATCTTCGATCAATAATACCTCTAGATGACGGGTCACATAAAAAATTCACTCATATGCCTGCAATTTCACCGGCACCCACACCCTTCAAACCGGAACGCAGCAAGCTGCTTGGCGGCAGAAATACGCATGGTGGTAGTAGGTACTTCCCCGGACGAGCCCTTCACTAAAAGCTCTACTATACTATTAATACCATAGTTTCAATAATTTTCATTGAAAACGGGATATTAACAGGAAACAGTCAAACTCAAAAGCCATGGAAAATATTCCAATTTTAACGCTCACACATTTTACGACTGCAAAATCTTGAAAAATACCTAGACAAAGATTAAAGCGTTGCGTATTTCCGTTTCTAAACAAACTATTACCATGCTTTTAACTAAATGCCATTAAAAAAAAACCGCTCGTTTTTTTTAACTTGATTGACGTTTCCCATTTCATGTCTTTGTTGGCTAGACGCGTCCGACAGAGATTTAAATGGATTTTCACGGATTTACACTTTCTGCTAATGATTTTGTGACGGGGTTTATTATGATGTTTCAGTGAAGGAAAGTTAAAATTAAATTAATCTTCAGGCTAAATTGTCAGTGTTCATATTTTTACTTTCTTGTGAAAAATTCTGTCAGTTTCAGGAAATTAAGAAACTTTTGCTAAGTAATGACTAAAAAGATTTTATAAATAATAAATTATGAGTAATTAATTATTTTGAAATCTGCTATTTTACCTATTTATATGTATGTATATCACGTCATTCATGTATTGTAACTTATAACTTGTATATAACTGTTTCATATTTATGTATTTTGTACATACCAATTATAAATACCTGTATTAGCTATTATTTTCTTTGTAAATAAATAATTAATATTTATAAAAAAATATATAAATTTTTATACTTATTACTTACCAAATACATAATTAACTATTCAAAGTATAAAAGCAGTTATTAAGTAATATCCGCAGGGATCAACTTAATGGTCTCTAAAGTAACGTATTAGAAACATCTCAAGACTTAATTTCATTCATTTCATTTTTGGATAGGTAATATAAAATCTTTAAATTTACGTTGCATATAGTTTTCACTATAAATCACGATGTTTGTATTAACATTGTTTTGACACTCAAAAATGCTTCTTAGCTAGTACAAACAAGTCTGTTATTACTACCATTAGTGATATTGGCTTTTACGATACAGCCTGTACTGAACAGCCGGTTCACTTCATTACGTATACTGTGCACACATGTTCTGTCACAACACCAGCTTATTAAGTCCAGGGTTGGACATAGGTACCCAGTTACACGAGGGAGTTGAGGCTACAATCCTAAAGTGAAGGCTTAATATCATAGTTTATTTGTTTTTATAGTGCTTACCTATAAAAAAAAGCGAAAGCACCTTATTAGAAACATTCCAAATCTTATTTTCATCGAGGCATTTGAATCCTCGGTGGCGAAGTTGGTGTCGCATCCCCGTATCAAGGGGAAGGTTGTGGGTTCAAATCCTACTCGAGGAAAATAATTTTTGGGATAATATAAAAATCTTTGGCTTAATATCATTCTTTCAGAAAACGTATGGGGAAGCATTTGTCCAACAGTTTAATTCCTGAGGCTTATGATGATTTTATTTTAGATTTGAAAAAAGAAAGAAACTGGCGCGATTACAGCTTAGTTAGTAGTAATTCTGCCTTCTGCGCTGTAGGTGGTGGGTTCGATCCCCTCCGAGAACAAAGATTTGAAGAACATGGATGTGTGTTCTCTATCTGATTGTTATATGTATTCTAAATATGTGTTAATAAAAAAAATTATATAAGAATTCTGTCAGACACCACAGGAGGCTTAATACCTGTTTGGCTCAGGTTGGTGGACGCTGAGCAGGTCCTAACGAGCGTGACCTACGAAGCAATACTTTGTTATAGGCGATAATAACCACTTAAAATCAAGTGGGCCATTTGCTTGTTCCATTATCAAGTTGTATAAACAAAAAGTTTTTTATGTAGGCATAACTTTTGTGAAACATGTTTGATTTTGTACTGATCTAGCTATAATGCTTACAGACTGTAACTTTGCTTATTATTTCAACGCCCATTGGTACATAGTTCATCTAATGGTAAAGGAAACATGCCTACATGATAGTTTCAATATCCGGCTCTTGCTGTTTATACTCTTTTCACACTCGAATAAATAAATATGAACGAGTACTAAGAAATATGATCATAAAAACAAGTGTTTCTTCTTCCCAAAACAAGCACACTCAGTTTTAAGTGTGAAAAATGTGAAAAATAATAATAATAATGCTGGACAATCCACACAGCATCATCTAGCCCCAAGCTAAGCAGAGCTTGTGTTATGGGTACTAGATGACTGATATATTTAATACAACACATTACATACATAGATATTTTTTATTATACATAGAAAATACCCAGGAAACCTGGAATAAATATTTGCAGATCGTACAAACATTTATCCCACGGCGAGAATCGAACCCGCAACCTCCTGTGTCGCAGGCGGACATTCGCCCGCCGCGCCACATCAGCCGTCAATTCTCAGCAATATTTAAAAAGAACTGACAAGTTAATAGCGTCTCAAGTTTTCAAAGCTGCATCAGTAATCGTTGTCGCTGCTCGTAATTTCAAATTGCAAATAAGTAGGCACCTAAATACCATCATTTAACCCTCTAAAAGCCACTAAAATGTTGGCCATTTAAATTCAACCACATGCGCCCTTTAAGGCTAATTGCAACCATACAATGTTATTAGGGTGACCACCAAAATATTAACTAAAACATATAGCTTTTTTTATTAGCAGTGAGCTCTTAGTGAAGGATTCGTCCCGGGAAGTACTACCGCCATGTCTATTCCTACTGTGTTCCGGCTTGAAGGGTGTGGGAGCCGGTGAAATTACAGACACATGAGGCTTAACATATATATGCCTCAGGTTGATGGACGCAGAGCAGTGCATCATAGAACACGTTCCTAAATGAACGTGATCTGCGAGACAGTATTTTGTAGCAGGTGATTGGGTCTGAGAGTTTGAAACAGGAGTTCGATTATCAAAATTAGGCCTTGATATTTTTGAAGTTATACTTCTAATGCGACTTCCAACAAGGTTGCGTTAAACATTTAACACTACGATGGAGGGGGTATGAAAGCACAGTTCTTTCTCTCTTTCTCTCATAGCCAGTTACGTTTAGAAGTTTTACTTCAGTCGTGTGGTCGCACACTCGTTTTTTATAACCTTTGAACTGATATTTTAGACAAATATCAGTTTCAAAGAATGCTATTTGGGGGTTCAAACGATCGAAACTTGAATTTTACGATATTTGTTACGCCCCAAGTGCTTATGTGCGATTGTACTTCACGAATAAACATCGTTAAGCTCTAGGAAGTTTATCATCTTGTATATCCGAGCACAATGCAACGCTGTCAGTTCCCGGCGCCTCCAACTTGCAAGCACGTCGCTGACGTTTCACGGTCTTAGGGTTGCTTAGCATTCGTTTATGTGTTTATTCGTTCTACTGTACTTATTTTATACTTGTGAACATTTTACACAACATCATCTAACCCCAAACTAAGCATAGCTTGTACTAGGAACCAGACTGATAGAATACTAATATACTTTTTTTTTGTAAATACATACTAAGAATACATATAACACCCAAACATTTATGTTCATCACACAAATGTTTGTTCTCGGTGGGAATCAAACCCACCATCTACAGCGCAGAAGGCAGATCTACTATGACTAATTGAACTGAGAGGCCAGTTTTACAAGCCTAAAACCCTGTTTCAGGCGTTACAGCGTCCCGTAAATATGAGAGCTTGTGTTATGGGTACTAGATGACTGATATACTTAATACAATATATTACATACATATTTTTTATCATGCATATAAAACACCCAGAACACCAATATTTGCAGATCGTACAAATATTTATCCCTAGGCGGGAATCGAAAACCAGGCGGACATTCGCTTACCGCGCCACATCCGTTCGTCAAACTATTTTTTTTTATACAATGTCCTGATGGAACAAGTATATTATGGTCCACCTGATGTTAAGTGGTTACAGTCGCCTATAACAAAGCATCATTGCCTTGAAGGTCTTGTTCTTTAAGAACGTAACCCAAAACACACTGCTCTGCGTCAATCAACCTGAGGCATACAGGTATTAAGCCTCATGTGCCTGTAATTACACTGGCACCCACACCCTTCAAACCGAAACACAGCAAGCTGCTTGGTGGCAGAAATAGGCATGGTACTTCCCGGACGAGCCCTTCACTAAGAGTTCTACTACTACTAAACTAGTCTTCAAGCGTTCTAACTAGTGCTAACCTTACCACAACGCCCTAAGTTGCAAACGCGTGTCACAAATGCCACGCTCATGGAACCCAGCATGACACTTCAGCTGCGGGACGCTAGTTTTGACACCAACGCTTGCACCCCTTCAGTTTAGTATGAAGTGGAGTTTGAACTTATAAGTAGTGTTTTGAACAAATCCACGGCTTACAATTGTGTTGAACAATGCCAACACAATGGGTTATGTTAGATTATCTTCCATAGATGTCATAATGTCGTATGACTGGGTACACCCCAAGAGGTGGCAGCGATATATCCTGAGTACTAGATAATAATAATGCTCTTATTTGAGTTAAACACAACTTGTACTATGCCATAGTAACTATGGGAACCAGATGACCGGTGAATACTTAAATGCGTTTTTTTTGTAAATACATACTTTAAATACAATGTAACACCCAGACCGAAAACAAACATCTATTTTCATCACACAAATGTTTGTCCTTGGTGGGGATCGAACCCACATGCCCTTTACGATATCGATGGGAGGTAATGGAAGGGTTCTATTCTAAGCCGAGGCCACCAAGTCTCTACTCTGTAATCGTAACGGCAAACGCGAGCATCAATGCTCACAAACAGAAATAATTAAGGTACTAGTGCTTCCCCGAGCGGACTCTTTTAAAAAGAGCTTAATGTGAGCTGACCGTAGACTTAACGCCGTTGGAAAGTCCGCAAAGTTTTAAATAAATGGACACATCTATACCACTTATAAGAATATTTGTCTTGACTGACTGATTAGGCAACGCACAACCTTACACTACTGGTCATAGAAAATTGAATTTTTTAGGGTATATTTGTCTTGGTACGTAGAGGTGTACTAAAATAAGATTTTCTGAAACTTTACAGTGGCAGTTTTTTCCCGTTCCCGTTATTTTTTCGGGATAAAAAGTAGCGTATATGTTTATCCAGGTTACAATTTATATTTATTCCAAATTTCATCCAAATCGGTCCACTGGTTAGAGCGTGAAAGAGTAACAAACATCCATCCATCCATACCTACACCTAACTTTCGCGTTTATAATATTAGTAGGAAATAGGATAGTAGGATAACGACACCCATAATTTTTGCTTTATAACCTACACAGTTTTGAATATTTTTCTTTTAATATTCAAAACACACATAGTATGTGACAGTATGTGTATTGACACCAAAACCCGTTTCTAGTCCTAAGATCTAGCAACGGTAAACCTACCTACATAATAAGGCAATAAACACTGAATAATGAAGTTTTTATGAAAACGCACGCACGCCATTGCTAGTTTTAAACTACGAAAAAACTCCGAACTCGATACTGTTAAACCTACGTGACTAGTTTTACAGAGTTTAAAAGATTTGGGTGTCTGTGAAATATTACGAAACAACTGCACGCCCGTTGCAGTTGAATTAATTGTTTGTTAGGTAATAATAATAATGCTGGACAATCCACACAGCATCATCTAGCCCCAAGCTAAGCAGAGCTTGTGTTATGGGTACTAGATGACTGATATACTTAATACAATACATTACATACATATTTTTTATTATTCATAGAAAATACCCAGAACACCCGGAATAAATATTTGCAGAACAATTTATTCCAAGGCGAGAATCGAACCCGCAACCACTTGCGTTACATAGATAAGCTAGTTGTTTATGAAAAAAAGTTTAAATTATTTGCTAGCTTAATGTAGCCCTTTTTTTTTTGGCATCTGTCCGTGTCTTGCGGACAATTTTGCCAATGTCAAGTGGGTTGAATAAATTCTTTTTAGTCAAGTCGAGTCGGTAAAAAAAGTAAAGTCAGCCATCATCGGTTTTGAAGAAAAAGATGGCGTTTTTCTTCAAAACCAAAGGGAAACATTTTCGTTCAAATCAGGATGCCTCATAACACACTTTCATTTCAATTGTTCACACTTGTGCTAAGACCTCAAGTAGTGATGGTTAAAATACCACCAAAATTACCCATCAGAACTTAAAATAACACTAAAAAAACAATTAAAATGAAAATGCAATGTTGCTTCCAAAGATGACAGAAAACGAATCATGTAGTCCTTTATTTCTGGGTAAACTTTAAACAAACTGTCATTTGTCTTTGTCAGTGTCATTATACTGAAAGTATCCTTTGAAACCCTATACACATGGTCACACGAATTTCGTGTCGGCATGTTTGTTCTGTAATGTAGCCTTTTTGTGCATACGGGTCTTGTCCCATGCATATGTTCACTGACTCAACGGCACGATCTAACAATAGTTGCGAAAGAATTGTTTATTTATTTTCAAGCTTTTGTCTATGGATTTACTCGCTTGGGAACCGAATAATAAGTAGCTTATTGTCTTACAATTACTGACTGTGTTTTTTTATATACTTATACAATTTGCTGATGGAACAAGCATATGGCCCACCTGATGTTAAGTGGTTACCATCGCTTATAACAAAGCATTGCCTTGTTTGTAACAAACGTAACCTACAATACATTGCTCTGCGTCCATCAACCTGAGGCATACAGGTGTTAAGCCACATATATTCTTAGTATGTACTTAAAAAAACGTATATTAGTATGCATTCAGTCATCTGGTTCGCATAGTACAAGGTATGCTTAGCTTGGGGCTGTATGATGTTGCATAAAAATGTCTACAAATATTAATTATATTTATTAATATTATAATCCTTTAAACTTACTTATTAAAATACACACAATTATCATATTCACGTGTAAAGGCGCTTAAGGGCTTGCGTGCACCTTTGTAGATTTAAGGTTCGTGAGAGTTTTTATCAAGTTTTTTTCGTTTTTAGGGCAGCTAGTAGTCACGAATGGAAAAACAACAAAAAACTAGTGTCACTTTACTGAATAATTCAAGTTATTAGTCATTTAAAACGCTGCATACAAACGGAAAAAGAACATAAAATTTTCTTGATTTTGGAATGAAACCGTATAAATAAATAAAACTTCCTTTTTTTTACTTTAAGTTTTCAGGTTTTTTGTTGTGAATGGCTGTCCCTTCTTTGCTGAGGGTTGGGTGCTGAAAGCTGTGGCACAGTGTTAACTTCGATCGAACCCACTACCTACAGCAGAAGGCAGCTACTACGAAATGAGCTGTGCAACCTGGCTGGGTGTTACGATCCCCTCCGATCTTTTAGTACAAAGTACTCGTGATTTTTCGAGGATATCTAAGAAGGGTAGTCAGGGGTACGTCCAGTTACATTTGGTACAATCCCATATTTTGCAGTAGTTGGTATTCCATACGGGACAGGACGTAAGCTCATCGCCTCTGCTAGAATACTACCTGGTTTCCTTTCGATGTTTTCCTTCACCGTTTTGGTTTTCACCGCACTGGTGTTAATCTAATAAATTAATTATTTGTAATGTTACTAAAAGAACTCAATTTCTTAGCAAATGGGTTGTCCCGGGAAGTACTACCATTAAGCCGATATCCGCCGCTAATTTTATGAGTTCCGGTTTGAATTAGCAATGGATTAAGAATCGCTTTACGCACAAGATGTAATTGAATTCGCAGAATATCGTGAATAGCAAAGGTGTATTCTTACATAGAATACAAAATGTAAAATGCCTACATATACCGGGTGTAATAAAACCACTTCTGAATACTTCAGGAACATGTAAAGTTACTTACAACAAGGTTTATAGAATACCATTTGGCTGACAGTCAAATACATTTAAAGTAATACGATTATTTGGCTGAAATTCTTATTTATTAACCAGCTATGTATTCCGTACAGCGGTCAACAACCGCACGACGGCGGTGACTGCGAAGGCAACACAACCGTCAGATAATTGCGATTTCTTAAAAAAAAATAGCATCACGACTTTAATTCCCAAGCACGGTAGATATCCCCTCCGATCTCTTAGTACCAAGTACCTTATCGATTTCCTTTATAGATAGATAGATAACACTTTATTGTACACAAGAAAAAATTGTTACAAACAGACCAGGTTAACAAAGTACAATGGGCGGCCTTATCGCTGAAAGCATTTCTTCCAGGCAACCTTGGGATGTAGAGTAACCACCATTACCCGTATATTTACCTTATTTTTCACCTTTATATTGTTGTTTTTGGTGTTTTGTCGTTTTGTACGCGTCTTTAAATAAGTAAATTAGATAAACTTATGTTTATTTTATGATATATTGTCGATATTGATGCGAAAAACACGGAAAAAGCACGACACAACGAAAAGTGTCGATTTTTTTCACATTTTATATATTTTTTTTGTAATCAGAATCATAGTCTGAATGCGCAGTTTTGACATAGTCATATGCATAAATACATTTATTTGCTACAAAAACATACATACACATCCAAAACAGATCAAAAAGTGAAGACAAGACAAGATGAAGGATATAATCAGTAGGCGCCTGTGTGCTACAGCAAAAGGGTCTCGACTCAGCGTATGCCTCACCTCTATGCATGCCTAGTAGTTAGTTTCAGTTTTCAGGAGTATTTTCATTACACCCGGTATAAGAAACACTGATCAGGGAACACATTGTCCTGTGAATATCACATTGTCATCTTCTCGCGATGAAACTCGTTTCCTTTTAATCAAATACGTGCGTGTGTTGTAAAATTAGAGAATAGGATTAAATGATAATTTGTAATACAGACTTTCAATAAAATCTTTACATAGTATAAAATGTGTGTTAAGAGACAAGGATTGATAAAATAAGAAATTAGTATATTAGAGGAAGTTTGAAAGTAGCGCCTGTGACGGATAAGTTGAGGAGTAATAGGTAAGCGTGGTATGGGCATGTCATGTGAGGAAGAAAGCCATATAACGAGAAGAGTGTAGATATGGATGTGGAAGATTATAAAAGCAGAGGAAGACCAAAGAAAAGATGGATGGATTGCGTGAAAGATGATATGAGTAAGAAAGGAGTGAACACTGAGACGACTACTGATAGAAGAGAGTGGAAGAAAAAAACCTGTTGTACCGACCCCACTTAGTGTGGGATAAGGGCAGGAAGACGATGATGAGTATAAATTAAATCGCTTCCGCTGCCCGTTCGCTTAGATCTTTTATACTACTCAACGGATTTTAATGCAGTTTTCAGTAATAGATAAACAAGAAGAAAGTATATATACAATACACATATATTATAATACAGATAAGCCAAAAATTTCAAAGATTTGTACCGTCCAACGAAGTGGGCACGGGTCAGCTAGTCTATACTAATATATATTATTAAAAGGAAAGATTTAATTGTTTGCTTGTAAGTTTGTTTGTTTGCATTAAATAGGAGTATTAGTGAAAATTTACCCTTGAAGCTGTATAATTCATCTATATTAGAACACAAACCTCTATTTACTTTTACTTTTGTTACTTATCTGTAATATTCTTGGTAAATAAAAACGTAATGATGTTTACATTATTTAAAACATGTTTAATATTTGTTTACTAAAAACACAAACATACATCTAAATAGAATACAACCTGAAACAGCAATAATAAACTGTATCTCAACGGAATAGTAATCAAATCTGCTAAACAAAGTGTTGTATTCGTTAAAGTCTCAGCCTGAGGCTAATTCAAAGTTGTTTATTTAACTTACTTACAGCCACACTCGGAAACGTTCCTTGAATTTAATTATAGCTTAAAATTAACTCTTGTCACTAAAAGTTAGAGAGCATTTATTGAAATGAAATGAAATGAAATTGAAATGAAATTTATTTATTTGCTTGAAATGTGGTACATGGAGAACTTACTTATTTATCTAGATTATTAGACCCACACATTTCGCTAGGAAGCCCAGCATGCAAAAATTAAATGTCTACTTATAACTAAATTATTAAACTAATTAATTAAACATTTCAATAATTATATACATTTTAATCTGAGTGAGTATTCATTAAAATCTTTACTCTGATACTAATAAACTCGACGTAACCTCGAAATAGTTACACCTATAGTACCCATAACACAAGGTCTGCTTAGCTTGAGACTAGATACTGTGTGGATTGTCTATTATTATTATTTTTACGTTCATCACACAAATGTTTATTCTCGGTGGGGATCGAACCCACAACCTACAGCACAAAAGAGCTACTTCCAACTTAGATGACGTCTGTCAACATTAAAAACTAATTTAATCGTTTGATAGTTCTGAGTGCGGCTGCAGAAATCTTTATTTAACTTACTTGAACAATGTATCAAATAACAGATTAAACTCTTAGAAATAAACAAAGAGGAAACCTTTCTAAATTGGACACCGAATTAACGACACTCATTTATCTACTTAAAGGGCTATTACCTAAAAATAGAACTCCAAACACTAATTAAGTCACAATTTTGTTGATCGAGAGAGCAAAGCGATTGTAGTGGTAGGTAGATAAATAGATAACATTTTATTGTACACAGGAATAATTTGTTAAAAAACAGACAAGTTAAAAAAGTATAATGGACGGCCTGATCGCTGAAAGCGATTTCTCCCAGACAACCAGTAGTAGTAGTAGTAGAGTTCTTAGTGAAGGGCTCATCCGGGAAGTATTAACACCAGGCCTATTTCTACCGCCAAGCAGCTTGCTGTGTTCCGTTTTGTAGCACATGTATACCCTCAGGTTGAGGGGCAAAACATCCACCCTTTCATACTCAACCCCCTTTCTCCACTCCACACCACATCCTCATCCTATCAAACACCCTCCTTTCACACACACACCCCTTCTCTCACGGCTATGTTCCTAACGAACTTGACCTACAAGGCTTTGTTATAGGCGATGGTAACCACTTAACATCAGGCGGGCCATATGTTGTTCAATCAGCAAATTGTTCAAAAATTATATATATAGGTACTTACATTTTGTTAATATCTGCGTGCTTTATTACTATAAGTGTGTAATAAAAAATAAACAACATTTTTCACAGTTATCTCGTTCAAATAGTACAAGCTTTGCTCAGTTTGGGGTTAGATGGAGCTGTGTAAAATGTTACCAAAAAAGCTTTAGGATATAACTAACACGTATTTTGTTTGTTACAGGTTTACCGATGAAAAGATACACTGAAGATAGAAGATCAGAACAAGATAAAACAGAAAAAAATCAGAAAAAGATAATAATAAATATAGACTCTATACAATGATATAGAACCAAGATGGAGGTCAAACCACAGCTCAGAGCACTCACTATACTCCTAATCACCAACCTATGTCTTGGCGATGAACACAAAAATACCACAGACTTACAAAAAAAATCAGACAAAACTACCCTCATATCTATTCCAGCCGAAATTGCTATAAACAACACTACAAACAAAAATCAAAGCGACGCTGACTTCGAAAGCCTTATCGACGTTTTCCCAGACACAAATAGCACGGTTGAACCATGTGTGGGCTACCCGGAGTACTGCAACCTGACTGAAAAAGATTACATAGAAATGTTAAATGAATACATTTACCCTCAACCTTATGAATGGGTTCTTATAGCAACTCATGCTATAGTGTTCATAATAGGGTTAATAGGAAATGCTTTAGTGTGCATAGCGGTGTATAGAAATCATTCTATGAGGACTGTGACGAATTATTTCATAGTGAATCTTGCTGTGGCTGATTTTATGGTTATATTACTATGTCTACCGCCAACTGTGTTGTGGGATGTTACGAAAACGTGGTTCTTCGGGACAGCTATGTGCAAAATCGTATTGTACTTTCAGGTGAGTTTTATAAACGTATTTAAAACATATTTAACAGCCAACAGTTTCTATTCATTGCCCGAGTTTTTGGATGAAGATCATGACAAAGTTTTTTTTTGAACGGACTAAAACACTGGTGTTATCGCCTGGGGATTTAAGACTGCGTTACCGTTAAAAAGAATTTTTTCGAACGGACTATCTAAGGTGTTGGTATAAATGCCGAGGATGTCTAAGAGGGGTTATTAGAGGTAGATCCAGACGTACCCATATTTTGCATTAGTTAGTATTCCATACGTAACAGATTGCAAGCCTATCGCCGCTGCTAGAATACTAACTGGTTTCCTCACGATGTTTCTCTTCACCGTTTTAGAGACTGGCATTGCGTATATAAATTTTTCGAACAGAAAAACCCATTGGTGCATGATCGGATTTGAACTCACGACCTTAGGATCAGAAGGCGGGGTCACTACCACTAGACTACCAGTGCCAGTTTGTGTTATCTAAAAAACTTTAATCGACTTTGATAAACTTTTTTAAATTATTTCTCAATGCGTAGCACTTCGTAGCCCATCTACGGTTATTATGTAGACCCTCTACGGTGATACGTAACCATGCTTTTATATTATCTTTTGATGTTGGTCATGAGATACAGCCTGCTGACAGACGGACAGATAGACAGACAAACATACAAACAGCGGAGTTAGTAATACAAAATGCGGGCTTAATGCTATGAGCATTTTCTACCTGCCAACCTTAGAGGTAACTGAAAAAAGATTGACGTGCTAACTTAGATAAAAGCCTAAATTAATATAAATTACCTACATAATTATGCATAATCTAACTATAAGATGACGACCGATGTGGCGCGGCACGCGAATGTTAGCCTGCGAATCAGGAGGTTGCGGGTTCGATTCCCGTCTTGGAATAAATGTTTGTATGATATGAATTTTATTATTACGGGTGTTCTGGGTATTTTCTATGTATAATAAAAATATATATGTACGTAATGTATTGTATTAAGTATATCAGTCATCTAGTACCCATAACCCAAGCTCTGCTTAGCTTGGAGCTAGATGATGCTGTGTGGATTGTCCAGCATTATTATTATAGATAAGTGACTACGCTAGGCCGCAGGCGTGTTATTTTTACTATTATTTTATTTGGACTCACGTAATGAGGGATCGTCAACATTATTTTCGTACCCATTAAGTTTTTATAACCTCCTATGGTGAAGTAGATTGGACCTTAGTACATAAATGGAGCATTTTATCATTCTTGGATAATCTCTGTAACAAGGAAAAGAAAAGAAATAGAAATAGCATCATGATTTTAATTCCCAAGCACGGTAAATATCGCCTTCAATCTTTTAGTACCAAGTACCTATTTGAGATCCTTCGATGATGTCTAAAGAGGGTAGTAAAATAATGCTGGACAATCCACACAGCATCATCTAGCCCCAAGCTAAGCAGAGCTTGTGTTATGGGTACTAGATGACTGATATACTTAATACAATACATTATATGCATAGATATTTTTTATAATACATAGAAAATAACCAGAACACCCAGAATAAATATCTGCGGATCGTATAAACAGGTGGGAATCGAACCCGCAACCCCTGCGCCGCAGGCGGACATTCGCCCGCCACGTCACATCGGTCGTCAAGAAATAGAAATAGTATCAAGACTTTAATTCCCAAGCACGGATCGCCTCCGATCTCTTAGTACCAAGTACCTATTTGAGATTCTTCGAGAACGTCTAAGGGAGGTAGTCAGAGGTATGTCCAGATAGTACATTTGGTACATACGCACATTTTGCAGTAGTTAGAAATCTTAAACTAACCTCTGGGGCCTAATTTTTTATTTATTTTTTATTTATTTATTTGGTCTACCAACAGTTGTAACAATGATACAAGTATAATCAAAAAACTTACATATAGGTACGTACATATGTACTGACTTAAACTTATTGCACAACTAATTATAGGTAAACACTGCATGCATTGTAAAAACAAATAATAGTTAAAAGAGTAACTTATAGTTAGAGTAACTTATAGAATAGAGTAACTTTCTTGTGACGAAATATTGTCAAGTTTGAGTTCCAATCGTGTCAATCTCGAAATGGTATTTATTTCAATCGAATTCTTTTTTCAATCTCGTCTCGGCTCAAAACAATTACGAAAATTGGGTCTCCGTTTACTAGCACTTTTTAGGGTACCGTACCCAAGTTTTAAAACGGGACCCTATTACTAAGACTTCGCTGTCTGTCTGTCTGTCTGTCTGTCTGTCCGTCACCAAGCTGTATCTAGTGAACCGTGACAGTTAGAGAATTGAAATTTTCACAGATGATGTATTTCTGTTGCCGCTTTAACAACAAATACTAAAAAATAGAATAAAATAAATATTTAAGGGGGCTCTTATACTACAAACGTGATTCGTGTCGTTTTTATTATGTATACGGAACCTTTCGTGCGCGAGTTGGACTCGCACTTAGCTGGTTTTTGTAATAAGTCTGTTTTCTGGTCACGTATTATTTGCAAAGATTTTTATATTATCCCAAAAATTATTTTCCTCGAGTGGGATTTGAACCCACGACCTTCCCCTTGATACGGGGATGCGATACCAACTTCGCTACCGAGGATTCAAATGCCTCGACGAAAATAAGATTTGGAATGTTTCTAATACGGTGCTATCGCTACCGTGGCTCCATCTACATGCTTGACGTAATACTATCAAAGCGTGCTCGATAACCGAAATTGCATTCAAGTTGAATCGACAAGAGATGTCGCCGTGCATCATTATACTATAAAATAGCACTATAAAAACAAATAAACGTATTATTTGGATATTTTCAAGAGAGTGAATAGGTATCTTCTAAGTAATCGTGCTACACCGTCGCCCACATCATCAATTAACATCAGGTGAAATTGCGGTCAACCATTTACCTATAGTACAAAACGAAAGTTCAAAATGTGTTATTGCGTTTCTAAAAGATACATTAATAATAAAAAACGATGAAATCTCCTTTTAAGTAAAAAAATACTTGTCATTGAAGATCTCGCACTTGTCAATGCCTGGTTTTAACAAATTATTTATGGCTTAGCGGTAAAACATTTGATAACTTTTTTGAACATAAATAGTAAATAAATATTTGTGGACATTTTTACACAACATCATCTAGCCCCAAACTAAGCATAGCTTGTACTAAGGGAACGAGATGACTGATAGAATACTTAAATACTTTTTTTTTGTAAATACATACTTAGAATACAATATAACACCCAGACACAGAACAAACATCTATATTCATCACACAAATGTTTGTTCTCGGTGGGAATTGAACCCACCACCTACAGCGCAGGAAGCATGTTTTGCTTCTGTGGAGAATGTGTTTATGTGTGGTGTGTGTAGAGACATAAACTGTAAAAAACAATGTAGGGCACATTCCTAGCAAACGTGACCTGCAACGTGACCACTTAAGATCAGGTGGGCCAGCTGCTTAATCCATCAGCAAGTCAAATAAAAGTTATAAACTTAGGAACTTACTAAGATTATCTTAAAACCTAACTTTGATAGACCTATCACCAAAAACGCTTCTAAGCCCCAGATTTCGTTTATCACCACCCAGTTTATCTGAAAAGCAATAAATCCCCACAATTTTAGGATAGTCGTATCATTTATACCAAATTACATTAAAAGCATCTTTACTCATGTCAGTAAAACCTCACTCGACACCGTTAAAAAATACTTATGGTCGGCAACATAGATTAATATATATTAGGAGATAGCGCTAGTGAGCGTGGCGTGTTTGCTAGTAGGTTGAATTGTCATGAATTGAAAATAAAAATCGGCCAAGTGCGAGTCGGACTCACGCACGAAGGGTTCCGTACCTTTAACTTTAATGAAAACGGTAAAAAATCACGTTTGTTGTATGGAAGCCCTCTGAATTTTTTTTTTCTAGTTTTAATTGTTATAGCGGCAACAGAAATACATCATCTGTGAACATTTCAATTCTCTAACTATCACGGTTCATGAGATACAGCCTGGTGACAGACAAACAGACAGGCAACGGAGTTTTTGTAATAGGGTCTCGTTTCTGTATAGGGTTTATATATAGGGTTCTATTCCTAACAAACTCCTCCAAATTTCGAGAGGCCTCTGTCCAGCAGTGGATTTCTTTAGGCTGATGATGATAAGTGAAAATTTACACACGTTAGTGCTGAACCCGTTATATAAACCACGAGCACTCATAGTAACGTTGAGAAGGTCCCAAACTAATCTCTGCCGAGGCAGTAATCTCAGTAATGATTCACTCCTCTGAGTAACAGTTACTGCACAGTGACTTATAAATGGCTGGTGAAGTTTATCTTACAACTAATAGTTTGTTAGTAGTAGAGCTCTTAGTGAAGGGCTCGTCCGGGGAAGTACTACCACCATGCTTATTTCTGCCGCCAAGCAGCGCAGCGTGTTCCGGTCTGAAGGGTGTGGGTGCCGGTGTAATGCCTCAGGTTGATGGACGCAGAGCAGTGTATTGTAGGGCACGTTCCTAGCTAACGTGCAAGGCAATGTTTGTTATAGGCGATGGTAACCACTTAACATCAGGTGGGCCATATGCTTGTTTCATCAGCAAATTGTATAAAAAAAAACTAGCTGAGCCCGCGACGAGTGGAATTTAACAATAAAGTTAAGTTATGTTTTTTTTGTTTTTGCATTGTTATTTTAATCATTATTTATTCTGAGTTTTTTGTATTATCTTTACCCTCTTAATACATGACATTCGGAAGTTTACGGTGCGGGTTATAGTTGACGGTAGCCCCCTCTGAACCAGCCATTGTATTTGAGCTATGACAATGGTCTTGAGTATGACGGTAACTTTAAGTTATTTAATGTTTGCACAGAGTACAAGCGTGCGCCGCGCAGTTTGGTTTGATTTAAGACATAGTAACATGATACGCTACTGATGAATCTTGCTTGGAAACAAACAGTAAGCTAAGCAACGTTCTGTGCGGTTAGTATTTGGATGGGTGAATGCTATAAGCATATTCATAAATCTAAGTAGATTTTTCAGAGCCAAGCGGCAGTAGGTATAATAATATATATTTAAATATAAATATTTAAGGGGGCTCTCATACAACAAACGTGATTTTTTGCCGTTTTTATTATAAATAATGGTACGGAACTCTTTGTGTGCATGTAATATGAGCAATTCATTGCTTGAAATAAACGATTTTATTTATTATTTATTTGTACGCGAGTCTGATTCACTCTAGGCTGGTTTTTTCTACTCTACGTATCAAGACGAATATACCCTGAAAATTTCAAGTCTATACGATCAGTGGTCTAGGCTGTGCGTTGTCTATATCCCAGTCAGTCAGTCAGAACAAAGATTTTTATAGTTTATTATTAAATGCTTGGTTATAGGTGATGGTAACGGCTTAACATCAGTTCTGCCTTGAGCTTGCCGGTTCTTCTAGGCTTGGTCGCGAGGAACTTGCGCTTAGATTCACCTAGATTTAAGACGTTTCAACATGATCTCTGCGGATGTTACTGAATAAATGTTTTTTGACTTTAACTTTAAATTTGTTCCAGTCGGTGTCCGTCACTGTGTCTGTTCTGACGCTGACCTTCATCTCCGTGGATCGCTGGTACGCCATCTGCTTCCCGCTGAAGTTCAAGTCTACCACGGGCAGAGCGAAGACAGCAATTGTCATCATATGGCTACTGTCATTGACTTTCAGTAAGTTGATACGAATTTTCTATACGACTTGATTTAACTTGCAAGCTCCGGTGGTCTTGTGGGATCCCACTTTTTGATCGTCGTGGCTTCAAATCCAGTCGTGCACCACTGGAGCTCTCAGACCTTGAAGAAAAACATCGGGAGGAAACCAGTCGGAAAAAAAATATAAATAAATAAATATTTAAAGACATTTTTACACAAAATCACCAGATGACTGATAGAATACTTATATAAGTAAGTAGGTATATATATTTTTAGTAAATACATACCTACTTAGAATACAATATAACACCCAGAGACAAAACAAACATTTACGTCTATCACACAAATGTTTGTTCTCGGTGGGGAACGAACCCGCCACCTACAGCGCAGAAGGCAAGGCTACTACAAACTGAGCTGTGACGGTTGTCACACAAATGTTTGTTTTCTGTGGAAATAGATCCCGCAACCTAGAGCGTTGAAGCCCATCGCCGCTGCTAGAATAATAACTAATTTCCTCACGATATTTTTCTTTACCGTTTCACTGGCATATACATAAATATTTTTAACAAAAAAATCGTTGAATTTAAACCCACGACCGAAACAGAAGGCGGTGTTACTCCCACTAGACCATCCTGAAAAGGAAAAATAAACTGGTGAAAATAAAGAATTGAATTGACATAATGCACTGTCCAAAGTAATCTTCAAATTGCATTGTTGACAAACAAGCAACGGACATTCCATTAAGTTCTAACACGGAATAGCACTTTGTCATAACATTTACCGAATAACATACCTCACAATACACAAAATGTTGCAATAACACTTACATAGGGTTTCTTACGAACACAAAAAAACAGTAGAAATGCCGAGGCGAATAGCTGTGATCCCGCTATACTGATAAACTTAGAAATGATAAACGAAGTTCCGTATTGTCTTCTTCTTCTTCTTTTATTATATGGCTTTTCAGCGGCTGAGGGTTGCCACGAATTCGCCAACGTCAAGTGTTTACTAATCTTAGAACAAAAAGGCGGAGATCTCGTTTTGAGGTAATACTACAGGCATTGACAGCTTGACGCTACCGAGTAGCCTCAAAGTGTATTACAAAACGACAGTACGAAACTTTGTGTGACGACCGATGTGGCGCGGCGGGCGAATGTCCGCCTGCAACGCATGAGGTTGCCGGTTCGATTTCCGCCTTGATATAAACATTTGTACGATCTGCAAATATGTATTTATTCCGGGTGTTCTGGGTATTTTCTATGTATAATAAAAAATATGTATGTATGTAATGTATTGTATTAAGTATATCAGTCCCCTGCTTGGCTTGGGGCTAGATGATGGTGTGTGGATTGTCCAGCATTATTTATTTATTTATTTATCGTTTCTAAGATTGAGCCCGTAGGCTCGACAGAGTCCACCAGCAGTAGCATAAAAAAAAAATGTCTCTAGTGATGAATTTTTGACAGATTTTCATTGCAAACTGTCAAAAAGTCACGACTTAAGACGAGCTTAAAAGATGCGTTTCGGTATTCGGGGGTAAGTTTAACTTTTGGTTCTTAAGAACTGGTAGCTTATAAAATGTATTTGTCCCCAGACACGCCAGAGTTCGTGGTTCTTCAAGTACAGAAGAAAATGGAATTACGATTTAACGTGGAGTATTTTATGCAGTGCACATCCACGTGGTCAGACGAAAGTGACCTTAAATGGCACATCATAAAGGCGCTTTTTCTTTACACGTGAGTATAAATTTTATTTAGATAAAAATGTACTTTTTTCAAAATTCTTCATCTTTCGTTTTGTTTCTCAATATCAAAACGCAATCGACATCTTTAAACGCTATTACAACAGTAATTAAATTAAATAGCCTCTTGAGTTTGAAACTGCTCTAGAAATCTGCATAATTTCATCAACAAAGCTGGTTCCAGAGGCGAACCAATTTGCCTAACAATGAGGCTCTCCTTTCACTCTTTACGACTTGTTAACGCAAGACGGAGGGTAGTCCGTAAACTGAGAAAATCTTGGAAAAATAAGTATTTTGCATTGATTTTTTAAGCGACCGCTGTGGCTCTGTGGCGTTGCAATTGGGGTTTTGAAAAAAGTAATAAATATTGTTTTTTTTATGTATTTTAAAACATTATTATTAATAATGTTGATATTTAATGCAAAAAACTTAACAAAAAAAAAATTCAATTAATTATAAACAATTAAAAATTGATAAAATTTAGAAAAACCACGTGACTAGAAACGCGCCATGATTGATCACCATAATAATAACTAGAGGTTGCGTGGTGCGCGAGTTGCAAGCAACTCGCGGGCGTTTTGTGCTGGACTTGTAAAAATCCCAATCCATAAAAAAGTAGAAAAATGCCTTAAAAGACCCAAATAGGTTGAAAATTGGGTAAATTACCCTAAAAATGGGGAAAATTTCATGAGCAGGCAACATGTACAAGTCGTGAAATGCCTTCAAAGTCCACATCCAGTTTGAAAACGCCTTAAAATTCCAAAACAGGCCGAGTCGGGAAAATCTCCCTAAAAATGGGGTAATTTTTTGGGTGCTGCGCTCGCTGCACGCAGCTCGCGAGGCTCTCCCAACACTTTGACAGGCCAAGGTTCCCTAAAAAGTCGTAAAACGCCCTAAAATCACCAAATCAGTCAAAAGTCGGGAAAATTACCCTAAAAGTGGGGAGATTTCTCCACCAGGCAACACCCCCAATCAAGTTGAGCAATCGGTTCATAGACCTCAATCAAGTCAGGGGTTGCCAGCAGGTTCCTTTTTCAAGTTGAAATTTGGCAAAAACCCAACTTTTTTCAAAATGGCCGCCACACCCGACGCCATCTTGGATTTTTGAAATGTCAAAACTGACATTTGGAGTCCAGGATCCAAGCACCCTGACGGTGGTAGAACGGTCGACATACCTCGACATTCGTAGAACAAAGTCGATCACCAAAGTCGAGAGGGGTCCTCATAATTAGAGCACCCATGGTTCGTGGGGTTGCCAGCTAAGGGAAATGAAAATGGTCAAACGTCACGTGGGCCGACAAAGTCTTGCCAGCTATGACAAATCTCTATTCAAAATGTAGCTCCTTCTACTTTTCATGTTTTTGGAGAAAATCTGGGAAATTACCTTAAAAATGGGGAGTTTTTCTGAACCAGGCAACACTCCTTATCAAAACACGCAACCGACTCATACATTGCAAATCGATCAAATGTTTCCAACTTGCTAAAAAATCGTTTTGAAAAGTGTAAAAAAAACACCAGTTTTCAAAATGGCCGCCACAGCTTCCGCCATCTTGTTTTTTTGAAATGTCATAATTTTCCTGAAATGCCAGCCATGTATGGCAACTTTCTACATAAGCAGTGTTGCCACCTTAGCAAGTCTGTAGAACAAAGTAATTCGCCAAAGGAGGGGTCCAAAAGTGAAAAATTTCAAACCTACATAAAACGACGCCATTTTGTTTTTTCATTTTTTTTTTGAAATTTTTGTAAATTTTTTCTACTTTTTATCCAGATTCAACGTTGGAACGAACGAAATCGGTCAAGGTTTGCGATTTTGCAAAACGACGCGGCCGCCATCTTGTTTTTTCTGAACGCCAATAATTTTCCTTGGGTCAACTCTAGAGTAGGAGCATTTACTTAGAACATTATCCATACCCAACTCTACTCCTTCTACGAAATCGGGCATGTCAGTGAGTCAGTGGGTGTTTAGCTGTATAGTATTATAACTAGAGGTTGCGTGGTGCGCGAGTTGCAAGCAACTCGCGTGGGTTATTGTAGCTGGACTTCTAAAAATCCCAACCCCCAAAAAAGTCGAAAAACGCCTTAAAATCACCAAATCAGTCAAAAATTGGGTAAATTACCCTAAAAATGGGGAAATTTTATGAGCAGGCAACATATTCAAGTCGTGAAATGCCTTCAAAGTCCACATCCAGTTCGAAAACGCTTTACAATTACAAAAAAGTCCCGAGTTGTAAAATCTCCCGAAAAATGGGGTAATTTTTTGGGTGCTGCGCTCGCTGCACGCAGCTCGCGAGGCTCTCCCAACACTTTGATAGGTCAAGGTTCCCAAAAAAGTCGTAAAACGCCTTAAAATCACCAAATCAGTCAAAAGTCGGGAAAATTACCCTAAAAGTGGGGAGGTTTCTCCGCCAGGCAACACCCCCAGTCGAGTTGAACAATCGGTCTATAGACCTCAATCAAGTCGGGGGTTGCCAGCAGGCTCTTTTTTCAAGGTGAAAATTGGTAAAAACCCAACTTTTTTCAAAATGGCCGCCACACCCGACGCCATCTTGGATTTTTGAAATGTCAAAACTGACATTAAGAGTCCAGGATCCAAGCACCCTGACGGTGGTAGAACGGTCGACATACCTCGACATTCGTAGAACAAAGTCGATCACCAAAGTCGAGAGGGGTCCTCAAAATTAGAGCACCCATGGTTCGTGGGGTTGCCAGCTAAGGGGAATGAAAATAGTCAAACGTCACGTGAGCCGACAAAGTCTTGCCAACTATGACAAATCTCCATTCAAAATGTAGCTCCTTCTACTTTTCATGTTTTTGGGGAAAATCTGGGAAATTACCCTAAAAATGGGGAGTTTTTCTAAACCAGGCAACACTCCTCATCGAAACACGCAACCGACCTATACATCGCAAATCGATCAAATGTTTCCAACTTGCTTAAAAATCGTTTTGAAAAGTGTAAAAAAAAGTACCAGTTTTCAAAATGGCCGCCACAGCTTCCGCCATCTTGTTTTTTGAAATGTCGGAATTTTCCTGAAATGCCAGCCATGTACGGCAACTTTCTGCATAAGCAGTGTTGCCACCTTAGCAAGTCTGTAGAACAAAGTAATTCGCCAAAGGAGGGGTCCAAAAGTGAAAAATTTCAAACCTACATAAAACGACGCCATTTTGTTTTTTCATTTTTTTTTCAAAATTTTTGTAAATTTTTCCTACTTTTTATCCAGATTCAACGTTTGAACAAACAAAATCGGTCAAGGTTTGCGATTTTGCAAAACGACGCGGCCGCCATCTTGTTTTTTCTGAACGCCAATAATTTTCCTCTTACCTACACGCGGGCCTTAACATAAACGTAGAACATGTTCCATACCTATCTGTACGCCTTCATACCGTTCTCGATTATCAGTCAGTGAGTCAGTGTGTCAGTGGGTGTTTAGCTGTATAGTATTATAATAATAATAAACGTCATAATAATAATAATAAACGTCACACGCGCTCGGGTTTGTTCGGCGTGTTTTCGGTACTGGATTTAAAAATTAATTTTTATTTTCAAACTTTTCAAATAACTTTTGAATTATTGCGAAAAAAAAATAAAAAAAATAGTTTTGTTATAAACTTATATGTGATGTTTTCATTTACCGCAAAAAAAAAAAATTCAAAACCCCAATTGACCTAGGTAGGCCGCACGCGACTTTTTTGCGGTTTCAAACACTACAGAATCGATGTTTGATGCTTTTTTTTATAGAATTTGCTGATGGAACAAGCATATAACCCACTTGATGTTATGTGGTTACTATAGCCAGCATGGCCTTGTAGGTCACGTTAGTTAGGAACGTGCCCTACAATACACTGCTCTACGTCCATCAACTTGAGGTATACAGGTGTTAAGCCTCATGTGCCTGTAATAACATTTACAATTAGTGAAGTTAAGTTTGAGGACGTCCTACGCGTTGTATTCCGGTTCGTGGTCGCCGTTCGAGAACCTTTATTCCCCAGCGGTTATCAGTTTTACGAGATATATGGCCTAAATAATGTTGATGATGGTGAAACAAAGACGGTTACCGCTTCTTGAGAAAATAATATTTCATCCCTTTTCTGTTATTACAAAAAACTTTTAACAGCTAAACAATAAAGGAGTAAAATAAATTAAAAACACAAAAAATCCTTTCTCACGGATACTGCTAACTTTGATGTCGGAAAAACTTTGTAAAATGCGGCAGGTCCAATTAAAAAAAATTTAATGGTCCAATTCAAAAACATTTTAATTGAAAAATGACATAAAATATTTTTCCTGGTCATAAAGGTCTCTTAATAACAAGAGTTTACTTCCATTGACTTTAGTTGTAGTAAGATAGTAAGGTTCTTAGTGAAGAAGAAGTACTATCGCCATGTCTATTTCTGCCGCCAAGCACTGTTCCTGTATTTCAGTTTGAAAGGTGTGGGTACCGGTGAAGTGAAAGACATATGGTATGCCTCAAGTTAATGGTCGTGAAGGTAGTGTATTATAGGGTACGTTCCTTACATGTTTTTTTATACAACATGCTGTTGGAATAAGCAGGTTGCCCACCTGATGATAAGTGGTTACCATTACATATAACAAAGCACTAATATTAATAATGTTGGACAATTCACACAGCATCATCTAGCCCCAAGCTAAGCAGAACTTGTGTTATGGGTACTAGATAACTGATATACTTAATACAATACATTACATACATAGATATTTTTATTATAAATAGAAAATACCATAGCACCCGGAATAAATATTTGCAGATCGTACAAACATTTATCCCAAGGCGGGAATCGAACCCGCAACCTGCGTCGCAGGCGGACATTCGCCAGGCTCGTTAACGTGCCCTACAATGCACTACTCTGCGTCCATCGACCTGAGGCATACAAGTGTTAAGCCTTATGTACTTGTAATTTCACCAGCTCCCACACCCTTCAAACCGGAACACAGCAAGCTGCTTGGCGGTAAAAGTTAGCATAAATACTATTGTAAATATGATAGAACTAGCTGCCGCTCGCAGCTTCACCCACGTGGCAATTTTTTTTCCCGTTCCCGATATTTTTTCGGGGTAAAAATCTTATGTCCTATTCCAGATTACAATCTATATTTATTCCAAATTTCATCCAAATCGGTCAACTGGTTAGAGCGTGAAATAGTAACAAACATCCGTCCATCCATTCTTACAAACTTTCGCGTTTATAATAATTAGTAGGATATATTGTTTCTCTTTCCTTAGGTTTCCACTGTTTCTGATGATGATAGCATACTGCCAGATTGTCAGGGTGCTGTGGCGCTCCGACAACATCCCCGGGCACACGGAGTCTCACAAGCTATGCACCACGCCCAGCGCTGGACAAAACTGTGAGTACTTATCTTATTTATTTATTTTATTAAGGTTTGCCAAGAAATAATACACAAAACTTAGACTAAATTCAAACAAAAACAATGTCCCGCCCTGTGCTTATCCACATAAGGCAACCTTATAGGTATAACAAAATCTTATTGCATTTTTTTATGCTACTGCTGGTGGAGCAAGCAGATGGCCTACCTGATGTTAAGTGGTAACCGTCACGCATGTTTTTAGGATTCCGTACCCAAAGTGTAAAATGGGACCCTATTACTGTCTGTCTGTCCGTCTGTCACTAAGCTGTATCTCATGAACCGTGATAATTAGAGAGTTGAAATTTTCACAGATTATGTATTTCTGTTGCCACTATAACAACAAATATTTAAGGGGGCTCTCATACAACAAACGTGTTTTTTTGCCGATTTTATTATAGAAAACCTTTCGTGCGCAAGTCCGACTCGCACTTGGCCGGTTTTTTTTACTATGTAACGGTTCCCGAACCTGTACGAAGATACCCTAGTATCCGCTACACGGGTCTGTTTGGATTGAGTTCACAATACATATTAGAATGCAACCAAACTTTAGGTAATGAACAAAAAAAAGCACTTTAGATATCCTTTCTGATCCTCGAAGATGTCTAAGTCAGGTAATCAGAGGTACGTCCAGATAGTACATTTGGTTCATACCCATATTTTGCAGTATTTTGTATTCCATACGTGACAGGTTGCAAGTCCATCGCCGCTGCTAGAATACTAACTCCTATTATGAGGTTTCCTTCAGCTTCACCATTTGAGAGCATTGGTATTGCGCACTGGTAAATTTACCGAACGGAAAAATCCATTGGTGCATGACTTGGAACCCACGACCCTAGGATCAGAATGACTACCACTAAACCACCGGTGCTCTATAGATAACTAAATTAATATTACTAATCTACCAAGCAATCTATCTTCTTGAAATTCTATTTAAATAGTAAGCGTAGCAAAGTAGCCATTGTGTTCCAACACGTTAGTAACATACCCATAAATCAAGTGAAATATGTTCTAGTTAGAACAATACTTAGCTAAGCTACATTCACTAAGTATCTTACCTCTTGTGACGAGGAAATCCTCGCGACGATGTAAGTTTGTTTTTGAAGTAATAAAGCATTGCCTCGTAGGTCACGCTCGTTAGGAACGTCACCTACGATGCACTACTCAGCGTCCATCAACCTGGGCATACAGGTGTTAAACCTGATGTGTTTGTAATTTCACCGGCACCCACATCCTTCAAACCGGAACACAGCAAGCTGTTTGGCGGTAGATATATGCATGGGTACTGCCCCGGACGAGCCCTTCACAAAGAGCTCTACTACTAGGTTGCGTTAAACGTTTAACACTACCATGGAGGGGATATGAAAGCACTGTTCTTTCTCTCATAGCCAGTTACGTTTTACTTCAGCCGTGTGGTGGTGTGTTGTAAAGCACACTCGTTTTTTTACCTATAGTAAGTACCTATAGTGTTATTTTATTATGTGTAGGTAGGTATGCTATAGTTATGTAAAATAATGTACCTACTATAAATTTATTAAAAAAACTTACTGTGCAGAAATAATCTATACTAATATTATTATAAAGAGGACAGATTTAATTGTTTATTTGTTTGCATTGAATAGGCTCCAAAACTACTGAACCGATTTGAAAAATTCTTTCACCGTTGGGAAGCTACACTATCCCCGGGAGACATAGGCATATATTTTCAAAAAAAATTGGGATTCTTACTAAAACCCGTGCGAAGCCGGGACGGGCTATTAGTCTGCGAATCAATTTCAAAACCCTGTTGTCTCTTTCGTATTAACTTGTGCAATACAACGAAGAGGAGCCCGAAATTAGCCGATACACTCGCTAAACAACAGAACCCATCAATTTCGCCAGGCAATTTACAGGCATATTTCCTCATTCAACTTAAACCATTTTGAAGATGATTGCTTTAAATTACCATAATGACTTAAGAATAACGAACAATGGCTAAACGCGCCTTTTCCATTAGTCAAATTAGACGTTGGAAAGGTGCGTGCGCTTAGAAGGTTCCCACTGACTCTAACACAACCTAACAGTAGGGGTCAGATGCTGATTATTGTAACGAGATATCGTCAATTTCTTCTTTTCTTCGTAATGGCATCTGTCTGTCATTCGCATACAGATGGTTTAGAATAAGGACTAAATAAGTGTTTGAATAAAAGATTCTGACGCATATTGACCAATAATTGACCCATAATAAAGACCGATGTGACGCGGCAGACATTCGTAAAGTTGGCTGACATTGGTTTTGAAGGAAGAGATGGCGTTTTTCTTCAAAACCTAAACATTTTCGGTCAAATCCGGATGCCACAAATGTCACTGTCATTTCAACTGTTCACAAGTTAAGTTTATTTAGGTATTCGTTTTCTGTCATCTTTGGAAGCAACAATTTTCATTTTAATAGTTTTTCTAGTGTTATTTTAAGTTCTGATGGGTAATTTTGGTGGTATTTTAACCATCATTACTTGAGGTCTTAGCACGAGTGTGAACAATTGAAATGAAAGTGTGTTATGAGGCATCCTGATTTGAACGAAAATGTTTCCCTTTGGTTTTGAAAAAAAACCCATCTTTTTCTTCAAAACCGATGACGGCTGACTTTACTTTTTTTACCGACTCGACTTGACTAATAAAAATTTATTCAATCCACTTGACATTAGCAAAATTGTCCGCAAGACGGACAGATGCCACAAAAAAAAAAAAAATTGTTTAAGTTTTGCTAAGATCTTGAGTATGATGATTAAAATGCCACCAAAGTTACACATAACCTAAAATAACACTAGAAAAACAAATATAATGAAAACAATGTTGCATCCGAAGATGACAGTTCAAATAACCTCCAAATAGACTTTGAGACTGGTATTTCAAAAAATTTTGACAATCAAATTCTAGTTTCAATATTGTCTCAGCCCAAAAAAATACGAGAATTGGGCCCCAGATTGTTACCACCGCAAGTTGTATAAAAAAATACTACCAACAAAAGTAATAGTAGTTAAGGTTTAGCAAATTTGCTGATGTCAAGGGGCTTAGAACAGGACCCTTCCATTAAAAGGATCTCCTAACTGTCTCTCACATGTATTCCATACATAATAGATTGCAAATATTACCGCTACTTGAATACCAGTTTCCTCATGATATTTTCTTTTACCGCAAACGGTGTTTTGCCAAACCTACGGCTACGGCAAAAAAAACCGGCCAAGTGCGAATCGGACTCGCGCACGAAGGGTTCTGTACTATTATTTATAATAAAAACTTATATATAAAAATTTATAGCAAAAAATTGTATGAGAGCTCCTTTAAACATTTAATTTATTCTGTTCTTTGTGTATGTTTACCGATTAACATCAGGTGGTCATATGCTTGTTCCACCAGTAGCATAAAAAAAATTATATTGTGAAGTTATACCGCAGTCTGTCTGGCAGAAGTTAATTATAGAAGTTAATTATATAATGGTTTTGCCTCAAAACTGTTGTAAGTTGTTTATTTAATTAATAGATATGCTAAAAGTAAAATTTCGTTAACTTAACTAATTAGTTAATTAAGATTTCAAAATAACGATGTTGAAGCGTAGTCAATGTAGATAATTAAAAATCCTATCCTACTAATAAATAAACGCGAAAGTTTGTAAGTATGGATGGATGGATGTTTGTTACTCTTTCACGCTTTAACCAGTCGACGGATTTGGATGAAATTTGGAATAAATATAGATTGTAACCCGGATTAACATATAGGCTTCTTTTTATCCCGAAAAAATTACGGGAACGGGAAAAAACTGCCACGTGGGCGAAGCTGCGAGCGGCCGCTAGTATATAATATAAAACTAATGGCTTTTTAGAAAGAAAAAAGAAAACCAAATAGATTCACGACGGCACAGTAGACATCCCTCAGGTCGCTTAGTAGCAAATACCTACTCGAGATTCTTTGAAGATATCAAAGGGGTTAGTCAGAGGTTCATCCATATATAACGGTATATACCCACATTTTGCAATACTTAGTATTCCATACGTGCAGGTTAAAAGCCCATTACCGCTGCTAGAGCTTAGTTTTGCTGCTGCTGGTTTCCTTACGATGATAATTTAAGATACAGGATTAGGCGGTCTACCAGATCTTCAAAAGTATCTTTTAAGTGCATAAAATTAGATACATTAACTACATATGAAAAGTAGGATTGGCTTCATAACAATCATTAATCATTACAGTAATACAATAAAGTAGTAGAGGCATGAGGCTTAGCACCTGTATGCCTCAGGTTGACGGACGCTGAGCAGTGCATCGTAGGGCACTTTCGCAACGATCGGAACCTACGGTGCAATGCTTTGTTGTAGGCGATGGTAACCACTCAATATCAGGTGGGCCATCTGCTTGTTCCATCAGCAAGTTGTATAAAAAAAAACTTTGTTCTCAGGGTTAGCAGCTAGTAGAAGAACAGGTCCAGCATTGCACACAAACGCATCTACCGAAGGTCAACTGCGCTCCCGACGAAAGGCAGCCAAGATGCTAGTAGCTGTGGTCGCCATGTTTGCTGTCTGCTATTTTCCTGTGCATCTTCTATCTGTACTGAGGTTAGTCTTCTGCCAAAAGCCTTAATTTTGTCCCTGGCTCTTAGTGAAGGGCTCGTTCAGGGAAGTGCTACAGCCAATGCCTATTTCTGTAACCTTCAAACCGCGCGATTGTGAATGTATCATTTTCCAGAATCCTACTATTATTACTACGTTATTATTATTATTAAGAACCTGCAGGTCTACTCTTAGAAACGATAAACGAAGTTTCTTATTATCGTTTTGTAATCTAATGCGCGGTAACTTGGTAGCCGTCAAAAGTCCAGTTGACGCTGCCTAACATGTCACGTAGTGTAACTCAAAACGACAATACGAAACTTCTACGAAACAATTAGCACATTTAGACGATATTCGGTATTAGATACGATTTCACAACTGCGCGGCCAACCGCGCGGGCGACGATGCGAAATGTTTTGCGTCATCAGACGACGAACAAAGGGGGGTAAGCACGAACGAATTCCACTTTCGTATCGTAACGGTACTTGGTAGCAGGAACGACAACCGATTTACTAACTTCCTATCGAATTACGTTACTTTACGGACTTAGCTATCGTTTACTTTACGTACCTACGTAATACCAAAAGTGTTCGTGCTTTTAATTTTAGTTCTATTTACGCACGATGGAGGCGCTGTTGCAAAATCTCATACATTTTGGTAACGTTAGCGTGTCGTCACGATACCCATTTCGTGCTTAAGCCCCTGTGGTTAGTTCAGAAAGTAACCTGCTAAGGTAGGTACTAAAGTACAAGAAAGTACCAGTCTACCACCGTACCTATTTCTGCCACCAAGCAGTGAATTCGCATTTTTGCTCTTTCGAGTTGAAGGGTAGGGTTCCAGTACTCATAAGCACATGAGACAACACCATATCAAAGTCATGAGAAAGTCACTACTGTCTCTTTCCCTCTAGGGTCGCCATGGACGTGCAGCAGAGTGATGTGATGACGTGTATTGCCCTGATCTCCCACGTGATGTGCTATGCCAACTCTGCTGTTAACCCTCTTATCTACAACTTCATGAGCGGTAAGCATCAATATCTATCTAACAACCACTGTTTTGGATCAGTTGAGCTATCGCTAGATCGTTTGCAACGGTCTGTAGATATCTTAACTGTTTCTTTTGTATTGTACATACAGTTTTGGGAGAGACCTACGTCCAGCACTGGATTAATGTATGCTGATGATGATGATGATGATGAAAGTAATCAATATCATTGTGGTTTATAAGATGTGGTAAAAGGCATAGGGGTGGAAAGGGCATAGTGAATACCCTAGCTATGCTAGACATTACCTCAGTCAGATGTACAGTGATAAGGGTAAAGTTTATTAGTTCAAGCTTTTAGTATGCCGCTCCTAATCTCGTATCAAATATCAAATTCTATTGAATTCAGTTGACTCAGCTCATACAATTTCAGCCTATTGCTTACACTTCAATTAATTAGCAGGGTCTACTATGGAAGACGATAAACGAGAGTTCGTATTAATATTTTGAGATACATTGCTCGGTATGTGTACCTACATGACACGTTATGGGTCAAATATCAATTTCCTCTTTTATAGGATTTAAAAATAAAACGGGCCAAGTGCGAGTCAGACTCTCGTACCATTATCTATAACAAAAACGGTAAATATTCATGTTTGTTGTATGACGAGCCACTCGTTTTTCTTTCGTTCTGTGATTTTTTTGTCACAAAAAACGTGATATTTTTTCAAAGATATTACATACTTTTGATTTATTACTCAGTCGTCGCGGCGACAACTCGTCTGATAGTGTAGTATCTCGTTACCACGCAGTGTAGGCAATCCAAAATACATTTATCTACTAAAGATAGGTACAAATTTCCGTTTATAGTTTCGCGGTATCCCCAAGTATATTGGAGGGTACATTATGTACAAATTAAACCTTTTGCTGAAATCTTGCGGTTTCTCCGGAATTTACGGTTGTCTGCTCGTATTTTATAGATGATTGCTAATCTATCAATACACTTTTTAAACTATCATGTTTTTGATCAATATTTTGTTCGATCCGTGATCATGACGCATGCAACTGTGCCGAAATATCGGGAAACAATCAAACTCAGAAATTATGGTAAATATCCCGTTTCTATCAAAAATATCTATCAATACACGTTGCTTCATTCTCTTAAACCCGTTTCTATAAACGATACAGTTACTTACAAAATATTTTATACATTTATAAACAACAACATAGCCGAGACGTCGGGAAGATAAATAAAAAAGATAATACGCAATGAATACCCGTGTAATATGAGTGTTCAATACATTTATAAACAGTTACTTCAAAATAGTTATGGTAAATAAATACCAAGAGAACACACACCCGGAGACAGACAGACTGACACTGCGGTCGCTAGTCCGTCAAATATGGAGGAAGCTTATGAGTAGTTGATTTTTTTATACTAATGCTGGTGAAACAAGCATAATATATGCTAAATGTGTTTTTCGACCGTTCTGGGAACACAGTGTAGCATATTTTTTAACCTTACCTATTTTTGAACTTCAGAGAAATAAGCACTTTGTAAAACGATGCCTTATCATAAATTATAAGCGTCAAGGACTAAATATTGGTCCTTCGAGGCGTATATGAACCTGGATATTAACGACATTTAATTTGTGATTATTATTTGTTATTTTATGAAAGTGTTTTTTTATGTTCTTGTTGTTGTGTACTTTGTGTGTTTTATTATTCTATTCTGTATTCACTGCAGTGAACAACTCGTATATTTATCTGTCTCTTCCTTAAGTCAGAATCACACTAGACATGGCCCGCGTAGACTTGTTTCAGCTATTTATTAAGACAGACAGAGAGACCAAGCTCGCGCCGCCTGTTCTGTTCAAGTGTAATCACTTCTATACGAAATGTAGAACTTATAGGCTTTACAAGCATCACGACACGTGGCGTAGCGTTAGTGTGATTCTGCCTTAAAACTTTTGAAGTGTCATGCTCATGCCTGCTTGCTTTTTACAAAAAATGGGTCAACTTTTAATTTTTCTTGCAGGATTTCCTGGGTTTTCAGGTTAGTGGAGTCTATGGTCCATGCTGTACTGGACTTACTAACATGCTTCTGTCAGTTTCCTTATAACCACTATGCCATGTAAAAAAACGCTTGGACAGAGACACTCTCCTCATAAATTTTGTACTGACTTTCAAGGCAATGTTTTGATATAGATGGTAACCACTTCGCATTAGGTGGGCCATTTGCTTGTTTAAAAAAAACAAGTGTGCTTTAGACCACACGACTGAATTAAAACTTCTTTAATATACGAAACGTAACTGGCTATGAGAGAAAGCGAAAAAACAGTGCTTTCATACCCCTCCATGGTAGTGTTAAACTTTTAACGCAACCTTGTTGGAAGTCGTATTGGAAGTATTACTTTAAAAAGCTCTCAAGCACATTGAGCTTGCGTTACACTAAGGACAGTGAGTGGAACTCACACGTTTTTCAAATCTGCGAGTAAATGCCCAAAATCGTAGAAGACACGGGCGATCGATCTACCAAATTGAATGCCTATTGCAAAATATATAGGAGCAGAGTGTTTTCCAGCGCACTTCAGCCGTTTTCTGCAGCAGGCTTTTACTGTTCCACCGCCACTAGTTTCTCTATCTACTAGTAACAGTAGCTAAAATCACAAGTTCTTTTACTTAACTGTATTTTATATGGTATTTCGCAAAATTATTTTTTTTGTATCTATTTGTCTTGTACCTTTTTGCCTAGATGTTTTGCTTTTTTTTGTAAACTAGGCAAATCACCGTTTTTGCACGAGTGTAGTCAGCGGCAAAAGTAAATGAACATAGAGGCCCAATTCTCACAACGAAAATCAAATTCTAGCTTCCATCGTGTCAACCTCTGAATGGTGTATTTCGAAACTGATATTTAAGGCCCAATTTTGACAATCAAATTCTAGTTTCAACCTTGTCTCAGCACCAAAAAAATACGTGAATTGGACCTCTGGTGTGTAAAACTGAAATATTTTTTAAACTAGCATATCTTTGTAAATTTATAATTAAGTATATAATTAATAAGTTATAATTTAGTTATTAAATCTGGAGAAAAAATACAGCTTTTAGATTTAATTTAGAAAAACTAGCAATGCCTTATCTATTTTCTTCGTTAGTTAAACACAAAAAAGCTTTCTATAAAAATCAAACTATCTCTATGTACAACATAATACAAACACTACTTTACTATACTATAAGCAAATACTTCGATATCGGTACGACACGTTTAGGTTGCGAAAATCTAATTTGTTTGGCCTAGACCCAAGGTTAAGTCAAAGTCAAAGTCAAAAAGCATTATTATTCAGTAATATCCGCAAGGATCATCTTGAAACGTCTTAAATCTAGGTGAATCTAAGCGCCAGTTCCTCGCGACCAAGCCTATAAGAATCGGCAAGAAACTTACGGCTTGGTTCCTATCGTTTTTTTGTATGATCCTTTTACAATGTAATAATAATGTAAATAATGAAGCTCCAGTGTGGTACTAATCTAACTTTATAAGGTGATTGCAAGACAGAAAACATGTTAAGGCAATTATACCAAAAACTTAATATACAACAGAAGTTCAAAAGACAGCACACGCTACGCTAAGAGTAAATGCTTACAATCTAATTGATAAATCTAATTAAGAGAATAGTAAAGATATTGCAAAATATATCCTAGCTGCCGATGGGTAGAGCGAGCGGAATATCTGACTACGCCGATTTATCATTAACGTAACTATCTAAGGTAGGTAGGTAGGTAGGTAGTATGCTTTCTTTATAAGCTGTAGGCTTTGAATTTCCGAATAGGAAGGTTAGACCGTACCAACAGAACGCGTCCACCTTTTATTCCTGCACGTTATCACCGCATAAGTACTTCACAAGTAATTTGGAGATACGTTAAGTACTTTAACGATCACAGCACACCGTATCGTTTGCGTAACGCAAACTTACTTTGTTGGGTGAACCCGCCGTTCCTAAAACGAGGACTATAATGGTTGTCGTAAAAGCTACAAGCATAGGCCTTAATTTAACTAACCTACTCTTATCGTTTTAAACAAATATACTCGTAAATGAACTAACTATAATTGAGTTATCCAAGAGACTGGTGGATGTGACTCGCGGTCAAAGGGCTGGCGCTTATCTTGGACAGAGAATAAGTTTAGCTATCCAAAGAGGTAACGTTGCCAGCCTTTTGGGCACACTTCCTGCGCTCAGTGACTTAAATTCTGTTTTCTACCTATAGTACAGACCCGCTTTTTACTATAGGTAGAAAAAGTTATGATAAAATATGTAGTTATAAGGTAGATAGGTTAAATATTAGATGTAAAATATTTGTATATACTAAATTACTTCCACTATAAATATAAATATACCTATAACGCAACTCGAAGACGTGGAAGGCCCAGGAAGAGATGGCGCGATGCGCTTGATGTCTAAGATCTTGGCCTGTAACAGCGTTAAATCGCGAAGAGTGGAATGAGGTAGGAGAGGCCTTTGCCCTGCAGTGGGACAATACTGGCTAAAAAAAAATGAACTGGCAAAACATTTCACTAGATTCGTTTTATTTTTATTTGTAAAACTCACATAACACCATACCAGAACTGTGACCCACCTGATGTCAAGTCGTAACCATCAACTATAACAAAGCATTGCTTGTAGGTCACGCTCGTTAAGAATGAAGCACTGCTCAGCGTCTATCAACCTGAAGCATATATAAGTAGATGTTAAATCTCTTGTGCCTGTAATTTCACCGCCACCCACTACGTTCAAACCGGAACACAGTAAGCTGCTTGGCGGTAGAAAAAGGCATGGTGTAATACTTTCCTGAATGAATTCTTCACTCGTACCAAGTAATACATTTTGTGCTGTAGGTAGTGGGTTCGATCCCCACCGAGAACAAACATTTGTGTGATGAACGTAAATGTTTGTTCTGTGTCTGGGTGTTATATTGTATTCTAAGTATGTATTTACAAAAAAAAAGTACGTAAGTATTCTATCAGTCATCTAGTTCCCATAGTACAAGCTATGCTTAGTTTGGGGCTAATAAATGATGTGAGAAAAATGTCGACAAATATTTATTTATTTAAAACTTCTTTTGAGGCTTTTGAGGGTTCGCGTGAATGTGTTTAAAAACAAAAATATTGAATACCTCAGGTAATGTTGATAAAAATCCCATCGAAATTACCAAACAGAACTTAAAATAACTTCCAAAGCTGGCAGGAAATGCATCTTAAAACTTGCGTCACCTTAAGCTTAATATTAGACTCTAAAGGATGTGTCAGCAAGTGTGGTACTTACGCGTGTAATGGCTCATTCGTGCGTGGTTTATATATGGTTTAATGGAGACCTAAATTAACTGGACAGTAAAATGTTTAGGAGGCGCGTGATGCGTGGAATACTGATAGGATGAGTGTTGATGAGATGACGATAACGAACATGATGTATATCTGCGTGGGCAGAAACATTACGTAGGTACTTGAGATATTTTAAATAGTTATTATCAATCTATCCATACAGAAGCTGATATTATTAGACGTGACGACTGATGTGGCGCAGCGGGCAAATATCTGCCTGCGACGCACGTTGCGGGTTCGATTCTCGCCTTGGGATAAATGTTTGTGCGATCTGCAAATATTTATTCCGGGTGTTCTGGGTATTTTCTATGTATAATAAATTTACTGCCGCCAAGCAGCGCAGCGTCTTCCGGTTTGAAAGATGTGGGTGCCGGCGACATTACAGGCACTCAGGTTGATGAACGCAGAGTGCATTATAGGGCACGCTTGTGACCTGCAATGTTATGCGCTGTTATAGGCGATGGTAACCGCCAGGTGGGCCATATGTTTGTTCCATCAGCAAAACATAAAAAAAAATTAAACTATAGGAAAGAAATGCGATTTTCTCTGCGTGAACCTAATTCCATGCACACTTTACCCCACCCCTGCACCCCTTTAGGGGCTGTGTTTCAGGAGTATGGAATAGGTATACTAGCGAAACGCGCGCTGTTTTCATACAAACTTCGACCCCTGCTGTACACGTTTGGAGGTTAAATTTCGGGAATATCTTAGACACCTCTACGCACCAAGACTACTCTGAAATTTTTAAGTCTCTATGACCAGTGGCTTAGGCTGTGCGTTGTCTATATCCCAGTCAGTCAGTCAGTCAGTCAAGACGAAGATTCTTATAATTTGTAGATTCTTGGAAAACCCTTATTTACCGTATTAATTTCCTTACAAATAACAAGATTTTTACAAATATAACAAACATAAGCCTTTCAGAGAGATTAATATAAATCTTCAGTAGAACTAACAATGATAAGCTCTTTTAAATGAAAAATAACGACCTATTTAATCTGTGGAATAACGAAGAGAGAAACAAAGGGTAGGACAAACGACTGCATAAGTCAGAAATCAGAAATTTATTTGCTTTAACATAAATAAAAATACAATGTTATACAAAAATCACTCGCACAACCGAAAAAAAACTGGCTTGGGATCTGGCTAACTCTTTCTTTAGGTATTATTCCTCAGTATAATTTCAATTGTTACAGGTAAATTCCGGCGAGAATTTCACCGATCCTACTTCAAATGCCTATGCTGCTGTTTCACTCCGGCTCCAGAGCAGAACGGTACCTCTTTCGCACCCATCGGAAGTTCCCGAGGCACCACACGAACTGTTGCCCGAAGAAACGACTCCTGCGCGAGTTACCGTCTTACACATCTATCACCATCCAACCACAACATTCACCGAGACTATGTAAGGAACACCAATACATCTTTCATAGAAAATTTGAACGGAAACCGTCGACCAAAAACTCAAGGTGATTGTATCAGCGAGAGCGCAACACGATTCACTCTAACAAATGACTGTAGAGATTGACAGATAGGTAAAAACTCGTGCTATAGAAAGCCTATTGCTTCCAGCACGAACAGCATCGATTGTAAGCCTTACTACGATTGCTTTAAGGTCGATGATTGCGTCGCGGAGAGGCACAGTGATACGGCTGATTATAGAGGCTGTGAAAATGGATTTCAGGTGCGGTTTAACAGGAGTTTGGATAGCAGGAAAGTTGATGTAAATTTTTAGGTTTATAAAATTTTTCACACTCAAATTAGGCTTAACAAAATATAAACCTGTAAAACTAAGTTAAACAGATCTTTAAGTACAGTATTAAAACTTTAAACGTAGTTTAAAAAAATCTCATCATAGTTTTTGCTATGTTACTAATAAACAGTTGCTATTAAACTATGTGTAACTTTGAATAGTTACACTGTGTTTTGTCTCTTTCTATTTTAATACAAACTTCCTGCCAATGTAACTAAGTTTTTATAAATTACGCAGTGTTTTTTAGTAAACAGGTAAAAGTTTATTGTAAGGATGTTATACCATTTTGAAAGTTATAAATTGTATCTACGTCTCAATAAATCTACTTTAGATAATTTGTACAGGTGGTCTACTCTTAAAAACTATAAACGAACTTTCGTACTGTCGTATTGAGTTACACTACGCGGCATGTCAGGCAGCGACAACTTGACTGTGGAATGGGTTACCGAGGCCCCGCAATGTAACGCAAAACGACATTACGAAACTTCGTTTATCGTTTTCAAGAGTAGACCTACAGACTTAGGCATAACTTTTCACTCATGTCCCTAATTATAAATTTCATGTGGTATTATTATATATCAAAATAATACCATACTTTTCCATTTAAAATAACAAAATTTAAGATGGAAAAGCCTATCAATGTCAAAGTAAATATGAATTTATTTTTGAAAACCTTAAAAATATGAATATAAGCGCCAGGCAACACCTTGAAGAATAGATAAGAAATAAGATTTTTGTGATCCTTTTTCCTAATATTTGACAGCCGTTACAGCTCAGTGCGTAGTAGCCCTGCCTTCTGCGCTGTAGGTGGTGGGTTCGATCCCCAACGAGAACAGATATTTTTTCTCTGTCTGGGTGTTACATTGTATTCTAAGTATGTATTTACCAAAAAAATACGTATTTAAATATACAGTCATCTGGTTTCTATGCTATGTTTATATGCTATGTAGTTTGGGGCTAGATGATGTTGTGTAAAAATGTCCACAAATATTTAGATTTATTTATTTATAATAATACTATATAATATCAATGCCATTTACTCAAATGGTTACCTCATCTTATTTTTCTGCCATTATTTTATAACTTTATGTAGGAAAATAGATAAAATATTGTAAATATTCTATGTCTAAATATTGTAAATATTTAATACTTTCACTGTAAATAGTAAAAAGGGCTTTAAAAAGCACATAGATCTGTATTAAATGTTTTAATGTTTGTGTAAGAGATTAGGCTAGTTAATAAAAGTACTTACAAAATGTACAACCCACATGTAAACCACAGCTCAATAATGTTTGCTTATAATGTAGATACCTTGTACCTATGTCCACTTAGGTAAATTTCTCATTTACAAAATACGCTTCAAACAGTTGAACTATCAGCAAACTGTTTCAAACGATCTATAAATAGCTCAATTGATTCAAATAAAGCGGAAGCGTCCCCAAGACTCTTGACTATATTTCCACGCAAATGGCGTCCGCGCTCATCCGTCGCTTTGACTTGACCCTTAAAAATACTTTTGGTGTCCTAGAAAGCCTCGATATTCAATTCATTTATTTTTCTCCTAGGCATAAGTACAATGCACTTAGAAAATACAATTTACAATGAACATTTAAAACATAACTGATGTACTAATATTATATAACTTAAATACCTATAGGCACACAATGGATATGTTTGGGTTTAGTTTGGCCCATACTTTTTTTATCTGAAATAAATTCGTCTATGCCGTAATAAACCTTTTCCGTTATTCAGATCTACTCCCATACTTATGAACAATTATATTTAAATATTGCTTGAAATGGCTCCTGTCTCTGTTTGTTTCTATCAATCATATATCGACGGCCCCACCGAATAAACGTGTAAGAGCTCTTACCGTAATTTTTTTTTTTTTATTTTTCGGTGTGTCGGCTTAAAATACACCTTCTAAATTTTTTTCAGATTTATTTTCCAATAAATTGCAAAAAAAACGCACTTCGAATGTTTATTCTACGGAAAATAAAAACACTAAACTCACACGAATATTGCACGAATGCGCCTTGCACACCGGCTACTCTTACACATTTAATGCAAACTTACTTTGGAATATTATTCGTCGGAAATTAAACAAAATACTGTAACTGTAAAGAGTTTTGCCGAATTTTAAATGTTGTCTCAGGTATGTAACTAAATTTATGATTTTATTCTTTGGTTCTAATGAATCCTCGTATTTGTAAAGATCTTTAGTACAACATTGAATTTATACCAAAATGTGTATTGTTCATTTACTATTTAAAAATTAGGTTCAAAATGTGTAACTTTATGTTACACAAATTTTTTCGTAGTAAGTTTACCAGTTTATCAAGTGAAGTTCAATGCTCCAGTCTGCCCGCGACCACGGCTATTGCAACATAGTCAAAACGTCGGGAAAATAAATAAAAAAGGTAACACGCGATAAATACCCGTGTAATATAAGTCTTCAATATGTGTTCCGATCGCGAAAGTTTAAAAAATAAAAAATACTAAGTGAAAAACTGTTTTTATTCCGTAAACGATGAGTGCAACTTATAGAAGAGCGCGAGAAGTGTCACAGGATCAAACTAGTCAAGCAGTGCATGCGTCGCTTTCGTTACCCAACACTCAGATTCATACGGTACGACAGGCTTTATGATCGTCTTGTACACTCTTGCCTTAATTTTAAAGGGCATACGCCGATCACATGTTGTACCTGAGACCTGTCACCATTTTATCCCGGTCAATTTCACCGTCGTTTTGGATTATTGAACCGAGGTACCGAAAATCGGAGTAGGCTGATAGGGAGACATCATCTATGGCAATAGGGGTGAAACTGGAGGGACCACCATAGTCGCAGAACAAGCGTTTCGTTTTTATTCTGCTGATCTTCAACCCGACACTCAAATTTCTCCTATTACCATTTTTCCAGCCTGTTTTGAAGTTCAAGTGCATCTTCACCAACAAGAACAATGTCATCGGCGAACAGCATACACCTGGATGCTCCTTCCTGTATGCCCGATGTTAGTGTCATTCATAAACAGAATAAATAAATAGGGGCTTACTGCCCGGTGCAAGCTTATAGCCACACTGAACTTGATGGCACCTTCCGACTGAACGTGTGTGCTGGCTCGACTATACATAGGTCGAACCAGCTGCTCATGCTTTCCAAGAGTTTTCTTCTTATTCAATGCCCACCATAGAACCTCCTATGATCGTACGCTTTATCAAGATCCACGGAAACCATAGTATGCAAGTTGTACATCACCCTTGTTCTTGAAGATATTGAACCAATGAACTGTTACACCATTCGTCCTTGAAGAATATAGCCAACCACTTCCATCCATCCGCTTTTATTAACTTTCACACTTCTGTTGGTATAACATTTCTTTTCCACTTTCCATACCCTGCACAGCAGTTCTTAGTTCATCCTCTTTTACTAATCTAATTGTAAAGTCATGTTACCTGGAGAGTGTTAAATATGAATATAGATGGATATGTTGGTCGAGGTAGACTAAAGAATAAATTGGTCATCTATGTGAAATATGACATGTATAAGAAAGGAGTGAGTACTTATAGATATGACGGCTGATGCAGGGCAGTGGAAGAAAAGAAAATGTTGTGCCGATCCCACATAAAGTGGGTTAAGAGCAGGAAGATGATGATGATGATGATGATGATGATGGTTATGAGAACGTTGATTATTACTAAGCAAAACAATATCGAGATTAATTGTTTGTTTTTTAAGAAATATTGCTGATTTATCATGTATTTAGTAAATTTTAATGTTTTTAGCAGATAATCAATGAGACTATCGACAAAATTTTTTTTTGTTCTATTTAATGCATTTTGTGTAGGTAGGTACTCGTAGGTACCTCTAAATATTAACTAAATGATATTTAATTAGGTATTGTATTAGTTAGTAGGTTAGTTATTTTTGTTGCCCTCATGGGTTGTAATTAATCTCAATTATTTATTTTCGGTAAGCATGCCTTACGAAACATAATAAAATAAAAAGTTGATCGAACAATATTGTAATACACTATTGCACTTCCGAAATGTTCCAATAGTTACAAGAACAACCGTGTAACTACCTAATACTAACATTGACAAATCCTAAACGTCCATAGTACAAAAGGGCATTAATATGTTACACTTTTTGGTAATAACATATTTTCCCACGAATAATAATGTAAACATAGCATACACACAGCCGCCAAAGTTTTGTTACTAGAATAAACATTTAAAAGGGTTTTTTATTAATATATCGTTAATCATTAATATTAGCTTTTTCGTTTTTTTAACGATATATAGATAATTTTTTTTCCTTTAATTTGGCTGTACATTGTGTTGACGTACATCTAACCAATAATGAGCTATATTTTTTTTTACGTTTTTTATTTTTCCTGTAAAGTTGCGATTTTCACTTTACACGTTTATTCGGTGGGGCCGTCGATATATCTTTGACAGTTTTTTTTAAGGCCGCTAGAACCTAGACTCAGGTCCGCTTGCACAACAATCTGATTAAATTTTAGTTAGCTAATCACGTTTACTAATATAAACATGTTTAGCGTAAACGTAACACCTAGTGACTTAATTTTCCGTGTGTAAGATGTTAAGCGTAATTAGCTTCCTAAATGCATTTACGGTGCGTTGAGACGGCGCGAAAAATTTCCCTGCGGCTGCCTCGTGTCTGTGAAAATCAATGCCGCTTACCCGCTAAGTTTCAAAAGGAAGACAAGAATCGCGTCGAGGTTCGTTTTCTGTCATCTTTGGAAGCAACATTGTATTTTCATTTTAATTGTTTTTCTAGTGTGGGTAATTTTAGTGGTATTTTAACCATCATTACTTGAGGTTTTAGCACAAGTGTGAACAATTGAAATGAAAGTGTGTTATGAGGCATCCTGATTTGAACGAAAATGTTTCCCTTTGGTTTTGACAGGTTTTGAAGAAAATGCCATCTTTTTCTTCAAAACCGATGACGGCTGTCTTTACTTTTTTTACTGACTCAACTTGACTAAAAAGAATTTATTCAACCCACTTGACATTGGCAAAATTGTCTGCAAGACGGACAGATGCCACAAAAAAAAAAAGAATCGCGTCAATGACAATTTATTCAGGTAACAATTCCTGTCAAGGATGGCTGCTTGAGATGTCATGTATTTGAACGTTGTTGCCTAGAATACAGAGCTAAGAATATGGACCTTCTTATTCTATGATACAGAGACAATACTTGGCAGATAAATGGCATTGATTTTCACACGCGCGGCCGCAATCCGGTCTTTGTGTGAAATCTTTTGCGTCTAAACCGGCACGGCTCTTGCTAAATCAGTAATCGTTGTGCAAGCGGGCCTATATATCTTTTGACAGATTTTTTTAAGGCGGTGGTACTCGCCAACGACCTTGAGGAATCTGTCCATACTGAGTTGCACTGCCGCCCGTCGCCCGCACAGGGACCCATTCGCATTCCATTTCATATCGCATTCAAGAAATAATTATTTGTAGCCTAATGAATTATTAGTTCGAACTGCCAATTGTTCACTTTGTGATACTTTGACAAATATTTGTGTGAAAAAAAAATACTAAAAATCAATACCGTTTAGAAGAAATAACCAAATTTAAAATAAAAATTGCTTCACTTTGGATATTTTTTTCATATAGTAATAATATAGTTAGAATTATTTCAATTGTTCAAATTAAAATTTAGTCTTTAATAAGCAATATATATTTTTTTTGGACATTTATACTCACTCATCAAAAAGAAATAACACGGAGAAAACCTCTCGTTGGCGGATACCACCTCCTTAAGTAAAGTTGGTGGAGACTAGACTCAGAATAACAAAGTTCAGGCTAGTTATCGATTCTATCGGGTTTCCGCCACCATATTTCGTAAGCTTGTTGTTGTGAAACCAATCACACAGTACGTTTGGTAAACACGGTGGCACTACCGGAAAAGTAAGTTATATAAGAGTTGTATAAGATCTTACTCAATTTGTTGTGGTCTGTATTGAACATGAACTCATCATCATCATCAGTTTGTAGAAGTTCACTGGATATAGGGCTGTTGTTTTTAATTTAGCTAACCTGATTTGGAACTATGAAAGGTTTTAAGATTTAATGAGGTGTACAAATATATATATATTTTTTATATTATACTAAAAGTTATTCCTTCGAGTGGTGGTGGTAGTGGGGATAGTAGTATACCGTCAAGCAAGTAGATGGAGCCACGGAGGCTTAGTAAAAGTTATGTTTTTTAGAGCAATCAGCCTTTCTCATAAAAAGAGCAAGGCTCTTCTAATATAGTTAAATCTAATATTTATTTCAGTAATAAGTTAATTTCACAGATTTTTTCTATTGGTAATTCTAATGTGTAAATAGTATTGTTATGATAACAATAACGAAATTTAAATATACTAAATGTATACGTTCTTTGTATTGTGAGTAAGCCATAAATAAATTAAAATTAATTCAAATTTTGTTTTCTTTACCTCCAGTTTTAATAGAAACAGAAACAACCACGTAATCCTCAGGCATGGTAGATAGATAACTCTTTATTGATTACCACAAGTAAAGTACACACATTTTATAAAGAATATAAGGTAAACAATGCAGTAATACAATGGGCGGCCTTATCGCTGAAAGCGAACTCTACCAGGCAACCTTTTCCTGCTTTTTCCTTTTCCTTTCTTTTTCCTTTTTTGGTAGATATTCAGCTCTTTTAAGGCTACCAGGTAGCACCAACCCAAGATCCTATGAGCGTATGGCCTACCTAATATTAAGTGGTAACCATCACCTATAACCATTGTCTTGTAGGTCACGCACGTTAGGTACGTGCCCTACGATACACTACCCTGCAACCAACCTAAGGTTAGTATTAAGTACCAATTACCCAATCACCGGCAGCCCTTTAAACCGGAACACAGCAATGCGAGCATTACTGCTTGGCGGTAGAAATAGGTACAGTAGTAGTATTCTCCAGACGAGCTCTTTCACAAAGATTTCTACTACTACTAAAAAACTCAGCAGCTTTAAAAACTCAAGAAACCCACAATGCAGCGACTAAATATTTTATCTGACTATCAGAATTTTGTGTCTTTTCAATCAAAGATAAAACTAAATCCCAAAGGAGATCATTCTGATGTAGAAAGGTAAGCAGTTAGGTCTACTCTCAGAAACGATGAACGATTTTTCGTAGCGTCGTTTTGAACAATATTACCTATTACTTTGTAAAAGGATCATGCAAAAAAATGGTGTGAACCAAGCCGTAAGTTTCTTGCCGGTTCTTCTAGACTTGGTCGCGAGGAACTGGCGCTTAGATTCACCTAGATTTAAGACGTTTCAAGATGATCCCTGCGGATATTACTGAATAAATGATTTTTGACTTTGACTTTGACTTTGAAATACACTACGGGGTAACTCAGTCAAGGTTTCTGTGTCTAGTTGACGCTGTCTGACATGCCACGTAGTGTAACTCAAAACGACAATATGAAACTTCGTTTATCGTTTACTACTACTAATACCTAAGCATAATCTTACAAATTTTGAAATAATTTTCTTATTCATAAACTACCAACATGCAAAACTAGCTTATAACAAGAATTTATGCAAGCTATAATAAAACTTTATAGCCAAAACATACACCTATGTGATACACACACGCTCTGTGCCCCTATTTATAAGATATGTACGCTATCTAACTTTAGCCATAGTTTCTTATTAGTATGATAAATCTATTTAGTAATAGTAGAGCTTTTTTTTTAGATAAAAAAATTAAATAAACTATACTGAGGACAAAAGCTAGCAATTAAGTTAACTAAAATACGTACTAATGCAAAAGAAAAAGAAACAAAAATCATTGTCCTACAATGGATATCGATATCTTCCAGACAACCGTAAAACTAAAATAAAATAGAAAAGCTTAACTTAAAATATAAAAGTTTAAAAACGTTTATGTGAAGGGCTCGTCCGGGACCATGCCTATTTCTGTCGCCTAACAGCGCAGCGTGTTCCGGTTTGACGAGTGTGGGTGCTGGCTAAATTACAGGCACATGAGGCTTAACACCTATATACCTCAAGTTGATGGACGCTAAGGAGTGCATCGTAGGGCACGTTCCTAAAGAGTGTGACCTACGAGGCAATAGTTAGCTTATAGTCCAACTTAAAACTTAGTATGGGTTAGGTTAGTCATTTAGCGGTCATCCCTAAAACAGGTAAGGCATGAAGTTTTTATGAAAAATTCAAAAAGCAACGCAGACGAATTTGAGAGCGAGTTAGCTAGTAACTTATATGAACTTCTCTACCCGGTTCAGTTCAGTTCAGTATATTTACTACCTTATTATGTAAGTAGGTTTAAAGTTGTTACATCTTAGAGCTAGATACAGGTTTAAAGAAGGTTTATGAATAAGGTCGAAAGGTTCTTTGTACAATTGTGTAAGGAAATGAAATCTGACCGTAATAAAATGGGATTCAACTTTACGAAGACATAAAACGGAAGCGTATTGCAATGGCACCCAAACAAAATTAATTTGTCCTTCAAAACATAGATGGGATTCCAGTTAAGGCACGGACGGCATTCCTTCATGGACGTGTTCAGTAGAGCAATGAAACTGTTATTGGCACAGGGACGCTCAACATCAGGTGAACTGTCTGCTTGTGCCGTCACTTCTTCCCAAAAAAAACAGGCCAAGTGAGTTCACGAAGAGTTCCGTACTATTATCTATTATAAAAACAGCAACAAAATCACGTTTGTTGTATGAGAGCCCCCTAAAATATTTATTTTATTGTTTTTTAATATCTGTTGTTATAACAGTCACAGAAATACATTATCTATGAAAATTTCAACTTTCTTACTATCACGGTTCATGAGATACAGCCTGGTGACAGACGGACAGCAGTCTTAGTAATAGGGTCCCGTTTTACCCTTTGGCACGGAACCCTAAAAAGGTTCTTTTTTAGTTGTGTCACGAAAACAGAACCCTAAAAATGATATACCAGCAAGCGCGGAATAAAAAGCCCACCTCACTAGGAACTACGCAACGACAGAGCTGAATATTATTAGAGGTTAAAACTCAAACTGAACTAAAAAAATAAAAAGAAATAGCATCACGACTTTAGCGACACGATAGTACCAAGTACCTCGAGACTGTTCGAGGATGTCTTAGGGAGTAGTCAGAAGTACGTCCAAATATAACATTTAATACATATTTACATTTTGCAGTTGGTATTCCATACCTGACAGGTTGCAAGCCCATCGCTGCTAGACTACTAACTGGATCCCACGCGATGTTTTCCTTCACCGTTTGAGAGCATTGGCATAGCACACATAAAACTTTCGATAGAAAAATCCATTGATGCACGACCGGATTCAAACCCACAATATACACAATACACTATCCTCGGCTGAATTAGGCTATATTATATTTTCAAACACATTAGGGATCCTTACTAAAACCCGTGCAAAGCCAGAACGGATGCTAGTTTCTAATGAAGAGGTTGCTTTCATAAACCTAAATGAGGACCCAAAACCTCTGAAGTAAATAAAAAGGACTGACTTATTTCGTAAATTAATAAACTCTTTTCTCAAATAACGTTTCACATGCAGTAGTAGTAAAGCTCTCAGTAAAAGACTCGTCCGGGAGCATATTCAAAGTCAAAGTCAAAAATCATTTATTCAGTAATATCCGCAGGGCAGTATTTCATTTTGAAACGTCTTAAATCTAGGTGAATCTAAGCGTCAGTTCCTCGCGACCACCGTACCTATTTCTGCCGCCAAGAAATAGTAGAGAAAAGAACTTAGATTGGCACCACACTGAAGGTTTGTGGTATACATAACTAGCGAAAGAAGCGACTTCGTCCACGTGAAGTTATTTTCAGACGGACTTTAAGCCTCGATTTACCTGTTTAGGGGTTGAATTCCAGAAAACTCTTTCTTAGTGTATTAAAAAAGGGTTTTCTAAAATTCCACCCCTAAACAGGGGGGGGTGAATTACGCATCAAGACGAGTATACCCTGCAAGGTCAAGTCTCTACGACCAATGGCTTAGTCTGTGCGTTGTGTATATGTCAGTCAGTCAGGAAAAAGATTCTTAGAATCGGTTTATAGATTATAGTTGTAGAGCTTTTAGTGAAGGGCTCGTCCGGGGAAGTACTACCACCATGCCTATTTCTGCCGCCAAGCAGCGCAGCGTGTTCTGGTTTGAAGGGTGTGGGTGCCAGTGAAGTTACAGCCACATTAGGCTTGACTCATGTATGCCTCAGGTTGATTGACGCAGTGCATTGTAAGGCCGACTACATGTTTAAAGGATTACTTCTCATAATACAAAAAGGCACGAATAAATGTAGGCAATAAATAGGTAAAAGAATTTACTTAAATACAGTTTTCTACTTTTTTTATCAAAGGCTAACATATAACTACGCGAAATTAATAGAAATACCTTTTCTTGGAACTTTTTACGCATCAATTTTTCTTTAACGGTGACCCCGATCATGCATATTCCATTAATACGGTTCAACTAGTCTTTTTAGGGTACAGAACCCTAAAAAGACTAGCTGAAATTAAAAATCCAAACGTATTTATTTAATCTTTATGATATATTATCTATAGAAGATATTATTTTATTGATGACCGATGTTGCGTGGGGGGCGAATGTCCGCCTGAGACGCAGAAGGTTGCGAGTTCGATTCCCGCCTTGGGATAAATGTTTGTACAATCTGCAAATATTTATTCTGGGTGTTCTGGGTATTTTCTATGTATAATCAAAAATATCTATGTATATAATGTATTGTATTAAGTATATCAGTCATCTAGTACCCATAACACAAGCTCTGCTTAGCTTGGGGCTAGATGTTGCTGTGTGGATTGTCCACCATTATTATTTTTATTTCATGAAGGCACGTTTTGCCAATTCTACGGCTGTTTTAAGCCCCACACTATACGAAGCTTTGAAAGCGCCGTATACAAAACTTTACCTTGCATTGTTCGCTGTCGTATTTTTGAGAAGCATCGACAAAAGAATAATTACAACACGAATTTTAAACAGAAAGACGTTTTTTCTTTAATTTATCTTCAGAATATTCCTAATTAATATGATAATGATTTGTGGAAGATTAAAGCATGCCAGTTCCTTTAAACGGTGGAGTCTCAAATGTGGATATTTTTTATTATACATAGAAAATACCCAGAAACCCCGGAATAAATATTTACAGATCGTACAAACATTTACCCTAAGGCGGGAATCGAACCCGCAACCTCCTGCGTCGCAGGCGGACGTTCACCCGCCGCGTCACATCGGTCGTCAATTTATTATTTAAACCAACTGACACTCTTCTCTTTTTGAAGTAATACTTCTAATGTGACTTCCAACAAGGTTGCGTTAAGCGTTTAACACTACCATAGAGGGGGTATGAAAGCACTTTCTATCTTTCTCTCATAGCCAGTTACGTTTCGTATATTAAGAAGAAGTTTTACTTCAGTCGTGTGGTCTAAAGCACACTGGTTTTTTGTTTTTTATCTCGTCTATTGCTTTTAGTCTGTAATTATGATGGCAATATTGCGCATTGGTGGTCTTGTGGGAGTAACCCAGCCTTTTGATCCTAAGGTTTGGGTTTGGGTTTATCGGAATAAAAAAAAAGACCTTTAAAAAATTCAAATGTCGGGATTGACCTTTTCACAGGAGTAATCAAAGTATACTTTTTATTAACGACCGATGTGGCGCGGCGGGCGAATGTCCGCCTGCGACGCGGAAGTTGCTGGACAATCCACCCAGCATCACCTAGCCCCAAACTAAGCAGAGCTTGTGCTATGGGTACTAGATGACTGATATTCTTAGTACAATACATTACATACCTACATACATATTTTTTATTATTATTATTATTATTATTAATTATTATTATTATTATACCTAGAACACCCGGAATAAATATTTGCAAATCGAACAAACATTTATCCCAAGGTGGGAATCGAACCCGCAACCTCCTGCGTCGCAGATAGACATTCGCCCGCCGCGCCATTGGTCGGTTTTCTGCAGAGTATTTTGATTAGTTTTTGAGACGTTCAGGTTTTCGAACCTTGACAAATTCTCTCTGCGTACATTATCAATCTGCCGGTTGGAATATAATATTTTCTGCAAACATAAGGAGAAATACGTTGAAATTTTATGTTCGTTCATGCTGATTCATGGTACAGTTGGGGAGAAAACACACAATATTTTTAACAAGCGGCTGCTAGCAGTTTCGCCCGCGCTACAGTTTTTTCCCGTTCCCGTTATTTTTTCGGGATAAAAAGTAGCCTATATGTTAATCCAGGTTGCAATCTATAATTATTCCAAATTTCATCCAAATCGGTCCACTGGTTAGAGCGTGAAAGAGTAACAAACATCCATCCATCCATCTATCTATCCATACTTACACACTTTCGCGTTTATATATTAGTAGAATTACATTTCGGAAAATGTGTCCAGCCGGGCAACGCGAAATATGTCGCGCTTGACACGAGATACTTTTTCTATTGATGGACTATTTAGAAATGATAGATAAAAGACCCACAGATAAGCTAAGCATTAGTATTAAGTCTTCATTTGACAGAACCAGATAGATTTTTGGCACTGGCAAGTTAGCACAGAAAGATATAAAGAGACATCAGGTGGGTCACCAGCATGTTAAATTAGCGTGTAGTATTCAAAAGATCAAATACTAGAAGTCAAAGTGTATTCAAACCGACGACCGATGTGGCGCGAAAGGCGACGCAGCTCGCCTGCGACGCAGGAGGTTGCTGGTTCGATTCCTTGATTAGGATAAATGTTTGTACGATCTGCAAATATTTATTTTGGGTGTTTTGGGTATTTTCTATGTATAGTAAAAAGATAAATATCTATGCATGTAGGTAATGTATTGTATTAAGTATATCAGTCATCTAGTACCTACCCATAATACAAGCTCGGATTAACTTGGGTCTAGATGATGCTGTGTGGATTTTCCAGAATTATTATTATTATTATAAGCCTTTTATTCGATTTTATAATCAGAACAAAATAAATAGTTATGTTGCACTTTTCTCCCTGACTGTACCTCTATCCCTATGATTCGATTTACGATATTCAGAGCGAGTTAAGATATGATGTTAGTAAATATTTGATGTCGTCATTCCATGAGACATTACTGCAGGGGGTCCATTCACCCCCCAAATGCCATTATGCATTCAATAACGTTTCAAAACTAAGTGATCGCTATAGTGATTTAGTAATAGAGCTCTTAGAGAATGGCTCGTCCGGGGAAGTAATACCACCATGTTTATTTCTGCCGCCAAGCAGCTTGCTGTGTTCCGGTTTGAAGGGTGTGGGTGCCGGTGTAATTACAGGCACATGAGGCTTAACACCTGGTATGCCTCAGGTTGATGGACGCAGAGAATGTATCGTAGGGTACATTTGATTGGGATCACTGATTTATTTATCTGTTATTCTTCATCAGAAATATCAATCAAATAATATCATAATCAAGCTCTAATATCATAACGATTTACTGAGAATACTTACAGACAGCCTCCTAACATGCACGATGACTGCCGTAACGGCACTATAACTCATAACGGCAGCCCTTGTGCTCACCAACCAATATTCGCTCTACTGTGGTCCACAGAACCCTTATATCCTGACGGACTGTGGTCCTTGTGACCGCTGCGACGTCCAAGTTGTACGACAAGAGTAGTTTATTGGTGAATTTTTGCGAATAAGTTAAAAAGATCGTGACCCACGAAGAGAACTGAGTTGAATTGAAGACGATACTTTTTTTTACATGTTGATGATAAAAACATGCCAAACGCAAATGTTCTTTTTCAAATTCAAAACAACTTTATTGCGAATATAGGTCAAAGTCAAAGTCAAAACTCATTTATTCAGTAATATCCGCAGGGATCATCTTGAAACGTCTTAAATCTAGGTGAATCTAAGCGCTAGTTCCTCGCGACCAAGCCAAGTGGGGTGGGAAGTACATGTTGGGATTTTATATTATGATCTACCATATTTAACTGCAATAGTATGCAATATTAGGTAAAATTCAATACCTAGCATTTTAGATTTAATAAAGTAACCAATAGGTATATAGGTAAGTTGAAAATTATTTTGTTAGGGTTTTTTCACAGAGCTTTAGCTAACCGGTGAAGTGAGTGTCAGTGTCAGTCATGTTAGTTACAAAATCAGCCGTGTACATGTGAAATGGTAATTAATCAGTGCATCCTCCGTACTTCCTCCGGATGTCACATGAAAATAACGGGAAACTTTTTCAATCTTCCGCTGAAATATGAAATATTGGAAAAATATTATTGGAAATATATATTTTGTTTTTATGAAACCTGGCGTGGAATCGGAGATAGCTCAGGATCTGAGGTTACGCTTCAGAGAGGTCCTGAAGTTTCAAAGTAAGTTAGTAGTAAGTTAGTAAAATAATAAATATTTGAAGACATTTTCACTTACTATAAGATCCAGATGACTGATAGAATACTTAGTAAATACATACGTAGAATACAGTATAACACACAGACAGAGAACAAATATTTACGTTCATCACACAAATGTTTGTTTTCGGTGAGGATCGAACCCACCACCCACAGCGCAGAAGCCTACAAACTAAGCTGTGACGGCTATCAACAATTCGTTTGTTCGGGTCTGTTCGGGCTTGTTCGAACTGAGCTCACGGTACAAATAATTAGGCAAACAAACTATTGACGCCCGTCAAAGCTCAATTCGTAGCCGTCTGCACTGTAGGTGGTGGGTTCGATGCCCATCGAGACCAAATATTTGAGTGATGAACATGTCAGAACAAATGTACGCCCATAGAATATTGCTTTATAGTCCATATTCTTAGTGTACGCCCTTGTATCCATTGTTCGGGTCTGCTCGGGCCTGTTCGGCTGCTATTAAAGCGGGTTCCGTAACATCGTCTGTACAAACTCAATTCATTCAAAAATATTCATCAATCCCTGCCACATCAGACCCTGGCGTAATTAAAACGCCGAAAAGGAGGAATTGGGTTCGCGCAATCACTTTTAAAATTGGATCGTTGACATCGTCAAATTCTTCTCAATTGCTTTCAATGGTTTTCAACTTGCGATTGGTTTGCGACCACCTGATAAATGGACACCTCTACCATTACAATTGATTTATACGTTACTAGCAGTCCGTCCCGGCTTCGCACGGGTTTTAGTAAGGATCCCTAATATTTTTGAAAATATAATATAGCCTAGCTATATTAGCATCCGAGGATAGTGTAGCTTCCCAACGGAGAAAGAGTTTTTTAAATCAGTTCAGTATTTTCGGAGCCTATTCAATGCAAACAAACAATAAAAAAAAATCTCGTTACAATATTAGTATTTGTTTTAATAAACTGAGCTGCGACAACCGTCACATTCTAACTAAAAGTAAAGAAAATTCTAAAGATTTCGCGCCAATACCTTATTTTTTTATTCTTTTGTAGCCAGAATGCAATACCCGCATTCTACCAAAGAGATCGGTATTCGGTGCTTTTAGTTCCATTTTCAAAAATAAATATTCTTTTTTTATGGAACAGTAATAAGTCGAGTCTTTATTTTATGATTATTCTACATAGTGGCTTTTGAGTTTTTGTAGGTTCGATGGTAACAGAAAAAACTTACCTTAGAGAAAGAAATGCTATTTGCTATTTTCTTTCGCTCTGGTACGCGACCTACGACGGTTTTTATGAGCAAGAGGATTGAATAGAAATAGTATACTCAAAGCATCGTAAAAAAATTATACATATCGTAAGGTCCAGCAGGTCTTCTTGGAAACAATAAACGAAGTTTTGTGTCCTGTCGTTTTGATTTCCACTGCGGGGTCTTGGTTACGCATTCCACAGCTAAGGTGTCGCTGCCTAACATGCCGCGCAGTGAACCTCAAAACAACAATACACTTCGTTTAATAATTTCAAGAGTAGACCCACAGAAATTAGTGTAAAGTCTCTCCATCGTAGCTAACGACAAAAGTTAAAATTTATCAAATCTGTTAATTCCACTTGAAATAACATCAAAAGGTCGTCCTAAAGTTTTCAACTTGAGAGAAGTTTCAAATCGCTTGTGCGCGGTGTTTTTATTGTTCCTTGACAAGTAGCTTTTATAACTAAAATGTAAATTGTGCGACGCAATGAAACGCCACTTTTTTTTCAAAACCAATGACAGCTAACTTAACTTTTTTTGTTAACTCGACTCGATTTTTTTTTAATATACAACTTATTGGTACAAGCAGATGACCCACCTGATGTTACGTGGCTACCATCGCCTTTAAGAAAGTATTACCTCGTAGGTCACACTCGTTAGAAACGTATCCTACAATACACTACTCAGAGTCTTCTAAGCTTGGTCGCGAGGAACTGGCGCTTAGATTCACCTATATTTAAGACGTTTCAAGATGATCCCTGCGGATATTACTGAATAAATGATTTTTTACTTTGACTTTTGGCTTTGAGTCCATCAACCTAAGGTATACAAGTGTTAAGTCTTATGTGCCTGTAATTAACCGGCATCCACACCCTTCAAACCGGAACACGCTGCTCTGCTTGGCGGCACAAATAGGCATGGGGGTAGTAGGTACCTCCCCGGACGAGCCCTTCACTAAAAGTTCTATTACTTATTCATCCACCTCAGAAAGAAGACGAAAACTAGTTAAAAACTAAAATCTTTCTGGTAACTGAGCTGAAACCTAATACAAGTCTCATAGTACCCACCCTGCAATCTTCATCTAAGTCGTAATGGCCTTAACGTTATGAGCTGGGAATCTGAGATTCACAGAGCGGGTTAAAACTATACTTTTCTAGGCAAACGGTTACGTCTGATCCTGACCGTAATTTCCAGAAAAACTAAACCGTTTCTGCTTAGTACGTACCTACGTACACCAGTTGGGCTAAGTTGTGCAACGCGACAAAGTTTTGTCTACTCGTTATGACGACCGATGTGGCGCGGCTGGCGAATGTCTGCCTGCGACGCAGGAGGTTGCGGGAAATATTTTTGTGTTCTAGGCATAAAAAATATTTATGTTATATATGTAAGTAAAATGTATATCGCAGCCGCTGGCTAATGCGCTACTAACTCTGGCGCCACTGAAAACCAGCGCTGCAAGAGCTGTTATATGCTCTTGTAGCAAATGCTGAGTGGTGGCCTTTTTTGTTGCTACATTATAAATTTTATTCATGTATGTTATTCATAAGAGACAATATAAATATTTTCTATTCTATTCTATTCTAATGTATTATACTAACCTCTGGTACTATCAACTGAAATTTTCAGGGTATCTATGCCTTGGTGCGTAGAGGTGTAAAAAGAAAGATATTTCAGAAATTCAACCCATAAACGGGTACAGCGAGGGTCTAAGTTTGTATATGAATAATAATAATAATAATAATGCTGGACAGTCCACACAGCATCATCTAGCCCCAAGCTAAGCAGAGCTTGTATTATGGGTACTAGATGACTGATATATTTAATACAATACATTACATATATAGATATTTTTTATTATACATAGAAAACACCCAAACTAAGACTTAATGCTAAGGTGTAGTTTATTTATGGGTATTATCTATAAGTTCAAAAAAAAATAATTTCTGAAATTCAACCCATAAACGGGTACAACGAGGGTTTAAGTTTGTATATAAATAACTTCAGACGAAGTCGCGCACATTTTGCTAGTACTTTATAAGCTGTTAAAAAGTCTATTAACGTAATATTACCTTATTCCTAGCGCCGACCTGGCAAATTAGATAAATGCAATTCCGCGCGTTACTTCTTTTTGCAAGATTACCGCTAAGCGGCAAATGGCGGTTAAAATTATAACGCAAAACAAACCCAGTTTAAGTCTAGTTTTATTTTCATAACACGTTAGGCTTTTAAAGTTGCGTGCTTTATATTTTTAGATAGAAGTTTATCATTGCTGGGTTGATTATTTTATTAATTTGTAAAATAAATAGATTTTTTTATTATAATATTTAATGTCAGCCAATTAGAAGTATCTTATAAATAGCATGGTCTACTGCGAGTGTACAACAATCGTACATATACGTCTAAACATTCTTTTTAGGGTTGCGTACCCAAAGGGTAAAACGGGACCCTATTACTAAGACTCCGCTGTCTGTCTGTCTGTCTGTCTGTTTGCCTGTCACCAGGCAGTATCTCATGAGCCCTGATAGTTAGAGAGTTGAAATTTTCACAGATGATGTATTTCTGTTGCCGCTATAACAACAAATACAAAAAAAATAGAATAAAATAAATATTTAACGGGCTCTCATACAAAAACATGTTTTTTTGCCGTTCTTATCATGGATACGGAACCCTTCGTGCGCGAGTCTGACTCGCACTTGGCCAGTTTTTTAAGTACTTACCAAGATTTTGAAAAAATATCTTTAATGGACAGACTTTTCGACCTCTACAGTATTATTATAGTATTTATTCTGGTAAACTAGAAATGTTGAGTGTTCACAGTTGTCTCAACATTAGTTCACAGCTCATTAACTTTAAGATAGGTACTCCCAAGTAATAAACGTCTTGCTTTGTTAATTAAACATTAATGATCCAATTTCTTCCTCCTGGTCACAGCCAAGGTGTGAACGAGCTGGGTAACTCAACATCTTCCAACCTTCTCATTTTAAAATCCTTTTCATCCAATGGTCTGAAAGAAATCGCTTTTAAGCAATAAGACCGCCCATTGTACATTCTCTGCTATAGTTAACTATTGTTTTCTCTCGTTAGTTTGTAAGGTGTGCAATATAGTATTTTGATTCATTCATTCATTCATTTTTAGCAATTATAAGATCGATTCGATTTCCATCAAGGACAAACAATTGAATGAGAATTTAGATGTTTGTTTGATATTGTCTGTTTGAATATAGGTACCTGTGTAACACAATTTAAAATGATATAGTAGTAGTATAGTACAGTAGTACTTGACGACCGATGTGGCGCGGCGGGCGAATGTCCGCCTGCGACGTAGAGGTTGCGGGTTCGATTCCCGCCTTGGGATAAATGTTTGTACGATCTGCAAATATTTATTCCGGGTGTTCTGGGTATTTTCTATGTATAATAAAAAATATCTATGTATGTAATATAATATTGTATTAAGTATATCAGTCATCTAGTACCCATAACACAAGCCCTGCTTAGCTTGGGGCTAGATGATGCTGTGTGGATCGTCCGGCATAAAAAAAAAAAAAGTAGTAGTAGTAGTAGCTATATGTGAAAAGCTCGTCGGGGGAAGTACTATCACTATGCTTATTTCTACCGCCAAGCAGATGTTTTCCGGTTTGAAGGGTGTGGGTGCCAGTGAAATCACAGACATGAGACTTTCAAATCAAATTATCTCATCAAATAAAAAGGTAAAAAGGTAACCAGCTTTTTACCCTGCAACTGTGCCCGCAATGGTGGTATTATATTGTTCTACGAACTTTTATTGTTTTTTTATTAACCTTATTATTTACCTTTTTAATGTTCATTTAAGTTTTAGAACGTATTATCAAGATTACCGATTTACATGCCCATTTAAGTTTTTTTTTACGCACTAATACTCTCTTATATTCTACGAGCATTGGTTAGCAACACTACGAACCGTAGTCTGTCACATAATCTCTTTTTTTTACAGTTTATACGTAAACGTTTGACCGCAATCTCTTATCTGTATTGGTGACTTGTTGTGACTTAGTGTTGTGAATTATGTTACTCTCTTCCTTGGTTCCCGGCTCATCCAACAAAAAAGATATTATATTTGTTAGCTGAGGGCCAATAATAGTCTTATTGACTCTTGAAGCATGATTGAAATTGAATTCATGAATTATTATGAATCCCGATTCAATTCCCTGAGTTATTTTCTTCAGACAAGCTTAATAAATTTTATGCCATCGTGCTCAACTAGGTATATAATATGTATACAGGGTGGTTTTTTGAGAAGGGCGGTGATAGATAAGTCCAAAACTACGTGAGTTAAAGAAAAGTCTTAAAAGGAGTCATGCCCTCAAATTATAAGAACACAACAAATGCATACTTAGTTTTTTTTTATCTTTTACTTTTGATGGAAGTTTAAGCAAGAGGTAAGTTTTCTTCCACGTAAAAATAATCAAATAGTGAAAATTTGCTATTTTTGAAGTAATACTTCTTATACGACTTCCAACAAGGTTGCGTTAAACGTTTAACACTACCATGGAGGGGGTATGAAAGCACTGTTCTTTCTCTCTTATTCTCATAGATAGTTACGTTTCGTATATTAAAGAAGTTTTACTTCAGTCGTGTGGTCTAAAGCACACTCGTTTTTCTTTCTTTCTTCTTGGTCGGGATTGAACCCACAGCTGTAGGTCTCTGCATGTACAGTGTAGGCAGAGCTACTGCCAACTGAGCTGTAACGGTTGTCAAGAATGTAAGATGTTTTGTCTGCGACACACAAACAAGGCAAGCGGCATTTACATCAAGTAATTTCACAGAGAAATCCAACAGCGAAATTTGGAATATACGAGCATTCTGATACGCGAAGATAACAACCTATAGCACGAGTTTATAGCGTGTTCTAATCGATAACAAGTCCGTACCATATTCAACCTTATACATAGGCACATAAGTATAGTAGTAGCAAAGTTCTTAAACGGTAAAGAAAAACATCGTGAGGAAACCCGTGGCTTAGCTCCGCATGTATTGACGTGTTTTTGCTATAGAATAGGTGCTGATTAAAGTCAAAGTCAAAAAGCATTTATTGAGTAATATCCGCAGGGATCATCTTGAAACGTCTTAAATCTAGGTGAAGATTCACCAAGCAAGCAGCAAAAGCGCCAGTTTTTCGTGACCGAACTTAGGCAAGCCTACTCCATCTTAAATCCTGTCCCTGGCACTAAAGTGTCCTGTAAATAGAGGCACAAATGAAAAAGTTGCTCTCACGCTGTATAAATAATCTGCAATGGATGCAAAGGCCTAATTTATTTGTTTGTTGTACCTATGCGGAGCCCCCTTAAATATTTATTTTATCTTTTTTTTTAGTTTTTGTTGTTTTATTTTTATAGCGGCAGCAGAAATACATCATCTGTGAAAATTTCAATTCTCTAACTACTTATCACGGTTCATGACATACAGCCTGGTGACAGACGGACAGGCAGACAGCGGAGTCTTAGTAATAAGGTCCCGTTTTACCCTTTGGATACGGAATCTTAAAAACAAAAGAGCTCACGATAGCTTGTTAGCATTTTGCAGTGACAGTGCCAGAGACTGGTGCTCAGTACACAGAGCGAAGTATCCAAGTGCCCTCGCCACCACAATTAAACAATGTTGCTCGTTTTTCTATTCTATTTCACAGAGATACGTTCTCAGACACATTCCTCTGAGAATAGCTGGTACGAAAAATAAAATAAATCGCGAGACCTTATATCCATGTAATAACCGACATTTTACCCTTTTCTCAAATTGGAACTCAAATCAAATCATTTATTGTTTGTGAATCCAGGTGTTAGGTACAGATATAAGATGGTAGGTAAATATATTTAACTCGTCCATATATAACGCAAACAACAAACAACACAAAGCAAACGACGATGACGAGGAGGTTGCGGATTCGATTCCAGCCTTGGGATAAATGTTCGTACTATCTCGCTGTGAAACTCCCATCCTCTCCATAGCCCGTCATCCTCTGTGTGTGATCGCTCTCTCCATAGCCCGTTGTGCTACTTTGAGCTTGTGTATGAGACCAATGTATGTTTCGTGTACGACTCAGGAGACGCTCCTGCTTATCTCCTGGCATCCCCTCAGTGGCCTTTTAACACATCCATAGAAGATGGAGGAGTCCTATTCATAGCCGGGACCTCCACAGCCACGCCAAGCCGGCTACGGTAGATCAACGTCATCTTCCTGCCCTTATCCCACATTTAGTGTGGTCGACACATCGTTTTCTTACTAAAAACATTTATTTAAAAGAATATTTTTTAAAAATACAGGAGTTTGCAATTCCGGCTGTGACCTAAATATGTGCATGCCTCCAGCTTCCTCATATGGAAAATGCAGATTCTGAAAATGCCAATATTTAGTTCATATTTAGTACCATCATAGATTACAACCATAATTTAGGTGCCAAAAAAACAACGACGCTACAAGCCTTTGAAGGTGTGTTAGCTGAAGTAACATGCCACCAGCTTCCTCATTCAGTGTGGGCAAACGAGTGCTGATAGAGCTATAGAACAAACAATTAGTTGTTGTTCTGTTAATTTTATATCTCATAATTTATACCCTAGGTAAGCAGGAAAGGGTTAAAAGTTTGTACGAAAATAACTCAACATAAACCAAGTCAGGGGCATCTCTAGCACCTAACCCATAATTTCCCGATTGCCTTAGCTAATAAAATAAACTTTGCACACATGTGGTTTAACGAACGCGTAAAGTAAACCTTGTGTACACCAATAATTTAAACGACTGTTTTCAATTTTATTAATTTATTGATTCAGACATAAGGATTTGATAAGAGTAATAAATACACACAGTACCAGAAAAACAGTCAATAAAGATACATATAACAAAATTTAAATAAAAAAACAGACCACACGACAGAAGTAAAACTTCTTTATTATACGAAACGTATGCTATGAGAGAAAGAGAGAAAGAACAGTGCTATTATATCCTCTCCATGGTAGTGTTAAACGTTTAACACTACCAATACGTCGAATTAAAAAAAATCGTAAACCAAATTATTTCTGTTTTATTCCGTCGTTAAGTGTAACAATCGGCTGGTTAAAGTGTAGTTTGGTGAAGTTTGGACTTACAGATTAACGATAGAACATCAACTTGAAAAATGTAGCAACTTTGAATTGGTTTCGCGGTTCGTATGAAGTTGTACAGTTTTCTAGAAAGTGGTTACCGTTCTGAGAGTTCTAGGTATAGTTATAGGTACAATGGGTCCTCTTACTTAAGATTTTTACCTTTTTGGGATCACCATTGCTGTGACATTGTATGTAATGTCACAGCAATGGTGATCCCTGAAAAATGTGGTGGTGAAAATGGCTAAGGTGAACTTTTGTAGACTCAAAGTCAAATTCAAAAAGCATTTAATCAGTAAAATCCGCAGGGATCATCTTGAAACGTCTTAAATCTAGGTGAATCTAAGCGCCAGTGTCTCGCAACCAAGCCTAGAAGAACCGGCAAGAAACTTACGTCTTGGTTCCTACCGTGTTTTTGTATGATTCTGTTACAAAATAATAGTATTGTAAATAATGAAGCTCCAGTGGTGTGCCAATCTAACTGAATGACTTTAATCCCCAATCTCGGTAGATATCCCCTCCGATCTCTTAGCACCAAGTATCTACTCGAGATTCTACGTGGATGCCTAAGGGGGGTAGTCAGAGGTACGTCCAGATAATACATTTGGTACATACCCACATTTTGCAGTAGTTAGTATTCCATACGTGACAGGTTGCAATCCCATCACCGCTGCTAGAATACTAACTGGTTTTCCTCACGATGTTTTCCTTCACCGTTTGAAAGCAATTGGCATTACGCACATACATTTTTTGGACGAAAAAAACCATTGGTACTACCGAATTTGAACTCATGACCTTTTCATCAGAAGGCGGGATTACAACTACTATGTATGTAAAAAACAATTTTGCTTTCAAAGATTACAGAAAACGATTCGACACAAACTCCTACTTGAGTTGAAAGTGAGAATGAAACAAAAATGAAATGAATGAATGAATGTGAGTGAGATAGTAGTGTCATTCCTAATTAAAGAAAGAGGGTAGGCCGTTTGTCTGCCAATGACATTCGATCCACTTACACACACTCGATTAGGGATCATGATCTTCGTGAGTGTGGTCTTGATAAAGGATCAAAGGACAATGCATTTTTAAACTGTCCAAAATGTATCCCTATACGGTATTATACCCCCTGAAATCTTTCAGCCATTTTCTTTCAAGTGTTCATCCCATTTGTAAATATTCTATATAAATGTTCCGATGTGGCGCGGCGGGCGAATGTCCGCCTGCGACGCAGGAGGTTGCGGGTTCGATTCCCGCCTTGGGATAAATGTTTGTGCGATCTGCAAATATTTATTCCGGGTGTTCTGGGTATTTTCTATGCAAGCTCCGCTTAGCTTGGGGCTAGATGATGCTGTGTGGCTTGTCCGGCATTATTATTATTATTATAATGTCACCGGCACTTACACCTAAATGCAATGTCGCTAGTAAACACACCAGACCCTGAACAAAATCAGTCTCTAAAATATTCATATTTAACTATTCTACAATCAAGCACATCAAAGAAGATACATAGTGCTTTGGTTCTATAAAAAACTGCCGACGTTACAAAGCAGCCGTCATAAGACTCCTTTTACTGGTAAGGTAAGTACTTTTTGTTACAATCTATACAACTTATAAAAATCTTTGTGACTGACTGACATATAGACAACGCATAGCCTTAACCACTGGCCGTAGAGACGTGAAATTTTCAGAGTATGTTAGGCTTGGTGCATGGAAGTTTACTAAGAAAGGGATTTCCAAAATTCAATCCCTAAACGGGTACAGCGCGGGTTGGGGTTTGTATGAAAATAATTTCATGCGGACGAAGTCACAAGCGTTTTGCTCGTTGCCAATAAATATCAAAGAAGAATTATTTAAGTTTAGATGTATCGTAGGTGTAAATAGCTTAAATTATTTCGAAGTAACGTTACATAGGACTTAGAAAACATTAGACTGGCCTTACAACTCAGTTTGTAGTGATTCTGCTTTTTATGGTTGTGTGTGGTAGTTCGATCCCCACCGAGAACAAACATCTGTGTGATGAACATAGATGTTTCTTCTCTGTTTGTTGTATTTTATGTATGTATTCACAGAAAAAAACATTTGAAAATACTGTATGAATCATCTGGTTCCCATAGTACAAGCTATGTTTAGTTTGGGCTAGATGATTTGGTGTAAAAATGTCCACAAAGATTATGTATTTATTAAAAAAAAGATATAAACATGCTCGTGTGGGTGGTGCCGTGGTGGTCCCGGCATACGGCTGTAGTAGCTTAAGGTAACTGAGCTGTGAGGTAATACCTCGCTTGAAAGTAGAAAACGGCGTCTATCGACCGTTTTATGACGGCAGCCGCATTGTAATAAAATGTCCAATTACAAAAACAATTCCAAGTCTCAAAGAACGCTCCATGTTCTTGTTAGCATGATAGCAATGCAATTAATTTGAACATCACACCTACCTGTACAGGATGGTCTTTTTAAGGCCGGCATCACATTATTAGAAAATGACTTTCAGAAAATTTCGGAAATTCGAGCCCAAGGAGTTTATTAAAAAAAATTACTCACTTAGATTTTATATCATCCCAAAAATTATTTCCTCAAGTGGGATTTGAACCGAGTGGGAATTACTTACTTATTTGATATAAATATTGGAGATATTTGATTACATTGTTATTAGGTTTAAGCAGTGCGTTCACGATTTGCTGTTGTGACATTGTAAATCCAATAATAATCATTTTTAATTTTTGTTGCTATTTCTGGTTTTAGGTAAATTTTTACTTTTATGCATGTAACACCAAAATAATGTCTTACATACCTACAGAATATAATAAAATGCCTGTTAGTTGAAAACGAAAGGCGCTACTTTTAATCTTGCCTAAGGGTGGAGGAAGGGAATAGGCCGCCGTCCCGATAACAAGCATGGAACAGGAACCCGTTGGGGTTTAGTAGGTACGAATCCGACATAACATGCGCTACCAGACAGCGGTGGCTTAGTGATAGGGTCCCGTTTTACACTTTGGTTACGGAACCCTAAAAGGAATCGAGCAAGCTAATAAGGCGTACATTGACGTGCTAACAGCTGTGTAAAAAACTTTACCTAATCAATCATTACGAAAACTTGGGATAAGTGTTTTCTTTGGAACACAAATTCATCCTGTAGATTGTACAAGCCAATACTTGATTGAGTTCGCGATCTTGTTGTAATTTGAAATGCAAATGGCTGCTTGTGCAAATAATTGAGTTATTTGTGTATCTCTAGTACCATTATTGCCATTATTGATCGAGAAAGCGAAGCGATCGAAAATTTGTGGTCTGTGGTATCTGTCTGTCACCAGGCTGTAGGTATCTCATGAACCGTGATAGTTAGAGAGTTGAAATTTTCACAGTTGATGTTTATGTTGCCGCTATAACAACAAATACTAAAAAATAGAATAAAATAAATATTTGAGGGGCTCTCATACAACAAACGTGATTTTGCCGTTTTTTATAGATAACTAGAGGCCACTCGCAGCTTCGCCCGCGTGGCAGTTTTTTCCCGTTCCCGTTATTTTTTCGGGATAAAAAGTAGTAGCCTATGTCCTATTCCAGATTACGTCTATATTTATTCAAAATTTCATTCAAATCGGTCCACTTGCTAGAGCGTGAATGAGGAACAAACATCCATCCATCCAAACATTCGCATTTATAATATTAGTAGGATGGCATTTATAATTGGTAGGATTGACGACCTATGTGGCGCGGCGGGTGAATGTCCGCCTGCGACACAGGAGGTTGCGGGTTCGATTCCCGCCTTGGGATAAATGTTTGTACGATCTGCAAATATTTATTCCGGGTGTTCTGGGTGTTTTCTATGTATAATAAAAAATATCTATGTATGTAATGCATTGTATTAAGTATATCAGTCATCTAGTACCCATAACACAAGCTCTGCTTAGCTTGGGGCTAGATGATGCTGTGTGGATTGTCCAACATTATTATTATTATTATGGTACAGAATCCTTCGTACGCGAGTCCGACTCGCACTTGGCTGGCTTTTTATTAATATTTGTGGACATACACAAATATCTGTAGAAAACTAGTTGGTAGCTTTATTTTCAGTTCAGTTCAATATTGTCCCGGGGCGCTTTCAAACAACATGCCCAAACAAACATCATCGGTAAAAACTATTCACCCGAAACAAATAAAGAGATTATTTATTTACAGACAAAATATTATATTCGTATTTCTGACAAGAAAAGTATGTATCGTATGTATCTATGTCCATAGTAAAAGGTTTGATTTCAACTTTAAACCTATGTTGCTAACCTTTCTTGTTTTTTTTTTGGTTTTCTAACAATAAGGTTGTGTATACATAACTAGGAGAATGCACTGTCTACTGTAACACTATGAACTACATGAACTAAAACAGGAGACAGAGTCGACTTTTATCTTTGTTAACACTTTCTTTTGGAAAATAAACATTTGTATTTGATGAACATAAATGTTCTCTGCTTGGGTGTCATCTTCTACCTACTCTAAATACACATAAAAATAAAACAAGTATTTAGTTAGGTATGTAAATACGATAGGTTATCTAAGACAACCGTTATGGCGCGGCGGGCGAATGTTCTCCTGCGACGCAGGAGGTTGCGGGTTCGATTCCCGCCTTGGGATAAATGCAAATATTTATTCCGGGTGTTCTGGGTGTTTTCTATGTATAATAAAAAAAATATTATTTTTAATTATTAATGTGTTCCCCATAGTACAAGTTTTGCTTTGTTTGGCGCTAGATAGCGTTGTGTGAAATCTCTGACAGTATTTATTTATTTTAAATTATCACTATCACATAAACTTCTATTGTTGATTGTACCGGCGGCCTAAGGGTATATATCTCATGTATGGGAATTTCGTGAGACTATTTCATTCATTTTTATTAAAATTCTTCGTCTCGTTCACACTAAAGTACTCCTTATAGTTGTCTATCTCTTTCCCTCATTAGCCTACCAGTTCCTGAATGTACCCGGAAGACATCATAAGCCCAGTTAAAATTGATAACCTGGAAAGTGTCTTGAGCAAAATATAATAAAATCATCTTCACACTGAAGAGGTACTATATATTCCGGCGAAAAAATTTATGTCCGGCTAAATATTTATTTGATTTAGCCGGACATAATTTTTCTTGCCGGAAATAACCTTTAAAATTTTAGTTCAACAAGTATAAATAATATTTTTGAAGTAATACTTCTTATGCAACTTCCAACAAGGTTGCGTTTAACACTACCATGGAGGAGGTATGAAAGCACTAATCTTTCTCTCGTTCTCTCATAGCCAGTTACGTTTTGTATATTAAAGAAATTTTACTTCAGTCGTGTTTTTTTTTTTGAGTATTCTAATGAATAATTAATAATAATTATCCGCCTATTTCAAAATAGCCGGACCGCAGTCACTATGTTTAATTTATCCGTCTTTTTTCGTAAATAGCATACCATATTCACAAGGCACATGCTCCACATCAAATATTGACAGGTCGCCCTGTTGATAAGGAAAGTAGGCACGCTATCACGATACAAGCCGAGAGAGATGAAAATCTTATTTGGGGGCCTGTCATTTTCGTATTTGTAAGTAATCCGTGTGTTTTAGTATGTTTGGTAATGTACTCAATTGTAATCTAGAGTTTGTGATACTAGGTAGAGGATCTTCTAGGCTTGGTCGCGAGGAACTGGTGCTTAGACTCACCTAGATTTAAGAAGTTTCAAGATGATCCCTGCGGATATTATCGAATAATGCTTTTTGACTCTGACTTGACTTTGACTTTCAGGAACTTACCTAATTTTGGTATAGTAGCCCCCCTTGCACAACGATCACTAAATGTATTTAGGAAGCTAATTACGTTTAACATCTTGCACAGGGAAAATTAAGTCGCTACGTTTCACTTACGCTATTAAGCTTATTAGGTACATGTTCACAACAAACGACTTTGACTTTTTAGCGGACGTATGGGCTAAAGTCCTTGGGACTAATATGACATTCAGCAAAAATTTATTTTATTCATTTCTTTAGGTCATTTAAAAGTGTGGCATTATATTTTGAAAACCTGTATAAAATGGACTCTAAATGATATTTTTTAATTAGCGTAATTGGTTCTGTAGCCGTACTAGTTTAATAAATAAGATAAATAAATAAATGTTTATCTTGGTAAACGTGATTAGCTAATAAAATTAAATCAGAACAATGCGGTTGTTGACGGCAAGCACTTAGCATCTGGTTTTCCATCCGAATAAAAAAAAAGACTTATCAAAGACTCATCAGTCATTTTAGTTAAAGGAACGTTCAAAAACCATCATGCATGGTGTATGTAATATTCGTTATGGTATACGTTTAAACTTTAAAAATGTCATAATTATTTTCAGTTTTTAAAATAAAGTACATTACAATAAATACCACCATCAGAAGCAGAAGTAAAGGTGATTCCTCAAAGCTCCCATCTTTTCTAATCAAACTTTTGGCAACTTTTAAATATTGTATTCCGTTGAATACAAGAGTAAAAATACGTAACAGAGCGCTAAGTGAAAGAACACGATTTACAATTACTTATAAGTACCTAGGTATGATCATGTTAGGTTTTATTTTTATACATTAGGTAAGTATAGTGATATAAGTGATAACTAATGGAACTGAAACGTGGACGCTTGCTATTGTACAAACACAATAGGCTAACAAAAGCTCAAAGTATTACAACGGGCTATGGAGAGAGCTATAGGAGTTTTACTAAAGAACCAAGGATACCGACATAGCTCTCAGAGTTAAAGTGCCGTTAATGGACAGGCCATATAGCTCGTAGAACCGACAACCGCAGCGAGAAGTACCGTTCGGGAGTTCGTCCGGGGAAGAACTACCACCATGCTTATTTCTGCCGCCAAGTAGCTGGCTGTGTTCCGGCTTGAAGGGTGTGGGTGTCGGTGTAATTACAGGCACTTGAGGCTTAACACCTGTATGCCTCAGATTGTTGGACGCAGAGCAGTGTATTGTGGGTTACGTTCCTAAAGAACGTGACCTTCAAGGTAATACTTTGTTATAGGCGATGGTAACCACTTAACATCAGGTGGGCTATATGCTTATTCCATCAGCACATTATATAAAAAAAAAGGTTCTTGAATGACGACCACGAACCGAAAGACGCCCGGAAGTGTAGGACGCCCTCTTACCCGATGGATTGACCATATTGTTAGAATCGCGGAAAGTTGATAAATGGAAAAGCTAAAAATTGTTCTTACTGGAAACGTATACGGGAGATATATTTTCGGGAATGGATTTCTACTGGCTACTGATTATAAAGTCTGTTAGTATGTTATGTACCTACCTGTAAGCTGCAAATATTTTTTTGTGTACTAGCTTTTGCTCGCGAAGTCGTCCGCTAATTAATTATCAAACAAAAAGGTTCTACCTCAGATTAATTGCTAACTAACAGGCTTAATTGCTGCCTTCCGTGATGTATTTGTGTGCGACTAATAAACTTACTGAAGTACTTAATACTTTTGATATATACTTCTAATGCGACTTCCAACGCAACTTCCGGATGCGTTAAACGTTTAACGCTACCATGGAGGGGGTATGAAAGCACTGTTCTTTCTCTCCTTCTCTCATAGCCAGTTACGTTTCGTATATTAAAGAAGTTTTACTTCAGTCGTGTGGTCTAAGCACACTCGGTTTTTTTCTTTCTTCTTCTACTTCTTTAGAGATCTATAACTTTATCCCTCCGTGGCATGTTATCGTGCTGTTTCTGAATATTCATGACTTTTTGTTTTAATTTATGAGTGCGATGCCGTGCAGAGGGCGTTCGCCGCTCATGTAGAAAATGGAATATCACAACCAAGGCCTTCTAAGAAGTCACCTCATAAGTCATAGTGTCAGATTCTTTGCTAATGAACGCCGGTGGTCTAGTGGGAGTAAGGTCGTACATTCGAATCCGGTCGTGCACCAATGGATTTTCCGTTCGAAAAAATTCTGTATAACAATGTCAGTGCTCTTAAACGACGAAGAAAAATATCGTGAGGAAACCAGTTAGTATTCTAGAAGCAGTGATGGGCTTGCAACCTGTCACGTATGAAATACTTACTGCAAAATGTGGGTATGTACCAAATGAATCATCTGTATGTACCTCTGTGATTCTCGAGATTCTTTGAGTATGTCTAAGTGGGTAGCCACTTAGACATACTCAAAGAATCTTGAGTAGGTATCTACTTGGTACTAAAAGATCAGAGGGGATATCTACCGTGCTTAGGGATTAAAGTCGTGATGCTATATATTTATTTTTTTAGGGTTCTGTACCCAAAGTTAAAACGGGACCCTATTACTAAGACTCCGCTGTCTGTCTGTCTGTATGTCCGTCTGGGATTAAAGTCGTGATGATATTTCTTTCTTTTTTATTAGGGTTCTGTACCTAAAGAGTAAAACAGGACCCTATTACTAAGACTCCGCTGTCTGTCTGTCCGTCTGTCACCAGGCTGTATCTCATGAACCGTGATAGTAAGAGAGTTGAAATTGATGTAACAGATGATGTAATTCTGTTGCCGCTATAACAAAAAATCAACTGACTTAATGAATATATCAGTCATCTAGTACCCATAACACAAGCAATGCTTAGCTAGATGATGCTGTGTGGATTATCCTGCATTATTGTATTATATTAAATCTGCATTCCATAAATTTTCTACGGATATAATGGAGTGTCGGGTACATTTTACACCATCACCATTATATTTTTAAAACATCCTGTTATACAGGGTGTAAAGTGTAACATTTAGATCGGTCAGTACAGAAAAGTGTGAAACTTTACAACCATAGAAACAATTTTACGTACCTAAACGAGTTGAATGTTGTATTGAAAAAAATGGTAGTCATTTCGAACGACTACTAACATGAGTTAAACGATATTAAAACAATGCATTTTATCTATTTTTTTTTGTAAATGTATGAATGCAGTTTTTCTTTTCACTAAAATCGATGACAGGGTTCCTAAGAACAGATCTTCGTATGTCTTATAGTTTCAGACTTTCCCATACTGACCGGTCTAAATGTTACACCCTGTATATTCAGGTATGTCCATTGATGGACAGTGCATGTTTTGTATCGCTGTCAGCTGTCAGTTTTGTTGATACAGTTCGTGTATTGACTCCGATGGCTTACTGATGGAAGGTATACAAGCTCTCCTGAGCTTTTTATAGAACACCTGTGGAATTACATTCTATGACGATAGTACAAAAAACGAATCAAATAGAAAGTAGTGGTTTTGTGAGAACTGTAGCTTACCTATGTAGACTTTTGAGCAAAGTAGGGATATGTTTGCTTATGAGTAGTTCTGGTCAAGGTTGCCTGGAAGAAATCGCTTTCAGCGATAAGGCCGCCCATTGTACATTGTAAACCTTGTCTGTTTTTAACAAATTTTCCTAGTGTACAATAAAGTGTTATCTATCTATCTATCTATCTAATTGGTATAGACAGAAAACTTTTCAAAAAAAAAAAACGAAAATTGAAATCCGTCCAAATGCTACAGCCAACAACAAAAATCCAGAAAAGAGAGGGGCGAGGGAAATGGGGGTACCATTTTCCCCGCCCCTCTATTCTAGATTTATTCGATCGTCATTTTGTGTTTTTTTTATATGGCTTGTTGCTGGAACAAATAGCCCACCTGATGTTAAATGCCCATTACCTATTACAAAAAATTGCCTCGCAGGTCACGCTCATTAACTGTGCGTCTATCAACCTGAGGCTCATACACATGTAATAAGTATTCATATAGCATTAAAAAAAAAAAAAAAACATTTTGTACATTATATTAGTTAAGGTAGTTTAAGTATACTGTCCTCTGACGACACCCCATTACCCAGGGGTCACTACCCCTGGAGCTGAAGCCTGGGTAAAGTTTTATAAACGAGGCCCATCCCTGTCCCCTCGCAAGGGGGTCAGAAGACTCTCGTCGTCGTCATACACATGTGTTCAGCCTCGTATGCCTGTAATACCGACGACAACGAGCCCTTCACTAAGAGCTCTACTGTTTCTGTACAATGTACGAAGATAACTAAGCCACGAGTTTCTTCCCGGTGATTTCCTTCACCATTTGTCAAAGTCAAAGTCATTTTCGTCGACGACCGATGTGGCGCGGCGGGCGAATGCCCGCTTGCGACGCAGGAGGTTGCGGGTTCGATTCCCGTCTTGGAATAAATGTTTGTACGATCTGCAAATATTTATTCCGGGTGTTCTGGGTGTTCTCTATGTATAATAAAAAATATCTATTTATGTAATGTATTGTATTAAGTATATCAGTCATCTAGTACCCATAACACAAGCTCTGCTTAGCTTGGGGCTAGATGATGCTGTGTGGATTGTCCAACATTATTTATTTATTTTGAAACGTCTTAAATCTAGGGGAATCTAAGCGCCACTTCCTCGCGACCAAGCCTAGAAAAACCGGCAAGAAACTTACGGCTTGATTCCTATTTTGTATGATCCTTTTACAAAGTAATGATAATGTAAATAATGAAACTCCAGTGTGGTGCCAATTTAACTTAATAATTTGAATTTGAGAGAGAGAGAAAAATTACGTAACAATTTAACTATACATTTTTCGTAAAACAGAACCTACAACCCTAAGATCAAAAGACAAGGTCGCTTCCACTAGACCAGCGGTGCTCTAGTTATTGGGCATATCGATCCAGTAGGTACTCGAAGTCACCTCGTCAAAGGTCGGTCACGTTCACGTAACTTAATATCATTGATTAAATACGACATGTTCACTCGAGATATCGATGTTTGCGATAGATAATAATTACAAAGCTAATAATTCGGACACTAGATGTGGGATTAAGTTAGGTAATATGCCCATGCGTGGGAGTGATTGTGGAAGTCAATAAAACGAATGCTTTCCGACTTACAAAGTCAAAGTCAAAAACATAATAATAATAAATAATAATAATAATGCTGGGCAATCCACACAGCATCATCTAGCCCCAAGCTAAGTAGAGCTTGTGTTATGGGTACCTACTAGATGACTGATATACTTAATAAAAAACATAACATGCATAGAGATTTTTTATTATACATAGAAAATACCCAGAACACCCGGAATAAATATTTGCAGATCGTGCAAACATTTATCCCGAGGCGGGAATCGAACCCGCAACCTTTTGCGTCGCAGGCGGACATTCGTTACCGCGCCACATCGGTCGTCGGTTATGGAGTGGAATTTTGTCCATTGTCCAAAGACTCAAACTGATCACTTAGAATAGTTATAACTTGGTAGTTAGTATTCTGTCAGCGGCGATGGGCTTGCAACCTGTCACGTATGGAATACTATGATGGCCCACCTGATGTTAAGTTACCATTACCTATAACAAAGCATTGCAAGCAAGCAGTAAGAACGAAAGTTCTTACGCAGAATTAGCGCTGAGTTTACTCCTATTGTCATAAACTTGTAATCTAGTGATATTTTTGTACCCATATATTATGCATCGTTTTTTTTTATGACAATAAACGTATTTGTATTGTATTGTATTGTATTGCATACTGCTTGTTCTCGTTAGCAAGCTAAATTAAAAAATTTAAAAAATTTGGTATGGTAATATTTGGACGTACAGTCAGCTGCACTAGAATGTATACAACTTGTAACTTTCACAACGGTGTAACTACAAAACTATAAACTCTTACACTTCAAAAACTATAAAGCCATGAAAGTAGTTGATGACATCATTTATTATTGGAATAATTGACATTTAAATATTTTGAGTACCGCTGTGAAACCATTTTGAAAGTTGCAAATTGTATACATTCTAGTGCAGCTGACTGTACCTCTGACTTTCTCAAAGAATGAGTTGGAACTACTTCATAGGCCGTTATAAATTTGAAGAGATGTCTACCGTGACTGAGAATTGAAGGCGTGAGGCTGTCTCTGTTTTCTCTATTCAATCTACCATAAAAATTCAGGGTTTTTTTGTGTCCATGTGCTTTATCGGTAAAAATACAATGTCATGCACATTAATCATACAAAACCACCTTTCCCCCATCACGGCGTAACCTAATAACCTAATAGCAGCTGTATTAGGTGTTAAAGCAAGTGGTTGCTATCATTCATAGCCTTCTCTAACCCACTATAGACCATAAACTCCTACTACCTAATGGAACATGCAATATGACCCACATGATGCTAAGTGGTAACCAGGTCCTAAAGTAAATCTAAAGTTACTTCGGTCTAGCTTAGGAACTGAATATTCTTACCTTTAATTTTATTTTGTTTATTTGTTTTTTTTTATTTATTTAAAAGAATACAAAATAATACCCAAACACACAGCAAACATCCATGTTCATCACACAAATGTTTGTTCTCGGTGGGGATCGAACCCACCACCTACAGTACAGAAGGGCTACTACGAACTGAGCTGTGACGGCTCAGTTGTCTATACTCATCATTTTCCTGCCCTTATCCCACTTTACGTGGGGTTGGCACAACAAGATTTTTCCCTCCATTTGCCTCTATCATCCGTCAACTTTTTAGTCACTCCTTTCTTACCCATATCATCTCTCACACAATCTATCCATCTTTTCTTTGGCCTACCTCTACTCACATATCCATCCACATTTATATCTAACACTCTTTTTGTTAAATTACATTCTTCTCTTCTCATGACATGTCCATGCTAACCTATTGCTCCTCATCTTTTCAGTCACAGTTGTCAGTTGTCTATACTATCTATACTAATACTAATATTATAAAAAGGAAAGATTTGTTAGTTTGTTTGCATTGAATAGGCTCCGAAAAAATTTCAGCAAAGGTCGCTTTTTCATTCATAACATTTATTTATCTTTTGACACGTCACAGATACTTAGATTGTGTTGGTAGAATACCAAAGTGATCTGCTGCCTTGCTCATTACTTTTTATAATACCAACACCCACGCTGTACCCGTTTTGGGGATGAATTTCGGGAATTCCTTTCGTAGTACACCTCTACGCACTAAAACGAGCATAAAGTCTCTACGATCAGCGGTTTAGGATCTACGTTGTGTATATGTCACTCCGTCAGGCAGAATAAAGATTCTTATAATTCTGCCTTGGGATAAATGTTTGTACGATCTACAAATATTTATTCCGGGTGTTCTGGGTATTTTCTATGTATAATAAAAAATATCTATACATGTAATGTATATCAGTCATCTAGCTCTGCTTAGCTTGGGGCTAGATGATGCTGTGTGAATTGTCCAGCATTATTATTATTATAATTGGTATAGATGCCATATTGTAATGCCTTTCTATTATTATTGAATAAATAAAAACAATTGTAACTTAATTAAATCTGTGCTAGAATACGTAATAGTACCCCATCATAATTCACAAACCGCCCCGTCAGAGGGCTCACAAAAATAGCCCTTCCCCAAATAAAGGTAGTGTTTTAGGAGAATAAATCAGACTTTGAATGAATTAAGTGGTTTTTACAATTCATGGGTAGAATTTGGGGTGAGAATTTTTGTACACGCCATTAGATAGGGCGAGTGTATTATTTAGAAAGTAGGTAAAAACGTATGCAAAAATGTTTAAGGTTGGTCTGAGGTGGCTATAAGTCAAATCGTGAAGGTAGCTTAGCATAAAGTAGTAGTAGAGCTCTTAGTAAAGGGCTCGTCCGGGGAAACTCAAGAAGATGTTCCACCTGATGTTAAGTGGTTACCAGTTACAAAGCATTGCCTCGTAGGTCACGTTCATTAGTATGTATTTACAAAATGTATATAAGTATTATATCCGTCATCTGGTTCCAATACTACAAGCTTAGCTTGGGGATGATGTGGTGTAAAAATGTCCATAAATATTTATTAGGAACGTGCCCTATGATAAACTGCTCCGGGTTCATCAAGCTGAGTCAAACAGGTGGTAAGCCTCATGTGTCTGTAATTTCACCGGCACCCACACCCTTCAAACCGGAACTGGCGGAACTACTTGGCGGTGGAAATAGGCATGGTGGTGGTATTTCCCCGAACGAGCCCTTCACTGATATATATCTCTTCTATATCAGAGAGTTAATCAGTTTACTAAAGTTTATCTTGTAATTATTATTATTTTTTTTTTTTATGTTGTTTTTGTTTTTTTTTATTTGTGCTTTGTAAATATTTTTGTGTACAATAAAGAATTTAAGAAATTCAAGTGTAAACACTTCCCAATTAATTTCCTTAGCATAGACGAAAAAGCGGGCCTATCTTGTTAGCGTTTCTTGTTCCCACGAAACCCTTAAATCGGCGCCTTCGAAAAGGTGTTGTTTATTAATGGCGATTATCCATCTCTTTGAATTGCCCAGCTCCATTCGTGAGGATTGATGAGCCAGAGTGTAGCATGGCTAAACCACACACACACAACTTTTATGGTGCGTACGCTACGGGGCTTGTGGTACTAACCTAACGTTGTTTTCTTAGTTTCGTTTTAGGGTTATTTTTAATACAACTTGTTGATGGAACAAGCAGATGGCCTACGTGATGTTAAGTGGTTACCGTCACCTATAACAAAGCATTGCCTCGTAGGTCACGCTCGTTAGGAACGTCACCGACGATGCACTACTCAACGTCCATCAACCTAAGGCATACAGGTGTTGCCTCATGTGCCTGTAATTACACCGGCACCCACACCCTACAAACCGGAACACAGCAAGCTGCTTGGCGGCAGAAATAGGCAGCATAGGCCTCCTCCATACGTTTCCAGGAAGAACGATTTTGGGTTCTTTCCTTCCAACTTCCCGTGGTTCTAGCGATTTTAAAAGTCCATCGGGTAGGAGGGCGTCCTACACTTTGTCTTCCGGTTCGTGGTCGCCATTCGAGAGCTTTTAACGGTTCTCGGTTCTATAGCTATAGGCATATATATATAGGCAGCCCATTGCCACTACAACTTGCTGATTACGAGACCTATAAATCTGTGTAACTAGAATTAGCGCCTAGGAGTTTGCTGTCTGTTTATTTATGTGAATAAATTGAAATTGAAATACGCTGCATATACCCTTTAAACCGGAACACGGTAGCGTTTGATTTATTTCGCGTTACGAAACACGTATTTTTTGGAGGGTCCTTATAATCATTCCGTGTGAATTCACAAAGTTCTGATTCGTGTAACACGATTCAACATGTGTCGCCGACGTGCTACGTGCTGGGAACATGTATGCTTTATATCTTGACGCATGAAGGCTCTTTTATTTAATAATAATAATGCTGGACAATCCCCACAGCATCATCTACCCCTAAGCTAAGCAGAGCTTGTGCTATGGGTACTAGATGACTGATATACATAATAGAATACATTACAAACATACATATTTTTTATTATACATAGAAAATACCCAGAACACCCGAAATAGATATTTGCAAATCGTACAAACATTTATTCCAAGGCGGGAATCAAACCCGCAATCTCCTGCGTCGCAACGTACCTGTTTTCCACCCAGGATTGGATTCTGTAAGTAATAACCCAACCTTTGTTTTTTTTCGTTATTGTTGTAAGTTTTAAAAAAGGTTTTAAGTCTAACAGAAACGTAGTAACCGTAGGTGACGTTCGTAATGAGCATGATCTACGTTGCAATGATTTGCTATAGGCTATGGTAACTACTCAACATCAAGTGGGCCATCTGCTTGTTCCATCAGCAAGTTGTATAAAAAAGCTCGTAATTTCTAGAAAAAACACGAACAATAAACTGTAATTCCAACTTTCACAATTTTTTACTTTCCTTAAGCAGAGCAAAAATACGAAGATCTATTGACCCAAAGTATTATGTTAGCTTTGGAAATAAAAACCGGCCAAGTGCGAGTCGGATTCGTGCACGAAGGTTTCTGTACCTCTGTTATCTATAGTAAAACCGCCAAAAAATCACGTTTATTTGAAAGCCTCTTAAAGATTTATTTTATTTTGTTTTTTAGTATTTTGTTATAGCAGCAACAGAAATATATCATCTGTGAAAATGCCAACCCTCTAACTATCACGGTTCATGAGATACAGCCTGGTGACTAACGGACACACAGACAGCGGAGTCTTAGTAATAGGATCCCGTTTTACTCTTTGGGTATGGAACCCTAAAAACGACGGTATCGGGCTGCCAAACATTATTTTCATTGTTTTCTACGGGAAGGTATGAATGATGGAAACAAATAACGATCCTAGAAATTATAGATAGGGAGTGGGAAAGATAGGAGTGGTCCAGTGGCGAATAAGAATGGTTAGGGAAACAAATTTGAGGGACCTATTTTCAATATTTTTATTTTATCTATTTAGCCCGTGTGTACTCACTGCTGCTCTTGCTTTTAGTTATAACCCTCTTTTTTTAATTTTTGATAATTTTTTTAAGTGGGTTGTTGCTGATACAAGCAAATGGTCCACCTGATGTTAAGTGGTTACAAAGCTTGCCTTGCAAGTCACGCTCATTATAAACGTGCACGACTCTGCGTCCATCAATCTGAGGCATGCAGGTGTTAAGCCTCGGGTGCCTGTAATTACACCGGCACCCACACCCTTCAACGAAACACGCTGCGCTGCTTGGCGGCAGGAATAGGCATGGTGGTAGTACTGCCCCGGACGAGCCCTTCACTAAGAGCTCTACTACTACTACTAAAAATGTGTTGACTTTTCATCACTTGTCATTCATCAAGGTATAACAGACAAATATCGCTCATTATTATGCTGGGGACAGGAAATATTATCCGACCAAGGAGTAAAGACATTCTTCTGAAGCTCGTGAAATAGGTACTTACTTTCCTTTGCCGTTACTATAGTCTCCAAAGATTTTTGATGAATTCTGTATTTTTGAAGTGTTTTCTTTTACTTTACTCTTCATAAATCTTAAGACACACCTTACTGAATTAAATAGCTGCACGACTTTAATCCCCATGCAGGCACGGTAGAATGCCTTCAGATCTTTTAGTCGATTATCTAATAGGGGCAGTCTGAGGTACGTCCAAATATTACATTTGATTCATACTAAGCTTGTACTAAGTTGGTAGTTGGTTGCTGACTGTACAGTTGGAATGTACTAAAATAGTGTCACAACGTAACAGTTAATATTTTCAGGGCAAAAATGCAAAAAATGAGTGAACTCATCAACTAATTACATGGTATTTGAGTTTCTATAGTCTAAAAGATAATAGTGATGTTATGATAGCATTTTAAAAGTTACGAATTGTATACATTCTAGTGCAGCGCCGACCGATGTGGCACGATGGGCGAATGTCCGCTTGCGACGCAAAAATCTCTTTATAAATATCTGTATACTAGCTGACCCGTGCCCACTTCGTTGGGCGGTAAACATTTTTACTTACAAATCTTAACTGAAGTAGTACTCGATGTCGCCAACAGATGGCGCTATCATCATCTTCCTGCCCTTATCCCACTTTATGTGGGGTCGGCACAACATGTTCTTTTCTTCCACTCCCCTCTATCAGCCGTCATATCTGTACTCACTCCTTTCTTATCCATGTCATCTTTCACACAATTCATCCATCTTTTCTTTGGTCTACCTCTACCCACATATCCATCAACATTGATGTTCATCGCTCTCAAGGTTAAATGACTTTCATCCCTCCTCATGACATGCCCATACCACGCTACCCTATTGCTCCTCAATTTTTCCGTCACTGGCGCTACTTTCAAACTACCCCTGATATACTCATTTCGTATCTTGTCCATTCTAGTAACTCCACATATCCATCTCAACATTCGCATCTCTGCCGCAAGTACCCTTCTTTCATTAGTCCCTTTAGTTGTCCAACACTCAGATCCATACAATACGACAGGTCTAATGATCATTTTGTAAACTTTCCCCCTAAGTTTAAGGGGCATTTTCGGATCACACGTGGTTCCTGAGACCTGTCGCCATTTCATCCATCCCGCATTTATTCAATTCTTCACGTCTCGGCCAATATCGCCGTCGCTCTGTATCAATGAGCCGAGGTACCGAAATCGGAACAAACTGGTGTATCCCTAATACACCATCTAAGGCTATTGGGATAAAATTGGATGGACCACCGAAGTCACAAAACAGATGCTCTGTTTTGGTTCTACTGATCTTCAGTCCGACACTCTCCAATTTATCCCACCATTTTCCTAGTCTGCTCTGGACCTCAAGCGCATCTTCTCCAACCAGAACAATGTCATCGGCAAACAGCATGCACCAGGGTGCTTCTTCCTGTATGTCTGATGTCAGAGCATCCATCACCAGGAAAAACAAATAAGGGCTCAAAGCCGATCCCTGATGCAAGCCTACACCCACATTGAACTGGGTGGTAACTCCGGCCTCAGACCGGACGTGAGTACTCGCTCGATCGTACATAGCTCGAATAAGCTGTATGTACTTCTCAGGCACTCCCTTAACTTTCATACTCCACCACAGAACCTCTCGGGGTACTCTATCATACGCCTTCTCAAGATCTATGAACACTATATACAAATTTTTGTGTACTCGTCTGTGTTTCTCACAAAGTTGCAAACGAAGCGCAAAGATGGCATCCATAGTCCCGCGCCCAGGCATGAATCCAAACTGGTTCTGTGATACCTCACTTTCTTCTCTCATCCGTCGCGCTACAACCTTTTCCCAAATTTTCATACTGTGTGACATGAGCTTTATTCCTCTATAGTTGTTACAATCCTGTAGATCACCCTTGTTTTTGAAGATGGGCACCAGCGAGCTGTTGCACCATTCGTCCGGGATCGCCTCTTCTCGTAACAACTTGTTAAAGAATAAAGCTAGCCACTTCCATCCATCCGCCAACAGATGGCGTTAATACGGCATAAAATAGCGGCCGTTCGCAGTTTCGCCCGCGTGTCAGTTTTTTCCCGTTCACGTTATTTTTTCGGGATAAAAAGTAGCCTAAGTTACTCCTTGATACATCAGCTATCTGCCAGTGAAAGTCCCGTCGAAATCGGTCCAGCCGTTCCAGAGATTACCCGGAACAAACAGACAGACAGACAGACAAACATTAAAAAAAATGCTATTTTGGTATATGTATCGCATATACATTCATATGCATGTAGTAAAAAGCGGTTATTTTAATATTACAAACAGACACTTAAATTTTATTTATTTGTATAGATTATTTTGTCACAATAAACACTGCACAAAATACTATATAGGTACGAATTTGTTTCGTGTATCAATTGACAAAAGCAAACTGCAAACATTAGAGTAGGTAACCGAAAATTCAAGAAAAAAAAAACACTGACATTGACAGTTTGTTGTTGTTTCAACTTTTTTTAAATTTGATATGACTTGGAGTTCAATCCTTCAAGCCGTATTTAAAATAAGGATATGAAATAATAAAAACTTAAAATAATAAAACACTTTTGGTAACGCTGGTTTTGTTTGACTATTGTAATGACTTGAAAACTAATGCATTTTAAAGTAAAACAAATGAAATAATATCGCGAAGCCGACCAAATTGAACTATTCGATTTCGTTTTCTTTTTTTTTGTTTATCTGTGCTCCAACGCACTAGATATGATTGAATTTGAACTTTGTGCAGAGGTAATATTGCAAATTGACTCTTTGACGTTAGGAACATACCTACATTGTTTAAACAACAGTGGGTGCTTGTAATTCAATATGAACTTTATGTTATAGCAATAAAGCTCGTTTTAGTTAGAAAACGTTTGTATGGGAAAAAGAAAAGGGCTGTTTTTAGGGGTTTTCCGGCAATTATTCGAATTTTTCTCGCCGTAAAACCCATCTTTGAACTTCAACAAACATTTTAAAAAAAGAATTGGCCAAATTGGTTCAGGCGTTGTTGAGTTATGCGCTCACGAACATTTTGCGATTCATTTTTATATTATAGATGTAATGTATTGTATTAAGTATATCAGTCATCTAGTACCCATAACACAAGCTCTGCTTAGCTTGGAGCTAGATGATGCTGTGTGGATTGTCCAGCATTATTATTATTATTATTACTGTACATAGGTAGAACCGCGGGTAGGTACTAGTAGTACCGTGTGCCCAATAAAAAATGTATTTCGCTTCAACATTGAGATATAAAGCGGTAGCTCGTCCTGACAGATGGATAGATGGTCCGCCTAGATTTATGAGGGTTCTCCAATATAATATAGATACGAGTAAAAATATTTTCATATCTCATCTATCCTGGAATATAACTTTTTCGTTAAACTACATTTTGCAGGTGTTTTTATATCAATATCTTTATTTCAATATCCTACTAATATTATAAATGCGAATGTTTGGATGGATGGATTGATGGATGTTTGTTCCTCTTTCACGCTCTAACCAGTGGACCGATTTGGATGAAATTTGGAATATATATAGATAATCTGGAATAGGACATAGGCTACTTTTTATCCCGAAAAAATAATGGGAACGAGAGAAAACTGCAACGCGGGCGAAGCTGCGTGTGGCCTCTAGTATAAAATAGTTGATAGCACGGTCTAGTGCGAGTGACCCTGCCTTCTGATTCTATGTTCGTGAGTTCGAATCCGGTCGTGCGCCAATGGATTTTTCTGTTCGAAAATATATGTGTAGAACGCTCTCGCGCCCGTGCTCTCAAACGGTGAAGGAAAACATCGTGAGGAAAGCAGTTAGTGCTCTAGCAGTGGCGATGGCCTCGCAACCTGTCATGTATGGAATGCCAACGACCGTAAAATGTGGATATGTACCAAATGTAATGTCTGGACGTACCTCTGATAACCCCCTTAGACATCCTCGAAAAATCTTCATCGGCAAGTCACATAAAAAAAATATGGCGTAATATAGATTTGTACAGTTACGGTGGCAATAGAATATGGAGCAGCCATACTCAGCAGGTTTACTCTTAGAAACGATAAATGAAGATTCGTGTTGTCGTTTTGAGTTACACTACGCGGCATGGCAGGCAGCGTTATCTTGACTGAGTTGCCCCGCAGTGTATTTCAAAACGACAATACGAAACTTCGTTTATCGTTTCTGAGAGTAGACCTACAGTGTGGTAAGTTGCAATATAAAAAATAAAAAAACGAGTGTGTTTTAGACCACACGACTGAAGTAAAACTTCTTTAATATACGAAACGTAACTGGCTATGAGAGAAAGAGAGAAAGAACAGTGCTTTCATACCCCTTCCATGGTAGTGTTAAACGTTAGCGCAACCTTACTGGAAGTCGCATTAAAAGTATTACTTCAAATACAAATTGTTAAATCTTTAGAAAACAAACCCAAATGAACAAAGGCCTACGATAAGTTGGTACATTCGTAACACTGGGCCATGACTTGGGAAAGTAGGCGACACCTTTAACACATCAGCTTTGAGAGTTGTATAGACTAAGAGCTGGTGGAACATCGCAAACAAAAATACCTTGTTCTTTATGCCAGACATAAGTTCAAAGAAGTTCTCTTCTGCGTCCATCCATCAACCTGAGGCATACCTACAAGTGTTAAACCGTAATTACTACTTTGGCATTTTGTATTTATCTTTTACTTTTTTTATTTTGTACTTTTATTTGTAATGTTTTACTGATCTGTTTATATGTGAAGGTTGTCCGTGTACCTACACGGCTCTAACGGAAGACCAGCGTTAGTTGACAGTAAACGTCAACTAACTTCATACGGAGGGGCAAGAGTCGCAAAACGGTCCCTCGTTTTGCGACTGTTGTTATTTTAGATATTGTTTTGTGTTGTGTAAGTGTCAGCAAATAAATATGTTTTCTTTCTTTCTTCTTTCTTTCTAATGTCACCGACACCCACAGGAAGTTCTAACCGGAACACGCTGCTTGGCGGCTGAAATAGCCATGGTGGTAATACTTTCCCGGACAAGCCCTTCACTAAGAGCTCTACTATATATTCTGTGGTGTGATGCTTAAGGCTACACTAGTCGGTACGTTGTCCATACAAACGCTGTAAGTGTTTAATGTCTACTATTTATTAACGTACGTCCGAAGTTAAGTTTGATACTGAATTATCTTGCCGTTATCTAGGTACGTTACCCTATATGCTACAGTAAAATCAGATTACCTTACGTACTGACTAGTGTAGCCTTAAAACAAAATGTCAAAGGCGTGGAATAGTCCCGAGCTTCTGCTCCTTTTGTCAAATGAAGCGTTCTCTATCAAATATTTGTTCAGAGCTCAGCCTTTTAACTTATTCAAGATTCGAGGATGTGACGGGACGACCCAGATGGGATACAGAGTAATAGGTAATGCTGAGCTGCAATATTTATGCCATGGGATTTTAGTCAGTTTGAATACAGTGTAAATTATTCAGTAATTCAGGTATATAGAAAGTTATAACTGATACAAAACTTTTATGACTCGAACGTATAAGGAAATGGTTTCATAATTTCAGCGGAGCTAACCAGGACCGTGTGGCCTAATGGATAAGGCGTCGGACTTCGGATCCGAAGATTGCAGGTTCGAGTCCTGTCACGGTCGCAGTAAATAGTATTTTTTTTTAATAAAATCTGTTTTAAACTTTCCAATCTTTTTTACAACTCAAATAATTGAATCACTCCATCCATCCATCCATCCATACTTACAAACTTTTGTTTGTAATTTAGTAGTAGGATAGCCTATGTGTTATTCTGATGTGTATATACCTACGCTATATTGTAAGGTTTCCTTTCATAGTTTTTGCGTGAAAGAGTAACAAACATCTATACATTACAAAATTACGCGTTTATAATATTAGTAAGGATACAAGCAAACTACAAACTTCAAACGAATAGTCTGGAGTACTTGCCTGAAATATCTTGAGAATCCGTTTGGGATGTCTTTGGTGTCTCTTTATAAATAGTTGGGCACATTTACTAAGGAAATTCCGTAGTAGTAGGATTCTTAGTGAAAGCTCGTCCGATAAAGTACTACCATACAAAAGCGCAACCCATGGCCCAAGGGGGGGCAAGTTAATATTAAGGAGGAATTGTATTTAGAAGTTGTATTGTACTATACACCAACTTATACCTAGTTATAGTGAATTTATTAAACTTTTGACGTGCGGGATTTATCGGCAAAGCAAGTCAATTGCACGGATTTAGAACTTTGGCTACATTTTTTAATCTCTATGGGGGGCGGCTGCCCCTCTTTTCCCCCCCTTGACGACGCCCTTGCCACCTGCCGCCAAGCAGCTTGCTATGTTCCGGTTTAAAGGGTGTGGGTGCCGGTGAAATTACAGGCACATGAGGCTTAACACCTACATGCCTCTGATTAATGGACGTAGAACAGTGCATCGTAGGGCAGGTTTCTAACGAGCGTGTCCTACGAGGCAATGCTTCGTTATAGGCGATGGTAACCACTTAAAATCAGGTTGGTCATTCCAACAAATTCCAACAGCAAGTTGTATAAAAAAAACGAGTGTGCTTTAGACCACACGACTGAAGTAAAACTACGTATGCTATGAGAGAAAGAGAAAAAGAACAGTGCTTTCATACCCTCTCCATGGAAGTGTTAAACGTTGAACGCAACCTTGTTGAAAGTCGCATCTGAGGTATTACTTCAAAAACCTAAGCAGTTTCGATGGTTACAGGTTCAAAACACCTACAGGTACCTACTAAAAGGGATTATTGTATTGTTTAAAATACACAAAGGATTAATGTAACATAATAGTCGAACTTTCGAAGGTTGAGGAATAATAACGATAGCCTATACCTACATTCAGAAATCTCCTTTGTAATGTTCGGACGAAGTGTTGAGACGTCATTCGTTTTAGTTTAGTAAAAGCTTTGATTGACTTCACAGCTTAGTTAGTAGATGCCTTCTGTACTGTAGGATATAGATTCAACCCCCTCCGAGGAAAAACATTTGAGTGATGAATATAGATTGTTCTCTGTCTGGTTGTTATATTTTTTTTTTAATAAGGTTGAACAATCCACACAGCATCATCTAGCCCCAAACTAAGCAGAGCTTGTGTACTAGATGACTGATATACTTAATACAATACATTACATGCATAGATATTTTTTATTGTACATAGAAAATACCCAGTACACCCGGAATAAATATTTGCAGATTGTACAAACATTTATCCTAAGGCGGGAATCGAACCCACAACCTCTTGCGTCGGCAGTAGACATTCGCCCGCCGCGCCACATTGGTCGTCACATCGGATATTGTATTCAAGTACGTATTTACACAAAAAAATCGGCGGCGGTCTTATTGCGCACAGAGATTTCTTACAGACAACCGTTTCTAACTTAAATTTTAAAATTAGTTCCAAAAGGTCCCAACGAACGGTTCCGCAAAAGGTTTTTGGAAGTACCATAATTACTTACATAAATAAGTAAACAGACCTTAGTGTCATATATTAGAAGTGCTTACAGGCACTTAGGAAATCCCAAAGATTTATATTGTCCCAAAAGTTACGGCCCGAGTGGGATTTCAACCCACTTTAAGTAAATATTGTCAGACATTTCACATAGCGCCATCATGTCCCAAACTAAGCCTGTCCTATGAACACAAGACAGAGTAGAGGTACAGTACTTTTAATTGTATCTACCAAACTAAGAAAACAATATATAACACCGCTAGACAGAAAACAAAGATATTTTCATAACACAAATGTTTGGTGAGTATTGAACCCACAACCTACAATAAATATGTGCAAAGTCCTTCAGTCGTCAGGAGATCCTAAATTTCCGGTCTTTGTTGAGGTGCCAAAACCGGATATTCTAAGAATAGTATCAGAATAGAACCTCTAGACTATTAGAATTAAGATTTACCTAGGTATTCTTAGACACGAATGAGGAGAATTCAAGCATTCATATCTAAAATAATGAGTTTTAAAGTAAATAAATAACTGCGGTGTTCCCGGCTTGCCTTACTACTATTAAACTGACGGCCCGCCTGATGCTAAGTGGTTACTATCGCCTATTACAAAGTATTGCCTCATAAGTCACACTTGTTAGGAACGTGCCCTACGATACATTCCTCAGCGTCCATCAACCTGAGGCATATAGGTGTTAAGCTTCATGTGCCTGTAATTTCGCCGGCACCCATTCCCATCAAACCGGAATACAGCAAGCTGTTTGGTGGCAGAAATAGGCATGGTGGTAGTACTTCCCCGGACGAGCTCTTTACAAAGAGCTCTACTACTACTAAAACGTACTAGGCGTTACCACAAAATTAACCAATGTTTCGACTCTTTATCAACGCAAAAGACAAGTACCGTGTTTCGTCGTAACTATTTCAACGTTACCAGGGCTAGAATAGAACCCCTACCTTCCCGTGGGTATCGTTAGAGACCACTAATTCAAGGTACAAATAGTTCCTGATATTCAGAGTCAATAAACGACCAAATTTTTGGCACGTATCGTCATATTTTATGGCTGTTTTAATTCTCGCCAGTGCGCACTGTAACGCCGAGTCTCTTGATCGAGCGTCATGCAACTTCGAGTGGCTAATCTTAGGCACTATCAAGCAATGGGCAGAATCGCACCTGAGTAGGTACTGAGGAGGGCCTGTATCCAGCAGTAGACTGCAATACCTGTGTTGTTTTTAGAATAATTACGAACATTTTTTTTAAATCACTTTGTTAGTCGGTTTGATACTTCAAATATAATTCAGTAATAAACCATATCCGCTCTGTGGCGCGATGGGAGAATGTCCGCCTGCAACGCAGGAGGTTTCGGGTTCGATTTCTGCTTTGGAATAAATGTTTGTACCATCTACGAATATTTATTCTGGGTGTTCTGGGTATGTTGATGACACATTGAGCAAATATGAGTATTGGCTAAGAATATCAGGCAAAACCTGCAGCTAATGACGCTTCCGTTCAGTGGGTGTTCGATCATGTTCACCTTTAGAAAATCTATTTAGGTAAGATGTGGTGACACAGATTAGAAATAGTAAGTATGCGAGCAGTGTGTTCAACTAACCCTGACTGGCTGATACATTGCATAGCCTATACGGCTTGACGTAGTGAAAGTTAAATTTACAGGGTAAGTTTGTCTTGATGCGTAGGAGTATACTAAGAAAAAAATCCTGAAATTCATCCCCTCAAAGGATCCAGCGGATGTTGAAGTTTGTATGAAAATATACCTCCAAGCGGACGAAAACGCGCCGCTTTTCTTTCTGCCGCCAAGCAGCGCAGCGTGTTCTGGTTAAGAAGCATACCCTCTAGGTGCCGGTGACATTTCATTTTATATTTCATTTATTCAGTCACAATTATTTTACTAATCTTATTTGAATATAACTTAAATTATAAACACAAATTACAAAATTCAATAAACAGTTGAATACATAAATACACTAATGCCATTACAGGCACATGCCTCATATCAGATTGGATTGATGTACGCGGAGTGCATCGTTTGACACGATACACACCTGCGTGACAATACTTTCTCTCTACGACCAACGGTTTAGGCTGTGCGTGTTGACGTTGACTATAATATGTCAGTCAGTCAGGACAAAGATACTTATAATTGGTATAGATATATATAGATGATAACATAGCACCAAATGGGCCATAACACTTGTTCCACCAGTAAATCATATAAAAAAACACTCAGGAACGGCTTCCTGCTTTAAATAACTTTGCCTTGAACTTTTAACGACTAATTCAAATTCGTGGGTGCGGACTGGGAAGGTTCAACTCGGGAGGATTTCGATCAAAGTAATGGCCGGATATTTAAGTTGGTTAGTGGAGTGATGCTACGGAAATGAAGCTTGTAAACAGAACAGAATGGAATTCTCTAGAAGGATTGGTCCAGGCCAACCGGGCTAAGATGTGCAACACGAAATATGTCGCGCTTGACACGAGATAGGTAGGTACTTTTTCTATTTATGGAAATTTTAGAAATTATAAATAAAAGACCCACAGAAAAGCTAAGCCTGTTTTTTAGCACTGGCATGTTAGTACAGGAAGATTTCTATAGATATCTCTATTTTGCACGAGATAACGAGCAGACAATATTTTGTCGCGCTGCACATCTTAGCCGGGCAGAACCTCTACACCAAAAACTATGTTACTACTGCCAGAAATGAAACCTCTTCGAGGAAATTGATAAGTACCAAATTTTATACCGTTCGCTGGTGTAATATGCGTCTGACCCACCTAATGTTAAGTGGTCCATCACGTGGATTATCGTCATCAAAGAACTAAGCTAAGCTTGTATATTTTCTTGTATTGAATGATACTACTTTTATTATTTTTTTACAGAAGTCTGAGCTTAGTATATAACATCCAAATACAGAACATACATCAGTGTTCATCTCAAATATATTTGGTCTCGGTTGGGATCGAACCTACAACCTATAGCGCAGTAGGCAGCGCTACCATAACAACTGAGCTGTCGTCATCAACTAAATGAGTCCTCTGTTGAACATAGGCCTTCCTCATGTTTATGTAATAAACCTGTCAATTTTTGAAGTAATACTTCTAATGCGACTTCGACGCTGCGGCGCCATCGTGGTACGCGCTGTGCTCAACTACAAATCGCAAGAAGATCCAAGCTCAACAGAACATCGCCCTACGAGTGTGCACAGGCGCGGGGCGTTACGTCACGAATGACATCATCGCTCGTGACGTCCGGATGCCCAGCGTTGAGGAGTATGTGCAAATGTCTGCGCGACGAATGTTCGAGCGTGCCGACAACAGTCACCACGCCCACCTCAACGGCATAGCTCCGCTGCACGCGCGACCACCCGAAACAACTATTGCGTGGCGATCACTGCCCCGCGAACTCCTATAATCACCCGACTCTCAGTAAGGGGAAGTTGTGGAAAATTCACCGTGAGCCACGAAGGCTAACGTAAAGCCACTGAAATGCCAATAGATGGCGTTCGAGGGCAAAACCAAAAGACTCGGGAGTGTAGCTCTCGAAGTGGAAGCCAGAATAAAGAACAAACGTTCGTTTCTTACTCGCACTTCCCTCCCTCTTCGGCGGTTGAAGTGTAGATGACTCACATATATAATGCGACTTCCAACAAGGTTGCGTTAAACTTTTAATACTACCATGGAGGGGGTGTGAAAGCACTGTTCTTTCTCTCTTTCTCTCATAGCTAGTTACGTTTCGTATATTAAAGAAATTTTACTTCAGTCGTGTGGTCTAAAGCACACTCGTTTTTTTTGAAGGGTCTACGCGTTCCTTCGTAGAGCCTACGCCTTTCGTCGTAGATGGGCTACGCCGTAGGACACAAAAGGTTTATTAAACATACAGCCTCAAGTCTATGTAATGTCACAGACACCCACACCCTTTAAGCCGAAACGCTCCGCTTGACGGCAGAAATAGGCATGGTGGTAGTACTTCCCCGGACGAGCCCTCCACTAAGAGCTGTACTACTAAAATATATAGGCGTATGATAGATAGGTCGAACCCTTTTCCTATCAATGCCTTAAAAGGAACATTATGTGACCATGACTGGCAATTCAATCTCGCATGTCATCGTATTCGTTCACAAACACGAATAGACGTCCTCTACACGGTGTATAAAGACTAGTCCTGAAAACGCGGTGACATTGCAATAAATAAATAAATATTTGTGGACATTTATTACGATACCGTACCGAACGGTTAATCAGCCCAAATTAATTTTGGTATGGGTTTATTTACCCAAATACTTTGTACACTTATTTAACCGTATTTAACTAAGCACAGCTTGTACTATAGGAACCAGATGACTGATAGAATAATAATAATGTTGGACAATCCACACAGCATCATCTAGCCCCAAGCTAAGCAGAGCTTGTGTTATGGGTACTAGATGACTGATATACTTACTTAATACAATACATTACATATATAGATAATTTTTATTATACATAGAAACACCCAGAACACCCGGAATAAATATTTGCAGATCGTACAAACATTTATCCCAAGGCGGGAATCGAACCCACAACATCTGCGTCGCAGGCGGACATTCGCCCGCCGCGCCACATCGGTCGTCTTATATACTTACTTTTTTTTGTAAGAACATACTTAGAATACAATATAACACCCAGACACAGAACAAACATCTATGTTCAACACACAAATATTTGCCACACTTGCCAAAGACTTCAGTTCAACCCGTGATCATGGCGCATGCAACTGTGCCGAAATATCAGGAAACAATCAAACTCAAAAATCATGGTAAATATCCCGTTTCTATCCAAAATATTGGACCGCGTGAATTTATTTTCATAAATAAAAACTTCAACCCCCGCTATACCCAGTTAAGGGGTTGAATTTCGGGAAATCCTTTCTTACCTACGCATCAAGACGAATATACCCTAAATATTCTAAGTCTCGACGACCAGTGATTTAGGCTGTGCGTTGTCTATATGTCTGTCAGTCAGTCAGTCAGGACAAAGATTTTTATAATTAGTATTAGTATAGATATGCTAAGGATCAACACAAAAAAAACAAACATTCGTTTGTATAATTTTATATTTTCTTTCTAAAAACATATTTACATACAAAAAATTAAGCTATGAGTATTCTTCATTATATACATATAACTTAGGAGTACCTAACATAAGTAAATAGACCTAGCATCTAATGTATATGATTTTATCAATCGTCATAGAAAGTTGTTATATTCATGCCCCTATTTACGGGACGCTATAGTGCCTGGAACAGGATTTTAGATGGGAATAGTCGGCCTGATCTATAGAAAAGACATGGTCAATACATACAAAGCTAAGCCGCGGGATTCCTCACGATATGTTCCTTCACCGTTTCATAGCAACAGTATTGCACACATGGACTGACTAGATTTGAACCTGCGACTTAGGGACTTATTACGATACCGTACCGAACGGTTAATCAGCCCAAATTAATTTCGGTACAGGTTTATTTACCCAAATACTTTGTACACTTATTTAACCGTTATTAGATTTCGGTATCGAAATAGGGCGAGCTCATTGCGCATTTGACGACGCAACTTCAAAAATACAAGCCATGGCCAAGGTTTAATTTCGGTACCGTTTTTAAATAATTTCGGTAGCGCAAACGCGAAGGTATCGCTATATAACGGTACCGTTATACGGACGTCATACCGAAATTTTAGGATACCCTTATTTAGCGGTTTCTAAGTCTCTCTGCGACCTTAGGATGAGAAGCGAGGTTGTAACTAGACCACCAAATACCTAACGTACATACATATATAAGCTTATATTTACATTCTATATCATTTGTACAGTCAACAACAAATGTACATTAGCAATTAAGGTTATTCAACTCTCACTTATCTCTGGATTTATCCAAAGATATAATAACTATTATTTGCAAATATGGCTCTAAGATATTTAAATAAAATTCCAATAACCAGCTTATTGGAATTTTATTTAATTTTTGTATTATTTTAAAATTCAAAATTCATTTACCTTTGTCATTAGGATAGTTGTTTAGCTACTAACATCAAGTGGCTCAAAGGCTTGTTTCATCAGCATACAGAAAAGTTACCATTGCCGATAAAATATTGCCTTTTAGGTCACGCTTGTAAGGAATGTGCCAACAGGGTACTGCTCAGCGTCCATCAACCTGAGGCATATAAATGTTAAGCTTCATGTGCCTGTAATGTCACACGCTGCCCTGCTAGACAGGAATAGGCATGGTGGTAGTACTTCCCCAGACGGGCCCTTCACTAAGAGCTTTACTACTACTAAGAACGTATCGTATTGTCGTTCGTTGACAAGGCATGTGGAATATGGTTTTGTCAGATTCCACGTCGCTGTCTTGTCGTATCTGGATTTGCAATACTGAATAACTCCCCTGAGTTGACACTACTATACTATAATTTTCTTATAACTTATATTATTTAGGAATAGGTGCGTACAGTGGTACTTCGGTTTGACGATTTCTATTCTTTCGGTTGTATGTCCTGAAAAATATTAAAATATATTTAATGATTATCAAAGGTTTTTTCAGGCAGCTAAGTTTACAATAATACAAAAAAGTACCCTCACAGATTAATACATATTTTATAAAATACAGGAATACAATTACACAGTAAATTTAGGGTACTTTTTTTAGTTAGCGGTGCTTCCCTATCCCGTACGTACAGTCAGCTGCACTAGAATGTATACAATTCGTAACTTACAGAATGGTTTTACAGCGTCACAATCAACTTTTAAAGGGTAAAACTCAAAAAAATAAGTGAATTTATCAGCTAATTTACGATTTTTGAATTTTTACTGTTAAAGAGTCTACTATAAGGTTTTTTTACAAGTTTTGAAAGTTACGAATTGTATACATTTTAGTGCAGCTGACTGTACACTAGTCCTGCTGACCAAAAGTCTGGAGCAAGAAAGAACGTCCAAAATACGACCATAGGACCACTTAAAGAATGTTAATCTTAAGGGTAATTACAATCACGAGGCTGAGTAGTGTCTACGGGGTCATGTCAAAATCAGCCCCATGGATTCCCAAAGATTTCATATTTTTAGTCACTACAAAATGTACCAGCCAAAGAACGCCTTATTCACACAGGACAGGAAATTAAAAAGCAAACAAATGAACAAAACCAGAAATATAATCCGGCAAAATATAATAAAGCTGTTTTTATTAGCATCCCTACTAGTCCTACCACCCACAACCACTATCTAGGATGCCTTATAGATTTTTTAAGATTATATTATCATTTCTTTGTTTTGCTCAACATAAAGGGTATTTTCTGAAAAGGGGTTATTCTAACATTACCCTTAAAACAGGGTAAAAAGACGTACCTTTTAGGGTAAGGTTCTTTCAAATGCACCCTTCTATAATGTACATCCATGTCCGAGGCATACGCAAAGGGTTTGCTACATATAGGGCACAGCTTCGGGCCGCTGCGTGCAAAAGTAAAATAAAAATAAAAAAAAATCTAATTTTTATTCATAAAAAAAAATTTACTAAATTAAACAATTTAATAATTGGGAAAAATTAATTAATTAATTTATAATAAAAAAAAATTTAAATTAATATATTTCCGTCCGGGGTGACATGGAAAGTGAAAAAAATTTAGGTCAGTGTCAAAAGAACTTTTTTACTAGTTTTCACTTTGTAATGACATTTATACCCGGTTCCAATATCTTGCGAACGTCCGTTAGTATTAATAAAAATCGTTGCTTGACAGATAAGCCTTAATCTCATTGGTCATGTTACAGAGACACGGCCCAATGAGGTGAGAGTTTATCCGACAAGCAACGTTTTGTAGTACTACTAACGGACGCTCGTAGGTAAAGTGATTTAAAGGCTGTATGTGTAAATTGTCATTGTAACACTTATTTTTCACTTTTCACACACCCCCGGACCTAGATGTGTTTTTTTGCAACAAACCATTTATTTACGCCGATACACAAATTACATAATTATAATTTCGTAAAACTATCGTAAAATAAATCGCAATTTGTGTTTTAAGCGTGATTTTAGAAGATTGCATTAAAGGAACCTTAGACTTGTGCTATAAACTTAAGGGTTGGTTTCACTAAACGCTTGTTAAAAATTAACAAAGGATTATCAAATCAACCACTGGGTGAATTATTATTGAATAATGAATATTTTACGTCCCATGAAAGAAAATTAATATAAGATTACAATATCAACAACAACAAACTTACAAGATTAGTTTCATGCAAATTCTTGGAAATCAGATTCCCTTTGGGAGCGTAGGATCGGATCCTACCGGCTGCGCCACATTTAATGTTTAATGAAACACGGACTATTGCAGACTCATTTATTTTATGTACTTTAGTGAAGCGTAGCAAACAGTGCCACCCTCCATACAAAACATTAGTTTTAATGCCCGATTAGTTAATGCTTTGCTAACAAGAGGTGAAATCAGCCCTTAAAGGTACGTCTTAAATTAAGACTAAACTGATATCATAAAATAACACTAATCTATAACATCTACGTAATTATTTTCATAAATTTCGAATCAAATGGCGTTTCGTCATTACAATCTCAAGGATACTTTACCTAGATTCACCTAGCTTTATGGCGTTTATTGAGCGAAGCGTCTTAGTTTCGACCGATTCGAGATTTTCCAACCGATTTTGATGAAAATTGGCACACAAGTAGATTTATTTAAATTTTTTAGTCGATTGCGATTTTTTGTTGACGGGAAAAGGGGGGAGGTAGGTAAGTTGCTGTAGCGTTATCTATCGACAGGTTTCAATCAAATATGAGAGGCATACTATGGACTTCATTCCACACAAGATGTTGTGAAAAAAAGAGGAGAATGGAGGGGGGGAAATGGTGGAAGTAAGTTTGCTGTAGTGTTATAATGGACTGATTACAATTTTGGGAAAGGGAAAGTGTCGGTTATTGCACGGTTATAAGGGCTCGCGACATCTACTGTTCCCACAGAACCGCTAGTTATAGCTAGGTCAATCTAGGCGCAAGTTCCACGCAAACTAGCTATACAAGAACAACCCCGTAATTGCTCTAGCAAATTCCATGGTTTTTTTATTATTTTGGACGTACCTTTTAGGGTAAGGTTCCTTTAAATGCACTCTTCGAAGATGTGTGTCCATGTGAGACCGGGATTGAAAAGTTTTGCGGCAAATCGGACAGTCGGTCGGCTTGGGCTTTTGCACGCTGGAATTACCCGCATTTTAGGGTAAAATGTCAAAGGGTCACAATAGACACATTCGGAAAATGGATGACATTCACGTAAACTAGCCTTGGCATATATTTATACATCGCCAGGGGTAACTTTCAGACATGCCCCTATTTAAGGGCCGTGTTTAAGTAAACAGGCCATTGTATCTTTTGTAGAATGATTTTAGCGGTAGGGGCAACTTACCCCAAGCCCGTATTTTTTAAATCTTATAATAAACGTTACAACTAGTAGTTTACCCCGAACTAAGCTCTCGTGGAGTCCGTGTTCTAGCCTATACTATATCCAATCTTACTTGAACAACGAGGTTATTGAAACTCTGTACAATTGGGAGCTCAAGTTATATTAAGCTTAAAACCTTTTACTTTATGCTATTTTCATGCAAACCCCGCTGCACCTTTTTAGGGGTAGAATTTTAGGAATGCAAATATCAGTAAAAAAAATACCCGTAGGCACTAGCCTACATGTCAGTCAGTCAAGAGAAAGGTTTTATAATATTTTATAAATTATAAATAAGTATTTATGGACATTTGATACAGCACCATCTAGCTCCAAACTAAGAATATTTATATACTTTTGTACCCAGACAGAGAACAAACACTGTAACAATAAATTTGACAGTACCTTTTAGGGTAGGGTTCCTTGAGATGTACCCTTTTGTAATGAACCTCCATGTGCCCTTTGAGGCCGAAGCGTTTAGGGCATATGGGGCAACCATGTGGTTTCTCACCGCTGTGTGTCTGCAAGATTACTTCAATTAATTATTTCAACCGTAGTGGCCCCAGCCTAAACTAGGACTAGGGCATCCATGGAGGGGTAATAGAGGGGTATTACCCTCCATGGATGGTGTAAGAGGCGAGTAAGGGAACGCACGAAAAGATGAGCAGCAACACCTTCTTAGTACTAAGCACCAACACTGTGGTCACCAATCTACCTGAATGGCTAACACCCTTAAATAAGGGTGAGGTGTATGTCAAGCAATACTTATGCACTATACATATTTAATTGTTTATTTTCTACTTTTAATAGTAAAAGTGACTATAGTCACTCTTACTTTGTTCGAGATAAAAAAGAAATAGCTTTAAAATTGTACTCTCCAGGCACGGTAGATATTCCCTCAGATCTCTTAACACCAAGTACCTACTCGAGGTTCTTTGGATACGTCATGGGGGAAGTTAGTTACGTTCAAATATTACATTTAGAACATACCCACACTTTGCAGTAGTTAGTACATACCCACATTTTGCAGTATTTAGTACATAACCACATTTTGCAGTAGTTGTTACATACCCACATTTTGCAGTACTTACCAGTTGGTGTGTATTATGACTGGTGACACATAGGAACTCTTTGCCGCACGTTTGACAAGGGTACACCTTCTTACGAGTGTGTCTATTCATATGTATATCTATATACGCAGACTGTAACAAACATAATGATACAAATTAATAAAATAAAGAATACACACTTAAAAACTAATATTAAAAGTTATACACATGTGCACTTATTATCACCGTGTTTTGTCTCTTTCTATCAAATTCGTAACTTCCGGTTAATGCAAAGGACAAAACACGGAGTAACTATTTTAACGTCATACCAATTAGTTTTAGAAACATTCCAAATCTTATTTTCATCGAGTCATTTGAATCCTCGGTAGCGAAGTTGGTTATCGCATCCCCGTATCAAGGGAAGGTCGTGAGTTCGAATCCCACTCGAGGAAATAATTTTTGGGATTATATAAAAACCTTTGTGATTTCCTTAAGTGCAGGTAAGCACTATAATATACAATTTGCTGATGAAACAAGCATATGGCTCACCTGATGTTAAGTGGTTACCATAGGCTATAACAGAGCATTGCCCTGTAGGTCAAGTTAGTTAAGAACGTGCCCTACAATACTCTGCTCTCCGTCCATCGACCTGAGGCATACAGGTGTTAAGCCTCATGTGCCTATAATTACACCGGCACCCACACCCTTCAAACCAGAACACGCTGCGCTGCTTGGCGGCAGAAATAGGGATGGTGGTAGTACTTCCCCGGACGAGCCATTCACTAAGAGCTCTACTACTACTAAGGTTATGTTACGACTTACCGAGAGCACAGCGCCACAGATCTCACATACAACGCGCTCCACCTTGTTCTGCCCAGGGTGTTCCTCAACTATATGCAATTTAACCTCAGTCTTAGATTTGAATTTCTTGTTGCACTGAAACATTAAGAAATAAAAATTATTGACCAATTCACACAGCGGCCTCTAGTCCCAAACATGACGACGATGTGGCGCGGCGGGCGAATGTCCGCCTGCGGCGCTGGAGGTTGCGGGTTCGATTCCCGCCTTGGGATAAATGCTTGCACAATCTGCAAATATTTATTTCGGGCGTTCTGGGTATTCAGTATTCAGTATGTTTATTGCCTTACTATGTAAGTAGGTTTAACATTGTCAGATCTTAGGACTAGATACAATTTTTCGTGCCAATACACATAATATACCCAGTAAGTGTGTTGCAACAGAGTAGAGCGGACCGATATATAAAAAGAACATGCAAATTACATAGGTCATAAGACAAAAATTATAGGTAGGTATCGTTACAAAGAATAAGGGCGTTTATAATAATAATAGCAATAGGCGTTCGTTTCATTCATTAGTAATTATTTGATCATTGAAATACTCGTCAAGTGTTTAGTATGCTTTTCGTAACAGTAAGTTCTTTAACATTTTTCCAAAAGATTTATTATTTTCTATGTATAATAAAAAATAAATAAATAAATAATGCTGGACAATCCACACAGCATCATCTAGCCCCAAGCTAAGCAGAGCTTGTGTTATGGGTACTAGACGACTGATATAATTAATACAATACATTACATGTATAGATATTTTTTATTATACATAGAAAACACCCAGAACACTCGGAATAAATATTTGCAGATCGTACAAACATTTATTACAAGGCGGGAATCGAACCCGCAACCTCCTGCGTCGCAGGCGGACAATCGCCCGCCGCGCCACATCGGTCGTCAATAGCCTATGTATGTAATGTATTGTATCGTCATCTAGTACCCATAACACAAGCTCTGCTTAGCTTGGGGCTAGATGATGCTGTGTGGATTGTCCAGCATTACTATATTATTAACTAAGGGAACCTGCAGGGGTATTTTTCTGGGCAGATTCGTTATAGATTGTCGGTATCTATAAATTTTAAGTGAAAACAACGTCATCTATAGTTTCTACAAAAAAACTTTTGCGGATACTTTAATTTTTCTAGAAACTTATGCCATGTTTTACTTCCAAATAATGATACTTGATTTGATATACTTCTTACATGAATGCACCTAGCAGCGTTCGCAAGAATCTCACGTCTTCTTCTTCTTGTTCGCTTGATGTCTCTGAAACACAGAAACGTGAAATGTTTTAGCAATTTACTAACGACCTTACTTATAAAAATCTGACAAAATATAAAGCCATGACAGCAAAAATGACTGCGTAGGCTGATTGGTAAAGGTTATAAATATATAAACCGAAAAAAAACTTTTAAGCTACATAAAACTTTGACCCCTTTCACTCCCTTTTTTTAGATTTTATTCGCAATATCTTGTTTAGAATGAAGTCCTTAGTATGCTTTACAAAATTGATTAAAATCCGTCCATAAATAACGCTACAGTAAACTACCCCCCCCTTTTTTCCCCCCAATCAAAAATCGCGATCAACAACAAAAAATCCATAACTCAAAGAACTTGTGTGTCAATTTTCGTCAGAATCAGTTGAGAAATGCGATGTATAGGCGAGAACAGATAGACTGACTGACAAAAGTATATTTGGCCAATCTCGAAACTGAAACTGAGTCTGAGACTGAGACTGAGACTGAGACTGATACTGAGACTGAGACAATAATAAACTATGGTGTTTTACTTGTTTTCGTCTTCATGATTTTTGGACTGCGACAGATGTTCGTCAAATGCTATCTGTGATACGAAGGATATATCACACTTCTGGCAGTAGATGTTGGTAGAGGGTTCCTCCTGAAACCAATAAAACAAAAAAGTGCGAGTCGGACTCGCGCATTAAGGGTTCCGTACCATTATCTATAATAAAAACGGCAAAAAATCACGTTTGTTGTATGAGAGCCCCCTTAAATATTTACTTTATTCTGTTTTTTAGTACTTGTTGTTATAGCAGCAACATCAATACATCATCTGTAAAAATTTCAACTCTCTAAATTACAGTTTATGAGATACAGCCTGGTGACAGACGGACAGACAGACAGCGGAGTCTTAGTAATAGGGTCCCGTTTTACCCTTTGGGTACAAAACCCCAAAAAATACTAAGCAGATATAGCCTCACGAATTTTAATCTCCAGGCACGGTGGGCATCCCCCTCAGATCTCTTAGGCCTAACAAGTAGTACCAACCCAATTTCTTTAAGAAACGGGTTAATCTTTTCCTGAAAGGTCGGCCGCGCATTAGCATCCGACCTTATTAAGTTAGATTGGCACCACACTAGAGTTTCATTATTTACATTATTATTACTTTGTAAAAGGATCATACAAAAAAACGGTAGGAACCAAGCCGTAAGTTTCTTGCCGGTTCTTCTAGGCTTGGTCGCGAGGAACTGGCGCTTAGATTCACCTAGATTTAAGACGTTTCAAGATGATCCCTGCGGATATTACTGAATAAATGATTTTTGACTTTGACTTTGACATCGCTTCTGGTGTTGCAGGTGTCTATGGGCGACGGTGATCATTTTCCATCAGGTGGCCTGTCTGCTCGTCTGCCTGCTATGGCATAAAAAAAACTTACACTGCTAGGTATAACATGCTTCCTCTTCATGTGTACAACAACTCCAGTTTGGCTGACGAAGGTCGCACCACATATCTTACACGCGTGAGCGTTGCGATGAGAGGTGCGCAGATGCGTGTAGTATGTGGATATGTGACTGAAACAATGAAACATCAATATAAATGATATGAATCTTTGTCCTGACTGACTGACATATAGACAACGCACAGCCTAAACCACTGCTCGTAAAGACTTGAAATTTTCAGGGTATATTTGTGTTGGTTCCTAGGTGTACTAAGACAGGAATTTTCGAAATTCAACCCCTTTGACCAATGATACCCTTAGATGACGGGTCAGCTATATTTTTTACTAACGAAGTGAGAAAAAATGATAAACAGTTTTAAGTTCAACCTAATTAAAACCATGTCACCTAGCATATAATTTAACTAATTGTCAAAACAAAATATGAGCTCACTTCTCAAGTGAGCTTTTATTTGCCGAGACGGATTTTTAGCGCCGACCCTATAATGTAAGGGTATCATTGATCAAAGTTCAACCACTGGTTCGCGAGGAACTGGCGCTTAGATTTACCTAGATTTAAGACGTTTCAAGATGATCCCTGCGGATATTACTGAATAAATGATTTTTGACTTTGACTTTGACCACTGAAAAAGTGTTATTGTTCGTGCTTGGTCCTCAGCTCTTAATTTCATGTTACCTGTGTGACTATTGTGATGACCGTCGTGGAATGCTGCCACATGCCTGAGGAGATAAACTGTCTGTAATAACACTTACGTGTATTCCTCTCCACAGTGTTTGCACTTGTGGATGACACCATTGTGGTGACCGTCATGGAACGCTGCTACATGCCTGTTGAGATAAACTGTCTGTAATAACACTTACGTGTATTCCTCTCCACAGTGTTTGCACTTATGGATGACACCATTGTGGTGACCGTCATGGAATGCTGCTACATGCCTGTTGAGATAAACTGTCTGTAATAACACTTACGTGTATTCCTCTCCACAGTGTTTGCACTTGTGGATGACACCATTGTGGTGACCGTCATGGAATGCTGCTACATGCCTGTTGAGATAAACTGTCTGTAATAACACTTACGTGTATTCCTCTCCACAGTGTTTGCACTTGTGGATGACACCATTGTGGTGACCGTCATGGAATGCTGCTACATGCCTGTTGAGATAAACTGTCTGTAGTAACACTTACGTGTATTCCTCTCCACAGTGTTTGCACTTGTGGATGACACCATTGTGGTGACCGTCATGGAATGCTGCTACATGCCTGTTGAGATAAACTGTCTGTAATAACACTTACGTGTATTCCTCTCCACAGTGTTTGCACTTGTGGATGACACCATTGTGGTGACCGTCATGGAATGCTGCTACATGCCTGTTGAGATAAACTGTCTGTAATAACACTTACGTGTATTCCTCTCCACAGTGTTTGCACTTGTGGATGACACCATTGTGGTGACCGTCATGGAATGCTGCTACATGCCTGTTGAGATAAACTGTCTGTAATAACACTTACGTGTATTCCTCTCCACAGTGTTTGCACTTGTGGATGACACCATTGTGGTGACCGTCATGGAATGCTGCTACATGCCTGTTGAGATAAACTGTCTGTAGTAACACTTACGTGTATTCCTCTCCACAGTGTTTGCACTTGTGGATGACACCATTGTGGTGACCGTCATGGAAAACCGCCCCATTCCTAAAATGCAAAGGTTCTTTTTAGAACACCATACTTCAAGCTTGGCTTGGTCATATATTTATGTGGGTATATCATAATTTTGGAACAAGTAGATGTTAGTTACCTATAACCAAGCATTGCCTTGCAGGTCACGTTAGTTAGGAACATGCCCTACAATGATTTGCGGCGTCCATCAACCTGAGGCATACAAGCGTCATGTGCCTGTTATATCACCACACTCTTCAAATCTAAACATAGTAAACCGCTTGGCGACAGAAATAGGCATGGTTGTAGTACTTCCCCGGACGAGCCTTTCACTAAGAGTCTATAACTATTACTAAGTAATCACCTGTGGTGGTCCCGGTATAAAATAGGACAGGGCTCCTAAAGCTAACCACAGGAAATTAGGTCACATTCTATACCTCGACTACCACGGAATGAAGGTTATAGAGGAACATTATCATCATTGGCAGAGATAGGCAAGTCTTTGTCCGTGTAGTTATTTATAGTATACAAACTTTAATCCTCGCTGTACCCGTTTAGGGGTTGAATTTCAGGAATTCCTTTCTTAGTACACTTCTACGCATCAAGACAAATTTTCCCTGAAAATTTCAAGTCTCTATGACCAGTAGTTTAGGCTGTGCGTTGTCTATGTCCGTCAGTCAGTCAGGACAAAGATTCTTATAATTGGAATAGATAACTTACTTTAGGTAAAACTGCAGGCCACAGCGTAGACATTTATAGATATAATAATGCTTCATCATATGTACTTGTAGTTTACTTTTCCATTTAAACTGCATGTGACAAAAACGGCATTCATTGTCGCCCTACAACATACAAAGTAGGTACATTTACTTCGAATCGTGCGTTACCAAACCAATCGTGTGTTAACAAAGAGGTCAGATGACGAATCCAACTCGGATACGCAGCGCTCAAGAAATTACAACACTTCTCGTTACAGATACTACAAAGCCACAAGACTAAAGTCTATAATCAGTGTGTGTTACCAATGATGACTTATGGAACTGAGATGTGGCCGCTACCTATAAGTTGAAAACCGCACAGCGGGCTATGGAGAGAGCTATGCTGGGAGTTTCGCTACGTGATATAATCAGAAATTAGGAAATCAGTAGGAGAACCAAAGTCACACATAGCTTTCAGAATGTGTAAGTTGAAGTGGCAATGGACAGGCTATTAGCTTGTAGAACCTATGATCGCTGGGGAATAAAGGTTCTCGAATGGCGACCATATACCGTAAAACTAAGCGTAGGACTCCCATCTACAACTACTAACAGTTAGTTGTTTACTAGCGAAACGTGCGACTTCGTCCAAGTGAATTTGTTGTTGTACAAACTTCAACCCTCGCTGTACCAATTTAGGGGTTGAATTTCGGGAATTCCTTTCTTAGTACACCTCTATGCACCAACGAATCATCATCATGATCATCAGCCTTTAAAAGTCCACTGCTGGACATAAGCCTTCCCCATACGTGTCCAGAAAGAAGCCCAAGACGAATATCAATTATGAACGAATAAACATTTCAAGTTGCTACGAGCAGTGGTTTAGGTTTTGCATTAATCTATATTATGTCAGTCAGTCAGGACAAAGATTCCTATAATTAGTTTAGATTTAAACATACCTTCTCATGCCACATTTTATTATGTCTCAACAGCATATCGTTTTTAGAGAAGCCTTTGTAGCAGAGAGTACATTTGAACTCCATTCTTTCGTACTTGCTATCAAATTCTTTCTTCTTAAACTGGTCCATAGCTTCATCTTCTGTTAATAACTTTGTTTCCCAGTTGCCTTTGCTAAGTTCACCTTTTGGTTCTCGAATAATGCCTACAAACCTATGGGATTCATCAGGGTCCTTCACTTTGACTCCTTTTTTATCTTCTTTCTTTTTAGCCACTCTTTTGCTAGTTCTGTTACTTTTCTTTTTATATAAACTATCTTCATTCACTGTTTCATCTATATCCATGTAAGTTAAATCATTGGAAGCATAATCCAAGCTATAATCATTTGAAGAGTCATCTTTATCTGAATCTAAAGAAAATTTTCTTAAATCCAATTTGTTTTCTATTGTTGGACCAATATTTTCTATTTTTGGAGTAATATCCATGGTAGAACTATTCTTTTCAATGTCAGTGTTAGTTTTTGTATGGTCTATGTTCACAGAAGCAGGTTTTGGTACATTTGGGGCAGTGGTATTTTTGAAAACGGAGTCCATACTGGTCGCTTCTAAGATTTCTGCTATTTCACTATCTATTTCACTTTTCATTGTAGTCATTGACTCCTCGTGATCTGGCTCCGGGTTATACTCATATTTGAAAGGCTCTCCATCATCAGGTAGTGGATTTACAATGACATTCTCCATTTGAAGAGGTTCAATATTCACCTTGTACTTCATATTCAAGGTTCTACAACGCTTTGCACATGACTCATTCATATAATCAGCAGATGGTTGTATGTATGAATGGTTTTTTCTTATATCTTCAACAATATTGTAAGTCATCTGTAATCGATGATCATATTAGTATTTATATATTATTTATTATTATTATACTGATCAACTTTATTTATTTATTAAACAATTCTAACTTTTTTCTTTCTCAAAGTGTAACGGATGAAATTTAAAAAAATTATATAATAGTTTGCACATCATATTTCATAGCTTAGAGTTGACAAACCATGTTATTTACATTAGGAAATAAGGCACTTTAAAGAAAATGACAATTTCTTCTTAATTCTTTAAGTGCAACAAATAATACACAGATGATATCTGCATTGGTTACTTACAACTCCACTGCATGCCAGCTTTTTAAGAGCGTTCTGTCCATATTCACACTTCTCCTTGAATTTGTGATACTTGTGGAGTAATGCTGCACAATCGAAGCAAAAGTAGCGGGGTAACCCATCTTTTGACTGAACCTGGGTTTAAACAGGTTCTTAAATTAGTTTTCTGACTGTATGCTTTCTTGCCACAGCATATTTTATACAGATATAACAGGGGCAGGGGAAAAGTTTGCCGGCAGCAGAATAGATTTGCTTAGCCAAATAGTAAGCGTTAGTGCGTCTAAATGGTCGATAAGGTTACTACTATCCATTATTATAGGTCGCACTAGAATTAATGGAGATGCAATGAACAAGAGGACTAGAATTGGGAAGAGAGGCTGTGTGAATAAAGGCGTCGGACAAGATGCAGTAAAAAAGATTTACTCTTACCTTGCTTCGCATTATCTGCTCGTAATATTGTTTTAAATTGCACTGTTCTAGTTTAAATAGTTTAACATCTTTGTTAAGACATATGCGACATAGTTTTAATTCAGACATTTTATTATTTTACATTGTTTTCGACACGAGCAAAGTAAGACACGAAAATCAATAAAACAATACAACACACACAACCTAGCTAGCTATTTGCACGTACGGTTACAGATAAAAAAGAAACTGTTACAGGCTGACTTGACATTGACAGAAAAGGTTAAGGTCATTGAACTTTGCTTTGCAACAATTTTGCTTTGAGCTTTTGCTTTATTAGACCAGTCTTGCCACCTTAGCCCTTATCGTGCTAGATCTGGCTTTTTTTTATGTATATATATAGCCATAGGATAAGGAGTAGTCCATATTATATTAACGTATCTAGCCCATTTGGTTGAATAATATACATTTACTAGTAGTATTTTAATTAAAATAAATTAGCAATATCAACACGTATTGACCATGGTGTCTTTGCTGTCGATTAGGCCGGCTGAGCTTAGTGGATGGTATAAGTGCTAGGCAAGCCTACTCCATCAAAAAAACCCTGCCACAGTACTAGAGCGGCTCGTAATAGTAGTGTGAAAAAAGTGGCCCTGACGCTGCTTATATCATCTACAATAGATGCAAAGGTCTGTTTTTTTTATCTAGCTTTATACCTAACTGTTCAAAGTACCTATAAGATTCCTTCCATATTAATTTGCTATGGCCCGATGCATATCTAACTACCATCACAGAATCCTGAGTTTTTACCGTTGAAAGAAAAAGTTTTTAGCCCGTCTATCACCCATGGGGATGGCAAAATGCTTCTAGCCCTCCGTAGATTAGATTGTCCAACTGCCCTCAAAAACCAAGGCTGGCATGGCAGCACTGGCAGCTTGCTTGCTTGCTCGCTCGCTCGGCTTGCTTGCTCACTCGTTCGTATCCGTAGTGGAATTTATAAAAATATTTATTGATTTGTTTAGGATAATTCTGTTTTTTGGTATTTTTCACAGAAATGTGCGAAATTAAAATATGCCGTATATGTTTGAACAAGGAGGTAAAGCTTTTCCAACTAGATCAGTTTAACCTGAGGCATTATTACGAACAGATCATGAATAGCAAGGTAAAAAGAACTTTTTTGATGTTCACAATAATATTTTACGGGTTAATAATATTTTAAAACTTTGTATTTGAACTTACTGATAAGCTATTATAGAACTAATAGTGCAGTGCTTTGGTTTTGTATTACGCCATCAGCCCCAAGCTATGCAAACCTTGGGTTGGGAACCAGATATCTGATAGAATACTGTTTTTCTAAGTACATGCCTAAAAGGCATATATTGCCCACATATAAATATAACACACATATGAGAACAAACATGTATTATTATTATTATTATTATTATCACACAAATATTTGTTCTCGGTGGGGATCGAACGCACAACCTAACAGCAGAAGGTATAGCTACTACCAATCAAGCTGTAAGGCCAATCATATTTTGTAATTGTGTCAGTTATATGGCTTTTCTTGTTTACCTGCATGGTAACTTCATTTAATCATGTTTTCAGGTAGCTAAAAAAGATAATCTACCACACTGGTTCTGTTTTGAGTGTGCTGCATTGCTACACAAGTACCATAAATTCAAGGAGAAATGTAGCTATGGACAGAGTACTCTCAAAAACTTGTTTTGTAAAGGATATGTAAGCAATAAGTATTCAATTACATAATTTATTCAGGAGGACTCTCTCCTTTAATCACAAAAAAAGAAATTTATAAATCTTTGAATATTTACAGATGACATATGAGGTTATAGAAGATATCCGCAAAAATCGCAATGATCTATCGTCAATCAGCTTCATTATCCCAAACAAACACGTCAAAACATACCTCACAAAACACAAACCAGAGATAAAGCCGTCACAAATAGAAAATGTCCTGGTTAACGAATTTAATGACAACTTTACATACAATTACATTCCTGAGACTGACGATGATATTACATTAGATAAAATAAAATACATAAAAAATTTAGATATTAATTTAAAATCGGAAAATGAAGGAGAATCTGACAATTTTGATCTAGACTATTGTAATGACAATGGTTTCGATCTAGAATCCATAGACAATACAGAAACTGATATAAAAATCAAAACTAATGAAGACAGTACTATAAAATCAGATTGTAAAATCAACAATGAGAAAGATAAAACTAATTTTAATGGCAAAACTGAAATATTTGATGAGGATGAAGATAAACTGGTAATTGTAGAAGACAGTAAAGACTCCTTACTGTTTTCACTCCTTTACACAAAACCTAAACAAAGTAAAAAGAAAGACTCTGAAGAAATCAGTGAAACTAGCCCAGAGAAGCCGAGAAAGTTTGAGAAAAAGAAAAAGAACAGAATCAATAAAGATAACTGGGAGATAAAGATACTTGATGAAGATGAAGCGTTTGAACAGTTTAAGCAGAGAATAAATAATAACAAATATATTAAATTTAATTATAAATGTGAGAAATGTTTAAAAGGGTTCTCCAGAAATGATATTCTATTGAGACATAACAAGCAGTGTCATGATAAGGTAAGAATTAAATTCGTATATGCGTTACTAGCTGACCCGTGCCCACTTCGTTGGGCGGTAAACATTTTTACTTACAAATCTTATCTGAAGTAGTACTCGATGTCGCCAACAGATGGCGTTAATACGGCATAAAATAGCGGCGGTTCGCAGTTTCGCCCGCGTGGCAGTTTTTTCCCGTTCCCGTTATTTTTTCGGGATAAAAAGTAGCCTAAGTTACTCCTTGTTACTTCAGCTATCTGCGAGTGAAAGTCCCGTCGAAATCGGTCCAGCCGTTCCAGAGATTACCCGGAACAAACAGACAGACAGACAAAAATTTTAAAAAATGCTATTATTGGTATGTTAAGAAAAGAATTTTCGAATGTATTAGGTTGGGGTTGGGTATGAACGCGGGAGTAATACCATCAGCAAGTAGTAAAAAGAAAACCTCATCCATTGAGTTTGGGTCTCCAACTAGTGTCACCTTAAATATTATTACAAGCATTTATTCAGTAATATCCGTAGGGACCTAGAAACGTCACGTTCTTCTAGGCTTGGTCGCGAGAAACTGGCGCTTAGATTCACCTAGATTTAAGACGTTTCAAGATGATCCCTGCGGATATTACTAATTAAATTACTTTTGACTTTAACTTTGAAGTCTTAAAGCTAGGTGAATGTAAGCGTCTTTTCCTCGCGACCAAGCCTAGAAGAACATGTCTTTATTTATATTTTTGCTATGTATAATGTGTAAAAGAATTGTTAATTTCCAGGGTTCTTTTGAATGCCGTTTCTGCCACATGCTGTTCAAACGTAAGTTCCAGTTAGGACGTCACATGGTGGTGCACTACTATGTATACCAGTGCCTGCGCTGTGAACTTAAGTGTAATCTACTGTAAGTACTCTTATTTTATTCAATGGTGACAATTCTGTTGTTTTTTTTATCCTACTAATATTATAAACGCGAAAGTTTGTAAGAATGGATGGATCTTTCACACTCTAACCAGTAGACCGATTTGGATGAAATTTGGAATAAACATAGATTATAACTTGGATTAACATATAGGCTACTTTTATCTCGAAAAATAACGGGAACGGGAAAAAAACTGCCACGCGGGCGAAGCTGCGAGCGACCGCTAGTCATTGATAAACCATCCTTTAGCTTCAATCTCACCAGGTGGTAAGTGACGATGAAGCAGGACGGTCTAGAAGACACCTATTCACTCTTGCCTTGTGTCAGTTTCCTAAGCCGTAACTTTTATAGTCAAAGTATAAAATACACTAGTGAATAATATAGCACCAGAGGCTACTCGCAGCTTCGCCCGCGTGGCAGTTTTTTCCCATTCCCATTATTTTTTCGGGATAAAAAGTAGCCATGTCCAGATAGTCCTATTCCAGATTACAATCTATTCCAAATTTCATACAAATCGGTCTGCTGGTTAGAGCGTGAAAGAGGAACAAACATCCAAACATTCGTTTTTATAATATTAGTAGGACTATTCCGCCACGTCAATCTCTCAATCTCATGTTCAAAGAATCGTAAATATGTATGTGCAACTCCTCTAGCACCTGCAATAAAGTTAATATCTATTATTTCTCCTCTATTCAAACTGTATGATTGCTTGTACACGCAACTACTGAATTAATATTGATGCGATTTATCTGGGTGGCACGGCCGTACCATCCTTTTCTCGAAGCAGCTCAGGCTATTTTCGACCCCCCATAACTTCGTTGTAGATAGGTAGGTATATTTTGTAGTTATAGGTATATTTTAAATTTCATTCAATTTGAACCAGTAGTTTAAGAATTATAACTAGTCAAAGTTTCTTAATTTTGTCACTCACTGACTGACTGACCGATCATCAAAACTATAAGGCACTTTTAGCAGACATATTTATAGCAGCTTCCAAGAATGCAATTAGTGTTTAGTATTAGTGGCCAAGTCAATCTATTTATTGGACTTGGTATTACATGGATCTCACAACTTTATACGGTAGAAGAACTGAGTTGCGTGACTTGGGTTTTTTACAAGTTATGTTTTTAGACGACCGATGTGGCGCGGCGTGCGAATGTCCGCCTGCGACGCAGGAGGATGCGGGTTCGATTCCCGCCTTGGGATAAATGTTTGTACGATCTGCAAATATTTATTCCGGGTGTTCTGGGTGTTTTCTATGTATAATAAAAAATATGTATGTATGTAATGTATTGTATTAAGTATATCAGTCATCTAGTACCCATAATACAAGCTCTGCTTAGCTTGGGGCTAGATGATGCTGTCTGGATTGTCTATTATTATTATTATTAGTATGGATTTCAATGATCTATCATCCTTAAAACGGTTGTATCTAATGTTGTAGAAGCACGGCCGCCTTTCACGAAGATTCACATAATGGAGTGACTAGAACATGCAAGCTTTGTGGAGAGCAGTTCAAGTAAGTAGGTACTTTAAATGGCCGACGGATTAGGAACGTAGAGCACCGCATCATAGGGTACGTTCGTAACGAACTTGACCTATAAATGCAAGATGATGGTAACCACTTAACATCAGGTGGGTCATCTGCTTGTCAGTTCTCTTATATCAGTCCGTTGTGTGTGTAAAATAAATGTATTTCTTTCATTCATCCTTTCTTAGGCCTCTCTGTCCAAGGTAAGCGCAAGCTCTTTGAATCCACCAGCCTCTTAGATAACTCTTTGAATACAAGCCACTCTTCTGGACCCCATGGTCCTTACGTTTCTACCCCAAAAGGCAGAAATATGCATCCACTACCGAGAGATGCATATTTTCGCCTTTTAAGGGTTTAATCGATTTAGTATGAAAGTATCTATTTTATAAAAAAATATGACAATTCATAACATTTGTGATACAATTTAAAACGCACTAGCTAAGAGTATTTAAAATCCTTCCTCTTAATAAATTTAGAAAAAACCTACGAATTTGGCTGCTTCACAAAAACTATTATAAAATAAAAGAATTTGTAAAATTCATTATTATTATTTAATGATTTCTAACATTATTACTTTTTTAGAGTTCCGTACCCAAAGGGTAAAACGGAACCCTGTTACTAAGACTCCGCTGTCTGTCTGTCCGTCTGTCACCAGGCTGTATCTCATGAACAGTGGCGGCCTTAGGGGGTGGCGAACGGGGCAATCGCGCGGGGCCTCGCACAACAACCCAAGCAAATTATAAAAAAAAATATTTTTTTTACTAAATTTTCAATACTTATTTAAAACTTTTCATTTTGATCACATACTTTTCACGAAGAACAAAGGGCCTCGTAATGGGTAAGGCCGCCGCTGCTCATGAACCGTGATAGTTTGAAGTGAAAGCATTGCCTCGTAAGTCACGCTCGATTCGAACGTGCCCTACAATGGACTACTGAGCGTACATCAACCTGAGACATTATTTCAGGCACGTATCAACATACTACACACACTTACGCATGTCGCATAGAAACTCACACATATGCAAGCTATGTGGCGCTAGCTTCGTTAGTGAGACGGGTCTCGAATTCCACATGAAGAGGCAACATTGTATCTCCGAAGATATTACTGTAAGTACTGATTTTTGACGACCGATGTGGCGCGGCGGGCGAATATCCGCCGACGCAGGTTGCGGGTTCGATTCCCGCCTTGGGATAAATTTTTGTACGATCTGCAAATATTTATTCCGGGTGTTCTGGGTATTTTCTATGTATAATAAAAAATCTATGTATGTAATGTATTGTATTAAGTATATCAGTCATCTAGTACCATAACACAAGCTCTACTTAGCTTGGGGCTAGATGGTGCTGTGTGGATTGTCCAGCATTATTATTATTATTTTAATCAGCTTAAATGTCAGTACTCTCAAACGGTTGAAAAACATCGTGAGGAAAACAGTTAGTATTCCAGCAGCGGCGATGGGCTTGCTATCTGTCACGTATGGAATACTAGCTACAGCCAAATGTGAGTATGTACAAAATATGATATCTGGACGTACCTCTGACTACCCCCTTAGATATCCTCGATAAATTTCAAATAGGTACTTGGTACTAAGAGATCGGAGAGGATATTTACCGTGCTTGGGATAAAAGTCGTGATGCTATTTCTTTTTTCTTTCTACATACTACCCTTTATCTACTGGAACCGAGGCTTTACCATATTTGTAATCGTACAGATACGATACAGATTTATTATCTAGCGTGGGTATCATAGGTAATTAGATTATGCCTATCACTCAACATATACAGGACCTTTAAACTGTAGAACCTTTATCCTTAAGCTATTTTTAAACCTGTATATACTCTAGTATTTTTTAAACTTTCGCGATCGGAACACATATTGAAGACTTATATTACACGGGTATTTATCGCGTATTACCTTTTTTATTTATTTTCCCGACGTTTCGACTATGTTGCAATAGCCGTGGTCGCGGGCAGACCCGGCGGCGGCCCGGGGGCGGGGAGAAAGGTAATACGCGATAAATACCCGTGTAATATAAGTCTTCAATATGTATATACTCTGTTCTAATGGAATTCGTGTCGTGTTTTGCTGTAATAAATATTTTATATTTTCAAAAAAAAAAAACAAAATATATATCGTCAGTGGAAAGGAAAAAATGCTTAAGCGCCAATAAGTTTAAAGTTATTAACTTTAAACTTGATTTCCCACAGTAGCATTTTGGCGCTTTAGCGCCATTTTTATTCTGCCATTTATGCCATTTTATTTTTTATTCTATTCTATTCTATTCTATTCATTTTTTCCTTTCCACTGACGATATATATTTAAATTTTCAGGAGCAAGTCGATGCAAATATCTACTGTGAGAAGTGCGATGTGTCGTTTGTATCGCAAGTCGCGTTTGACGAACATTTGTCTCAATCTAAATTGCACGAAGACGAACACCCTGTGAGGAAGGCACGCTCGCGCAAGGAGATCATAGAAAACGCAACTACATGCAGATTTGTAAGTGTTATACAGTTCCATCCATATTTATTACAAAAATCCATCAGTCGTGCACCAATGGATTTTGGAGTGAAGGCACGCTTGCGAAAGAGGATACACGCGGATTTGTGTTTCTTTTCTTATACAATTCCAACCATATTTATTACAAAAATCCATACAAAAAAAGTATATTACATTTTTTATTATATTTATGTATAAGTATTCAGCCGTCTGGATCCCATAGTACAATCTATGCTTAGTTTAGGTCTATATGATGTTGCGTAAAAATGTCTACAAATATATTGCATGTTATATTTCAGTGCAAGGAGCGGTTCACAACCCGCGCTGAATGCCGTAAGCACGTCGGCACTCAGCACCGCGGTGCCAAGGTAGCCGCTGGACCTGATCGTGTCATGTGCGAGATATGTGGAGCCTGGCTCGCCGTGAGTACTATTATCTATACCTATTCATAAGAATTTTTGTCTTTACTGACTGATGACATAATTAAAACCTGAGTTATCTTACAAAATAATAACACAAACATGAGTTTGTGAACGTTACATATGAATGTAACGTGTATTTTAAGTTAGTAGTACCAAGTATAAGATGGCACACCTGATGTTAAGTGGTAACCAACGCCTATAACAAAGACGCTCGTTAATAACGTGCTCTACGATGCACTGCTCTGCGTTCATCAACCTGATGCATACCGGTGTTAAGCCTCATGTGCCTGTAATAACACCGGCACCCACACCCTTCAAACCGGAACACGCTGCGCTGCTTGGCGGCGGATATAGGCATGGTGGTAGTACTGCCCCGGACGAGCCCTTCACTAAGAGCTCTACTACTACCAAAATTCTATTCTAATCCTGAAGCTTATCCTACTAATATTATAAACGCAAAAGTTTGTAAGTATGGATGGATAGATGGATAGATGAATGTTTGTTACTCTTTCACGCTCTAACCAGTAGACTGATTTGGATGAAATTTGGAATAAACAGATTATAACTTGGATTAACATATAGGCTACTTTTTATCCCGAAAAAATAACAGGAATGGGAACTGCCACGCGGGCGAAGCTGCAAGCGGCCGCGGAGATTTTAATATTAACTTCACACAAAAAGGCAACTAAAAGAATATATAAAGAATTTTTATTTGCAGGCGTCAAGTATAGAAGTACATATGAATCGACACACAAAAAAGGTGGTATTTCCTTGTCAATACTGCGGGAAGGAGTTCCTGTGTAAATCCGGATATAACACTCATCAGGCGGTAAGACTTGTGGTTAAAAATATTTATTAATAATAATAATAATAATAATGCTGGACAATCCACACAGCATCATCTAGCCCCAAGCTAAGCAGAGCTTGTGTTATGGGTACTAGATGACTGATATACTTAATACAATACATTACATACATACATATTTTTTATTATACATAGAAAATACCCAGAACACCTGGAATAAATATTTACAGATGGTACAAACATTCCCGGTTATTGGTACAAACGGTCCCGTTTTACCCTTTGGGTACGGAACCCTACAAAATTATGTGAGCAATGCCAGTACTATGAAACGGTGAAAGAAAACATCGTGAGGAATGCAGTCAGTATTCTAGCAACGGCGGTGGGTTTGCAACCTGTCACGTATGGAATACCAACTACTTACTGCAAAATGTGGGTACCTATAATGTGCCAAATTTAATATTTAGATGTACCTCTGACTACCCCTATTAGACTGTTTATCTTAAGAATCTAAGGGATAGGATCTCTGGGGATCTGATCTGAGGGGATATCTACCGTGCCTGGGTATAGTCATCATCATCATCAGCCTGTAGAAGTCCACTGCTGGACATAGACCTCCCCCACACGTTTCCAGGAAGAACGATTCTGAGCCCTCTCCATCCATCGACTTCCCGCGGTCCTAACAATGTCGTATAGTAAAACTTTTTAAATTTATTTTTTCTATTATAGAAACACACCGGCATAAAACCTCATGCCTGTAAGATCTGTCACAAGAGGTTCTCACAAAAGTTTTCAATGGACATCCACTATAGAAGAGTGCATTTAAAGGAGCCATACCCTAAAAGGTACGTGAAATTTATACTATTATGATAGAGAGGAAAGATTTGATTGTTTGTTTGTTTGCATTGAATAGGCTGGACCGATTTGTAAAATTCTTTCACCGCTGGGAAGCTACACTATCCCTGGGTGACATACAGGGGCGGATTTGCAGTCTCGGCCGCCCTAGGCCCCAAGCCATCAGCCGCCCCTTTCTCAGCATCCACCATATACTGCCCTACTAAGCGCAACAGCGGTATCTCAAAAAAAATAGTAAATTTGTTTTTTTTTGCATCGGATAGCTTAGATTTTTTGAAAATATAATATAGCCTATGTCACTGACATAGGCTATATTATATTTTCAAAAAATTAAGGATCCTTACTTAAACCCGTGCGAAGCCGGGACGAGTCGCTAGTCGAATATAAACTACTGGTTTTGTGACAACAGTAGACCTCTCGAGCCCTTATAGCCACCTAGAACCATAAAAGAAATATCCACCGTGCTGGATTAAAGTCGTTTTTTTTTTTTTTTATTAACCTATTGTGTCCCACTGCTGGGCAAAGGTCTCCCCCAAAATCCTCCACTGGTCCCGGTCTTTGGCGGTCTCCCACCAATCTTTTTTGTGGGTGTCGAGATCGTCCCGCCAACGTCTTCTCGGCCGGCCCGGTCGTCGCTTCCCATCCTCAGGCGTCCAAGGAGTGACTATTTTTAAAGTCGTATTATTATTCAAAATATATTTTTATTATTTCAGAAACAGAAAGAAGATAACAGATGAAGTGCCTCTCTTTGAAAAGATGAAGTGGACTTGAAATGCCCGCCGATCCAGTATACCTGTTAGCGCCATCTAGGCTGTAACAGCTGAACTAGATGCACCTAGTCATAGATTCATATAGCAATCGAGGTGACGTAGCGCCGCCAGCGTCATCTAGGCTGTAACTGCTGAACTAAATGCATCTGGAACTATGTCATTCGACAGACAGTTTCGCTAGCATCAAGTGGATGAATAAATAATTTTTAATCAACGCGAGTCAGTAAAAAAAGTAAAGTTGGCTGTCATTGGTTTTGAAGAAAAAGATGTTTCTCTTCAAAACCGAAGGGAACGCCAACATAGTACACTTTCATTTCAATTGGTCACACTTGTTTTAAGACCATAATGATGGTTAAAATACCACCGTAATTACACATCAGAATCTAAAAGAACACTAGAAAAACAGCAAGTCAAAAAGCATTTATTCAGTAACATCCGCAGGGGTCATCTTAAAATGTCTTAAATCTAGGTGAATCTAAGCGCCAGTTAAGCAATCTGTTGCTTCCAAAGATGACAGAAAACGTTAGCTTTCTTTGAACGAAGTAACGAATAATTTTGGGTTCTTTTTCTCTTCTCTATTGCATCGGTCCTTACTTAAATCGAGTCACCTGCAGCTTATTTCCAAGAAATAGTTATAAAGACGGATTCTTCAGAATTGTATCTTTCAGACAGCAGTCCAACATTGTGACTATTCTAGTTTGTTTTTCTCCTAACAAAACAATGCAAAGTTAATATGCTTTTGCATGCCAATATGTCCAAAGTGTACCAGAGATACAACTTCATAGAAGAAATCGTACGACAGAAATGTATGAGTCATGCAGTGTTTCAAAACAAGCTTATAGTATTTATCATCATCATCATCACCCTATTTAAGCCCACAGCTTATTTCCATGAATAAGATATACCGATGGATTCTTCAGTATATTTTTTTTAGTCTGCAATCAACAAAATAAAAAGCTTTCTTAAGTTTCTCTTTTACAATACACATTACTAACTTACAAAACGAACTTGCAGTATGTACTTAGAACTTTAAAATACTGAGGTAAAAGTGGTATTTTTGCGGGATTCCTACGGGAAGACTTCTGGATGGCTCCGGGACGCCTACGTTAATGGCTCCGGGGTGCTTACGGGATTTTCGAAACGCCTACTGTTCGGAATAGGGAACAAACTTTAAAGAAATAGACTTTGAATTAGGTTTATTTATTGTGCGTTTTATATTTGACACAAACAAATTTAGGAAAATTTGGCAGTTGATTCGAAGAATTTCTTGTGATTATAAGAAAACTTCTTCCCGCTGTTGAAAGCTCTAGTGCAGCTTTCAAGCTTCATATCCTCAGAGGCAGGAACCAGGCGATTGAGAGCTCTCTTTAGCCTTTTTGTGCCTTAGGCGGTGGCTATATCAGCTACTCTAGGAGTCTGGTCGGAGCCTGTGTATAGCCGACTGATTTTTCCTAGGCGCCAGCATAGAGGCGGCGTGTTGGCTTCCTTTATCAGAACTGAGTCATCCAGTTTGGTCTTGGCACTTCACCCGCCACTTGTTCCTTTGTTGTAATTCGCCGACGTACTCGGAAGGCCATGTGCTCGAGAAGTGTTGCTTGCTTACTCTAGGCGTTGGAAACGGTTAAGGCGATGTGTGTTGGAGTCCAGGTAGCTCGTTGAGAGAAGCGCCGTTATGTCTCTACCGATCAAAAAGTGAGTAGGGGTTAGAGGTTGGAAGTAAAGGGACGGGCTCAAAGGACACAGCGCTTAACTTTTCGTCACATAGTCAATGTCCTAACGAGGGATATTGACTACTCTCGTCACTGAGAGAGGGAGGTTTGGGTACGTTCTGTTACTCCTATAAAGTTTTCTGATTTGTATCTAGTAGCCACAGCAGCTTGCCGGATATTGGTTGCAATAGCCTTTCGCTATCGTTTCTTAGTTATTTTTGCCAAAATTCTACTTAAAATGCTATGTATGACTTCATACATCTCTAAGAGTTCTTGTAATGCGTTCGTCCATTTGAATCGCCTCCCGGATCATCCTTTTGTGGTCGTGGCGTTCATTGGGTAACGCTCGCTTAATCCTATAAAGTTTTCTGACTTGTAGCTAGTAGCCTCAGCTATTTAGGTCGGGTATTGCTTGCAATAGCCTTTTGCTATCGTTTCGTAGTTATTTTTGGCAAAATTGTACTTAAAACACCATGTGTAGCGTGACTTCATATATCTCCAGAGATGTTCCTGTAATACGTTCGTCCACTTAAAATTTTGCAATCTACGGCGAGCACTGTAAGCGCTTTGTTGGTCATTTTTATTGTTTCGTTTATAGAAGTAAAGCCTTGGTTGCATGTCCTGCCAAATAATCTTGTCTATTACTAAGTTCGAATCATCCTTTTGTGGTCGTGGCGATCATTGGGTAACGTTCGCTTACTCCTATAAAGTTTTCTGATTTGTAGCTAGTAGCCTCAGCTATTTGGGTCGGGTATTGCTTGCAATAGCCTTTTGCTATGGTTTCGTAATTATTTTTGGCAAAATTGAACTTAAATAAAACACCATGTGCGGCGTGACTTCATATATCTCCAGAGATGTTCCTGTAATATGTTCGTCCATTTGAATCGTCTCCCGGATCATCCTTTTGTAGTCGTGGCTATCATTGGGTAACGTTCGCTTACTCCTATAAAGTTTTCTGACTTGTAGCTAGTAGTCCCAGCTATTTGGGTCGGGTATTGCTTGCAATAGCCTTTTGCTATCGTTTCGTAGTTTATTTTGGCAAAATTGTACTTAAAACACCATGTGTAGCGTGACTTCATATATCTCCAGAGATGTTCCTGTAATACGTTCGTCCATTTAAAATTTTGCAATCTACGGCGAGCACTGTAAGCGCTTTGTTGGTCATTTTTATTGTTTCGTTTATAGAAGTAAAGCCTTGGTTGCATGTCCTGCCAAATAATCTTGGTCAATTTCAAAGTTCGAACCATCCTTTTGTGGTCGTGTCGTTTATTGGGTAACGCTCGCTTACTCCTATAAAGTTTTCTGATTTGTAGCAAGTAGCCTCAGCTATTTGGGTCGGGTATTGCTTGCAATAACTTTTCGCTATCGTTTCGTAATTGTTTTTGGCAAAATTGTACTTAAAACACCATGTGCGGCGTGACTTCATATATCTCCAGATATGTTGTTGTAATACGTTTGTCCATTTAAAATTTTGTAGGCTACGGTGAGCACTGTAAGCGCTTTGTGGCAAATTTTTTTTTTTTTTGCATGTCCTGCCAAATTATTTTGTCTATTTCAAAGTTACATGTTATAACTTTTTCAATATTGTGTTTTCCAAACACTTTCATTACAACAGTTAAACTGAACTGTAAGGCTCACTCTTTTGAAAAATTGTTTCGATACAAAGGAGCGCCACGCGTGCGAGGGATCCAAACTAATGCCACGATAAAAGTGGCCATGCACGGGGACCGCGTGTAATATATCTCACTTGTATTGTTATAGTCGCATGCGTCAGTGGTATCTTGAGACCAATACTTACAAATCCTGAGCGCCATTTTCCTAGTCTAATCAGTTACAATATTTTTAATTTCTAAGTACGTGTATGTTCGTTTTGAAAGTTGGTAATTTACATAGGAGAAAAACTTAGTAAAAACTACTTTTTTGGTTGATTGCAATCTGAAAGAAAATCACCAAAGATTCCATCGGTACTTATATCTTAGTTATGGAAATAAGCTGTGAACTTATAAAAGGGTGATGATGATGATGATGAATACTATAAGCTTGTTTAAAACTGTGTATGACTCATACATTTCTGTCGTACGATTTTTTTTATGAAGTTAAGTAGGTGCTTTGGTACACTTGACATATTGGCGTGCAAAGCATATCTATCAACTGTATATTGTTTTATTTGGAGAAAAACACTAAAAAATCACAATGTTAGACTGCTATCTAAAAGATAAAATTCTGCAGAATCTGTCGGTATAACTAGTTCCTGGAAATAAGCTACAGGTGACTTCAAAATAAGTGATCAATTCAAGTGATATTAGGTACTTTGGCCGAAAATGTCACATGGCTTCGTCAGGGTTCTCACATTTCCTGCTTAAATTAATTCACGATATACTCGTTTCTACTGCACAAAATTTAATGAAACTTGGTATGTGAGAGTGACAAATGTGACACAAATTGCTGACATAGGAAACAGTGCAAAAAGTGCAGTGATTGAGAACATTTCCTGCTGAGGCACCATCAAGTTAGTAAGAAATAAAATATCCCAAAATATGAGGTGACAAATTGACCAAATGATAGCAGCATTCAAATAAGATTAGAACACTGTTCCTGCCCAGCATACGGACGAAAATATTTCCCTTAGGGTTTGATGAGAACGCATTCTTTTTCTTCAATACCAATGACAGCCGACTTTACTTTTTTTTTACTGGCTTGACTTTATGTAAACTATATTTTAAACACTTTGCAGTGGCGAAATTGTCTGTCGAATTGGCAGGTGCCATAAAGAATAAAAAAATGAATAATACTATTCTTTTTATATTTAATCCACTATATGGCTCATATATACATGACGAATTGGCACAAGTTTGACTTCCCATTCTAAATATAGGGTTACCAAAAGAAATACCAGTTTTTGAACAAAAGAAAAAAGCAAACAAATGTACTTATCAAGAACTACATCGCCTGTTTTTTGTAATTTATTTCGTCAGTCTAGAACTAACTGCAACAAAGTTAGGTGATTTCTCACTGTTCTAACAATCATACTTACTGAGTAGGTACCTATGAAATACATAGCTACTTGAAATTTTAGTCTTTTATTACATACCTACTGATTTAACTATGGCAAGCGCTACGGTCGCTAATTAATCGCAGTCACATTTTAAATTTATAAATGTTTGTGGATATTTTTACGCAACAGCATCTAGATCCAAACAAACTAAGCAAAGCTTGTACTAGACCACTAGGGGAACCAGGTAGCTGATAGAATGTTTTTACACATCTTTTTGTAACACAAACACACACACAAAACACACCCAGGCAGACGACAAACATCTATGCTCACCACACAAATGTTTGTCCTCGGTGGGGATCGAACCTACAACCTACAGCGCAGGAGGTTGACTATTCGGCCGTTAGTAGCACAATGCATTATATCTCTTCACTTTGGATGACAGTTCACATAAGTGATTCCAACAGCCTATTTTGCATTCCTCTTACAATCATACTCATCAATTTATTCACATCTATATGCAGTACTTCTTCCTGCTAGTTTATTCCAAACTCTGTAAGTTGATCAGCGCACAGGATATAACCACAGCTTCGTCTAGCACCCTGACCAACTCCGAGCTTAAAACAGAACGGCCTTTAACCATCGTGAATTCTCTTATTCTTTGCACCAATCTTTTTATCTGATCCTCACTCGGCTCATTTTCGTCGTTCATAGGATTTTCAGTTGCCCAGAAACTTGCAACGTCTCTTTGCTTCACACGAGGTTTGACAATCTTTAAATCATTACGCAATAGTAGAGGCTCCACATTCTTTAACCCATTAAGTATGACACTGTCACCAGCATTCAAGCGATCCAGATAATTTGTATCTTCTAGAAGTCTTTCATCGCTTTGCCTCCCTCCATAGCCGGGTGAGACATAGTTGATATATCCATCCTGAGTGCAGCATACCACGTATTTGACTGTGTTCCCTCGTTCAGTTTGAGTCAGCTCTCTGCTTTCCTCTGATGAAGGTTGCACGTGTATTTCCAAAGAGTCTATCACACACATATTTTGCTCAGATTGAAGCATTATCGCTGAATCTTGGTCGTCGACGAAACAATGCAAGACATTAGCTAGAACAGGTACATTCGTAGTAAATATATCGCTTGCTTCGTCGGCCGTTATGCCGAATTGATCGGCTAACTCACCGAAATGTGTGTCTAGCTTGATCTTCTTCAAACATAGAAGTATATGTGTGGTTGGTATATCTGTCTGTTTGTGTATAATGTCGATAAGATGGTAGCAATTCTCGGGTATTCCGATGTAGAGTTGCGGATTCGCCCGTACCCTTGCAAGAGTGATTTTCAAGGCCTGTGTGTCGATAGTTTCTTCTTCTGGACTGACAGTTTCATCTGGCTCATCCACACTGGCATTGCTTGTAGGTTCGGAACTGTTGCTCAATTCTGAAAAAGAGTAAACTTAAATTAAGTAAACATTGCCACGGTAGCATATATCTAGCATTTTGCGTGAAAGGGTGTAGCTATTGTTGGAAAGTCTGTTATTAAAACATAATTATCTCAGAATTTTCATTATTACCACTACTATTAACGACCTATGTATATGAATTAACTCTACATAGGTACCCGTGTTTGATATCAGTTTTATTGCAAGGACAAAAACAAATTAGGTAGGTACCTACTGATATACTTTATCAAATCAAATCAAATATATTTATTGCGTTCATGTTGTGTACAGAAGATGTTAGGGCATAAATACAAGTTTCAACATGAGCCTGGTAGGGCACGACAATCTACTAGGTGGCTTATTACTACATGTTACATAGGTACTAATTACAGAAAGTGAGATCAAAAGTACTACTAATAATTTTCTTATTTATCTTTAGTAGTAGTAGTAGAACTCTTAGTGAAAGGCTCGTCCGGGGCAGTACTACCACCATGCCTATTCCTGCTGCCAAGCAGCTTACTGCTTTCCGGTTTGAAGGGTGTGGGTGCCGGTGTAATTACAGGCACATGAGGCTTAACACCTGTATGCCTCAGGTTGATGGACGCAGAGCAGTGTATTGTATGGCACGTTCCTAACTAACGTGACCTACAAGGTAATAAAAATAAAAAAATAAATAATGCCGGACGATCCACACAGCATCATCTAGCCCCAAGCTAAGCAGAGCTTGTGTTATGGGTACTAGATGACTGATATACTTAATACAATATGCTTTGCTATAGGCTATGGTAACCACTTAACATCAGATGGGCCATATCCTTGTTCCATCAGCAAATTGTATATAAAAAAGAGCAAACTAAGAAATCCTTTTATGTTCTCAATTAGCTAGGTACCCATTTTACCTGACTCGAAATTAAATAAAAAAGGGCACTTCCTTTACTAATAAAGGTGCATGACAAGCACATATCCAGCATAGCTGGTATAACTATTTCAATAGCCCGTAATAGCAATAATAATAATGCTGGACAATCCACACAGCATCATCTAGCCCCAAGCTAAGCAGAGCTTGTGTTATGGGTACTAGATGACTGATATACTTAATACAACACATTACACATATAGATATTTTTTGTTATACATAGTACCCAGAATACCCGGAATAAATATTTTCAGATCATACAAACATTTAATCCAAGGCGGGAATCGAACCCGCAACCTCCTGCGTCGCAGGCGGACATTCACACGCCGTGCCACATCGGTCGTCAAAATGCGACCGTAAGTTTGTGCATGATATCGATAGTTAGCAACAAGGACCACGTCACAGTTCCATAAGTAGGTGTTATCATAAATGATGTAGGTATAATTACTTACCACTAAAATCGTTGGAACTTCTTTCTGCTCTCAGACTTTCTACTGTTGCATTCGTGCTCTTGTCAAAACCCTATAAATAAAGAAAGACAGCCTATCAATTGGTTGTTCAGTGGTAAAGTAAAGGAGTGGTACCTACGTCTATTTTATCGACGGCATCAGCTCAGACAATTTCAGTAGAAATTATTGGTACTCGACTCTTCGAGGATGTCTAAGGGAGTTAGTCAGAGGTACGTCCAGATAGTACAATTGGCACGTACCCATATTTTGCAGTAGGTAGTTATTATTCCATACGCGACAGGCGTTTTTGACAGGATTACATGTGACGAGTAAGCCAAGGGACACGATACGCTCAAAAATCTAATGAAATCACGATCAACCAGCATTTGCGGAGCACGGGAGGAAAATAGTACTCTGTGACGGGAGGTAGGGTCCATAGAATAAGAAACAGTCCATATTCTTAGGGAGGGTCTATCTTTCAGTATATAAAAAGTAGGTACTTTGTGGGTCTATCTGCGTTACTTCCACAGATAGCGTTGTAATTTTCTACAAGTTGTTGATTTAGACTAGTGTTTGATGTAATCGATGAAATTGTATCGATAAAAATGATGAATGATAGATTTTCCATAATTCACTCCGTCGAAGTATGAAAAATATATAATTGTAATTATATATGTATTATAATTAATTAGAGTATGGTGTTCTTTTAAATAAATACCTTCATAGATTACGAAATTATTCATCTTCTACAACATAAATAGTATAATTCAAATAATATTTTGAATAGTATATTTTGTGATTTCATGATTCTACTTATAAGAATAAGTATCCATCCATATCATCCATAAAAGTTATCCATCACCTATTTTTAAAATTTAACTTTTACGATGTCCACGATCAATGGTGAATCAAATTAAATCTTATATATATAAAATTTTTGTGTCACGATGTATGTTGCCAATAAACTCCAAAACTACCGAACCGATTTCAATCAAATTTTACACGTACCCGTATTTTGGTCTAACTTACTGGATAGGATAGTTATCATCTCAATTATTCGCTTATGTCGTGAATGTAAACGAATAAAATGTATCAATTAATTGTTTCTTAAGCAAGTGTTTATTTACTGTTTAGTTTTATGAAGTTCTCATAGATAGCAGTGTACGTTGATTCATCGATAAAATTCTTCAATATTGTTTGACATCTAGGTTGCAAATACACCCAATAGATGGCGCTGTGTTCTGTTTCTTAGAATATAAATTCTATTACTAGAACGTTCGGGAAATTCAAGGTTTAGGTATAAATACTGGCGCCGAGTGTCACCGCAGTTCAGTTCCTTTTTAAACAAGTGAATTAATACTATCTCCCGGAAAGTGATAGTCTCAGTAAAATCTCAGTGCAAGTTTTAGTAGTACTCTCTGCGTCAGTCTCTACGCATTTTTTACAACAATATGAATTTCTCAATTGAGTACCTACTCCAGTTTTATTTTCAATTTAGCTAATTCGATTTTACCGGAAGGGTTTTATTTCCTCAGTTGCGATTAGAGAAATAAAATATGGCGGTACGAAGTTCGCCGGGTCAGCTAGTCTATATATATTTTTCATGGGGAATTAGAATAAAATAACCTTATGCAATAACATTATTGCATTTAATAAATACAAAAATCTTAAATTCACCAATAGATAAGGAACTTTATTGAGGACATAAATAATAAATAATACAAAAAATAAAAACAAAGTACAAAAGGATTTGTCCTACAATCGGCGGACTTATCTCGGGTAGCACCTTCTTGAAGACAACCGTTATTCTAAGATTGAATTATAGTAATCTAAGAATACGGACGTATTTGTACACTCTCGCAGAGTAAAGTTTTGTCTTCGTCTGTTATTAAAGATTTATTTGTAACTAGCTGTGCCCGCGACTTCGTTTGCGTGGAATTTAACAAAAGTTATTTAGTTTTTACGTCACGTCGCTAAGAGGCGCCCGACCTGACGGCGCGCGGCACAGTGGTGGCATGCGCATGGGCTGCGCGCGGTATTGGACAGTACTTGGACAATGGAATTTTTCTAAAATAGAAGTAGCCTAAGTTACTCCTTATTACATCAGCTATCTGCCAATTAAAGTCCCGTCAAAATGGATCCAGCCATTCCAGAGATTAGCCGGAGCAAACAGACAGACAAAAATTTTAAAAAATGTTTTTGGTTTAGGCACCGTATATACATTCATATGCATGTAGTAAAAAGCGGTTATTTTAATATTACAAACAGACACTTCAATGTTATTTATTTGTAGATAAATCTTCTATTTTCCCACCTATTGTCTCTAGTAAAATGTTATCTTCGTCTGTTATTAAAGATTTATTTGTTAAGCTATCTCGAATATCTTGCAAGCCTGCCACTTTTTTTTATAGACCACAGTTTTCGTATTGCAGCCTTTTTATTTTGCTATTTTTTTCGTATGTCTTCTGTTAAGTGTATACAGCACTGAAACTACTAACCTACCAACCTACAGTGGACTGCGATCGGTTGATGATGATGATGACTTATAAAATCTGCTATAAGTACGATGCTACGATAACAGTTTCACTCTTCACTATAAAAGCCAAGACAATAAATAAATAAAAAAACAAAAATCACATTGTCTAATCCCTTTGTCCCACCCTATGGTCCCACCCATACCGGTTGACGTTGACGGCAAACGCATAGGCCGTGGAAAGTCGATGAATGTAGGTGGCTCAAGATCGTTCGTCATTGTCTTTTTTTTAATATGGCATTCAGCAGACTTCTAGAAGCTGTTAATGATGATTATGAGAGCTGAATGTAGAATTTTAAGCTTTACTTACAAATTCAGGAAAATTTAATGTGGGAACAGCATCTTTACGTAGTTTTCTCTGTTTCTTTGAATTCTTATTGTAGCACTCTGGCTCAAAATGTAAACTACATATTCTGGTGTGTTTTCTTGGGATCCATGTCTGCTCTCTACGAATTGCTCTCACCCACTCTATTTTTCTTGAGGGTTTAAGTGGAAACCTGAAAGCGTGTTAAATTGTTCATTCATTCACATCGATATTGTTTATCGATAGTATCAAGCCCTATTTGGAAGAAGAACGTAGGAATGAATGAAAAATGAACAGTGTGATTCGACTTATTTAGTTGTTCTTCAATTTTGGCTACAATACCTTAAAAAGGAGTGCTTCTTAAAATGGTGTACTATTTGCAATGATCGTATCGCATTTATTGGATTTTATGAAAAAATAGCCACTTTGGTGGCATAAAATTGTACTCACCTGTGATAAGAAACATTGACTGTACGGCCACTGTAGCTTTTACAAAAAAGTACGGCGCATTTCGTCATTTTTTTCACCTTGTGTTGTCTTCACGAACCGAGGTCACACTGACTGGGTACCTAAGTTCGTTTACGGTAGTATATAAGCACCATACGTCACACGAGTGCTAAAGGCAAGAACGGGTTACGTGTCCCGTGGTTTACTCGTCTAGCCGGGGTCCGCTGCGCCATGTTTTGAACAGAACATTGTTCGAAAACACTTAGGCCACGCCCCTTTTCTAGGTTTGTAAACAATGTTTTGCATACATACATATGTTTACCGGAGTTTGCGGAAAACATCCCCCGCGTTCGTCTGCGGGCGGGGAGTTTTGTTCATTTTATGTTCGGTTTTGGCGCAGGAAGACGTTTCGCTGGGATTATTATTGAAAGTGGATGTGGAATTTAAGTGGAATTACATCACACCGCCGCCATGTGGTTGCTTTATGTATGTCAGACGATATTAATGATAAAAGCTCTACAAAATCACTCTCTGTACAACAAAGATAATTTTTATTTCCAAATCTGTCTTTTTTGTTTGTCAAGTTTTGAACATTGTTTTGTGAACATTGCTAAAGTCGCAGCAGACGGGAAATATTTTGAATAAACAATATTTTGAACAAACAATGTTTCCGAACAATGTTCTGTTCAAAATGTAGCGCAGCGGACGCGCCTTGATAGAATTAGGTAGGGTCAATCAGTGTAATTGTAAAGGCATCCAATTCCATGGTCGTGTATTCCATGGCTGTGCTTTCCAAGCCGTACAAAGTTTTGTTATGTACAAGCCAATCCAAGCTGGATCTGGCCTAGAAAGTGAGTACGAAAAGTTACGGACAACGATTAATTTGACAATGGCTATATTATAGTACATTATTATTAGGCCGTACAATAATAAATCGTGGCAATAACATGGCATATTGTACGAACTGATAATGTTCACCCGATAATTCAAATCCAGTGCCACGGATAAACAGGGTGTACATTATTATGCCGTACAATATTGGCTCTCATTCATTTTATTGGGATAAAATGATGCCTTTCGAAAACGTCTATTCTTCCTAGTCTTGGCTTTATTTTAGACTGAAAAAGTAAGTTTATTCTATCGCGTAACACACACGCTGTTTGTTTTCCCGTTTTGTAGTGTGTATGATTATTAATATGAGTGATGTGATCCTTCTTAGGTAGGTATCCCTTTATGTATTCAAATCACGCCACAGGAACCAAACGAAAAAGGACATTCCTATTCAATACGATTGCGAAGTGAAGAAAGGTTTTGTTCCGCAGGTTCTATGTACGACACTGTCACTACTTTATGCACATTTTACTGGCATGTATTACCAAAATTAATTTTTAACTTCAGCTCTGCAAAAGTTGTTTCCACATAATCCACATCCTTGATACATTGTCAAATCTTACTACAGCTGTTATGTACAACAAGCGTTTGTTACTTACTACTTATTTACCTAAGGCCCAGTACTTTATTGAAGTTGATTTAAAGTGTCTGAGTTTGATAGACACTTACTTTCATGATTTGTAAGGCCTCTAAGTGAGCAAATAAGCCTTTGCTAGACCATAAAATTACCCTAAGGAGTGGTTTTATAAAGACACTTTCAAAATATAAACCACGTCTCATTTTGTTTAACACTTGGGCTTTTGTACTCTCAAACCTATATCCACTTAAGACCTGCTTTAATTGGGTTAGTGGGATGTTTGACAATTAGTCTAGTAAAGTAGTATTAGATTGCTACTAGACCACACACATTCCTCTACTACATGTGTGCATACCAATCCAGAATAATTTTAAACTTGTGCAAAGTGGAAATATACCTTAGGCTGGCATACTTGCATTCCTTACATGTGCTAGCTACTTTCATGTACAGTCTTCTCAAAACGGTATTCAAACCTTTTAGTAAACTCTTAAACAGTAAAAACTAAAAAATCCTGAAGTGCACTGACAAGTTCACAAATTTTTTTGAGATTGTACCCTGTAAATTTGAATTGTAACGCAGTGCATAACTGGATTTAAACCTACAACCTTAGGATCAGAAGGCAGGGTCACACCCACTAGACCGCTGGTGCTTTCTGTTGGACACTAAATGTACAACGTAAACCTAAGTATTGTGTATTTTTTGGCAGATATATAAGAGTACAAAAATAGTGACATAACATTATGGAGGAAGACACATCAGAGCTTGTTAGAATATGGAGGGAGAAAAAACTTGGAGAGACACGGTCAGTAGAAGAAAAACCACACAATTTTGTCAAAGAAGAATGTTCTGTCCCGGAGATGATGAACTTAACCACAATCCACCCTGACAACTTGCCTCCAAATGCCCACCAGCATTTAGAACAGCGGCCGGTGGACCAGAGATTCAACCAGCATTCAATATTCGGAGGGAGCTCTGATCCTGTGTGGATGCCACCGGATGATATACCCCCTGCACCGGAGAAGAAGATTTCTAAGAGCTCCTTCCTGGATCCAACAAACTGGAGACGTTTGACATTAAATGAAGATGAGGCAATCATTAAGTTTAATAAGCGAGCAACCAATCCGAGATATACAAACGGAAGGTTTAAGTGCCATGAATGTTTCTCCAACTTTGCTAGGGAGGAGAAACTAGCAAAGCATGTTATGATTAATCACAGTGAGGTAAGTCTTTAAAGCTTCACAACTTTAATCCCCAGATACATGAGATATCGTCTCAGATATCTTAGTACCAAGCAGCTCAAGATTCTTTGATTATGTCTAATGAGGGTGGTCGGAGGAACATTTGGTACATAGTCACATTTTTGCAGTAGTTGCTATTCCATACGTGACAGGTTACAAGCCAATCGCCGCTGCTAGAATACTAGCCATATTTTTGCAGTAGTTGCTATTCCATACGTGGCAGGTTACAAGCCAATTGCCGCTGCTAGATGCGGTCTAATTTTAAGTCATGTTTCTTGAGGAAGACGCAATGTGACGACCAATGTGGTTGCGATTCTTGCCTTGGGATAAATGTTTGTACAATCTGCAAATATTTATTCCAGGTGTTCTGGGTATTTTTATATATAATAAAAAAAAATGTATGTAATGTATTGTATTAAGTATATCAGTCATCTAGTACCCATAACACAATTCTGCTTGACTTATGGCTAGATGATATTGTGTTAAAATGTCTACAAATTTTTATTTATTAATGTTCCTAAAAAAAAACTTAAGTATTGTTTATTTTCCAGAGTGCTGGCCCCCATATGTGTCGGTTTTGCAAGAGACGTTTCTTAAAGCCTTGCAAACTGCGCATGCACGTCAAGAAACATTATGTGCAAATTGAGTGCCTTCGCTGTAGTATGCAGTTTGATGGAGAGTAAGATATAATATATAATAATAATGTATTATAATAATGGGACGCGTGTTGCAGATGTTGCTGCGCCCTACTTTTCGGCACCACTGAAAACCAGCGCCATATGAGCCATTGCGCTTCTTGGCATATGCTGAGTAGATGCCTTTTTTCGCCACTTTCCTTTAATTTTTATATCTACTTTGTGTTCTTTGTATTCACAAAACAATACAAATTGTTTTGTGTGGTGTGATTAAACATTTTCTATTTCTATTTTCTATATGTGTCTATCATTATTATAAAAATTGCGAGTGTCCGCGCAATTAGTTATTAATATAATTTTTTTTTTTTCAGAGGACTTGCTTTTCAACATGAAGAGTTCCACAGAGGTGTGATAACAACATGTAAATACTGCAATCATCAGTTCAGGTATTTTTTTTATTCTACTAAAACTTTGAGTCTTAAGACGCTGTTAGAACCGTCTTACCTTCTTGTTCTTAAGGTTCACTTTTGTCCAGTCATCTTAGTAAGTTCACCTCGGAATTTGAGAGAGTTAGCCCAGCTATAAACTGGCATAGTTGGCGACAAGTTTTTTTTTATAATAATGCTGAACAATCCACACAGCATCATCTAGCCCTAAGCTAAGCAGAGCTTGTGTTATGGGTACTAGATGACTGATATACTTAATACAATACATTACATATCCTTTTTTTTTCTCTAGCCTATTTTGTCCTACTGCTGGGCAAAGGCCATATTTTTAATATACATAGTAAATACCCAAAACACCCGGAATAAATATTCGCAGATCGTACAAACATTTATCCCAAGGCGGGAATCGAACCCACAACCTTCTGCGTCGCAGGCGGTCATTTTCCGGCCGCGCCAGATCGGTCGTCCTACTAATAATATTATAAACGCGAAAGTTTGTAAGTATGGATGGATGGATGTTTGTTACTCTTTCACGCTCTAACCAGTAGACGGATTTGGATGATTTTGGAATAAACATAGATTATAACTTGTATTAACATATAGGTTACTTTTTATCCCGAAAAAATAACGGGAACGGGAAAAAAACTGCCACGCGGGCGAAGCTGCGACCGGCCGCTAGTAAACTTATATAATAAAGCGATAAACATACTGAATATTTCCAGGCATAAGTCGACATACTACCAACACTTGCGTACTCAACACCGAAGCTCTCACATCTGTACACTGTGCGGCGCTTCCTTCGTCAGCAAGGCGGGACTCAACGTGCATAAGAAACGATTGCATTCCAACGAAAAGGTACATTCTTTCTCTTTCCAACATACTTAAAAACTGGCCAAGTGCGAGTCGGACTTGCGCACGAAGGGTTCCGTACCGTTATCTATATGAAAGATAATCAATCTCCGTGAAAACATTGTAAGGGCGCGTTCACATATAATGTCCGTTTTACAGGTCCGTTTAAACGTATGTATTATTCGCGTATGTAGTTGTATGAGCGAGTTCACACAGAATACAGTATTCCGGATCCAGTCAAAAATATCGATCCGCTAAAATAATCAACAATCCGTTTTACAGGTCCGTTTAAACGTATGTGTTATTATCGTATGTAGTTGTATGAGCCAGTTCACACCATAATACCGTATTCCGGATTCAGTATACTGATCCGTTTATCGGATCGAAACCGCGCGAGGCTTGGCACGCGGGGGTGCGCGGGGTATGGGGTGCTGCACACAGCCGCCATTTGCCGGTTTAATTCCCAGCGTTGTGCACGTGTCCAGTGCTCTCATAATCATGGCAAGCAAGACGTTTGAAAAATATATTGATCAAGAAGTCTTGATAAATTGTGTTGAAATTAGACCAATTTTATGGGACAAAACACTGGAGATTTATAAAGATAAAATTGCAAAAGCCGCTGCTTGGCGCGAAATATGCGTTATTCTAAAGGAGGATTTTCAAGCTATGGAACAAAAAGAAAGACAAGAATTTGGTAAGTAAGTATTTATTTTATATTGTAATTGAAAGAATTATTACACTTTGCCCCAACAAAGCTCCCCACCGGCAAAGGAAAAGTTAAATAATGAACAACGGTTATTTGATTGGTTTTGAATTTTATACCAGCGTGTGGGGCGTTTTGGTGGGGCAAAGTGGAATAATCCTAATGGAAACCTTGTTCTTTATTTTAAATAGCTTCATTCTGCCAAGAAACAGACCCGGATTCAGACACGAAATAGTTTTCGAATTCGGTTCTGACTGAATTTGCAGTTCGACCACCTCGTACTGTTTCATCATCAGGTAGGCTATTGAAATAAAATGCTTCAGATTCAGAGGTGTTGTCATCGTTTAAGCCCTCTTTTTCCCTTACAAAGTTGTGTAGAACGGTACATGCCTTAACAATCCATATAGCTGTTGTTTTGTTGACGTCTAGAGGCCTGTGGAATACTCTCCACTTATTAGCAAGAATACCAAAAGCACATTCAACGTATCGTCTAGCTCTGGTCAAACGATAGTTATATATTCGCTTATTTACGTCCAAATGCGTCCCGCTAAATGGCCTCATTAAATTTTCGTGTAAACCGAAACCTTCGTCGCCGATTATGACGTAGGGAACTCTCGTATCTGAGTCTGTTGTTAATGGGCATGGTTCTGGTATTTGTAAACTGCCGTCTAGCATCATTTTCCAAAATGTCGACTCCCGGAATATTGATGAATCACATTCTTTTCCATATGACCCAACGCTAACATATAGAAAACGATAGTTAGAGTCTACGATCGCTAATAATATGATGGAAAAAAATTCTTTGTAATTTAGGTACATTGAGCCACTTTTTGCTGGTTTTCGAAGTCTGATGTGTTTACCGTCCACTGCTCCTAAACAGTGAGGAAAATTTGCTTTTATGTCGAATCCATTTGCTATATGCTCCCATTCACTCACTGTTGTAGGAAGTCGCATAAACTCGTCACTCAAGTTGTTCCATATGCATCGTGAAACTTCCTTAATAATGTTGCTTATAGTTGACACACCGACACGAAAGACGTAATAAAGTTCTTGAAATGTACACCCAGATGCTGCATACCTAAAAAAATAAATTAAGCAATTAGTGTATACTATTAGGTAGGTACATATCGTCGGCGCGCTTGCAGATTCTTGTGTATGCAAAATTTCAACTTTAAATAAAATTATGTATTAAAAAATAAAAGTTTTTCTTTTTATTTTAATACTTACATATTTTTTGTTTTATTAAGTCGCGCTATTTGGTAAATAAATAAGCACATACAAGAATCTGCAGGCGCACCGACGATATAATATGAAACTAAAAAATATATAAAATTAAACTAAAGTAATTTTTTTTTGCTTCCCATTATTAACTGACCGATTAGTTCTTGCACTGACATTTTATATTGGTATTCTGTGCTTATCCACTGATCAATAAAGTAATTAATTGACAAGTCTATTTACTAAGCTATTGACAACCATCTTAATATTGTTATTTACTTTTTTCAGGAAAATACGTTATAAAAAAATGGAATTCCACTAGAGATGCCTGGATACGAACATTGAGTGAGAAAAAGAATTTGAAGAAATCTGGAGCTGCTGCCTCAAATATCAAGCCTTACAAATATCACAATCAAATGTTATTTTTGAAAAAAGTTGTCACCCCAGGTAAAACACACGAGAACGTCCCAGATAATGCTAATGAAACAAATAAGTCTGACAACATCTCGGAAACAGAAGAAATTAATAAAGCAAACGAAGAACCTGGTCAGATTATGGAACAAAGTAGTAGTGACAGACAAAAGGAAGGACAAAATTTAGCCCCTCCGAAACGCAAGGCAATGAAAAGAAATTTGAATGAAGTAGACACTAAAATGATTGAATACATGAATGATCAGTTAAAAAAAAGTAAAAATGAGCTTGAAGATCCCAATCTATCGTTCTTCAAAGGTATTTTGCCGCAACTATCTTCACTTAATGAGGATCAAATTTTAGAATTTCAGTCTGGAGTGATAAACCTTTTACAAAATATTAAAAGCAGGAGATATGGCCAGTCAAACTACGAGTGGTCTCCATATTCACAAAGTTCTAGCACTCCTCACTACCACACCCAAGGTTATTTTAGTAGGCCACATCATCCTGACTCTACACCAGCAGTAGAAGGTTCGCCATCAGTAGAATCTACAGTCAGCCAGGAGTCTGACTTACCAGATCTAACTCTGTTTTAAAATAAATCTTTGTTTTCGTAAACCTTTTTGTCATTTTAAATTTTAATTAATAATAACAAAAATAAAAGTTCTTACCTTAAAAATATCGCTAGTTTTACTTCAGGGCATAAGCTTTTTCTCCAGTTTGAGTCTTTCTTTTTTAAATCCTTTTCTAATCGTTTAAGAAGGTCATCGAAAGTAGACGTCGTCATTCGGAAATAAGCAAAAAATTTAGATTCGTCTTCTTTTAGCTGACGCACAAGTGCTGCACCTTGACAAAATGTTTGCCTTAATAATGGATGTATCCAATAACGCCGGGGCTTCCTCAAACGCAGGCGACGATAGTACCAATATAACACAACAACGTCCATCCTCGTTAAAAGTAGACGAACACTGAAGAACGAAAGTGCAACAGCGTATCTCCAGTAGCGACGGATCCGTTAAAAAAGATCCTGTAAATGCTGTGTACTATCTCCAGTAGCGATGGATCCGTTAAAAAGGATCCTGTAAATGCTGTGTGAATACTATCTCCAGTAGCGACGGATCCGTTAAAAAGGATCCTGTAAAAACGGACATTATATGTGAACGCGCCCTAAGCTGTATCCAGGATAGTTTTTAAGGTTTTGTAACCAAAGGGTAAAACGGGATCCTATTACTAAGACTCCGCTGTCTGTCTGTCTGTCTGTCCGTCTGTCGCCAAGCTGTCCGTCTGTCTAATAAACCGTGATAGTTAGAGAGTTGAAATTTTCACAGTTGATGTATTTCTGTTGCCGCTATAACAAAAAATACTAAAAAACAGAATAAATAGATATTTAAGGGGGCTCTCATACAACAAACGAGATTTTTTACCGTTTTTATTACAGACTAGCGGTCCGTCCCGGCTTCGCACAGGTTTTAGGAAGGTTCCCTAATTTTTTTGGAAATATAATATAGCCTATGTCATCCGGGGATAGAATAGTTTTCCAACGGTGTAATAACTTTTCAAATCGGTCCAGTATATTCGCAGCCTATTCAATGCAAACAAACAATCAAAGCTTTTCTCTTTATAATATTAGTGAAGATAATGGTACGAAACCCTTCGTCGCACTTGGCCAGTTTTTATATAATTCGCTAGTTGGAGTTTTATAGAATGCTGTTATGTTTCAGAACATACCGAAGGAGCCGGACGCTAATATCTACTGCCGGCGATGCGATATTAAGTTCGCGTCAATGCAGGCATACCAAGAGCATTACCGGCACTCGGCACTGCATGCGGACGGGGTCGAGTGAGTTCCCTATATCATATCTCTTGATAGAACAAGCATATACATAAACAAATATTTCTTGACATTTTTACACAACATCATCTAGTCCCAAACTAAGCATCGCTTTTACTATGGGAACCAAATGACTGATACAATAATAAGATACTCTTTCAGCAGTAGTATTTCAGTAAGTAGTAGCAGAGCTTTTGCTGCCGTCAAGCAGGTTTGAAGGGTGTGGGTGCCGGTGTAATTACAGGCACATGAGGCTTAACACCTGTATGCGTTAAGCCTCATGTATGCCTCGTAAGGGCACGTTTATAATGAGCGTGACCTGCGAAGCAATGCTCTGTTATAGGTCATGGTAACCACTTCACATTAGGTGGGCCATCTGCTTGTTCCATCAGCAAGTCAAATAAAAAAAACTCCAAAAAAAATGTCATCCAAGTAGAAGTTTGTTTTATAACTGATTTGGCGTTTGACGACCGATGTGGCGCGGCGGGTGAATGTCCGCCTGCGACGCAGGAGGTTGCGGGTTCCATTCCCGCCTTGGATAAATGTTTGTACGATCTGCAAATATTTATTCCGGGTGTTCTGGGTATTTTCTATGCATAATAAAAGTATCTATCTATGTAATGTATTGTATTAAGTATATCAGTCATCTAGTACCCATAACACAAGCTTTGCTTAGCTTGGGGCTAGATGATGCTGTGTGGATTGTCCAGCATTATTATTGTTAGTTTTTTAACTTAGATATTGTATTCCAGTGTGTACGTGAATGATGAAGCCAGAGGAGCTAACTATGTCCGGTGTACTGTGGTGAGTAAAACTGTTTATAAAATTTAAAAAAATAGCATCATGACTTTAATCCCAAAGCACGGTCGATATCAAAGTCAAAGTCAAAGTCAAAAATCATTTATTCAGTAATATCCGCAGGGATCATCTTGAAACGTCTTAAATCTAGGTGAATCTAAGCGCCAGTTCCTCGCGACCAAGCCTAGAAGAACCACTATCAACTCACATCTCTTAGTACCAAGTACTCGAGATTCTTCAAGGATGCTTAGAGGGTAGTCAGAGGTACATTTGATACATACCCATATTCTGCAGTAGTTAGTATTCCATACGTGATAAGTTGTAAGCCCATCGCCGCAGCTAGAATACTAACTGGTTTCCTCACGATGTTTTCCTTCACCGTTTGCAAGCACTGGCATTGCGCACATAAATTTTTTGGTAGAAAAATCTATTGGTGCACGACCGGATTAAAACCCGGGATCTTAGGATCAGAAGGATCATGCCACGAAACCACCGGTTTATGATGATGACAAAGGAATCTATACTATAATAAAATTGAGGTCGGAAATTGGGGTTTTAAATATTTTTTTTGCGGTAAATGGAAAGATCACTTAAGTTTTATAACAAAACTATTTTTTGAATTTTTTTTTTCGCAATATTTCGTGTGACGTCATTATTTTAGTTTTCACTCATTCAATAGCCGCTGTACTGTAGGTATAAAATTATGACGTCACAACTATGGTGATCAATCATGGCGCGTTTCTAGTCACGTGGTTTTTTTTTCTAAATTTTATCAATTTTTAATTGTTTATTATTAATTGAATTTTTTGTTTGTTAAGTTTTTTGCATTAAATATCCACATTATTAATAATAATGTTTTAAAATACATTAAAAAAATCAATATTAATTTTTTTTCAAAACCCCAATTCGGTTCATTAAATATAAGAAGAAAGAATTAATTTAATATTAGTAAAAATTTATTCTATGTTAGTATTAGTCTGAGTATTACAAAAATAATAATAATTTCAAGCTCTGCAATCCAGTTAGTGATGAAACTATTTTATCAATATCCAATAGCAGTGCTGGAGGAACGGGCTATCCCATTTATTGGATAATGTAATAATATAATTAACCACATCATCACTTAACATCAGGTGAGATTACGGTCAAACATTTACTTATAAAGTGTAAAATTGTATTGCAGTGTCACGAGCAGTTCTACACGTACCAGGCGTGTTTGAAGCACCACCGGCGTCTGCATCCGGACGCGCCCTTCATGAAGAAGTCCCTCGCGAGTCCAGCTGCAGCCAGCAATGAACGCGTCAACTGCGACGTCTGCGGGGCACTCATCAAGGTAACCTCCAACATTTTATCTATAACTAATATTATAAAAAACGAAGTGGGAGAAGGCTCGGGAAAGAGAAAACTGGAAGTCTTTGCCCAGCAGTGGGACGAAATAGGCTAAGAAAAAAAAAGTACTATAAAAAAGATAAATTTGTTTGTTTGCATGAAATAGTAGTAGTAGAGCTCTTAGTGAAGGGCTCGTCCGGGGAAGTACTACCACCATGTCTATTCCTGCCGCCAAGCAGCGCAGCGTGTTCCGGTTTGAAGGGTGTGGAAGCCGGTGTCATTACAGGCACATGAGGCTCAATGAGCCTCAGGTTGTTGAACGCAGAGCAGAGCAATGTTTTGTTTTAAGTGTTGGTAACCACTTAACAACAGGTGGGCCATGCTTCTTCTATCAGCACTAAGGGTACTTGGTACTAAAGGTCTGGGAGGATATCTACTGGCCTACTGTACCTGTGTGGGAATTAATAATAATAATAATAATGCTAGACAATCCACACAGCATCATCTAGCCCCAAGCTAAGCAGAGCTTGTGTTATGGGTACTACATGACTGATATACTTAATACAATACATTACATACATAGATATTTTTTATTATACATAGAAAATACCCAGAACACCCGGAATAAATATTTGCAGATCGTATAAACATTTATCACAAGGCGGGAATCGTAATTATAGTCGTCAAGCAGTTTGTTTTTGTATGTTCTATTGTAATTGTTTTCAGGCGACCAGTTTGTACACTCACATGAACGCACACACGCGCACCAAGGTGTACACGTGTCAGATATGCGGGATGCAGTTCCCGTACCCTACCTCGCTGCTGAGACATAAAGTTGTAAGTATTACTCAAAGTCAAAGTCAAAAAGCATTTATTCAGTAATATCCGCAGGGATCATCTTGAAACGTCTTAAATCTAGGTGAATCTAAGGCCAGTTCCTCGCGACCAAGCCTAGAAGAACTGGCAAGAATTACTTTAACAATCTATACTAATTATCTATCTAATTATAAGAATCTTTGTCCGACTGACTGACTGGGATATAGACAACGCACAGCCTAAACCACTGGTCGTAGAGACTTGAAATTTTCAGAGGATATTCGTCTTGGTGGAATTTCCGAATTTCAACCACTAATTTCAATAACTAAAAATAGTTTCGCTAGTATGTAATATTATAAAGAGGAAAGATTTGATTGTTTATTTGTATTGAATAAATAGGCTTCGACTTCTTTTCACTTAGTCATCCTTACTAAAACCCGTGCGAAGCCGGGACGCGCCGCTAGTATAATGTAAAGTGTACCAAATGTACTATCTAGAAATGTACCTCTGACTAGACCCCTCAGACATCCTCAGATTTCTTTTCTTTGTACACCAAGACTACATACAGACTTTTCGGCCTCTACAGTTTTATTATAGTATAGACGAAATCTAAATAAAATAGTACTGATTCAACTGAATTGATGTCTTTCAACACTATTTTTGCTTGTAATTTACAGACTCACACAGGAGAGAAGAAATACCCGTGTCCGTTGTGCGAGAAGAGATTCACACAGAGAAACAGTATGCAGTTACACTATCGCACTTTTCATCTCAAGGAACCTTATCCTAAGAGGTAACTATACACATACCATACCAGTTTATAAATACGTGGCGTGACGACCGATGTGGCGCGGCGGGCGAATGTCCGCCTTCGACGCAACAGATTGCGGGTTCGATTCCCGCCTCGGGATAAATGTTTGTACGATCTGCAAATATTTATTCCGCGTGTTCTGGGTATTTTATATGTATAATAAAAAAAAATCTATGTATGTAATGTACTACATACTAGGGCTTGAGGCTAGATGATGCTGTGTGGATTGTTCAGCATTTTTATTATTATTACGTAAGGGGTAGCCGTATGGTATGCATGACCCCATCATCATCAATAGCTTAACAGCTCAGTTCGTAGTAGTCCTGCCTTCTGTGCTGTAGGTTGTGGGTTTGATCCCCACCGAGGACTAACCTTTGTGTTGTGAATATAGATGTTTGTTCTCTGTCTGGGTGTTATATTGTATTATAAGTATTCTAACAAATTCTAACAGTCATCTGGTTCCCATAGTACAAGCTATGCTTAGTTTGGGGCTAGATGATAATAGTGTAAAGTATGTATTTGCAAAAAGAAAATATAAGTACTCTATCAGTTATGTGGTTCCCATAGTACAAGCTATGATTCGTTTGATACTAATGTCTAAAAATTTCCACGAATATTTTTTTTTTCTCAAATAGTCATCAGTTTTAGGACACACTCTATAACGAGTTATTATAAAAGTTATATGTTTCTAGGAACAGACGAAAGAAGACTCAGGAACCGGAAGTGCAACTCCAACATCAACAGCCTGTAAATCACGTTTCTCTCCTGGGACTCTAACCGTCTTAACGATGGCTTAGGCCTCTTCAAGGCCGTTATAGCTTGAAGGCTACAGGGTTACTCCATAGTCCAGGATAGCGGATTGATTAGACCTAAAGCCTCCATAAATAACTCAAAGGTCAGTGCTGTATGGATAGCGGGGTTGTTGTGCAACCCGACCTTTTATACATATTATAGACTGTCCTTTGGTACCAATCTCACCTGGTGGTGACTATGAAACAGGACGGTCTAGAAGACCTATTTACTGCTTTAAAGAGACTTAGATTGTAGTGGTCAGGGATAGTCGGTAACGAGTTCCATTCCTTGACGGTTCGCATAATGAAGGTAGACTAGAAGCTTGGTGCAAATGGGTGGTATACCGACCAGCCGGGCTAAGATGTGCAACGTGAGATATGTCGCGCTTGACACGAGATATTTTTTTCTATTGATGGACATTTTATAAATTACTAGCGGCCGCTCGCAGCTTCGCCCGCGTGGCAGTTTTCCGTGGATATCCATAGATATCTCTATTTTGCACGATTTTTGTCTGCTCGTTATTTCGTGCAAAATATGTATCTCTTTATATCTTCCTGTGCTAACATGCCAGTGCCAAAAATCTACCTCGTTCTGACAAATTAAGACTTAATGCTAATGTTTAGCTTATCTGAGGGTCTTTTATCTATAATTTCTAAAATTTTCATCAATAGAAAAAGTATTTCGTGTCAAGCGCGACATATCCCGCGTTGCACATCCTAGCCCGGCTGGTCTCTTGGATAGTAGAGTTTATCTAACTTCTCATGTCTGACTCAAGGGACCTGATGCATCTCATTAACACTACCTTCTTCTAGTGATATGACAGAAACGAGTACTAAGGTACAGTCAGCGACAAAAATTGATCAATACCAATAGAAACGAGTACTAAGGTGCAGTCAGCGACAAAAATTGATGGAACACATGTAGGGCTAAGTTGTGCAATTTGACAAAATTTTGTTTAATCGCTTGTTACAATTTCATGCAAAATAGAGATTATCTGTGCTAATATGGCAGTACCAAAAACTCTTCTTGTTCTGTCAAATGATGACCAATAGCTAATTGACCGAGCGAGCGAAGCGTCTCAGTTTCGAGATGGGGCAAAAATGCTTTTGTCCGTCTGTCTGTCTGTCTGTTATCGCCGACAGGTCGCATTTTTCAACCGATTTTGACGAAAGTTCCTTGATTTATTTTTTATTTGATCACGATTTTTGATTGGGGGGGAAAAGGGGGAAGTTTCCTGTGAAGGGGGAAGTGTGATCTATTGACAGATTTCTATCAAATTTGAGAGGCACAATAGAGCTCATTCTACACAATTTGCTGCGAAAAAAGATGCTTATAATTCCATTGAATAAATACCTTTTGGCTGGAATGCATCTAATTTTGTTGATGTCTGTACAGTCGGCTGCACTAAGATGTATACATTTTGTAACTTTCAAAATGGTATTACTGTACTTAAGTAAAATCTGAACATATATTTAAAAAATCATGAAATTTTTGGAGTTTTTGTAGTTTGAATATTTATTGTAACGTTGTGTGACACCGGTTTGTAAATTATGAATTGTATACATACTTACTTACCCTACTTATAAACGTGATTGAAATATTGCTTAAATTGAGTTCTGTCACTGTTTGTCGTGACCTTTTGATATGCGATGGCAATAGTTTAAATACAGTCTATGTTTACATATTTTTATAAGTAAAAACATTAGTGTAGCCGACCTCTTGAGTATAGTTGACGCCGATTCCGATACAAAACTTACAGATAATACAAAATAAGGATTTGAACCAACACAACTTGCTTGGCTTAAGTAACACGCGATATCTTAAGACCCGCAGAGGATGAACGCCCATACAAAAATAATACCAAAAACGATAAATAAGAAATCGTTCTTTTTCACATAGTCTTGTTATTCTATAACTAACTGATATCTATACTTCTATACTTAATATTATAAAGAGGAAAGATCTGATTGTTTGTTTGCATTGAATAGGCTCCGAAACTATTGGACTATTACATTATAAACATTTATCCCAAGGTGGGAATCGAATCCGCAACCTCCTGCGTCGCAGGCGGACATTCGCCCGCTGCGCCACATCAGTCTAGTATAGTGTTGGTGTCGGTGTCTTCGGTGTATAGTAAAGATATGTTTCAATTATAAATAATTTGTGTATTACTTTTGTATGGGTCCTCAATCTCCGCAGCCTCTAAACTATTAGTTATTATCTGTAAAAATTAAACTAATAGTAATCAAAGTGCCTACTTAATATTTTTGTTGTGCTCTCTGCCTACTCCGAAAAGTATTGGCGTAATATTGAATTACAACTTTATGTCAATACAGCAAGCCACCGAAAAACGGTTTATTTTTATAATCCCCACCAAGCTGTAATCCCCATTGGTGGGGCCAATGGGGATTACGCCAATCTTCAAAAAATTGTTGGCGTTTTCCCCAATATCATGTTTAATCCTGGCTGGTGGGGATTATGACAATAAAAATAATTTAGGTTTATTTTATATTATCACTGCACACTCGGTGCCTTCTAATGTTAGTAGTAACATATATACTGGTTGTGTTTGCCAATTTAAATACCTCCTACCCTAGAAATACTTTAATCTAATTAAAATTTGATAAAAATGAAAGTTTATTCATTTTATTTTCGAAGGCACTAAGTGTGGAGTGATAATATAAAATAAACCTAAATTATTTTTATTGACATAATCCCCACGGTGGGGACAGCTTAGTGGGATTGTGACAATAAACCCGGAAAACTTTTAAACGAAAAGTTTGGCTGAAAAAAAAAGGTTGCTGGAGCCCCTTAAGGTCTTCGCCATTACATTTACTTTTATTATACCATGCGAAGATTTTTGTATAATTTAATAAATGAATCTTTTATACAAAGATTAAGTGTAATGATCTTTATGGAGCAAATTCTTTTATACAAATGTTAGTAATTTAGAATCTGTTATAAGTTTAGATTGTATTTCGGTCTCCTATTCCGTATTTATGCTTTATAAGTACAGGGTGTCCAAGAGTCAGTTTCCACCTACATGAAACAGTTTTGTTGTTTGTTAGTGGTATTTGTTACTTCAGGTGGGCTTCACATATGCTTAATTACATCAGTAAGTAGTATAAAAAATATCACTTATTTTTATTAAAGACAAAAGTATTGCATCAATATTGCTCTCCATGCGTTTTTCACTAGCGATAGAAACAGAAATATGGCCTAAAGTAGTTGAAATCTTAGAAAACCAACAGCACTTATTATAGACAGGTTTTAAACTTATACTATACATGTATGATTATCTAGCCAATTACAGGTTTTCCTAGATAAAGTATGAAATATTATCTACTAATTTTAATTTAAACTACATGACAATTCAGAACGAAAAAAGAGGTAGGTAAGTTCACTGTATGTTAACACTAAGATACTAATTACACAAGACGAATGTCCGCCTTGGGATAAATTTTTGAACCCATAAAAGCCAATTCAGTGTTTTTTCTTTGTAATAAACCTATTTATTACTAGTATAAAAGCTACTATAATAAGCCACTTTCATATTACTATACATATCTAGAACCAATGTCAAAAAATCTGTGTAGTCAATGAATTCACATTGAGAATTGCTGATGGTAGTTTTTACTGGGACACCCTGTATCCTATATCACACTCCTGTCCAAAGACTGTTTGGAAGAAATTACAATCAACCATAGGTCTATCTGTTTAGAAATCAACTTTGTTGTATTAAGTTTGAAGTTGTGTACATCCATGTTATAAAATAAATTAATTATTGTTAAAGAAATGAATACAAAATATATTTTCTGTATTAGGTTAAATCGCCTAGTAGCTTTGCAACTCAAGTTATTAACTAGCGACGCGCCCCGGTTTCGTGTGGATAAAAGTTTGACTGTAAAAGTAGTTTAACCTAGAATCTAGAATAATGATTGATATTTTCATAAGGATCTTTGTTTTTAAGAAATAGAATACCAACTTGCCCTTTATTCGTTGATGTAGCTTTTAATAGGTTATAGATTTTAAATAGGTTTAAAACCTAGGTCTTAGTAAACCGTTTACTAAGACTTGTCTGTCTGTAACCAGGCTGTATCTCATGAACCGTGATGGTTAGAGAGTTAAAATTTTCACAGTTGATGTATTTCTGTTTCCGCTATAACAACAAATACTAAAAAACTAAATAAAATAAATATCTAAGGGGACTCTAATAGAACAAACGTGATTGTTTTGCCGTTTGTATTATGCACGGAACCCTTCTTGCACGAGTCCGACTCGCACTTGACCGGTTTTTTTATACAATCCTTTTAAACTAATGTACAAAATTTGGCTCCAGTATCGCTAATTAATATTTGATTACTTGTATTGCAAAACTACTTTGTGTAGTACCTACTAACAGAATATAGTGATTTGTACAATGCCGATGAAAGCCGCTACGCAATGGGAGTCAAGTTACGTTTTAGAAAATATTATAATTATGTAAAATTGTGTCTAAGCTAGGTTACAAAGTTATGTTGTAGTGAATTATGAATAGTTAGAATAAATATTTTGAAAATAAATAATATAGCTTTTAATTTTGTATTTTATTTTGTACTAGCGGTCCGTCCCGGCTTCGCACGGGTTTTAGTAAGGATCCCTATTTTTTTGAAAATGTAATATAGCCTATGTCACCCGGGGATAGTGTAGCTTCCCAACGGTAAAAGAATTATTCAAATCGATCCAGTAGTTTCGGAGCCTATTCAATACAAACAAACAAACAAATCTTTCCTCTTTATAATATTCGTTTCTCGTTCGTTTATCGTTTCTAAGAGTAGACATGCTGAGACCGGAGCGAGCGTTGGGACCATCATAAATGCAAATAACTGGAACCGCTAAGGAGTGGAACTCATTGCCAGCTTCTGTTTTTCCCGACCACTATAATCTGGATCTCTGAATAGGTGTTCTGCTTCATCGTCACTTATCATCAGTTGAGATTGAAGCCAAAGGACAGTCTATTAACGTTAAAAAAAAACTACAAATTAAAAGTGTAATAGTGTAAGTACAAAATCTCTCTGTGGTCGGTACTTCATGACTGAAGATCGTGATCACTGGACGTCTTCGTAATGGAGTGGACGGCTTAAGGCTAAACAAGTCGGTACGTTGTCCATACAAACGCTGTAAGTGTTTAATGTCTACTATTTATTAACGTGCGTCCGAAGTTAAGTTTGATACTGAATTATCTTGCCGTTATCTAGGTACGTTACCCTATATGCTACAGTAAAATCAGATTACCTTGAAAGTTACAAGCGTCGAAAGATTTAGTACTAATTCTTGTAACGCTGATTTAGTGAATTAAAATAAAAACGTAAGTATTTCAGTTTGGGTATATTAAAAAAAATCTTTAATATAGACGATAAAATAAACAAAATGAATTGTTTTACAAAAATAAAGTGAAATACGTGAATAGATTAAAACCAGTCTAAAAACGGACGCCCCTTCACAGCATTTCTTGACTTTGACGTACAGCAAATTACTTTAAATTAGCTCTTATATAACAGGTAATAAAGAACAATTCACTCTGAATTACTGAAGTATTGGGGCGTGCATTTTTAGATTGGTTATTCTCTACAAGATTTGATTATTAAAATCTTATATTTTTTATAACTAAATAATTGAATAGAATTACAATTTGTTGTAACTGTATAAGTACTTGACATAACTATACAAGTAATTATATACCTACAAGGTGTAAAAACATACATAACGATATAACCCAATTATATGACGTTCAGATTATAACAATAGTTTTAAAATGGGGCATTGCTTTAAGTTAAGTTATTTTTGCTAAAAGTCTAAAAATCTTCACTTTCATACCAACACTGGCAATAACCCAGAATTACAAAATAAGAATTAAAGGTGATGGTAACAATTTAGTTTGATCAGCAATTGCATAAGAGAAACAGTAGCGAGCGGAAAACATCCCCGCATATACATTGCTCGCGTCTTTCTCGCCTGCACTTATTTCTTTGCCTACTGTTTGGCGCGCGGATGTTGCCGGAGACAATGTTCGTTAAACATGTTCGTTTCACCCATGTTTTGAACAATGTTGCGGAACATGTTGCGAAATGCAGGTAGCAGCAGACGCGGCTTTATTTGAGATTTGTTTACAAATATCTATACAAATAAATAAAATTGAAGTGTCTGTTTGTAACATTAAAATAACCGCTTTTTACTACATGCATAAGAATGTATATACGACACATATACCAAAATAGTTTTTTTTATAATTTTTGTCTGTCTGTCTGTCTGTTTGTTCCGGGTAATCTCTGGAACGGCTGGACCGATTCCGACGGGACTTTCACTGGCAGATAGCTAATGTAACCAGGAGTAACTTAGGCTACTTTTTATCCGAAAAAATAACGGGAACGGGAAAAAACTGCCACGCGGGCGAAACTACGAACGGCCGCTATTTTATGCCGTATTAACGCCATCTGTTGGCGACATCGAGTACTACTACAATTAAGATTTGTAAGTAAAAATGTTTACCGCCCAACGAAGTGGGCACGGGTCAGCTAGTTCAAAATAAATTCAATTACATTTTTGGCCGAAGTACCTACAGTCGTAGAAACTTGTCTGGGTATATTTTCTGATAATTACTAATTTCACTGACTAATAATTCTAGCGTACTACTACTACATACCAACTTATCAGAGGGCCTAGCAAAAGGCAAAACCACATAAGATACTACGCGCGTCGACTGGCTCAGGTATTTTGTATGGGACAGACCGAGACAGAGGGGAACAAACCCGCTCCGTCTTTTATAATGTGATTACTTCTATACAAAACTAGCTAAACCGCTCACGACTTCGTTCGCGTTTTTAATACAAAGTTCATCCTCTTTTTACACCCTTTACGGCTGACAGCTCACTACCATACTAAGTTTTAAGTTGGACAATAAGCTAACTAAAGGCCCATTTAGACGGGGAGAGTTTCTCGTCTCGAAGATACGATTATCGAAGGAATATAAAACATTTTTTTCGTCTAAACAATCGCTCTCCTCGCTCGTTGCCTTGGGCGACAATTGCCTTGCAATGGAATATTATTATGTCCGTGTAAACAGAATTTCAAAGCAATAATCGTATTTCGAGATTTTATGCCAGTTGCTACCATGAGTGCAGTGCGCGAGGGTGTTTTAATTATATCTGCTCTTCTGATTTAGGAGCATCTAACACGTTGTGCCTTGAATTACAATTGGAAGATGAAGAACCGAAGATTTTTGTGTAATTCTTACGAACAATATACTAGTAATCACTTAACTCGACTGACAAATCTCGCACTAAAAACGATTCAAACTGATTTGTACGATACTCGTATCAACTTGAAAATATGTCACGGGAGATCGTGTTTATACAAGTCGAGACTCTCATAAGCAAGAATCTGCTAACTATACTTTTGTTGTGTAAACAAACATAGGCAATTATCGCCTAGAGATAAGTCATATGCGAATCTCGTATGACATAATCGTAGGCGAGATTTTAGTTCTTACCTGTATGTAAACAATTTGATACGATTGTGTTATGGCGATTATTGCTTGTGATAGTTGCGTATGGTTTCTCGTAAGGAAACGTACGAGAAACTCTCCCCGTCTAAATGAGGCTTAATTCTGCAAATCGTATAAACATTCAATTAATCGTTTTTGCGTGATGAATGTACAAACAATCGCACAAACAAACAAACCAAAATTTTTATTGGCCTTTTTAAGTACTAGTAGCAATATTTCAAAAAAATACTTTTAATGTACAGACTTTTCGATTTCTACAGTTTTAGTATAATAGAGAATATGTATGAGCCCGATAGCCTTTTACCGCGAAACTCTGCCCATATTTCCGTAATACAGAAAGCCACGTTATTTGTGAGTATCATAGGCTATAATGCCGAAAAATGACAACTAAAAATGTTTACCGACCAACGAAATGGACACGGGTCAGCTAATTTAATATAATTAACATGATAGGTAGTAAGTTGGCAGCTTTGTATGTACTATGCATTATCCGCTAAGAACGAGATCTTTTTATAAATTGTATTATTCTAATAACTTATTATAATATTACGTGATGCGCCATCTAGCGGCTAGAACGGTATCATTCTCGTCGCGTTCTCGGCACGACTCCATTATTGGCATTTCATCTGTTTTCCGTTTTCGATTTCTGAAAAAAGTAATAACACTTAAAATTTAATGTAAGTACATATCTAATATTACAGTTTTTGAATTAATACTTGTAATACGACTTTCAATAAGGTTACGTTAAACGTTTAACGCTACCATGGAGGGGTATGAAAGCACTGTTCTTTCTCTCCTTCTCTCATAGCCAGTTACGTTTCGTATATTAAAAAAGTTTTACTTCAGTCGTGTCGTCTAAAGCACACTCGTTTTTTTTTTATTCTGCTTTTTAGTATTTGTTGTTATAGCGGCAAAAGAAATACATTGTCTCTTAAAATTTCAACTCCCTAACTTCAGGGTCATCGTTTATTCTTTGGAAATCTTACTTTTATTCTGCGTGCAAACTTTGACCTCTTATAGTAAACTGATTTGTACATTAAATGCTTACCTTTTTGGATACGGTTGTTTTAAATGAAAGGTTTTATAATGTAACTGCATACTATTCTTTTGAGTGAAGCGTTTGTCGCACAACGGACAAGGGTAAGGCCTTTCACCAGTGTGAGTCTGAAACAATAAATATACACATACAAAAAACCTGTTCTTACCCACAGTTCCTCATGAGAAACCGTTCCTCATGAGACCGTTGAAAGTTTTTTTTATTCTGGGTGTTTTCTATGTATAATAAAAACTTGCAGTTTGGCTTTGCACGGGTTTTTGTAAGGATCCCAATTTTTTTTGAAATTATAATATAGCCTATGTCACCCAAGGATAGTGTAGTTTCCCAACAGTGAAAGAATTTTTTTAATCGGTCCAGTAGTTTCAGAGCCTATTCAATGCAAACAAACAAACAAATCTTTCCTCTTTATAATATTAGTATAGATCAAAGTCAAAGTCAAAACGCATTTATTCAGTAAAATCCGCAGGGATCATCTTGAAACGTCTTAAATCTAAGTGACTTTAGATCCACCAGTCCAGTCCAGTAGATAGTCGCCAGTTCCTCGCGACCAAGCCGACCAAGAACCGGCAACAAACTTACGGCTTGGTTCCTACCGTTTTTGAAGTAATACTTCTAATGTGACTTCCAACAAGGTTGCGTTAAACGTTTAACACTACCATGGAGGGGGTATGAAAGCACTGTTCTTTCTCTCTTTCTCTCATAGCCAGTTACGTTTCGTATATTAAAGAAGTTTTACTTCAGTCGTGTGGTCTAAAGCACGCTCGTTTTTTTTATTATATTGTATTGGTGTATATTATATAAATATCAGTTACCACTTGATGTCGATGATGACTGCTCTTAGATATGAACTGCATGCCACATATATCACACGGGTAGACTGTCTCTCGAGTGTGTCGGTTCATATGACTCGCTATACTGACAGCCTGCAATAAAAAAATCTTTTAATAAATATTTACAAACATATACACAGCGTCCTCTAGCCCCAAACTAAGCAAAGCTATGGGAATCAGATAGCTAATTTAATACTAATCTAGTCCCATTTTAACTTGGCAGTGTTGATACCTACGTCAGTGATACTGGTTTTTAAACGCAGGTATTTCGGACCTTGTCAATCCTTATCATGATCAGATATATTATGTTTAAATGATGTTACCGCTAAGGAGGCGCCGCAGACTTCACATATATGCCTCTGGTCAGCCGAGTAGAACGTCTTCCGTGGGTGCTCCGTCAAATGGTGCTTCATACAGGCTGTCTGTGTGTGGAAATGTTTGCCGCACTGAAAGAATACGTCACATGGAATGGAATACATACAATGGAATCTAGGTCACTATTTTTTAGTTTGACGACCGATGTGGCGCGGCGGGCGATCGTCCGCCTGCGACGCAGGAGGTTGCGGGTTCGATTCCCGCCTTGGGATAAATGTTTGTACTATCTGCAAAAATTTTTTCCGGGTGTTCTATGTATGTATGTATGTATGTAAAAAATATCTATGTATGTAATATATTGTATTAAGTATTATCAGTCATCTAGTACCCATAACACAAGCTCTGCTTAGCTTCGGGGCTAGATGATGCTGTGTGGATTGTCCAGCATTATTATTAGTGTTCCGTACCCAAAGGGTAAAACGGGACTCTATAACTAAGACTCCAATGTCTGTCTGTCTGTCACCAGGCTGTATCTCATGAACCGTGATAATTAGAGTTGAAATTTTCACAGATGATCTATTTCTGTTGCCGCTATAACAACAAGTACAATAAGGTTTTTTTTGTAAATACAATCTTGGAATACAATATAACACCCAGACACAGAACAAACAATATGCGTTAATCAAACAAATATTTATTCTGAGAGGGGGTCGAACCCACAACCTACAGCACAGAAGGCAGGGCTACTACTAACTGAGCTATGAAACCGGTAAATAATTATATACATTTTTTGGTAAAAATTTACTTAGAATACAATTTATTACCCAGACAGAGAACAAACTTTAAGACGTTTCAAGATGATCCCTGCGGATATTACTGAATAAATGCTTTTTAACTTTGACAGCTATATTTATTTTGTTAGTAACTCACATGTTTGTTTGTTTTGTTAGCAACTCACACGTATGTTAGTTTTGTTAGTAACTCACATGTATACAGGTGGTAGGTTTCTTGGCTTTCTTCGTCGCCTTCCGAGAACTGTCTCCTGCAGTCTTCCCTTTGTAGTTCCTTCGTCTTACTTCTCCATCTCTGGAATAACGTTTGTTATTTTTCATCCCCTTTTTACACCAGTTTTAGGGATTACAGCTCAATAAAACCGACACTTTTTAAGTTGGATTATAAGCTAACTACCATTGTACATCGCTGCAGCTACTTTAAATTTAGTTTTAAATTTGTTATGGCCTTGTACAATAAAGAGTTTTCTATCAAACTAATTTTGCAAATCTCATCAACATTCATTCAGTAGTTGTTGCGTGATGCGTGCACATCGTGAATCATACAAACAAACATTTTGTTTTATAACATGATTAGCTACTAGCTAGCCGGATTAGTTAGCAATATAAATGAAGGTTGGCATAAAATATTGTCATTTCACTCACACGATCCCGTCAGTATGCATGTTGGAGTGAGATAGATGCAAATCGTAGGCGCTTTGTGATATAAACTTGAGATCGCACTTCTCGCAGTAAATATTCTTTTCAGGAGATTCTGTTGAGGCCTCCTGAAAGAAGAAAATATTTTTTTTATTGTGTTCTTTGGAAAAAAGGTTTGTTAGATTCATTTATATACTTTTTCTGTATACATAAGTACTTAGAATACATATACTCGTAATACCCAAACAAACATCTATGTTTATCACACAAACGTTTGTTCTCGGTGGGGATTGAACCCACAACATACAACACAGAAGGCTACCTCCTCTACTACCAAGTAAGTAAGTCAGTATAGTTGGTGACAACAGTGCAATCATAGGGCACGTTTCTAACAAACGTGACCTCTCTGTACGTGATAGAAGGTAAATCTATTCCATCAGCAATCGCAACAAAAAAATTAAAAGGATTTTTTTTAATACAACAAAGTTAACAAACAAGCTTACGGCCCACCTGATGGAAAGCAGTTAGCGTAGCCTATTGTCGCCTGCAACACCAGAGGAATCACAAGCGCGTTGCCGACCCTAAAACGATTTAACAAACGAACCGTAAGTTCTTCCTCAAAGTGCTTGATCCGTGCATGCTGAGCCAACCCTGCCTCACTGACAAAGGACACGCCACACAGACTGCATATATGTGCACTACGGTGTGACATGCGCATGTGTGTGTAGAATGTAGACGAGTGCCTGGAAAAAAATATCAATTTTAAAAAAGTTTTAATTTTATTACTGTAGCGATAGTTAATAGATAGAAAATACTTTATTGCACACCACAACTTAAGGATAAACAAGTATACATAAAACTTAAACATAATGCTACATGCAAAGGGCGGTCTTATTGCTAAACAGCTATCTCTACCAGACAACACAGCGATCTCTAGCAGACAATAGTAGTAGTAGAGCTTTTACTGAAGGGCTCGTCCGGGGAAGTACTACCACCATGCATATTCCTGCCGACAAGCAGCGCAGCGTGTTCGGGTTTGAAGGGTGTGTGTGCCGGTGTAATTACAGGCACATGAGGCTTAACACCTGTATGCCTCAGGTTGATGGACGCAGAGCAATGAATCGTAGGACACGTTTCTGATAAACGTGACAATGCGTTGTAACCACTTACTTAAACCACTTAAACTAAACTATACTATTAAGTAGGTAGGTTAGTAAGGTAAGGTACCTACATTAGTTGTAGGAAATATGTTTTTTTATTTTATTCTTTACTAGCTGACCCGTGCCCACTTCGTTGGGCGGTAAACATTTTTACTTACAAATCTTAACTGAAGTAGTACTCGATGTCGCCAACAGATGGCGTTATCATCATCTTCCTGCCCTTATCCCACTTTATGTGGGGTCGGCACAACATGTTCTTTTCTTCCACTCCCCTCTATCAGCCGTCATATCTGTACTCACTCCTTTCTTATCCATGTCATCTTTCACACAATTCATCCATCTTTTCTTTGGTCTACCTCTACCCACATATCCATCAACATTGATGTTCATCGCTCTCAAGGTTAAATGACTTTCATCCCTCCTCATGACATGCCCATACCACGCTACCCTATTGCTCCTCAATTTTTCCGTCACTGGCGCTACTTTCAAACTACCCCTGATATACTCATTTCGTATCTTGTCCATTCTAGTAACTCCACATATCCATCTCAACATTCGCATCTCTGCCGCAAGTACCCTTCTTTCATTAGTCCCTTTAGTTGTCCAACACTCAAATGCATACAATACGACAGGTCTAATGATCATTTTGTAAACTTTCCCCCTAAGTTTAAGGGGCATTTTCGGATCACACGTGGTTCCTGAGACCTGTCGCCATTTCATCCATCCCGCATTTATTCTATTCTTCACGTCTCGGCCAATATCGCCGTCGCTCTGTATCAATGAGCCGAGGTACCGAAATCGGAACAAACTGGTGTATCCCTAATACACCATCTAAGGCTATTGGGATAAAATTGGATGGACCACCGAAGTCACAAAACAGATGCTCTGTTTTGGTTCTACTGATCTTCAGTCCGACACTCTCCAATTTATCCCACCATTTTCCTAGTCTGCTCTGGACCTCAAGCGCATCTTCTCCAACCAGAACAATGTCATCGGCAAACAGCATGCACCAGGGTGCTTCTTCCTGTATGTCTGATGTCAGAGCATCCATCACCAGGAAAAACAAATAAGGGCTCAAAGCCGACCCCTGATGCAAGCCTACACCCACATTGAACTTGGCGGTAACTCCGGCCTCAGACCGGACGTGAGTACTCGCTCGATCGTACATAGCTCGAATGAGCTGTATGTACTTCTCAGGCACTCCCTTAACTTTCATACTCCACCACAATCATACGCCTTCTCAAGATCTATGAACACCATATGCAAATTTTTGTGTACTCGTCTGTGTTTCTCACAAAGTTGACGAAGCGCAAAGATGGCATCCATAGTCCCGCGCCCAGGCATGAATCCAAACTGGTTCTGTGATACCTCACTTTCTTCTCTCATCCGTCGCGCTACAACCTTTTCCCAAATTTTCATACTGTGTGACATGAGCTTTATTCCTCTATAGTTGTTACAATCCTGTACATCACCCTTGTTTTTGAAGATGGGCACCAGCGAGCTGTTGCACCATTCGTCCGGGATCGCCTCTTCTCGTAACAACTTGTTAAAGAATAAAGCTAGCCACTTCCATCCATCCGCCAACAGATGGCGTTAATACGGCATAAAATAGCGGCCGTTCGCAGTTTCACCCGCGTGTCAGTTTTTTCCCGTTCACGTTATTTTTTCGGGATAAAAAGTAGCCTAAGTTACTCCTTGTTACATCAGCTATCTGCCAGTGAAAGTCCCGTCGAAATCGGTCCAGCCGTTCCAGAGATTACCCGGAACAAACAGACAGACAGACAGACAAACATTTAAAAAAATGCTATTTTGGTATATGTATCGCATATACATTCATATGCATGTAGTAAAAAGCGGTTATTTTAATATTACAGATAATATTAGAGATAATATTAGAGATAATATTACAGACACTTCAATTTTATTTATTTGTATAGATTATTTTGTCACAATAAACACTGCACAAAATACTATATAGGTACGAATTTGTTTCGTGTATCAATTGACAAAAGCAAACTGCAAACATTAGAGTAGGTAACCGAAAATCCAAGAAAAAAAAAACACTGACATTGACAGTTTGTTGTTGTTTCAACTTTTTTTAAATTTGATATGACTTGGAGTTAAATCCTTCAAGCCGTATTTAAAATAAGGATATGAAATAATAAAAACTTAAAATAATAAAACACTTTTGGTAACGCTGGTTTTGTTTGACTATTGTAATGACTTGAAAACTAATGCATTTTAAAGTAAAACAAATGAAATAATATCGCGAAGCCGACCAAATTGAACTATTCGATTTCGTTTTCTTTTTTTTTGTTTATCTGTGCTCCAACGCACACTGTTTTGATAGATATGATTGAATTTGAACTTTGTGCAGAGGTAATAAAGTGCAAATTGACTCTTTGACGTTAGGAACATACCTACATTGTTTAAACAATAGTGGTTGCTTGTAATTCAATATGAACTTTATGTTATAGCAATAAAGCTCGTTTTAGTTAGAAAACGTTTGTATGGGAAAAAGAAAAGGGCTGTTTTTAGGGGTTTTCCGGCAATTATTCGAATTTTTCTCGCCGTAAAAACCATCTTTGAACTTCAACAAACATTTAAAAAAAAAAATTGGCCAAATTGGTTCAGGCGTTGTTGAGTTATGCGCTCACGAACATTTTGCGATTCATTTTTATATTATAGATTTAGGTTACTAGCGAAGCGAACCGTCCCGGCTTCGCACGGGTTTTAGTAAGGATCCCTAATTTTTTTTGAAAATATAATATAGCCTATGTCAGCCGGGGATAGTGTTGTTTCACAACGGTGAAAGAATTTTTTAGATCAGTCCAGTAGTTTCGGAGTCTATTCAATGCAAACAAACAATCAAATCCTTCCTCTTATATTAGATAACTAGTACTTACACAAGAATTTATGTGCAATTTGTGTAGTTTGGAGATGAATAATATATTTTCTTTCTTTCTTTCTTCTACATCGAGTGGGCCCTTTGCGATGATTTCACTGATAGGTATAAAAAACTTACTTAAATTCTTCCCCACAATGCCTGCATTTCCTTATGACTCCGTTGTGATAATCTTCGTGGAATATAGCTGATGTCCTGAAATTACATTATTTACAATAAACACCTAGCTATCTACTGTCGCTAAATATTGATGTCTTACACAAGCCTAAAGTCGCACAATGCTATGGAGAGAGCGATGCTGGGAGTTTCACTACGAGATAGAATCAGAAATTAGTCAATCAGTAGAAGAACCAAGATCACCGACATAGCTCTTAGAGTCAGCTGGTTGAAATGGCAATGGGCAGGCCATGTAACAAAATATTGTCTCATAAGTCAAGCTCGTTAGAAACATGCCCTGAGATGCAGTGCTCAGCGTTCATCAACCTGAGGCATACAGCTGTTAAGCCTAAGTGACTAAGTGACTGTAGTTTCACTGGCAGTGATTGTAACCACTAAACATCAGGTTGGCCATCTGCTTGTTCCATCAGCACTCACATAAAAAAAATACAGCCTAAATAAATTCACTTTAATTTTGTGCTCAAAGTAGCACAACAGGTCATGGACAAGTTCCACTGCGAGATAGACTCAGAAGTGAAGAAATCCGTAGAAGAACCAAGAAAGAACTATGTCCAACAACTTCTTATATTCCATGTCAAAAACAGTAGTAGATAATGCTCAGAACAATGCTTGTACTAAGAAAACAGTAATTAATAATAATAATAATAATGCTGGACAATCCACACAGCATCATCTAGCCCCAAGCTAAGCAGAGCTTGTGTTATGGGTACTAGATGACTGATATACTTAATACAATACATTATATACATAGATATTTTTTATTATAAATAAATAAAATAAGAGTAATTTATTTCAGGCACATAGGTACAAAAATTATGTCCTAACCCCATATTACAAAAAACATAAAAATAAAAATAAAGTAAAATAAAATAAAGTTAGGGTTAAGTCCGATTCATTTCTTATTTTTGCCCATGTGGATAAAAATCCAATGTTTGTAAATAGGGTTGGTCAGATAGCCAGATACAGCCCTCAGGATTTCGTTATTAGACATAGAAAATACCCAGAACACCCGGAATAAATTTTTGCAGATCGTACAAACATTTATCTCAAGGCGGGAATCGAACCCGCAACCTCCTGCGTCGCAGGCGGACATTCGCCCGCCGCGCCACATCGGTCGTCTTAATTAAAATACGTACTCAAGATAGAACCGCATATCACACCGCAGACAGTGGTAGACAGCATAATGCTGTACCATGTGCTTTGTCAACATGCATTTTCTTTTAAACCGCATATGACAGAACCGGCACTCTAGTGGTCCTACTGACTGGAAAGACAAACATAATTAATTATTAGAAAAAGAAAAGCTAGATAAGTGTGCTTTCACGCTAACAAGTCTTAGCATTTACTATGTCTCTGAATGATTTATATGTACCTACATCGTCATTTATTGTACCTACGCTATGTTCGGCTTGCTATATTTGGATTGTATCTTTTTTAAATCTAAAGTGGAAACCTGTAATTGGCCATACTACAAAAATTATCTAACCTTTGTGAGAATACTTTTTATATCGCTGTTGGTTTCCCAATAAATAAATAAATAAATAGAAATAGCATTCACAAGCACAGTAGATATCCCCTCAGATCTCTTAGTATCAAACCTACTCGAAACTCTTTGAGGATCTAATGGGGGTAGTCAGAAGTTCGTCCAGATACATTCGGTACATACCCACATTTTATCTGAAAGTCATTTATTCATCATCATCATCAGTCTGTAAAAGTCCTCTACCGGACATAGGGACATAGGACATATGTTTCCAGAAAGAACGATTCCAAGCCCTTTCCATCCATCGACTGCCCGCGATTCTAACAATATCGTCAGTCCATCGGATAGGAGGACGTCCTACGCTTCGTCTACCAGTTCGTGACCCGCATCGACTATTTCAGACGTTTTCCATGGGACAGACAGAGACAAAGGGAGCACCTGCCTTCTGAGGCGTCACGAAACATGGCGCGGGTTTAATTATAGTGTATGACATAGCACACTGTCTACATTATTTAGAAACTACATGCGCAAAGCTGCAGACAGAAAATAGTAAATAACAATGAAACCTTACCTCATCATGCTTTAACTTCACATGTCGCATCAACATTTCCAGCTTAGAAAACCCTTTTAAACAGTTATGACACTTATAGTTCGCCTTAACATACTTATCACTAAGTTCCTTTCGCTTAAACTCAACAATAGCCTCTTCCTCTGTCAAACGATACTTTTTCCAATATTCCATAGAGAGGTATTCTTTTTTCCTTTTCATAAACTTCTTTGGTTTTGTTTTGTCTATGATTGGATCTTTAACTCCATCGAGGAAGACTAGTTGGTTTTCTCCGTTAACAGCTTTTTTTATGATATCCAGGAATATATTTTCATCATCACTGGATGAGCTGTCGACTCTTGAATGACAATCCTCCATGAATGAATTTGTTTCTTCTGAAATAGGTTCTTCTTTTACATCATTGTATTGTTCCTTTACCTCCACCTCTTCCGAGGCTGTAGGAATTTCACTTTCTTCATACTTTATTTTATCATCATTCTCATAAAACACCTTCTCGACTATTGGTACAGATTTCTTTCTCTCTCTTTTAAGCTTTGACCGATGTTTAAAACAATATGTTTTTGTGTGGTTGTGTGTAACGACTAGAGATATTGGAGATTTTAAATTTTCTGTTGCTCTATCTATTTGGCTGATCGATTTGTATGAGATCTGTAAGTAAATTTTAAATAAAATTAGCCTTACTTCAATTCAATTAAAAAACTAGAGAACAGAAAAACTGCTTAGCACAAGTATAGGTTGGTACAAAGTAAGTAGTAGAGTACATACAATAAATTTTAGAATATAAAACAAAAAATTTAGGGATGTGTGGAAATGGTTCATGGATTTTAGATTATGAGTTTGAAAATAAAGTTTTTGGCTTTACGAATAAATACCAAATAAATGCAAAATAGAAACAATTTCTTATTAACACCACAACTTACCGGAACCATAGTTTGTATGCGCTCGAGAACTTTCTGTCCATTATAGCACTTCTCTTTGAACTTGTGGAATTTGTGCAGCAAAGCGGCACACTCATAACAGGCCCAGTGCGGGAACCCATCATTAGGATCCAACTGGAAAAGTACACAATCTTGTACAATAGCCTTGAGTGTTATTGCCCACAATTTTATCAGTGACACGTTTTTTTGTTAGACCATAGCATCAAGGAGAATGATCAGTGATTAGAAGTAATGAAGAAGTGTAGGAATTTAAATCCAAGCAAAAAGGACACAATATATCAGGTTTATTTTGGTTCTTTATATGAAATAATCTTAGAGCAAGAGTTGAATAATTTACCTACAATTCAGGTGCTTTGAAACTATAAGACTCTTGGTAGACAAGAGGCATGTTCTTGGTGTTTGGTCACTTCAGTGCTTGGTGCAAGATAGTGTATGTACGTGCCTACATATTTGGCATTAAAAAATACCTAGTACGAAGTATTATTACTTACTTCTATTCCTGTGATTTCTTCATAAGCTTCTCGTATGTTATTCAAATTGAATGAATACCCTTTCACGTTTGTGTTGAGACACACGCGGCATATTTTTAACTCAGACATTTAACACACGCTTTACGCTAGCAAAATTTAGTTGATAAGTTTAATTTTATGTACTGCTTCTGTTATTTTTAGTATTTCTTTTGCGTTTTCTAGGAGAAAAAATACAACTTACAAAAATGATCACAAACAAACAAATTCGGAATTTACAATCCAGTGCACAGAACACATATATATACCCTAACATCCAGTGTTGTTAATGTAAAAAATTGTACTGCCGTATTTTAGTCAATAAAAAAAACCATGAAATTTTGTTTTAACGGCCTCTATTCCCAGAAGGCCGCGCTTTTGTGATTTTTAAAAGCATCTGAGACATAGAAAATAGTGTTTAAAATTTTGAAAAAAATATATTTAATACTTAAGGATCTGGTCTAGTCAAATTCGTATTCGGTTACAAGATCTGATGAACTTCACTCGATAAAAAAAAATCCCAAAGTTACCCCATTTTCAAATGTTTTTTTAACATGAAAACTAAACTACTGATATTTTGAATTTTTTTTTTGTACTGATTTAAAGACACAAAATATATCTAAACAAATTCGTAGATTTTGACTTGTTAAAATTATTTTCATAATCACTATGTTTAAATAACCACAAAATGCACAAGCCCGGCGGCGATCAGTCGCGCGCTGGCGCTTACAGACGACGGACCTGTGTCAATTTTTTCCGCGGCGAATTTAGTGCACCAATCAATAAGTGTTTGACGAATTTATATAATTATTGCAAGTTTCATAATGGGCAATAAACAACGCCAGCGAAAAAAGTCGTTTACAGGCATAAAAATAATAAATTAAAAGAATGCACTATAAAAATATAAGAAAGTAAGTAAATATGATATGATCTGTTGCGGTCATAGTGCCATAGTATAAGAATACTAGTAGGTATAACTAATGAATATCGCTGTCCGATTTTTATATTTTGTCTATATCCTACCTCTGCGTACCATGTGCTGCATTGACCATTTGCACTATAAATAAAAAATATAATTGGTGTTTACATCATGCATGAGTTCAAAAACGTATATAAACAACAACTGACGACCGATGTGGCGCGGCGGGCGAGTGTCCGCCTGCGACGCAGGAGGTTGCGGGTTCGATTCCCGCCTTGGGATAAATGTTTGTACGATCTGCAAATATTTATTCCGGGTGTTCTGGGTATTTTCTATGTATAATAAAACATATCTATGTATGTAATGTATTGTGTTAAGTATATCAGTCATCTAGTACCCATAACACAAGCTCTGCTTAGCTTGGGGCTAGACGATGCTGTGTGGACTGTCCAGCATTATTATTATTATTATTGACCGAGCGAGCGAAGCGAGCGAAGTGTCCAGTTTCCAGATAGGGCAAAAATGCTTTTGCCCGGTTGTCTGTTTTCGCCTAGAGGTCGCAGTTTTCCACCGATTTTGACACAAATTGGCACACATATTCCTTGAGCTAAAGGAATTTTTTTGTCGATTGCGATTTTTGATTGGATGTAAAAAGAGGGGGAAAGGAGGGAAGTTTACTGTAGCGTTATTTATCGACAGATTTTAATTAAATTTGAGAGATACAATAAGGACTTTATTTTTCATAAGATGTTACAAAAATAATTCCAGAAAACGGGAGTGGAGGGGGTAAAACAGTACAAAGTTTGCTAATGTTCATTTCTGTCAGTGTATAAGTGGACACAGATATTATCGTCACGTACGCCTACGATTCTATATGTGTGTGAGTTTCGCGACGTTGCCAGCTCGCGGCAATCGCGGGTCGTGGGTTATTGCCGCTCTTCTCCGTGTTTTCATAATGAGTTCGGCCGTCATACCTCAGTTCGTGGTAGCTTTCTGCGCTGTAGGTGGTGGGTTGGACCCCCACCGTATACAAACATTTGTGTGATAAACGTACCTAGATGTTTGTTCTGTGTCTGGATGTCATGTTGTATTTACAAAAAAATACATAGGTATACAAGTATTCTATCAGTCATCTGGTTTCTATAGTACAACCTATGCTTAGTTTGGGGCTAAATACGAATATCTGGTCAGATTTGAAATTCAAAATGGCGGGTGCAAATGATGGTACAAAAAACTGACATAGGTGTCGTTTTCGACTAATTTGGGGGTGCTGATTACGAATATCTGGTCAAATTTGAAATTCAAAATGGCGGATACAAATCATGATACAAAAAACTGACATGGGTGTCGTTTTCTACTGATTTGGGGGTGCTGATTACGAATATCTGGTCAGATTTGAAATTCAAAATGGCGGATACAAATCATGATACAAAAAACTGACATGGGTGTCGTTTTCTACTAATTTGGGGGTGCTGATTACGAATATCTGGTCAAATTTGAAATTCAAAATGGCGGATACAAATCATGATACAAAAAACTGACATGGGTGTCGTTTTCGACTAATTTGGGGGTGCTGATTACGAAAATCTGGTCAGATTTGAAATTCAAAATGGCGGATACAAATCATGATACAAAAAACTGACATGGGTGTCGTTTTCCACTAATTTGGGGGTGCTGATTACGATTATTTGGTCAGATTTGAAATTCAAAATGGCGGGAGCAATGATGGTACAAAAAATTGACATGGGTATCTTTTTTGACTAATTTGGGGTTGCTGATTACGAATATCTGGTCAGATTTGAAATTCAAAATGGCGGGTGCAAATGATGGTACAAAAAATTGACATGGGTATCTTTTTCGACTAATTTGGGGGTGCTGATTACGAATATCTGGTCAGATTTGAAATTCAAAATGGCGGATACAAATCATGATACAAAAAACTGACATGGGTGTCGTTTTCTACTGATTTGGGGGTGCTGATTACGAATATCTGGTCAAATTTGAAATTCAAAATGGCGGATACAAATCATGATACAAAAAACTGACATGGGTGTCGTTTTCCACTAATTTGGGGGTGCTGATTACGAATATCTGGTCAGATTTGAAATTCAAAATGGCGGATACAAATCATGATACAAAAAACTGACATGGGTGTCGTTTTCCACTAATTTGGGGGTGCTGATTACGAATATTTGGTCAGATTTGAAATTCAAAATGGCGGGTGCAAATGATGGTACAAAAAACTGACATGGGTGTCGTTTTCGACTAATTTGGGGGTGCTGATTACGAATATCTGGTCAAATTTAGAATTCAAAATGGCGGATACAAATCATGATACAAAAAACTGACATGGGTGTCGTTTTCTACTGATTTGGGGGTGCTGATTACGAATATCTGGTCAAATTTGAAATTCAAAATGGCGGATACAAATCATGATACAAAAAACTGACATGGGTGTCGTTTTCCACTAATTTGGGGGTGCTGATTACGAATATCTGGTCAGATTTGAAATTCAAAATGGCGGATACAAATCATGATACAAAAAACTGACATGGGTGTCGTTTTCCACTAATTTGGGGGTGCTGATTACGAATATTTGGTCAGATTTGAAATTCAAAATGGCGGGTGCAAATGATGGTACAAAAAACTGACATGGGTGTCGTTTTCGACTAATTTGGGGGTGCTGATTACGAATATCTGGTCAAATTTAGAATTCAAAATGGCGGATACAAATCATGATACAAAAAACTGACATGGGTGTCGTTTTCTACTGATTTGAGGGTGCTGATTACGAATATCTGGTCAGATTTGAAATTTAAAATGGCGGGTACAAATCATGGGACAAAAAACTGACATGGGTGTCGTTTTCGACTAATTTGGGGGTGCTGATTACGAAAATCTGGTCAGATTTGACATTCAAAGTGGCGGGTGTAAATAATGGTACAAAAAACTGACATGGGTGTCGTTTTCAACTGATTTGAGTTTGCTGATGCCCGCCATTGAACCCATCATTTTGAATTTCAAATCTGATCAGATATTCGTAGTCAGCACCTCCAAATCAGTCGAAAACGACTCCCCCATGTCAGTTTTTTGTACCCGCCATTTTGAATTTTAAATCTGACCAAATATTCGGAATCAGCACCCTCAAATTAGTCGAAAATGACACCCATGTCAGTTTTTTGTATCATGATTTGTATCCGCCATTTTGAATTTCAAATTTGACCAGATATTCGTAATCAGCACCCTCAAATCAGTAGAAAACGACACCCATGTCAGTTTTTTGTATCATGATTTGTATCCGCCATTTTGAATTTCAAATTTGACCAGATATTCGTAATCAGCACCCCCAAATTAGTCGAAAACGACACCCATGTCAGTTTTTTGTACCATCATTTGCGCCCGCCATTTTGAATTTTAAATCTAACCAGATATTCGTAATCAGCACCCCCAAATTAGTCGAAACAACACCCATATCAGTTTTAGTACTATGATCTGTACCCGCCATTTTGAATTGAAAACCTGACCACATATTCGTATTTAGCCCCAAACTAAGCATAGGTTGTACTATAGAAACCAGATGACTGCTAGAATACTTGTATACCTATGTATTTTTTTGTAAATACAACATAACATCCAGACACAGAACAAACATCTAGGTACGTTTATCACACAAATGTTTGTGCACGGTGGGGGTCCAACCCACCACTTACAGCGCAGAAAGCTACTACGAACTGAGGTATGACGGCTGCCCTAACGGATGTATGTCTACTGTGCCTGGGGATTACAGTCGACAGTCCTTTTGATATGTACCTCATAATAATAAAGTTATTACTATGGTTCGTAATGAAATGTTTTCCCATAATTATCCGAAACTTATTATGTTGGCAATACATGTTCAATCCTCCAAAGTTAGTTTTTTAAGCCGAACTTATTATGAAAACACGGAGAAGAGCGGCAATAACCCACGACCCGCGATTGCCGCGAGCTGGCAACGTCGCGAAACTCACACATATAGAATCGTAGTCGTAAGTGACGACACTATCTGTGTCCACATAAACACTGACAGACATGAACTAAAATTTCGATGCTAGTTTTGCTATTACTCTTCTGTTTTCTTTAATAAAATATAATTTCACGCAAATGAAAACCACTAAAAACACCAACAATATTTATAACAATGTGAAATTATACTACCTTAGCCTACAATTGGTAAAATACATTTGTATGGAAATCGAACCACCTTAATACTAAAAATATTTCAATTTATAAAATAATCAGAAAAAATCTTCTCCTGTAAAGTTGACTTTTTACAGTTATGCCCCTGTTTCTAAGATACGACGAAATAACCAAATAAAGAAGACCAAATAGAGAATATTACAAACGTAGCTAGACTTTACTTTATTATAGGCAATAGCTGCACTTAACATCAGGTGGGCAACTTGCTTGTTCCGTCTTCATATTGTTTACAAAATTAATAATTTAAAAATATAGTGCTGGACAACCCACACAGCATCACCTAGCCCCAAGCTAAGCAGAGCTTGTGTTATGGGTATACTATTACACATAATATAATACATTACATAGATATATATATTTTATCATGCATAGAAAATACCCAGAACAGCCGGAGCAAATATTTACAGATCCTACAATCATTTGTCCCAAGGCGGGAATCGAATCCACAACCACAACCACATTCAGCGCTAAAAAACCGGCAAAATAATACCTTATTATGCTTAGAAAACAAAAATAGGGAGGTTCCTTCATTTATTTACGAAACTATTACTTTACTATAAACAAAGTTTGATCACAAAAGATGAATTTCTAAAGTCAAATAAAATGATCCTACTGCTAATTGCTATACTATGTCGCTGGCGGGGGCATACGAGTTCACTGCCGCTGCGTCCGCGCTACGTATTTCGCGTGCGGCCCGAGACAGCGCTAAATGCCTAAAGTTGCAGGAATACCAAGCCTTAATGTCATCCAGATATTGATATCAAAAAATCATTAGGTACTCAGCTTATTCCTAGAGGCAACGCTCCATGTAAGAAGGCACTGCGTTGAAAGATTCGGTCTTTTCGGCGACTGAATATCAATCATGCATTGCGGTTTAAAAAAAACACATCATAATAGTTTTATCATGTTTATTTAAAAATGTTCATGCTAAAAACAGCAATTTTTTAAAATTAACGATTTTTAAACAGCTCTAAACAAGTCTACATGCGCAATTTAGCATTATAGCGTAACCTTATATTAATTATTACATACATTACCAAGTGACATTACCAGCACATAAGCATATCATCAGTAAATATACCTTAGGTGGAGGACGCAGAGCAGTGCATCATAGGGCGTTATCACGTTCCTAGTGAGTGAGGTCTGCGAGGCAACGTTTTGCTAAGTGATGGTAACCACTTAACATCAGGAGTGCTTGTTCCATCAACAATACGCAAAACAGTTTGATGTGAGACGAGCAATTGGCACCAACAATTAATCAATTACGTTTTATCTCCATTTGGCTAACGCATTAAATTAACTATAGGTCTCACAAACTATTGTAGCTCCGACGAGGCTCTATCTGCGTCCTGGTTGCGCATGTACAGTTGTAAGGAGCTTGAGTGAGATAGGACGATGCTATTTTTAGTTACACTCAATAATTTCATATTCTCATAATTTTGTGAATTTGTATTGGATCACAGTTCACAACAGGCCCGCTAGGGGCGCTATCTTATTACACAAAAATGAGTATAGGTAGAAATGGCAATATGTAGGTAATCGCATTGTCACTTGTCTACGTGAGCCAACTATACAATCATCTAGCCTTTACAAATACACACATGATTTCTTAGACTTTATTAATTCTTACAACAAAAATACTTTCATAAAATTAGCTGTCAACCTGTACCACATAAAATAATCTTTATCCTGACTAACTGTAACTGACATTATAGACAACACACAGTCATACAAAAATCAGTAGGAACCAAGCCTTAAGTTTGTTGCCGGTTCTTCTAGGCTTGATCGCGAGGAACTGGCGCTTAGATTCACTTAGCTTTAAAACGTTTCAAGATGATCCCCGCGGATATTACTAAATAAATGCGTAGGTAGTGCTAAAGTTTTTGAATTTGTGTGCTTTTTTAAATAATAAATGTTATGTAAGGATCTTAAAAAATCTCTTTTGACTTTTAAGTAGTCGAGACTAATATAAATAAAATTATTCTAATCAGCATGAGTATGGTAGATATACAAAATTAAATACATGACAGTCTTGTCTTGTGCACCACGAATACAATGAATCGATCTCATATAATATAATCTACATGACTATTAGTAGTAGAGCTCTTAGTGAAGGGCTCGTCCGGGGAAGTACTACCACCATGCCTATTTACGCCGCCAAGCAGCGCAGCGTATTCCGGTTTGAAGAATGTGGGTGCCGGTGTAATTACAGACACATGAGACTTAACACCTGCATGCCTCAGGTGAACGTGACCTACGAGCCAAAGCTTTGTTATAGGTAATGGTTATCATTTAACATCAGGTGGACCATCCTATTCCATGAAATTACAGGCACATGAGGCTTAACACCTGTATGCCTCAGGTTGATGGACGCAGAGCAGTGTATTGTAGGGCACGTTCCTAACTAACGTGACCTACAAGGCAATGTTTTATTATAGGCGATGGTAACCACTTAACATCAGGTGGGCCATCCTGTTCCATCAGCAAGTACTATAAAATTTGCATAAAAAATAACTACATTTTCTTGTTTGTGTATATAACAAAATTCTCTGTAGTCTCGTATCCATCAAAGTGGGTTGAAGTTTGTATGAAAATAACTTCATGCGGACGAACTCGCGCGCGTTCCGCTAGTTCATTATAAAATTGATAATCAATAAAATGGAAGCTCAAACTTTGACCTTAATTAATACTGAGAGCAACCTTAAACTTATTCATATATTAATAAACAAATATTGTGTAAATTTAGCTAAAATGGCAACATTATTAATTATAATTAACACTAAAGACAAGATCACCATTGCAGTGTGGATGCCAAGAGTAGTCAGAGGCGTTAAAATTGTTTATTATGTTTTGTATTGTACAGAGTTGCCATCAAAGACGCAGAACAAACCTATATCTAAACTAAATAATATTATTATAAAGAGGAAAGATTTGATTGTTTGTTTGTTTGCATTGAATAGGCTCCGAAACTGCTGGACCGATTTAAAAAATTCTTTCACCGTTGGGAAGCTACACTATCCTCGGGTGACATAGGCTATATTATATTTAAAAAAAATTAGGGATCCTTACTTAAGCCCGTGCGAAGCCAGGACGCACTACTAGTATTTTATATCCTGGTGCTTTGTAGGCCGTTGATCAGAATTTGGTAAATGTATAACCATCAATAAAACAAATATACAATACCACTTATAGAAAATAAAAATAATTGCTTCACAACTTTAACTGCAACTGTTTTAGTGATATTGTGTTACTTGGACGTACCTCTGACTACCCCAATTAGACATCCTCTTAGAATCGAGTCTGAATTACTTGGTACTAAGGGACCTAAGGTAAACCATAAAGGTATTACAATAAATTTTACATTGTTTATCTTAAGTCTAATATTTACAAGTAGAATCATAATCTGTCTAAAGGTAAAACTTAAGATAAGTTTTCATCAGCGCCATCTACCGATCGGGAAGAAGTTACTCTCAACATCGCGTTCTCTGCAGGTTTCATTAAGAGGAGTCTCGTCCGTTTTGCTTTTTCTATTCCTGTTAACATAATATAAATAAATCAAGATATTGTATTTGATAGCTGAAATCATTTTGAAATCATAACGTGAACGTAGAGCTCTTAGAGAAGGGCTCGTCCGGGGAAGTACTACCACCATGTCTATTCCTGCCGCCAAGCAGCTTGCTGTGTACCGGTTTGAAGGGTGTGGGTGCCGGTGTAATTACAGACACACGAGGCTTAACACCTGTATGCCTCAGGTTGATGAACACAGAGTAGTGCATCGTAAGAGCACGTTTATAACGAGTGTGGTAGTAACCGCATAACATCAGGTGGGCCATCTGCTTGTTCCAGCAACAAGTCTTATAAAAAAACGAGTGTGCTTTAGACCACACAACTGAAGTAAAACTTCTTTAATATACGTAACTGGTTATGAGAAAGAGAGAAAGAACAGTGCTTTCATACCCCCTCCATGGTAGTGTTAAACGTTTAAGGCAACCTTGTTGGAAGTAGCATAAGAAGTATTACTTAAAAAAAAACTGAGGCATACAGGTGTTCAGTCTCATGTGTCTTATATCACAACAGTATACTGACCTACCACCCCCCCCCCCCCCCCCTTTATGGTGGATATCCCTCATTTTCGCACGAAGCGTTTTGCTTCCACATTTCTAGTGCAGACTGCCAAGGAGTGGAACTCTTTACCGTCGTCGGTGTTTCCGGAACGGTATAACTTGGGAGTTTTCAAGTCAAAAGTGAACCAGTGGATTATAGCTAAGCATGCTCCACCTTAGGCTGCATCTACACTTTCCATCCATGTGATGGCAGTCAAACGCTTAGGTATCAAAAATTAAAAACAAAAAAAAAGAAACCTGGGTGGGTATGGCATTTTCAAGTGGAAAGTCCTGTAATGTAGTTTCATGCTGTTTTTCTGTGTAAATCGTTTTTCACACAGCGGACATGGATACGGTTTTTCCCCTGTATGAGTCTGTAACAAAAAGCCCAAGGTAAAATATACTAATATTATAAAGACGAAAGATTTGATTGATTGTTTGTTTGCATTGAATAGACTCCGAAGCTGCAGGACCGATTTGAAAAATTCTTCTCGGGTGACATAGGATATATTATATTTTCAAAAAAATTAGAAATCCTTACTAAAACCCGTGCGAAACCGGGATAGAGTGCTAGTTTATAATAAATTCAAAATGCATTTATGTCATGAAGTCATTAAAATTCCAAAAGTATTCATAAAAGTATTCATAGTCATTCATTAAAGTATTTAGAGAAAATATGAAATAGCATCACGACTTAAATTGTCAAGCACGGTAGTTATCCCCTCCGATCTCTTAGTATCAAGTACTCAAGACTTATTGAGGATGTCTAAGTGGGGTAGTCAAATGTACGTCCAGATAGTAGATACATTTGGTTAGTACAACAAACAGCTAGGAGACGGGCACGATCTGCGGAGCTGGAAATTTGGAACATCTTTAGATCGTTTGCAATGGTCTATAGATAGCTCAACTGTTTCATCATACTAATATTATAAAGAGGAAAACTTTGTTTGTTTGTATTGAATAGGCTCCAAAACTACTGGACCGATTTGAATAATTCTTTCACCGTTGGGAAGCTACACTATCCCCAGGTGACATAGGCTATATAACATTGTCAAAAAATTAGGAATCCTTACTAAAACCCATGCGAAGCCGGGACGGACCGCTAGTAATTATATATTTTGTGCATAACAATTATAAATAATTATATTAGCTGTAATTTTCTTTTTAAATAAATATTTTATTGGTACATACAGACAGATAGACAGACACAGGAGTTTTAGCAATAGGGTTCCGTTTTACCCTTTGGGTACAGAAGGCATATGTCAAGCAGTGGACTTCTACGGACTAAGTAACTCACCACTTGATGTCGATCATGGCTCCGTTTGGATATGAACTCCATACCGCATATCCCGCACGGGAACACGTGCTCACGTGTGTGCATGTTCATGTGACTTGTTATACTCACTGCCTGTAATACAAATACAATAAACAACTTATAACTATGGTAGGCTTAGAATACCTCTCTATCAAAGCCGTCACAGATCAGTTTGTAGTAGCTCTGCTTTCTGCACTGTAGTGGGTTCGATCCCCACCGAGTAATAATAATAATAATAATGCTGGACAATCCACACAGCATCATCTAGCCCCAAGCTAAGCAGAGCTTGTGTTATGGGTACTAGATGACTGATATACTAGATATTTTTTATTATACATAGAATATACCCAGAACATCCGGAATAAATATTTGCAGATCGTACAAACATTTATCCCAAGGCGGGAATCGAACCCACAACCTCCTGTGTCTAGGTGGACATTCGCCCGCCGCGCCACATCGGTCGTCAAAAGTAAACATTTGTGTAATGAACAATTTTTGCAATGAATATCTATATCTAGGGTTATCATTGGTCGAAGGTATAAATAAATTTATCTAGATTACTAGCGGCCGCTCGCAGCTTCGTCTGCGTGGCAGTTTTTTCCCGTTCCCGTTAAACTTTCATCCCCTTGGGGGTAGAATTAATCAAAATCCTTTCTTAGCGGATGCCTACGTCATAACATCTACCTGCATGCCAAATTTCAGCCCGATCCGTCCAGTGGTTTGGGCTGTGCGTTGATAGATAACTATGTCAGTCAGTCAGTTACCTTTGAGTTATATATATGTATTTAGATTTGTGTTACCGCAAGAGAAGCGCCGCATATCTCGCAGATGTGTCGCTGGTCCTGAAACGTCTTGCGAGGATGCTCTGCCAGATGGTGCTTCATACATGCCGTCTGCGAGGTAAAGTGTTTTCCACACTGAAAATACAAACACAGGTAAATACCACCCATAAAGCTTGTAATACGGGAACCGGGTTAATGAAGACACTTATTATTTACCTTTTTAATTATAAATACATACTTTGAATACAATATCTGTCTGTCTGTCTGTCATACTTATACTTATAATATTATAAAGAGGAAAACTTTGTTTGTTTGTATTAAATAGGCTCCGAAACTACTGGACCGATTTGAATAATTCTTTCACCGTTGGAAAGCTACACTATCCCCGGGTGACATAGGCCATATTACATTTTACGTGATTTTACTAAAACCCGTGCGAAGCCGGGACGGACCGCTAGTGTTTGAATATAATACTGTTTTGTGGTGGTCTGAATAAATGTTTCTATCTATCTATCTAATATACCTCCTAGACACAGAAAAACCATATTCAACACACAAATGTTTGCCCTTAGTGAGGATCGAACCCCCAACTAAGCTGTGAGACAGCCAAAGTTTTTCTTTAACTTTTACAGGCAAACTAGCGACCGCTCGCAGCTTCGCCCGCGTGGCAGTTTTTTTCCCGTTCCCGTTATTTTATTTAGGATAAAAAGTAGCCTATATTATGTTAATCCAAGTCTACGTTTATTTCAAATTTCATCCAAATCGGTCCACTGGTTAGAGCGTGAAAGAGTAACAAACATCCATCCATCCATCCATCCAATAGTCAATAGTCATTTATTGATACAACAATGTACAGGTCAGACAAAACAAAAAGTAATTACTAATAAATAAAATGATAGATAAGTCTACATTGGTATCTACTTAATAATATAATTATTTAACATAATTAATATTAAAACCTAGTAAATACCTACCTAATACTTTAGGTAGTTGAGTTTTTTACTTTCTGACTCATGAACTCCGCGACGGAGTAGAAGGTCTGCTCGATAAGCCAGCGTTTTAACCTAGACTTAAAGATGTTGGTATTGGAGGCCTCCGTGATCTCATTTGGCAGTCGGTTGTAGACTGGCGGGCCCATTACGTGCGTCAGTTTCTCTGCCTTATTCAGCGTGCGGGACACTTCTGCCAACTGAGTCGCGCGTCCATCCATCCGTCCATACTTATAAACTTTCGCGTTTATAATATTAGTAACATTATAAGTACTCACATGTATACATGTAGTAGGTTTTTTCCTCTTATAAGGGCCCGAAGTGAGATGTTTCTTGCCCTTCAAATTCTTCCTCTTAACTTCAGTATCAGTTATAATTTCATCGTGCATGTTTGAGTGTACTAAATGCTCGTCATAAGCGGACTGAGACACGAACTTAATGTCGCATTTCTCGCAGTATATCTTCATTATTACTTGCGTTTCAGATGATGTACCCTGTAATTGATAAAAAATATTAATGCCTAGACATACACATTTGCTTATTGAAGTAATACTTCTAATGCGACTTCCAACAAGGTTGCGTTAAACGTTTAACACTACCATGGAGGGGGTATGAAAGCACTGTTCTTTCCCTCTTTCTCTCATAGCCAGTTACGTTTTGTATATTAAAGAAGAAGTATTACTTCAGTCGTGTGGTCTAAAGCACACTGGTTTTTTTACTACATAAACACACACAAACCAACAAAAACACTAACCTCGAATAATCAAACAAACTTATCATTATTATTGTTATAGGCTATTAACGCTCGAATACTGAAACGAAACTTAAATTTAATCACGTCTCAAGTCGCGATTTTTTGTCAGTTTCCAGTCAATCTGTCAAAAATTTGTCACGTGATTAACGTTGACGTTGACATTTTCACAGATGATGTATTTCTGCTGCCGTTATAACAAAAAATACTAAAAAACAATAAATATTTAAGGGGGCTCTCATACAACAAACGTGACTTTTGCCGTTTTTATTATATGTAGATAATGGTACGGAATCCTTCGTGCGAGTATATTATTATGTTAATAAAGACAAATTTTGAACTATCTGGTTCCCATAGTAGACGACCGATGTAGCGCGGCGAGCGAATGTCCGCCTGCGACGCAGGAGGTTGCGGGTTCGATTTCCGCCTCGGGATAAATGTTTGTACGATCTGCAAATATTTATACCGGGTGTTCTGGGTATTTTCTATGTATAATAAAAAATATCTATGTATGTAATGTATTGTATTATGTATATCAGTGATCTAGTACCCATAACACAAGCTCTGCTTAGCTTGGGACTAGATGATGCTGTGTGGATTGTCCAGCATTATTATTATTATAGTACAAGTTTTCCTTAGTTTGGGGCCAGAGGTTTGAAGTTTATAATGATTGATTTAACAGTTACCGGTAGTTCTTTGTCAAAGTGCTTGATACGGCGGTGCTGTGTGAGGCCGGTTTCGCTGAAGAAGGAGGCGCCGCAGAGACTGCAGATGTGGTTGCTGCGGTGAGACATCCGCATATGACTGTAGTACGTACTTCTGTGTCTGCAAATACAAAAGAAAAAACTCCAAGACTTTTATAAATAAACTAGCGGCCGCTCGCAGTTTCGCCTGCGTGGCAGTTTTTTCCCGTTCCCGTTATTTTTTCGGGATAAAATCATAGTAGCTTTATGCATGCAAAGTCTCAGCCCGATCGGTTTAAAATTGACAAAGTTTCATACAAACTTTCATTCCCTATTTTATCCCGTTGGGGGTAGAATTAATCAAAATCCTGCATACGTCATAACATCTACCTGCATGCCAAATTTCAGCCCAATCCGTCCAGTGGTTTGGGCTGTGCGTTGATAGTTCACTATGTCAGTCAGTCACCTTTGAGTTATATATATTTAGATAAATACATAAATAAATAAATATTTATGGACATTTTTACACAACATCATCTAGCCCCAAACTAAGCATAGCTTGTACTATGGGAACCAGATGACCGATAGAATACCTACTATAAGCTTTTTTTTGTAAATACATACTTAGAATACAATATAACACCCAGACACAGAACAAACATCTATATTCATCACATAAATGTTTGGAATGGGAATCGAACCCACCACCTACAGCACAGAGAGCAGGGTTACTACGAACTGAGCTGTGACGGCTGTCTATCAGACACGATAGGATATCCCCACAGTAGGCAGAGCCAGTGTTTTTTTATTTATTTTTTTATACAATGTGCTGATGGAACAAGCATATGGCCCACCTGATGTTAAGTAGTTACCATCGCCTATAACAAAGCATTGCCTTGAAGGTCACGTTCTTTAGGAACGTAACCCACAATACACCGCTCTGCGTCCATCAACCTGAGGCATACAGGTGTAAAGCCTCATGTGCCTGTAATTAATTGGAAACGCTAGTGCCCCTTCAGGCCGCCCGGGGCGCTTATCGTATCTTCATACAAAAATTCGAGCTCGCAATCCGAAATCCGGAAAACGAAAAAAACACAGAATCGGCCTACAGATCTCTCAAGCATTAAGTCCCCACTCAAGATTCTTTGAGGATGTTTATAGAGGGTAGTCAGATACGTCCAAATGAGTAATAACTTACTTGAATTCTTCGCCGCAATGCTTGCATTTGCTTAACTGACCGCTGTGGTAGCGTTCGTGAATAATTGCTGAATGTCTGAAATAACATCAATAGAAATATATGATATAAATGCTGGACAATCCACACAGCATCATCTAGCCCTAAGCTAAGCAGAGCTTGTGTTATGGGTACTAGATGACTGATATACTTAATGCAATACATTACATGCATAGATATTTTTTATTATACATAGAAAATACCCAGAACAAAAAAGTCAAAGTCAAAGTAATAAATAATTTATTCAGTAATATCCGCAGGGATCATCTTGAAACGTCTTAAATCTAGGTGAATCTAAGCGCCAGTTCCTCGCGACCAAGCCTAGAAGAACCGGCAAGAAACTTACGGCTTGGTTCCTACCGTTTTTGTATGATCCTTTTACAAAGTAATAATAATGTAAATAATGAAAAATAATGTATGTAATGTATTGTATTAAGTATGTCAGTCATCTAGTACCCATAACACAAGCTCTGCTTAGCTTGGGGCTTGATGATGCTGTGTGAATTATCCAGAATTATTATAAAAAAAAACTCCCACGTATAGAAGTATGTATGAAATTAACTTTAGTTGCGCAGTTTCAGTTTTTGGTAGTACTATTACAGGCTGTATATATTTAAGTTTTTTTTTAAGGTAGATACTATTAATAAATACTCACTCTACTTTAAATCGCATATCGCATCGTAGACAGTGATAGATAGCGTAGTGTTGTCTCATGTGCTGCGTCAGTCGGCACTTACGACGGAACCGTGTGTGACAGAAGCGACAATCAAACGGACCAAGAGACTGGAACAAAGCATTTATAAAACAAGCAGTCCGCCCCGGCTTCGCATGGGTTTTAGTAAAGAAACCAAATTGTTTTGAAAATATAATATAGCCTATGTCACAAGGGGATAGTGTAGCTTCCCAACGGTGAAAGAAATTTTCTAATCGGCCCCGTAGTTTCGGAGCCTATTCAATACCTATAACAAACAATAAAAACTTTCCTCTTTATAATATTAGTAAGTATAGATATAGACTAGTGAAAGGCGCGCGACTTCGCCCACAAACTTCAAACCCAGCTGTAACCGTTTAGAACTTGAATTTCGGGAATTCTTTCTTAGTACAACTCTACGCACTCAGACGAATATACCCTGAATTTCAAGTCTCTACGAGCAGTGGTTTAGGCTGTGCGTTGTCTATATGTCAGTCAGTCATGACAAATATTCTTAAAATTGGTATAACCAAATAACTTCATGACCTTAATAGGCACGGTAAATATCCCATCAGATATCTTAGCACCAAACAGTATCGACTCATGGGCTTTCAACTTGTTACATATGGAATACCTACTACTACAAAATATTATGAGTCTACCATATGCTATATTTGGACGCGCCTCTGAACCCCCTTAGATATCCTCAAATAATCTTTAAAGTACTTGGTACTAAGATCTTTTTTTTTTATGTGAACAAGCAGATGGCCCACCTGGTTTTAAGTGGTTACAATTACCTATAACAGAGCATTGCCTCGCACGTCACGCTCATTATAAACGTGCCCTTACGATGCACTACTCTGCGTCCATCAACCTGAGGCATACAGGTGTTAAGCCTCGTGTACCTGTAATAACACCGATCTGAAATCTGAGGGGATATCGATCGATGAGGGGATTAAAGCCATGAGGATATTTCTTTTCTTTTACTTACCACTTCATGCCTGCATTTCTGATGACGCACCAGCATATGATGCTTGGAAAAACCTTTAAAACAATTCGTACACTTGTAGTTAGCCTTTATATATTTTTCACTGTGTTCTTGGCTCTTAAACTCGAAGAGAGCTTCCTCGTCCGACATTTGGGTCTTCTTCCAGAAGTCTGGGGTTAAATGCTCTTGTTTCTGCCGCGCGAATTTGACCTTTTTCTCTTTAGAGTTAGAGTTGTCCTGGAAATTGCAAAAAAATTGAGTTAAATATATTGTGGCTTAAGGCTAATAAGGTCGCTTACTGACTAAAGTTTGACGACCGATGTGGCGCGGCGGGCGAATGTCCGCCTGCGACGCAGGAGATTGCGGGTTCGATTCCCGCCTTGGGATAAATGTTTGTACGATCTGCAAATATTTATTCCGGGTGCTCTGGGTGTTTTCTATGTATAATAAAAAATATCTATGTATGTAATGTATTGTATTAAGTATATCAGTCATCTAGTACCCATAACAGCTAGCTTGGGGCTAGACGATGCTGTGTGGATTGTCCAGCATTATATATTTATTTTATTTAAAGGCCTGCTTAATGATATAATCGTCGTGCCACGTAGGTATTTCTATAAACTCTCCTAGAACGTGTTATTATATATGTTATTGGTTATACCTGATGTTAAATGGTTACCTGAGGCAAACAGGGGCGTTAAGATTCATGTGCCTGTAATGTCACCGGCACCCACTCTCTTCAACCCGGAACACGCTGCGCTGCTTGGCGGTAGAAATATGCATGGTGGTAGTACTCCCCCGGATGGGCGGCTAACTAGCAGCTCTTCTACTAAAAAAACCTTACCTTTTTATCATCTTCAATTTTATCCCCTAGTTCATCATCACTGGACGAAGCATCATCGTCCATAGGCGGGAAATCATCATCAATGGTGGGCACATAGTCAGCATCATCCAAATCCAAGTCAATATCATTCTTCTCCAGTTCTATAACCGGATCGGGAACCGAGTTGGCTTCGCCATTGTCCAGCACTGGATCTGGGAGCAAATTTAAAAGCTTCTCTGGTACAGGGAGGGCCTTTTCTTCCTCTTCTTTTATGTCCATCTGTCAAACCAATTGCTGTCTAAGTTTCCCATAACCTACCAGCGTCTGTTAGTAGAACCATTAGCAGCATGCAACTTAAATTACAACGCTAGGTCGAGAAATTCGAGAAGTTTTACCGAATTTATCGATAATTAGCTTGTCGACAATTTCGGTAAAACTTCTCGAAAATCACTCGATAAAATATGCTGTTTTATGGTAACAGTAGATAAAATTCGATAAATAACATCAGTTTGTCAACCAATGTTTCATGATCGCACTCCTGAATAAATTAACGATAAAAATTACCGTTTCAACCTTCTTATCATCATCAAAACCATCGACATCATTAATCTGATCATCAAGTATTTGAACAGGATCCTCATGTTTAATATCTTCACTTTTATAATGCAGCATCACTTCAACTGGCTTAGCTTTAAGCCTGGAGCGTCGAGTGGCTTTAAGCTCCGGGTATTTATGTTTAGTGATGTATGTTTTAACGTGCTTATTCGCCTTCATCACATTTAATGATGATTTGAGATTCTCAGTGCATCGGTTTATTTTTTGCACTGCTTCATATGTTATCTGTAACAAATGTACTAAGTAAAAAAAGTTTACATAAAGTAAGACACATTAATTACAAGTAAAATTAAACTGGCCAAGTGCGAGTCAGACTCGCGCACGAAGGGTTCCGTACTATTATCTATAATAAAAGCGACAAAAAATCACGTTTTATGTAAATACATAGTTATAATACAATATAACACTCAGGCAGAGAACAAACATCTTTGTTCATCTCACAACTGTTTATCCTCGGTGACTCAAAGTCAAAGTCAAAAAGCATTTATTCAGTGATATCTGCACGGATCATCTTGAAACGTCTTAAATCTAGGTGGGTCTAAGCGCCAGTTCCTCGTGACCAAGCTTAGAAGAACCAGCAAGACTGAACCCACAACTTACAGCGCAGAAGCCAGCATCTCTAGTTTTAAACCTTCATTACTTTAACTAAGGAGTACTTACCGGACCATGTTTCAGTAATTGCTGTAATACTTTCTGCCCTGTCACACACTTGTCCTTAAACTTGTGAAATTTGTGCAACATCGCACTACACTCAAAGCAGAACCAATGCGGCACGTCATCTGTTGTCTTCATCTAAAAACAAATAGCAAAATTATATAACCATTGGCAGTGATGGTCCAGGCATAAAATAGGATCCAAGATCTTGTACACGACAACAGAGGGATGTCGCAATGAAATAACCACCAGGAGACAGGCTGCAGTTCCTAAATACTTTGTTTCCCCATGGCAGTCATGATACCGTTCACATAAGTTTTTATAAAAACAGCAATCTGAAGTTAGGTTTCTCATTATCTAATATTTTTATTCAGCAAGGGGGAGGGCTGAAATTTTTACAACAGTTCTACACATAAGACACTCAAATCTGAAACTTGTTTACAGCACAGACAAATGGTTTTCAAGAAATATAATTTTGAAAGTCATAATTTGCATTAATAAAATTTGGGCTCAACTTGGACCAGGTTGTGCTATAGCATCAATTGTATGTACAGTATGTATGTACTTAGTAATTTATGTGAGAACAGTAAGTAAAACCCTTTACAGGTTACTAACTGGTCGCAAATATGTAGTTCTTTATGTTGATGTCATTGTGTCTTAGGGTTGGGTAATTAATGGCCCCAAACAACACCTCTCCTTCCTCTTTGGATCGCTTTTGCCCACCCCTTTGTTTATTCAATATCAGCAGTAAATTAACTATTTGAGTTACTCAATGAGGTTTTTTTTTTGACTTGAAAGAAATAGCAACTAAAGCAAGGGTCCTCTTTTAAATTTTCTTTCCTACTTTTGTTTTCGGTCAATGCTTGTTTAAAATTAATATATTCCTTTATTGAAGACAATATTCCATGATTAGATACAGAAATTAAATAGAGTTTTGTTTATACGTTTGATATCCCTATAAAGCAGCAAGCAAAACAAACATTTTTTTTAATAAGAAATTGATGCCTCATAATGCAGGTGACTGTACTGTACATAGGTTGATTATGCACTATATTTTTACCTACTTACTTTTATCCCAGTAAGCTTTTCATAATGCATTTTCAGGTTGAATTCATCGAATTTATAACCATTTACATTTTTGTTGAGGCATACACGGCATATTTTCAATCTCGACATTTCTCTGTGGTACCAGAACACTTTTCACGATAGGGACTGGTGAATCTTGTGTTATATAAATCTAATCCAGGCTGTTTTACAAACGAAACTATTACTTCTATACGGTAACTTCCAGTCATGTATTAAATTATTAAAAATAAAAACATACAACACATAGGTACATCAGACAGACCACAGAATACTTTATTACATTAGATTCACAGAGTACTTTTTTATAGACGGAAAATTAGATTACAACAGGAAGTACAGATAGGCACTACCAGTGCTGCCAGCATGTGATCACAAAAAAGGCCAAATATTTATGTTATGCGTTTTTTTGTGTCCGTTAATCTGACAGGAACGTAGCTCCGATCCTGTTTTTGACTATCCCATCATTTAGTCAATGTCTCGATAGTTCATATTTTCATAATTCTGGAATTTGTCACCTCGTATTTTCGGATATTTTCATATAAATACGTTTCCTGCTAGCTTGACGTCAAGCTAGCAGGAAACGTTCTCAATCACAGCGATCACTGCACCTTTTGCACTGCTTCCTATGTCAGCATTTAGTCATGCATTTGTCAATCTTATATACCAAGTTTCATCAAATTTGGTTCAGTAGCAACGGAGATATTACGATGTGTTTATTTGAAAATTTAACGGACGCCATGTGCCATTTTGAGGTTATTTTCGGCCAAAGTAATTTCACTTGAATCGAGTCACCTGCAGCTTATTTCCAAGAAATAGTTATACCGACGGATTCTTTAGAATTTTATCTTTCAGATAGCAGTCCAACATCGTGGCTTTCTAGTGTTTTTATCCTAATAAACGATATATACAGTTTACATGCCTTTTCATACCAATATGTCCAGAGTGCAATGCAAAGTTATACTAGGATAGGGATACTAAACTTCATAGAAAAAATCATACGACAGAAATGTATAAGTCATACACAGTGTTTCCAGCTTTTAAATCAAGATTAAAGTATTCATCATCATCATCTTAGATAAGTTCACAGCTTATTACCATGATTAAGATATGCCGATGCATTCTGCAGTATTTTTCAGCTTCAAATTTTTCAGCAGCAAATGATGGTACAAAAAACTGACATGGGTGTCTTTTTCGACTAATTTGGGGGTGCTGATTACGAATATCTGGTCAGATTTGAAATTCAAAATGGCGGGTGCAATTGATGGAATAAAAAACTGACATGGGGGTCTTTTTCGACTGATTTCAGGGTGCTAATTATGAATATGTGGTCAGATTTAAAATTCAAAATGGCGGGTGCAAATGATGGTACAATAAACTGACATGGGTGTCTTTTTCGACTAATTTGGGGGTGCTGATTACGAATATCGTGTCCGTTATGCTGACAGGAACGTAGCTCCGATCCTGTTTTTGACTATCCCATCATTTAGTCAATGTCTCGATAGTTCATATTTTCATAATTCTGGAATTTGTCACCTCGTATTTTCGGATATTTTCATATAAATACGTTTCCTGCTAGCTTGACGTCAAGCTAGCAGGAAACGTTCTCAATCACAGCGATCACTGCACCTTTTGCACTGCTTCCTATGTCAGCATTTAGTCATGCATTTGTCAATCTCACATACCAAGTTTCATCAAATTTGGTTTAGTAGCAACGGAGATATTACGATGTGTTTATTTGAAAATTTAACGGACGCCATGTGCCATTTTGAGGTTATTTTCGGCCAAAGTAATTTCACTTGAATCGAGTCACCTGCAGCTTATTTCCAAGAAATAGTTATACCGACGGATTCTTTAGAATTTTATCTTTCAGATAGCAGTCCAACATCGTAGCTTTCTAGTGTTTTTATCCTAATAAAACCATATATACAGTTTACATGCCAATATGTCCAAAGTGCAGTGCAAAGTGATACTAGGATAGGGATAATAGACTTCATAGAAAAAATCATACGACAGAAATGTATAAGTCAGACACAGTATTTCCAGCTTTTAAAACAAGATTAAAGTATTCATCATCATCATCTTAGATAAGTTCACAGCTTATTACCATGATTAAGATATGCCGATGCATTCTGCAGTATTTTTCAGCTTTACTTCACAAGTTATCGAAGAGATATTATGTGGTAACACGGGTACGTGGCCAGTAGCACTGACCGACCATGCCAAGCTAGCGAGGGTTGCTCACAGTACGTAACATAGCTGCATGATGATTGTTTCTGCCTCTCCGATGTACTGTGTGTGACTTACCGCCATGTCGATACCAACCTTATGACTTAAAATTCAAAATGGCGGAAACAAATAATGGTATAAAAAACTGACATGGGTGTCGTTTTCGACTGGTTTGGGGGTGCTGATTACGAACATCTGGTCAGATTTGAAATTCAAAATGGCGAGTGCAAATGATCGTACAAAAAAGTGACATGGGTGTCGTTTTCGACTGATTTGGGGTTGCTGATTACGAATATCTGGTCAGATTTGAAATTCAAAATGGCGGGTGCAAGTGATGGTACAAAAAATTGACATGGGTATCTTTTTCGACTAATTTAGGGGTGCTGATTACGAATATCTGGTCAGATTTGAAATTCAAAATGGCGGGTGCAAATGATGGTACGAAAAATTGACATGGGTATCTTTTTCGACTAATTTAGGGGTGCTGATTACGAATATCTGGTCAGATTTGAAATTCAAAATGGCGGGTGCAAATGATGGTACGAAAAATTGACATGGGTATCTTTTTCGCCTAATTTGGGGGTGCTGATTACGAACATCTGGTCAGATTTGAAATTCAAAATGGCGGGTGCAAATTATCGTACAAAAAACTGACATGGGTATCTTTTTCGACTAATTTGGGGGTGCTGATTACCAATATCTGGTCAGATTTGAAATTCAAAATGGCGGGTGCAAATGATGGTACAAAAAATTGACATGGGTATCTTTTTCGACTAGTTTAGGGGTGCTGATTACGAATATCTGGTCAGATTTGAAATTCAAAATGGCGGGTGCAAATGATGGTATGAAAAATTGACATGGGTATCTTTTTCGACTAATTTGGGGGTGCTGATTATGAATATCTGGTCAGATTTGAAATTCAAAATGGCGGGTGCAAATGATGGTACAAAAAATTGACATGGGGATCTTTTTCGACTAATTTGGGGGTGCTGATTACGAATATCTGGTCAGATTTGAAATTCAAAATGGCGGGTGCAAATGATGGAACGAAAAATTGACATGGGTATCTTTTTCGACTAATTTGGAGGTGCTGATAACGAATATCTGGTCAGATTTGAAATTCAAAATGGCGGGTACAAATCATGGTACAAAAAACTGACCTGGGGGTCTTTTTCAACTAATTTGGGGGTGCCGATTACGAATATCTGGTCAGATTTGAAATTCAAAATGGCGGGTGCAAATGATGGTACGAAAAATTGACATGGGTATCTTTTTCGACTAATTTGGGGGTGTTGATTATGAATATCTGGTCAGATTTGAAATTCAAAATGGCGGGTGCAAATGATGGTACGAAAAATTGACATGGGTATCTTTTTCGACTAATTTGGGGGTGCTGATTATGAATATCTGGTCAGATTTGAAACTCAAAATGGCGGGTGCAAATGATGGTACAAAAAACTGACATGGGGATCTTTTTCGACTAATTTGGGGGTGCTGATTACGAATATCTGGTCAGATTTGAAATTCAAAATGGCGGGTGCAAATGATGGAACGAAAAATTGACATGGGTATCTTTTTCAAATAATTTGGAGGTGCTGATAACGAATATCTGGTCAGATTTGAAATTCAAAATGGCGGGTACAAATCATGGTACAAAAAACTGGCCTGGGGGTCTTTTTCAACTAATTTGGGGGTGCTGAATACGAATATCTGGTCAGATTTGAAATTCAAAATGGTGGGTGCAAATGATTGTACGAAAAATTTACATGGGTATCTTTTTCGACTAATTTGGGGGTGCTTTTCAAATCTGACCGTAATCAGCACCCCCAAATTAGTCGAAAAAGATCCCCATGTCAATTTTTTGTACCATCATTTGCACCCGCCATTTTGAATTTCAAATCTGACCAGATATTCATAATCAGCACCCCCAAATTAGTCGAAAAAGATACCCATGTCAATTTTTCGTACCATCATTTGCACCCGCCATTTTGAATTTCAAATCTGACCAGATATTCGTAATCAGCACCCCTAAATTAGTCGAAAAAGATACCCATGTCAATTTTTTGTACCATCATTTGCACCCGCCATTTTGAATTTCAAATCTGACCAGATATTCGTAATCAGCACCCCCAAATTAGTCGAAAAAGATACCCATGTCAGTTTTTTGTACGATAATTTGCACCCGCCATTTTGAATTTCAAATCTGACCAGTTATTCGTAATCAGCACCCCCAAATTAGGCGAAAAAGATACCCATGTCAATTTTTCGTACCATCATTTGCACCCGCCATTTTGAATTTCAAATCTGACCAGATATTCGTAATCAGCACCCCTAAATTAGTCGAAAAAGATACCCATGTCAATTTTTTGTACCATCACTTGCACCCGCCATTTTGAAATTTCAAATCTGACCAGATATTCGTAATCAGCAACCCCAAATTAGTCGAAAAAGATACCCATGTCAATTTTTTGTACCATCACTTGCACCCGCCATTTTGAATTTCAAATCTGACCAGATATTCGTAATCAGCAACCCCAAATCAGTCGAAAACGACACCCATGTCAGTTTTTTGTACGATCATTTGCACTCGCCATTTTGAATTTCAAATCTGACCAGATGTTCGTAATCTGAGGGCTGATTCTGAGTTTTTTTCGTTTTCCGGATACCGGATTTCGGTTTGCGAGTTCGAAATTTTTGTATGGAGATACGCTAGTGCCCCCATATGCCGCTAGAGGCGCTTATCATATCTCCATACAAAAAGTTCGAGCTCGCAAACCGAAATCCGGTATCCGGAAAACGAAAAAAACTCAGAATCAGCCCTCTTCACCCCCAAACCAGTCGAAAACGACACCCATGTCAGTTTTTTATACCATTATTTGTTTCCGCCATTTTGAATTTTAAGTCATAAGGTTGGTATCGACATGGCGGAAAGTCACACACAGTACATCGGAGAGGCAGAAACAATCATCATGCAGCTATGTTACGTACTGTGAGCAACCCTCGCTAGCTTGGCATGGTCGGTCAGTGCTACTGGCCACGTACCCGTGTTACCACATAATATCTCTTCGATAACTTGTGAAGTAAAGCTGAAAAATACTGCAGAATGCATCGGCATATCTTAATCATGGTAATAAGCTGTGAACTTATCTAAGATGATGATGATGAATACTTTAATCTTGTTTTAAAAGCTGGAAATACTGTGTCTGACTTATACATTTCTGTCGTATGATTTTTTCTATGAAGTTTATTATCCCTATCCTAGTATCACTTTGCACTGCACTTTGGACATATTGGCATGTAAACTGTATATATGGTTTTATTAGGATAAAAACACTAGAAAGCCACGATGTTGGACTGCTATCTGAAAGATAAAATTCTAAAGAATCCGTCGGTATAACTATTTCTTGGAAATAAGCTGCAGGTGACTCGATTCAAGTGAAATTACTTTGGCCGAAAATAACCTCAAAATGGCACATGGCGTCCGTTAAATTTTCAAATAAACACATCGTAATATCTCCGTTGCTACTGAACCAAATTTGATGAAACTTGGTATATAAGATTGACAAATGCATGACTAAATGCTGACATAGGAAGCAGTGCAAAAGGTGCAGTGATCGCTGTGATTGAGAACGTTTCCTGCTAGCTTGACGTCAAGCTAGCAGGAAACGTATTTATATGAAAATATCCGAAAATACGAGGTGACAAATTCCAGAATTATGAAAATATGAACTATCGAGACATTGACTAAATGATGGGATAGTCAAAAACAGGATCGGAGCTACGTTCCTGTCAGATTAACGGACACGTTTTTTTAACCATGGATATTGACTTTCTGGTAGACTGGAGAACCTAGCATGTAAAAGCATAATATATATACTGTATATTGAGTTTATTGTCAGAACTACTAGCTTCATGCTGCGCCGGTCCAGTTGACTACATAATATTATTAGGTAGGTACCCTCTGAGCTAGATCCCACCTTCCCTTCCCTTACAAACGCCCACTACCGCAATCTAGGAAACAACACTATCTTTTTAAATATGTACCTGAGTACCTACCTTTCAGCTAAGTATAAGTTTGAGAAGAAAATAATACAATATAAAAAAAAACACCATTTATTATCAATTTTGTCAGGTACAAGTTGTTTGTAAACTTATTATAAATCTTATCGCTGAGCAAAATTCTATATTAAAATGATATATAGAAATCATATAACATGGACCATAAGTATTGTACCTATGTATAAATTAATGAACATAATATGATAATAATATCATCATAATAACATAGGTGTCTACATACCCTCATCCCACGCTATTGCCTGGTTCCAATATCTTGCAAGTGCCCGTTAGTATTACTAAAAATTGTTGCTTGTTGGCTAGGACTTGCTAAGCCTCATGTGCCCGTAACTTCACTGGCACCCACACCCTTCAAACCGCCTAACACACAGGACAGCTCATTAAATTATTTACTGCTAAGTCCCAAGTCACAGATTTTCACTAAATAGTTTCGGGAGTGATTTTGTATGATGCCACGACTGCTCTCATAGCAAAAGGCTAGTAGTAGTAGCGATGATAGTGTTTTCATAATAAAATATCATTCACTACACACAAAACCACAAAGAAAACTCCGGACTTGAGGCTCAGTACCTATGTACATGAAAGCAACACCTCAAGATTATCGGTGCTGTGTGAAAATTAAATTCAATTTCAATTGGGTTCAATTGCCTTTGCTGCTATTTTAAGGTAAGGTATGAAACTTTTTGAAACATCCGACTAAACATAAAGGCACATCACATCTATCGCATTTGTACACCGTTTTGCTCCGGCGTCCCTCACGCGTGCTACACCACATGCAAGACATACGGCCCGCCGAAGTGCGTGAATTAAAAGACGTCCGTGGACCGTCTACAGCATTTCGAACAATGAAATGCTGATTACCATCTAACCGACGGGCGAATGGCATTATATCCGAGTTGGAACGTTGCGGCCATTCTTGCGTAGGAACATGCTTCAGATGGTGCTCGATGATCGCATCAACCAATTCGAGACGGAAAACCTGCTGATTAAGTTTCGCAGACGACTTTTCCACTATAATGCTACTGTTAAACACGGATATGTTGAGAAGCCGCTTAAATATCTTCTTGTACCACGTTTGTTTTCTTTTACGTTCAATTAAATAAGTCTCTAACAGCTGGTTCTTTTTGCGAACTCCCCTCATAGCAGCGTAAAAGTTAGCTATAGCAGTGGGTCTGTAAAGCGGTGGTTTACTAGGGTTACTGGCCAGTGGTTCCGGCTCAGTGCCCTCACAAGTGGTTATGGCGTGAATAGTTTTTGTGTCCTGGTAAGCCATCACCACTACATCTTCTGAATGCAGCGCTATGCACGTGCCTGATTCAGGTGTGGCTAGCTGGATCTCCCCTGGTACATGTGGACGCGACGCACGCAACGTACCAACGCAATCTGTTTTATTACGCTTAAGGAACCTTGCTAAGACAGGGGAGTTGAACAAGCTGTCCATATATAGTGTGTGCCCCTTGTTAAGTAAAGGTTTCATGAGTCGTACGACTATCTTAGTGCTTTTCAGCAGTTGTTGGTCAGCTGAATTGCAGTCCTTGCCTGTGTAAATAACGAACGACCACAAGTAGCCTGTTGCCGATTCGCAGAGATGATAAGTTTTAATGCCGAATGGAGCGACACTTGTGTTCTGATTGCAAGCCAAGTTGCCCTTCCACAATGTCAAGGACTCATCTATTGTTAAGACTTGGTCCATAACGTAAGCCTCTTGGAACTTGACGTTGAGGTGCTCAATTATCGGGACAAGACGAAATAATTTAGATGAATTTTTATTGCGAGCGGCCCTATCTGCAAAGTGCAGAGCTCTATTAAGGCTATAATAACGAGCTTTAGTTAGCAGAGTTTTATAAATATTAGTGTTCAAAAGAACATTATTGGAGAAGCATGATTTTACTGAAGGCATTCGGACGATGCCAAGCGTCGTCCAAAATGCGAAAAGGATCATTATTTCATGTTTATTCGTATCATACCAATCGATCTCGAACTGTTCCGAAGATGACTTCAATTCCGTAGCATATCGATTAGTTTCCCGCGCGATATGCTCAAGAATTTCGTCATCCCAGAAAATACGGAAAGCTTCGTATGGACTTGAAACTTTCTTGGTAGGGCCGGGGTTTTTCTCCAGGAATTCCTCTGCACGACCACTAAAATTATCCATGGGGTGCCACTTGAACTCCGAAGCTTGTTTGTCCTCCCCGAACAGTGTCTGCGCCACGGAGTCTCCATCATCCTGGAACTCGTACTCATTCTCACTATCATCTGGATTCAGTATAACGTGTCGCCGCCGTTTCTTTATGGTCAGCGGATCGTCTTCATCCTTACATACTTGTAACACTTCCTCTTTTAGCCGCCAGCCACTTTCAACATCTACAGTCCTTGTGTCACTGATTTTGCGAATAAGACCAGTCCCACCCTCATCACTACTCTCGCTGCCTAAAGTAGTTTCGTCCCAAGTGTTGCCAGTGCCACGAGTGCTGCAACCATCAGGAGTGACACCGTCCCAACTTCTGAAATATTATAAATAATTAGTAGTAGTAGAGCTCTTTGTGAAAGGGCTCATCTGGGGCAGTACAACCATCGAACCTATTTCTGCCACCAAGCAGAGATTCTCGCATTGCTGTGTTCCATTTAGAATGGTGTGGGTGCCAGTAAAATGACAGGTGCATGAGGCTTAACACCTGGGCGTCTACTCCGAAGTGTGAAATGCGAAATATCGGCCGAATGTTCGGCCGTTTCCTACTACGAAATACATTGTATTCGGTCGGTCGGCTCGCCTACTAAGTTCGGTCCGTCCGAACTTCTGTATACTTCAGATTGCTGGATGCAGGGTAGTGCATCATAAGGCAAAAACCTAACGTGCATGACCTACAAAGCGTAGCTTTGTTATAGGTGAGGGTTGCCACTTAACATCAGGGCCATATACCCACCTGATGTCACAGTCAGAGAATACAACAGACTTGCTACACTGTAGGACATATACCACCCCTAAGTATTCATACACTATACTGTAATATAGGGGTGTTAATATAAGGGTTTGGGGATTTGAAAAGTCACCACCCTTGACAGACGAATTGGTGACTGTAGTGTTGGTGTTAGACACCGGTACTCATCCCCTGCTGCTTTCTCACAGAAAAGCATTTCTGTTGTCCTCATTGATTAAAATTAGACCTCTTAGTGAAGTACTACCAACCAACAAAGTACTCGTCCTAGGAAGTACTACCAACTTCTGCCACCAAGGTGCTTGCTGTGTTTTAAATTGAAGGGTGAAGGGTTCCAGTGAAATTACAGGCGCCTACATGCCTCAGGTTGCAGGATGCATTGCAACACTGGATGGCAATGCTGATGCACTAAGACAGAAATATTTTCTTTGGATAAAATGAAGGCACTTCTGCTGTCTGTTTGCTTAAATCTTTTTACTTAATAAATTTTAATGCAGTTTTCAGCAATAGAAGGTTTATATGTATAATACATATATATTATAGAACAGAAAAGCCGAACAATTCAAAGATTTGTACCATCCAACGAAGTGAGCCCGGGTCCGCTAGTAAACTATGTTATAAATTTATATTTGTATTTTTTATACTTGTATTAAGTATATAATAATAATTAATTAAATTAAAGAAATAAGAATAAAGAAATTAAAATTCCTATTCCACCACTACAATCCTTGCAAGTTCAAAAAAATGTGCTACTCCGCCAGCATTTGCAATAAAGTAAATATCTTAAGTTAAGTAAAAGCCAAATTATAAACTACAAAAACTATAATCATATAGCAAAATATTAATAGATTCAGTATAGTACTTATGACTATTTTTGTCTATTTTATACTTTTTCAATGGACTTCCGCAAAGTCACGCCTGAATTAATTAACTACTTACATTGAGAAAACTGATCCATTTAGACTCATTTTGAAGGTGGGTATTATTCGTTCTTCAACAATATCAACCTGACTTTCCCTCTCTCTGTCGCATTTTACCTCCAGTGCCTCCTCAGCATCCATCATCTCTAGGTCACTCTCCGAGTCTTCTTTGATCATGACCTTAGATGTTATACTGTTATTGCTGGACATCTACAACACAAGAAACACAAATAGCATGAAAACACCTTCCGACTAACCATTATATATAAAAATTATTAAAAACTTATAATGTTGATTGGTACTTACCATACCTACTGCTAGCTAAATATACTCCCGCTTTTTTTGCTGTTTCGAATTAGGATTTGTGATTCATTTGATGATTGCAACAACTCAATTACTTTGAGATGATCAACACAAACAAAGTAATTTGAAATAAACCACAGAATCAGAATACATTGAAATAGAACTAAAAAGACTTTTAATTATGTTTGTACCTTACCTACCTACTATTTATATTATACCGAACTTTGCTTCTTTTTTATTTATTTATGGCAATCGTGGCTGTGCTTTCCCTGGTCGTACAAAATTTTGTACTCCCTTGGAAAACACGACCATGGAATTGGATGCCAAAACTTATGCTTACTCACTTTCTAAGGCAAATCTTGTATTTTTGTGACAGTTGCCGTATTAAATAATATTTTTTCGAATTGAATAAAATGCTGGCAGCGTTACCGGGCAAACCGTTACTAATTTATTGAATACTCTTGTATCGCTAGAGAGTATTGTATTCTTTGCTTACGGCAGTCTATGAATTTATATCGGATTATAGTACTACGGCAGTCTTTTCAGAAGAATTAACGTAACTTTCTAGGATATAGAGTTCTAGATAGCCATAATCACGTTGAGACCCCTTACACGTAATGAGTGTTTCTGAATTTTTTGTCAATAAACGGCAATACGGCTATGTCAATACGGCAAATCAATTTTTTACGATCAGCCCTCTCTGCACCTCTTTCTGTCTGTGGTTGCTGCTGTTGTGTGGTAAAATAAAGTAAACAAATGGATTTGTTGGAAGGGGATCATCTATAAAAAAGTAGGGTCTTTGTGCCGGATAGCGGCCTCTTAGCGCTCCCATCAACTTTAGGGCTTCAGAAAAAAATAATACAATCCTAATTTACCTGTCCCAATGATGTTATATGATAGCCTATATAATGAAGTTTATTATTATTATGCCGTTTAGCACTAGAAGCTTTTAGTTATTTTTATATTTAATTTAATCCGAAAAAATGCTGAAAACTCAGTTCTCGGCCACAAATTTCAGTTTTCGGCCATGGAGTCTTCTGTTTTCGGCCACCTTATTAAAACTGACTTATAAATGAATTTTTAAATCTAAAGTAAAAAAAAACCGTATTGTTTGTGAGTTTAACATTGTTTTTATCAGGTACATCAAAAATCACAATCAACATGATGCTCAATTTTGAAGAAAAAAATGAAAAAAAAAAATCGCACACTAGATAAAGCATCTTTGAAACAATATCAAGTTTAATTTTATTATTTCTTAGGTCTATTATGTGCTAATACAATTAGGTTATAATACTAATACACTTTACACATTTTTTTACAAAGAAAATCACAGCTAATATATAACTGGTATGTACAAAATACATATGAAACAGTTGAGCTATCTACGGACCGTTGCAAACGACCTAAAGGTAGCTCAACTTATTCAGATCAGTGCCAATCGGAAGCGTTCCCAAAACACTGGCTGCATTGCCACGCTGAATAGCAATGCTGATTCGCTGAGCCAGATACTCACCAGCCCTCGGGTCACGCGTCGCTTCGACCAGACGCCCCAAAAGAAATTTAAAAATTCGGAAGGCCTCGGTACCCCATGGACCTAGAGTCTTGACTCCAAGGGGAGCAAATTTGTAGGCTCTGTCGAGGCATCGTCACGCAGCAGACTATTCGGCTCGAGAATATAAACGTCACAATGGTAAAGGCCCGCCGGATGATGTCATTAAGACTGGCGTGACGAGATATTTGACGACCGGCGGCTCTAGTATATGATAATCCGTGATGACCAAGCTAGTCAACTGCAGTACCGCACTGGCGTTGTTGAGGCGCACAGCACCGCGCACCCAACCGTAGACAAGTTGCAATACGCACCGTGACAGGATCCATTTAATTACCAATGTTATATGAGGGAAGAGCTTGCAACCAATGCCCTGACTCCCATTTACAAACAGCTAGGAGACGGGCACGATCTGCAGAGCTGGAACAACGTTCTAACAGACAATTCAGGGGTATAGAATTAAAACCGGATACGTCCACAATTTTTTGAAATCGACTTTTTAATGGCAACACTTTCGTTTCGGGATTATCTTTTCCCCAAAACTAAAATTTTGCATCAAACTTGTCTATGTCCTGAGTTATTTTGATTTAAAAAATGGGGTTAGTATCAAACTTGGCTACGTCCACAAAAATTTCGTATCAAAACTAGCTAAGTCCGCGCCAGCCAATAGGAGCGCTCCATTCGAAACTAAACAGTAACTGCTGCCCATACAACTTTACCGAGTGTTACTCGTTTGTTTTTAGCTAAATAAATAAGAATTTCTGCTTTCTATTGTGCTAGCTATCGTTTTTTATCAAGATGGATAGTTTTCCTTTGCCTGTTACCAAAAACCAGGCTCGAAAACGGACTGCGCAGCCAGAAAATTGGAAGGCAAACAAGGCAAAAAAAATGAGGTAAGTTTATGTTTTTCCAGGGCCGTACCGCAGGTAGGGTCAAATTCACGGCACCAAAGCAAGTTGTAATTAGGGACGTGACTATGACTATGCGTCGTCCGTCGCACTAACGTTATCGTTTCATTAAAAGTAGGTACCTACCTACTAATAAAGCTAGAGGGGACGACTATGTAGTAATTTCATTTAAAATTTTGTTTATCTATTTTTGTTTTTGTTTTAGGTATTCTGCCAAGTCTTTGCCCAGAATACCCCGTTGTGAACATAAAGGCCAAATATTTCAATGCAATAAAGTGACGGGCACTATATTAAGAAAATTTCATGCAGCTTTTTATAAGCATCCTGTAAAGACAAGTCAGGATGCAATTATATTAAAATGCTGTCAAGCTGTACCCATTAGCAGAAAAAGGCCAAGGACACTGAGACTGGATCCTGCTTCTGGAATCCAGACCCCTGCAAGAGCCAGCAAGCAGTATACTATAAAATACCATATAAAAGTAAATAAACAATCATTAACTGTATGCCAAAAAATGTTTTTAGCTGCGACTTGCTTAAAAAAAGGACGGGTGTCTAACCTGGTTCAGAAGTCATTTGTGAGTGGCGAGTTTCCACTAGAAAAAAGGGGAGGAGATCGTAAGACCAATCTGTTTAAGGACACAAAGGCATCAATACATGCATTTATTCAAAAACTTAATTGCTCAGAACCGCACTATTGCCGAAGCCAAACTACAATTCGCAAATATTTGGCAAGCGACTTAAACATTAGAAAACTGTACAGCCTTTATAAATCGGAATGCGCAGCACCAGCAAAAGAGTCATACTTTAGGCACATTTTTAATACTGAATACAATTTAGGATTTGGCAGTCCTCAAACGGATATGTGCTCAACATGCATACAACTGCTGGAGAAAATAAAAAATGAAAAAGATGAGAGAAAAAAGGATAAGTACAGAGTAGAAAAAAGAGTTCATAGCTTAAGGGCAAAAGCTTTTTATTCGCTGCTGAAGACGGAAGAGGAGGGTGTAAAAATCCTTTCATATGACTGCCAAAAGAACATGAACCTCCCTAAAGTGCCTGACCAATCGTGTTATTACAGCAGGCAGCTTTACCTTTTCAATTTCACTATCGTGGAAGGAACTTCGAAGGCACCACTGAACAGAAGCAACGTTTTCGCAAATGTCTGGACAGAAAACACTTACTCCAAAAATTCCAATACAATAGCGTCTGCCGTCTACAACCATCTAAACAAAACTGATCTCGCCAATATTACTACCATTAGACTCATATCAGATGGTTGTGGCGGTCAAAATAAAAATTCCACCATAATTACTATGTGCTGCAAATGGCTTTTGGAACATCCCTCCATCAAAAGAGTAGAACTCGTGTTTCCAGTAACTGGCCACTCCTATCTTCCAGCAGACAGAGTATTCGGAAACAGTGAAAAAGTATTTCGTAAAATGGACACAATAATAACTCCTAAACAGTATTTGGATGTAATTTCTCAGCAGGCAACTATTGTGAAAGTAGGTGAAGATTTTACTGTGTACGATTTCAAAAAGGAAGCCGAAAAAATTTTGAAACCGCCTGGACAGTGGAAAGTGCACTTTGCACAATGCAAAAGATTCTTTATAAAACGATCGAAACGGATCGGAAATGTGCTGGTCCAGTCGGAAAGGTTTTATAAAACACAAACGGGAAAATATGAGAATATTATTGCCGTAAAGATAAAATTATGAGCATGATTGCTCCTGACGAAATAAGACCAAACGTACCTGTAAAGGCATTGAAAATAAAGGATGTGAAAAACCTGCTTTCAAAGCATTTTGGAGAAGACTGGCAAAGTCTGGAAGAATTAAATTTTTATTCCAATGTAATAAACAACGTAGAAATTTTACTGGAGAACCAAAATGACACCGAAGAATTGGAATGTGAACCCAGAGAAGAACCACCGCTTTTGATTGTTTAGGTACCTATTTTAGAATATTCATTGTTAGGTATGTATGTAACTAAATGTAAAAATAAATGAATGGTGTTGCTGTAAAACATATTTTATTTTTCTTTCTTAGTAGGTATGTACCTGTACCTACCAGGTTACAATAACTTCGTTCTAGAATCCAAGATATTTTTTGTAAACACAGCGGGTTTTAAAATTAATGTTATGTTGTCGGAAAATGTTTTAGAATGGAGCATTCTCATTAGGTTCCGAAATTAACTGTTTTAGTTGGTAGGACCTATTTTAGAATAAAAAAAATACAATTAGCCTTACAGTAATCGGGGTAGCCCTAGTTACTAAATCCAGCCCTGAGATTAGGTTGGCATCAAAGTTGGTTACGTCCTAAGAAGTTGGGATCAAACATGGTTTTATCCACAGCTTGGAATCAAAAGTGGTTATGTCCAATAGTTTTAAACAATTTATCGTATTTGTTTGTTCTACGGGCATGTTGAATGTAGTACCATTAGGTAGAGTTTTTTTTCCCGAACTTATGGAGTACTTGCTTTGAAGTTCAGTTGTTGTAAATAAAAATTAGAAGTTTTTTTTACTTCCTGCTAAATTAGGCTCAGTGGACGTATCTGGTTTTGATTTTATACCCCTGAATTCCGCGTCAACTCACACAGGGGCCCGTCCCATTGCCGTTGAGACAAAAAGCGCGTGGACTAGTGCTATAGACGGAAGACAAGAAACCTGGTAGGCACTTGAAATATTGCGAATACCTTAGCCTCCCAATTTGACACAGTGATACCTACGACCACGCCTTATCATCCAAATAAATACTCAAAACCGATGATAAAGTATTCTTTATTATGTTGTCTAAGCCTTCCACCAGCTCAGTATGTTTCCACAACTGACGACATCGTAAAGAGTATGTAAATTTGGGTACAAAAAGGCAGAACCTAATAATTGTAAAAGCCATAATATGGCTATTAATTTTGAGTAATCGGTCCGAAGTTTTGGTAAAATTTTGAATTTTCTCATCTATGAATACCGGAAAGGATTCATCAAGTATTGGTTATTGTAAACCGGTTTGCCGAAATTCATCTGCAATGAGTTTTAGATCACCAAAAACTGTGTCTACATCTCCACCTAGAGTTCCATCATCCTAATACCAAACATTAAGCTTGAATTGAAGACGTTGAATAATTGGATGGATAGCAAGGCTAAACATGGCCGGACCAAGAGGGTCACCTTGCTGACAACCAACGGCACACGAAATATCATTGTTCCGGTAAATTAATTTAGAAGGTGAGCCACTGCCAGAGAATTGGGTAAATATCAGGATTTTCTCTTAAATTTCTTTTAGCAAGGTTTACGAAATTAAAGGCGTTTTTGATATCCGCTTTCAAAATCACCTCCCCATAATTTTGGTCCAAAAATGTACAAAGGGAATGTACTGCTGCCTCACAACCGCCTCGCGAATCAAAGCCCAGCTGAACAGGTCAGAAATAGTCGCCTAGGTAGTTGGCTTCTTTCCGACAGTAGACTTTAGCCGCAAGGCGCCGGTAGGTGGTGCCCACGGCTATGGGTCTTATCCCGATAGCCTTCTTTTTGAACCTGACAACATCAAGTTGATCAGGGACGTCAGGTCTCCCAGAAGGACTTCACCTGCATGGCCAGATCCGTCAGACAGCAAATCCTTTAGATGGTGTAGAGTCACAACATCCAGGCCGCTGGCAGAGCCACTCTGGAACGACATGACGACCCTAAGCACATCTTGGCTGGTCGTGCCTACACCGACATCACTCTCTTATGGGAGATCGGGGAGGTGAAGGTTTGGCCCTACGGGTGGATGCTTACTCTCAAGAGATATGAGAGTATCATTAGAATTTGGAGCTATCGTGTCGCTAGAAAACAAAATACGGGAGGCACCCTTGATGTCACCATCGCTGAACTTGCTCTCCACAAGTTTGTAGACTCAGCCAATGTTTTCACTGATTTTAAATTTATTTCTGTGTACTGATTTGCATTTAAAACAGGAGAGTGCTCTTCACGTGCAGTATACCTAACACAATTTTGTTTGATCCGAATCGTTAGTGATAATTTGTTGCCTAAATCTTTCTCTACGTGAAGTACACTTTTAAAAACACTGTCTTTCCTAGGGATTTTATAGACTTTTTCTAGTGCAATAAGTTCCTTGTCGATCTGCAATAAACTAGTGCTGCCTACCTACTATCAAAAGGTTAAATAAACTTGTAGAATACAAAAAGATAAAAATATACAAACTTTTTGGTCTTATGGCCGGAAACTAATAGCGACATTCAGCTAGCGGCCACATGATTTCAATACAACTTTAGGTCATGCCGAAAACTGGGGTGCCATTTTATCTATAGTCGGGTTTTCGGCCACCCCCAAAATAGTCATTTCTATTACTCCTTTTTCATTATGAAGGCCACATAATTTGGCGGCCGAGAACTAATGGCTAGCATCTCCATGTATATTACTATCGTAAATGAAAAAGACTTGAGATATACCCATTAAACAATTGAGTAAAAGAGACAAAAGTGTAGAAGACTTGATGCACCACATGCCGGCCATTAGGCCGTAAACTAAACTTTTGAAAAAATTTCAATGTTGGATCGCGGCCCCCAAGATATTTGTTAGTTTATTCAAAATTTGGCGAAAATCATATTAGGAGTATGTTGGTAATTAAGTTTTGAAGTAGTTTAAACGTTTATCAACAATGTTTGCTTAGAAAAACAACACAAACTTAACTTAGAGTAAAAGGCGCGTCACTATTTTTTTTCTAATTTCCGCACGCTGCGGTACCCGCGATGGCCGCCGCCAAATTGATTAATTCGCTAAAAATCACTCGTGGCTTACTAACTGACCAAAAATGCTGTCAAAAATAAAGCATTCAATTGCTTTGTCTTGCTAAAAAAATCGGTCAGAAATTGCATTTAAAAACGATAATTTCTTAATTTTACTGCATCAAGAACGCGTAAAGGCCGAAAACTGAAGACGGCCGGCGATCCGGCTTACCAACCCTACTCTGTGAAGGGGATGGTCGGGCGCACAGAGTAGGTTCAGGGGGTGTCAACTCTGAAGGGCACCCTGAAGACTCCGATATGGGACCAAAATAAGTGAGGTAGGAGATACGATATTAGCCAAGAGAAAACGAAACGGTATACCATTACACAATTATTTTTAATGAATATCTATAATCGATAAACCTAATTATAGTATCGACACTAAAGCTATTCTCTATACAGGTTTTTGCTGTCTATTGGTTAATTTTACTAATTTTAAGTCTATATAGGGTATAAAACACCATCTAAATTTAAGGTAGGTTATCCTGCTATCTTTAGAAAGTTTAAATACATACAAACCAAATTAATCGATTATTTTAATTTAGTGCGATGTCAAGAATCGAAATCTGTAGGTATAGTAAATAGCAACCCTAATTTGATAAGAAAAACAAAATGTCGGCGAAAAACTTTTCATCAAGTTTTGCTTTTTGTTTTCGTTTGAGTTGTTGTTGAGTTTTTGAGCCAAAGTGAGGTGAATATAAATGTGTGAAGGCAGTGACATTTTGTACCTACACCTAGTTTAGTGAGATAGTGACTCTTCCAAAACTACTTTGAAATTTATTAGGTTTGGACATTCAAACATGACCGAAAAATATAAATCAAATCAAATAGAAAGTGTGTTAAGTATGCCTGTGTCCCTGTGTCCCTGTGTTTAATCAACATTACCTATTCATTTTCTTTCCACTCATTCCCTCATTTGTTAAGTTAGTTACCGATTGTATACTTTTAGTGAATCTGACTGAACTAGGAATCCATTGTGCCAGTATATGTAACTAGAACATTATTACACCAATGCAATTGTTACCCCGTGTATCTATTGTTCATACTATTTAACCCTCCGTTAGTCGCGTGGGGTCTTTGAAAGCCCAGGTTTTGGAAAAATGAAAAATTTAAGCAATTAAAACAATCGCAGCAATTCAATATTTTAGGTACCCTCCTAAGTTGGATTGTATTGGCCGCGTATCGCTGCTAACTTCAGTTCGCGCATAAGCGCAGTGAGATACAGAAGTGTTTTGTGCGGACGGGCTTTGAAAGACCCCACGCGACTAACCGCGTAAGTAAAATTTAATTGTTTTTATTAGTTTAGACTTTTTTGTAGCATGTTTTTATAGTGTTTTTTTTGTTGTTTTAGATTTAATTAACTAGTAAAATGGATGAAGAACAACAACGTCGTATATTAAGCTGGTTAGACGATGAAAGTAACGATGTTTACGGTGGTAGTGGTGATGAAGAAGGTGAAGGCGGTATGTACTCGGATGAAAGGAGTGAACATAACACTGATTCTGAGCAGGAATGTGAAGATGAACCTACAGAACAGCATGAGGTATATTCGGACAAACTGCCGTAGAATTTGGAATCTCTGCACGACCATCGTCAGATTCTAGAATCGTTGGGCGAACAGCATGTGGTTTGCGATTCAAATGATCAACAAATGGGTTTGGAAAGTTCGCATAGTCTGATGATGAAGAGCCCTTGATAAATTTATCATCACAGAACTTTTTTATAGTCAAAAATAGGGAGAGGAATAGCACCTACAAAATTGTTTGCAAATGGAGGACTTCATCTGGTAAAAGTTTGTGTTTTTTTGTTGGTTCTTTCCAAATTTTACGTAATTGTCATCGTAATTTTAGTTTTATCGTATATATATTTATAAAAAGGAGAAGTTCCTACATTTAGTTTGTTAAAAACCTTTTTTTTGTGATTGTGATCTCAAGGAGAGAAATTTAAGTTCCTTAATTTAGATTGTAAGTTCAAAGAAGAAATAAAAGAATATGTTTACGTAACTTTTTGTAGTTTTATTGCATTTAAGTTATTCGTCAATGACTTGCTTAGATAATAACGAAAAAGTTATTAAAAAGGTGTTTTTTAGGCTGTTTATTTTTGGGGTCTTCAAAAACCCCACGCGACCAACCGTGTAAACTAAAAATGCGCGACTGACCGAGGGTTAAACTAATAAACATATTTAGAATTCATAATTTTATTTTATTACTAACCTATAAGTATAGCTATAGATACCTACCTACATAATAGATAGCTATAGATATAGGTATGGATATAGATATAGGTAGGTGTATACCTATATAAATATAGGTAGGTAAAATTTCCCGCTTACTGGCTTTTAGTTAATGGGACCATTAATAGATGTCGTATGCTTCTATGCGATAAATGGTCTACACATTTTTTATATGGAGTTAGCGTTCTTCTCTCGTTAGAGAGTACTATATTCTTTGGAGTAGGTGTACTATATTCTTTGGAGTAGGTACTCCGTACTTATTTTGGTCGGGCGTTCGGCTACATAGCATAATCCTTTCGCTGTGATAGTTAAATTCAGCAAGATAACTATACAAAAATAAAGGCAGATACATACTGTTGGGTGGGTATGCCGAGCCAACATGCCTGATGATGTTAAAATATGTCGAATTTGTGTGAGGAAAGATGTGACATTGTACGAACACGATCGATACCAGCTGATGGCCTATTACAAAGAAGTAACCAGCTTCGAGGTAAGAATTGAATCCTAACTAGAAACTTTCCATTAAAAAATTGTAAAAATATTGTAGAATAGCGTTAGAAACTCTTAACATAGGCACATTAGTAAAGATCTATTATTGTAATTAAAACATTAGGTTTATAAAATCAGTTTTGAGGCATGAAATGCCCTGACAATGCATATCACCTACACAAACCTGGTTATAGTCAGAATAGACTGATTACAGACTAAAAGACAATGCAAAAAAACATTCACACAACACTCTCTAGCCCGAAACTAAGCAAAGCTTGTACTATGGGAACCAGATAGCTGATAGAATACTTATTATTACTTTTTATTCTGAGTACTAGATACTTATCTCCCACACAGAATAAACATCTTTGTCGAGCACACAAATATTTGTGTGCTTAGGGGGAATCGCTCCCACAACCTACAGTATAGAAGGCAGTGCTACAACCAAATAAGCTGGAATGGCTGTCAAACATATTTTATAACTTAATTTTCAGGTATCTAAAAATGATTGTTTACCAAAGTGGTTTTGTTTTGAGTGTGCGGCCCTTTTGTACAAATTCCATGTGTTCAAGAGAAAGTGTCACAAAGGACAGAATTTCTTTAAAAAACTATCAAGCAGAGGTTGTGTAAGTATTAGTAGTTTTGTAGTAGTAGAGCTCTTGGTGAAGGGCTCATCAGGGGAAGTAATACCACCATATTTATATCTGCCAGTTGCTGTTTTCTAATATGAAGGGTAGGGGCAAAGAATATGGTTAGTTTCTTATTCTATGGGAAGGGGTACCCGTGACATTACAGTTATAATATGATTTTTATTTTTAAAATGCAAAGATCCAATCCAAATTTGTTTATAATTACTTACCTTTGCAGGCAAATATAGTACAACTATGATTTACTTTATTTTCCAGAAAAATGTAGACACTGATAAGCTTACAGTTCCTAGAATGTCAACTATAGAACCATACTTGCAAATTCTATCTATATCAAAAAACAAAAAAGTTAAAACATTCACAGTACAACACAATGAAACCCAGAAAAATAAAATACACCGTAAAAATAAATATAAGAGTTTTACCAAAGTATTTGTAGATGATATCAAATTAGATGCTGAAACATCTGAAAGAAACTCAAAATTGACAGTTAATAAAGCTTTACGTAAAATATTAACTGCTAAAAGTTCAGCTGAAGGAAATAATCAAAAATTTTATGTTGATTTTAATAATGATGATGACTTTAGTGATATACCACTTGTAATTCAAGAGCCAGTAAGTCATGTTGTAGAAAATGTTGATTTTGATAACAAAAATTTCATTGATGAACAAGATGTTAGTTACACAAAGATTACAGAAGTTACTAATGATATCAGTGCAGTCTACGATATAGATAAAAATGCATGTTATGATACAGACAGAACTTCTCTTGAAGTAAATGATAAACTGAAGAATACAGACTCTGAAAAAAGAATAAATAATGATTATGACAGGGCTTCTGATATAGAAACTGATTTTATTCAAAACAATACAGAGAAAAACTTAGATAATAAATTCCAAAGGTCTGTGAAAAAGAAGTTTTTGGACGAAAACCATTGGACTAAGATAACTTTGTCGGATGAAGAGGCTTCCAGAAGATTTAAAGCTAAGGCTTTGGAACAGAAGTATTTAAAGGCTGAATTTAAGTGTGTTGACTGCTATAGAACGTTTTCGCAAGAGGATATGATGAAAAGGCACATTAAGTTGAGACATTGTGAAGTGAGTATCTACTACATTTCTATCCTACACTTCGTGAGTTTTCATTGCCAAAATATCTTCAAAAGAGAAACAAAAACACAACTTTAATCATCAACATAAATATTTGTTCTATATTGGGTGTTATATCCTCCTAATATTTGTAAGTATGGATGGATGGATGGATGGATATTTGTTACTCTTTCACGCTCTAACGACTTGACCGATTTGGATGAAATTTGGAATAACATAGATTATAACTTGGATTAACATATAGGCTACTTTCTATCCCGAAAAAATTACGGGAACGGGAAAAAACTGCCACGCGGGCGAAGCTGCGAGCAGGTGCTAGTTTACATAAATGTTCTGGGTTTGGGTGTTGTATTTACATACGTTTGCTGTAGCGTTATTGGACGAATTTAAATATCGGGAAAGAGGAAATTGTCGGTTATTCTACGGTCTACTGTTCTCAGAGAACCAATAGATTCTTTACTGTTCTTGTTCCAGTCACTTGGTCCTAATGAGTGTCGGCATTGCCGGATGCGGTTCAAGTGGAAGTCCCGCCTCCAGAAACATCTGAAGGAGCATTACACCATCTACAAGTGTCTTAGATGTGAACTGTCCTTTCCAGTTGAGTAAGTACCTATACCAATTAATAATAATAATGCTGGACAATCCACACATCATCTAGCCCCAAGCTAAGCAGAGCTTGTGTTATGAGTACTAGATGACTGATATACTTAATACAATACATTACAATTCTGTTTTCTACCTATAGTAAAGACCCGCAATTTACTATAGGTAGGCAATTTTTTGAGTTATTATAAAATATGTAGATATAAGGTAGAATGTAGGTTAAATACAATACATTATATACATATATATTTTTTATTATGCATAGAAAATACCCAGAACACCCGGAATAAATACTTGCAGATCGTACAAACATTTATCCCAAGGCGGGAATCGAACCCACAACCTCCTGCGTCATGTCACATCGGTCGTTGGTAAGATGTGTTAATATATGGTAATAAACTATGATTGATATTTAATAAAAAAATAACAGTATCAAAACTAAAAGGAACTTCTTAATAAAATCAATTTCACAAAACAAAATAACAATATGACAGTATGTAAGTATAACGTCCGTCTATCTCTGGCGCTGGAGCGAAAGTGTGGCTCGGCCGACTGACGCGCAGCTCGAAGACTCTGGATGCGTAAACAAGCTCGATCACCCCACTTGTGGTGACGTCACAGACCACGCCTCTTCCTTGGAGTTTTCTAGGCTAATTATATTTTATTATCGTTTCAGAATAACAGCATTTCAACATGATTATTCTCATAATGGTGTTATTTGGACCTGTGCGCAGTGTGGACAACGATTTAGGCAAGTCTACCTGGGTGGTCGCGCACCGTGCGGTTTCAGAGGAACTTCCTCCCGCGAACACTCAGGCTGTGGAATGATCTTCCTGCTGAGGTTTTCACTAAGGACTATAGTATGGGGTTCTTCAAAAAGGGCGTTTTAAAATTTTTAAAGGGTCGGCAACGCGCTTGTAATTCCTTTGGTGTTGCAGGCGTCCATAGGCTACGGTAACTGCTTTCCATCAGGTGGGCCGTAAGCTAGACTAGCTATCTACTAATACTAGATCTAGACCCTAGATTATAGACTAGTTTGTAATAGGGTACTTTACTATCAATGAAGGGCTCGAATAACCTCCAAATATTATATTTTACATATAAAATATAGGTAATAATATATTATATCTATACTAATCTATGTATACTAATATTATAAAGAGTAAAGGTTTGTTTGTTTGCATTAAATAGGCTCCGAAACTACTGGACCGATTTTTAAAATTCTTTCACCGTTGGGAAGCAACACTATCCCCGGGTGACATAGGATATATTATATTTTAAAAAATAGGGTTCCTTACCTTCACCCGTGCGAAGCCGGGACAAACCGCTAGTGTAAAATATAATACTTATACCCACTTTTTAACCCCCGACGCAAAAACGACAAGGTTTTATAAGTTTGACGTGTCTCGGGGGGTGTGTGTGTGTTTGTGGCATCGTAGCTCCCGAACGGATGAACCAATTTTGATTTTGGTTTTTGTTTGAAAAGCGAATTAGTTGGGGGTGTTAGATGTCGGGGGTTTTTTAAATTTTTTAATTTAATCTTGTTGTATTACATAGATGTTGTAGAACAATGGTTTCCCTTCACTGTTTGAGTGCTCAACCGGAGTCGAACCCAAGACTTTAGGATCAGAAGGGTGTACCCACTACACCACCTGTGCTCTTACCTTATTTTGGCAACAAATAAATGAATTTCTTTATATGTTTTCAGACACAGTTCAACATACTACACGCATCTGAGAAAGCATAAGAGTAAATTCGTATGTACCTTGTGTGGAGTGTCGTTTGTCAGTGAGTTTGGATTGTTCATGCATAAGCGAGTTAAACACGTCATCGTCGAGGTAAGACATACAGGGTGTCCCAAAAAGTCTACGCCAAGCCAGTAACGGGTGATAGACCTGCCCTCTTATCATGCCATGTCTTATTGTGATTCCTAAACTGAAATAAATAAATAATTCTGGACTATCCACACAGCATCATCTAGCCCCAAGCTAAGCAGAGCTTGTGTTATGGGTACTAGATGACTGATATATACTTAATACAATACTATATTACATACATAGATATTTTTTATTATACATAGAAAACACCCAGAACACCCGGAATAAATATTTGCAGATCGTACAAACATTATCCCAAGGTGGGAATCGAACCCGCAACCTCTTGCGTCGCAAGCGGACATTCGCCCGCCGCGCCACATCGGTCGTCAAAGTTTCCGTTTTGACGTTCCGGACAACCGATGTGGCGCGGCGGGCAAATATCCGCCTGCGACGCGGAGGTTGCGGGTTCGATTCATTAACCAACCAAACCAGATAAAAAAACCAGCCAAGTGCGAGTCGACTCGCGCACGAATGGTTCCATACCATTATCTATACTATTGTTTGTTTGTTTGCATTGAATACGCTCTGTTTCAGTCCAGTCTAGTAGTTTAGACCGATTAGAAAAATTCTTTCACCTTTGGGAAGCTACACTATCCCCGGGTGACATAGGCTATATTATATTTAAAAAACAAATAGGGATCCTTACTAAAACCCGTGCGAAGCCGGGACAAGCCGCTAGTCATATATATAATAAATAATAAATATTTGTGGACATTTTTACACAACATCATCTAGCCCCAAACTAAGCATACCAGATAACTGACAGAATACTTATATACTTTTTTTTTGTAAATACATACTTAAAATACAATATAACACCCAGACACAGAACAAACATCTATGTTCATCACACAAATGTTTGTTCTCGGTGGGAATTGAACCCACCACCTACAGCACAGAAAGCAGGATTACTACGAACTGAGCTGTGACGGCTGTCGTAAGTATGAGTTGTAAGTTTAAATTTCTGTATTTCCTGTATGTTAATCAATATTGTTAGTTAGTTAGTTATTAGCAGAACTATACTCATTGTTTTAGGAGGTGGGCGTTGAGACTGCAACACAGTTTTAAACTTTCGCAGTTTCATCGTTTTATTTTGTAATCTTCTTCACTATGTACAGTCAGCTGCACTAGATTGTATACAGTTTGTAATTTTAAAAATGGAATCACAGTATGACAATAAAATTTAGCATATTAAAAACACATAAATCATGAAATCAGCGGATGAGCGCACTTATTTTTGATGTATTTGTCATGTGAGCGATTATTGCAGCGCTGTGATTTCATAATAAAATTTAAGAATTGTATACATTCTAGTGCAGCTGACTGTACATTGTTCTGAATAAACGATTATTATTATTATTAATAACTCATTTTATTACAAAACTTTTCAGGATTCCAAAGAAGAAAGTTTAAATACGTACTGTAAGGTATGCGACATTAAGTTTGACAATTCAAAAGGCTATGATGAACATTTTGCTGAATCTGCGCTCCATGCTACGTAAGTAAATATTGGTAGTAGTAGCTCTTAGTGAAGGGCTCGTCTGGGGAAGTACTACCACCATGCCTATTTCTACCGCCAAGTAGCGCAGCGTGTTCCGGTTTGAAGGGTGTGGGTGCCGGTGACATTATAGGCACACACCAGTATAATAATATAGTAATACTGGACAACCCACACAGCATCATCTAGCCCCAAGCTAAGCAGAGCTTGTGTTATGGGTACTAGATGACTGGTATACTTAATACAATACATTACATACATAGATATTTTTTATTATACATGGAAAATACCCAGAACACCCGGAATAAATATTTGCAGATCGTACAAACATTTATCCCAAGGAATCGAACCCGCAACCTCCTGCGTCGCAGGCGGACATATGCCCGCCGCGTCACGTCGGTCGTCGAAGTCAAGTCAGGTTGATGAACGCAGAGAAATGCATCGTAAGGGCAATGCTTTGTTATAGTGGCACTTCACATGGCTATTTGTATTTGCGTATTTGGCATATTTGGCAAACAAGTACCATATGTGGACGGTATATTTGACAAAGATTGGCCTTATTTGCCTATTTGACATATATGGCCAATACCAAATACGCGTTACCGTGCGCTTGTCGGTTTATAGACGCACATCAAAGGGGTCGAATAGGCAAATACGCAAATAAACCGACCACACAATGGCCATATTCAGAAACGCACCCGCTGTCGACCTGTACAGTACGGACGGCCAAATGTTTGTGTGTTGGTTGTTTGGCTGCCATGTGTGGATGGTCGTATCGCCTGTATTTGCATATTTGCGTACACAACATATATTTTTCCAAATACAACAAACACCCAATAGCGAACACAAATAACCATGTGAAGTGCCACCATTATATGTAATGGTAATTAACATCAGTTTAGTTCAACAATAACAGTAGTGACATCTGTATTTTTTTCAGGGAAGTTTTGGAAGGTGCTACGTCATTACCCTTAAAGACTAGATGCACCAAAAAACGTGTTCCAAGAATAACAACCAACTGTACATCTGTAAGTTAATATAACTAATAATAAAGTTTAAAATACTTAGAATAGAATAGAATAAGTATTTATTCAACACATACACACACATAAAGACATCACAGTACATAATACCTATGTACATATACATGTACCTATTATTGCACTAATGTTCGAACAGATTTCTTATATATTATCATTATTGTAATCGAGAACCTAGTATTAAGACAAACCTTTTTTTAGGTTTTAAGCTACTATTGATAAAACTACCGCTATTTTTTGTGTCAAATAAATAAATAAATAAATAATCTAAAAACTATCCCACCTAACTCACAAACAACTTGTGAAACCAATTTTAAGATTAACTTGGATACATTTTTTTGTACCTTATCGAGGTTCTTCGAGGATGTCAAAATAGGGTAGTCAGAGGCACGTCCAGATTAATAATATTAATGCTGGACAATCCACACAGTATCATCTAGCCCCAAGCTAAGCAGAGCTTGTGTTATGGGTACCAGATGACTGATAATACTTAATAAGTACAATACATACTATATTACATGCATAGATATTTTTTATTATACATAGAAAACACCCAGAACACCCGGAATAAATATTTGCAGATCGTACAAACATTTATCCCGAGGCAGGAATCGAAGCCGCAACCTCCTGCGTCGCAGGCGGACATTCGCCCGCGATTGGTACATACCTACATTTTGCAGTAGTAAGTATTCCATACGTGACAGGTTGCAAGCCCATCGCCGGTACTTGTCGGTAAAGTCGTGACGCTATTTTTTTTTCTTTGTATGGTGTTTCAGTGCGGGAAAACATTCTCAACATACGCCGCGTTTTGCAAACACCATTTGTCTGCGCACCCTGAACTAGTTCTGCCCAAGTCGCGCACCGACAAGCAAGATGGACAGAAGCAGATTTGTGAAGTCTGCGGACATACTTTAGCGGTAAGCATTATTCTCACAGTAGGTACCGTAGCGTCACCCAAATGAAGAAATCTGTAGAACCAAGGTTACTAAAAAATCAAGCAAAATTGCCAAAATCAGCAGGTTGTGACAACCGGCATATAGTTCGTAGAACCTTAGAGACTATAAATTGCATCACAGCTTCGTGTACAGGTATAATACACACAGCATCATCTAGCCCCAAGCTAAGCAGAGCTTGTGTTATGGGTACTAGATGACTGATATACTTAATACAATACATTACATACATAGGTATTTTTTTATTATACATAGAAAACACCCAGAACACCCGGAATAAATATTTGCAGATCGTACAAACATTTATCCCAAGGCGGGAATCGAACCCGCAACCTCTGCGTCGCAGGCGGACATTCGCCCGCCGCGCAACATCGGTTGCCCGCAAATTTGTTCTACGTTTTTTCATAAACCTTGTACAGTGTACTTTTTATCAAATAAACTTTTTTTTTTATACAATTTGCTGATGGAACAAGCATATGACCCACCTGATGTTAAGGTTACCATAGCTTATAGCAAAGCATTGCCTTGTAGGTCACGCTCCGTAATAACGTGCCCTACTCTGCGTCCATCAACCTGAGGCATACAGGTGTTGAGTTTCATGTGCCTGTAATTACACCGGCACCCACACCCTTCAACCCGGAACACGCTGCGCTGCTTGGCGGCAGGAATAGGCATGGTGGTAGTACTTCCCCGGACGAGCCCTTCACTAAGAGCTCTACTACTACTAAAATTATTATTTATTGATTCTATGATAAATAAATAAAAAATAATTATCTGAAGTGATGTTGTTTCAGAGTGCTTGGTCCCTAATGAATCATTTGAACACGCATTCCCGCGACAGACGGTACACGTGCAAGACTTGCGGTATGCAACTGAGTTCACGCAGCTTTCTACAAAGGCATCAGATGGTGAGATATAGTCATTTCATTGACAGCCGTCACAGCTCAGTTCGTAGCCTTGCTTTCTGCGCTGTAGGTGGTGGGTTCGATTCCCACCGAGAACAAACAGTTGTGTGAAGAACAGATGTTTGTTCTGTGTCTGGGTGTTATATTGTATTTTAAGTGTGTATTTACAAAAAAAGTATACATATAAGTATTCTATCAGTCATCTGGTTTCCATAGTACAAGCTATGCTCAGTTTGGGGCTAGATGATGTTGTGTAAAAATGTCCACAACTATTTATTTATTTCATTTTTCAATCACAGTTATTTTACTAATGAACTTAAACTGTGAATGTCACTTAAATTAGAAACACAAATTACAAAATTACCATATTCGATAAATGTTTGTACGATTTGCAAATATTTATTCCAGGTGTTCTGGGTATTTTCTATATATAATAAAAAATATGTATGTATGTAATGTACTGTGTTAAGTATATCAGTCATCTAGTACCCATAACACAAGCTCTGCTTAGCTTGGGGCTAGATGATGCTATGTGAAATAATTTTTATAATAATAATGCTGCATTATTATTATAAAAATTATTTTAGAATGACATGAAGAAATGTATCCTTATAAATAAATGATTGAATGAAATTTCTAAGTCAAAGTCAAAAAGCATTTATTCAGTAATATCCGCAGGGATCATCTTGAAACGTCTTAAATCTAGGTGAATCTAAGCGCCAGTTCCTCGCGACCAAGTCTAGAAGAACCGGCAAGAAACTTACGGCTTGGTTCCTACCGTTTTTTTAATTGATGGGAACTACTTACCATCAGGTCATATGTTTGTTCCACCACCAATACCACAAACATATATTATGTTACAGGCTCACAGTAATGATAAAATCTTTGTGTGCAACGTGTGCGATAAACGGTTTGCCCACCGCTCTGGACTCAGACTGCATTTGAAGACGCATGACAAAGATCTCACAAATAGGTAGGTACCTAAGCTTTTACATCTATATCAATAAATACAATTGAAGTGTCTGTTTGTAATATTAAAATAACCGCTATTTACTACATGCATAATGAATGTGTACGGTACATATGCCAAAATAACATTTTTTACAATTTATGTCTGTCTGTTTGTTCCGGCTAATCTTTGGCTTTATAAATAACGGCTGGACCGATTTTGATGGGACTTTCACTTGGGCTACTTCTATTTTAGAAAAATTTTAAAATGTCCAAGTACTGTCACTTGACTGTAAATGCCGCCACTGCGCCGTCACGTCGGGCGCCTCCCACCGCTTCTCCCACCTACAAACTAAATAACTTTTTTGTTAAATTCCACGCGGACAAAGTCGCGGGCACAGCTGGTCTATTCTATATTGTGTCAGTGATTTATTTAGATGCATCATCCTAAATAAATAACCACAATTTCAATATAATATAGCCTTTTTATTCAGGTATTTAAACATAAGTTTTACAAAACTTTACATATCATCGGCAACTGTATGTTTGCACTAGTTTGGCAAAGGCCTCTTCCAAACAACTTCCAGTTTTCTCTGGACGGAAAAAGTCAAATGAAAGTATACCTGTTTTACCCGGGGTAAAACCTTGATTTGTGACGTATAATTTGTAAAAATTATCAATGAAATGTTTATATCTGTTAAAGAAATTAGTAAAATGAGTCGTTTATTTTCAGGACCAGAAAAAAGAAGACGGAGACACCAAATGTGATGGAATATTTTAAAAGCTACGGAACTATAGCTCATAATTATAGGTAGTGCAGAATGGAAGGCCGATATGAGCGATAAAAAAACGAGTGTGCTTTAGACCACACGACTGAAGTAAAACTTCTTTAATATACGAAACGTAACTGGCTATTAGAGAAAGAACAGTGCTTTCATACTCCCTCCATGGTAGTGTTAAACGTTTAACGCGACCTTTTCTGAAGTCGCATTAGAAGTATTACTTAATAACACATATCTAGTCTTGTTGCAGACTTTTTGTGAACTAATAGCTAAATGTAATATTTATTTTTTTATACAATTGACGACCGATGTGACGCAGCGGCCGAATGTCCGCCTGCGACGCAGGAGGTTGCAGGTTCGATTCCCGCTTTTTTTTTTTTTTTGCTGGACAATCCACACAGCATCGTTTAGCCCCAAGCTAAGCAGAGCTTGTGTTATGGGTACTAGATGACTGATATACTTAATACAATACTATATTACATACATAGATATTTTTATTATACATAGAAAATACCCAGAACACCCAGAACACCCAGAATAAATATTTGCAGATCGTACAAACATTTATCCCAAGACGGGAATCGAACCCGCAACCTTCTGGGTCGCAGGCGGACAATCGCCCGCCGCGCCACATAGGTCGTCAAAATTTGGGATCAGCTTTGGGATAAAGGTTTGTACGATCTGCAAATATTTATTCCGAGTGTTCTAGGTATTTTCTATATATAATTTTAAAAAAATCTATGTAATGTATTGTATTCAGTATATCAGTGTACAGTACATTTAGCAAGTTCCTCGCCGCTGCTGGACGTGAGAAAACAAGTTAGTATTGTTTTCTCACGTCCAAATATTAATTTGGACATACCTCTAACATAACTCGAGATTCTTTGAAAATACACTACTTTAGATATTTTCAAAGAATCTCGAGTAGGTAGGTACTAAGTCAAAGTCAAAAATCATTTATTCAGTAATATCCGCAGGGATCATCTTGAAACGTCTTAAATCTAGGTGAATCTAAGCGCCAGTTCCTCGCGACCAAGCCTAGAAGAACCGGCAAGAAACTTACGGCTTGGTTCCTACCGTTTTTTTGTATGATCCTTTTACAAAGTAATAATAATGTAAATAATGAAACTCCAGTGTGGTGCCAATATAACTTAATAAGGTGATTGCAAGACAAAAAACATGTTAAGGCAATCATACCAAGATCTTAATATACAACAGAAGTTAAAAAGACAGCACCCGCTACGCTTCACTAAGAGTAATGCTTACAATCTAATGCATTCAAATACTACTTACTTGGTACTAAGAGATCTGAGGGGATATTTACCGTGCCTGTGGATTGAGGTCGTGAAGCTATTTCTTTATGCAATAACATTGACTAAATAATTTATTATTGTCTGTCGAATGACGGACAGGTGCCATAGAGAAGAAGATGAAATAAGTAGTTATAATAATTACTTACCAGCAAAACGCCCGCTTCGTCCGTGTGTAATTATTCTCATACAAACTTCAACCCCCCCTGTACCCGTTTAGGGGTTGAATTTCAGGAATTCCTTAATTACCTCTACGCACCAAGAAAAATATACCCTTTCTTAAGCAAAACCCTTTTCTCCATTACTCGTTAAAAAACCTTTCTAAACTCTATACTGTACTTAAATAATAAACTAGGCGTAACCTCGAACTAGTTACACTGTGTTTTGTCTCTTTCGATCTAATTTGAAGCTTCGGAAAGACAATACGGTGTAACTATTTCACCGTTACACTGAGTTTATTAGTACCAGAGTTAATCTTTATGGTCCTATTTAGTGTATAAGTAATTTTTTATTTTCAGGGAAAATAAGTGATGGGCCTCATAGCTCAGTTGGTAGTAGTGCTTCTGCGCTGTAGGTTGTCGGTTCGATCCCCACAGATTACAAAAATTTGTGGGATGAATATAGATGTTTGTTATGTCTGTGTTATATTGTATTCTAAGTATGTATTGACAAGAGTAAGGTATAAATAAGTATATATATGTAATAAGTCTACTTTCGAAAACTGATACTGCACATTCAGACCATGATTCTGATTACAAAAACAGTTCGAAATAAAGAAAAAAATCTTTATTTGTTTTCGGCATAAAATCATAAAATAAACAAATTATCTTTTAAAATGCGTAAAAACGACAACACAGCAATCCAAATGAAATCGCGATCATCTGGTCACACGTTGCACTCGCGGGATGGCGTCTGGTCAACGACCGAACGGCAGCGGAGCGCTGTACGCAATACATCGCTGTCGCATAAATAGGAATTTTCGCAAAATAATATTACTCTAAGTCAAAGTCAAAAAGCATTTATTCAGTAATATCCGCAGGGATCATCTTGAAACGTCTTAAATCTAGGTGAATCTATTTAACTGTCAGCCAAATGGTACCTATTCTATAAGACCTTGTTGATAAGACCTTGTTGTAGGTAACTTTACACGTACCTGGAGTATTCGCAAAAGGTCTTATTACCTGTATATTGATGTGCAATATCATTGTTTATATTAAGTCTTTGTATTTATTATGAAATCATCAAAATAAAATAAAAATATCGACATGAAACTATTTTATTTGTATTATAACTTATATAACAACTTATGCTAATTTAAAAGTTACATATATCCTCAAGCATAATGGGGTACAGTCAGCTGCACTAGAATGTATACAATTCATAACTTATAGAATGGTTTAACAACGTGTAGGGACACTGTAAGTATGAATGTGGTATCAGCAGTTTTGTGTGTAAGCGAGAAGTATGAGTGCGATCGGAGCCAGTCCCTGTCGGCTACCGATCAGGTGTGCGTGTGTAACCTCTTGGGAATAATTGAATAAACAGTTTGGTGTAATCAAAAGTGACTATTTATTGGAAGTGTGTAAAATACAAAAGACTTATTATAGGTAGTTGATAGGGGCTCAACAGTCTGATACCACATTCATACTTACAGTGTCCCTACAAACGTTACAATTAATATTTACAGGGCAAAAGCTCAAAAAACAAATGAGCTTATGAGTTAATTTCACGATTGTTGATTTTTACTGTTTAAGAGTTTACTTTAAGGTTATGATACCGTTTTGTAAGTTACGAATTGTATACATTCTAGTGCAGCTGACTGTATATACTTAAATATATTTTATTTAAAATGTACATTTCTATCTAGTTCCTAACCCTAAAGCGTAACTTGGGTTGTACCTACTATTACAATTAGAATCGGAACTAGCATGTCATCAGTGGCATACCGTATTTCTTCCACCCCGGGCCCGGCGCCCATTGGCGGTACGGCATAGCAAGGCCGACATTTTCATGCGACGAATTAAAATATATATATTATATGTCGCTGTCACAAAATGATAAAAAACGAGTGCTTTAGACCCCACGACTGAAGTAAAACTTCTTTAATATACGAAACGTAACTGGCTATGAGAGAAAGAGAGAAAGAACAGTGCTTTCTAACCCCCTCCATGGTAGTGTTAAACGTTTAACGCAACCTTGTTGGAAGTCGCATTAGAAGTATTACTTCAAAATGATTTTAACATATGCCATGATACCGGAATCATCTATAACTGTAACACGTGACCCGCGTACGACGAAGCTATGGAGGTTTTAAACGATAACAATAGCATTTTAGTAATAATATCAACAGTTTACACTTAGATTTTATATCATCCCAAAAATTATTTCCTCGAGTGGGATTTGAACCCACGACCTTTCCCTTGATACGGGGATGCGATAACCAATTTCGTCGAGTCATTTGCTTGTACAAACGTTGCAGTGACCACGCATGGTAGGCTTGGAAATAAAAAATAACTTTGCTTAGTTTGGGGCTAGATGGTGCTGATTGAATATCCTACAATATTTTAATTACATATTCCCCCTTCCAATGATTATTAAGTATGAAAAATTGGTCGTAGCCTTGGTTTAGATACATAATCTGTACTTTGGGCCATCGAAGCTATAGGCCACGTCCCGTTGAGCTATCTTCTAATATTTATTTATCTATGAGTGCAGCACACAATTGCAGTAAATCCCAAGAGTCCCAAGTATTTTATCTGTAGTTTCTGTTTTGTGTTATGTGAGTGATTTTTGTATGAACACACGGTCGAACAATCGTGACTTCATACAAAACCACTCACGAAACGGGCTCGCAAACACTCCGACTTAGGGCTCAGGTTGTTGATCTCAGCACGCTTTAGATTCGTCCTTCTTCTTCTCTATGTGGCGTCCGAGGACGTCGTGGTTTTTGCAGCACTCTTCCTGGAAAAAACGTTGTACATGTGTAAATAAACACAAAAGTTATTTTGTTGAAATATCGTTTGCCAAGCTGAGTGGTGTTAAGCCTCATGTGCCTGTAATTTCAGGCCCTTTAAACCGGAACGCTGCGCTGCTTGGCGGCAGGAATAAGCATGGTGGTAGTACTTCCCCAGACGAGTCCTTCACTAAAAGCTCTACTACTGATATTATAAAGCTATGACCAATATGAAAGTTACGATTTATACCGGGTGTAATAAAACTACTTCCGAAAACTGAAACAGCGCATGATTCAGACCATCATTCTGATTACAAAACAAATTTAAAAGCGCGAAACAAAAATCTTTAGTAAGTTAGTAGTAAGCGGTTAGTGCACACTGTACAAAATACATCGCTGGTTGATAAATACAAATTTCAGAAAAATAATGGTATAACTGACGACCGATGTGGCGCGGCGGGCGAACATCAGCGACGCAGAAGGTTGCGGGTTCGATTCCCGCCTTGGGATGGATGGATGTTTGTTACTCTTTCACGCTCTAACCAGTAGACCGATTTGGATGAAATTTGGAATACATATAAATTGTAACCCGGATTAACACATACTTTTTATCCCTAAAAAATTACGGGAGCGGGAAAAAACTGCTACGCGGGCAAAGCTGCAAGCGGCCGCAAGTTATATATATTCTAGTATAGCTGACTGTACACGGTCGCAACTGGTGTGGCCTTTTGTCATAACAATACTAAACTTACACTAAATATAGCTTACCAATTCAGAATCACTAGAATCGTCGGTACCACTAGATGAGTCAGTGTCATAGTTCCCTAGACCAGGTAATACACCGACACATGTCATCTTCCCCCCTGGTGTATGTGAGACAGGGATGGCTATAGGTTTCTCTTGGACTTTGGGAATGCCATTACTCTTCGGAGCCTCCTTTTCACCTTCCATTTCACTGGCTTTACGTTTTCTAACCACCACCTGAAAATATAATTAAATAAATATTAGTGGAAATTTTACACATCTACCCTTAAGGTGGAACAAGTCGTTACTATTTCCATACAAACGCTGTAACTGAGTATCTCTACTATTTATTAACGTGCGTCCGAAGTTAAGTTTGATACTGAATTATCTTGCCGTTATCTAGGCTCGTTACCCTATATGCTACAGTAAAATCAGATTACCTTGAAAGTTACAAGCGTCGAAAGATTTAGTACTAAATCTATACAAGCGTTTAACTATCAAACTTAACTTCGGACGCACGTTAATAAACAGTAGAGATATTCAGTTACAGCGTTTGTATGGAAATAGTAACGACTTGTTCCACCTTAACAACGAAATTTCAAATTAGTTCGAAAGAGACAAAAACTGTGTAACTATTTGGAGGTTACGCAGAGTTATTATTAAGGTTATAACGATATTTACCCCTTGCAACTTGTTCTTCTGTGAGTTTTGTGAATTCTGCGAGTTAACTGTCCGCGCTGGAGCAATCTGCGCGCGCAGCCTCGTCATCTCCTCACTCTCTGCCAGGTTTGACACTCGTTCCCTAAAACATGACATTAACTTAGGAAAATATATAGTACTAGCGGCCGCTCGCAGATTCGCCCGCGTGGCAGTTTTTTTCCCGTTCCGTTATTTTTTCGGGATAAAAAGTAGCCTATATGTTAATCCAAGTTATAATCTATATTTATTCCAAATTTCATCCAAATCAGTCTACTGGTTAGAGCGTGAAAGAGTCACAAACATCCATCCATACTTACAAACTTTCGCGTTTATAATATTATAGTAGGATAGGGTTACTAGCGAAACGCACGCGTGTTGCGTGCAGCTATTTTCGAACAAATTTCAACCCTCGCTACACCCCTTTAGGGGTTGAATTTCAAGAATTCATTTCTTACACCTCTACGCGTCAAGACAAAATGTACCTTAAAAATTTCAAGTCTACATTTGTTCCTGCTTGCAGTATTATGAGGTTTTGAGGGGCTCTTGATTCTAATGAATGGTGTGGTTTGTCTCATATTTTAATTAGAAAGAATATAGACAAGTATTGTAGATACAGTCAGTTGCACTAGAATGAATACAATCCGTAACTTATAAATGGTGTTACAGCGCCACAACAAATATTGACATGGATATTATTGATAGAGCATGGAAACTCATCAACTGATTTCATGTTTTTGGAGTTTTGGCTCTGTAAGAGTTTATTGTTTTGCTGTAATACCGTTGTGAAAGTTACAAATTGTATACATTCTAGTGCAGCTGACTGTACAACTGGTGAGCGCACGCCCGTACGCGTCGACTATCAAACGCCGTAATGCGTGACCACACTACTCTGCAGCCTGTGGCCTGTGGGCGCGTCAGAGCGGTGGTACGGGTTCTGACGCAGATCGAAAACGAACGGTTTTTTTTTTAAAATTATATTTTTGCGGCTTTGGTATCACTGCGGCCATAAGGCCTATTGTGATTGCCACTTGTTAAGGTATCACCCCTCATAAGGGCGTTCATAGTTCACCACTGAACCCTGCAGCTGTTAGGAACTGGAGGGATGAGTTCTTGTAGCTCATCCGGGCACAGGGTATGTTTTCCCAGATGGATGCTATGCTTTGAAACAAACGGTTGGGCGATTATGCAAGCCTAGGTACACTCACCTAAACTCCTGGATCTCCTTACGTTCCTCCATGGATATCATTTGAGCAGCCTTGGCTTTGGTCTCCTCTACTAGGTCCAGGAATCCAACCTCATCATCATCCAACCCCCGGATCATATTCTCTATAAAGTTTATTTAAAGATTACTTCATGATATACTATTGTGTAACAGGTAAACAAAAAACGGTAGGATTCAAGTGACTTAGTGGGGCTTAGATTCACTTGTTATTATAATAAATGGCCCACCTGATGTTGAGTGGTAAGTATCACTATGACAAAGCAAAATATTTTGGTGGCAAGCTGGGCTGTGCTTTAGTGGGTACTGTAATAATTCTGGTATAATTTTGTTTGCTTATTTAAGGAATATTTCAGCACATTGTCACTGAATTTAGAGCTTACAAACTATTTAAGCCACTTTTAAGAATCTTTGTCCTGACTGACACAGACAATACACAGCCTAAACCACTAAATTTAATAATTGAAATTTTCAGGGTATATTTGTCTTGGTGCATAAGGCCTAAGGTATTTCTGTCAGCCAACCCTCAAAGGGCTGCAGGGAGGTTGGTATTTGTATAATAATCCTACTTAATATTATAAATGCAAATATTTGGATGGATGGATGGATGTTTGTTCCTCTTTCACGCTCTAACCAGTGGACCGATTTGGATGAAATTTGGAATAAATATAGATTGTTATCTGGAATAGGACATAGGCTACTTTTTATCCCCAAAAAATAACGGGAATGGGAAAACTGCCACGCAGGCAAAGCATCGAGTGACCTCTAGTAGCTTCATAAAGTTGTGCACGTTTTCACTAGTATATTACTCCATAAGTATACTCTTACTGAGTTTGTGAGCTTCTTCATATTCAGCTTCCTTCTTCAACCTCTGTTCTTCAAGCCGCTGGAACAGAGGCCTTGTGTCGTAAGGGTCCTCTGGAGCCTCTGCAAATGTTATCAGGATTTTAATATCAAGAAAAAAAATTATTACTTTTAGTAGTAGTAGAGGTCTTTGTGAAAGGCCTCATCCATGGAAGTACTACCACAGTACTATTTTTACCAAGTAGTAATGCTCGCATTGATGTGTTCCAGTGTGAAGGGTGTGGGTGCCCGTGATAGTGCAGGCACACGAGGCTTTACACCACTATGCTTCAGGTTGGTGGACGCAGGGTAGTGCATCGTAGGGCACATACGTACATAAGGTGTATGACCTACAAGATAATGCTTTGTATAGGTGATGGTTACCACTAACATCGGGTAGGCCATATGCTTGTTCCACCAGCCGTAGCGTAAAAATAAATACTAAGGAATTCTTACTGCTATTTCATGCAATATTTTATAGTAATTTGGATAGATGAATATTTAGACAATTTTCTAGCATGTATATTGAATGAAGGAAACATGCAGTTCTGTAGAACTAGTTTTAGCAGGAACATAATCATTAAAATTATTTTATAAAACATTGCTACAGACAGAAAATGTGAGGAACTATTTGATGTTTACATGTCCAAACACTATGTTTTTAGGTAGGTAACGATTAAGTTGTATGATGTGGTAGACACCTGAGAGGTATATAGTTTAGAAACTGAGCAGAGGTTGATGTTTATGCATCAACATTGAATAAATCAGTTAGCTATAAGGTCGGAGAGAAGTAAGTAGGTAATCATTTACTTTGATCACTCACCTTGAGGTTGGTCTGCGGTACGGACTTTTTCCCATTCCTCTTGCCGGCGCCGTCTTGCCTCCACAATCTCGGTTTCCGAAATAAATCCAGAGCTCATGGTTCACAAAATTAAGAATAATAGAAATAATTGTATTCACAAAACTGTATTGACTGATACAAGTACCTACACAATGGCGTTTCTTTCCGCTGACTGACAATTGGATAACCTCACCTCACACCTCCTCATTCAACTTCAACTAACAGATTTATCGATTCGATATAGGCCCGTGCAGTAACGAAGCGCATGATTCTGCGTTCGCAAGTGATAGAGATTAAACCGGTCGGAGTGATTTGTGCTTAATTTCTATGTATTTTGGCCTAATTTAAGAATTCTATCTGTATTTTGATTATTCTAAGGCTTGTGTTGTCCTAGTGTGGTGCTGGCAAGGTGGTAGATATTTCTATTATTTAGTTATTTACCTATTTACGAGTTCGAGTCCGTGTTTGAGGTTAGGACCTGAGGCATGGATTTGGATCCGTCGTCAGTACCGGTGCCCCCGGAGCCCCCGGATCCTCCGGATCCATCCCCGGGATCTAAACGGCGTATAGATTCGGAATATTCAGCTTCTGCTCCATCTAAGAAGACCATGTCCTCTGATCAGGGGGTGGCTTCTATTCAAACCGTGTACACCCATCCATCAATTGTTGTTGGAGCTATTCAAGCTTATACAACTTTAGACAAGGGACCATTTGTGGTTCACGTTTCTCGCTCTGAGCCTGATCTGTCTGCTGGCACTACCATCAGACCCATCAAGTTTGGTCAGTTCCTATCAATACATAAGTTCCGTAATATTATACCTGATGGAGTAAAACGTGTAGGGCGTAATAAAATATCTGTGGAGTTTTCGACTGCAGAAGATGCAAACAAGTTTATAGAATCCCCGATACTACAAATGTGTAAATATACAGCTACGGTTCCCACTTTCAATGTAACTAGAATGGGTTTAGTAAGAGATGTTCCTACTGACTTATCAATGGATGAATTTGCTGAAGCTATTCAGGTCCCTCTAGCCTGTGGTATTGTCCTAAAAGCGCGCCGTCTCAATAGAAAAAATGTGGAGGAAGGCAAGGTTACATGGGTGCCTACCCAGACCGTTGTTGTCACCTTCCAAGGTCAATTCTTACCCTCAAAAGTGTTCCTGTTCTACACGGCCCTGCGAGTTGAACTGTACCAGTACCCTACTATACAGTGCCATACCTGCTGTAGGTATGGGCATACTAAAGCCCAATGTCGGTCTAAACCAAGATGTTTCCGTTGTTGCAAGGAGCATACTGGCGAAGATTGTGATATCCCTGAGTCTAGTGCATCATGTTTACATTGTTCAGGCAAGCATTTCGCTACCAGCAAATGCTGCCCAGAACTAGAGAGGCAGAAGTCGATTAAATCAGTCATGGCCCAGAATAACATTTCATACGAGGAAGCTGCTTGTCAGTTTCCCAAGGTGTCTCGCTCATACTCAGAGGTTGCTAAAGATATGTTTTCCAATCCTTCCCCCTCCCAAGCTCCACAAAATAGTTTCATGGAAGGTCCACCCCAGACCCATCCCACCCGTTCATATGTCAAAAATGTATATGCCTCACCCCGCTCTAAGGCTCCACTGGGTAAGTCATATGATATGGCCGCCCACAGAAATTTGGTTGCTAGCCCATCATATACAATGCCTAATGGTTGTGCTCTAGGCCAAAACCTGGAAGCAGCCCCTCATAATGAAAATATGCTTGAAACATTATTAACCCTAATAATTAATATTATTTTAATGAACCCTCAGCCCATACCGTCCAACGTTGCCTCAAAACTTACACAATTAGTCTCTTTGTCTGGTCACAATGGATCCAGTGGTCGTTCTGCAGTGGAACTGCCAGAGCGTCAGAGCAAAAAAACATGAACTTCTCCATTTAATTTCTAAATTCCGCCCGTCAGTCCTGGCCCTCTCGGAGACATGGTTGAAGCCTGAAATCCATTTTCGGATTTCAGGTTACTCCTGTATCCGAGAGGACAGGGCTGACGGGCACGCTGGGAGCGCCATATTAATTAGGCGCTCCCTTAGCTTTACCCAAATCACCTTTCCTCCCCTTCCTTCTGGTATCAACGCAGTTGGTATCAGATCCTCTAATATTTCCTTCATATCTGTTTATATTCCTCATCCTGATTCTGTTCTAATTCCTGATTTGCTTCTTCTTTTTTCATCCATTCCATCTCCCATCGTGATAATGGGTGATTTTAACGCTCATCACACAGTTTGGGGTCATCATTCCTCAAATTTTTTTGGTTACTCTCTCTTGGAAGTTTTTGATGAATTAAACCTTTGTCTACTTAACGATGGTGCTCCCACCCGTAGAGTTTACCCAAATCAGAATCCTAAGAGTGCTGTAGACCTCTCTGTCTGCTCTCCTTCTTTGTCGCCGGTTGTATCCTGGCAAATTCTTCCCCTTTCATATGGTAGTGATCATTTCCCTATCCTTATTTCTATATCTAACAGCGTGTCTCCGTTCCATAACCCTTGCCCGTCTATAAAGTATAGACTTTCTGGTGCTGATTGGGCATCATATTCAGATTGTCTTGACATAAAACTTGAATCTTCCTTTATTTCCTCAATAGATATAACTCTTTCTCCTCTTAATACATATAATACTTTTGTAAAAAGTATAATTGATAGTGCTGATGCTCACATTCCGCTTAAAAAGCCCACCAAACACTTTAAAACATCTACTCCTTGGTGGGATTCAGAGTGTACTCTAGCTGTGGCTAAACGCAAGGAAGCTGAGAAAAATTATTACTACGATATGTCTCAAAGTAATTTTAGTACGTACCAGAAAGCTTCAGCCAAGTTTAGAAAACTTGTTTTAAATAAAAAAAGGCGGGGTTGGATTGGCTTTTGTGAAGATCTCTCTCCAAAAACTCCATCTTCCCTGGTTTGGAAACAGATCCGAAGATTTAGAGGTGCTTGTAACTCACAGGATATTACAGCTAATGACCCTTCTTCATGGATAGAAGCATTTTCAGATAAACTTGCTCCCCCGACAGTTCCCACTTTAGACTGCTTTCCTTCCCCACCCTCCTATCTTCCTTCTCATGACTGTTTTGATCAACCATTTTCTTTTGGTGAACTTACTCTTGCACTGGATGGTCTAACTGATTCCTCACCTGGTATAGATGGCATTCCCTATTCATTCATCGTCAAGTCTTCTGACAAAGCAAAACAAATTTATTTAGATATTGTAAATTATTTTTTTGAATACAATATTGTCCCTGAACAGTGGAAAACCCAGATAATAATACCCATTTTAAAGCCTGGTAAAGACCCGTCCGATCCTAATAGTCGAAGACCTATAGCTCTGTCATCAGTTTTGTCTAAGATCACAGAACACTTAATTAAACAGCGCCTTGAATGGTTCGTTCAGAATAAATCTATTTTAGCCAAATCTCAATTCGGTTTTAGACGAGGAATGAGCACAATGGACAGCCTAAGTCTTCTAACAACTGACATTTACACTGCTTTTAAAGAAAAGAAGTCCCTTGTAGGAGTGTTTCTTGATATCGCATCGGCATATGACAATGTTATGCTCCCGGTACTCAGGAATAAACTTATTCAGCTGAGTATTCCGGAGAAGTTATCTCGTTTTACATGCAATCTTTTGATGGAAAGATTAGTTACGGTTAAAACATCTAATGGACTTTCTCCCCCGAAAAAAGTGTGGAAAGGCTTACCTCAAGGATCAGTGTTAAGCCCTCTTCTATACAGTATATACACCTACGATCTTGAAAATGTAGTAGATTCCTTTTGCGAGGTTCTCCAATATGCCGATGATCTGGCTCTGTATGTGAAAGTTCAGTCCATAGAAGTTGCTGAGGATCGCCTCAACTCCGCTCTACAGTATCTTGATGGTTGGTTAAACAACCATGGCTTAGCTTTGTCTGCATCTAAAAGTTCTACGGTTATTTTTACTAGAAAAAGATCAATTCCGACTCTAGAGTTGGTTGTCAACCAAGACATCATCCCACAATCAAATAGTGTTAAATTCCTCGGCATAACTTTGGATTCTAGAATGACAGGCACTATTCACCTCGACCATACTGCTGAAAAATGCGAGAAGAATATGAATGTTATACGTTCTCTCTCAGGAGTTTGGTGGGGATCTCACCCCTATACTCAAAAACTTTTATATAATGCCCTTATCAGAAGCCACTTTGACTATGGTTCTTTTCTGTTTAACCTTTTTAATAAAGCGGGCTTAGAAAAACTGAACAAAGTTCAGTCTAAGAGCTTACGCATTATCCTAGGAGCTATGAAATCCTCCCCAATTAATGCCATGCAAGTTGAGTGTAATGATCCCCCCCTTAACTTACGTAGACAATATCTGGCTGATAGATTCTTTTTTAAATTGGTTCAAAACTCTGATCACCCTCTTCTCCCGAAACTAATCCATCTTCTTGATCTGTTTGATTCGAACGACCTTGAAAAACTTCCTTGTCTTCTTCGTAGCTATATTAAATTCTCTCAACTCCCGAACCCTGTCCACCAATACCCAATTAACCCACTCTATCTCACTCCATTTGAATCCTTAACCTTTCGTCCAAACATTATTTTACACTTTGGTATAGATAAGGACTCTTCAAACGCTCGAGAAATCTTCAACGAACAAATGTCTACCAAGTTCAAGGAATGGCATGCCATTTTTACAGATGCGTCAAAATTATCTTCGAATAGCTCTGTCGGAGCAGCAGTGTGGATTCCTTTTACTAGGATAAACCTTAGTTTTAAGTGCCCCTCCTCTACCTCAATCTTTACTGGTGAATCTATTGCCGTCTTAGAAGCAATTCTATTTATAAAATCCCATAACTTGAATAACTCTATCATATTTTCGGATTCTAAAAGCTGTCTTCAATCTATTTTATCCAACCCTTTTCGTTCCATAGCCCGATTCCCAACGATTCTAAAAATTAAAGACGCACTCTTCCAATGCCACCAATTAGGTATCAATGTCGTCCTTGCCTGGATTCCTGGTCACACAGGTATTCCTGGTAACGAAGCAGCAGATGCTTGTGCTAAAAATGCTGTAAATATAGGATGTCTTAACCACTTTAAAACTTATTCACACGATTTATGTCTTCTTCCTAAGTCCCACCTCCAAGAGGAATGGACCAAAGTTTGGAACATCACTAGAAAAACTAAAGGTAAACATTATGGTGACATTCAGCCGGAAATTCCCACTTACCCTTGGTTTTTTAAATTTCGCAAAGCAAATAAATCTACTACCTCAACTATTTGCCGCCTCCGATTAGGTCACGCTTGCACTCCAGTATTTCTGGCTAAACTAAGGATTAGGGACCATTCAATGTGTGAATGTGGCCTCGATGAGGGAAACGTGAACCACATATTTTTTAGCTGTCCGAAACTACGCCGATCCCTTTACGATATCCTCCCTCCTGAAATCCCCCGTCCTTTTTCCCTTAATTTTCTTCTATCTCTTACATTTATACCTATGATTAATTATATATTGTGTAAGTTTATTCATATAAATAAGATAAAGTTATAAATACATCCTCCATAACTCCTGAGTCTCACTTACAATAACCTCTACCTATATTATAATACTTTGCTGATTTATATTTTTTATGTTACTAACTTTGTGTTTTAGATAAATCAAATTGATTTCAAAATTTTGGTCGATTCTCTCTCTGAACACCGACCATATTATTAGCCGCACTCCTCTACTATGTTTATGAAACTAGCGTGAAACGGACACTGGCAGAATTGTGGCAATAAGCCACAGAGCCATAAATCAAGAAGTCAAGTCTAACGAAGCGCATTATAAAATATTATTGATTTCGAATACCTAGTGTTTTGAAGAACCAAATAAATAAACCGTAAAGTAAACTATGAAAATTATCTGTGTCGTTTCGTATGTATAATCCATAAAAAATGAAGAAGAGGAAGAGGAATGTTTTCTTCTGTCACATACGTAATTTGTATTCTGTGGTTTTCCTTTGGTAAACAACACACGGTCGGTAGCGAATTTTATTGCTTAATTTTGAACCATACAGATTTCGGTGCCTTCTATGAAGAAAAAGTAACCAATTACTTTGCTTGCCTGTCACTACCATGTCTGAGACAGAATCTAAAGATGCTTCCTACGCCTTAGTAGAAACCCAAATCAAGCATGTCGAGGATGGAAAGAACAAATTGCCAGTGAGGTGCCAGTTTTGCGGCTCTAAAATACTGGAAAAGCAAATCGGATTATACGTGGAAATTGAGGTGTGTAGTGCTGCTGGTTCTATTCCTGCAGCTTGACAAATCTGGTAGTCCTTAGGTTTTAGGAAAGAATATTTTCCCTCTTCTTTCTAGTGTGGGATTAAAACTATTGGGCGATTGTGTCGTATTCTTACTAAAATCTAACGGAATTTGATAGACCCCACAGCTTTGTAGGAGGTTCTGTGCTGTAGGTTGTGGGTTCAGCCCCATATTCTATCTGGGTATCTTCTTGGGACTAGTTGATGTTGAGTTAAATGTTTGGCAATATTTAATATTAATCTATCATAACTTTATCATCTTACAGAAAGAGCTACCGGAGGTTCACCAAGCCAATGTTGCAGAGGGAATCAAGAAGGAACTTATAAAAGAGTTCTATCACGTCAAAGACATGTATATTTTCGAGAACATAGGTTTTTCACACGAGGTTGACAACTGTAAATATTTGACATGTGCTGATTGTGATGCTGGGCCTTTAGGGTGGTATGACATTGGCACCAAGGAGAGCTACCTAGCATTGAGTAGGGTAGTGCATGAATGAGACATTTAAATTCAACTCAACAACCCAGCTGCAGTTTTGATGCTCGAGATAGGTTAAGGAAAAACCTTTTGGATGAAATGTATATTATTGAGCTTATGAGTCAGATTTTATACAAATAATAATATTTGACTCACAATGCCCACGGGAAGTGGTGAAAAAGTACCTATCTAAGTAGTAAGATAGAAAGTTAAATGTTAAAATGGCACTTTAGGTGTACTTTGTCAAAATCATGCTTCAGTACCGTACTTATACCATAAAATACAAAATAATGTAGGTACAGTCAGCATAACATGTTTCTGAAAATTTTCAAATGAATTTATCATTATTGGTTCTAGTCAAGTTTATCTATTGACACTACTCTTAAGAGTTTTTACATCTTATAGTTTACTTAAATAAAATGGAATAAAAGTTCTCAATGGGTGACTAAGAACCCGAAGACAAAGGATAGGGCACCTTCCCACCTGATGAACCGATGACATTGGTCGCAGGAAGTCAGTGGATGGAAATGGCTCAAAATTTATGTTCCTGAAATTGTATAAAGGCAAGGCCTATGTCCAACAGTGAACTTCTATAAGCTCATGATGATGATGCATTATAGTTGACTACCCCCATCAAACATCCTCAAAGAATCTCGAGTAGGTACTTAGTACTAACAAATCTGAGGGGATATCTACCATGCGTGGGGATTAAAGTCGTGAGGCTGTGTCTAAAAAGTTTCATTAGGTAATAAAACACTTGGTATCATCAAGATTTTTTTTTAATGTTGACTGCAAATATAAAAAATATCAAAATTTTGTAACAGTATAACTTTTTAAACTATCATGGTTTTGATCAATATTTTGGATAGAAACGGGATATTTACCATGATTTTTGAGTTTGATTGTTTCCCGATAATTCGGCACAGTTGCATGCGCCATGATCACGGGTCGAACATGCAACTGTGCCGAAATATCGGGAAACAATCAAACTCAAAAATCATGGTAAATATCCCGTTTCTATCCAAAATATGAGTGTAATCTAAATGCAAAATAATTTTATGTTGTAAACTTCAGCATTCCTGAAAAGCTTTTATTCAATTTGCTCATTGTTTGTTTGTTTACCTCATAAGCAAAGTTTTCTGAGAAAATAAACTATTTATTGAATCTAGAGAAACTTGTTTAAATTATATCGAGTTTATTATTTAGGTAGTTTGTTATAAGTATATTCATTATTATCATTCTCTGATAATATCTTTTTGGTATTCTAGCATCGGGTATTCCAACCGTGACATGTTGCAAGCCCTACATGTCACGTATGGAATAATATCTTGCAAAATGTGGACGTACCTCTGACTACTCCTGTTAGACATCCTCGAAGAATCTCGAGTAAGTACTTGGTACTAAGAGATCGGAGAGGATATCTAGCGTGTTTGGGGATTAAAGTCGTGATCAATCGTAATCAGTCGTTATTTTATTCTTTTTAAATCGCGTTTTACAATAATGCTATAATAAACATGGGATTAAATATTTCGCCCTTATTGGTATCGTTTCCGTGGTGTAGCGGTTATCACATCTGCCTAACACGCAGAAGGCCCCCGGTTCGATCCCGGGCGGAAACATACTTTTTGCATTTTCATTTCATCTAGCTTGTCAGAAACATGAGTTTACTACATATTTAGTTCGTATTCTAAGGCTCCAATGCTCAAAATGGTTTATATTTCGGGGTCTACCTGTAATATGTGCCCTAATGTGTTTTCTGCTAATAGTTATTTTGTCAGGTCCTATGACCAATTTTACAGACAAGATTTGTGTAAGATTCTTCATTCCCCTTAATCTCTCCATTCATATTCACATCACTCGATCTCTATAAGCATATCAGAATCGGAAGCTATGGAACCACTACCTACGCTTTTTACAGTTCTCAACATGAAGTGCCTAATCGAAAAGGACAGAGCAAAAGACATTGTCATGTTTTCTATATTTTTATTTTATTTATATTTATCCTATCCTGTACCATTGTAGGGCTAAGACCTCCGTACCTTCTGTCCAACTTTTTCTGTAGGTACCTCTGTTTTTCTCTAGTAATTATTCTTGTCTTAGGTAGGTATATTTTGTATAACTTTTAGATTAGTAATAAGTGCATTTGGTATAACTTTTGGGCGCTTCGGCTAATGCTATTTGCAGCCTAAATTGTGTTTAATAAATTAATAACACTAGCGACGAGAATCATTGGTTTTGCTCTTGTTCTTTTTATATGGCTTCTGTGGATCTAACTTTATCTGTTATGGAAGTGTAGTAAGCCCCTATTTACCTACTTTTCTGTAATTTATTTCAGAATCCTGACCTATTATTTTTATTGGAGTAACCCATGCGTCAACCTAAAACAGAGCGGGCGTGCGTGTCCAAGATGACCGGCTGATAATCTTCGACCTAAATTACCTTTAAGCCTGGTTTACACTTTGATTAGTGCGAGTGCAGGTGATTAGTGCAGGTGATTAGTGACTAGGTGTGGACAGTGACTGGTTAGTGCAAGTGATTAGTAGGCTGTGTAGTAAAGTAAATAGAAGCGTGTTCTATTTTTTTGCGAGTGGACTGCGAGTAGCCACGTCCCGCGCGCCCTCCTTTTCCCCTCACTCGCAGCGTGCCTGCCACTAAACACGTCTGGACAGTGTTTAGTGTGTCTGGACACTACTCGCACTACTCACCTGCACTCGCACTAATCACCTGCACTCGCAGTGAATTGGACACTACTCGCATTACACACCTGCACTCGCACTAATCACCTGCACTCGCACTAATCAAAGTGTAAACCATCAGGCTTTAGCCACAGGACTGCGCGGCATCTACACTCTACAGCCACAGATAAAAGAAGGAACAGAAGACACTTTCGAGTTTAACATGTATTTTTGAGCTTACAAACTATGAAGCTAAAATTCATATTGGCTATTGCTACAGACAAGCAAATTTCAAACGGATTCAATTCAATAATTTTGCTTTGTGTTAGCGCCACTTAGGCTAGTCACGCTCAGGTCAAATGCTACAAGCCGATGTTACGTTACCTCAATACACTATGGGTAATATATATTCACAGTGGTGGGCCACACAACAAGCGGCAAATTAAAAAAAAAGTATGTAAGTACTATTCGTCATCTGGTTCATGGTCCCAACTATGCTTTTGGGGTCAGCAAGCAATGCAAGCAAGCTATGCTTTTGATGTGAAAAAATGTCCACAGGTATAAAAAAATATAAAACATAACGGCATATAGGTATCATATTTGAATTTTCCGTTGCATGATAACTTGTAGTAGAGCTCTTAGTAGTATTTATAGAGCTCTTAGTAAAGGGCTTGTCCGGGGAAGTACTACAACCATGCCTATTTCTGCCGCCAAGCAGCTTGCTGTGTTCCGGTTCGAGGGGGCTCTATCAGTAATAGCACAAAAAAAATGAGTGTGCTTTAGACCACACGACTGAAGTAAAATTCGTAACTGGCTATGAGAGAAAGAGAGAAAGAACAATGCTTTCATACCCCCTCCATGGTAGCGTTAAACGTTTAACGCAACCTTGTTGGAAGTCGCATAAGTATTACTTCAAAAAACTTTGCTCTGACTGTAGTAGCGCTGAAAGGGCACAAGTTCATGTTTCAACATCTGGGGATTTGCCTACAAATGATTTACCTACCTACCAATTTTTCCTGCTTCTGGTGAAATAAGCATTTGGCCCACCTGATGTAGAGTGGTAACCATCACCTATAATAAATAATTACCTTCTTTGTGAATTGTGTGTTACCCCTATACTTTGTGAATTACGTACGTTAGGTCCGTGCTCTACGATGCACTACCCGGCTTCCACCAACCTGAGGTATCACTGGTGTTAAGCCTCATGTGCCTGTAATATCATAAGACACTGCAATAAAAAGCTCGGCATTTTAGTAACTCTGAATGATGTCCATTCGCTTCTCGCTTAGCTTATGGCCTCAATTTGTACTTTCTCTCATCTGCGATATACCTACCTATACGTACATAATACATCTCCGTTCATCTCTACAGTACCTATATAGCATGGACAAATTATTTTGATGATTAGATGGTTCGAGCAAACTTATAACTCAGAGGATGAGCTTACTGCTTAGACGACTTACTGGCACAGTTTGTTACGACTTTGTTACAAATTACTAGGGTCAGTAGTTCAACAAGTAAGAGGTAAGCAGGAAGTTTTTACCTAGCATGAGATTAAAATAGAATGTAATCTTTTATATATATAAAATTGGAGGTGTGTGTCTCGATATTTCACTTTGCAGCCAAAACTACGCATCGGAGACGAATAGTGATTGTATGTGGCAATAGGTACAAGGCTCCCATTGTGCACTATGGTGGATGCAAGTCGATAATCATAAGGGTGTAAAAGATATGGGGGTTGATCTGGGTGGTTCTAAAATCTACTACAATTAAAAATGACCCAGCGAAGCGGGTATTCACAGCTAGTATAGAATATAATTTATTCACAATTACAGAACTTAAGATAAAGAAGAAAAGAAATAGCAGCAAAACTTTAAACCTCAAGCACGTTAGATCTCTTAGTATCAAGCACCTACTCGAGACTTCGAGGATGTCTAAGAGGGTAGTCAGAGGTACGTCCAGATATTAACTTTGGTACATACCCACATTTTACAGTAGATGGTATTCCATACCGCCGTAGCCGTCAAGTCCAGTTGTCGCTGCCCGACATGCCGCGTACTGTAACTCAATACGAAACTTCGTTTATCGTTTCTAAGAGTAGACCTGCAGGTTGCAAGGCCATCGCCACTGCTAGAATACTAACTAGTTTCCTTACAATGTTTTCCTTCACCGTTTGGGAGTACCTACTAACATTGCGCACCTATAATAACATACGTTTTTAGAATAAAAAGTTCCAGAGACACGACCTTACTAAAATTTTTTAGACTGCAGAACTGAAGCTCTGTTATCACTTATCAGCTAGCTGCTAGCTTAATTCCGCTAGCAGTCACCCATCCATAATAACAGACGTGCTGAATATTTCTGTTGACTGTTAGAAACGATCAAGTAACTAGGTACACAGCAAACGCAACCATGTTGCAATAAAGACTAAGCAAAATAAAGCAATTTACCTAAATACTTTTGTGTATTCATTTGGCAAACCACACAAAGCTTTTGCTCAATGATTTTAATTATCATAAACTTTAATTTAATCAGCTGATTCTTGGATTAGGTAAAAATGACCCGGCGGATAATCCGTTGATTTAGTACTATCTAATTTACTGGTAGCTTGACTACTGTAATGTCGGTTAGAATTTCTAACGGCCGAATACTCAAACGCAACTCTCAAGTGACGAATTTTTGACAGACTTTCATTGCCCTTTTTTAGGGTTCCGTACCCAAAGGGTAAAACGGGATCCTATTACTAAGACTGCAGTATGTCTGCTTGTCTGTCGGTCCGTCTGTTACCAGGCTGTATCTCATGAACCGTGATAGTTAGAGACTTGAAATTTTCACAGATGATGTATTTCTGTTGCCGCTATAACAACAAATACTAAAAAACAGAACCAAATAAATATATAAGGGGGCTCTCATACAACAAACGTATTTTTTTGTCGTTTCTATTATTGATAATGGTACCTACGGAACCCTTCGTGCGCGATTCGTACTTGGCCGGTTTTTTTATAGTATATATTTTGAAATGACTTTTGACAATCGATGTCGTGATTATTTACCAGCAGAACGAGCTATATGGCCTGCCCACTGCCACTTCAACTTGCTGATTCTGAGAGCTATGTCGATGACCAGTTTATGTAGGTACATCCCTATTACATAAAGGCTTCCTACGATTAGGGAAATCCCTAGATTACTTCAAGGCAAAGCTTTACCTCTCATTTACATATAGAATAGTAAATCATGAGAAACTAACCGACTGCCTATTGTCTTTAATTTCCGCAAACAATATTTATAACGATAATTAAACGAACTATACATAATTTGGTTTTAAAATAATCTTGGTGTGTAAGGTAAAATTAACAGGCGTTTGCATTTTTTTTAATGCAGTGCAGCCTCGTAATGTCCTCCAAATCGTATTTGATTTTGGCGAACCCTTTGCATAATCTTCTTCTTCTTCTTCTTTTATTATTATGGCTTTTCAGCGGCTGAGGGTTGCCACGAATTTGCCAATGTCGAGTGTTTACTAATCTTAAAGAACAAAAAGGCGGAGATCTGAGTACGGTAAGAAGGGAGACTCTAATACAAATCAAGTTGATATGTCATATACCTACTTAAGTAGGTAATATAGGTAATAATCTTTATCAAGAGCCTGACAGCTGACAGCTTTATGGCTTGACAGTCCGAATCTAGTTTTTAACACTCTTGCCCAAATACTCAAACGCAACTTAAATTTAATCACGTCTCAAGTCGCGTTTTTTTGGCAGTTTGCAGTGAAAGTCTGTCAAAAATTCGTCACTCGAGACGTGATTAACTTTAAGTTGCGTTTGAGTATTCGGCCGTTTGTCACTTATATGTATTTATTTATTTAAAAAATATAATATGGAACATCCATACACACAAACTTTCACGTTTATAATATTAGTAAGGATTCTAACAGGTCTATTGGTTGAAAAAGCTGTAGGTAGTAGTCTATATCTTTTTCAAATACAAATAACCCTTGTCGAGAAGCGGACTTCTTCAGAAAAACCGAAACAACTTCACTGGGCCACCACCGACTTCAGCGTGACTGGGGATTACACAGTCACGGTTGATAGCCCTTCAGATCTCTTAGTACCAAGTACTCGAGTAGTCGAGATTCTTTGAGGATGTCTAATGGGGTAGTCAAAGGTACGTCCAAATGTTACATTTAGTACATTACATACCCACTTTTTGTAGTAATTGGTATTCCATACGTGACAGGTTGCAAGCCCATCGCTGCTGCTAGAGTACTAACTGGTTTCCTCACGATATTTTTCAGCGATTGAGAGCATTGAAATTGCGCACATAAATTTCTCAATAGAAAAATCTATTGGCATACGACCGGATTCAAACCCACCTTAAGATCAGATGGCAGATCAATTCCACTAGACCACATAAATAAATAAATAATGCTGGACAATCTGCACAGCATCATCTAGCCCTAAGCTAAGCAGAGCTTGTGTTATGGGTACTAGATGATTGATATACTTAATACAATATATTACATACATAGATATTTTTTATTATACATAGAAAATACCCAGAACACCTGGAATAAATATTTGCAGATCGTACAAACATTTATCCCAAGGCAGGAATCGAACCCGCAACCCCTGCGTCGCAGGCGGACATTCGCCCGCCGCGCCACAGCGGTCGTCATCACGCTCTCACTTCTTCAGGTTAATAATAATTATGCTGATGTATAAATACATTACTAAGCTTTTAACGACCAAAATAATTTAATGCTCATTTACATAATAAAGCCCTTGAATAGAACAAAAGAGTTTTGTATTGAGCATTGGATTGCGTAGTCAATTCGTGTGGCAAACTAGATAGGTACAGTCAGCTGCATGTATTGGTTACTCCAACCAGTTGACAATAAGGTTTTAAACTTGTACATCGAATGGGTAAAAAAGTGGGCCTTTGACCCGTAGGGAAGATGCAAGACGAAAATAATTATAAAAAGAAATGGGGTCTGGATTCTAGTTATCATGATCAGTCTAAATTAGTCCACTGCTGGACATAGCCTCCAATTTAATTAAGTAACAAATGTATCATATTTTGAGATAACAAATAAATTATTATTATTATTAATGTATGTTTGACGACCGATGTGGCGCGGCGGGCGAATGTCCGCCTGCGACGCAGAGGTTGCGGGTTCGATTCCCGCCTTGGGATAAATGTTTGTACGATCTGCAAATATTTATTCCGGGTGTTCTGGGTGTTTTCTATGTATAATAAAAAATATCTATATATGTAATGTATTGTATTAAGTATATCAGTCATCTAGTACCCATAACACAAGCTCTGCTTAGCTTGGGGCTAGATGATGCTGTGTGGATCGTCCGGCATTATTTATTTATTAATGCAAAAAAGGAAATAAATGAGTTTTTATAATTTATTATAAGCATAACTTGTACTATGCATGTAATGGGTACTTATGACGTTTTTTTGTGTAAATAATATGTACATACTTATAAATGCAGCGTTAGAAGTAATTTTTTCCATCATGCATCTTTTTTTTATGTGATGGCCGATGGAACAAGCAGATGGCTAACCTGATGTTAAGTCGTTACCACCGCCTATAACAAAGCATTACCTTGCACGTTCGTTAAGAACGTGCCCTACAATTGGTCGTCAAGATGTGGTCAATGTGTGCGGAGCTAAGCCACGGGAGTCCTTACAATGTTTTCCTTCACCGTTTGAGAATATGTCTAAAGGGGGTAGTAAAGATGTACGTTTAATCCAAATACTACATTACCTCTGTTGCAATAGGTAGGTATTTTTCATAGAAAGATGGCTCTTTATTCTAACCTAGCCAAACAAATATTTTTAACTTTTCCTCAAATTAATAATTTTTTACATCAATCGAAGTATCGTCGCAAACCGAGGTTAAGTTTTAACCGAAAAGCTACCGTTTACCATTATTATAACCAGCCGATTTTTTTTTAATAATACTTGCTGATGGAATAAGCAGATGGTCCATATGATGCTGAGAGGTAAACACATTCAATTTGTGTTTTTTTTATACAAGTTGCTAATGGAACAAGCATATGCCCCACCTGGTGTTAAGTGATTACCATCGCCTAAAACAAAACAAAGAAAACATCGTGAGGAAACCAGTTAGTATTCTAGCAGCGGCGATGGGCTTGCAAACCTGTCACGTATGGATTACTAACTATGCAAAATGTGGGTATGTACCAAATGTAGGTACTATCTGGATATGCCTCTGACTACCCCCCTAAGACATCCTCGAAGAATTTCGAGTCGGTATTAGGTACTAAGAGATCAGAGGGGATATCTACCGTGTTTAAGGATTTAAGTCATGATGCTGTTTCTTTTCTTTTTTATTTGTAATTATTTACACGAGATACCGAGAAGTCAAAATGTTGTCCGTTGAAACGCAGTATTGACCACAAACTTGTCAAAGTTAAAGTCAACGTCGAAGCCAAAAGTCAAAAAGCATTTAGGTATTCAGTAAAATCAGCAGGGAACATCTTGAAACATCTTGTCGTTAGTTTAATCATGGTTTTGCTGACCCGCGGTTTTGGTGGACATTGGCCTGGGTTCAAGATAACACGAGAATTTTATGAAGATGTTGCAAAACTTATTGGTAACTAGTCGGTGACAGTATATCGCATGTCAAGGTTTGGTGGGCTCTGGCCTTTGTTACCCTACTTTGCGTGTTAGGTACAGTCGTTAAATAAGTGAATATGTATAAGTTCTTTATAACTTTACGAACTAATAAATGATGAAAAAACCAGCCAAGTGCGATTTGGACTCGCGTACAAAGGGTTCTACCTATACCATATTTATGATAAAAACGGCAGAAAAAATCACGTTTTTTGTATGAGAGCACCCTTAAATATTTATTTTATTCCGCTTTTTAGTAATTACTGTTATATCGACAACAGGAATTCATCACCTGTGAAAACTTCAACTCCCTGACTATCACGGTTCATGAGATACAGCCTGGTTACAGACGGACAGACAGACAGCGGAGTCTTAGTAATAGGGTCCCGTTTTACCCTTTGGGTACGAAACCCTAAAAAGCTATTTCATAGAATAATTTCAACCAGATTCGAACCCGCCTTAGGATCGGAAGGCGAAGAGCTGCGACTAGTCTACAAGTGTAGTAAAGAAAGAAAGAAAGAAAGAAATCAAACTATTTATTTACGACACAAGCACAATAACGTAATAATAATAATGCTGGACAATCCACACAGCATCATCTAGCCCCAAGCTAAGCAGAGCTTGTGTTATGGTTACTAGATGACTGATATACTTAATATATTACGTACATAGATATTTTTTATTATACATAGAAAATAATTAGAACACCCGGAATAAATATTTGCAAATCGTACAAACATTTATCTCGAGGCGGGAATCGAACCCACAACCTCCTGCGTCGCAGGCGGACATTCGCCCGCCGCGCCACATCGGTCGTCTATAGTAAGTAAGTAAGTAAGTAATTAGTAAGTACCTACCTTTACTAAGGTACATGTTATAAGTCTGATGAAATATTATCAAGCTGATGCAACCCCGATAGCTATCATGATGATAGATGGCTATCTATCACCTGTCAAATCTAGACCGCAAAAGTCGTGTAGATCACATCGCCCACATCTCGAATGACTTTCGTCAGTCTGTACTTAAATACCTATGTAGGTACCTACGGGTTAGTGGTCCCTGCTTTCAGTTCCTTAGACTGTGGGTTTGAATATTTGGCAACGTCAAAGTCAAAGTCAAAAAGCATTTATTCAGTAATATCCGCAGGGATCATCTTGAAACGTCTTAAATCTAGGTGAATCTAAGCGCCAGTTCCTCGCGACCAAGCCTAGAAGAACCGGCAAGAAACTTACGGCTTGGTTCCTACCGTTTTTTTGTATGATCCTTTTACAACGACTGGATTCAGACCCACAACCTAAGGATAAAGAGTTCATACGTTTTATATGTGACGACCGATGTGGCGTGGAGGGTGAATGTCCGCCTGCGATGCAGAAGGTTGCGGGTTCGAAAATATATCTATGTATAATAAAAAGTATGTATGTATGTAATGCATTGTATTAAGTATATCAGTCATCTAGTACCCATAACACAAGCTCTGCTTAGCTTGGGGCTAGATGATGCTGTATGGATTGTCCAGCATTATTATTATTGTTATTATCAGAACCTTAGTCCTGATTGACTGAAATCTAGATAACGCACAGCCTAAAACACTGCGGAGACAATTTTCAGGGTATATTCATCTTGGTAGGTAGAGGTGTACTAAGAAAGGAATTCCTGTAATTCAACCTTTAAACAGGTACAAAAGATGTTGAAGTTTTTATGAAACGAACTTTACGTAGACAAAGTAAGTTGCGCGCGTTTTGCTAGTTATCAATATACTCTAACATTCTATACGAGTTTAATATATTCAAAATGCCTAGAGTAGACAGGTCACACATTGTATTCAACAGGTGGACTTGACATTTTGATCTAAAGGCTCTTTTACACAATCGTTAGTAAGCTCTGCTTTCGCTATATCCTATAAGAGCCTTCGAAATAATATTTATACTTGCTGACCCGTGCCCACTTCGTACAAGATTTTTGCCTTTAATTTTTTGGGTTAATACTTGATACTTACAAATATCGTGGCTTTCTACGAGAATTGATAAAATAATTATCAAAATCGGTTCAGTAGATCCAGACATTTCCCCTACAACCTCACAAACTTTACGTCTGTACAATATTATTTAATCATGTGCCTGTAATTTCACCGGCGCCCACACCCTTCAAACCAGAACATGCTGCGCTGCTTGGCGTAAATAGGCATGATGGTAGTACTTCCCCGGATACACAATAAATATTTATGTTCATCGAACAGTTGTTATGTGGCATCCGGATTTGAACGAAAATGTTGTTTTGTTGTTAGGTTTTGAAAAGACACACCATTTTTTTTTTAATTCAACGACAACCGACTTAACTTTTTTTTATTGACTCGACTTGACTAAAACCTATTTATTCACACACTTGCTGTTAGTGAAATTATCTGTGGAATGACGGGCAGATGCATTATATAAAAAAGCAGAAGAAGAACCTAAGCCACTTGCTGTCTCAGTTATTCGCCTGCTAGGAGGTCAGAATGGCAGCTATAAAAAATAAGTACCAGGAAGTAGCTAAGAATTAATTAAGTTTAACGCTACTTACTAAGTCGGATGTAAAGATTATGCCGTAACATTTATCATAATAGCAATAACACAATGAGTCTATCTAAGATAGATGCTTGTTCTATCTATCTATACTATAGAAAAACTGTAGAGGTCGAAAAGTCTGTACATTAAAGGTATTTTTCTGAAATCTTGCAGAGACGAAATCATCATCATCATCAGCCTATAGAAGTCCACTGCTCGACATAGGCCTCCCCCATAAGTTTCCAGGAAGAACGATTCTGAGCCCTTTCCATCCATCGACTTCCCGCGGTCCTAACAAATGTCGTCAGTCCATCGGGTAGGACGACGTCCTACGCCTCGTCTTCCGGTTCGTGGTCGCCATTCGAGAACCTTTATTCCTCAACGGTTGTCGGTTCTACGAGCTATATGGCCTGACCACTGCCACTTCATCTTGCTGATTCTGAGAGCTATGTCGATGACCTTGGTTCTTCTACGGATTTCTTCATTTCTGATTCTATCTCTCAGTGAAACTCCCAGCATAGCTCTCTCCATAGCTCCATAGCAAGAGACAAAATAAACTTTAAAAAATAAAAATGTTTGTTTTTAGGTACCTACTTTCAAGCCTTTGACTCAGATAGCGTGAACGAAGTCGGATGCAATTCAATGGTTCATGGCAGGTACACCATGATTCTTTGATTCGTATAGTCGAGACTAATTGTATGGCATTCAAATTTCATGGGATTGGTTACAGACAGTTGTACCATAATTAATGAAATCTCGCATTTTTGGTTATGAGAATTTGTGACAGAACAAACTGAAGGCCCGCCTGATGTTAAGTGGTTACCATCGCCTATAACAAAACATTACCTTGTATAGCACACTCGTTAGGAACGTGCCCTACAATACACTGCTCTGCGTCCATCAACCTGAGGCAAACAGGTGCTAAGCCTCATGTGCCTGTAATTACTCCGTCACCCACACCCTTCAAACCGGAACACGCTGCGCTGCTTGGCGGCAGAAATAGACATGGTGGTAGTACTTCCCCGGACGAGCCCTTCACTAAGAGCTCTACTACTACTTAATGATGATAGTAGTATATTAAGAGTAGATATAGGTTTATCATATATTATTCTTAGTAAATACACATTTCTACCACTTTATTTTGACTTTTCTCTCTGCTCAAAGGTTTGCTGGAAGAAAACTCTTTTCAGGGTTAAGCTCGCCTTTGTCATGTACAAAGGCGAGCATCTTTTGTCATCACTGTTTTGTAAATATTTCTGTGTATAATAAAGAATTTAAGATGATGTTGATGAGTAAAATAATGAGAAAGATATCAAATAAAATTAAACCTACATATTACACTGCAATAAATACTCTCATATATCATCATAATCCATTATTAATACATATTTGTTTGTATGATAACACCTTGCTCTAGATATACATAATAATTATGTACAAAACTGCATATATTTGTAATTCTGCAGGGCACGAAATGTAAGATGTAACTGTCCGGAACAAGATGAGCTGATGAAAGATCATTTATGTTACTTACCTAAAACAACTACGCTACGAAACACGTGTAATGTAGCTTTAATCTTTTTTTCTCCATCATTATCTTCAGCCTGTAAAAGTCCATAGGACACCTGTACGTTTCCAGGAAAAATGATTCCTTTAGGGTTAGAAGAGAAACATCATGTTTTTGAAGTAATTATTGTTATGTGACTTCCAACAAGGTTGCGTTAAACGTTTAACACTACCATAGAAGGGGTAAGAAAGCTCTGTTATTTCTCTCTTTCTCCCATAGCCAGTTGCTTTTCGTATATTAAAGAAGTTTTACTTCAGTCGTGTGGTCTAAAGTACACTCGTTTTTTTTTATAGACTGTTCTTTGGCTTTAATCTCACCTGGTGGTAAGTGACGATGAAGCAGGACAGTCTAGAAGACACCTATTCACTCTTGTCTTAAAGAGATTAAAACTAAATTAAAATTAACATCAGAGCTTAAAATAACACTTGAAAAACAATTAAAATGAAAAAGCTATGTTGCTTCCAAATATGATAGCAAAACAAATCAAGAAATACAGTTGCTGTCAGTTTAGTTTCTTGGAGTTATAGTGACATATGTGATAACTGTGGTTATGCATTCAGTGTTTGAGCACGGGAGAGATCTTGTTTGGTTTAAGTCTAGTTACTGATTGCAATAAACTAACATTCGGTTTTATTCCGGTTTAACTAAGTTTAAAAGCCATAAAAAAACACTCTCGCTACTTCGTCTGCGTAAAGTAATTTTTATCAACCCCCGCTGTACCCGTTTTGGGGTTGAATTTTGGGAACTCCTTTCTAAGGAAACCTTTACGCACAAAGAAGAATAAACTCGGAAAATTTCAAGTCTTTAGGACCTGTGGTTTAGGCTGTGTGTTGTCTATTTAAAGATTCTTTTAATAAGTTTAAATAATCACTAGATGAGAAAAATAAAAAAACGAGTGTGCTTTGGACCACACGACTGAAGTAAAACTTCTTTAATATACGAAACGTAACTGGCTATGAGACAGAGAGAAAGAACAGTGCTTTCATACCCCCTCCGTGGTAGTGTTAAACGTTTAACGCAACCTTGGAAGTCGCATAAGAAGTATTACTTCAAAAACATAATATTTGAAAATAAACAAAGTTTTATGTGTCTTTTTACACACAATTTATTTATTTATTTAACTAGCACGGTTACAGAAGCACCAATTACTCTAATTATAAAAATAATGTCACAGAGTTAATTTTTAAATAGATTCAAAATAATTTTAATAATTTTATACAAATGTTTGTTATCGGTGGGGATCGAACCTATAACCTGCAACGCAGAAGGCAGAGCTACTTACTACTACCAAACTACTACTGCCAAAGCTTTGAGTTCAGTCAATTATCATTAGTCGCCTCTTACAACACCTAGGAAATGATGGCGGGTCGTATTGGGAAGTTGAAACCTAATTATAAAACACCTGATTAAGTTACTCACTTGATAAACTTGCTTAATAATAATACACGTTTATTGTTTAGAAAAAAGGTACAAACAAAATGTCATCAGGTAACATAAGTAAACTAAAGACATTCCATGGTTTAGAACTCTGAGTTTCGTATAAGAAAATCTGTTTCCCGAACCTTAGTGCCGTCCCCTCGCCTCGCAAGAATAATACATAGGCAAACAAAAAAACGGTAGGAAGTAGGAACCAAGCCGTAAGTTTCTTGCCGGTTCTTCTAAGCTTGGTCGCGAGGAACTGGCGCTTAGATTCACCTAGATTTAAGACGTTTCATGATGATCCCTGCGGATATTACTGAATGTTTTTTTTTTTAATTTATTTGCTTGAAATGTGGTACATGGAGAACTTATATATCTAGCTTATTAGACCCACACATCACAATTATTTTTGACTTTGTCAAAAAGCATCGGTGGTCTAGTGGGATCGACCCCGCCTTCTGGTTCTAAGGTCGTGGGTTCAAATCTGGTTGTGCACCGGCTTTTAACCCACTTCGGCTTGCAACCGGTCACGTATGAAATACTACTACTACAATCATACATGGGTACCTATGTATCAAATGTAACAATTAAACGTACCGCGCGGCGGCGAATGTCCGCCTGTGACGCAGGAGGTCGTGGGTTCGATTCCCGCCTTGGGATTAACGTTTGTACGATCTGAAAATATTTATTCCAGGTGTTTGGGTATTTTCTATATATAATAAAAAATATGTTTGACTGTATCGTCATAAGTATATCAGTCATCTAGTACCCATAACACCAGCTCTGCTTAGCTTGGGGCTAGATGACGCATCGATGTGGGTTCGATCCCTATCTATGATAAATATTTTCTTTTTATTATTGACTAGCTGACCATGAGCTGACCCGACGACCCGACAGACGTTGTCTTGTCTTAATTATGAATATTGAATTATCTGTCAATTCTATGTCAAACGTCATAAGGTTACATTAAAAAAGTTTATCTTGTCCAAAGCGATTAGAAATAATTTTATATGGTGGTTAAGTATTCTTAAATTTTCAAATTTTCCGCGCAATTTTCTTTTCCTTACAATAACAAACACAGCAAAAAAAGAATTATCGAAATCGGTCCAGCCGTTCACGCGTGATGGCGTGACCAAGGGAAATAGGGATTCATTATATAGATTTAAAAAGTAATGAAAGTTTTTTTTATGTTTAGTAAACCCGGGTCAAAGCTAAGTCAGGTTTCTTCAAACTTAAGCTCATTTCGTGACCTCAAAAAGTGCTAAACAGTACCTATTACCACTTTATAAAGCTCTTGGTAATCGCCGCAGACGTCTCAATAGCCAGCCAATAACCTTCAAACTTCTATTGTTTTATTTACGAAACTAAGATGTCTTATTCTAATTGTTGAAAATTCATTAATTTAGTGCTGGGTAACCACCAAAAATTTCAGACCTGTGACTCGGTGTTGTAGTGTAGCAAAACAGAGGTAGAGTTATATTGGTGGTGTGGTAAGGGAAGACATATAAGTGTGGTGTATGATTCGCACGCGCCATTCGACATTGTATAGTGAATGAAACGAAACGTAATTCGAAATTTAAAATTTGGAATTCAAGTGAGTTTGGGATTACTGGCCAGTGACAGTGTTGTGATTTTGTTTTTTTGTACGCATTCAAAACTTTTTTAGTTTCAACCGTTTTGTGGAAAGGAGGTTTATATACGGTGAGTACCTAGATTCGAATTCAATTGAAGTATGTAATATATAAACTTTTAAAAAACTTATATATTGTCTACAATGCGCCCGGGACATCTATTCAAGACTTTTAAACTTTTTACAAGCTAATTATGCAAATTTTTACTTCGACAAACACTATGAAGGACGTTGCAATCGAGACAAACCTACTACATGTCTAACTAACTAATAAATAAATAGCATCTTAAATTCCCATGCATGGTAGATATCCTCTCCGATCTCTTAGCACTAAATACCTACTCGAGATACTTCGAAGATGTCTAAGGGAGGTAGTTAGAGGTATGTCTAGATACATTTGGTACATATCCATTTTGCAGTTATTAATATTCCATACGTGACAGGGTGCAAACCCATCACCGACATATTATAAGTATATATTTACAAAAAAAAGTATGTAAGTATTCTATCAGTCATCTGGTTTCCATAGTACAAAGTACAAGCTATGCTTAGTTAAGGGCTAATAATGTGTAAAAATTAGGTATAAAAAAATTTGTAGTGATACCTAAATTATTATATTCGTCCAAGACGAATAAATCCTATAAGGCTAAGAAAGAAATTGCCAAAATTCAACCCTTAACAGGTAGTAAAGGGTGGGTGACGGCAAAATACAGGCAAAGTCGCGCTCGACGGGGTAGTAAAGGCAGCAAAATAGTTATAGTACAAATTTATGGAGAATATTTTTATATCCAAAAATTAATTTTCCCAGTTTACTTTCAGTAATCATATAGATAAAAAAATATTTTGCATAATTATTGGATGAAATTTGTCGACCAAAGGAACGATTTAGGCGTTGTACGAAAAATACAAAAGACCTGTAATAATATATTTATTAACTGTGGAAAATTGTACTAATATACTGTGGTGCGTTCACTCGCTCTCTCTCTCGGATATTCAATATGTGTCATTGCTCCCAATAAAAATAAGTCCACATAATGCACATGCATTATGCATGTGCATTATGTGGACTTATTTATGTGGTGTTTGCCTGTAAAAGGTTTATACACGTAGATTAAGGTCAATAAGTTTTAAGTTTAGGCAAGAGTTGTGTATACGTTGTTGGCGAACCTAAATAAATAAATAAATAAAATAAATAATTTTGTTATTTATTTAACAGGAGTTAGAAAAAGCTTAAAATATATCTTGTCAGGATTTTCCTAAACAACTTCGTTCACATAGACTTCGTAGCATGGCGGGCGCGTTCATGTCTTTTGTATTGACAACAAACAGACGTAAGATCTATTGGCACCTAATCGAGGTTTTTTGAAGATCTTTTTTTTTACACAATTTGCTGATGGAACAAGCATGGTAGCAAGGAACCCACCTGATGTTAAGTGGTTACCATCACCCATAACAAAGCATTGCCTTAACACTGCTCTGCGTCCATCCACCTGAGGCATACAGGTGTTAAGCCTCATGTGCCTGTAATTTCACCGGCACCCAAACCCTTCAAACCGGAACACAGCAAGCTGCTTGGCGGCAGAAATAGGCATGGTGGTAGTATGTCTAAGGGGGATCAGAGGTACAGTCAGCTGCACTGGAATGTATACAACTTGTAACTTACAGGTTTTACAGCGTTACAATTCATATTTACAGGTCAAAAACTCAAAAAATAAGTGAACTCATCAGCTTATTTCACGATTTTTGAGTTTTTACTGTTTAAGAGTTTACCTACTGACTGTAAGGTTTTGATACCGTTTTGAAAGTTACGAATTGTTGTTAGTGCAGCTGACTGTACGTTATAATTATTGGCACATATCCACATTTGACAGTACCTAGTAAGTATACCACATGTTACCGGTTGCAAGCCCATCGCCGCTGCTAGAATACTGACTGATTTCCTCAGGATATTATCCTGTATTTGTGTCTTTTGTAATGAAATCATATTTGTTGTCAATTAGTAGTGCGAAAAAACTGCCTTAGTTGCTTCTACCCTTATGGATTAAACTTCAAGCTTTTTGCCATCTACTGCATCATAAATAAATAAATAAATACTGCTGGACAATCCACACATCATCATCTAGCCCCAAGCTAAGCAGAGCTTGTGTTATGGGTACTAGATGACTGATATACTTAATACAATACATTACATAAATAGGTAGATATTTTTTATTATACATAGAGAACACCCGGAATAAATATTTGCAGATCGTACAAACATTTATTCCAAGACGGGAATGGAACCCGCAACCTGCGTCGCAAGCGGACATTCGCCCGCCGCGCCACATCGGTCGTCAAATAAGCATGATAATTATGTATTCGTAGATACAATTTGACATAATTTCTCGATACATTAATGTTTGATCAAAATCTATCGAGATTGGTAGAATGGAGGGCGATAAATTCGGGAATTTTAACCAAAGTTATCCACAAGTTGTCAACAAAGAAATTACTCAAAAAAATATATACATGTCTCTGCTAGTGGGTGTAGATAAAATTCGATAGGTAAGTTTGTCGACACGACAAGTTTGTCATCCGAAGTTTAGAGATCATAAATCTACGCTCAAACCAACAATGTTTGTCCTCGGTGGAGATTGAACCTAGAACCTACAGAGTATAAGGCTATCTGAGCTAAGGGACTAGTCAAATCCTAAGAATATGGATAGTCTTCTTATTCTATGAGTCAAATCTAATCATTATAATAATAAATTTTGCAATGGCTCATGCGTGACATTTCAATGTGTCAAATATTTCAACATGGTCGTTTGTAAGGTTTGCTAATTGACATATGATGAAGTTAAAGGTAGGGTCACTACTGAATACACAATAAAAATAATTACATGTGGTTATAAAAATTGAGTACCGTACCTCAAAAGAAATAAAATGAACCCTTACTTACTGCGTTGTCCGTCTGTTTGTCAAACCAAGAGCCAGTGACAGAAACGGGTAGGTACAGGTAATTTGAATTGAAGCTTGTAATATTTTAAACACGAAAGTTTGTATGTATGGATGGATGGATGTTTGTTACTCTTTCACGCTCTAACCAGTAAATCGATTTGGATGACGGTTTTGAAAAACACTCAAGCTTCTAGCTAACATATTAGAAGTCTAATTTCAGTGAATGTCTAATTTTGAAAGTTGTAAGAATTTTAAACCTTGAAAACATTACAGTTCTGTAATTCAGAATACTTGGAGTCTGTAGTCTCTATTGAACGCCTGGAATAAGAAAAGTTTAAGGGCTAAAAGGCTAAAAGAGCGTTTTGTATTCTAAATATGTATTTACAAATAAAACATATTATGTATTCTATCAGTCACCTAGTTCCCATAGCTATACTTAGTTTGGGGCTAGATAATGTTGTATAAAAATGACCACAAATAAAAAAAAAAGTGGTAAACATAATTAGAAACGAGCAAAGACGGGCACAAGTTTACTAGTACGGTATAGTTAGACCTTAACAGTGAAACGATAAATAGGATGCCGCGTAGGTTCCATACAAACCAGTCCTGTTACCCTGTACCCTGTCTTCACTTTCCACGACCTTAGACCTTCGATAGTTTCTCTAGATTCGCACGACTACAATCTTATTACATACTTGCTTATTGATTTCTTGGTCAGAGTTATTTGTTCGAAATATTATAAATATTTCTACTAAAATTATATACGCGAATTTAGATAAATAGTACAAGCTATGCTTAGTTTGGGGTTAGATGATGTTGTGACGAATGGTTCCGTACCATTATCTATCACGGCAAAAAAACACGTTTGTTGTACGAGAGCCCCTTAAATATTTATTTTATTCTGTTTTTTAGTATTTGTTGTTATAGCGGCAACAGAAATAATCCGTGAAAATTTAAACTCTCTAACCATCACGGTTCATGAGATAAAGCGAATGAGTAAAATGAGTTTTAGTAATAGGGTCCCGTTTTACCCTTTGGGTACGGAACCCTAAAAGAGTTATGTTGCCAAAGATGACAGAAAAGGAATCCTGACATGATACTTCACGATATAACAAAGCGATGACATATTGACATAAATTGACCAACAGTTGATTGTTCTGTTCTGTACTGCTTTTGCAACATAATCATTGACAAAAGAAAGTCACAAATCATCAATGAGGCGCAATGATCTAAGCAGAGATAATGAGAAGATGAGTCGCTTGCGCAAAACGTGCCAACCATCTAGGGTTGGCTAGCATCGTTAGGTACCTAACCTATTTTCGGACTTAAGGCATAAAGATTTATCAACCTAAAGTAGTTCACAGTAAGACAAGTTTATTTATGATGCTAAAAATGTCGGCTTGGCAGAAATTTGAATATTGTTACCTAGGATATTGATTTTCTCAACCGCACGGACGCGCAAAAGCCTTCGTAAAAATTCAAAGTTTACGTAACAAAATTATTCAGCATTTTAACGATAAACCACAAATCATGGTGAATATTCCGTTTTAAGAGTGAAAGTTATTTCATCGGGCAACCCTAATCTACAAACTAGTATTCTATATTATCTGTGCCTCGGTGCAATATTCAATGCTTTTGCCTGGTTTCCTAAACTGGCTAATTTGACAGTTGAGAGCACGTTTCCGACCAATTAGGAGCTGAAGAGTTGAATTACTTCCTCTTTATATAGCGAGTGTTTGAATATAAACGGTTTTTTTCTATCTTTAAGTTATATAATATATTTTATGGTAGGTAGTTATTCGGCATATGTTTGGTCCGTCATCATTATAGTCATCAGTCTGTAAAAGTCTGGCTGGACATAGGTCTCGTACTCTACACGTTTCCAAAAAGAACGGTTTTGTGCCTTTTTCCTCAACCGACTTTCCGTGATCCTAGAGAGAGAGAGACTGGTACTAAAATTCACGGCACCGATTACAAAATCACAAATGATTATCTAAATTTGGTAAGGGGTGCTTATAGGTTTTAGCAATCATAAACATTAAGCTTTTGGTAACTGCAAAAATCTTAGGCAAAATTGATTTTTTATTTAAATCTATACCAATTTTATTAGAAGAGAATCTTTGTCCTGACTAACTGACTGGGATATAGACATCGCACAGCCTATACCACTGGCCGTAGATTCCTACTTGAAATTTTCAAAATATATTTGTCTCGGTGCGTAGAGGTGTACTATGAAAGAAATTCCCGAAATTCAATCACTAAACAGCAGGGGTTGAAATTTGTATGAAAATAGCTTCACGCGGACGAAGTCACGCGCGTTTTGCTAGTTCTATATATTTCAATTGACTTTTCGCCCTTTTATTTTTAGCAACACCTGTTACTGAACGAGCAATTATTATTTATTTATTTATTTATTTACGGTCTCGCTTCTCTATATTTTTTTTGTTTTTTTTTTAAGCGGAACTTTTAATATCTATCAAGTCTAGGAAAGGTGAGTGTAGACAGATACGTCACAGATTTAATGGTTTGTTAGATTTACCCTTTGTTAGATAAGTGCCTACTTGTTCCACAATCAAGTACCTACCTACCTATTTTGATTTTATTTTTGATTCCAAGTCGTAGGTACTTTTACCAAAGAGAGAGAGATGGAAAGAGAGAGAGAGAGAGATAAAGACAGAGGCTGCAGCCCTCTGTCTGTCTGATATTGTATTTTAAGTACGTATTAACAAAAAACTTACTTATGTAGACTATCAGCCATCTGGTTAACATATTAAAAGCTTTTTAAACTATCATGGTTTTGATCTTAGATCATTTACTCTCGTTTTGATCAATATTTTGGATAGAAACGGGATATTTACCATGATTAGAGGGTAGACCGTTTTGTCTGCCAATAACATTAGACCCACTTGCCAAAGACTTCAGTTCGACCCGTGATCATGGCGCATGCAACTGTGCCGAAATATCGGGAAACAATCAAACTCAAAAATCATGGTAAATATCCCGTTTCTATTCAAAATATATTTAAAGCTATGCTTAGTTTGGTTCTAGATGATGTTGTGTAAAAAATATCCTCAAATAAAAAAATATACTAGGCCCAAGCAAAAAGCCTATGTACCTACCTAGGTATTACTCTCAGCGCACTACATTATAGTTATATTGAATAGTATAGTTGCCTGTACAGAAAACTAGCACATATAAAACATTAGCTGTCAACGTCAAAAAAGTGAAGATTTATTTCATTGACTTGACGTGAAAAAGCGCGCGAACAAACTGCCAGTCCCACGTTGTGCGTTTTATTATGCAAAAATCATTCATCAATTGTTTTGCAAATTTGATAGGCATCTAATTTTATCGCGATTGTACATTTATGCGTTTCGACTATAGCTAATATGAAGATTATTAAAAAAAGTTGTACCTACAAATGGGAAAGAAAACTAAAACCCTTTGGAACAATATACTTTGTTTTTTATTCTATTACAGTTATTGTTTACATATAAATTGTATAGCTGTGTTTTGAAAGACCACTATGATATGGTATGGTATAATATTTTTTATTTTTTATTTAGGTAGATAGATAGGTAACACTTTACTGTACACAAGGATAATTTGTTAAAAACAGACCAAGTTAACAAAGTACAATGGCAATTTACTTAGTTATTACCTATTATAAAAAACTTAGGTAAATATTTAAAACTTTATAAAATAGTTCTTTCTTGTAATAAGTATCTATTACGAAAAAAAACTGCATATTCTGTGTAAAATAATGTAGGTACTTACGTTAATGTTTTAAATAAAACCTTACCCAACGTATATCTTTAGATAGTTTGCAAAGGTCTGTAGATAGCTCAGCTGTTACATTATGCATTTTGTATTTTATTTTGTATAAAGACATAAAATACTTTAATTAGCTGTAATTTTCTTTGAAAATATATGTATTTCTTAGATCATTTAAGATGTATTTATGCTATGACACAAAAAACTTATATTCTATGCTAGGTACATGCATAGTTTAGTTGCATAGTTTTAATTTAATCTTTAAACATTTACAAAACTTTATATAAGTACCTACCTATTTATGAATATTATTTTAATATTTAGATAGCATAACGTGTGTTGTGTAATTTTATATTCGAAGGCAGAAAAAACCCAGACTCGGAACATTTGCGGAACACACACCCATACAATATAGTCATAGATATATTATGTTTATTTGCTACATAAGCACCAAAGTAAAGACCAAAAAAGGACAATCAGAAACTGAGAAGTGTGAGTAAGTAATTTTTTGAGGAATAGGCATGGTGGTAGTACTTCCCCAGACGAGCCCTTTACTGAGAGCTCTACTACTAAACAGTAAAACGAACACATTTTCTTGAAGTTTAAGTAATCTAAACAGTCATCTGCTGTAAAAAGTAGCTGTATACTAAGTAGGAATAGATAAGTAATAAGTAGGTAAACTAGGTTCATTAGAACTCTCATTAAAAGCGTTAATTTGAATAGACACATCAATCACACTATTGCTCCATACATTATTACATACTTTACTCTACTTCGCGTTTGTATAAATCAGCTTCTGTGTTAAATAGGCCTTAAACCGTTAATTTTAGAATCTATATTGCATTGGACAATTTTTAAAACTGAATAATTTCTTTTGAGTTGCAGAAGAGTTTTGTTATTTATTACGAGCTTCCAACCCCCGGTCGTGGTCTTCATTACCTCCCGTAAATGTCAGTAAAGGAACCCACCAGATGTGCAGCAGAATCTACCCTAGCACCCCCCTAAACATGGAAAAGCCTATATCCAGCAATATAGTCTTCTTCTCTAAGGCACCTGACCGTCATTCGACAGACAATTTTACCAATGTCAAGCAGATAAAAATACATAGAATTTAGTCAAGTCGAGTCAGTAAAAAAAAAGTAAAGTTAGCTGTCATTGGGTTTGAAAAAAGGCGGCGTTTCTCTTCCAAACATACAGACTACATTTTCGTTCAAAATAAGATGCCACGTGTTAATATTACACTTGTGACTAAAGACATCAAGTAATATTGGATAAAATACTACTGAAATTACACATAATTTAAAATAACAGAAAAACAATTAAAACGAAAAAGCTATGTTGCTTCCAATGACAGAAAACAAATCGAAACAATGTGAATTAAACTAATGAAAATAAAGCGGTAATCTCAAGCTTGACAGCAGTGAGACTACAAATTAACGTGAATTCTTTATTCTTCTGTGGATTTACCCAACAATGTTATGTGATGGTATCTGTGGCAAAAACTCTACTGTCACACGGTGTGCGATTGAATGAATGTAAGTGGGTCGCCCAGGTATTTATTTTTTAAAATCTAATTAACAAGACATTCAAATACTTACTGGTATAGATATACCGCCGATGTGGCGCGGCGGGCAAATGTCAGCCTGGAATTACGCAGGAGTCCGATTCCCGCCTTGGGATAAATGTTTGTACGATCTGCAAATATTTATTCCGGGTGTTCTGGGTATTTCTTATGTATAATAAAAATATCTATGTATGTAATGTATTGTATTAAGTATATCAGTCATCTAGTACCCATAACACAAGCTCTGCTTAGCTTGGGGCTAGATAATGCTGAGTGAATTGTCCAACATTATTATTATTGTTATTATACCAGCTACAGCATTTTGTAAAATAATATATCTGTAGTTTTTATTTGATCTAAAACAAACTGTCGAATACTATTCACACGTAGGTAGGTACTATTAAACTAAGGTGCTCGAATACGTAGGAACTCAAATCTCAAATGTTCAAATAATTTGAGCATAATATTTACCTTTCAAATTGACCTCAAAATCACGCAAACGCACATTACGCAAGTAAAATAACTTTCATAAGTAGAAGATTCTACTTATGGCAAATTATTCTTCATCATCATCAACAACCGACCGATCCAACCGACAACGGCGACCGATGTGGCGCGGCGGGCGAATGTCCACCTGCGACGCAGAGGTTGCGTGTTCGATTCCTGCCTTGGGATAAATGTTTGTACAATCTGCAAATATTTATTCCAGGTGTTTTGGGTATTTTCAATGTATAATAAAAAATATCTATGTATGTAATGTGTTGTATTAAGTAGGTTTATAGTAGTACCCATAACACAATCTCTGCTTAGCTTGGGGCTTGATGATGCTATGTGGATTGTCCAGTATTATTATTATTATTATACATCTTTTAAACCTGCGTGATAAAATTGTCTGACAGCATTTGTCAAAACCGAAGACCTAGGTCGTCATTAGGACATCTCTATTAGCCCTAATGTCAGCCCTCATTAGATAGGTACTGTCATGGTTTCGCAATTCTAGATAATACGCGACAGGAAGATAAATGACACAAATCCGCCGTGACATTTTGTCATGTGTGTTATTTGTATAGTTTTGGAACCACTGAACATATTTCTTTCTTTACAGAATAACTTTTAACTAATCTATACCAATTATAAGAATCTTTGTCCTGACTGACTGGGATATAGACAACGCACAGCCTAAACCACTGGGGGTAGAGACTTGAAATTTTCAAAGTATATTTGTCTTGGTGCGTAGAGGTGTAACAAGAAAGGAATTCCTGAAATTCAACCCCTAAACATGTCTAGCGGGGGTTGAAGTTTGTATGAAAATAGCTTCACGCGGAAGAAGTCGCGCACGTTTCGCTAGTTAATTAATAGTTTTCACCACTATAATCTCGTCTAAATATTACATTTATTTATTTGGTTTACCAACGGTTATTACAATGTTTCAATCTTAATATAGTGTAAATGTTATACATTTTAATTACATTTGGTACGAGTAATGTACCATAGGGCACGTTCCTATAGTTTTTATTTTTTATTATTTATCACTGTGATAGATGCGTAAGCGCAGTATTAGGTAATAAATAGCACTTTCGAATGGCAGTTACAATCGTTTACAAAACAAGTAACAAAACGGAAAGGTCATAAACTTCCGCGTGTAAGCTATGGTGTAAAGCTTTGCTGTACACTAAGCGGAGATATGTGAACCCTATGCTATAAAGCGAAGATAAACTTTTATCTCGTTTTGGCAGTGCAAACTATATACATAGCATAGGTGATATGATCCAGACTATATGGAAAGACTGCATTTTATATTGGACTAGCGGCTCGTCCCGGCTTCGCACGGGTTTTAGTAAAGATCCCAAATTTTTTTGAAACTTTAATATATCCTATGTCAACCGGGGATAGTGTAGCTTCCCAATGGTGAAAGAACTTTTCAAATTGGTTCAGTAGTTTTGGAGCCTATTCAATGCAAACAAATAAACAATCAAAACTTTCTTCCTTATAACATTTATATAGATGTATAGAAAAATATTGATTCTAGGCATGTTCGTTTTATTTGTCTTTTTAAAACAATCTTTGCTGTCTCTACTTGAAGTGAGCGACTAGTCTTACTATGCTAATATCGTTACATAATTCAACTGTACGTTTTTCTCTATTTACAAACAAACATACATTACGATATATACAGGGTGTAAAAAGGTTACTTCAGAAGATCGTTATAGTTTAATATTTTATTGTATTTCAAACATTTAAAGTACGTAAAGCACGTGCTTAGAGTACAGTTGACCGGTACGGGGTCAGTGACCGCATATTTTACGACTTGCCTGGGGTTGTCTTCGTCGCCTTGGTGCGTGCGTTGTTGAGTATTCCACTTGTATACACATTTTTATGTTGATGATGGTTTTGTAAGAAACTGTTTTTTTATTATTGAATTTGACAGCGCGAAACTTCTAGCCATTCTTGTTATTTCTTTTTATATGAAAACAGACGTCAGTATTTTTATCAATTAGATAAAAAAAAGATGGTAAATGTTTATTGCTTAGTCTTCTTACAATATAACAATACAATTTTAACATAAGTCCGTAAGATGCAACAACAGAATTCTGTCTTACTAAAAACTATAGAAAATACAAAAAAATATTGCAAAGATTTTTATATTCTGACATAGAATTATGTACACCGTGTATAAGTAGAAAGCAAACAGTGATTAAAATTACTGTGGCTTACCCCCGGATTAGTCATCAGATCAGATAAACCGTAGAGGTCGTCTATTCATAATTAAATTTGTAGGCCCATTTACTTTCTTACATATCTGAATTAAATAACTTAATTTCTTAGGTAACAGTACCGTTATATATTAAAGTATGTATAATTAAGTATCATGAGAATTAAACTTAATTAAGTTTTAAAGCAATTATACGGTAAATAATGTATATTTTTCTTCACATACACAACACAAGAATGCTTATCTATTTTGATAGCTCTGCCTTCTTCGCTGTTGTAGGTTTGATACAGGGCAAACATTGATGTGATGAGCAAAGGTGTTTGATCTATATCTGGGTGTTATAATATAGAAATTGTTTATGTATTTACTATTCCTAATTTTAGTAATAATAAATAGGTCAATGTTTTTGGTCATTTTTAGGGTTTCGTACCCAAAGGGTAAAACGGGACTCTATTACTAAGTCTCCGCTGTCTGCCTGTCTGTCTGTCCGTCTGTTATCAGAGAGAGTTGAAATTTTCACAGGTGATGCATTTCTGTTGCCGCTGTAACAACAAATACTTAAAAACAGAATAAAAAAACAAACGTGTTTTTTGCCGTTTTTGTTATAGATAATGTACGGAACCCTTCGTACGCAAGTCTGACGCGCACTAATACGTTTAATGTACAGACTTTTCAACCTCTACAGTTTTATTAAAGAATCCAAAGATAAATTATATCAATCCGACGATCGATGACCGATGTGGCGCGGCGTGCGAATGTTCGCCTGCGACGCAGGAGGTTGCGGGTTCGATTCCCGCCTTGGGATAAATGTTTGTACGATCTGATCTGCAAATATTTATTCCGGGTTCCCATAACACAAGCTCTGCTTAGCTTGGGGCTAGATGATGCTGTGTGGATTGTCCAGCATTATTATTATTATTATTAATGGGACGTGGTTGCGGGGTCCTATTTTAAGGACTATGATGATGAGTAGAATACTGTACCAGTTCCACACAGTAATCTTATAATCTAGGCTTCAAATCTAGTTACACAATAGTTTCCCAGAGCGAATCGAGATGATAGCTCGATTGTACTCATGATAAATCGATTTGATTGTATACTACATTGCGTCAGGTTACTGTATGTGGGTCCAATATTGACAGCTGATCTATATGATCCAAATGTTTTTCTACCCAACTGCCAATTTGACATAGTATAAGCTATGCTTTATTTGGGACTATGCTATGCTTGGATGCTATTGTGTAAAAAATTGTCCACAAATATTTATTTATTTACCAAACTCTCGTTTTACGCCTACGCAAAATAATTAAGCATATCATTTATAGTATAATCACAGCCGATTTAGATATCTGGAAGTGTTATTTGCCCTGCCTTGAATAGAAGACATTTTTGAACCCATTGTTTCGAATATTTGACCTCTTGATGTAACTTCATTGAATGGTAGACGGGCGTGAAACACGCCGCGTTAGTGAACTTATGACGAGATAAACTTGTGAGTGCAATAAAAAGAAGGAATAGTAGTTTTAGTAGCAGAAACGCTCGTCAGAGTAAGTACTGGTTAGCATTGTTTCGATCTGAAGGGTGTGCCTGCCGGTGGAACTTACGAGAGGCACATGAGTTTTAACACCTGCCGGGCTAAGATCATATAACGGTTGTTATATATATTACAGGCGTTCCCTTAGAATCGTGAGTTGTCAGATAAGCCTCTGTCTCCGCAGTCACTGTAAGGTTCCTCTTCAGGAAGGACTTTTCTTGGTAATAAATTGCGTATAATGATTTAAATTAAAATTACAGTAAAATTACAGGATAAAGAGTTGTGCGTTGCGGTTACAAATGTGAAGATGTCAAAAAGTATTTTTGAAAAAGTGTCAACACTGTGTCAACTATCCGTTCGGATACTGTTTTTAGTGGTGCCGTAACAGCCTCATCTTCTCTCTCTTCTTTTCTTCGTAATGACCTCTAGTTTTACTGACATTTGAAAGCTATTGAAACTAGGTGATACTCGCTTGAAAATAATACGATTGGCGTTTTAAAACCGCTCGTCTGTATCGCCTCTACAAAGCAGACGTGCTGACACATTACATAAATGGAATGTAAAATATTACAATGTTACCTATACAATATGCGAATTATGTAAGATGACGCTTATTGCAAGCATGTGAACTGTGCCAGCCATTTTGCAATGTCACTGTGTCAAATGAAGAGACATGCGAGTAAGTTGATCCGACATTTACACCATCCTCAGACAGTTGTTGAAAAAACCTACCTAGTTACTGATTTTCCATTGTTTTCTGTCTTTGAATTGTTTTTTTTGAAGTAATACTCTTACTTCTAATGCGACTTCCAACAAGACAGCTTAAACGTTTAACACTACCATGGAGGGGGTATGAAAGCACTGTTCTTTCTCTCATATACCTATTAAAGAACGTAAATACGTTTCGCATATTAAATAAGTTTTACTTCAGTTATGTGGTCTAAAGCACACTCGTTTTTTGTTGATAAACGAATTTAGACAGCCGTCACAGCTCAGTTCGTAGTAGCCCTTGCCTTCTGCGCTGTAGGTGGTGGGTTCGATCCCCACCGAGAACAAACATTTGTGTGATGAACATAGATGTTTGCTCTGTGTCTGGGTGTTACTTTGTAATCTAAGTAGGTATATATTTATAAAATAAAAAATGAGATAAGTATTCTATCAATCATCTGGTATAAAATTTGGTAAAATTTCTCTGAGTAAAATTTTTAAAATTTAAAAATTTAAGGTAAAAATTTTTTTTTCATCTGGGTTAAATTTCTGGTATAAAATTTGCTTTGTTTGGGGCTAGATGATTTTGTGTAAAAATATCCTCTTATACATATTTATTTCTATTATATGATTATGATTTTGTGCAATCTTAGATTCGTTTTGTTTATAACATGTTTTAAAGTGATATTTGTGACTTTGATAAATGCATAATGTAGCCTTATGAGAATTTAAATCACAGCTATTTCCTATTTCTCACGATCGTTACATTATATTTTAATTTGTTTTTACATTTTATCTTTGTTAATTTTTTAAACGTATTTCCGCTGTATACAATATTAGTACAATGTTTTTTATAATCCGATATAATACAAACATGGTATTACAAAGATATGTAAATATACAAACTTCAACCCTCACTGCACTATTATAGGAGTTGAGTTTAACTTATTGAAGTAATACTTCTTATGTGACTTAAACGTTACGTTAAACGTTTAACACTACCATGGAGGGGTATGAAAGTACTGTTCTTTCTCTCTTTCTCTCATAGCCAGTTACAAGTTTTACTTCAGTCGTGTGGTCTAAAGCACACTCGTTTTTTTCTTTCTTAGTGCTCACTTATATTACAAAGATAAAAAAATAAGTTTGTAATAATGTTATGATAAAATATGTAGATATAAGGTAGATAGGTTAAATATTAGATGTAAAATATTTGTATATACTAAATTACTTCCGTTATAATAAAATAAATGATTTTACAAAGATAGTAAGCAGACCTTTTCAACTTTTTTAGATGATTCGTGCAACCTTTTAGGGTTCCGTACCCAAAGGGTAAAACGGCACCCTTTTACTAAGACTCCGCTGTCTGTCTGTCGGTCACCGCTGTATCTCATGAACCGTGATAGTTAGAGAGTTGGAATTTTCACAAAACAAGTACTAAAAAACAGAATTAAATAAATATTTTTGAGGGCTTTCATACAACAAACGTAATTTTTTTGCCGTTTTTATTAAAGGTGTATTGTAAGCCGGGAGAGCTACCACAGCTCACTACATCGTCCGATCACATAATGACATTAAATTACAGTAAAACCTATGTTTATGTCAAACAGATACATAATAACGCATCGACTTAGTACAGTAATGGCTGTGTCACGATCGCAAACACGCGACTGTCGTAACTTATGCTAAAGGCTTCAAAATACATAATTCCTTCTACATTTGACGACCGATGTGGCGCGGCGGGCGAATGTCCGCCTGCAACGAAGGAGGTTGCGGTTTCAATTCCCGCCTTTGTATGTAAGACTTTGTATGAACATAGATGTTTGTTCTCTGTCTGGGTGTTATATTGTTTTCTAAGTATGTATTCACAAAATCGCATAACTAATCTTTCAGTTATCGGGTTTCCATAGTACAAGTCATGCTTAGTTTGGGGCTAGATGATGTTGCGTAAAAATGCCCTCAAATATTTATTATTTTATTTATTACTTTTCGCCTGTTTCAATATCTTCACTGCTCTATCCGGATTGTTCAACCTTCGATCAATGATACCCCTAGATATAGAATTGGCGCTAAAAACCCGTCTCTCTAATTTGTAATAATTAATTTGTAATGTAGTAATTGTTTTGACAATTAGTGACATTATTTACTAGGTGACATGTTTGTAATTAGGTTGAACTTAAAACTGTTCATAATAAACAAATGTAGCTGTCTAAATATATATTCACGAAGACAGCTTTTAGCTATGTTTTTGTATGTGACCCGTAATCTAGGGGTATCATTGATCGAAGTGTTCAACTATCACACAGAAAACATAGTCTCATTTTTTAAAAGCACCTTCATTACGCAATTCATCTCACGATACTGTAATTGGTTATTGTGCATTGATTCCCAGCCGTTTGAACTTATCGCGTGCACAATAAGGCCTGATCTTAATGCCCGGCTCACACATTGCGGTGCGACACGGTGCGGCACATCGCATTTGCGGCGTAAAGAAATTTTTTTACATATTTTCAATATAACGGTCTGTCCTTCTCTATTGCATATCTTTATTAGTTTTGTTGTGTACAAACGAAACGCCCGCGACTTCATCCGCGTGAAGTTTTTTCCATACAAACTTTAACTACTGCGCCCATTTGGGAGTTTTCAGGAATTAGGAAATTCCTTTCTTAGCAACAATATGAACCCTGAAAATTTTACTGATTGATATTGAGTTATGAAATACAATATTTATGTTAGTTTTAATAATGTCATTTAGAATTAATTTTGTACAAATCCTTAACACTGTTATTTCCAGACATGAACGAATTAAACAACATTGGTACACATATTGAATACTTATATTACACTAGTATATTAGACACACACAATAGTCGTATCGTGCATTGGGAAATTGCCGAAACGTCAGGAAAATAAAGAAAAAAGGGAATACGCGATAAATACCCGTGTAATACTTACTATCTGTATTCTATTTTAATTTCTCACTGTTTAGTTTATTTTGATTACTCGTTTAGGTTATAATTACAGAAATGATAGGCACATGAGGCTTAACACCAGTATGGTTCAGTTTGGTGAACGCAGGGTGGTGCTTTGCTGGGCATGTACCTAACTTGCATATCCTACCAGGCAATTCTTTGCTATAGGTGATGATTACCACTTAACATCAGATGGGTCATATGCTTGTTCCACCAGTAGTAGCAAAAAAAAATATTTCAAGCGTAGACACTGCATAAAATCATCGCACGGTTTTCGCAACGCATCGTCAAGTTAGGGCCTAAGCTTTAGATCCTTGACACAACACTGTTAATTTTTTGAGCATTGACAAGCTAGATAAACAGTTTTGATAATACATTGTTAGACAAATGTGCAGGTATTTATGAAATGTTAATTTTTGAAGTTTTGAATAGATTAAAAATACTTTACTGTACAGTCAGCTGCTCTAATGTAAACAATTCGTAAATTTAAAAATGTCACATTTTTTTACAAATACAATATTATTTGTTTGTGACAGGTTATAAAATAGTTTGTTGGAAAGTTTTGTTGGAGTACTAAAAATTAGGAATCCTTACAAAAACCCGTGCGAAGCCGGGACGAACCGCTAGTTTTTATATAAGCAAGCTCAAACTATGTGTTTTCTAAAATTACCTACTTCATTTTGTATACAGATGGCGCGGTTGTGCACTCTGTTAGCAGTGTGCGTGATAGTAAGCCATGCAGCATCCGCCGACTCCCCTTCTCGATTCCGTAAGTGCTAAACCATTTTTGATAAATTCTATCAATTTAGATTCTTAGAGCACCGGTGGTATAGGGTGAAACCCGCCTTTTGAGCCTAAGTAGTGGGTTCGAATCCAATGCACCAATGAATTTTCTGTTCGAAAAATGTATGTGTGCAATGCCTGTGCTCTCGGGTGGTAAAAAAAACACTGTGAGGAAACCAGTTAATATTCTAGCAGCGGCGATGGGCTTGCAACCTGTCACGTATGGAATACCAACTACTGCAATATGTGGGTATGTACCAAACGTACATCCTCGAAGAATCTCGTGTTGAATTGGTACTAAGATACCTGAAGGGAATATCTACCGTGCCTGAAGAGTAAAGCTGTTTTTCTCTTAATTTAACTAGTTTGCTAATAAATGTATTTTAATAACAAATAACTATAACCATTTTAACTATTAACTAATAATTTATTAATAAAAATTAGAGATAGATCTACTAAAATGGTTAATAACTAAAGATTATGCTAAAAAGTTAACAGATATTGAGTTTAACATTGTTTTAACGTGTAATAAAACATGGGAGCACTGATTAATTAATAAAAAGGATATATCATAACAGTGGCGACATCTATCTGTCAATCCAAACACCTCTGCAGACTACCAAAGGAGAAATTTTGAGCATGTTCTATGAATCATCATAATATCTTCCAAAAACATCTATTCTGCCTTGAATTTGTCACCTTATACCATTTATATCCTATTCTCACTTACATCTGTCAAACTTTAAAAACAATTATGTCTTGCAGAACCACGCAAGCCTCGAATGAGGAAGGGTACGTACACACTAGCATGATACATTTACACACATACATACACTATGTACCTTTCTACTAAAATATTGACAAATCCTATGTTCATTTCGCAATATAACCTTTTTTTTATTTAGCTTGACATAAGCAATACCAAAAGTAAAGTAAGTAGTAGCAGTCTTAAAAACTTTTTACCTACCTAGAACGATTGATGTCAAAAAACAGTTAAACCAAATGTTGCTGGCTTGAAGTATAAAAATACTGTGTTATCAACTTTAGAAAAGAAGGAGATTCTCAATTTGTTATTTTTAATGTTTGTTACCTCAGAACTGAGTTTTTTGTAAGAAACTGATTTACCAATTTGAACCGTTTTTTCTTATTTGAAAGGATACTTTTTTAATGGTTCCAAAGATTAATTAAAATGTATTGCTTGGTTTTTAAATCATAATTACTGGAAGAAATAATGTCACTCAAGTAGACGCACAGCAGTCACTCAAAATCAGTTAGTGAGTTGGCTTAAATTTCAGCATTTGCCATGCAAATGTTTATTGTAACTCTGTGACGTCATTTTGAAAGTTGTGAATTGTATAGATTCTAATACAGCTGACTGTTTTTATACAAAGAGAGAGAGACAAAAGTCTTTTAAAAACTTGAATCTTTTCGCTTCAACACAATCACTACTCAACACTTATTTCAGGTGTCTGTGTATTTTCAGTCTTGTTTTTTCATTTTCTGTTATCTTCTGGTTTGTGACATACTTTATAGCTTTATACGCGAGGAACTGGCGCTTAGATTCACCTAGATTTAAGACGTCCCAAGATGATCCCTGCGGATTTTGCTGAATAAATGCTTTTTGACTTTTTTGACTCTTTTTTATCTTGGGACATGGATTTTATAGGTGGTAAGATTTTTACAGGTTAAAAGGACTCGGAAAGCTTTGAATTCGAAATGCCATTAGCAGCTTGGGAGGGTGTGAAATAAACATGCAACTACTATTCAACTGACAGCCATACGTTTTGTAACTTCTGTTCGTATGTTGTCAAAGATTTCATTCTGTACTAGCGAAACGCACGCAACTACGTCTATGTGAGGTGAACTTTAACCTCACCCGCTTAGGGGTTGAATTTCGGTTATTCCTTTCTTTGTACACCTTTACGCACCAAGACAAATATACCCTGAAAATTTCAAGTCTCTACGACCAGTGGTTTAAGATGTGCATGATGAAAGGTTGCATGGTAGAGATCGGTTTAAGCGATAAGGGCGCCCATTGTATTACTGCATTGTTTACTTGAATATTCTTTACAAAATGTGTGTACTTTATTTGTGGTAATCAATAAAGAGTTATCAATCTATCTATTACCTATTATGTCAGTCAGTCAAAAGAAAGATTCTTATAATTAGTACCTATAGATTATAATATAAAATAAAAATAAAATAAATAAATAAAGTATTGGCCCGCGTCAGTGTGGTCGCGTCGGCATAAACGTATCTTTACTTACATTAGCTAATACCACATTTCCTTATAAATTATCAAATATAATTTACTTTTCGAATTATTATTCATACTTTCAATTATTTTACTTTCACCATCTTATATTTACCATTAAAAATTCTAGTACGGAGTAATTAATATTATGCAAATTGTGTAATTTATAAAATTACTAGCGAAACGCGCGTGTCTGCGTCCACGTGGTGTTATCAATGCAAACTTCAACCCCCGCTATATCCGTTTAGAGGTTGAATATCGGGAACACCACAACTCACCAAGATAAATATACCTCAAAAATGTCACGTCTCTACGACCAGTGGTTTAGGCTGAGCTTTGTTCATATGTCACTCTGTCAGTCACTCAGTCAGTCAGAACAAAGATTCTTATTCTGATTAACCTATCTTGTTGTTGTGTCTTGTTTACTAGATGACGCGCCCTTTAAAAGATCGTTTTCTCTAACCTGCTGTTGAAAACCCATAGTTGGTTCTGCCTACCCCTAAGCACAGGTATTTTAACATTTCAAGAATCTCCCTAATAATTTAGTTGCAAATAACCTTTATGGTAACCTTCTGAAGATTAACTTTTGTCCTTAACCTGCTTATGATCCATTTAATAATTTAGTTTCAAACATAATAAGAACCTCCCTAATAATTTAGTTTCAATTATAACCTTTATGGTAACTCCCTATTGATTAACTTTTATCCTTAACGTTTATGATATGGGTCCATATAATAATTTAGTTTCAAATATAACCTTTATGGTAACCTCCTAAAGATTAACTTTCGTCCTTAACCTGTTTATGGTATGGGTCCACATGGATATTCCTGACCATGATCTGGTTTCCAGCTGACTCCTCGCAGCTGTCTGATGATGAGATGGTTGGGAACCTCCTCCATTGGATCCAGCAGACAGTCCAGCAGAGGAACAGGAAAGGTCTGCTCTGTAGTAGTTAAAATAAAATTGTAACCTAGTTGTTAGGCAAATATAACCCGAAAATGTATCTTTATTTAGGAACTAAGCTGCTATAGCCTTTTTCTTTTTCTCATGCGGAAGTAATGATTGTATTTATTATCATAGTATATTATTATTATTACACAGTATTCTATGTATGTATTAACAAAAAACATATTAAGTATTCTAGCAGTCATGTGGTTCCCATAGTACAAGCTATGCTTAGTTTGGGGCTAGATGATGTGGTGTCAAAATATCCGCAACTATTTATTTATCATATCTATGACCAACCGTACAGTCAGCTGCATTACAATGTAAATACGTAAAGTGGTATTGCAAGTTACAATAAATATTTACTTATAAAATACTCAAAACAAGTCTCTTTAACTGATTTCATGAGCACTTATTGAGCACTTGAAAATTTCAAGTGTAAAAAGTTTCACTGATAAAAAGGTTCTTCATCGAAGTGAATAAAGTAAACTTAAAAGTAAATTTAATGCATCCAGGTGAATAAGGTGCATAAAGTTTTTTAAAAGTAATTTTAATGCACCCAGATGCTTAAAGTTTATTAAGTGTATTTAATACACCTAAGTAAATTAGCTAAGGTGAATTAGTTTACGAAGCCATAGTTTTTACTATGTAAGAGTTTTTACCCTGTGATACTATTTTGAAAGTTACGAATTGTATACATTCTTGTGCAGCTACTTGTATACTATACATACATACTAAAACAAGTCAAAAAAACGTAGAAAGAATTCCGAGTATGTGTTTTGTACGATTTTTTGGATAGCATGTATTTCATGAACCACATTTTTTTTTGGAATTATGTTTTTAGCACTTGCACTGCTTGGGTTTCGGGTCGGGATACGCACCAAATTTTATGGCCAGCCTAGATTTTAGACCTATTTCATTACCCTGGTTTGTTCAAATAAAGTACAATATATACTTTGAGTATTAATCTGAGACTATACAATTTGACGCGTTATATCAAAACCTCTTTTGTAAATACATTTCTAAACTAAATCACAATTTCAAGATGATAATTTTGTCTTTTGGCTTTTCAGCTCGACAGTATTTCGGAGGAAAACCTGAGAAGCCGAGACCATTTGAGGCTGCGTCGTATCTCCCACCTATCACGGGTTATCCCGCCGCGGGATCCCGTCCCACCCCTAGCTACAATGAAGGAACCTCTCCCACTAGTCCTCCGTACCAACCCAGCGAACCAAGCTATAAACCACAGACCCCAGAAACCAAGCCATACCAACCAAGCTATCAGCCAAGCAAGCCGACGCAACCTTCGTATCAGCCCAGCCAGCCCAGTTACCAACCTAGCCAGCCAACTGCTCAACCAGCATACCAACCCAGTTCTGATACCCAAGCTCCTTACCAACCGTCGTACCAACCGAGCCAGCCAACCCAACCGTCTTACCAACCCAGCTACCAACCTCCTCAGACTGAACAGCCAGCTCAACCCTCGCAGCCACCTTCACCGCCTAGCTACCAGCCCAGTCAGCCAAGCTACCAACCCAGTCAGCCTACATACCAACCAGAGACCACTCAGCGCCCTTACAGCCAAGGTGTCCAAACTGGAGGTAGCAGCAGTGTTGCTTTCGGAGTCGCCGGTCAAAGCTCCAGCGGGGGAACCATCAGCTCTCAAGCTCAGAGTCCTGATGATGACCGTCACCCTCCACACATCCACGACATCACCGTCGACTGTGGTAAAGAAATGATGACGATAAACATCGAATTCAACAAGCCTTACAACGGCATCGTTTATTCTCAGGACCACTTTAATGAAGCTGAATGTGTGTACGTCAGAGAAAACTCCAACCAGGCCAAAATCTCGTTCACAGTTAGCCTTAACACTTGCGGAACAAGATTCTTCAGTGATTTCCAGAATGAAGGCCAAGCATACTTGGAGAACGTTTTAGTTCTTCAAAACGAGCCAGGCATCCAAGAAGTGTGGGACCACATCCGTCGAGTCCGATGCCTTTGGGAAGGAAACCTGAACAAGCAGTTGGTGTCGTCCCTCAGTGTTGGCATGCTAAACCAGATCACAAGCAACTTCAGCGGAGACACCGCCATGGCTAGATTAGACATTCAGACTGGACGAGGACCTTTCGCACCTGAAACCAACGGTCTCGTCAAGATTGGAGAAACCATGACCTTAGTTGTGACAGTTACTGGTGACCCTGGGTTCGACATCTTAGTCAGAGAATGCATCGCTAAGGATTCTGAAAGTCGTCACGTGGTTCCTTTAACTGATAGCAACGGCTGCGTGCTCAAACCTAAGCTTTTCGGAGCTTTCCAGAAAACTAAGGAAACAGGAAACACAGGAGCTTCCATCATTGCCTTTGCGTTCTTCAACGCTTTCAAGTTCCCAGATGAAATGGACTTAATCATTCAATGCGATGTTGAGCTTTGTAAGACTGACTGTGACGTCTGCCCTAATCCGGGGTCTATTGAGCCAAGAAGGCGAAGGAGAGATGTTATCCATATCGGGAATAGAACGTATGAACCTTCGACCACCATAAGTAAAGGATTCAGGGTTGTATTTGCAGAGGACCTGCCAGAACCTGACGGTTTCTGCATCACACCTTCGGCAGCCTCTTGGGGAGCTACTATGGTGCTCTTTGGGTCTCTTCTGAGCAGTATTCTGGTGTCGTACGTCTGGCAGAAATCGCGAGGATCTGTTAAATTTACATAATCTTAATTCTCGTACTATTTTAGAGGCTTTTGTAGAATTTTCTAGAATATTATTTTAGTGTGTCGCCTCAAGGATCCGAGGTATCAATAACACAATAAACAAATGTTTGTATTGAATTTTTAGGCTACATTGCGCAGTGTGTGTGCCTACAACTAAACGACTGCACGGAAAAAGCAGATAGCCCACCTGATGCTAAGTGGTTACCATCACCTATAACAAAGCATTGTCTAATAGGTCACGTTCGTTATGAACGTGCTCTACGATGCACTACTCTGCGTCCATCAACCTGAGGCAGTTTCCCGCGCTGCCACGCTATGTAACTAGTAATGGTGGTATTGTAAAACCATATTCCAACATCCAACGAATGACCGTTAGTAGTACAGCGGCTCGTTGCCTGACAGATACGAGTATACTTTCACCTCATTACAAACTATCACTGTAACAATAAGATTTTTAAAATTACAGGCACATGAGGCTTAACACCTGTATGCCTCAGGTTGATGGACGCTGAGTAATGCGTTGTAGGTGACGTTCCTAACGAGCGTGGCCTACAAGGCAATGCTTTGTTATAAGTGATGGTAACCACTTAACATCAGGTGGGCCATCTGCTTGTTCCATCAGAAAGTTGTATAAAAAAAAAGATGAAATCTTATGACCGGTTTCAACATCTTGCAAGCATCCGTTAGCAGGTATTACTAAATCAATTTGTTTGTGAACTTAGCCATAACTATCTGCCCAGTAAAAGTCGGGGTCACCGTTTTTATGAGTGTTAAATGACGGTCTCTACTATAAAAAAAAACCTTGGTTATACACTAATTTAATGGTAGAAATGTGATAACTAACACTGCCAAGAACTTATTTATACGTAATGTTATAATGAGGCTATTTATAATTTTTATAAATATTATCACGAAATAGAAGTTCAAGTAATTATTTTTAGTCTACTGACACTTATGAATTAATTTAACTTTAATTTTATGAATATCACTCTTAGTAGATACATATCTACTCATTAGTTTTGTAAAGTTATACATATTATAGATAGTTATATACTTTGATTGTAAATATTGTTAAAATTATTGTACAAATATTTAATTAAATAATATAACAAACGTGTGTTTTTAAATCAACTGCTGAAACCTCTTTACATAGAAAAATTTACAAAAATTAGCAAGGGATTAATGTTTTGCCATCTCTTATTGATAGTTACTTAATTTACTTATAAATAAATATTACAATATTTTCATAAAGTGCACTCTAGCGCCATACTAAGCAAAACTCGTACGATGGGACATGGTTGCAATAAGATTGAACTTAAAACTGTTAATAATTTTTTCTCACGTCGTTAGAAAACAAATGCAGCTGTCTAAGTTTGACGACCCATGTGGCGCGGCGGGTGAATGTCCGCCTGCGACGCTGAAGGTTGCGGATTCGATTCCCGCCTTAGGATAAATGTTTGTACGATCTGCAAATATTTATTCCGGGTGTTCTAAGTATTTTCTATGTATAATAAAAAATATCTATATAATTGTATTAGGTATATCAGTCAGTTAGTACCCATAACACAAGATCTGCTTAGCTTGGGGCTAGATGATGCTGTGTGGATTGTCCAACATTATTATTATCATCTATTTGTCATTGGCGATTAAAACTCACGGTTCCCTACCGTGTCAGAGCTCAAGCCAGTCCAAGAAACAAGTATTTTAACACAGAAAGGTAATTATAAGCATAATGGCTTTAACTGTACTGTGTAAACAATGTCATACAGTGGTAAATGATAAGAATATAAACATCATCTTTACTTTAACACTATTTATAAAGCCGCAAACATAGACATTTTTTATTGCTTACACTGAAAATCATAATTGGCTTCTAAACCGTAGTTTTTTGATCCGGCTACCGTTACTGGACACAGAAAGGAATAAATACTTATTGAAATAAATTTGACACAGCGCAATTTATCCTAAAACTTAAAAAAGCTTACATTTGACAACCGATATGGCGCGGCGGGCAAATGTCCGCCTGCGACGCAGGAGGTAACGGGTTCGATTCCCACCTAGGGATAAATGTTTATACGATCTGCAAATACCTATTTATTTTGGGTCTTCTGGGTATTTTCTATGCATAATAAAAAATATCTATGCATGTAATGTATTGTATTAAGTATATTAGCCATTTAGTACCCATAACACAAGCTCTGCTTAGCTTGAGGCTAGATGATGCTGTTTAGATTGTCCAGCATTATTATTATTATGGATGGGAACCGATAACAATTTTCCCCACAATGCAGAGTCCATGAACCTGAGACATTGAGTATTTGCTTCATGTCATGTGCCTGTAATGTCCACGGCACATACACCCTTCAAACCGGAACACGCTGCGCTGCTTGGCGGCAGAAATAGGCATGGTGGTAGTACTTCCCCGGACGAGCCCATCACTAAGAGCTCTACTACTACTGGGCCTGTTATCACTGGCCACTTCAGATCGTTATTACACTACAAATGTTATTTGAATACGTAATCCTCAACCACATTATCAGTTAATGCACAAACTCATCTTTGTCCACACATCACCTAATACCTATATCTATATCAGTTATAAGAATTTTTGTCCTGACTGACTTATACTTTACTAGTACTTTAGTAGTAGTAGAGCTCTTATTGAAGGGCTCGTCCGGGGAAGTATTACCACCATGGCTATTTCTGCCGCCAAGCAGCTTGCTGTGTTCCGGTTTGAAGGGTGTGGGTGCCGGTGTAATTACAGGCACATGAGGCTTAACACCTGTATGCCTCAGGTTGATGGACGCAGAGCAGTGTGTTGTGGGGCATCTTCCTAACTAACGTGACCTACAAAGCAATGCTTTGTTATAGGTAATGGTAACCACTTAAAATCAGGTGGGCCATAGGCTTGTTCCATCAGCAAATTGTATAAAAACAAATATATTTATATAGACCGCGCACAGCCTAAATAACTGCTCGTAGAGACTTGAAATTTTCAATTCGTTCGGGTCCTAAGAAAAGAATTCATCATCATTGCCATTAACAGACTTTAGAAGTCCACTGCTGGATAAAGACCTTCCCCATTCCATTCCAGGAAGAACACCTCTCATGGATGTTAAAGAGGCTACAAAGAAGACCCCAAGATGGGTATTCACCCCCCAGCCAAGCATTGTGATTACGACGACTCCCTTCTAAAAGGTCTGTGTAAATAAATTTACCCTAGGAGCCAATACTTTGCTATAGGCGATGGTAACCACTTAACATCAGGTGAACCATATGTTTGATCCATCAAGTTGTATAAAAACAAATTGTGGACAACATAGCGCCATCTAGGCCAAATTTAACAAAGCTTGTACTACATTATAAGAACTAGGTGAATGGACACAATTTTTTTTGTAAATACTTAGAAAACAATATAACACCCAGACAGAGAACAAACATATATGTTCATCACACAAATATTTGTTTTCAGTGGGGATCGAACCCACAACCTACAGCGCAGAAGGCATACTACCAATTAAGCTGTGAGGCAAGTCTAGAATGTCTAATAGTGATAATTGATGTTTGTTCTGTATTTGGATCTTATTATTTATTTATTTAAAAACAAGTCTATATAGTTTGTTAGTCTGTGGTTACACTACAAATTCTCCCTATCACAAACCAACATAAAACGTGGCAGAGAACAAATATTATTAATTATATTATAGGGATTACATTATAATACGTATTTAGTTTGTAAAAAGAAGTATTATCAGTCAGTTGTATCTCAGAGTAGGAGATAGTTGCGAAATTGTTTAGCGAAAAAAAAAGAAAGCTTGGAAAATAAATTAAGTTATTTTGGGAAGATTTTTAAGCTAGAATTATTTTATTTTAAGTTAATCCTGATTACATTAGACATTTAAATCAATTTTCATTGACTTTGAGTTTACAAAAGAAGATATATTTTCGAGCGGGAATTTGTCTAGTGCAAACCTGGGTTCAGGATTTTGTGACCTAACTTTTGAAATTTTGCTTTGTTACTCACAGAAAGTCTGGGGATATATTTTCTGATACATCTGTCACTGAATATTGGGTTCTAAAAGTGAAAAGTGATCAAAATGCAGCAGCAGCCTGAAAAACTGAAACTTTCAGTAGCATTGGTGCAAAGCGCAGCTACATTTTGCAGTGAGTGTTTAGTTTTTTTCAGTCATTACATATGATATGGGTAAGAAAGGAGTGACTACAGAGATGACGGATGATAGAGGCAAATGGAAGGAAAAAACCTGTTGTGCCGACCCCACGTAAAGTGGGATAAGGGCAGGAAAATGAAATGATGACATAAAAAAGTTCACGGCCTCCACCATACATTTCAGATAGATGGAAAGTGACTAAATAATAATGTAGTAATAATAATAATGTTGGGCAATCCACACAGCATCATCTAGCCCCAAGCTAAGCAGAACTTGTGTTATGGGTAATAGATGAGTGATATACTTAATACAATACAATATTACATGCATAGATATTTATTATTATGCATAGAAAATACCCCGAACACCTGGAATAAATATTTGCAGATCGTACAAACATTTATCGCAAGGCGTGAATTGAATCTGCATTCTCCTGCGTGGCAGGCGGACCTTCGCCCGCCAGCGCCACATTGGTCGTCAAATTGTGTTAAATGTTTGTTCCAGTATGCTTCCTAGCCTGTCAAACTGGCTTCATCTGCTCATGGCCGTCCTACACCACGGCTCTGTTCAAGTCAAACAGCACCGTCCTCTCGGAGCCCATGTCTTCACTCCAAGTGTCTCTGCTGGGCAGTCTGCCGAACTTAGGCGGCCTGCTGATCTGCCCGTTCTGCAGTTATATATTTGATACCATGGGCAGGAAGAATGCATCGATGCTGTTCGCACTACCTTTTGTGGTAAGCATCATTATTACATGAGTAGGTGAGTTTTAAATTGCCAGAAGTCTAATACCAGGGAATTAACGTTTTGTGTTTCACATAATGCTTTATAAGGAATATAATAAATAAATCAATATTTGTAGAATTTTCACACAACATCATTTAACCCCAAACTAAAAATTGGTTTTACTATAGAACCAGATGACTGATGGAATACGTACCTAGGTTTTTAGGGTTCCATACCCAAAGCGTAAAACAGGACATGTTACTAAGATTCCGCTGTCTGACTGTCTGTATGTATGATTGCTTTAACATGTTTTCTGTCTTGCAATCATTATTAAGTTAGATTGGCACCACACTGAAGTTTCATTATTAACATTATTATTACTTTGTAAAAGGATCATACAAAAAAACGGTAGGAACCAAGCCGTAAGTTTCTTGCCGGTTCTTCTAGGCTTGGTCGCGAGGAACTGGCGCTTAAATTCACCTAGATTTAAGACGTTTCAAGATGATCCCTGCGGATATTACTGAATAAAATGATTTTTGACTTTGACTTGAGTTAAAATTTTCACAGATGATGTATTTCTGTTGCCGCTATAGCAACATACATAAAAAAACAGAATAAAATAAATATTTACTCATATAACGAAAGTGTTTTTTTTGTCGTTTTTATAATAGATACGTACGTGGCTTCATAATAAGTTTATCTTCTATAAATAAGTGTACCAATAAAAATCTTAAGCTTCGATTATAAAATTATGTGTGTGCAATAGAATCAGTTGCAAGTCTAGTCTAGTCTGTTTTTCCGATCACGTATAATTTGGATGTCTTCAAGAGAAGAGTGAATAGGTATCTTCTAGGTAAACGCGCTACACCGTAGACTGCGTCATCACTTAACATCAGGTGAGATTGCGGTCAAACGTTTACCTATAGCATGTAAAAAAAAAAAAGTTATATTGACTACTATCTTAGGTTAAACCAATGACGCGACTATGTTACAGAGTCGTTATTTCTGACAGCTGTCCCTGCTCAGTAGGTAGTAGCTCTGCCTTCTACGCTGTAGGTTGTGGATTCGATCCCATCCCAATCGAAAGCAAACATTTGTGTGATGAACAAATAATGTTTGTTCTATGTCTTGGTGTCGTTTGTCTGAAAATGCCGACTATGTATGTATTCACAAAAACAAATTAAGTATTCTATCAGTTACCTGGTTCACATAGTATAAACTTTATCATGGCGGATACAGTCATCATTGTGAGGACAGGAGAGCTTGCTTTGATAATTTTGATACAAGTTTCTCATCAACTCCGCTTTGAAGTTGGAGAAAAGTATTTGTATACATAAGCTGTTGTCATATCTGATGCCAAACTATGTTCATCATGCCTAATTTACCAAAGAATTTTGTCATCATCAGACTGAAAGAATCCATTGCTGGATATATGCTTCCTTTTACTTTTCCAGGAAGAACGATGTTTTTCATCCATCAATTTCCCACGGCTCGTGTGGTTCCATGGCCACTTCCCTTGAAAATAGTAAAAATGTTTTTGAATAGATTGGCTGGACGATAATCTCGCTCACTAGCAACATCACACTGGTTCTGTTGGCGGTCGCACTAGCTGGTGTTGGAATCGCTGGACAAAACGTCTCTATAATCTACATATCGGAGATCGCCCACGACTCCATAAGAGGCGGTCTTACCGCCTGCTCGGCTGCTGGATATTTCTTGGGTAAGTAAGCTGCTGGTGTTTGTCGATTCAACTTGAATGCAATTTCGGTTATCGAGCAGGCTTTGATAGTATTACGTCAAGCATGTAGATGGAGCCACGGTAGCGATAGTACCGTATTAGAAACATTCCAAATCTTATTTTCGTCGAGGCATTTGAATCCTCGATGGCGAAGTTGGTATCGCATCCCCGTATCAAGGGGAAGGTCGTGGGTTCAAATCCTACTCGAGGAAAATAATTTTTGGGATAATATAAAAATCTTTTTACCATATACCTATGCTTTAACTTGATGGACACTGTGCATCAAAGGACACCGTCCTAACAAACGTGACCTACGACTTTGCTTTATTAGAGGTTCCCACTTAACATCAGGTGGACCATATACTTATACCATCATCAAGTTGCATAAAAAATAACTTGCAGCACTGGTGGTGTAGTGGGAGAGATTCAGCCTTTTGATCCTAAGATCGTGGTTTTGAATCCTGCCGTGTACCAATGGCTTTATCTATTTCAAATATTTGTCTAATGCCGTCAAGCAATGAAAGAAAATATTGCAAGGAAACCAGTCAGTATTCTAACAGCTGCGGTATGCTTGCAACCCGTCACGTATGGAGCTCCAATTACTGCAAGATGTCTGACTGAAGATGATTTTCTCTTTTAGACATCTTCACATCGAATGTAAATGAGTTGTAAAGATTTTTTTTCTAAAATGTGAACTTGTTTTTATTTCCAGGTATTCTAATATCCTATATCCTAGGAGGATACCTCAGCTACATCCAGGTCGTGTACACGCATCTATCTCTCTCACTCTTGTCGATTGGTCTACTGATGCTGCTAAAGGAGTCTCCTGTCTTCTGCGTCATGGTCGGGAATGAGAAGGTATTTTAGTTTATAGTTAGTTTTGACGACCGATGTGGCGCGGCGGGCGAACGTCCGCCTGTGACGCAGGAGGTTGCGGGTTCAATTCCCGCCTTGGGATAAATGTTTGTACGATCTGCAAATATTTATTCCGGATGTTCTGGGTGTTTGCTATGTATAATAAAAAATATCTATGTACGTAATAATATTGTATTAAGTATATCAGTCATCTAGTACCCATAACACAAGCTCTGCTTAGCTTGAGGCTAGATGATGCTGTGTGGATTGTCCAGCATTATTATTATAGTTTGCGGCAAAACTATATGGGTACTTGGTACTTGGTGAGCGGACTGGTTTCCACAACTAGGCCGCTGGTGGGCCCTTTTTGCGTGACGGGTGGTTGCTAGTCTAGCCACCCGATGTCCTCCTGGAAAGCCAGCAGCTCGCTTATGCCGGCGCAGGCCTCCCAAGGCCTACCTAGGTGTACCCAGTTAGTATGTTCGTGAAGTTGCCACACTGTTGCACTTCAAGAGTACATATGCGGCAGTTTCTTCTGTGCGCACACATCCTCTGCATAATAGACTGTTTGTAACACCCAATTTGAATAGGTGTTTGTTAAGTGAGCAATGCCCCGTGACAATCCCGACTATCAGGCAAAGCTTGTCACGTTTAAGGCTTAAGAGTTTTTGGAAATAGATAGATAGAGAGATAACTCTTTATTGTTCACCACACAGAAACATAATACAGGAAATCTACACTTTTAGGCAATACAATGGGCGGCCTTATCGGGAAATATCTCGGGTTTGTACAAAATAAACGTTTATAAGAATCAGTCATCTGATTCCCAAAGTACAAGTCATGCTTAGTTTTGGGCTAGATAATGTTGTGTGTGTAAAAATGTCCACAATAAAATATATATGTCACTATAATATAGAGTATAGATGCTTGGTTACCTGTTTGTACCATAATTATAAAAATATATTTACCTACTTTGATTATAAGTAGTACACTTATAGAAACAAAATTAGTTATGGTTGTTATTTCACAGGAAGCAGCAAAGTCTATAGCATTCTACCGACGCCTGAACGTGGATTCCAAGGAGGTGGAGGCTGAGATCTCCAAGATCAGGCTGCAGCTCAATCCTCGGCTGGAGACCATGCTGGAAGCTTCTCACGGTATGACAAGGTTACAAAACGCAAGCTGCTAGCTTGATCAACAGCTACTTTAGCTGTTTGGAATTCAACCCCTAAAGAGATGTGGCGGTGGTTAATGTTTTTATGAAAAAAAGGGTCCAATCTGGAACTTGCGTCGACAAACTAATTTTATCAATCGAATTTTATCTACACCTACTAGTACAGACTAGCCTCAACAAATTATTGATTTCTTGATAAGTTAGTAAACCCCTACGAACCAAAACAATAAAGGGTAAGATTGTTTTGGTTCGTAGGGGTGTAAAAAGTCTGCGACCTGTGGTTTAGTCTTTGCGTTGTCTTTATGTCAATCAGTCAGGATTCAGAGATTCATAAGTGGTATAGATATATAAATAGTAACCACTTATCATTAAGTGGGTCATCTGCTTGTTTTATCAAGTTATATAAAAAAAAACTAAGCTGAGTCCCCACTCGAGTTATACATATATTTACTACTATATTTATCAGGTCAATAACCATTTCATTCTCTCATCCCATTCTGCAGGTCTACTCTTAGAAACGATAAACAGTCATATGATCCCCAAATTTAAACTTGTACATTTTATATATGCGGTTTTATGATTTTTTATTGTATGTATTATCTCAGTGCAAAATAAGTTTTTAAATCTCAACAATTTACGAGGTAGCATTAGGTTGCGCTTGCGCACTTTCCTGTATGCAAATGTCTGATAGCACTTATCGTTGTGTAAATAAAACTTTAATACCATATGGCACTTACTGACTCGTACTCGTCAACGTCATCAGTCATAATTTCAATGCTGGACAATAGACAATAGACCTCCATATTTGGGGGGTTTGCCATAGTCACCACGCTTGGCGAGCGGATTGGCTCGCGCAGTGTTGGTGTTTAGCACTCAGGTGGTGCGGCTGCCTATCTTCTAGGGCATTCCCCTAATCGCTCCTTATAGCATCTATGGGAGGGTAAGAAGGGCCCTCTTACCCTCGTCCATAGGACCACTCCGGCTAAATTCTTAAGGAGGTAACCGCGCAACTGCCGCGCGTTGGCCGCTTGACAGGAATTTAAACGTTGTTGCCTAGAATATAGAGACGGTATTTGGTAGATACTCGGTACCGACGGCGGTCACTGCGCGAAATCTTTAGCATTGTATTTTTATAGGTTTATTTTTCCCAAAAACAGTGTTTGCAAAGATAATAGTCGACTCTGTCTTTATTTAGTTTATAAGGAAACTATGTTACTGTACTAGTACCTACCTAAAAAACAAAGAATAAAACAAACAATCTCAATATTATTTCTATTGACTTAATCTAATTGTTCTTTACTATCGTCTAACGTCTCTATATTCTTGGTAACAACGTTCAAAGTCTTGTCAAATTGACATTGGCAAAATTGTCTGCAAGACAGACAGATGCCACAAAAAAAAAAAACATGCGGCAGCCGGGCGGTCACTATGCGGTTGACGCCGGTTGACCACTTGACAGTACTTTGAACGTACTTTGAACCTAGAATATAGAGACGAGATATAGTCACTACGCGAAACCTTATAGGTGTCTTCTAGACCGTCCTACTTCATCGTTACTTACCACCAGGTAAGATTGAAGCTATCTGTAAATGATAAAAAAAAACCCTTTCGCCTTATAAGCGCGACGTAATAGTACAAACAGGCGGAGATAACATTACTTTTCTTTATTTGCCAGACCAAGAAGTAACCAATGAACTGATAAAATCCAACGACAAATCAGAAGCAGACGTTGCAGCTGCGACCGAGCCAGCGTGGAAGTTTCTACGTAAGTAAACTACAACTCAATGATATACTAACACTGGTTAAGTCTTATGTACGGGTCCCTATCGTTGTCCAGAAGCTCCAGAGAGCACCCCTTTACGTCTCGTAAAAAGATCGGATGCTTTGTGGGATTGTGGTAAAACAGCAAACGTCGATTTATCGATACGTAGTATTTGATGATCACTTTCAGAGCCGAAGGCTTGAGATAGTGGTATTACTGCACTGAGACGTAACCGTGAACTTGACAGTTTGTTTGCCTAATTATCTATACATACTCTGAAATATGCGTAACGGGCTATGGAGAGAGCTTTGCTGTGAGTTTCATTACGTGATAGAATCAAAAATGAGAAAATCTCTAGAAGAATCAAGGTCACCGACGACTCTCAGAATTAGCGAGTGGAAGTAGCATTGGACAGGTTATATATAGCTCATAGAACCGACAATCGCTGGGAATAAGGTTCTTGAATGGTGACCACGACCCGGAAGACGGAGCATAGAATAATGTCCTCTCACCTGATGGACATTATCGCGGGAAGTCGGTAGTCGTAAAAGACTCAAAATCGTTATTCCAGGAACGTATGGGGAGACTTATATCCAACAATGGAATTCTCAGGTTGATGATGATATAGTTCTTTGCTAAAATAGGCGTAAAATGGACAAAGTCTAGCATCAGATTTGGTAGCTGCTTATATGACATAATTTATTTCTTCCATTTCAGTGAAATCGAAGTCATCAAAGCGAGCTCTCACCACAATCCTCATAATAATGAGTATGACTATCATGATGGGATGCATAGTTCTCCAGGTATATGCAGAGCCACTGTTCCTAGAAGCAGTGCCGTCCATGCCATCAAACCAGTGCGCTATATTTGTGGCATTGGACTTCCTTGTAGCCAGTGTGGTGTGTGTGCTGGTTATAGACAGATATGGCAGAAAGGTATGTGTTATAAAATGTCTTCAGTAAATCCATCATTTCTATTATGAACTTAGCTTGGAAAAACGTAGTTTATGATGAACCTTTTGGATTCATCTTTAGAACAGCACGCTATAACCCTAGCAGACCTGCTATTAGCACAACTTACCAGATTGAATTGGGTCATGAGGTCACTTATAAGCCTTAAGTTGATGGACGCAGAGCAGTGCTCTGTAGGAGGCGTTCCTAACGAATGTGACTTTCGGGAGAATGTGCTCGTGTTCCATCGTCAAGTGGTCTTTTAATCTTTGATCAAGAGATTATAAATGACTAGTGGAAACTAGTGGAGATTATAAAAGAAATGCAGACTCCATAAAATGTAACGTATTTCAAAATCTTATTAATAAAAAATGACATTCTATTTACTTCCAGACGCTTCTAATGGTCACAGCAACCTTGTCAGGGATCTGTACATTACTCCTAGGCATGCAGCTGCAGTTCCACTGGGCACCGGCCTGGGTCACAGCTCTGCTTATCTACGTGTACAGCTTTGTTTACACCACGGGTTGTGCTACTACACCTTTTGTGCTGACTGCTGAAGTTTTCTTACCTGAGGTAAAGAGATCTGCAAGTACTGATAAAACAATGCCTGTTTTTTTGCACGTAGTTTCGAAGTGAAAAAGCTCTTGAAAAAACACGTTCTGGTGCTCAATTCTAGTTTTTTTATACAAATTGCTGATGGAACAAGCATATGGCCCATCTGATGCTAAGTGGCTACCATTGTCTATAACAAAACATTGCCCTGTAGGTCACGTTTGGGAACGTAACCTACAATACACTGCGCTGCGTCCATCAACTTGAGGCAAATAGGTGTTAAGCCTCATGTGCCTGTAATTACACCGGCACCCAAACCCTTTAAACCGGAACACAGCAAGCTGCTTGGTGGCAGAAATGGGCATGATGATAGTACTACCCCGGACGAGCCCTTCACTGAGAGCTCTAAATCTAGTAATAAAATATCGTGAGATTCAAGTTTCAATTGTGTCAATCTCCAAATGGTATTCTTTGAAACTGACATTTCAGACACGCCAAATTTTGATAACCAAATTCATGTTTCAATCTCGCCTTAGTTAATTGATATTAACTGGTAACTATAACTTCAAAGCAAAGGTTCGTCACGTTTAAGAACATGCTCTACGTTGCTCAGCCACCCATAAATTAAGGCATCTAGATGTCTTGTTTTGTGGTGTTACAACGGTTTTGTTTTAGCAGATTCCTAAAAGTGTTGTTTTCTCAGGTGCGAGGTCTTTGCAGCAGCATCACAATGGCTTTCGTCTGGATCGTGAACTTCGTCACGCTCGTCGTGTTTAACCCGCTGGTGGAGAGTATGGGCTTGGGACCAGTTTTCTACCTATTTTCCGTCGTCTGCTTTGTTGGTTCTGTGTACAGCTATTTTTGCGTGCCAGAAACAAAAGGACTCTCTGTCACGGAGATACAAAAGCTATTTTTGAAGGAGAGGCGAAAAAAATAGAAAGTTTGATTCTGGTTTTTGAATAAATATATTGTATATTACTTGCGGACATTTAACAGCACCGTCAAACTTAGTATGGGAAACAAATAACTGATAGAAAACTTGATTTTGTTGTACCTACATCAAAATGTTCTAAAGCACCCATACACAGAACAAACATCTATGTTAATCACACAAACGTTTATCCTTGGTGGGGATAAACCCACAATTTACATTGCAGAGTTCAGAACTACTACCAACGGAAACCAGTCAAAATATAATTGTTGAAATTTCCCAGTTTTTTGAAAGTATGAGTTCTAGAAAGTAACATTGAAAAGGATAGTGTTACCTCGGAAAAATTAACAGGACAAAGAAAATAGCATCTAATGAGATTCTAAGCTGGTATTCAAGATTTGAATATGCATGCTGGAGGAGATAACTCAAGTGTGAGAAGTGGTAATAGAAAATGAGAAAAATATATCTGCTAGGACGAATTAGCCTATTCATGAAATATCAGAAGTACAAAATAGTCGAGTGTAGACCGATTCAATAATCTATGAATGGCTCAACTGATGCAAATAATAAAAGTGTCTGAATAAAAAAAAGGGTTTTATTTACTACAGAGAATACTAGCCGTGGCTTATAAAAGGAGCTTTCCATTCACTTCCGTGGATATTTTAAAGATCACTAAAATAACGTACTAAGAAATGGGCGGTAACATCTCCTGAGTGCTAAACACCAATATTGCGGTCACCAATCACCCTACCATGCGTGGTGACTACGGTGAACCATCCCGAATTTAGAAGCCTATCCAGTAATGGACTAGTTTAGGCTGATGACGTGACATTATTTTTGCTAAGTTTTACTACGTACTTGCTAATTCCGAGAAGACGAGCTATGTCAGTGACCTTGTATCTACGGATTTTCTCATTTCTGATCCTATCTAGTTGTAAAACATAGCTCTCTATAGTCTGTTGTGTGACTTGAAGCTTGTGCATGAGACCAATAGTTAGGGATCACGTCTCAGTTCCATAACTTGAGTCAGTCTTGAGGCTTTGTAGCATCTCTGACAAAAAGATGTGCCGTAACTTACCGAACGCTGTCTATTGGATTCGACGGCTATCAAAGTTGGAAATTGATGAAATATATGGTTAAAAATAATAGGCCTGTAATAAACAAAGGCAAATAGATTTCGTAATACCACAGAACTAAGTCGATGCCTATAATTACGACGACGGTATAATTCTAACAGCGCTCTAAATATGGAATCCTGAAAAAGGATTGAAAGAAATACTTTCTATTTGGAATATAAAATATTTATTTAATATTTACATTGACAAGTTACTTATCATTCAACACTTCCATTTGTTCAACTCAAATTCTCTCATATACCTACACAATATTTACTCTTGAAGTCTGCATAAAAGATTGATATAGAATCTGGGTTCTATAACAAGCCTGGTTGGGTACACTGGTCCATAACGGCGTCAAGTCTTGCATTTACATTTTCTGATAATGGGTGGTCGTGGTGATAACAACGAGGGAAGTCGATGGAAGAAAAAATCTCAAAATCGTTCTTCCTGTAAGTTTATGGGAAAAGTCCATGTCCAGCAGTGGATTTCTACAGGATGTTTATAATGATGATGATGATAATGGGTTATTAATTTTCATGGAAATACCCTGCTTTAAGAATCTTAGTCTGCGGCTTCGTGAAGCATCAATTGCTGATTATGTGATCAACAATTTATTTTAATTTAATATCTATTATAAATTAATGTGTGAACATAAAAACACGACCCGATCAATAAGCCTGTGGTAGACTTCTATGAAAGAAAGTTGGTGGATGGAAAAGACTCAAAAGCGTTCTTCCTGGAGACTTATGGGGAAGACCTTCGAGCAGTGGGTTACTTACTTTTTTTTTAACTATCGACTATTCTTTAGCTTTCATTTCACCAGGTGGTCAGTGACGATGAACGGAAACGGTCTAGAAGAAACCTATTATTTTCATGGTAAAGAATTTTCGTCTGCAACCGATATGATCAGCAATTAATGCTTTACAAATTCATTAGACCTTCAAAAATATTATACCTACACTAGCTTATTGCTTTTTCCTTCCCAGAAATATTTCCTGAATCTGCTGATTCGACAGACCCTTCGTTTCTGGCACAATGAAGTAGCTGTTAATAGCGTTCACCAAACCGCAGCATGCGAACACGTAGAAAGACCCATAGATTCCAAGCAAGCTGTTCATGATAGGGAAAATAGCGATAATGGCGAAGTTCAAGAACCAAACCCACTCAATTATCAGCATAGAAGCAAGGCCTTGAACCTGGGAAGAAAATAATGAGGGTTATTTTTAAGTTGCTGATATAAAACAAGCAGATGGTCCATCTGATTAGGTGTTTCCATCACATTAACAAAGTATTGCCACACTATAGAACTATTAGTAACAGATTGCAAGCCCTTTGCCGCTTGGAAACCAGTTGGTATTCTAGCTGGTTTCTTCATGATGTTTTCCTACTAGTATTGCGCACATACATTCGAACAGAAAATTCGATTGGTACATGACCGGTTGATGCCGGTCCTTACGACCCACGTCCTTAGGATCAGAAGGTGGGGTTACTTCCACTACACCTCCAGTGCGCTAACAATCAGCTAGCAGTCTGACAGATATCATGTCAGTCAGGACAAAGATTATAATAATTGGTACATGACATTATACCTCTGGTACAAATACTTCAGCCAGCAGCACATATGGTACAGAACCGGCTCCGCACATGAAAGAGAAGCAGTAGCTAAGGAGCACCAGCACTGTCACCCACGGTGGAGCCACCCGGCTCTGGAGTAGGTAGCCCAGGGTTGACATGCAGACGCATACTGCGGCCGAGGAGGTGATGATCAGAATCTGGAATGCGAAGCATGAACTAAAGTAAGCTAGGTGTTAGCAGACACCTACAACATAATTAGGTACAGTCAGTTGCACTAGAATGTATACAATTAATGTAATGTATACAGCATATCACAAACGCTTCAAATAATATTGATTAGGTACGTTAATTGAGTATGTAATGTACCTACCTACCTACTTACCTAAAATTGAACGACACTTTTTATATTTTTATTAGTTAATTCTCATGTAAGTGATAATGTATTTATCTTTCTGAGAATTAATGATTATTAAACTGACAATCCGTAGCTTTCAAAATGGTTTCACAGCGGTGCTAAAAATATTGACACGACAATTATTCAAAAAATATTGAGGTCATCAACTAATTTCATGATTTTTTACTTTTTGAGGTGTAAGAGCTCATTGTTTTGCTGTAATACCGTTGTAAAAGTTACGAATTGTATACATTCTAGTGCAGCTAACTGTACGTACCTAAAATATTATCTGTCGATAGGTGCCATAAAAAAAGAAGAAGGAGAAGAATGCAAAATCCGATGCACAGAATCATAGAATACTTTGCTATATCGAAACACTTTGATCCGATATGTAACAAAGTATTCTGTGATGCAAAATGCTTTTGAAGTAATACTTCTAATGCGACTTCCAACAAGGTTGCGTTAAACGTTTAACACTACCATGGAAAGGGTATGAAAGCATTGTTCTTTCTCTCTTTCTTTCATAGCCAGTTACGTTTCGTATATTAAAGAAGTTTTACGTCAGTCGTGTGGTCTAATAAAGCACACTCGTTTTTTGAAGTAATACTTCTAATGCGACTTCCAACAAGGTTGCGTTAAACGTTTACCACTACCATGGAGAGGGTATGAAAGCATTGTTCTTTCTCTTTTTCTCTCATAGCCAGTTACGTTTCGTATATTAAAGAAGTTTTACTTCAGTCGTGTGGTCTAAAGCACACCCGTTTTTTTAAAAGGTAAAGGTATTAGTGTGTTTACCCTTCTTCCAGCCTTGTCAGCGATGGCACAGGTGACAAAGCATCCGCAGAGGAGCACCAAAGCGAATACAACCGTGTACAGGTCTGCGCTGTCCGGGTATGTCTGCATGAACACAGTCTTTGCGTACACCTGTACCGGCACTATACCCATGAATACCTGGAAGTATAACACACAGCGCCCTTGTAGCCCCAAACCAAGCAAAGCTTGTATTATGGGAACCAGATAGCGCCGTATAAACGTTCCCTTACCGGATATGTATGATCATGTAAATAATGATAAAGATTAGATTGGCCTAGCGTGGTGCCAATCTAAGTTAACGGCTAATGTATTATTCTTGTAATGCTTAAATAGTTGTGTCTTATGCGAATAAATGCTTTTTGACTTTGACTTTGACTTTGACTTTGAGACGTGTCAAGATGATCCCTGCGGATTTTACTGAATAAATACTTTTTGACTTTGACTTTGATATAGTCAAAAATAACTCAACATGAGGTGGGTAATATGCTTGTTACGTTAGTTCCTCCCATAAAAGAGTTAAAACAAAATCTATAACACTGATCGCTCGTTCAGTATACCTGCATCGTTATTGTGCTGATCACGACTATGAAAGCGCGGAAAGATGATGGCGAAATGAACAGCATCTTGATTGGAGACATCCTCTTCTGCTCCTCTGGCACTACGTCTTCTAAATTAAGTTTCTCTTTCTCAGGCTCTTCTACTTTTTCTGCTTCTGAAACTATGGAAAAATTTGAGTATCCCAAACATTTTTCAAATCACATTTCGTTCAGGAAATGTGATTTGAAGTTTTATGGCCAGCAGTTGTCTTTTTCTGGTTCGGTGATGGTTTTTTATAAAAGCTGTTGGGGCAAACTAATGGCTCCTCTCACATAATATTAAGAGGGTACCACCACAAAGCATTGCCTTGCAAGTCACATTCTTTAGAAATATGCCCTACGATACACTGCTCTGCGTCTATCAACTTGTGGCGGCACCTACACCTTGATGTACTGTTACTTTACCTCCAGTGACTGAGATGAGTTCCACCGCTGGGTTAATTTGCTGCTTTAGTCTTGCGAACTCGTCGATTACCACCATGGATGATGAAGAGCATCCTCTGTAGTGAGCTATGGCTACCTTTGCGTCCTGAAATTGTATAATAATAATTAACTCAGTCCCACTATGGTCATTCTAATCTTTACATAAGGATTTTATATGTCCAGAAGTAGGAATCAAACCCGTTCCTTTTCAGCCTTTAATGAGGTTTGGCCTCAGAGAACATATCAGTAAAAAAAAAGTAAAGTGTGACAAAAGATCGTACAGTCTTCCGTCAAGGAAGAGTTGCTATGATCCGGTTGGAAGGGTGCAGGCGCAGATGAAATTAAAATCACATGAGGCTTTAGCACCTGTATGCGTCAGGTTGATGGACGCATGACAGTGAATCATACGGTACGTTTCTCTAAAGAATCTGACCTGCGAAGTAATGCTTTGTTATAAGTAATGGTAACAACTTAACATCAGATTGAACGCAAAAACTTGGTTTAATATTTTGCCCGCATTTGTGTCTGAGTTACTGGGATTTTTGCACAAATGTAGGACTTAATCAAGGTTTGATATTTTTAGATCTCAAATTACATATTTAGTACCTCGTCTCTTTTTTGTCTCAGCAAGAAAACTGGGCTTTCCTTTAGCATCATCACAAGTGCCACGCAGCTCACGCTGAACACCAGGTTGATCCAGATGATGACGTGGTATGACAGGAACCAACCGAACAGGTACGAGAGCAGCGTTCCGGAGCAGTACATGAGGAGTGGACCTGAAACATGGGACAAAACATAGGATATGGCTAGGTTTTTTTTTATTTTTGGATTCTTATGAAAATAACAGGCGTATGCACCATTAAAATTGGTGCCACTGGCGACTGGCAATCAGATTTAGACAACTTAATTGGTAGTCAACTGTAGCTGTAGTGTAAAGTTTATTGGCTGTGTTCTTAGGTTTGGTTACCTATATTCAGCTTGCTTTGCTTTGCTTGCGTTTCAATATAATCAGAATACCAAAATCTTGTGCTTTGTGAACCACTCGAATATCACAGAGAACGTGACTAGCAGTTCTGCAGAAGGCAGAGCTAGTTAGAGGAACAAAGAACGAAGGGGACTCTTAGCAGTGAGAATATCAACGCAATGAGGCTTAGCCGGTGAACAGAAATTGCTTGCTTGCTCACGTCACGTCATCAGTCTAATTGGTCTAGGCCCATATTTTGGGAGTTTTGCCATAGTTACCACACTTGGAAAGTGAGTTGGTGACCGCAATGTCGGTGTTTAGCACTCTGGAAATGCTGCTGCCTATCTCCTGTATGTGTATCCTATTTCTTTAGTCACCTTTTATGACATCCATTGGAGATCATGAAGAGTCTGGACGATGTCGGCCTTCGGCAGACTTGCTAGGTTGTGCGGTTCCATGCTTGAAAGAGCACATTTAATTTTAAATCCTGAGCTTAGCAGTTTCTAAATCATGACGTGATAATAGTTCTTAGTCTACAGATAGCTAATCTTTTAAACTCTAGGCATTGGCCTTAAGGGAACTTACTGGAAGCTAGGGTCCCTCTGAAAGAGTCCTCGGCGACTTCAGATATGAAAATAGGGGCATAGACCAGAAACCCTCCCCCTGCTACGCCACTTAAAAACCTGGCTGCAAGAACTACCTTCGTGGATGTAGTGACGCTGATCATTGCCCAGGATATCTGAAAGGTTTCGAAAAAAATATAAATAAATGGTTTAAAACTGTTTCTGTGATGATAAACTAGCTTCGTACTATAAAATCTAAGAATAGATCGGATAAACTAGCTTCGTACTATAAAATCTAAGAATAGCTCAATAGAGTTATTCTTAGATTTTATAGTACGAAGCTAGTTTATCATCACAGAAACAGTTTTAAACCAACATGAGTAATCAAATATGATTACTCATGTTGGGTTGGGTTTATTTAAAAAATACATTCTAATGGACGTTTCATTAGAAAATTGTATAAAAAATGCTGTTGACTCCAGTCAACCACCATACCTACCAAAACCGAACTAACCAATCATAAAAAAGCTTTGCAATTTTGGGGCAAGATGTTCGGAACTTCAACAAATATTTATTATTGTGTTGACGACCGATGTGGCGTGGCGGGTGAATGTCCGCCTGCGACGCAGAGGTTGCAGGTTCGATACCCGCCTTGGAATAAATGTTTGTACGATCTGCAAATATTTATTCCGGATGTTCTGGGTGTTTTCTATGTATAATAAAAACTATGTATGTATGTAATGTATTGTATAAAGTGTATCAGTCATCTAGTACCCATAACACAAGCTCTGCTTAGCTTGGGGCTAAATGATGCTGTGTGGATTGTCCAGCATTATTATTATTATTATTGTATTGAGATCGGAGGAGATACCTACGGTGTTTGGAAACTAAAGTTGTGATGCTATTTCTATTTCTTTTTTTTATTTAATCTCAGTGCTTCCTATTGCACCAACACCTACTCATCAAATCAGGGCATAGCAATGCAAGCATCACTGCTTGGCAGCAGACGGTGCTATCGTATAAAATTACACTTACATATCTGATGGGTCAAGTTCTTCCATCATGGTTGTATGAAAAAAACGAGCTCTTCAACAGAGCTTTACTACCACAACCACTTTGACCAGAAAGCAAACAGCAAGATATGCCATGTCCACTTCGACTTACCGCAAAAGGTAGAGCAAGCACCATGCCACCATTTCTTCTGCCCAGTCTATCTATCAGGATTCCACATAGCGCTGTCCCCAACATTGCTCCTTAAAACAATACATTCAACATACACACGTTTATCATTATCACGATGGCGATGATTCATCGTTGTCAATGTTGGATGTAGCTAAGATTATTTTGCGCCAACCACTCTAATTTAAAACGACCAACTAGTAGCAAGTGGCAATTCAAAATTCCTGCCATATTGTTTGAATTTAAGTATTCTTTTATTACTGATGGAACAAGCAAATGACACACTTGATACAATACTCTGCTTGGTGCTAATTTCACCGGCACCCACACCCTTCAAATTGGAACACAGCAAGCTGTTGTAAAAGGATCATACAAAAAACGGTAGGAACCAAGCTGTAAGTTTCTTGCCGGTTCTTCTAGGATTGGTCGCGAGGAACTGGCGCTTAGATTCACGTAGATTTAAGACGTTTCAAGATGATCCCTGCGGATATTACTGAATAAATGATTTTTGACTTTGACTTTGACTTTGTTTGGCGGCAGAAATAGGCATGGTGGTAGTAATTCCCCGGACGGGCTCTACTACTACTAATGAAAGTAAAATGTACCTAGTGATGGCAGACTTCCTAGTAGAGAGTCCTCAGTCTGCGTCATGGGCACGGCCAGCGGTGTGGTGCCGTTGCTAGCGTAAATGCTGGACGTGTAAGATGGCCATACGTTTAACAGACCCATTACTGTCTGCCCGAAGCTGCCTGGAAAAGATAAGCAAATCCTTGGTTTATAAAGTAAACACAATAATTAATTTGACTGTAATCAAAATAAAGATGGACAATATTATAATTATACTTATAAATAAATACAAATAGAGTTCTTATTAATAACTAGCGGCCGCTTGTAGCTTCGCCTGCGTAGCAGTTTTTTCCCGTTCCCGTTATTTGTTCGGGATAAAATCATAGTAGCTTTTTGCATGCAAAATCTCACTTTTATCCCGTTGGGGGTAGAATTAATCAAAATCCTTTCTTAGCGGATGGCTACGTCATAACATCTACCTGCATGCCAAATTTCAGCCCGATCCGTAGTTTGGGCTGTGCGTTGATAGATCACTATGTCAGTCAGTCAGTCAGTCAGTCACCTTTGAGTTATATATATTTAGAAGATAGAAGTACAAAATTCAAAATAAGTAATCGCAACCCGTGTCTCAGCACTACGATGGTATTGCAGGGAAAAATAGTTACCCATCGTACCACTGGGGGTATGGTCGGTGGTACGAGTTAGAAAGGGACAAAACAGGTGCATCAGGCGAGTGTGAATGAGACTGTTGGAAGACCTCGGTGTACGTATCTCAATTAGGTCCAATTCTCGTATTGAGATATCGCTAAAACCAGGTTTCGATTGTGATTACTCCAAATGGTATTCTTTGAAACTGAAATTTCAGTCAGGCCCTATTTTGCCACTAAAATACGATGGTTGGGCCTCTTATAGCAAACATTTTTTTTGACTGCCGATGTGGCACGGCGGGCGAATGTCCGCCTGCAATGTAGGAGGTTGCGGGTTCGATTCCCGCCTTAGGATAAACGTTTGTACGATCTGCAAATATTTATTCCGGGTGTTCTGGGTTTTTTCTATGTATAATAAAAAATATCTATGTATGTAATGTATTGTATTAAGTATAACAGGCATCTAGTATCCATAACACAAGCTTTGCTTAGTTTGGGGCTGTGTTGATTGTCCAGCATTGTTATTATTATTTTAGAGAAAGCTAGGGCAAGAGTACTCTAAACCGACGAAGGTATATAATTCTACCTATGTTCAAAATTACTAGGTAACCAACCCAACATGATGGGTTACAAGTTGCTTAGTTTCATCAATTCTCGTATCAATTCTTGCACACCTTGTAAGGGCAAACCTTTGTGAAGAGAAATAATTTTCTAAATGTTTTTTTAAATTCTCCTAAAAGGTGGCTAAAAACTTACTTGAAAAAGCGACTTGTAACTGAAATAACTTTCCTTTCATTTTTGTTACTTTTTTACAACACCCGCACACACTTTGCCCTGAACTAACAACTACACTAACAATGTAATAGACAGTTGAACATTACATAAGAAGTTACAGAACAAACATTGAACTAGATTCGCTTTGCAAATATTTTTACACGCAGATAATTTTACATTTTCGTTATCAATTTCGCAATGTCTTCTCATAACGGGACTCAAATTAAGTGATTTTACTTCTACTCTCTATAACACACTAATTACAACATATCCTCAGTAATGAAATCTTGTATCCATTGAAATGAAATCGTTTTATTGCTGAAGTATGGTGCTCACAGGGGAAATAATAATAATAATAATGCTGGACAGTCCACACAGCATCATCTAGCCCTAAGCTAAGCAGAGCTTGTGTTATTGGTACTAAATGACTGATATAGGTACTTAATACAATACATTACATATATAGATATTTTTTATTATACATAGAAAACACCCAGAACACCCGGAATGCATATTTGCATATCGTACAAACATTTATGACAGCCGTCACAGCTCAGTTCGTAGTAACCCTGCTTTCTGTGCTGTAGGTGGTGGGTTCGATTCCCACCGAGAACAAACATTTGTATGATGAATATAAATGTTTGTTCTGTGTCTGGGTGTTATATTGTATTCTAAGTATGTATTTACAAAAAAAAAGTATATAAGTATTCTATCAGTCATCTGGTTCCCATAGTACAAGCTATGCTTAGTTTGGTGCTAGATGATGTTGTGAAAAATATTTATTTTATTTATTTATCACAAGGCGGGAATCGACCCCGCAACCTCCTGCGTCGCAGGCGGACATTCGCCCGCCTCGCCACATCGGTCGCCTTATAATTAATATACTAGGATATACGGAAATATATAAGCAAATCTAGGTATTATAGTCAAAGTCAAAGAGCATTTTTCCACAAATATTTATAAATAAAAGTCAGGCAGTCCTTGGGAGTTCCATGATTTTTGTTCACACAAAAAGTGCTCAAAGCGCCTAAAGAATTTTTCTCTAAAAAAAACCTATAAACTACATTTTTTTTTCTATTTTTAAGCACATGGAAACGACTACGGCAAAATGAGGATAATGACGTCAAAGATTTTTTAGTAGGTACTGCTTGTACGTAGTACCGACTGAAGGTACTTTGAGGATGTCTAAGAGGGGTAGTTGTTGTATAGAGGCACGTCCTCTATACAACACGTCACGTCATTGCACAAAGCGCCTTAACAAATTAATAGAGCAACCATAAACTTGACAGTTATACTTATAACAGGCGTTACTTTAAATATAAGGTGATTAAAACTGAAATAAATAACTACAGATAACATGTATCGGTGATTGAAATTAAGTAGATATAGATCTCGTAGCAACGTAGAGGTGCTACAAGCTTTCGTAGACAGTCTACGCGTTTTGCTATAGTTTTTTTTTTTAAAGGCATTTATTCAGTAATATCCGCAGGGATCATCTTGAAACGTCTTAAATCTAGGTGAATCTAAGCGCCAGTTCCTTGCGACCAAGCCTAGAAGAACCGGCAAGAAACTTACGGCTTGGTTCCTACCGTTTTTTTGTATGATCCTGTTACAAAATAATGATAGTGTAAATAATTAAGCTTCAGTGTGGTGCCAATCTAACTGAATGCAAGACAGAAAACATGCTAAGGCAATTATACCAAGAACTTAATATACAACAGAAGTTCAAAAGGCAGCACACTTTTCATTATGAACTCAATCAAAATAAGTAAATTTATCGTCTCAAGTGTTTAAAACAAACGCTTTTTCTTTTTACTGCATATAATTTGGACGAAGACGTTTACCGCCCACCTGGGTCAGCTAGTCTATACTATATCTATGTTTGTTTGTTTGTTTAGGCTCCGAAACTACTGGACCGATTTGAAAAATTCTTTCACCGTTGAGAAGCTACACTATCACCAGGTAACATACTTTTCAAAAAAATAAGTATCCTTACTAAACCCGTGTGAAGCCGGGACGAACCGCTAGTGATTAATAATTTAATAAATAAGTAAACATATCTTTGTACCATTATCACTAGACGCTGTAGACCTGTAGTGCCTAGGACAGAGTTTTAGATGGAGTCTGGCTTAGACAGAACCTATACTATCCTCACAGCTTCGTCAGCCTAATCCACAGGAAAGATATGGTCAACTGACTAAGGTACGGAGTTCCTTACGGTGTTTTCCTTCACCATTTGATAGCACTGGCATTGAGCACAGAATTTTTTGCTATAGGTATATTTTGTATAGCATGTAGTAGGTATAATAAAAATAAAAAACCGGCCAAGTGCAAGTAAGACTCGCGCACGAAGGGTTCCGTACCATTATCTACAAAAAAAAATGGAAAAAAAATTACGTTTGTTGTATGAGAGCCCCCTTAAATATTTATTTTATTCTGTTTTTTAGTATTTGCTGTTATAGCGGCAACAAAAATACATCATTTGTGAAAATTTCAACTCTCTTACTATCACGGTTATGAGATGCCTGGTGACAGTTAGACAGACAGACAGACAGACAGTGGAGTCTTAGTAATATGGTCCTGTTTTACCCTTTGGGTACGGAACCCTAAAAACATAAGTAAATAGGAATCTAAGCCGCGTACTAAAAGTAATCTTAACAATGTTCTTTTATCATCTCTGTTATATTATGTTCTTACATAATTCACAATCTCTATGTGTTATCGTTCATTGCCCCAGAAACTGATGGAAAATACCTAAACTGGCAAAAGGGGTCAATATCATTATGACCTTAATATTAGTGGCACAGTTTTTTTAGGGTTCCGTACCTAAAGGATAAAACGGGACCCTATTACTAACACTCCGCTGTTTGTCTGTTTGTCTGTCCGTCTGTCACCAAGCTGTATTGTATGAACAGTGATAGTTAGAGAGATAGTTAGAGGTATAGATTGTTGAGTTCAATTACTTAGATTTCTCCATTTTCTCTCCCTCTTTCTCTCGTCTTTATTGCATTTTTTGCATCGGTGTTCTCCATCTTCTTTTTTCTATTCCGTAAATATATTGTCAATTTTGCAAGTGTCAAATGAATGAAAGAAGTTTTTAGTCAAGTTCAGTCAATAAAAAAAAGTTAAGTGTGTGAAAGCAAATTTGAAATGACACTAAGGACGAAATTATGAAATAAATTAACACTCGACGATCGCTTTTGACGGTAGTGAATTGAACATTACATACCGTCACCCACTCATAAATGTGATCAGGCTGATTGTTGCATAACAAGTTTAGACTACTACTTATCAACTTGCCTTAACTATGAAAGTTCGGAAGTATTAAATTTGAAACTTCCTGCCAAAAGACAAATTCAACGTTACACCGAGTTTATTAATAAGACAGAATCGTTACGCTTGTAACTAAAAAAAAACAAACAATAAATAACTGATAGTCGGATACGCCCTTTTGTCTGTCACCAATTGTCCTGTCAGACGCAAAAGGTCGTAGGTGCTTGCCATGTTATCACAGTAATTACCTGTAGTGAAGTGACAGTGTTTACCATCACGTTTGAAAATTTGTGTTAACGTTAATAAACCTTTAACCTTGGTAAAAACAAATACGAAAAGCATTATTTGTTTGTCTATAAATAGATAGAGATTCAATACTCAATACTCAATACATTTATTGCTTTCACATGGTTTAGGTTGGATACAAACATTGTTCTTATGTGTAAGTAGGTATCACATGGACCCTGAATAGGGTATAGCAATATGGAGCCAGGCCGAGGTTTTTTATAATTAGGTTAATATAAAAAACCTCGTAGGTGGTTAGGTTATTTAGGTTTAGGTATTCAAACAGTGTCGCATAAAAATTATTGAACAATACTTTAGTCAATATAACCTCGACCAAGAGTCGGTTTTTTTCGAGCTGAGGTGAGATACACATTACACTAACTACTGCAGAATGTGGGTATGTACAAATGTAATATTTGGACGTACAGTCAGCTGCACTAGAATGTATACAATTTGTAACTTTCACAAACGGTGTTACAGCAAAATCATGAACTCTTACACCTCAAAAACTAAAAAGTCATGAAATTAGTGGATGGCCTCACTTATTTTTTGAATAATTGTAGTGTTAATATTTTTAGCACCGCTGTGAAACCATTTCAAAAGTTACAAATTGTATTCTAGTGCAGCTGACAGTACTTCTGAATATCTAGACCAGTAATTCCCAAAGTGGTCCAGGTGGACCCCCAGGGGTCCACGGGAGACTCGACGGGGGTCTACGTTGGACGTGACAAAAATTAGGGGTCTACAATCGTAAGCAGGTGTGCATGAAAATTAATTTGGTTTCGATAGTGAAGAACTAAAATGTTGGTTTGTTATTTTAAATAATATGATACCTAAATTAAACCTTCTCAATAAGACAATGTATAATAAATTGAGAAAAAAATGGATAGTTCGGAACTGGGAGTTCAACCCAGACCATGTCGGTATCGCGCGGAGATTTACAAATTGGTAGTAATGTAGATGCAGGGGGTCCACCGGATCCAGTAAAATTTTGAAAGTGGTCTATGAAACAATAGAGAAGACTTATATTACACGGGTATTTATCGCGTATTACCTTTTTTATTTATTTTCCCGACGTTTCGACTATGTTGCAATAGCCGTGGTCGCGGGCAGACTCCCAACATAGCCAAACAACAACAACAACAACATAGCAACAACATACAACACATAACATAGCGGGCAACATAGTCGAAACGTCGGGAAAATAAATAAAAAAGGTAATACGCGATAAATACCCGTGTAATATAAGTCTTCAATATGTGTTCCGATCGCAAAAGTTTAAAAAATACTATTGAAACAATAGAGTTTGGGAACCACTGATCTAGACCTTCTCAAAGAATCTCGAGTAGGTACTTGGTACTAAGATAGAGGTGATATCTACCGTGCTTTAGGATTAAAGTTGTGATGCTGTTTGCTTTGTATTGTTTGTTATGTTTGAGTGCGGTTGACAGTGGTTCTTTGGCCTGTCCCCTCACTATCAGGCATTGTACGCTACTTTAGTATAGTTAGTAAGCGCAGAGTAGCGGTCGCTCACGGCCGTTCAGTTTCCGAATCTGTGTCGCGTCTCGCGTTATATCTGTGTTCTCGCAATATTAAATAGAAATATACTCAATATTCAGGTTTGTTAATCTTTATTATTTACAAGTAAAATGTGACTGTCTACTTGAAGTTATTTCTATGCAAAGTTCTAGCCCTTCTGTTCCGTTTACAATTTTTTTTTATAAGTAAAGTATTTGAAGTAAAAGTGCAATGGAGTACAATATTACTATTTTATGTACTTTCTTTTTTTACTTATTATTTTTATAATGTTCCAATATTTGATAAAATCTGTATCGTGAGTACCTCTTTATGATTTACTCGGTTTCAGTATAAAATTTTGTTTAAGCAAAAAGATAATAGCATTACAACTCGACTTTCTCGAGATTCAGAATGTTTAATGAGGGTAGTCAGATGTACGTCCAAATATTACAATTGGCCGATACCCACATTTTGCAAAGTCGAAGTCAAAAGTCAAAAAGCAAAGGATCATCTTGAAACGTCTTAAATCTAGGTGAATCTAAGCGCCAGTTTTTCGCGACCAAGCCTCGAAGTAGTTGATATTCCATACGTGACAGGTTGTAAACCCATCGCTGCTGCTAGAATACTAACTGGTTTATGGTACAAACAAAAACATCGCTCACAATGTTTTCCTTCACCATTTAAAAGCACTGGCATTGCGCACATAATTTTTTCGATTAAAAACAGAGGGACATCCTCCTTTTCCCTTAGACATCCTCAAAGAATCTCGAGTACTTGGTATTATAAGGGATCTAAGGGGATATCTACCGTCGTGAAAAGTCGTGAAAGTGTTTCTGTTTCTGTGTTTAACATTCATTGTTTTTAAAATTTAAATTTAAAAAACAATAAAAAATAAATTCTTATCTAAATTGTCGTGGCAATAATGATAATGTTGGGCAAATACCTACTGTTAAGTTATTATTAGCGTGTTAATATTTCAAATAATATTATTATTTAATAATAATATTCTTATAAACAACTTTTTGTATGGTTCTTTGGCCTAGTGGGAATGATACCGCCTTCAGAGGGTGGATTCTGAGTTGTTTGTACAAAACTTAGAATACGCCCACTTATCTACCTGATGGGTTTTTTGTAATAAGCATCATCTAGCCCCAAGCTAAGCAGAGCTTGTGTTATGGGTACTAGATGACTGATATACTTAATACATAACATACATGCATAGATATTTTTTATTATACATAGAAAACACCCTGAACACCCGGAATAAATATTTGCAGATCGTACAAACATTTATCCTAAGACGGGAATCGAACCCGCAACCTCCTCGAAGCGTCGCCGACGGTCATTCGCTGCCGCGCCACATCGGTCGGTTTGAATCCAGTCTAGCGTTAATAGAGGTGGAAATTGTAGATAATAACCACTGAGATCGGCGTGGAGCTAATTCAAGAAAATACTCAAACGCACCTTAAATTTAATCACGTCTCAAGTAACGAATTTTTTGACAGACTTTCATTGCAAACTGTCAAAAAATCACGACTTAAGACTTAATTAAATTTAAGTTGCGTTAGAGTTTTTGGGCGTATGGGGTATTCTCATTTAATACACACATTCTGAAGTTCATAGTTAGTATTCTATACGTGTTGGATAAGAAGATCGGACAGATCACTGAAATACAACTACATTATTTCAGTAAAACAACAATATAACAATAAAATCAGTTAAACAAATAATAAAGAAGGTTATTTCAATGCTTTATGTAAAATTTCGCTGGTCAGAGGAAATAAGAAAATATACAAAAACTCAAAACTGGACAGAAATGGCAGTCGATCGCGAGGACTGGAAAAAGCTGGAGGAGGCCTTTACCCGAGAAGGATCCTAACAGAAGAAATAAAAATGCAAAGCAAAGTAAAATACAATAAAAAAATATAATTGCATAAATGTTATAAATAAATACACAATAAGATTGATATTTTATAGATTTAGAATATGATTAAAATCCAATTTAAAACACCTACCTATGTATATCTATATATATACAAAGTATAAAATAATTTATAATATCAAAATACATTTATCGATTAAATGCAAAGTATATATAATAATAAACAATATCTATGTATGTTATGTATTAAGTATATCAGTCATCTAGTACCTATAACACAAGCTCTGCTTAGCTTGGGGCTAGATGATGCTGTGTGGATTGTCCAGCGTTGTTATTATTATATTTCTGCCACCAAATTTTTGGACTGCTCCACAAATTTATATTGTTAATTGAAAATTCCAGGTTTACAACATGTGCAGTTCAAAATAAACTACCAGGATGACAGAAAAACCAAGAGTTCGTTTTGTAGAAGCGGAGCGCAACAGAGGAGTCATAGTTACTACAGTGGCAATACTCTGCGCGGTGTTGGGATGGATTGCACGTGGCTACCCCCTTCTGGTGGGGGTTATAACGATGGGGGCTGTGTATCTGATGACTGGGGATCGGTATCAGTGGATTTATATCTGGAAAATGACTCATAGTCGGGATTTTCTGTAAGTATAATTTTCCATCATTATACTAAGACTACGCTATCTGTCTGTCTGTCTGTCGCCAGGCTGTATCCCATGAACCATGATAGTTAGAGTTGAAATTTTCACAGATAATGTACTTATTTCTGTTGTCGCTAACAACAAATACTAAAAAACAGAATAAAATAAATATTTAAGAGACCTCTCATACAACAAACTAGATTTTTTGCCGTTTTTATTAGAGATAATGGTACGGAACCCTTCGTGCGCGAATCCGACTCGCATTTCGCTGGTTTTTTATACAATTTGCTGATGGAATAAGGATATGGCCTATCTAATGTTAAGTGGTTACCATAGTATATAATAAAGCATTGTCTCGTAGGTCATGTTCGTTGGAAACGTGCCCTACAATACAGTGCTCAACGTCCATCAACCTGAGGCATACAGGTGTTAGGTTTCGTGTGCCTGTAATTTCATCACCCACACCCTTCAAACCGGAACACGCTGCGCTGCTTGGCGGCAAAAACTTGTTATTGTAGGTGATGGTAACCGCTTAACATCGGATAGGCCATCTGCATCAGCAACTCATAAAAAAAAAAAATTTTATATAATTTTTACGATAGTGAAATCCATTGTAGTAAAACCATTCACGACTGAATTCGAACCTACGACTTTAGGATCACGAAGGCAGAGTAACTAAGCTCCCACTAGATGACCAGTGCTTTGGTGGTTTATAGTATAATTTATAGTTTTTATAAACCTATAAATATGAAATCAATCAGTGTTATCTTATCGATTTTGATAGCTGATAAATTTAATTTATGAATGCATAATATACTTCTTGTCAATACACTCACTGATAAGGGCAACCGTGAGCTCTATAGTTTGTTTGGCGAATTAACTGTGATGTGAGCTCAGTCCGAACAGGCCCGAACAGACCCGAACAACAAATACGAGAAGACATCTTCGTGCAAATACGGAATCAGTTTCTTAAAAAAAATGGAAAACAATGGTGTCTGTCAAGCACGATAGCAACGACCATTTTGACGTCGTTTTTGACAGTTTTCAATCATGCTTGGGAGGAAGTCTGTGTTTGTTATAAACATAATAAAAATAAAGGAGTAAATACACATACAGTGATAACAGTTTACTGCTAACAGTTAACTTCCAACTTTATCTACTACTAGAGGTCCTGTGAGGACATCTTATAGCACGACTGCAAACTATCAAAACGACGCCTAACTTAGAAGACAATAATTTCGTAACATGAATTGTTCGGCTGTGTTCGGGCCTGTTCAAGCCTGCTAATACAAAATGCTTTGTTTTTCAAACGCATAGTACTGTGACCCTCCTAATACATAACACTTAGAGATTTACGGTACGGGTTATTAATCAAGCGAACAACCGAGTTGATGGTAGCCCTGTAGAAGAGAACAGGCAGGCAGACAGACAGCCGGATGAACGTGAAACGTGATAGTTAGAAAGTTGAAATTTTCACAGGTGATGTATTTCTGTTGCCGCTATAATAACAAATACTAAAAAGAACAAAATGGAAAAATATTTAAAGGGGTTTAATTTAATTTAATTTAATTTTAAACAACAAACGTGATTTAATTGCCGTTTTTATTATAGAAAATGATACTGAACCCTTCGTGCGCGAGTCCGACTCGCACTTGGCCGGTTTTAGTCAATCTCGAAACTGAAACGCTTTGCTCGCTCGGTCAACTACGATTGATAGCAGTAGTTTAATCATTATTTTATGGCCGTGAGGGTTTTGCTAAGGAGTTGATAACGTTAGAAAGTAATGCTTATAAATTCTGGACTTTGATCAAGTACCAGGGCACAATGAAAGCGAGGATATATGACTCCGGCCGACCTATGTACGCAATACCAGTGGTTTCCGATACTTGATATGTTTGGAAGCACGCTTTGTATTTACAAATACTACTTACTAGCCTCTATTACTAACAAACCGCGCGTGACTTCGCCCGCCTCATGTTATTTTTATACAAACATCAGTACATTCTGGGTAAACCTCATCCGGAATGCAATCTATAGGGTTATGTTAATTTTTATAGTGCTTATCACAAAGATTTCCTTAAAGAGGAGATCTTTGGGATAGAGAAGAGAAGATCCCACTCACGGAAATAATTTTTGGGATGATATAAAATCTTTGTGATTTCCTGCAGGTAAGCACTATAAAAACTAACAAACTATTTTCTGTTTGTTAGAAATAACCAGTATCTTATCTTATATTATTAAGTACTTATGTCATGTTGTTTCTTTTTCCCTGCTTATTTTTTACCTTTGTTTGAATGCCAACCTATCTACCTCTTTTAGATGTAATTTTTCTTATGTGTATTGTGTCAAATAAACGTATATTCTATTCTTCTATTCTATCTTAGTTTATGATCTTTCAGTATAGAAGTGTACTTCTGCAGGTTGATAACAGTTTTCACGTTACAACTTTTACCAACTTGTACTTTTAAAAAACAACTTATAACACTTCTGTTAACACTAAAATAAGCACCATCAACCTAACATAATGCTATACCTAGATGTAAGTTTAAAATATTTAAGTAATCCGTGGTAAACGGAGTTGGTTTCACTCTCGAATAATTGTCTACCTTAAACTTCTTTACCTTATCCATTATTGTGACACTGTTTGTTTACCCGAATAAATAAAATAATAAAAAAAACAATCTAGGCAGGCAAAACGTATATTCCAATGAATTGAATAATTTCATAGTACGATGAAATTGATAGGGTATTCAATGACCGGACGTAACCGTCGCTATTGTGAAGAGTCATGTTTGATGGACCTTGGATGGAAACTATGTTGATAGCTGTGATACTCTCGATGTACCACTTCGAATAAGAGTATGAGTATGAGTTATAGAGTTTTTATAACTTTTTAAATTATCATGGTTTTATTATTATTATTATTATTATTAGCACAACTGATATCAACCCATATCTTGCATGCAACTGTGCCAAAATATCAGGAAAAAATCAAACTCAAAAATCATGGCAAATATCCCGTTTCTATCCAAAGTATTAAAGAGTTTTTGTATACAACCCATTGACGGAATAAGCAGATGGTCCACCTGACGCTAAGTGGTTATCATCAGGGTATGTTCTTAGTTAGGTATGTTCTTAGCTTAGAGGTCACAAACAAAAAGCTGTCAAGCACGATGACAACGGCAGTTTTAGCGTCGTTTTTGACAGTTTGCAAGATCGTGAAGAGCTAATGGTCGGGGTGCAGTTAGGCTAAATTTGAGAACAGTTATTTTTCAACAAATTACCTGAAAAAATTGTTAGCTTGTCTGAAAATAAATTTTATATACTGTAGCGACCGCTCGCAGCTTCGCCCGCGTGGCAGTTTTTGTCCCGTTTTCGTTATTTTTTCGGGACAAAAAGTAGCCTATATGTTAATCCAAGTTATAATCTATGCTTATTCCAAATTTCATCAAAATCGGTCAACTGGTTAGAGCGTGAAAGAGTAACAAACATCCATCCATCCATATTTACAAACTTTCGCGTTTATAATATTAGTAGTATGGTAATTTGTTAGAATAGGAGTCCCGTACTTATTGTCTTGGGCGACAAAAAGCAAAGCAACATGTTATCGGAAGAAGGTACTAAGCTAACGTAGACCAATCCTCGAGCAATCATCCAATCAACTCGCCACCTCTCCGAAGACGTCAGTGATGGGCCACGTCCTGCTCCAATTCTTCATATTCCACCAGTTTGACCTTCTTACGAGGATGTAAGAAATTTTGCTGTGCCGTTTCACATGCAAGCGGTCAGCGGGCTTGTAATGTTCATCTATAACTTGTTTGTTTTTAAGGTTTCGAAACGGGACCCTATTACAAAAAATCCGCTGTCTGTCTGTGTGCCTGTCTGTCCGTCTGTCGCCAGGCTACAGATTGTAGGCTGTATTTCATGAGGTGTGGTAGTGAGAGTGTTGAAATTTTCACAAATGATGTAATTCTGCTGCCTCTGTAACATAAAATACTAAATAAAATAAATATTTAAGGGAGCTTTAATTATTAATTTTTACCTGCAAGGCCATGCTTTGTTATAGGCGATGGTAACCACTTAACAACAGGTGGGCCGTACTTGTTTCATCAACAAACTGTATCAAAAATATGTGTTTTCTTGAGAATATTGTAATTTCAGTGGATTACGAGTCCTCCTCGTCACGATGTTCAGGATCTGGAGGTGGGAGCGACGAGGCACCACCGTCGTCAGCCGCTGGGCTGAGGTGGTCGATCAGTACGGGCCCAAGGATGCCTTCGTCATGGGCGATAGAGCTATAACCTTTAGACAAGTAGGTATTTCTCGTATATGACTATCACGTAAGCGAACTGTGCGGAGAGCGCTGAGGCTGAATTAATAATAATAATAATGGTAATGCTGGACAATCCACACAGCATCATCTAGCCCCAAGCTAAGCAGAGCTTGTGTTATGGGTACCAGATGACTGATATACTTAATACAATACATTACATACATAAATATTTTTTATTATACATAGAAAATACCCGGAATGAATATTTGCAACTCGGACAAACATTTATCCCAAGGCTGGAATCGAACCCCCTTATACGTCGCAGTCGGACATTCGCCCGCCGCGCCACATCGGTCGTCATTCAAGTTCGATCGAGTTCGTAGTAGTAGTAGATGTTTTAGAGAAGGGCTCGTCCGGGGAAGTACTACCGCCATGCCTATTTCTGTTGAAGAACCCTCGGATGAAAAGCAGCAATACTAATTGATATCCGTATCATGATGATGTTATCCTGGCCGGTTTCGGCTACGGCGACATTACTTCTGCTGTTTATTATTGTTGTTGTCTTTGGTGCGCTCTGAGATGAGCGAGATGATGACTCGAGTACCCAATTTTGGCTTTAAATGTTCTTGCACATAACATGCATGTTAGAGTACCGTTGACATAGTTATAATTAATATTTACAGGTGGTTTAATTTTGAGTAGTTCGCACCTTCGTTCATTCATTCATTTATTTCATCAGTATCATATCACGTACGCCTGTCGTGTATTGCATTTTTGAGGTTGAGTGGTGTATTCAGTGGCGTAGCTAGGTAGTGGTATAAGGGCCCCAGTGCATAGAGAAAGAATCGGGCCCCCAACCGCTCTTTTCACGTAGCTTGAACTTACATTGGCCTTCAAAAAATTCAAAGTTTATTGAAATTGACGACCGATGTGGCGCGGCGGGCGAGATTCCGCCTGCGACACAGGAGGTTGTGGGTTTGATTCCCGCTTTGGGATAAATGTTTATTACGATCTGCAAATATTTATACCAGTTTTGGGTATTTTCTATGCATAATAAAAATATCTATGTATGTAATGTATTGTATTAAGTATATCAGTCATCTAGCATAACACAAGCTCTGCTTAGCTTGGGGCTAGATGATGCTGTGTGGATTGTCCAGCATTATTATTATATGTAAGTATATGTTCAATTCCAGGGGGATGCAATCAGCAGCCGCATAGCCTGGTACTTCAAACGGCAAGGCTTCAAGAGTGGTGAGGTCATTGCTCTTTTCATGGAGACATGCCCTGAGTACACTTTTACATGGTTGGGACTGGCAAAGCTGGGGGTAACCACAGCTTTGGTGAACACCAACCTCAGAGGCGCGCAGTTGGCACACGCCTTGAGAATTGCCGGTTGTAAGGCGGTCATATTTGGAGATGAAATGACTGAGGGTGAGAATCTTATTTTTAAATTTCTTACGCAATTGGGGTTTTGAAAAAAAAATAATATTGATTTTTTTTATGTATTTTCAAACATTATTATTAATAATGTTGATATTAAATGCAAAAAACTTAACAAAAAAAAATTCAATTAATAATAAACAATTAAAAATTGATAAAATTTAGAAAAAAACCACGTGACTAGAAACGCGCCATGATTGATCACCATAGTTGTGACGTCATAAAGTTATACCTACAGTACAGCGTTTGCGGCTATTGAATGAGTAAAAACTAAAATAATGACGTCACACGGGCTCGGGTTTGTTCGGCGTGTTTTCGGTATTTTATTTTGAAATAACTTTTGAATTATTGCGAAAAAAAAAATAAAAAAATTGTTTTGTTATAAAACTTATATGTGATCTTTCCATTTACCGCAAAAAAAAACCCCAATTGCTTGTGAAACAACCATGTTTAGCCTATGATACTCACAAATAACGTGTAATAGAATAGAATATCGGTTCAGTAGGTCCAGAGAATACCCCTTACAACCTCACAAACTTTACTTCTTTGTATGTGGCTAAAGAAATTCTCAAAAGAAATGTACAATTTCACTTAATGAGAAATATTAGCTAATTTTACGTTGAAAATGATAGCGAGCATACAGAGCGCGTTACTTATTACTAAATATATTACCTACTTACGTACGTACAACTAGTTAAAAAAGATAAATTGATTTTCTGAGCACATAAACTAACAATCTAACAGAATTATGTGATTAGTATTATTATATATACAGTATTATTATGATATTCCAATTTTAAAGAGTATTGCATTGCACCAAGCTTCTAGGTGGGTTCAACGTTTTTTTAATGAAATCGGATTAAGTTTTCAAACATGTGTCAAAATATTATGTACTTAAAATCAAAAGCACTAGTATTGATATAAACTTCGATGCAACTTATCCAAAAAATAACTTTCTACGCTATTTTAACCCTCAGGCGATGAATTTCAATAAAATACTCACAAAACACATCTATCAATTCTGTTAAACAATGTTTATAATAATAATAATAATAATGCTGGACAATCTACACAGCATCATCTAGCCCCAAGCTAAGCAGAGCTTGTGTTATGGGTACTAGATGACTGATATACTTAATACAATACATTACATACATAAATATTTTTTATTATACATAGAAAATACCCAAAACACCTGGAATAAATATTTGCAGATCGTACAAACATTTATTCTAAGGCGGGAATCGAACCCGCAGCCTCCTGCGTCGCAGGCGGTCATTCGTCCGCCGCGCCACATCGGTCGTTATGCAAAATTTGAAGTAGATTGAACCAAGAAATCACGTTGTCTCATACAAACGTTGGCTATTCTGTATGTACTCGTAAAACCTAATAATATATTGACTAAGGGTAATTTTTTTTTTATTCCAGCAATAAACGATATCCAGGCGGAAATCCCAGACATCCCTCTCTTTCAATTCAACTCACCAGAGCGGGATAGCACGCCTGTACTGCACGACACTATAGCCTTGTCTTCGGAGCTGAAGGAGATGAAGTCAGAGGCTTTCTCAGAAACTGCACGAGCCAAGCCGCGGGATACACTACTGTACATCTATACAAGCGGGACTACCGGCTTTCCTAAGGCTGCTATCATTACTAATATTCGGTAAATAAAATAAAATAATCATAATCAAAGTCAAAGTCAAAGTCAAAGTCAAAAAGCATTTATTCAGTAAAATCCGCAGGGATCATCTTGAAGCGTCTTAAATCTAGGTGAATCTAAGCGCCAGTTCCTCGCGACCAAGCCTAGAAGAATAATAATAGAGTTTGGGGATTAAAGTCGTGATTTATATTGGGTCGTGTGTGGTATGCCTACCACATACCTGAAAATTAAAATCACGAACTTATTTTATTTTTCACATAGTTTCCTGCTAATCCCACTGGGAGTCCACACCTCAGCCCGACTGACCCCCTCTGACGTGATCTACGACCCCCTACCCCTGCATCACACGGCAGGGGGTGTCCTGGGGGCAGGGCAGGCTATTGTACTCGGCTGCACTGTGGTGCTGAGGAAGAAATTCTCTGCGTCCAACTACTGGAGTGATGCAGCCAAGTATGGATGCACTGTGAGTTGTTTAACTTGTGTGTCTTTAATTATTATTTTTGAAGTAAAACTTATTTACGCACGCTTGACTTGGAGAGTAAGCTGGTGAATGCGTGACGAGAGCGTTACGAAAAGTGTGATCTGGCAAAGCGAACGAAAGTTGAGAGGGAGATATAAGTTAGTGAAGATAGAAAGAGAGAGAGTTACGTTTCGTATATCACTGTAGGGGCAAGAGAGAGAGGTGCGAGCACACATTTCTTTCTCTTTTTCCCTCATAGCCTGTTATGTTTCTCCAGCCGTGTAGCCGTGTGGTCTAAAGCACACTCGTTTTTTTTTCAAGGCCACACAATACATAGGCGAGATCTGCCGATACCTCCTTTCAGTGCCTCCTAGTCCAAACGACAAAGCGCACAAAGTGAAGGTGATCTTCGGCAACGGACTGAGGCCTCAGATTTGGCAGGAGTTTGTCGAGCGGTTCGGCATATCCAAAGTACTGGAGTTTTATGGAGCTACAGAAGGAAACAGTAATTTAGGTAAATTACCTTTCATGATATAGTTTTCAGAATCAGCAACTTGATTTGGCAATGGGCAGGCCATATAGCTCGTAGGACTGACAACTGCTAGGGATTAAAGGTTCTCGAATGGCGACCATGAATCAAAAGAAGAAACGTGGGCGTCCAACGTTTCTGTTTCCTACCTGGATGAACTGTCTACATTATTAAAATCGCGGAAAGTCGGTTCTAATTCGTTCTTCCTCGAAACGTATGGGGGATATTGTATAACAATACGATGTTTTTTTAGTAGCATAAGCTCTTTTTGAAAGGGCGTCCAAGGATGTACTACCACCATACCATTACATTTCTGTCGCCAAACAGTGATGCTTGCATTACTGTGTTCCGGGTTAAACGGTGTAGGTGCCAGTGAAATTACAGGTAGACAGGAAGAATTACGGCAGAAATGACGCAGGGTAGTGCATCATAGGCATGCCTAATTTGCGTGACCTACTAGGTAATGTTTTCTTCGAGAGACTTTTTTCGAATAGAAAATCCATTGGTGCACGACCGGGTTCGAACCCACAACCTTAGGATCAGACGGCAGAGTCAATCCCAATAGACCACCGTTGCTCTCTTTACTATTGTTAATGTGATGTAAATGTAACTATTATTGTTTTAGTGAACTTAGATTCCAAGGTGGGCGCTATTGGTTTCCTGAGTCGATTAGTGTCTTCAATCTACCCTCTTACCTTAGTCAAGTAAGTATTTATGACGTAGTTTAACTATCTAATACCATTTCTATGATCAGGCTACCATTAATAATGCTGGAAAATCCACACAGCATCATCTAGCCCCAAGCTAAGCAGAGCTTTCGTTATGGGTACTAGATGACTGATATACTTAATACAATATATTAAGCGCATAGATATTTTTTACTATAGGTACTATAGGAACAGATATGTAGAAACATTTACAAACATTTATTGGTTCGCATGTCGTGGTGATACCGCAGATTGTATCTTTGAATTTTTGTCGTAGCCAGCTAAACTGAAACTTGAAATTGTATGTATTATTAACATGTACTTACTTTTGTATTTGACTATTTATAGTTTACCATCTCTAGTTTGACCTAGTTTTATGATTATATTTCTTCTATAAATGAATTGGTGTCCGTTGCAGGTGCGATGAGATCACTGGAGAAATATTGAGAGACAGTAATGGAAAATGCATCACTTGTAGACCTCATGAACCAGGTAAGAAACAACTCGGTCATTAGAACTTTTTTTATATCCACGATTCTTCTTCGAGAACATTGGAGGCGTTGTTGATGTTGATTTTTTACTTGAAAACAATAGTGTGCGCAGTTCTAGTGCTTATAGACAGCAAAAGAACATTTTTCGAGGAAACTCGCAGTTAAATCAGCCACCTTAGTCAGCTTGTCGCATGTTTGAGCACGTATTTCATTTAAATAGGCCAACTAAAGGGATGATACAGCAGGTCTACTCTTAGAAACGATAAACGAAGTTTCGTATTGCTGTTTTATAATATACTGCGGGGCGACTTGGTAGCCGTCAAAAGTCAGGTTGACGCTGCCTGACATGCCGTGTAGTGTAACTCAAAACGACAATATGTAACTTCGTTTATCGTCTCCAAGAGTAGACCTACAGGTGCTGATTCAGTCACTACCCTGTGATATTATAGTTGATCTTGTTGTTTTAGGTTTACTGCTAGGCAAGATAGATCCTAAAAAAGCCATTCTTACCTTCGCTGGCTACGCCGATAAAACAGATTCAGAAAAGAAGATAGTAAGAAACGTGAAACAGGATGGAGACTGCTACTTCAATACTGGAGATATCTTGGTCATGGATCATTTTGGCTATTTCTACTTCAAAGATCGGACAGGAGACACTTTCAGGTAAATATCACACATACTTTTCGCATTGTCAGTAGTAGGTGAAATTACGGGCACATGAGACGCAGAGTATTGTATCGTAAGGCACGTTCCTAACGCACGTAGCACATAAGATTCTAGACAGAAACATGTTGCACAGAATACGTCATCATCCACTTTAAATATGGAAGTAAGAGAAAGTTCAGTAATACCCTGCCCTTTTGGTATTTTTAATCTCAGCGCTTCGAACCACAAAGTTTACAGGAAGCCTTGAAACTTCAAAGAATCAGACTGTTTTATTGGTATAGGAATCATATTTTGGTAATGTCCTTTTGCGAATTTAGGTACTTCTGATACAACCTAAATTTATTTTCAGATGGCGTGGAGAGAATGTGTCTACGGCAGAAGTTGAAGGTGTGATCAGTACGCTGATTGGGCTGAAAGATGCTGTAGTATTCGGTGTATCTGTAAGTATAAGCTATCCTCAGCCACTACACTTATACTTGTAAGTACTACCAAACCGGCTCACAACGGCTCATCTGGATACTCAATTTGGCAATCAAACCTATAAACCTTCACTTGTGTGTTAACCGAAGACAATCGTGACACTACTACTAATAAGCTCAGCGTACCCTCGAAACAGTTACGTCGCGTTTTGTCTTTTAATTTGAAACTTCTTATCAGTGCAAAACACAAAACGGTCTTGTGTCAAAATTGGTCTTACTCACCTATTTGTGGTCATCTTCAAATTTTATGGATTAAACCAAGGCTCTGAAGGATTTAGGATCAACAGAGTCACTAGTTTTAACAACTCCATCGTTTTTACAGATTCCGAACACTGAAGGCAAAGCAGGAATGGCAGCAATCATAGACCCAGAAAAAAAACTCGACCTTACTTTACTTGCCCAAGGCCTAAAGTCAAGTCTCCCAGTCTACGCCAGACCATTGTTCATCAGGCTACTCTTAGAGACCCCATTGACAGCCACATTCAAGCTGAAGAAGAAAGACCTGATGGAACAGGGGTACAACTTGAGTCTTCACAAAGACCCGATGTTTTTTATGGACCAGAAAACAGGGGGGTACGTGCCATTGACGCAGAAGTTGTATGAAGATATCCAACAGGGAATGGTTAGATTTTGATAGTTATCTGCGTGATGTTAGGATATTCATGGTCAATTATGAGAACGGATTTTTAAGCCTGTCCAATATCTTCCGTCATGGCTTGATAAATACGAATCTCATTGTGCTATAGCATTTATTGTATATAATATTCTGGCTATATACTAAGCCAGTTTGAAGTTTTCCGTAGGTCTGCACCTTAGATTATTTAGCTTGAAGACCAGTGCAGTATGTTGGGTGGCTGTGATTGATTTTCATAGACAGAATAACTATTTGAGAACTGTGTTGAGAAGCATGATAACTCTTGATTTCTTTCTGGCTATGACACCGGGGTCTATTTATGTGATACTGAGTGCTTAAATTATGTGACTACTTTTATCAGATTTTACTGCTAAAATAATATGGGAATCGAAATCTATTATATACGTTGGTGATTATTTATGAAGTCTCAATAGTGTCTTAGTGAAATGTTTCAACTTAGACATAAAAACATAGAGACGTTTATTTGTTACAAAAACACACATGCACATAGAAATCAGATAAAAAGAGAAGACGAGACAAAAGGAAGGACGTAAGCAGTAGGTGCCTGTGCTGCAGTAGCAAAAGGGTCTCGATTCAGCGTATGCCTTACCACTATGCATGTATTATTAGGCGCTGTTATTCTGTCCAAATATAGATTCTAGATTTATTGCAAATATTGTGAAAGTTTTATTTCTCATTACCATTTTGATTTTATGGTAGTGGCTTTGGGTATCATTGTTTTGTTGACGACCGATATGGCGCTGTGGGCAAATACCCGCCTGCGATGCTGGAGGTTGCGGGTTCGATTCCCGCCTCGGGATAAATGTTTGTACGATCTGACAATATTTATTCCGGGTGTTCTGGGTATTTACTGTGTATAATAAAAAAATATGTATGTATTGTAAGTATATCAGTCATCTAGTACCCATAACACAAGCTCTGCTTAGCTTGGGGCTAGATGATGCTGTGTGGATTGTCCAGCAATATTATTATTATTATTTTACTCATTGTGTGTTTGTATGGGGTTAGCGTATGTATGTATGTTCGATGTTAATCTTAGATATTTCTTTTGAGACTCGTTAATCTATTTGCAGACCAGTATACTTATAATGTACAAAGTAAGATAATAGTTTCACTGAACCTACTAAGTTTATCAAAGTATTTATTGTAATTTAAGAATAAAATTACTTTCGGAATGTTACCAAAATTTTACTGAGTTCTTTTCCTCTTTTCTGTGTAACCTATGGAATTTAGTGGTTACCATCACTTATAATAAAGCATTGCCTCGTAGGTCATGATCGTTAGGAACGTCACCGACGATGCACTACTCAGCGTCCATCAACCTGAGTCATACAGGTGTTAAGCCTCATGTGCCTGTAATGACATCGGCACCCACATCCTTCAAACCGGAACACGCTGCGCTGCTTGGCGGCAGAAATAGGCATGGTGGTAGTACTTCCCCGGACGAGCCCTTCACTTAGAGCTCTACTACTACTAATAAAATCGATAATAAGAAATGGTGGTTCCAGTATAGAACCCCCATATCCTCCTGGGATATCATAAAAGACGACTCGCCATCACCTCCCGGGGATATCGTAATAAGATTCAACTTAGGGGATGGGTAACAACATTTCTTACATAACACCAGAACTATCACCAACCAAGCGTGATGATTACGACAAATTTCTCAATTTTGGAGTCTTATGTCCAGCAATGGACACCTCAGGTTGTCGATCATAATGATGATGACTTATTTCGTGTCGTTGTTACAACTTGAATTTTAAAGGTACTTTGACCCGTAGATGGCAACATCCAGGCTTCATCCAAGGCAACATTCTAGGCTTGGTCGCGAGGAACTGACGCTTAGATTCACCTAGATTTAAGACATTTGAAGATGATCGCTGTGGATATTACTGAATAAATGCTTTTTGACTTTGACTTTGACTTTGATCTACTGCATTATTCGAGCAGGTGATGAGATCACCAGCTGTGCAGAAAGTAGGGCACGAAGGACACGCAAGCACATGAGGCAAAAAAAAGTCCCAGCAGTTTTGTCGACAGAACTACTCAACAGAACAGGTGGGAGTAAACGGCATTGATGACACGACAAATACAGATACAACAAATTTGACACATAAAGCACTTTATTCTTCCATACAAAATTATCAACATTTAATACAATTTACTCACATGAATTATTGTGTAGACACTTTTAAAATTTGGCTTAAATAATTTACTCACACTATCTACGTCTATAATTACTTTTTCACTATTACACTCTGTGCAAACAATTATCTATTGATCACAAAAATAGACCGGGACTTAAGACTGCCTACTCCCGGAAACCTCGGGGGATTGAAGTACCCATCAATATTTTTTGCTATAGAACGTTTTTCGAGCGTGAATAAAAAATTTTTTATACAAAACATCAAATAATTTTTCTCGCTTGCTTATTAATCGATTAATTTGACAGACACATTTTTAACAAGTCGTAAGAATTAAAAGAAGACATTTCTTCAAAATATTTATCCATGATTACATGTATATTATAAAACCAACCAATTTAAAAAAATAAAAAAACAAGTGTGCTTTAGACCACACGGCTGAAGTAAAACTTCTTTAGTATACGAAACGTAACTGGCTATGAGAGAAAGAGAGAAAAAACAGTGCTTTCATACCCCCTCCATGGTAGTGTTAAACGTTTAACGCAACCTTGTTGGAAGTCGTATAAGAAGTATTACTTCAGAAATAGTCCGCCAATCAAGCGCTCCGGTTCAACTTTAACCAGTGTTTCTGGTTAAATTTAATAAGAAATTATACCTAAATTAGTCAAGAATAAAATTTAAACAGTGTGGTGATAGGTGTGGACTTAAGTCTCTATACATGCATCAAAATGTAGTACAATTTAGATTATTTATTTTTTGTCTATCTACACCTATAATTATACTATGACTTAATATTTCAAAGTTTTGACTGAGTGGGATAGAAACTTTCCCGTGATACGTGAATGCGCTTCGTGTTTTTTACTTATAAAATTAATAAAACATGACCTATCTATATCCTATCTACTACATAATAATTTGGCATTGCCATACTGAGCTCACATCTATTTACCATCTCTTTCCTTCATGTTACTGGTTCCCTCTTAGTCACTTTTCTAGTCATTCAGATTGAAAAACTGAATTTTTTCACAGAATCGGTTATGACTATTTTATAGATTCTACTGCGTACAAGGAATTTCAAAGTGACAAATCATGTTTTTTTTTATTTAACTGAATAATGACTGAGTATCCATGTAGCCGTGGATATCCTAGCTTAATATCCCTTCATTGCCTCCTTCGATCAATGATACCCCTAGACACAAGGTCTGCGCGAAAAATGCTTCTCGGCCAATAAAGAGAAAAAATCACTTAAGAATTGAGCTCTTATTTGGTTTTGACAATCAGTGACATTATTTACTAGGTGACATGGTTGTAATTAGGTTACACTTAAAACTTTATCAATTTTTTCTCACTTCATTAGTAAACAAATTTTAATGTAGCTGTCTTAGCAGGACAGTAATCACAGGCACATGAGGCTTAACACCTGTATGCCTCAGGTTGATGGACGCAGAGTAGTGCATCGTCGGTGACGTTCCTAACGAGCGTGACCTACGAGGCAATGCTTTGTTATAGGTGATGGTAACCACTTAACATCAGGTGGGCCATCTGCTTGTTCCATCAACAAGTTGTATGAAAAAAAAGGACGCGGACAGGTTTTAGCTATGACTTTGTATGTGACCCGTCATCTACGTGCATCATTGATCGAAGATTGCCTCCCATAGATGTCATAAAAGGCGACTAAAAGAATGCACAGGAGATGAATAGTTGCATCTCCTGAGTCCATAACACCTATGTATGTATGGCTCCTTATGAATTCAGAGATAGTGTTTTCACATTGGTTATAACGGTAACTCTTTAGTACAGTCAGCTGCACTAGAATGTATACAATTTGTAACTTTAATAACAGTATTACAGCAAAACAATGACCTCATACACCTCAAAAGCTAAAAAGTCGTAAAATTAGTTGATGACCTCACTTATTAAATGAGTGTAAGTATATATTTTTAGCATCGCTGCGCTGTGAAACCATTTTGAAAGTTACAAATGGTATACATTCTAGTATAGCTGACTACATAACAGACGAATATTTAATAGAATATCTCAGTGTGATCATGTAGCTAGAACCAGTTTATAGAAAGAACCTTTCATCCTTTTACTAAGCACTATAGTAATACTATCCTATCAATCGTGCAAAATCTCAATTCCGAATAAATGACGTAATTTCTCATACTTTGAACACTTTATTTTAAAACACTTATTTTTATTTATACCTAATTGATTGACCGTATAATTTTTTTTCCTAAAAAGTTATTGATGAGGAACCTTTTTTTGGGAGCTTTATATTTTATGTACTATGAAACCTATGGTTATAGTTAGACTCAACGCACACTACAGCAACGCAGCGATAACTTCATCACGTGTGACTGGAGTTTGGGGCAACGTGAATCTACCGCTGCAGCTTATAAAATAATAAGAAAACAAGATTAAACGTACGCCCGTTCGTATATAAATACCTGTTACTCTTATTTTAAACTTAATAAGTAGTCTGAAAAATTATGAAGCAAACATCTACAAACATTGATCGTACCACGGAATATAAAAATAATTAGTAGTGAAGAGTGACACATAAAACTGTTATTCACAACACGACACGCCAAACTTGTTAACGTGTCGTGAAGAGCGTTCAAGAAAACGTGACTGCTTTTTAGTTTGCAAACGGCAATTATTAAACGACGACCATTTGGTCTGGTAAAGACTCTGTACTTGTACTGAGTCATAGTCATAGAGTTATAGTCTGTATTAAACCAAACAACTCTCGCTTTGCGCCAGAGGGAATTGACCCTCATAAAATTGAATACCAAAAATCTTATTGTCCTATCACCTTTTACAGACTACCACCAACGGTCCTTCTAACACCTTGTCAATCTGTTCCCGTGACTTGCCCTTAGTTTCTGGTACTGTGAGAAATATGTATCCGGCGCCCAAAAATGTGATGAAGGCTGATATGTAGTAGGTGCTGTGGAGACCGAGGACTACAGCTATGGAACCGTAGTAGCGGAGGAGAAGGAAGCTGGATAGCCACATCCAGGATATGAGCAAGCTCGAGGCTAAAGCGCGGACCTGAAAAAAAGATCACATTGTGAGAGGCTGACGTCTGACTTTGCACACATTTCTTCACTGCTGGCATTTGGCTCCTTCAGAGAACTACTGATGATGGTAGATTGAAAAAAATGTAATAAAATTGTTGCAGCTGATTTTAAAAACGTCTAAAGTCAATTTTAGTAGTACTAGTACTTTTTGTGAAGGGTTTATCCGGGAAAGTTTATCATGTGTAGTTTTTACGACCAAGCAGCGTTGCAGTGTTTTGGGTTGCAAGGTGTGGGTGCCGTGAGAATTACAGGCACAATTTTATTCCTGTGTACCTCAAATTGATGGAGGCAGGGCAGTGCACCTGTGAAGCAATGTTTTGCTATCAGTGACCAATAGCAAAGCAGCTCAAACCATAAAAAATATTTACTTACACTGACTGAAAACAGCTCCGAAATCAACACATAAGGCACAGATCCTAGTCCGATGTTGTACATAAACAACATTAATGATAGCAACACCATTGGAGTTACAATTGCACCATCTTTATTCTCGTTCACATTCGACCAATCTGTCAAATCATCTTTGGCTACTGTTTCATTCGCCAAATCTATATTTCTAAAACCTTCAACTCTCGTCAAATTTATCAGATCCATATTTCTGCTACTTTCCTCTATTGTCAAATTTTTCATCAGAACACTGCTTGGACTTCCAATAGTGGAAGTAATGTTTGGCAAATAGGTGTTTTCCTTCAAGGGAGGTCGTTTGTAAGGCCACAGCCGGTGGAAATACCAAGAGTGGTGGAGATGCGGATCGCAGTAGACTCCCAGTAGAGCTAGGCAGCAAGTTATTCCGGTACAAGACCAGAGTAGCAGCATCTGTGAAGAGAAATATGGAAAGCTTTGAATAGGATGGTAATAGATACTGATGATGGAATTTTTGAACTGCCTTAAGTTTTTGTCTCATTAGAAGTATGAAAGCATCTAAAAACAAAAGCTTGAGTAATGAGAGTTTTTCAAATAACTTGCGCGCGGACAAGCTCTTTGTGAAAGGCCTCGTCCGGGGAAGTACTACCACCGCACTTATTTCTGCCGCCAAGCAGTGATGCTCGCATTGCTTTGTTCTGGTTTGAAGGGTGTGGGTGCCGGTGAAATTACAGGCAACACCAGTATGCCTCAGGTTGGTAGACGCAGGGTACGTACTTCGCAGGGTGCGTACCTAACGTGATTGCGTGTAGCATAAAATCACTTTGAATCGGTTCCAAAATTGTACGTGACCCTAGGCAAATTTCAAATCACCTACACTACAACCATGTGACTCATACCTTTCTGCCCAGTTTGTCGACCATGACGGTGGCTACTGCGGCTCCCAGCACCAGAGCTGAACCACACAGAAGAGACCCCGCTTCAGACTTGTCGAAGAAAGCACGTGGTACCGTTCTGAAAGTATTCTTTATTTTATTTTAGATGCCTTGCTGCTGGAACAAGCAGATTTTCCTGGTCTTAAATGATTACCATGACGTTCGAACCTAGTTACCTACATGCTGTGGTGGTCCCAACTTAGAATAAAACCTTATTCCGGGTGTTCTGGGTATTTTCTACGAATAACAAAAAATGTCTATGTATGTAATATATTGTATTAAGTATATCAGTCATCTAGTACCCATAACACAAGCTCTGCTTAGCTTGGGGCTAGATGATGCTGTATGGATTGTCCAACATTATTAAAAAAAAAAAAACTATAGTATCTCACCCGTTGTAAATAGTGAAGTTGTAAGCGGTAAGGTTGAGGTGCGGCACGGCGTGGTTGGAATGCTGCAGTACGGCGGCTGCAAAACTGTTGACTGCGCCGGCGCCGCTTCCAGCCGCAGCACCAAGAATCATGATGCAGGAGAATAACGCCCGACGGGAACGACGGTGCCGGACTGGAAGTAAAAAAAAAAGTAAAAGTCTGCCGCCAAGCAGTTTGCTGTGTTCTGGTTTCAAGGGTGTGGGTGTCGGTTAAATTACAGGGACATGAGACCTGTTTATTTAAGGTTGATGAAAGCTGAGCACCGTAGGTCTCGTTCCTAACAAGGGTGACCATCGAGGCTATGTGAAGGTAGCCACTTGACATCAGGTGGGCCATCTGCTTGTACCATCAGCAGTGAGATAAAAAAAAGGTTTTGGTAGAACAGTAGGTCTGCCATAAAAAGCAATACACAAAGTAACGGATTAAATTTTGAGTTACACTGCATGGTTTCTATAGTCAAGTTATCATTGCCTTGCGTTGTTTTTCATGGTAGACTGCGTCAATTCCTTGGTGCCTAGACAAGTCAAAACATGCAAATTCACAAGAACCCCTAAACTAAACTGTTAGCATTAAGATCAGATACATATCACTCCTATAGTTTGTCTGATACTAAGGGATAGATTGATTAAATCGACACCATCTGTGGGACAGCTAGCGGTAGTAGATGATAATTGGGTACCAAATGAGACCATAGTACTTTTGCCTATACCTACCCTACCTACAAAGCATTTTATAACACCCATACTTACACAGCTCTCTGCAAGCTGAAACTTCTTTCACACTCTTCTTCTCTGAGTTGGAAGTGCTGTCCAGGCCACTGCTTCTCTTAAGCATCGGCTGCAATGTATCGGAGTCTTGCCTTCTCATTTCCCTGCGTGCGTAAAAGTCAGAGGTTCTAATCCGAACCTCCTGCTGCTCGATAACATCTGTCATGTCTTCTTGGAAGTCAGAGCCGTCAAACCAGCAAATTATTTTGGCTGCATCCTGGAATTTAAATTGGAACGTAAAAGAGATCAACTGGCAAAAAACTTCTTAGTTCTCGTGTGTATTAAAGCTACTGAGACTCGGTACCAAAGTACCACAGGACCCAAACCAGGAACAAGTATTTGCAGCTATGGTAAACTAAAGCATCAGAGACATAGTCAGAAGGTTACTAAAAACTGTGGGATAATTTAGAAGCATATTAAATTTATGGAAAGATTAAGTGCCAGTTCCATGATGACCAAGCTCCGAAGAATAGAAATTTATGGCTCGTTTCATATCGTATCTATATTTTAATTCATAATTACGTGAGCGTAAGCATGGGAAATAGTAAGCAAAACATAATAGTACCTGTACCCTTCCAATGCTGATGAGGAACGAGGGTGTTTCTGGTAGCCACAGTAGAGACATCAGGAGTACGGCAGGAGGTACTGCCATGAAGAGGGCCAGAGCATGTGCGGAAAGTATTCCACCAGCTGCATACGCAAATAGGATGCCGCAACTGAAATAAATTGAGAAACCACAATTGACCGAGCGAGCGAAGGAAGCGAAGGGCCTCAATTTCGAGATCGGCCAAAAATAATTTGGTCCGTCTATCTGTCTGTCTGTTTTTGCCTACAAGTCGCATTTCTCAATCGGTTCCGATGAAAATTAACACACAAGTTCCTTGAATTTTTTTACATTTTTAATGTAAATATGTCTACATAGGTAAGCGAGGTCTACTATTCTCAGTGAACCACTAGTAGGTACTACATGAAATTAAAGACTAACAAGAAGCTTGAGTTTCCAATACAGTCTTGCTAATCAAAACGAAGCTAGGCAAGACACTTGGCTAGATAATTGGTGATATTATACCTGTTACTTACGTACTCTACCTCTGACAGAATGGATATTTGGAGGATACAAGCAAATTCTTAGAAGACCAACCTTACCTGCTAGCTAGAGCAGGCATGGCCGCTAGTCCTCTAGTCCGAGGGGCGATCTCTGCACAGTACACGGGGGCAAGAGCCAGTGCTCCCGCTCCCCCTGCCCCTGCTGCAGCCCTTGCGGCCCAAACTCCTCTTGCTCCACACCATGCTGCTAGTGACCAACTGATCTGAAAAAGTCAGAGAAAAAAAAGTCATAATACTAAAGATATTACAGAGCTCAAGCAAATGGCAAACATAAACTAGAAGACAATCCTCACCCAATAGACCGAGGAAGTCGCTGAGAGCAGAAATGCTCGAAATCGTTCTTCCTGGACAAATATGGGTGAGACCTATGTTCATAGAGACTTTTTCAGAACAATAAATAATAATGCTATATAACCCTGCTGTTGGCTGTTGTGGCTGCCAGAAACCTCCTCATTCCCATTAACATTGAAAGGGTACAGATTAATGATAGGTAGTGAGCTTTAAACTAACGCAGTTCTATTTAAAATCGGTATAGTAATTGCTGGTACCGCTATGTTGACGAAAGATTTCTAAGACCTATAATAAAGTTGAACTTACAATAAAACTGATGCATATACAGAACGCGCCAGTTTTTCTGCCTCTGGCATCAGCTAGCACTGCGAAAAAAGGTGCTGCTGGCAAAGCTACCAGGCTTGGCAGTGCAGCAAGCCATGCACCGCCAGTTAAAGCTTCGGAGCCCAGCACTCCTGACACCCAGCCAGTGCTGCATCCATGAGTAAAGCAGGACAGGTTATCTGGAAAGACGCCTTTGGTCATTATCAAAGATTGCTAGTTAGCATTTGTGTTTGTGGTAGATAGATAAGAAAGATAAGACATTTATTCGAACCACCACAATACAGAATAAAATAATACATAAAAAAGAACAAATACATTAAATATTACATAATAAGTTAACCGAGCTTAAATTTAACTTTAACTTAAATTACATTATTTTCTCTAGTTATTTTGGGCTAAAAACCAAACAACTGAACCAATTTCAATTAAATTTTCATAGGGCTAATCTGAAAGCACACAAATAAAAAAATATGTAAATCGGTATATGACGGAGTAGACAAATGAAATTTATCCTTTAAGGAATCAGCTTCAAGAATTTAATCCTGTGGCTCGTTAGAAATCCCCTCAGATCTTTTAGAGCCTACCAAGTAGTGCCAACTCTTATTTGAGGATGTCTAAGGGATAGTCAGGAACACCCAAATATTACGTTTTACACATATTTATATAGTTAGTATTCCAAACATGACAGAATGCAAGCCCACCGCCGCTGCTAGAATACAAACTGAGACCCAATTCTCGTTAACGAAATATTATCAAATTCAAGTTTCGTGTGTGTCAATCTTAAAATGATGTGTCTTCGGAACTGAGCAGTAGTAGAGCTCTTTGTGAAGGGCTTGTCCGGGGAAGTACTACCATCATGCCTATTTCTACCGCCAAGCAGCTTGCTGTGTTCCGGTTTGAAGGGTGTGGGTGCCGGTGTAATTACAGGCACATGAGGCTTAACACCTGTATGCCTCAGGTTGATGGACGCTGAGAAGTGCATTGTCGGTGACGTTCCTAACGAGCGTGACCTACGAGGCAATGCTTTGTTACAGGTGATGGTAACCACTTAACATCAGGTGGGCCATCTGCTTGTTGCATCAACAAGTTGTATAAAGAAAATCACGTTTCATCTCTAAAAAAATACAACAATTGAGCCTCTGGTTTAAAACTAAGCTATGATAATGTATACGTTCGTTAGTAGAAACTGAGTTTCAAAAGTTTCTTTCGTGCATTTATCATTCACCTCTGCGTTATGAAAGCCTGGTAGCTCTGAAGGTTTAATGGCCAAAGTGGGTAGGTAATGGCCTTTTGAGTCGAGATTATTTCTAAGAGCTTTTTAATCTTAGGTAATTTTTTTTGGTGAATTACTTAAAAGTGGTACAATAAAATATTTTATTTAACTCTGCTACCCAAGGCCTCGCTTTTATAGTGTCGGCATTAGACCTCAACCAACACAGACTTTGACTTGTTCGCGGACGTATAGGCCAAAGTCCTTGGGACTAGTCTGGCGTTCAGCGAAAATATATGACATTTTTCCGCTGTTTTATTTTATAGTTTTATTTTGTTTAACTTTAAATTCTGTTATGTAATTTAAAAATGTGACATTATATTTTGATTTTATATAAAAATTTACTCTGTGACATTTCTACTTATCTTATAATTTATTTATGCGTTTCTATTAGGTAATTTAAAAAAATTTACATTATAAGTATTTTGAATCTGTACAAAAATTGACTCTGTGACATACCTATCTTTATAATTAGCGCAATTGGTGCTTTTGTAACCGTGCTAGTTATATACAAAAAAAAAAAAAAAAAAATTAGTGGATGACTGGCCTACCAACTTAGTAGTAGCACTACCTTGTACAAGCCATGTACAATATGTAAGTAAGAACCAAGCCGTAACTTTCTTGCCTATTTTTCAAACCTGGTTGCGTGAAACAAGCGCCTGATTCACCAAGTTTGAAAACAGTTCATACGATTGATTTTAAACCTTTAAAAAACACCAGATCAATAAAACAAACATGCAGATATTGGGCACAGCAAAATCCTTCTTATTCCCCGCGAAAAAAGTCGCAGACAAAAGCTATTATAATTTCAAGGAGGACATTGTAAAGTCCTCCTTGCGACCTTAAGAGCTTGAGGACCTTAAGAGCGATTGAGATTTCCATCCTTGACCTTACCTACTCAGCTACTTGCTTCATAAACCCAATAAGTTAAGGTGACACCGTGAATTAAAAGCTGTTTAGAAAGAAAGAAAAAAGAATTAAATACAGAAATCTTTCGCTGTAGTTTTTTTTGTAGCATTCGTCCGTTTTGCGGACAATTTTGCCAATGTCAAATGGGTTGAATGAATTCTTTTTAGTCAAGTCGAGTCGGTAAAAAAAGTAAAGTCAGCCGTCATCTGTTTTGAAGAAAAAGATGGCGTTTTTCTTCAAAACCAAAGGGAAACATTTTCGTTCAAATCAGGATGCCTCATAACACACTTTCATTTCAATTGTTCACACTTGTGCTAAGACCTCAAGTAATGATGGTTAAAATACCACCAAAATTACCCATCAGAACTTAAAATAACACTAGAAAAACAATTAAAATGAAAATACAATGTTGCTTCCAAAGTTGACAGAAAACGAATCCCCTCGCTGTCGTTTTGAGTTACACTACGCGGCATGTCAGGCAACTTGACTTTTGACGGCTACCGAGTTGTCTTGTAGTATTACAAAACGACAATACGAAACTTCGTTTATCGTTTCTAAGAGTAGACTTGCTGTATTTACTGTGTTGTCTGAAATCTAGATTTATACCGATTATAAGAATCTTTGTCCTGACTGACTATCAGCACAGCATAGCCTAATTCACTGGTCGTAAAAACTTAAAATTTTTAGAGTGTGTTCGTCTTGATGCATAGAGATTTAATAAGAAAGAAATTTCTAAAATTCAACCCCTAACGGGTCCAGAGGAGATTGAAGTTGGTATGAAAATCCAGGCGGGCGATGTTGTGCGTTTGGTTAGTAAATAAATAATTGTGTATCAAAGTGTTTTAAAATTTAACGAAATGCTTAGTGGGTTAAAGTTTTATCTAGAAGTTTCGTTAACCTAAAACAAGGCAAAATACCTGAGTTGGATACGCTGCACTCTACTAACAGCTGTACCCAGAACCGTCACCAATTATAATGGTCTCTCAGTGTGAGTTTCAGTTTATTTTTATTTTATTTTAATGCTGTACAATCCACACAGCATCATCTAGTCCCAAGCTAAGCAGAGCTTGTGTTATGGGTACCTACTAGATGACTGATATACTTAATACAATACATTACATACAAACATATTTTTTTTATATATAAAAAATACCCAGAACACCCGAAATAAATACTTGCAGATCGTACAGACATTTATCACAAGGCGGGAATCGAACCCGTAACCTCTTGCGTCGCAGGCGGACATTCTCCCGCTGTGCTATCGGTCGTCAACGGTCGCCAACATCATTTTGAACGGCGTGAGTACCAGTGTAATTAGAACAGACATAAAATACCCCTCTCTTACTGTTGAAATTGTATACAAAAAAGATTTTAAAGCTTTAAAAGTTTGGTTAAAGCCGATGGTTTGGTTTGGTTGACGACCGATGTGGCACGGCGGGTGAATGTCCACCTGCGACGCAGGAGGTTGCGGGTTTGATTCTCGCCTTGGAATAAATGTTTGTACGATCTGAAAATATTTATTCTGGGTGTTCTGGGTGTCTTCTATAATAAATATCTATGTATGTAATGTATTGTATTAAGTATATCAGTCATCTAGTACCCATAACACAAGCTCTGCTTAGCTTGGGGCTAGATGATTAGACCAGAGTAGAAGCCTTTAAAAGCTTAAAAGTTTGGTTGATGTCGCTGAGTACGGCGACTACGTATCTAGTCTATTACGAAGCACACGCGAGGACAGGAAGACAGTGCAACACGCGATTTCATTTCAAGAGATAGCTGTTTCTATCGTGATAGGTATTCCTTCATTTCTTCAAAATGGGTGCTTGTTGTTGAAGTTTGTACGAAAATAACCTCACGCGGATGCTAGTGTAAACTCACTGACGACCGATGTGGCGCGGCGGGCGAATGTCCGCTTGCGACGCAAGAGGTTGCGGGTTCGATTCCCGCCTTGGGATAAATGTTTGTACGATCTGCAAATATTTATTCCGGGTGTTCTGGGTGTTTTCTATGTTTAATAAAAATATCTATATATTGTATTAAGTATATCAGTCATCTAGTACCCATAACACAAGCTCTGCTTAGCTTAGGGCTCGATGATGCTGTGTTGACTGTCCAGCATTATTATTAATATTATTATTATTCATGTAACGCCTTTTAGCCCCAACCTAAGCAAAGCTTGTACTATAAGAACCATATGACTGATAAAATACTTTATTTTTGTAGATACATACTTAGAATACATATAACACTTAGACAGACAAACATCTATGTTCATTAAACAATGTTTTCGGGAGGGGATCGAACCCACCACCTACAAACTATACAAAATATACCTCTGACTACTCCTACAAGAATCAAAGGATCTTAAATTTGTGCTTAGTATTAAGAGATCTAAAGCTCTTGGGGAAACCCATTACTTTTGTTTTTGAACAAAATTTTTAATCGCAATAGTTTATGTTAATAACAAATGGCATCACATCTCACTTCTGTGCTGTAGTTACTACTATTAGTTACTACTCTGCTTTCTGTGCTGTAGATCGTGGGTTCAATTCCCACCGAGGACAAAATATTTGTGTGTTGAATATAGATGTTTGTTCTCTATCTGGGTGTTATATTGTTTTTTTTTTGCTGATGGAACAAGCATACGGCCCACCAGATGTTAAGTGGTTACCATCGCAGGCATACAGGTGTTAAGCTTCATGTGCCTGTAATTACACCGGCACCCACACCCTTCAAAATATAAGAATGTATTTACAAAAAACATAATATATAAGTATTCTATCAGCGGCGATGGCCTTACAACCTGTCACGTATGGAATACTATTTATTGTTAAAAGGGTATGTACCAAATGTACTAACTGGACGTACCTCTTACCCCCAGATATCCTCGAAGAACCTCGTGTAGGTTGGTACGAAGAGATCAAAGTCAAAAAGCATTTATTCAGTAATATCCGCACACTGACAAATTTTTAGAAATTTCGAGCCTAAGGTTAAAAAAGTCTTACACCGTTGAATTGTAATTACGCTGGGCGAGTTTGTAATGCTTACTGTTGAAGAAAAGTAAATAACACTATGTCAACGTCAAAGTAAAATGACAGCTGTCTGTATACGTCATTATTGGGAACTTCCTTCCCCCGGCTCTCTGCTGTGTTTTGCCTCCATCAATGTACAGTGCTAATTTTGTTATCTTATATTATCTAAAGAATAAATACTCTAAAGTGTGTTCGGGTTTTGATTTCTTCACATAAGTTAGTTTTTACCTTTCAAAGTGAATACGTCAAAATGATACCGTCTATTACACTTACACAGAACGATCGGAACAACTTTATAAGGCGTTTCTGTTCGTTGTTACGTTTGGTCGCTTTTTTGCCTTCATACGAACAAAATCGCCGTAATAACGGCACTTTCTGCTTTTCATTTTTTTCAGTGCAGGGATCATCTTGAAAGGATATTGGAAGGGATTTCTACCGTGCTTGGAGATGCTATTTGTTATAATTCTTTATTTTACGGTACTTACAGACAGCTGCTGCCACCAGCCTTCTTAATGAGCCCCGCCATCGCTTCGACGCGGTCCTCTCAATGCGGTTCCTGTAATTACACCATTCCATTTTATTGGATGCTTTGAAAATCCTTATTGCTGATTGCTTTTTAAATATCAAACTCTGAGGCCCGCTTGCACAATGATCACTTAATGTATTTAGCAAGCCCCTAAATACATTTGGGAAGTTAATTGCGTTTACGGCATTTTTAGCCATTTTCAAGTTTTTCAAAGGTGGTCTAGTGGAAATGACCCTGTCTTCTGGTCCTAAAGTCGTGGGTTCGAAGTCGTACACCATTGAATTTTTCTGTTTGAAAAATGTATGTGCGCCAGTGCTTTCAAACGGTGAAGGAAAACATCGTTAGGAAACCAGTTAGTATTCTAGCTGCAGCGATGGGCTTGCAACATGTCACGTATGGAGTACCAACTAACTGTAAAATTTAGGTTTGTACCAAATGTAATATCTGGACCTCTGACTACCCCCTTAGATATCCTAGAAGTATCACGAGCAGGTACTTGGTATACGGAGATCTGAAGGAATATCTACCGTGCGTGGGAATTAAAGTCGTGATAATATTTTTTTCTATGCATCTACGTGTACATACCCATTCTCACATTGTAACATTGTTGTGTCAATAAACAAATATATTATTTTATTTCATTTTTTTATTTTTGAATTTGAGACGCTTCGCTCACTCTGTCAATAATGCATCGACAGAATAAACCGATACTCGTACCAAAATACATCGTATCGATTTAATTTGAATTTAGTTCTAGAATACGAAGGTTGTAAGGCCTTAGGGAATTTGCGAATTTGAATTTCGATCTGTGATGTTTCACTAGTGACGTTGTCCATTGTATTTTTACGAATTCCAAGTTTGAAATTCAATTTTAGAGTTGCAGGAATGCTTTTTTTTTTTGAGACAATAATAATGGCTAAGCGTTTGACCGCCATTACACCTAAGGCTTCTACGTCAAATTCAAGTAGGTATATGTATACCAACAACCAAAGGTATATGAATACCATTTGGAGACTAATCGATGTCGAATCGATGTCGATTAGTCTCCAAATGGTATTCTTTGAAACTAATATTTTAGGCATGCCAAATTCTGACAATCAAATTTTTGTTTTAATCACGTCTCAGCTCAACAAAATTAGGAGATTTTGATAGAAAATGCTAAAGGTAGTTTGTATCTTTGTATCAAAGACAATATAAACATTCGTGTTTGTTTAGCTCTTCGTCTTCTTTTCGTGGTCAATGACAGTTAAATGTGATCTACTCATAAAAAACAAATAGTCGTGCACCAATAGATTTTTCTATACGAAACAATTATGTGCGCAATGCCAGTGCTCTCAAACGGTGAAGGAAAACATCGTGAGGAAACCCGTTAGTATTCGCGCAGCAGCGATGGGCTTGCAACCTGTCACGTATGGAATACCAACTATTGCAAAATGTGGCTATGTGGCAAATGATTTGACCTTTGACTACCCCCTATAGACATTCTCAAAGAATCTTGAGTCAGTATTACTTGGTACTAAGAGATTTGAGGGTATCTACCGTGCCTAGGGATTAAAGCCTTGAAGTTATTTCTAAAATAAAAAGAATACTATGGTTAAATCTAGAATCAGAAACTTGTGACTCCCTATCCCTAAATTCCCCAACTTTCCCCAATATCTCACTCCAAATTGACGGGAACGTATCCCGTTACGATTCCCGGGGGACTCAAGTATCGAACACACATCACTAATGCAAAAGTTTTATGCTAAGAAATTGTTGGAGATATTCTACTGGCCTCAAAGCTCAGTTCGGGAATCTGCGGTAGCTAGAAAAAAAAAACAATTGAAATGAAAAAATAATGTTGCTTCCAAAGATGACAGAAACCTCTTTGGTCCATATTCTTAGAGAAATTTACTTTAGTCCATATTCTTAGAGAAAATTAATCCCAACTCTAACCTCATTGGAGAGTTTAACTATCACTGTCACTATCACTGTAACTCTGGCCAATAAAAAAAAACGAGATTCGTTTTCTGTCTTCTTTGGAAGCAACATTGTATTTTCATTTTAATTGTTTTTCTAGTGTTATTTTAAGTTCTGATGGGTAATTTTGGTGGTATTTTAACCATGATTACTTGAGGTCTTAGCACAAGTGTGAACAATTGAAATGAAAGTGTGTTATGAGGCATCCTGATTTGAACGAAAATATTTCCCTTTGGTTTAGAAGCGTTTTTCTTCAAAACCGATGACGGCTGACTTTACTTTTTTTACCGACTCGACTTGACTAAAAAGAATTTATTCAACTCGCTTGACATTGGCAAAATTGTCCACAAGACGGACAGATGACACAAAAAAAAACGAGTGTGCTTTAGAAGACCACACGACTGAAGTAAAACTTCTTTAATATACGAAACGTATATAACTGGCTATGAAAAAAGAACAGTGCTTTCATACTCCCTCCATGGTAGTGTTAAACGTTTAACGCAACCTTGTTGAAAGTTGCATTAAAAGTATTACTTCAAAAACGAGTGTGCTTTAGAGCACACGACTGAAGTAAAACTTCTTTAATATACGAAACGTAACTGGCTATGAGAGAAAGAGAGAAAGAACAGTGCTTTCATACCCAACCTAAACGCAACCTTTTTGGAAGGCTTATCCAATAAGCAACGGTTCTTATTTACTAACGGATATTTGTAAGATATTAGAACCGGACAAAGTGTAAACTACCTAAATTATAGTCAAAAGATTGTTCGGAGGTTCAAGCCAGCCACTTAGCTTTCCAGCATCTGGTAGATAACCTCTTATATTTTATTACGCCCTGGTATTTTCAGTGAGCTAAGTTTATTATTATGCTATAGTTTACTGGTTTTTTCTTGGATACTTTCAATTACAATTTAATATAATAGTTATACTTGTTAGTTTCTAGAGCCGGCTGGATTTAAATAATAATAATAATAATGCTGGACAATCCACACAGCATCATCTAGCCCCAAGCTAAGCTTGTGTTATGGATACTAGATGGCTGATATACTTAATACAATACATTTCATACATATATATTTTTTATTATGCATAGAAAATACTCAGAACACCCGAAATAAATACTTGCAGATCGTACAAACATTTATCCCAAGGCGGGAATCGAACCCGCAACCTCCCGCGTCGCAGGCAGACATTCGCCGGCCACGCCACATCGGTTGTCAAATATATTGTATTCTAAGTAAGCATAATATTTACAAAACAACATCAGTATTCTATCAGTCATCTGGTTTACATACAAGCTATGCTTAGTTCGGGGCTACATGATGTTTTAAAAAGTACACAAATATCTAAAAACCCGTAGTACTTTAAGTATGAATACGGTACATCACTAGTTTGCAACATTGATATATGATAGTGTTTACACACACATTGTACAGACCAAGAGTAGCACTTTAGTAAAGACACCTTCAATAGATAACCTCTTCTGTTTTATTACGCCCTGGTACTTGTACGTAGGAGGGTAGAGTGAGTCAGAGGGCATTGAGGGTCTTATAACACAGTGGAATATTTTTATTAAAAACTAGCGGCAACTCCTGGCTTTGCACGGGTATTTAGCAAAAATTTTGAAATAGAATATAATTTTTAAAATATAAAATCATTAATTTTAGCTGTCGCTGGAATTTTTCAAGTTTTTTTACACCTTGGGTAAAAAAAAGATATATAAAAAGATACATTACTAGAGTTTTCTAATCTTTACTAAGTAAAGATTTCTTTTTTTTTTGAAAGTTATTTCAGTAAAAACTTCAATATTTTCAGATCAGTTCAAATTGATAAAAGCGTCAGGAATCACTTTGCCCGTCACACCAAAGACGATCAAACTCCGAAAGTTGAGTCATAGAGTAATAAGGACCTTGGTATAGAAAACTAAGCTGGGAAAATGCATTGGGAAAATGGCAGGAGAAAATGGAGTGTCAGATTGAAGATAAGCAGGACAAAAGCCGAGCACTTGTTCTGCGACTTCGGTGGTCACTCCAGTTTTACCCCTATTGCCTTAGACGGTGTACCCCTACCAGCTTGCTCCGATTCTCAGTACCTCGGTGCATCAATCCAAAACGACGGTGAGATTGATCGAGACGTGAAAAATAGAATAAATGCGGGATGGATGAAATGGCGACAGGTCTCAGGAACAACTTGTGAGCCACGTATGCCCCTTAAACTTAAGTGGAAATTGTACAAGACTATCATAAGACCTGTCGTGATGTATGGATCTGAGTGTTGGGCAACGAAAGGGACGAATGAGAGAAGAGTGCATGCAGCAGAAATGCGAATGTTGCGATGGATGTGTGGAGTGACAAGGATGGATAAAATAAGAAATGAGTATATTAGAGGAAATTTGAAAGTAGCGCCTGTGACGGATAAGTTGAGGAGTAATAGGTTAGCGTTGGGCATGTCATGCGGAGGGAAGAAAGCCATGTAACGAGAAGAGTGTTAGATAATGGATTTCACATCTTTTGTTGAGAACAAACGTTTGTGTATGAACATAGATGTTTGTTCTGTGTCTGGGCGTTATATTGTATTCTAAGTATGTATTAACAAAAAAAAGTATCTAAGTATTCTATCAGTCATCTGGTTCCTATAGTACAATCTATGCTAAGATTGGGGCTAGATGAGGTGATGTGAAAATGTCCACAAATGTTTATTTATTTTATTTTATTGTCATAACAGTTGTAAGCCAATATACCAGCAATGTTCTCCATTTAATTTACCTCGTTTTTAAACTTGCCTGTGACGCAATCTATCTCAGTTGCTATCTCTCTCAGATAAATCGCTAAAATGGAACAAACAGACAAACTTTCACATTTCATGGAATTAAAGTTGAGGAAAGGCACAGAATAAATAAGAGTAATACGTGGCAACGAGGGATCATTGATTAGATACACTGAGGATATTGCGTCGCGTATTAAGCACTGCAAAAAGTGGCCATACGACTTGCTGATAGAAAGCGAATGACTCACCTGATAAATCGTCATTAATAGCTAAGTATCCTCGCATGTCACGCATGCAACGTGCCCTACGATGCACAATCTGCATCATATACCTGTAGTTTCATCGGTACAACATCCTTCTAACCGTAATACAGTAACACTGATAAATTAGTATTTAGTTGTAGTACTTCTCAAAATACCCTTCAGAAAAAAAAAACTACTTTACCTAGACATCAAAGTCAACATCACTCGTCACGCACGACCCAAAGTAAGCTCGGAAGCAGTAACTCGGCACTATTGACATTATGCACTGACTTTTACTCTGTTCCACGTGCAAATAGTAATGATGCTAGTGGCCATGACTGGCTGACTTACTGACGTAAGAAAAGAAAAGATGGATGGATTGCGTGAAAGACGATATGAGTAAGATAGGAGTGAACACTGCGATGACCACTGATAGAAGAGAGTGGAAAAAAAAACCTGTTGTGCCGACCCCACTTAGTGCGGGGACCCCACTTAGCCGACTGAATACAAAATGCTGTATTGGCAATGCAGCGTTTTTGTGGAGTCTTAAGTAGGCCGTGGCCGAGTAAATAGTTTGCTCTCCTTAGTGTAGTTAATTAAAGGGAAGTAGCAGCTTCCTTTTTAATGTCAAGTCGAGTAGTGCTGTGCAACTGAGTTTTCAAATGTTTTGGTTCGTTAATTCGTAGGATAGTATTACCGTCTGTTTCATAAGATCTCTGAAGTCTTATTTAACTAAAATAGTCTCAGTCTGTTGCTATCTCTATTTGTTGATATGAAAGTAACAGTGACAATATAATTTTATAGACCCGTAAAAATGTCTAAGATTCTGAGTATTTTCTATGTATAATCAATATATCTTTGTATGTAATGTATTGTCATCTAGTACGCATAACACAAGCTCTGCTTAGCTTGGGGCTAGATGATGCTGTGTGGATTGTCCAGCATATTATTAAGTTTTTATGAACCAGATCTTAATTTATACCTATCTACACCATACATGAAATGGGGCGAAATTACAGGCACATGAGGCGCAGTTTCAGTTAGTGCTATCAATTAATTGCTGTGTTTTTTATTAAAATGATCTGAATTATTTTTTCAGTGGTAAAGTTGTAGCTAATCAAATAGGTCACTCAAAATAATTCCAATAAGGAACCTTGAGGTAAGTCTTATATAAAATTCAACATAATTTCTCGCCGTGACTGTACGTTCGCGTGATCCTTCTATTATTTACAAACTACTGGCGACGTGTAAGCACGTTACATTGCCGTCTTTGTAATTACTGACACCGTATTATTACGTTCGAATCATCATCATCAACAGCCTGTAGTAGTCCACTGCTGGACAAGGTCTCCCCATACGTTTGCATTACGTTCGAATAGAAAGTTAAAAAAAGTATTTTTGAAGTAATACTTCTTATGCGACTTCCAACAAGGTTGCGTTAAACGTTTACTTTGTTTTATTTTTATTTTATTATTTGTATTAAATTTTACTGATTATGTGAAGGTTGTCCGTGACATTACCTACAGGGCTCTAACGGAAGACCAGCGTTAGTTGACTGTAAGCGTTAACTAACTTCATGCTGAGTTAGGGACCGTTTTGCGACTCTTGCTTGGCCCCTTTTGTTGTTCTTTTATACATTGTTTTGTGTTGTGTCAGAGTCAGCAAATAAATATGTTTTCTTTCTTTCTTCTTTCTAACACTACCATGGACAGGGTATGAAAGCAATGTTCTTTTTTTCTTTCTCTCATAGCCAGTTACGGTTAGAAGTTTTACTTCAGTCATGTGGTCTAAAGCACACTCGTTTTTTTCTCATAGAATACAAAACACGCGCGACTTTGCCCACGTGATGATATTTTCATAAAAACTTGAACCCCCGCTGTACCCGTAAGGATTGAATTACGGTAATATCTTTCTTAGTACACCTCTACGTACCAAAACGAATACCCTGAAAATTTCAATTTTTACGACCAGTGGTATAAGGCTGGATCTTTATGTCTGGAAGAGATCGCTTTCAGTGATAAGGCTGCCCGTTGTGTTCAGTATTTATAGTTGTTTCTGTTGTTTTTTTATATTTGGTGCACAATAAAAAGTTAATCTATTTATAGACATCTTATCTTTATGTCAACAAATTAGTCAGTCAGGAAAAAGATACCTATAACTGGTACAGATTAGGTGCATCTTATGTTCATTTTGAGAGAATCGGTGGTCTAGTGAGATTGATCCTGTCTGCTGATTGTAATCGGTCGTGGCTTCGAATCCGGTAGTGCACCAAAGAATTTTTTATACGCAAGATGCATGTGGGCAATGCTAATGCTCTTAAACGGTGAAGGAAAACATCGTGGAAAAATTTGTTAGTATTGTAGCAGCGGCAATGGGCTTGCTACTTGTCAAAATTATGCACGCATATAATTTTTTCGAACAGAAAACATTCGAACCCACGACCTTAGGATTAGAAGGCGGGGACACGTTTATTTACTACCGTATTATTACGGTGCCCATTTTATGAAATCTTTAGAAAAACTAAGCTATTTTTAAGCAACGTAATCGTTTTATGTTCTGTGGGTAGTTTGAAACTAACAAATACTTTAGAAACAAACACTAAATAACAAGATTCTGTAGTAGTATAACTTTATGAACGAGTTCGTCCAAGTGCGTACTAACACCGTACCTATTTCTGTCGCCAAGCAGTAATAAAATAAAAATGCCACATTAAAATACTTTCATTTCAAGTTGGTATTCTACACGTGACAGCTTGCAAGCCCATTGCCGCCCTTGCTAGAACTATTCTACTAATGGTTTCCTCATGACGTTTTCCCTAACCGTTTCAGAGCACTGGCATTGCATACATTAGTTTTTCGAGACAAAAATCCATTGGTACACGACCGGATTCGAACCCACACTCTTAGGACCAGAAGGCGAGGTCACTCCCACTAGACCAACAATGCTCTCTCTCTAAGTTAAATAGTGATAAATAATTTGAATTTATGTACTTGACCTATGTAGTTGCTGTAATATTGTTATTAACTACTTCAATTTATAAACATTGTAAAGCGGTTATAGAATAATTTATGGTCAATTGATAATAATATTGATAATGATGCAAAATCCATTCAAATGGATGGATGGACCATTTAAATTTGTGATTTGGTGAAATATGTGATACTGTGCCCAACTACTTTAAGAACTCCTAACCATGTTTCTCGCAAATAAACATTTCATTTCATTTTTTTGAAAACTCTTTTCAGGGTTAAGCTCGCCTTTGTACATGTCTTTTGTAATCACTGTTTTGTAAATATTTCTGTGTACAATAAATAATTTAAGAATTAAGAATTTAAGAATTCATTTCATTTCATTTAAGATAACTGATTTAGTCAAAATTACAAATGAACCGTCTTGAGGCTCTAAACGTTTATTTAAATTACGGTTTTCTACCAATCCTACTGAAGCACAGAATAAAGCTATATACAAGCGTATTATGTAAAGTTTATACCGGCTTATATAAAGCCTATTTTGTGAGGATGTACGAATTGATTAGATTGAAACACTTCTCCAAGAAATAGCGTAGGAAACGATCGCATTACTTTACAGGCTTCTTGATAAGGTTCTTCATTTGACTGTATTTTTTATTCAGAATAGTTTTCGTAATAGGAGTTAGTAATAACCTTTACTCCACAGCGGTTGTCGGTTTTACGAGCTATATGGCCTGTCCATTGCCTCTTCAACTTGCTGATTCTGAGAGCTATGTCGATGACCTTGGGTCTTCTACGAATTTTCTCATTTCTGATTTTATCTCGCAGTGAAACTCCCAGCATCGCTCTCTCCATAGCTCGTTGTGCGACTTTGAGCTTGTGTTTGAGACCAATAGTTAGCGACCACGTCTTAGTTCCATAAGTCATCAATGGACACACATACACTTTCACATTATAATATAATAATAACGCTGGAAGATCCACACAGCATCATCTAGCCCCAAGCTAAGCAGAGCTTGTGTTATGGGTACTAGATGACTGATATACTTAATACAATACCATATTACTTACATAGATATTTTTTATTATACATAGAAAATACCCAGAACACCCGGAATAAATATTTGCAGATCGTACAAACATTTATCCCAGGGCGGGAATCGAACCCGGAACCTCTGCGTCGCAGGCGGACATTTGCCCGCCGCGCCACATCGGTCGTCGAAATATTACATTATTTATACAACTTGCGTATTGGACAAGCAGATGGCCCACCTGATGTCTGCATTGCTTCGCAGGACACGTTTGTTAGAAACGTGACCTAAGATGCTCAGGTTTACACTTAGAAACGATAAACATAGTTTCGTACTGTCGTTTTGTGATATACTGCGGGGCGTTGTAGGGTAAGTTCCTAACGAACGTGATCTACGTTAGGCAATCTACTTGTTTTATCAGAAAAGATGCTAATTACGACGGTAAAATAGCGGTTGCCGCCTTGTAAGAACCATGGCTAAAATGAAACCCGATTCACGCGTCAGTCATAACTCATCCTATACCCGCAAATGAAGATCTAATGTCCGGTTCATCCTCATAGATTTATGCTACCCTGGTACTTTCAGATAGGAGGTTTTGAATTTGAATATTAATATTAATGCCTATATAATCTACGGTAGGATGTGAGTGATGAAAATGCATGTACAGTCAGCTGCACTAGAATGTATACAATTCGTAACTTGATGACGATGTGACGCGGTGGGCGAATAATAAAATAATAAAATAAAAATAAAAGTCGTTTATTTCAGGCACATAGGTACAAAAATTATGTCCTAACCCCATATTACAAAAAAATATAAAAATTAAATGAAGTTAGATAAAATTTAGGTCCATTCCGATAAGATCACTTCTTATTTCTTTGAATGTCCGCCTGTGCGACGCTTAATACCCAGAACACCCGGAATAAATATTTGCAGATCGTACAAACATTTATCCCAAGGCGGGAATTGAACCAGCAACCTCCAGCGTCGCAAGCGGACACTCGCCCGCCGCGCCACATCGGTCGTCAAATTATAGAACCCCATCAAGCTAATAGCTGTCTATGGGTCAACGATTTTGTCCATTTCAAGCGACAATTTACCTTGTATATGTCCGCATTCCATCGCCTTTTGGTATAGAATTATAGCATATGAATCATAAACTGTTGTCAATTTAAAATAGTAGTTTGCACTTGTAATTCAGGCGACTTATTGGTGTGACTTAATAATAAATAAATTAATTAATTTATTTAATGAACTTACGACTATTACTACAGGATTAATTAACATAATGCAATAGCGTAATTATCTACATATATATCTTATATTTATAATAAATAATATTAGTGTAAACGGCGCATGGGTAAGGTTGTAGTGCAGGTTGACCCTTCTGGATCGCTGATTACTTCAATCTGAGAGGTAACTAGATGCCCAGCAGCCATCAAGTTACCGCCACGCTGCCTTCTGCACCTAGTTTCTAGTTCATAGAACTTTATTTATACTATAATAATATTCTAAATAGGTAAAGCTTGTGACGTTGTATGGGGTAATCTCTGGATCTACTAAACCGATTTTGAAAAGTTTTTTACCAATAGAAAGCCACGTTTTTTGTGACTGACATAGGCTATATATTATATAAAATATATAATTCTGGAGAATCCACACAGCATCATCTAGCCCCGAGCTAAGCAGAGCTTGTGTTATGGGTACTAGATGACTGATATTATACTTAATACAATGCATTACATGTTTAGATAATTTTGATTATACATAGAAACACCCAGAACACTAGGGATAAATGTTTGCAGATCGTACAAATATTTATCCCAAGGTGGGAATCGAACCCGTAACCTCCTGCATCGCAGGCGAACATTCACCCGCCGCGTCACGTTGGCCGTCCATACTTAAATTAACCCAAAAAATGTTAAGACTTTTTCGTGGAAGATTTGCAAAGTAAAAGAAAAAACGGGCGAACGAAAACGTTTCATAAGATATATGATTGAGTTCTAGAGAAAAGTTGTAGAGCTTGGTAATGCCTAAAAAAGGCAGGAATAGCACACGTCTATTTTTATATTTAAGTAACGAAAAGTAGTTTTCTCACGATGCTTTCCTTCACCGTTTGACAGCACTGGCATTGCACAGATAAATGTTTCGAACGGAACAATCCATTGGTGCACGACTGGATTTGAACCCACGACCTTACTATCAGAAGGCGGGGTCACTCCTACAAGACCACCGGTGCTCTTAAGTAGGTGAACATAATTATAAGTTGTTTTATTATTTTTAAACTAATTGTTTCTTCAGACGGCCGTAAATTTTTACAGCTTTGAATAAAATGAATAAAATTACCAACTATATTTAATTAAAACTGAATTGCACTATATGAATAATTCATTAAAACATGCAGGGTGCTTGCCATGAAAAACGGTTACGATATCGGTGTTTTTTTGTACGAGATGTAGATGACTCACCTGATGTTAAGGAGGTGGTATCCGCCAACGAGAGGTTTTCTCCCTGTTATTTCTCTTTGATGAGTGAGTCTAAATGTCCAAAAAAATATATATATTGCTTATTAAAGACTAAATTTTAATTTGAACAATTGAAATAATTCTAACTATATTATTACTATATGAAAAAAATATCCAAAGTGAAGCAATTTTTATTTTAAATTTGGTTATTTCTTCTAAACGGTATTGATTTTTTGTATTTTTTTTTCACACAAATATTTGTCAAAGTATTTATCACAAAGTGAACAATTGGCAGTTCGAACTAATAATTCATTAGGCTACAAATAATGATTTCTTGAATGCGATATGAAATGGAATGCGCGCGGGTCCCTGTGCGGGCGACGGGCGGCAGTGCAACTCAGTATGGACAGACTTCTCAAGGTCGTTGGCGAGTACCACCGCCTTAAATGGCTACCATAGCCTATAAAATACGTTCGTTAGGAAAGTGCCCTGCGATGCAGGGATTTGCGATCAACCTGTTGCGTGCAGGTGTTAAGCCTCATGTGCCTGTAATGTCACCGGTACCCACACCCTTCAAACCGGAACACAGCAATGTGAGCACTGCTTGGTGGCAGAATAGGTACGGTGGTAGTACTTCCCCGGATGAGCCCATAAAGAGCTTTACCGCTACTAAAATATAATAACTAAAACATAATTTGACGACCGATGTGGTGCGGCGGGCGATTGTCCGCCTGTGACGCAGGAGGTTGCGTGTTCGATTCTCGCCTTGGGATAAATGTTTGTACGATCTGCAAATATTTATTCCGGTTGTTCTGGGTATTGTTTATGTATAATAAAAAAATTATGTATGTATGTAATGTATTGTATTAAAGTATATCAGACATCTAGTACCCATAACACAAGTTCTGCTTAGCTTGGGGCTAGATGATGCTGTGTAGACTGTCTAGCATTATTATTGTTATCATAAATATGTCTGTCCAATGACACAAAACGTAAAAAACTAATTTCTTTTTCAAACAAATAAAATTTTCAGGATTACTTATGTTATTTATAGCAATAAAATGCATATGCTAATAAGCGCCGCCGTACAAGTTATTATTATGTACTAGCGGCCGCTTGCAGCTTCGCTCGCGTGGCAGTTTTTTCCCGTTTCCGTTATTATTTTGGGATAAAAAGTAGCCTATATGTTAATCCAAGTTATAATTTATGTTTATTCCAAATTTCATCCAAATCGGTCTACTGGTTAGAGCGTGAAAGAGTAACAAACATACATCCATCCAACTTTCGCGTTTATAATATTAGTAGGATTTTATTACTATAAATGACATAAGTAATTCTGAATTTGTTTTTGCCAAAACAGCCTACTAAAAAATTTGACCCAATAGGCCAAAAGAGGTTAAAATATCTGGGTGTTAGTTCGCGGCGCACTACAAGTTTTAAATCAGTTAAACTCACCGTGTTTCAAGCTCATTACCGAAGCTTATCAGAATAATTACTGAACAAAGCATTGATTTAAAACCACGAGAACTATAAACTGTTTGGATTGTGGGTTGTGACGCACGTGTATGCAAAGTAAGGCAATAATAATAATGCTGGACAGTCCACAAAGCATCATCTAGCCCCAAGCTAAGCAGAGCTTGTGTTATGGGTACCTACTAGATGACTGATATACTTAATACATACAATACATTACATACATAGATATTTTTTATTATACATAGAAAACACCCAGAACACCCGGAATAAATATTTGCAGATCGTACAAACATTTATCTCAAGGCGGGAATTGAACCCGCAACCTCTTGCGTCGCAAGCGGACATTCGCCCGCCGCGCCACATCGGTCGTCAAAGGTGTGGCCTCATACCCAACTTACCTCTTACAAACGATAGACGAAGTTACGTATTGTCGTTTTGAGTTACAACAACGCGCACGCGCACGCTACGCGGCATGTCAGGCAGTGACAACTTGACTTTTGACGGCTACCGAGTTGCCCCGCAGTGTATAACAAAACTACAATATGAAACTTCGTTCGTTTATCGTTTCTTAGAGTAGACCTACTGTATTTATTGAAAGAGAGAATTTATCACTTTTGGGGTATAAATTGGAAAATATCGATCCTAAGAAAAAATATATTAGAACCAAAATTGTAGGTTTATTTCTAAACAAATTTGTTTAACCATTTTCGTGTGAAATTGATTCAATAAACAAAAACTTAAATCAAGATGTCGCAACGGATCAACATCAGTGATGTTACATTTAGAAACCAGTTAAGTATTCTAGCAGCGGCGATAGGCTTGCAGCCTGTGATGTATAGAATACCAACTACTGCGAAATGTGGGTCTGTACCTAATGTACTATCTGGGCATACTCCTGACCCACGACATACCTCTGACTACCCCCCTTAGACATTCTCAAAGAATCTCGAGTACATGGTACTAAGAGACCGGAGGGAATATCTACCGTGCTTGGGGTATTGGGTAGTCGTGATGCTATCTCTTTCTTTCTTTTCTTTTCTGTTATAACAAAATACACGTGAAAAGGAAAAAAACGAGTGTGCTTTAGACGTCACGACTGAAGTAAAACTTCTTCAATATACGAAACGTAACTGGCTATGAGAGAAAGAGAGAAAGAACAGTGCTTTCATACCCTCTCCATGGTGGTATTGGTATTACTTCAAAAAGCGTTGTTGCTTCAATCGCTGTCATATTTTACTAAATTATCCTGTAATATCCCGATGGGAGAGACACGTAATTATGTAATCCATCATTTCGATTCGTCGCATAATGATCGTCTTTTGTTTCCTTGTCAGCTTTCCTAAACACAAGCGAAGTTTTATACAACGTTATCTACGCTTACCTCATTGACCAGTATAAACTGCCTCTGTAATATTATCCAATCAGATGTGAAGCTTATATAAGTTGCAAATCTAGATGTTTTCTAAAACGATAAGCGAAATATTATAGTAGTAGTGTAGAGCTCTTAGTAGAGGGCTCGTCCGGGGCAGTACTACCACCATGCCTATTTCTGCTGCCAAACAGCTTGCTGTGTTCCGATGTGAAGGGTGTGGGTGCCGGTGTCATTAACAGGCACACGAGGCTTAACATCAGTATGCCTCTGGTTGATGGACGCAGAGTAGTTCATCGTAAGGGCACGTTTATAATGAGCGTAACCGAGACAATACTCCGTTACAGATAATGGTAACCACTTAACATCAGGTGGGCGTTTTGCTCGTTCCACCAGTAGTAGCATAAGAAAAGATCTGAAAATACTTAATTTTACAGTAGGTACAGATAAAACGCTACGTGTTTGAGAGGCATCAAAGTAGGAAACTGAACAACTTTTCTGGGTCACAGTCTCAATTCAACTCAGGTACTGTCAGTCAACTGAAAAATGTGCCTAGAAACTTGAGATATTTGAGAAAATGTTTCTGAATCAACTATTTTAGGAATCTTTCTTTATGGCATTTTTTCGTCATTCCGATGACGACCGATGTGGCGCGGTGAGCGAATACCTGCCTGATGCTGGAGGTTGCGGGTTCGATTCCCGCCTCGGGATAAATGTTTGTACGATCTGCAAATATTTATTCCGGGTGTTCTGGGTATTTACTATGCATAATAAAAAAATATGTATGTAATGTATTGTATTAAGTATATCAGTCATCTAGTACCCATAACACAAGCTCTGCTTAGCTTGGGGCTAGATGATGCTGTGTGGATTGTCCAGCATTAATATTATTCCAGAAACAATTTCGCTAATGTCAGTTTGAGCCTGTAAAGATAAGTAAAGTTGGTTGTTTGTTTTAGAAAAAGATGGCGTGTTTCTTTAAAAATCTAAGAAAGATATTTTTAGATTTGGATGCCATATAATAAATATCATAATGTCGGTTAAAATGCCACCGAGATTACGCAACAGAATTCAAAACAACACGAGAAAAATTACAATAAAAATGCTAAGAAGCTTTCAAAGATGACAGAAAATGAATCCGGGTAGAAACCTTACTTTAAATTAGTCCTTTTTCTATGGTAGAAATGGTAGAAACTTACTTTAGCAGAATTAAAAAAATCTTCTTCTTTTCTTTGTAATGACATCTGTCTGTCATTCCACAAACGATTTTGCCAATGTCAAGTGGATTGAATAAATACGTTTTAGTTAAATCGAGTCAGTTGAAAAAAGTAAGGTTGGCTGTCATTGGTTTTGAAAAAAAAGATGGCGGTTTTCTGCAAAACCAACTTACACTACCACCACTTTGTGCTATAAGATCTCAAATAATGTTAATAAAATGTCACCAAAGTTACACAACAGAACTAAAAATAACACGAGAAAAACAATGAAAATGCTTCCAAAGATGTCAGAAAACGAATCCGGCTAGAAGCTTGGGTATAATTTAAAGAAATAAAAAGAGTAATGACTAATGGTGTCACAAAGCAACGGGGTTAGTATAAAGTATGCATTGAAATTAAACTTGCATGGTCCAAGATTCGTGATTCAAACTTTTTACACAGGTATAGAATTCTAAATTCAAAAAAATTTAACATTCTATGGTTTGAACGTGCTACTTTCAATTTAGATAAAACCTGCATGGTAAGATTCGTGATTAAAACTTTTTTACATAAAACCTGCGTTCTGAATAAAAAAAAGTGTTATATCTAAAATTGAAATTTTATTCACTTTTCAAATGTTTTCTATGTAATTGTGTTGGTGAAACTTATTCTTTTACAATATAGGTACCTAGTTGACTTAATTTTCGGTCATCTTCGGATAAGACATGATTTTTTATTTTAATTGTTTTCCTAGTGTTATTTTAAGTTCTGGTGTGTAATTTCGGTGGTAATTTATCCAACACTACTTGAGGTCTTAGCACATGACATGGTTGTTCAGCGACTCAAAAGTAATTTAAATATGAAAATAAAATAATTGTTCTCACTATAGCTTTGTAAAATATTTGCAGATCGTACAAACATATATCCCAAGTCGGGAATCGAACCCGCAACCTCCTGCGTCGCAGGCGGACATTCGCCCGCCGCGCCACATCGGTCGTCAAAAAAACATTGTGCCTACATTTTGCCGGAACAGTAGTACATCTAAAGGTCGTAGCTCACTTACCATTCTGGAACGACAAAGAATGTATTCGTATACACAAAAATAGGAGGTTATGTTCTTTTTCGAAAGATATTTTGTATCATATATAACGATCAATGTGGCGCGGCGGGCGAACGTCCGTCTGCGAGGCAAAAGGTTGCGGGTTCAATTCTGGGATAAATGTTTGTACGATCTGCAAATGTTAACTCCGGGTGTTCGGGGTATTTTCTTAGCATAATAAAAAATATCTATGTGTGTAATTGTAGTCATCTAGTATCCATAACACAAGCTCTGCTTAGCTTTGGGCTATATGATGCTGTGTGGATTGTCTTTTGTTCATTGTGGTTAACTCAAAAGTAATTCTCGTGAATACTTAATCATCATCATCATCAACTTATATTAGCTTACAATTGAACGTAAGTCTCTTCCAAGACGCCACTGAACGGTTTTAATTTTAGTTTGTGTTCGATGCAAAAGTAACTAAAGTAGATAAATAACTAAACTAATATATAATAACTAAGTAAACACCTACCATTTTCATATTTCTGTCGCCTCAGTCGTATAATAAACACCAAAGAAGACATACGTATTTAATTCCTAATAATTATCAAAAGCACAAAGATTGCACCCTAATCACATCAACACTTACATAAAATATAAAATGCTTTATTTTATTACTAGCAGCGCACCCCGGCTTTGCATGGGTTTCCAGTAAGGATTCCAAGTTTTTTTGAAAATATAATATACCTTTTGTCATCCGAGGATAGTGTAGCTACCCAACGGTGAAGGAATTTTTTAAATCGGTCCAGTAGTTTCAGAGTTTATTCAATGCAAGCAAACTAACAATCAAATCTTTCCTCTATAATATTATAAATAAATTATAAAAAAGTGGAGGAGTGTGCGATGACCTTTATTCACAACATTGTTAGAACAGCGTTTCCCGCTGTCTAGGTTGAAGTACACTATAATACTATGGCTGCCAGCTACATTTTAGACAGGTATATTTTCTGGTTTTAAACCTGCTCTAGCGGTCACGTGGGACTGGCGCCTAGATCTTTTAGCTTTTAGAATGTTTTAAAGTGGTTTTGAGGTTTTAGTGAACAAAATTATAGGCTTTTAGCCTTTGCTTTTTAGATAACACGGTAAAATATTAATCACTGGCTCTTTGTAGTAGAAGTAGAGCTCTTTGTGAAAGGAAGTACTACCACCGTACCTATTTCTGCTACCAAGCAGTGATGCTTGCATTGCTGTGTTCCGGTTTGAAGGGTGTGGGTACCGGTGAAATTACAGACACATGAGGCTTAACACCTGTATACCTCAGGTTGGTGGATGCAGGGTAGTGCATCGTAAGGCACGTAACTAACGTGCGTGACCTACAAGGCAAAGTTTTATAGGTGATGGTTACCACTTTACATCAGGTAGAACACAGCAGTGCGAGTATCACTGCTTGGTGGTAGAAATAGGTACGGTGGTAGTACTTCTCCGGACGAGCCTTTCACAAAGAGCTCTACTACTACTAAACCAAATGAGCTGTGACGCAATCATGAAATTGTAAAATGCAATCTACTCTAATTGACTATATATGTAGACTGCAGATAGTTTTAAACTGCAAACGACAGCCCGTCCATGACAGTTCCAAGAATTGTAGTTTTATTTTTAACTGAACAACATTCGTAAATAATTATGTGTTTGAAGGTTTGAACTTTTACGGACAGATTTCCTAGTAATCGTAGAATTAGAATCATTTACTGGTGATGATATTATGCGATATAAATAATTAATTAAAATTAAGAAATATTTGTCGACATTTTTAGATATAAATGGGAACTAGATGGCGGATAGAATACTTATATACGTTTTTTAGGGTTCCGTACCCAAAGGGTATAACGGGACCCTATTACTAAAACTCTGCTATCTGTCTGTCCGTCTATCACCAGGCTGTATCTCATGAACCGTGATAGTTAGAGTTGAAATTTTCACAGATGATGTATTTTTGTTGCCGCTATAACAACAAATACAAAACAATAAAAACAGAATAAAATATGTATTGAAAGGGGTTGAATTTACACACAACATACAACAAACGAAATTTTTATTATAGATAGTAGTACGGAACTCTTCGTGCGTGAGGCTGACGTGCTCTTGGGCGGTTTTTAAACCTTATCAACACAATAGTCAATACTACCGTAGCGATAGACGCAAGTGAGGGAGGCTCATTAGTTCTAAGTATCGATCTAGGACATTAAATATTTGTCAGGTGAACTCGTCTTAGGTACAACTGGTCAAGGGGTTTGTGTATAGATAGATAAAACGTTTATTTGTTTTACTAAAACACACAAACGTTCTTAGATGTAGGTACTTATCCTAGGTACACAAAAATATAACAAAGAAAACTAAAATAAAATTAAATGTGAACACAATGACCAAAAAAAGATCAAAAAAAGAAAATTAACTATTATTATATAAATATCTGTTTATCCCTGTGTGTTGCAGTTAGACAGAAAAACAGCGCATAATATTGCTCAAGAGCAACACTGATTTTCAGCTATTATTTAGCTATGTATTTTTTTTTTACTATTTATAGGTAAACGTTTGACCGCAATCTCACCTGATGTTAAATAAATGATGATGCGGTCGACGATGTAGCATGCTTACCTAGAAGGTACATTCACTCTTCTCTTCTCTCTCTCTGGTAGTGATATTTCAATATGGATTGTGTTTTAAAGAATTTTTGATGAAGATCATTTGTTGTAACCCTACATGAAGTGGGATTAATGACAAGAAGATAATGATTTTCAATTTACGTTGTTTGAATAAACTTAAGAATAAAAAAATCCACTCTAACCAGTAGACCGATTTGGTTGAAATTTGGAATAAACATAGATTATAACTTGGATTAACATATAGGCCACTTTTTGTACTGAAAAAATGACGGGAACGTGGAAAAAAACTGCCACGCGGGTGAAGCTGCGAGCGGCCGTTAGTATTTCATTTTTTTTTTAATTTTAACGAACGCGATACCAAATCGACCAAACGGTACGGTGCAAGCAAATTTACTGCAGTTTTATGTGCCAAAAACTTTATGAAAATATTTTTGAACGCATGTGGCGTGTAGGTACAGTCAGCTACACTAGAATGTATACAATTCGTAACTTTCAAAATGCTTTCACAGTATTACAATAAACTTTAGAATATTAAAAACACGAAAATCATGAAATTAGCGGATGAGTGCACTTATTTTTTATGTATTTGTCATGTAAAAGATTGTTGCAACGCTGTGATTTCATTATTGAAGTTACGAATTGTATACATTCTAGTGCAGCGGACTGCACACTATCTGACCACGACAAGTTGATTAAAACACTTGAATTTATTACTCTACTGGGAAATTTATGATAATAAATAACTTGAACATATATTGACCATTATCACTATTATCAACAGCCTGTACCATCAATTTTCCTGTCTCTTTTCATTTCTTTTCAACAGCCTGTAGAATTTTACTGTCTATTACACGTTTTTAGGAAGAACGATTTTGAGTCTTATCCATCCACCGACTTCTCGCGATCGTAATAATATCGTCAGTCCATCGGGTGGAGGGCGTCCTAAAGAAAGAAAGAAAGAAAGAAAATAAGTTTATTTGACGCACACAAAAATAAAATAAAAGTAACAGCTCCCTACCTACTACACAAAGTTTTCAAGAAATATATAAAAAAAAAGAGTAGGGAGCAGATTAGTCCTACGCTTCGTCTTCTATAATTATGCTATAATTATGACCTGCCCATTGCCACCTAAACCTGCTGATTCTGGAATCTTCTACGGATTTTTTCATTTCTGATTCTCTCCTATTGAAACTCCCAACATAGCTCTCACCATAGCCCGTTGGGCGACTGAGCTTGTGTATGAGTGATAGTTAGCGACCACGTCTCAGTTTCATAAGTCATCGCTGGTAACTCACACTGATTATAGACTTTCGTCTTGAGGCTTTGTAAGTATTGATGGATAGATGGATGGATGGATGGATGGATGGATGTTTGTTACTCTTTCACGCTCTAAACAGTGGACCGATTTGGATGAAATTTGGAGTAAATATAGATTGTAACTTGTATTAACATATAGGCTACTTTTTATCCCAAAAACACAGCAGGAACGGGAAAAAACTGCCACCGCCTATCTAGCCTACAAAACCTACTACCCGCCGCCACTACTACCTACTACTGCCGCCGCTAGTACCTATAAAATGTTATCATTGGATATGACTTCTGACTACTCCCTTAGATATTCCAGGGCTTGTTACGTTCTAAGAGACCTGAAAGTATGTCTACAGTGCCTGGATAGTGAGATAGAGGTATATTTCGTCTCTATTTTCATTTTAAGCTAAATGTTTTCATCATAAAGTACCAGGGCAACATAAACCCGAAGAGTAAAAGCCCAATATCCGTTTTCGCAGGGGGAAATCACTTTGTGCTGGCGCGGAAAATTGAATTGACGAAGGGTTTCTGACTACCTGGTACATGTACGTGCTTTAGGTAAAAATATTTTATTAATTTACACTTGCTTTGTGAATAAATGTTAAAGAATTAAATTTAAATTAAATTAACGCTTCCGATTGGCACTGATCTGGATCAGTTGAGCTACCTTTAGATCGTTTGCAACGGTCTGTAGATAGCTCAACTGTTTCACATGTATTTTGTACATACTAATTATAAATACTTGTATTAGCTATAATTTTCTTTGTAAATAAAGATTTTGTTTATAAATCTTTATTGGTAATATAATAATATTTATAATCTTTATCTAACCAGCCTTTTGAGGTGTGAAACTTAGAATCCAGACAAAAAAAAAGAATGTGCTTTAGACCACAAGACTGAAGTAAAACTTCTTTAATATACGAAACGTAACTGGCTATGAAAGAAAGAGAGAATTAACAGTGCTTTCATACCCCCTCCATGGTAGCGTTAAACGTTTAACGCAAACTTGTCGGAAGTCGCATTATAAGTTTTACTTTAAACATTTTTTTATCTGGACTATTGATAAAGAACAGTGGTGATATAGTGGAAGCAACCCCGCTTTCTGATCCTAAGGTTGTGGGTTCGAATTCGGTCAAGGACTAATGAATTTTTTCATTCGAATGTGTAATCTCAATAACTGTTCTCAAACGTTGAATGTAAACATCGTGAAGAATCCAGTTATTCTAGCAGTGGCGATGTGTTTGCAACCTGTCACATATAGAATACTTACTACTGCAAAATATGGATGTACCAGATGTAATATTTGGACGTTCTTCTGCCTATCCCCGTTAGAAATTCTCAAAGAATTTGGAGTCAAGAGGCCTTAAGGCCTTAAGAGATCCTAGGGGAAATGTAGTACACTACAGGTAGTAGTGTAACTTATAAAGTAAACTACATAGTAAGTACATACACATAGTAACAGGCATTTACATTTATTGTACTAGCGTGACTAGTGTAACGCGCGCAACTTCGTCCGCGTGAAGCTATTTTCTACCGTGCTGTTTCTGTTTCGGTTATAAGCTTGAAACCTGCGAAGGCTGTAACCCCGAATGGCAAGTCGTAAAATATGTGGTCACTGACCCTGCATTGTACAGCTGCGACCGGTGTTGACTGCACCGGTAAGTTAAGTTAGACTGAAAGATGATGGTGTATAGGAAAAGAAACTACATTATACATACGGGCTAACCTAAGCATAAATTGATTATGGATGAGGAAACTAGTGATGGGGTAGACAATAATATTATTATTTGTGCCATAACATATTTATATTATAAACTAGTAGTTGCCCATGGCTTCACCTACCTACATGATGGAAGAGAAACATGTTTTTTTTATAAGACTTGCTGATGGAACAAGCAGATGGCCCAACTGATGTAGTTACCATGCTTTTTCTAGCTTCAAATCTTATATTCATTCTGATATAATTTTGGAAGCGACGGTCTTGGTATAATAAATAATTAATAAATAAATATTGACACACATACACACAACGCTTTCTAGCCCCAAACTAAGCAAAGCTTGTACTATGAGAACTAGATGACTGATAAAATACTTGTATGCTATTTTTTTTGTAAATGAATACTCAGAATATGTATTGTTTATTCTCGGTGGGGATCGAACCCACTACCTACAGTTCAGAAGGTAGGGCTTCTACGAACTGAGCTGTGACGGCTTTCAAACAGACTATTGATCTGCGTATTTCTTCCATCCTTGAATAAATCTATAGACGCGCCAGCCCTAAACGAATATCCTCAGCAGACGGAACTAATACCTATAACTAAATTGTAGGCTTGACGAAATTATTAACCACTAGCGCTAGCATGCGACTTCATCCGTGGAGTTATTTTTATTCAAACTTCAAACTCCGTTGTGCATTTGAAGATATGTGGCGCGGCGGGCGAACGTCCGCCTGCGACGCAGGAGGTAGCGGATTCGATTTCCGCCTTGAGATAAATGTTTATACGATCTGCAAATATTTATTTGTTCTGGGTAATTTCTATGTATAATAAAAAATATTTGTGTATGTAATGTATTGTATTAAGTATATCAGTCATCTAATACCCATGACACAAGCTCTGCTTAGCTTGGGGCTAGATGCTGTGTGAATTGTCCAGCAATAAAAAAAACCTGCTTAAGGGTAGAAGGGGAGAAGGGTTTCAAGAATTCCTTAGAGCATTCCTCTACCTAGTTTTCTGTTTCTTTCTGTACCTTTCTTTTTGACAGTCGCTTGTCAAACAGAAAGTCATTAGCCAGTTTTATTATCCTCCCAAATTAAAACGGTATGTAAATAGGAACGTGCGTAGGAAAAATTTGTCCTTTTCCTTTTAACAGGGTGAAAATTTACGAGCAAGAAAATGTCACGTTTCACAAAGATTTATGTGAAAGTAAATACTTTATCAGTACGCTTTTAAATGGATACAAGGTTTTTTTATTATTCGACTGCCCCAGGAGAGCATTTTTCCAATGTATTTATGTATGCGTTAATTATCCGGGGAAGTACTACCCGTTTTGGTTTGAAGAGTGCGGTTCATCAAAGTCAAAGTCAAAAGGCATTTATTTTAGTAGTAGTAGTCCTTAGTAAAGGGCTCGTCCGGGAAAGTACCATGCCTATTCCTGCCGCCAAGCAGCGCAGCGTGTTCCGGTTTGAAGGGTTTATAGGTGCCGGTGTAATTAAAGGCACATGAGGCTTAACATCTGTATGCCTAAGGTTGCATGCTATATTAAAATAAAAATGTGTAGTATCAAAGTGATCACTTAAGTCATATATCTAGGTCAAAGTCAAAGTTAAAAATCATTTATTCAGAAATATCCGTAGGGATCATCTTGAAACGTCTTAAATCTAGGTGAATCTAGGTGCCAGTTCCTCAGGAACAGGGGACAGGTCTGGTAACTGGGAAACGAAAAAAACTCAGAATACGCCTCCCGATCTACGCTAATTGACAATATTTTTTGTATTTCTTACCAATTTAATTTACGTTTTCTCGGCGTTAGAAAATCAATAAAAAGTATAGGCAAGCAAGGTTAAGTGATTTTGAATTCTTTATTACGATCTAATGTATTATGCAAGCTAAGTAATATTATTGATTGGAAAAGGCGTACAGCCACGTCACAGGTGGAGTAATATCTGTCACGTTTGTTAGGCGCTAATACACCTCTTCAACTAACATGCTAGCCTGGTACATTTGATTCATGAAGTTACGAAATTATGTTGGATTTCGTTTAGTTACAGGGATTTTTTTCAAAAACAACAAATTACATTGCATTAAAAAAAATGAAAAACAAGTCAAAAAAAACAAAACTTACTGTTGACAGAATAGTAGCAATAATATAAAAAAAATAACCAAGTGCGAGTCGGACTCGCGCAGGAAGGGTTCCGTACCATTATCTATAGTAAAAAAGGCAAAAAAAACACGTTAATTGTACGAGAGCCCCCCTAACTTGTTATAGCGGCAACAGAAATACATCATCTCTGAAAATAACTACCACGATTCATGAGATACAGCCTGGTGACAGACAGACAGACAGCGGTCTTAGTAATAGGGTCCCTTTTATCTTTTGGGTACGGAACCCTAAAAATCAATTCCTGGACGTTAGTTTCGCTTAAAATTATACTCAATACTCAAAGGTGTATTCGAAATACAATCTGCACGGACCGAAACGCGAGAAAAACGCCATTTTTGGATAGCATTTTAATGTTATCTTGTCAGCTAAATGAATAGCAAACAACGAATTATTCAATTCAAAAACTATAGGTAGACTTAAATAAATAAATAAATAAATAATGCTGGATTATCCACACAGCATCATCTAGCCCCAAGCTAAGCAGAGCTTGTGTTATGGGTACTAGATGACTGATATACTTAATACAATACATTACATACATAGATATTTTTTATTATACATAGAAAATACCCAAAACTCCCGGAATAAATATTTGCAGATCGTATAAACATTTATCCCAAGGCGGGAATTGAACCCGCAGCCTTCTGCGTCGCAGGCGGACACTTGCCCGCCGCGCCACATCGGTCGTCTTTTGAGCAGAGGCTTTGTTGGTAATTTATGCAAATAAAATGTTCTCCACATAGTCATTGCCAATCGTGCATGGAAGTCACGTAGCGTATCCTTCACGTTTGTGAGTTGCTATAAAACGCCTCCTCGAGTTATATGTTACCCTGGTATATTCGATCCATAAAGTTACAAAATTAGGTTGGATATTTTAGTCTCCGTGTTTTTTTATAGAATAATAATAATGCTGGACAATCCACACAACATCATCTAGCCCCAAGCTAAGAGCTTGTGTTATGGGTACTAGATGATTGATATACTCAATATAATACATATCACAACCACCCACAACCTTCTGCGTCGCTGGCGGACATTCGCTCGCCGCGCCACATCGGTCGTCATATTAAAACAGGCACATGCCCACCAGATGTGGTAACCATCACCTATATTTGCTTTGTAGGTCACGCGTTAGGTACGTGCCCTAAGTAACACAACCATGCGACCTTCAACCGAGGTATACTGGTGTTACGCCACGGATCTGTAATTTCACCAGCACTCACACCTTTTAATCAGGAACACAGGTATGCAAGCATCACTGCTTGGTGGCAGAAGTAGGTACGGTGGTATCACCCAGTTGAGATTCTCTGGATTTTTCTGTACGAAAAATGTATGTACCCAATGCTATAGAGCTCTTTTTGACGAAGCTATTGGTACGAACCAAGCCTATTCCAACTAAAACCCTGTACCAAGGACTACAACGTCTCTTAAAACCAGGGTAAGAGTGAAAAGTTGCCCCTAATGTTGTACAAATCATCTATAATACATGCAAAGTTCTATTTACTTATGAAGACGATCGATATGGCGCGGCGGGCGAATGTCCGCCTGCAACACAGGAGGTAGCGGGTTCGATTCCCGCCTTAGGATAAATGTTTGTATGATCTGCAAATATTATTCCGGGTGTTCTGGGTATTTTCAATGTATAATAAAAAATATCTATGTATGTAATGTATTGTATTAAGTACATCAGTCATCTAGTACCCATTACACAAGCAGCTCTGCTTAGCTTGGGGCTAGATGATGCTGTGTGGATTGTCCAGCATTATTATTATTATTATACCACCTTTATCATCTTTAGATAATGATAATTTATTTAACCACAAACTGTTTAACACTGTGTCTATGTTTTTTACTTTTCATCAAGTAGAAGTCCACAGCTGGACATAGGCATCCCCCATACGTTTCCAAGAAGAAGAAGAAGAACGATTTTCCGCCCTTTCCGTTCATCGACTTTCTGCGAACTTAACAATGTCGTCAGTCCATCGGGTCCTACACTTCATTTTCCGGTTCATGGTCGCCATTTGAGAACCTTTATTCTCCAGCGGTGGTCAGTTCTACGAGCTATATGGCCTGCCTACTTCCACTTTAACTTGCTAATTCTGAGAGCTATATCGGCAGGTTTACACTATTATACCCACCTATTTCATAATCTCTGCCGCAGCCTTTGGTAAGTAAGCAAGTAAAGCATTCGTCATATAAATTATTCATTGCAAAACGCGTATGAAACGTTATTTAGTCACGTTTGGTAGGCTCTATGAAATGCCTCCTCGACTTTTATGCTACCCTGGTACTTTTGATCCATAAAATTTCGAAATTAGGTTGAATGTATTGGTCTGTCTGCGTGTTCTAAATCTATACCAATTATAAGAATCTTTATCCTGACTGACTGACTGATTAGGATATAGACAACGCACAGCCTAAACCACTGGTCGTAAAGAATTGAAATTTTCAGAGTACTTATATTCGTCTTAGTGCGTAGAGGAGTACTAAGAAAGGAATTCCCGAAATTAACCCCTAAAACAGCGGGGATTGAAGTTTGTATGAAAATAGCTACACGCGGACGAAGTCACGCGCGTATTGCTAGTAATTAATATATAAAACATCAGCTGACTTCTTGCAATTTTAAAACGGTATATGAAAAGTATTATATCAAAACAGATCAAAACGCAGTTTCTCCCGTACTTCGCTCCAGACAACTGTAATAAAGGGAAGATGATCCCTGCGGATATTACTGAATAAATGCTTTTTGACTTTGACTCCCACCCAATGGAGGGCGCTTGTCTTCTGTCTCTCATCTTAGTCGCCATTCAAAGTCAAAGTCAAAAAGCATTTATTCAGTAATATCCGCAGGGATCATCTTCCATTTATTACGGTTGTCTGGAGCGAAATACGGGAGAAACTGCGTTTTGGTATAATACTTTTCATATACCGTTATTCAAATATACCAAACCAAAACTTATTTCCCTTTGGTAAGTAGTACACGCCGCATATCAACCAAAAGCATACACGTAGTGTTATCAGTCACGTTTGAGAGGTGCTATGAATAAAACACCTCCTCAACTATTATGCTGCCCTAATACTTTCGATCCATAAAATTTCGAAATAAGGTTTAATTTTTAGAAACTTGGTTTTCGGGTTCAATAAACAGAAACAACAATTTAGTTTATAAGAAATAGAAACATTTTCACTGGGAATTTTTTTACAGGAAGAGACTCGTGTTATCAAGAAAATCTCCACACACGCAACCTCTCCCTCTCACTTACCCTCGCACCCTCACAATACACCAACGTCTGTCTTATTTACTTTTTTATTTCCAAATCAATATTATGTACAATGTATGTGTTCCTAATAAAGCATTATTATTTTTATTACTACTGTTAAATTGAGTTGTTTACCCAAAATTTGTCAGTTTACCCCTACGAAATGAATATGTAAGTTCCTTGAGATACCGTAGTTCATATAGGTTATTTCAGAAGAATCTTTATCTGCAAATTGTTTTAAAATATACTTCAGAGTAATGGTAGGTATTTATGTTGGCAACATCTTTGAACAAAATCTTTCTTTTTCTAGTCCGCACGTCACTCACGTCCTAAACTATAAATCTTTGAGGCACTATAAACCACCGTCTCGGCTGTTATGCAGCTCTGGTACTTTCGATCCATAAGGTTGTTGTAGGTAGTACTGGGGATTCGTAATCTTGACAAATTCAAACAGTTTCAGCGTTCAAAAATATGAAGACAAAAAAAAACACAATAAACTAAACATTATTAGCATAAAATAAAGACTAAAGGCCACCAGTATGAACAATTTGTGTTATGGCACGGCCATACTAACACACAGGTAGACATAACGAGGTTCTCAGACAGTTTGTATCTTTGGAAGCAATATGAAACACGTGTACATCTAAAAATTTCAGACTTGAGATTAGGCTCTGTTATTGTACCCTTTATATAATAATAATAATATTAATAATAATGCTGGACAATCCACACAGCATCATCTAGCCACAAGCTAAGCAGAGCTTGTGTTATGGGTACTAGATGACTGATATACTTAATACAATATATTACATACATAGATATTTTTTATTATACATAGAAAATACCTAGAACACCCGAAATAAATATTTGCAGATCGTACAAACATTTATCCCAAGGCGGGAATCAAACCCGCAACCTCCTGCGTCGCAGGCGGACATTCGCCCGTCGCGCCACATCGGTCGTCAACTTACACACTACATTTCACCTTCAGTCTATGATCGTAACATATTCGTCCTTGGCACAAAGTTGTAATATTGCCCCTAACTTTTGTTTGGTACTTTGATTTCTCCAAACTTTTCCAATTACCCCTCGCTTGCCAATAAATCACCCCTCAAGTTGCAAAGTTGTCAAAATGGTTCCATGTGAGTTTAAAGATCTATTGTTTCGTCTCTCGGTCAAGGCTAGTTTATTAAAACATTAGTGGCCAGAGCTTGCTTATAAACGGGATAAAGCAAAGAGAATTATAGATTAGTCGTTTGACGACCGATGTGGCGCGGCGGGCGAATGTCCGCCAGCGACGCAGGAGGTTGCGGGTTCGATTCGAGGCACTACAGCGTCCCGTAAATAGGGGCACGATAAAAAAAGTCCCTTCTGACGCTGTATATCATCTACTATAGATGCAAAAGACCTGTTTTTTTTATTACTATACAAACTCAAACATAGTAAAAAGGCTCAAAAGAACTAAACATTTTGAGTTAGTATATTATTATTAGGGTTTTTAGTTTATTAGTGTTTTTATTATTCCTCTTAGTCCAGTCTCTCAAAGTTTCGTCTATTTTTTTTATACAACTTGCTAATGAAACAAACAGCTGGCCCACCTGATGTTAAGTGGTTACCTATAACAAATCATTGCCTTGTAGGTCACGCTCGTTACACTACTCAGCGTCCATCAACCTGAGACATGCAAATGTTAAGCCTCATGTGCCTGTAATCACACCGGCACCCACACCCTTTAAACCGGAACACAGCAAGCTGCTTGGCGGCATAAATAGGCATGGTGATAGTACTGCCCCGGACGAGCCCTTCACAAAGAGCCCTTAAATAGAGACTTAAAGTGCTAAGTTCCATACAAAATGTCAGAGACACATTAGACAGACGACACGGGTCCACGCGGGTCCTGCTTGTGTGAGATAATGTTAAGCGTAATTTTGCCTCAAGAACTATCACTCGAGTCGATGTAATTTCAGTTAAACGGCTACTCTCTGTCCTTAACGTAAGCCGACTCTAAGAAAATTAAGAGTGGAAATTACTAGGGTAGTATTACGTGATTAATCCAAACTGGCGAATTAGGGTTGCTCTGAGGGAGGATAATTTTGTTAGGTATTATATTACAACCCCTAAAATAAAAGTATACCTTCTGTCTCATCCAGAATCCTAACTTGTAAGTATGGATGTTTTACTAATATTATAAACGCGAAAGTTTGTAAGTATGGATGGATGGATGTTTGTTACTCTTTCACGCTCTAACCAGTAAACCGATTTGAATAAAATTTGGAATAAACCTTAGATCATTTACTCTCTCAATGATCTAAGGAATAAACATAGATTATAGTTTGAATTAACATATAGGCTACTTTTTATCCCGAAAAAATAACGGGAACGGGAAAGAAACTGCCACGCGAGCGAAGCTGCGAGCGGCCGCTAGTCTATATATTTGGGATTTTCGTTGTGTAGGAAACTTCAGTCGACAAACTTGTCGTATCGACAAAATGACTATCTATCGAGTTTTATCTACACCCTCTAGCACAGAACTAGCCTCGACATATTTTATCGAGTGATTTCCTTGCTGACAGCTTGACGATAAATTTGGCGAAACTTTCCGAATTTATCGACCTAGCATTTACAAAGTTCCATGCTAGCAATATCGATAAACTCCGATAAACCCCCGTTTTATCGTGTGGTTTTAGTAATATTTTTTTTACTCAAAACGTTGTTACTTTTAAAATCTTTATTTTCTATTATCTAGCTCGTATTTATTTATTACTATTAAAAATTCAAAATTATTTGATTGTATTGTTAATTTATTTCATTTCTTTTTTAATCATTTAATTTAATTTAGATTGATTGCAGATTATGCATGACTTTTATGTAAATTTAAATATTGCATGCCTAGAAGAATAAAAATTGCAGAAAACATTGGACTTTACACATATAATAATCAACAAATTTTATTATGTACCTATTTTATGCATTATATATACTTTAAAATATAGTATAATCAAGTTTTTTAAGCAAACCTTTTTGAAACATATTTTTTTATTTATAACTTATTTTTTTTTAAAATAAACTTACTGCCTGATCGTAGTTTATGTACCTACTAGGATAAATAGAATAGTTGTCATAGAAACCCCCCCGGGAAGTTTACAATAGCCGTCCGCCATAACCACAGGATGTGGTCACTTCTCAGTATAGCCTTGGATATTTAGCTTGGGGAGCGCTAGACTAGGAGATAGTAGTTATTTTCGTACGTCAAGTAGAAGAGCGATAAATAATAAAATGGAACTAGGAGTTGGAAAGTTACCTAAGTATGTATCGTTTCTACTCCAAGTAAAGCAAGCTAGTCATTATTTTTTTTACATTTGTGTAAATTTTTAGACAACATCATGTAGACCGTAATTAAACTTATACTATAGGAACCAGATGACTGATGAAATTTTTTACGAACCTAGAATACAATATTGTATTCCACAAAAACCAGACAATAACAAACATCTACGGTCACCACACAAATGATTATCCTCGGTGGGGATCAAATCCACATTCTACAGCGCAGAAGGCAGAGTTACTACTAACTAAGCTGTGACGCCTGCCTGCAAAAATATGTTGTTATTTAATTGTGTATATGCTCAAACTATTCGTGTTCATCAATCAGTGTGGACTACAGTATAGTTAATGTGATATATAATATTTGTTTTGTTTTTTTCTTGTATTAAAGTGTCTTGCTTATTAAAAAACATCAAAAACCCTGTTATTTAAAACATGTGAAAAATCTTTACACATCTAGTTTTTGAGAAAATACGACTTGTAAATAATACGACGTACCAAAATTACCCCGAACTCTTTCAAAATTCTCTCAATGTGAGTTAAAATAGAACGGAGATGGATGAGCTGGGGTGCCACAAGGCAGAACGTTGGAGCCACTTTTCTACTTTAGCTGCGCTCAAGGCTTTGACGCTGATGCCGCTAGCCTGATTAAAATCTCAACACTTTTGATGTAAAATGTATAATTAATGGACTTTAAGTCTGATTACTGGGTAGCTATGACATATAAAAAATATGTATGTATGTAATGTATTGTATTAAGTATTAAGTTGTTTAGTATGTATTGTTAGTAGTATTAGTTGCTGTTTTGTATCTATGTAAGTACCTATGCATGAATAATTAAGTATTATTTCTATATTTATTTCCTCTGTTTATTTTATTATTATTTATATATAAACATATATATATAATTATACTGTGTATTGATTATCTATATTCCTTTTGTTTTCACGCAACTTCTTACAATATTTGATTTAGAGCATTCACATTACAGTAATCGTGTAATAAGTTCCCTCGATACAGGCCTAGCCTAGTGAGAGAACTGACAGGTATTTTCTTTATTTAGTTATTTTGTCTGAAAGAATGTATTTCTGTCCTGCGTATTTATTTTTTAAGTTGGTTTCTTTTGTTATATTTGTTTTTATTTTGATGTGTGGATTTTTATACTTTTTTTCTGTAATAAACATATTTTACTTTACTTTACTTTATCAGTCATCTAGTAGGTACCCATAGCACAAGCTCTGCTTAGCTTGGGTGATTTATGAAATTAAAGGCACCTTAGAATCAGAAGGCAGGGTCGTTCCTAATTAGAAACCAGGAAAGACGTAGAATCAAGGACACAGACATAGTTTTCAGATTTAGCAAGTTCAAGTAGCATTTAGAAAACCACTTAGGAATACGAGGTTTCTTTTGGCATCAAACTCATCAATCAACTCATCAATCATGATAACTGGTGGTAAGTGGTGATGAAGCCGACGATGAAACAGGATAGCCTAGAAGATACCTATTCATTCAGATTATAGTATTCAGGGAAAACATATGCTGGTTCAGTTCAGTTCCACTCCTTAGCGGTTCGCATGATGAAGGTCACGAATGATCACGAACTCGAAGACGAAGTATAGGAACCCGTTATGTTCGCGGGCCTGCTACCACTACACCAGTGTTAAAATAATACTTACCAACAAGAAGTATAATATCGCAAACAAAATGTTCACAAAGGAAACCGGAAAATGACATTTGAAACACTCTTGTAAGATCAAACTATATAACATCGCATACGTCAGCATTGCGCTCATATTTATAGTGTATTCACGCTTCACCATGCTGCGGTGCGGTGAGAGGGGGCAGCGGGGTGGGCCATGTCATTGCCGTCCATTGAATTTGAACTTTATTTGTTCAAACAATGAGTTGAGTACGTCATCATACATCATACGCCGGTGTCAATATGAATCGATGTTATCGTACACACACAAATGGTATTGATTGTTTATTGTAGACTGGCGAAACGCGCGTGACTTAGTCCGCGTGAAGTTATTTTAATACAAACTTCAACCCCCGCAGTATTCGTTTTGGAGTTAATTTTTGGAAATTCTATTTTAAGTGCACCTCTACGCACCAAGGCGAATATACCCTGAAAATTTTAAATTTTTACAATCACTGTCTAGGTTTAGGCTGTGCGTTGTTTATATGTAGGTATGTTAGTTAGTCAGAAAACATATTATTTTCAGAGGAAAATAGAAGATATAGGTATTTATTTATTGAATTTTGATTTATTTCTCATTCAAAGTAGATGTTTAATGTATGTATAAGCCCTCACTATAGTCTTGTGGTCAAACTGATGAGTCTAAAACTTGCAAAAGGATAGCATAAAAATGCTGAAGCATGCGATGATGTATAGTGATATTATGACCTTAAAAACCCGCCGAAGCATTTTGTTCAAGATTTAAAAATGCTAAGAGCGCAGAAGAGTGTTCTTGAAGTTAGCACCGTTTCTAACGTCATCGAGCGATATTGATCTATGGTAAAAGTAGTCTGGTTTAGTAACACAAATTTTGTTCTTAATCAAAAAGTTGGATTCTTCATTTTAAAATGTTAGGTTTTCAGAACCTAATAAATATTTAATAAGTATTTATTATGGCACGGCAAAAACGTCAAAAAACGTGTTTTTTTTGCCGTTTTTATAATATATACGTACGTAACCCTTCGTGTGCGAGTCCGACTCACACTTGGCCGGTTTTTTTTCTAGTGTTATTTTTGGTTCTGATGTGTAATTTCGGTGGCATTATAACCATCATTACTTGAGGCCTTAGCGCATGTGTGAACAGATGAAATAAAAGTGTGATGTGGTATCCTGTTTGAACGAAAATGTTCCCTTAGGTTTTGAAAAGAAACGCCATCTTTTTCTTCAAAACCAATGACAGCCGACTACTTTTTTACTCACCCGACTAAGGGGGCCCTAGCCGCTAGAAATTCTATGCATGTGGAAAACAAAAAAACTTAGATTTGGCCTATGGCATTGTTCTGAGATAGAGGAAGCTACAGTAGAAGTAAACCTCATCAAAATGTACATAGCATTATGTAAAATCGCGGTTTCAAAGCCATTTCACTATATTCGCACACTTTAGAAAAACGTCTGGATAGTGCCTGATACATACTCGCATTTTGCAGTAGTTAGTATTCCGTGGAAGGAGGCAAGCCTATCGCCGCTACTAGAATACTAACTGGTTTTTTCACGATGTTTGCCTTCGTTAATTGAGCAAGTGAATTTATTTATTCGACTTGGTATAAGTAATACCAAGTCATAACTTTTTACGGTAGAAGAACTGAGTTGCGAGACTTGGGTTTTTTTACAAGTTATGTTTTTGATGGCATTTTTCTACCGGGAAAAACCCACGACCTTAAGATCACTACACCACCACCACTACCACCGCTGCTCAAGTAATCTTTAGGATCCCAATAAATGTATTCCTTTTGAAGAGCTTCCACTACTACTAAACATATTACTGAATAAAGGCTTTTCGATTCTTACCCATCGTCCACCTCATGAGACCACCTAGGTGAACCATTGAAGGTTTGTATACAATGGTCCACCCTTCAGATTAAACTTGAACGCGCCTCACTTTTATTGGTGACAGGTAACTTTAGATTTTATCCCCTTGGGAGTAGAATTAATCAAAATCCTTTCTTAGCGGATGCCTACGTCGTAACATCTACCTGCATGCCAAATTTCAGCGCGATCCGTCCAGTGGTTTGGGCTGTGCGTTGATAGATCACTATGTCAGCCAGTCAGTCACCTTTGAGTTATATATATTTAGATGAAGATGATGACGCATCATTCGTGTGTTTTTGTCCTTACACCGTCGCAATAACTATGGTCGATAAAGTTTTTATGGGACGCGCTTGGATAATACTTTACGCAACTTCTTATTTCTCATACCTCATGAACCTACCTCGGCGACGTATAAGTAAACGTAAACAGGCATTTTTTTTTCTTAAAATTTAAGGACTGAGTCGCTGAGCGATTATGTCAGCCCTGTAAAAGCTTGCAATTAAAACTACCTACGAACTAATAATATTATTAACAATTCTGAAAAGTGTTGGCCGCAGATGAATTGAAATTGTTTGGCCTCTTTCATGATGGATAAACAGGCCTTTGCATTGGATAATTTATCAGACACAACTTTTGCAATCATGCCTCTATTCTACGCTGTAGTTTTTTTTTATACAACTTGCTGATGGAACAAGCAGATGGCCCTGATGTTAAGTGGTTACCATCACGTATAACAAAGCATTGCCTCGTAGGTCACGCTCGTTAGGAACGTCACCTACAATGCATTACTCAGCGTCCATCAACCTGAGGCATACAGGTGTTAAGTCTCATGTGCCTGTAATTTTACCGGCACCCACATCCTTCAAACCGGAACACAGCAAGCTGCTGTGGTGCCTGCGGGACAGGATTTTTAGATGAGTTTAGATAGAGTAAACTTACCTAGAACCCAATCCAGCCTTACAGCTTAGTCAGCCTATTTCACAGGAAATACATGGCCAATACGTGTGGCGCCGCGGGCGAATGTCCGCCTGCGACGCAGGAGGTTGTGGGTTCGATTCCCGCCTTGGATAAATGTTTGTACGATCTGCAAATATTTATTCCGGGTGTTTTGAGTGTTTTCTATGTATAATAAATAATATGTATGTATGTAATGTATTGTATTCAGTATATCAGTCATCTAGTACCCATAACACAAGCTCTGCTTAGCTTGGGACTAGCTGATGCTATCCAGCATTATTACCTATATATATATTATTGGTTATGTCAATCGACGGTATATACAATGCTCCCAAGTCTCAAGTAGTGAAATAACTTGATTAGGTAGACTGAGATCTTTCTTTGTAAATAAATTAAACTTCTTTTGCAGAAGAGAAAAACTTATATCAAACGCAAAGAGAAACCCCATTCGTTTTATTCAACGTTCGCGACGAACGCTCAAAGAACCACTTGGAATCTTCCACCTCTTGATTATGTCTGCTCGCCTGGTACCGTCACAAAAGGAATTTCAAGTTTTAGATAAAGCATGTTGGTTTCGTCTGTTTATTTTGTGTTTGTTAAACTTTACCACCTAACGAGTTTTAATTTACCGCAGAAGAGATAATAATTGTGAAGTAGATGCTTACCGAGCAACAAAAGGAGCAAACAACCTTTTTTAAATAAAACTTCAACCGCAAACAAACATAATTATAACACAAGAGAAAAATCACCAAAGAACATTTTTTTTGTTTTTCTTGTGTGTTTTAAGTTCTGAAGCATTGTCTGAGGCCCATTTCTCGTAATAAAATATCGCCAAACTCAAGTTTCCGAACGCATTTATCTCCAAAATGTAATGATATTCTTCAAAACCGACATTTTAGACAGATCTAATTTGACAATCAATTTCTAGTTTCAATGTCGTCTTATTTCAAAAGAAATACGAAGTTGGGCCTCAGCTGTGTAATTTCGGTGGTATTTATCCAAAATTACTTGAAATCTTAGAACAAGTGTAAGCAGTTGAAATAAAAATGCGTAGGTTTCTTTTAAGTTTCTTTTGAATTCCTTTAGGCTGTTAGGTTAGGACCTACGATTCTCTACCTTAAGGTGGAACAAGTCGTTACTATTTCCATACAAATGCTGTAACTGAATATCTATACTATTTATTAACGTGCGTCCAAAGCTAAGTTTGATACTGAATTATCTTGCTTACTTAACTTCGGACGTTAATAAATAGTAGAGATATTCAGTTACATCGTTTGTATGGAAATAGTAACGACTTGTTCCACCTTAACCTAGCGTTCATCAATATGAGGCATACTGACATACATACTTTGTGACTGGCGTAAATCCAAATAACGTTCATTAGTTCGTTGATTCAACGATCCGTTACCCTGCCCCTTCCCTCCTCACCAGTTTTAGATAAAAGTAAGCAAACAAAGCCTTCAATCAGAAAGTCCCCTAATTAAAGGGATGGAAATAAATTTTATATCCATCCCTTTAATTAGGGGACTTCTGAAAGCGGTCATGGAAAGTGTAGACTTTTTAGGGTTCCCTACTCAAAGGGTAAAACGGAACCCTATTACTAAGTCTCCGCTGGCTGTCTGTCCGTCTGTCACCAGGCTGTATCTCATGAACCGTGATAGTTAAAGAGTTAACATTTTCACAGATGATGTATTTCTGTTGCCGCTATAACAACAAATACTAAAAAACAGAATAAAATAAATATTAAAGGGGGCTCTCATACAACAAATGTGTTTTTTTTCCGTTTTTACTATAGATAGTTTATTATAATGGTACGGAACCCTTAGTGCGCGAGTCCGACTCGCACTTGGCCCGTTTTTATACACTGCTTGCTGATGCCAGTGCTCCCAAATGGTGAAGGAAGGTCCTGGTTGGAATACCTACCACTGACTAAAATATGGGTATGTGAAATATTTGGACGTACCTCTGATTATCCCTCTTAGACATCCTGAAAGAAACTAGAGTTGGTTCCACTTGGTAGGCTATTAATTATCTGAGAGGTATCTACCATGCCTGGAGATTTCAGTCATGAGGCTGTTTTTGTGTTTTTATAGTACAGTCAGCTGCATTAGAATGTATACAATTAGTAACTTTCAAAACGGTATAAAAACTTTATAGTAGACTCTTAAACAGTAAAAACTCAAAAACCGCAAATTAGCTGATAAGTTGGCTTATTTTTTGAGTTTTTACCCTGTAAATATTAACTGTGACGCTGTAAAACCATTCTGTAAGTTACGAATTGTATACATTCTAGCGCAGTTGACTGTACAGTCAGCTGCACTAGAATGTATACAATTTGCAACTTTCAAAATGGTTTCACAGCGGTGCTAAAAATATTTACACGACAATTATTTAAAAAATACGTGAGGTAATCAACTAATTTCATGACTTTTTAGTTTTAAAGGAGTTATAGTTCATTGTTTTGCTGTAATACCGTTGTGAAAGTTACAAGTTGTATACATTCTAGTGCAGTTGACTGTACATGCAGATACCGTCACCGTAACTTAACGTTCGTCAGAAACGTGCCCTACAATCCACTACCACGTATTTATTAATCTGAGGCATACGAGTAATTATTTTCATGAGCATGACATTTCTTGATTTGCTTGGTTTTTCCTAAATAACCGTCTAAGTTAACACTTGTATGGCATTTCAATGAACGTAGTAGGGCACGTTTCTAATGTGCGTGACCTGCAAGGTAATGATTTGTTATACATATATGATAACCAATAATAATAATTATAATAATTGAGTATGTAATGTACCTACTTACCTAAAATTGAACGACACTTTTTGTATTTTTATTAATTAATTCTCATGTAAGTGATAATGTATTTATCTTTTTGAGAATAAATAATTATTAAACTGAATAATAATGCTGGACAATCCACACAGCATCATCTAGCCCCAAGCTAAGCAGAGCTTGTGTTATGGGTACTAGATGACTGATAACCAGTATAATATGTTTGTTCCATCAGCAAGTTTAAAAAAAACATGTATATGTGTAAAACGTGGTATAACTGGTTGTAAAAGGATCATACAAAAAAACGGTAGGAACCAAACCGTAACTTTCTTGCCGGTTCTTCAAGGCTTGGTCGCGAGGAACTGGCGCTTAGATTCACCTAGATTTAAGACGTTTCAAGATGATCCCTGCGGATTTTAATGAATAAATGCTTTTTGACTTTGACTTTGACTTAACTCGGCACATCAATAAGTGCCGAGTTGTGCCTCGTGATTCCTCACGATGTTTTTCTTCACCGTTTTGAAAGAACAATAATATAAGAAGGTCTGAATCCACGTGGTTAATAATTAAACTCACCTATCATGGTTTAAGGAGCGCATAACTTCAATTAAGTCTTGTTTATCACTTTTATAACACCATTCTATTATTTAAAACCTTTCAAATTAGTCATAATATAATTTTGATAGCTATTTCATTCAAAACTAACACATCACTGAATATACTCTATAGTAAGACTATAGAGAGAACAGATTACGGTACTAATGTCTAGGGCTAAATTGACATATGGAAAAATCGACTGTATTTCTCTGAATATTATATTCCTTTCATGGGTATGAATATTTATTATTTTAATTTGCTTTTTCTAGTTTGTAGGATTGGTAGTCCCAACCGTGGGACCGTGCGATACCTACATAATACTGCGCGAGACGTCCGATCAGGACCGCGGTCTGAGGCTGACTGAAGCCTGTTGTTAGAGGGTGCTGTGGAATATATGGGGTGGATTTACCCCCAGTTTTTAAAGCCGTCATAATCATAAAAACATAGATAGATATTATGTTTGGATAAAGGCATATTATGTGGTAGATTTGCATTAACTTTGTATTTTCGGCAGTAGTAAGATATCTATGTATATTTTTGTAGTACTTATACACAGTGTATAAAAATAGACCGTTGGAGCTAAATTATAAAACCTGCTGAATCGATAAAAAACGAAAAACCTCGGTTTACCGACATCCTATTGTAGTGCTCTAAAGGAGCTCATATGTGATTCTAGCACTATATCTAAGTGAATTTTGTACACCCTAACCCACCATGTGATGACAATAAATGTATTGAGTATTTATAAAATATGTACTTACTAAAAAACTAACCACACAACCACAGTGAGTGTTGGACCATGTTCAGAAAAGACTTAATAAATCAGTACAATACTGTACTTTTGTGTGATGAACATAGATGTTTGTTCTCTGTCTGGGTGTTATACCTATTATATTCTACGTATGCATTTATAAAAAATTGTATAAAGCACTATGTGCTGTGATGGCTGTGACAGCCAATACAGCTCAGTAGTAGCCTTTTGTGCTTGTAGGTTGAAGACAAACATCTGTGTGATGAATGGGTGTTTTATTGTATTCCACGTATGTATTACCAAAAAAAATCGTATAAGTATTCTATCAGTCATTATGATTTAATACAAGCTATGCTTAATTTGGGGCTAGATGATGTTGTGTAAAAATGTCCACAAAAATAATTAAGAAATTTATAGTGGTATTATCATCTCAATATAATATCCCGCCCTATCAAATCGTAGCATACGCGGTATGATTGGTTTACCCTCACCCACCACCGCCCAGCAACAGTTTGACTGTGTTGCTAGGAAATAATTAAATTCTTATAAATAAATATGACAGGTCTTATATCTCAATTGTAAAAGCTCTAACTTCTGCGCTGTAAATTGTAGGTTCGATCCCCACTGAGGACAAACATTTGTGTGATGAACATAGATTTTTGTTTTGTGTCTGGGTGATACATTTGTTTTAGTAGTAGTAGAGCATATAGTGAAGGGCTCGTCCAAGGCAGTACTACCACCATGCCTTTTTCTGCCGCCAAGCAGCTTGCTGTGTTCCGGTTTGAAGGGTGTGGATGCCGGTGTAATTACAGGCACATAAGGCTTAACACCTGTATGCCTCAGGTTGATGGACGCAGAGCAGTGTGTTGTGGGAAACGTTCCTGGCTAACGAGACCTACAAAGCAATGCTTCGCTATAAGCTATGGTAACTACTTAACCAGGTGGGCCATAAGCTTGTTTCATCTGCAAATTGTATAAAAAAAATACATCGTACTCCAAATTTGTATTTACAAAAATTAGTATTATAAACTTTGCTTAGTTTGGGACTAGATGGTAACACCACCTAATAATGTCTGCCAATATTTATTATTTTATAATACGCCTTACTGACTGTACAATCACCATTTGCCACCTGTGCTGACCCACCTTATGTTAAGTAGTTACCATCATCTTCAACAAAGCATGGCTCCGAGTCCAAAAAAGTCCTTGCCGAGTCGATAAAAAAATATTTTTCCTTATTTTCATAACCTAGCAACACAAACATCTCAGCAGATAATATAATCCCTCTATTTAAAAAAGCCTCAGCAGTCCTGTTTAATTTCAGAGTCGTCTTGTCTTCGTTCTTTGAGTTGCAAAATCAACCGTATCTTAATAAACAGAGAGACTGAATTCATTTGTAAAGTATTCATTTTAAAGCGTTATTCTCTTGTAGGTATGTATTGTGTTATTTATTTTGTTAGGATTATAATTGGAAGCTGGGGAGAAACAGATTAAATTTAATTTTTGCTAATTAATTCTTGTAAGTCTGATTGGATTTTTTTTTATTTTACTTGTTCATGGATTAAGCATTACAACCCATCTGATTATTAACATGCATCTTCGTCCGCGTGAAGTTATTTCCATACAAACTTCAACCCGTTTAGGGGTTGAATTTAAGGAATTTCTTTCTTAGCTACATCTCAATACTACTAAAACCTACAAGGCATTGCTTTGTTTTAGGTGATGGTAACCACTTGACATGGTGGGCCTACCATTGGTAATAAGGTGAAAAAAGGCAAATATACCCTGAGCTAAGTCAGTTAGTCAGGACAAAGATTATAAGTTGTGATAAAGATAGTTGCTAATTAATTGACATGGTTTTATACAATTGATGATAAGAGTAATGCATGATTTATTGATTATTAAGTTTTATTTTATTTTGTAAATTATTTGTTTTTTGAATCTGTATATAATTTAACTTATAATGACTTAATGAATTTTTAAATTAAGTTACTTACATTGATTTCATATTTTATACACGCATGAAATTTTGTAAAAATTCAGCGATCGAAGCAACGGACGGACATTAGTCACAGCTTTTATCAAATGAAATGTACACTGCGTAAATTACCACTCCATTCTGTAATAGGGAACGACACTCTATCCTTAGGGACGGGCGAGCCTACCTCAATTAGCTTTATGAGCTCCTAGTACTCGCATTTGCAAAAAACATTAGAATAATCTTTTAAAAGGCTTTTACAGGCTGGGATTTTATAAAATGGTAACGTTAACCTCAGGAACAATGCACTGTAGACATTATATGTCACGGTAGACCATTGAAAACGATCTATAGATACAGTCCTTCTGTTTCATAATGGTCTCCTTTAGCCAAAATAGTTGATAATAACAATAATAATGCTGGACAATCCACACAGCATCTAGCCCCAAGCTAAGCAGAGCTTATGTTATGGATTCTAGATGAGTGATATATATAATACAATACATACATATTTTTTATAATACATAGAAAATACCCAGAACACCCGAAATAAATATTTGCAGATCCTACAAACATTTATTCCAAGGGGGGAATCGAACCCACAACCTCTTGCGTCGCAGGCGGACACTTGCCCACCGCGGCACATCGGTCGTCAAAAATAAATAACCAGATACAAAGGTATTTTTTTTGTAGGAATGAATGAGACAAGAAAATGGTGATAATCATCATCATTTAATACCAGTATAACAGCAAATTGCCAGCAACATACCAAAACTAACCACTTTAAGTACCAGGGCAGCAAAAATCTCTGAGCAGTTGCTTTGACCACAACATAGATGGCACACTACCCAGTCTAACCCGCGGTCTTCGCTCAGATGTACCAGGATATCATCAGAATGCAGGAGCAAGTAGTTTTGGACAAACTTCCAAATGTAAACGAGAGAGCATTCTAGAAGCAGCAGTGATAGAAGAACCTGTAAGGAATGAAGTGTTCATGTCAATACTCAATTATGAACGTCATTTTTACCAACACAAAAAGGAAGGGCACCCGTGGTCTAGTGGAACTGACCCCGCCTTCTGATCTTATGGTCATGAATTTGAATCCAGTCGTGGACCAATAGTTTTTTTTTTACCGAAAAATGCATGAAAAATGCAATGTTTCCTCACATTGTGAGGAAACCAGTTAGTATTCTAGCAGCGGCGATGGGCTTGCAACTTGTCACGTATAGAATACCAACTACTGCAAAAGTGGGTATCTATCAAATTTAATATTTGGGCGTACCTTTGACTACCCCTGTTAGATATCCACAAAGAATCTTGAGTTATTACTTGTTACTAAAGATCTGAGTGAATATCTACCGAGCCTAGAAATTAGAGTCCTAAGGCTGTTTATTTTTTTAATGACCGCGCCTGTTTTTTCCTTACAATTTTATAGGCCAATCTACGGTCACTGACCTAACGTACAGTGACCAAGAAGAACCAGTGCCACGAAAATATCGATTTTGTCTCTTTATTAATTTGCTATCTGTTTTCTGGTAGGTTGTTCTGCTCGGCTTTACCAATTAGGAAAACTGAAGCAATTACTATTTCGGCTAAAAAGTTCTTCGCAAAATATTTCTGTAGTAGGTACATTCGGTTATTAAAATACTTTTACCAATTATATAATAATAATAATAATAATGCTGGACAATCCACACAGCATCATCTAGCCACAAGCTAAGCAGAGCTTGTGTTATGGGTACTAGATGACTGATATACTTAATACAATACATTACATACATATTTTTTATAAAACATAGATAATACCCAGAACACCCGGAATCAATATTTGCAGATCGTGCATTTATCCCAAGGCGGGAATCGAGCCTGCAACATGCGTCGCAGGCGGACATTCGCCCGCCGCGCCACGTCGGTCGTCAAATTAAGGAATTAGGAAGGTCGTCATTATAAGATTCTTTGTCCTGACTGACTGCCCAAAAACAACAAGGCACAGCTTAAACCACTGGTCACAGAAACTTGAAATTTTCAGGGTATATTTGTCTTGGTGCGTAGAGGTGTACTAAGAAAGAAATTCCTAAAATTCAACCCCTATAGAGGTACAGCGGGGATTGAAGTTTGAACATAACTTTCACGCGGCCGAACTCGCGCGCGTTTTTCTAGTTACTACACTACTGTTACTGCTTTTTGACTTTGACTTTGACATAGGCTGATGATATAAATCTTACCTCCAAAATACTGCAAGCTACAGGACACAGCCTCCATAGATAATTTGGAATAATATTTATGTATTCTCTCAAAATCAAACTTGTGCCTAGTAGATAAACCAAGTTCGACTCAAAATACTGGTCCTTTAATAAAGTACCTGTAAAAAGTTATTTACAATAAATAAAAACAGCCAAGTGTGAGTGAGACTCGCGCACGAAGGGTTCCGTACTATATATCTATAATAAAAACGACAAAAAAATCAAGTATGTTGTATGAAAGCCCCATTAAATATTTTTTTAATTTTTTATCTGATGACAGACAGACAGACAGATAGACAGCGGAGTCTTAGTAACAGGGTCTCGTTTTACCCTTAGGGTACGGAATTCTAAAAATAATTAACATAATTTAACCCCAAACTAAGCTTAGGGAACCAGATAGCTAATAGTATACTTATACGCTTTTTGTAAATATATACTTAGATACGATAAACACTTATAGAACATACGTCTATGTTCATCACACAAATGGAGATTGAACCTACAACCTATAGACCCTGTCTCACTGCATGCAGCATTGAATCTACTTGGAGACAAATGATAAAATTTTCTTTCATTCTTTCATTCTAACATTCACCGGTGGTATAGTGAGAGTGATCCTGCCTTCTGATCCTAAGGTCGTGGGTTCGAATCCGGTCATGCACCAATGGATTTTTTTATCGAAAAGTTTAAGTGCAGTGTCAGTGCTTTCAAACGGTGACGGAAAACATTGTGAGGAAACTAGTTAGTATTCTAGCAGCGGCGATAGGTTTGCAACCTGTCACGTATGGAATACTTACTACTGAAAAATGTGGGTATGTACCAAATGTAATATTTGGACGTACCTCTGACAACCCCCATAGAACTTCTCAAAGAATCTTGATTAGGTACTTGGTATTAAGAAATCTAAAAGAATATCTACTGGGATTAAAATCGCTAAGCTATTTCCTTCATTTCTTTTTTTTCTTTTTCATTCTTTTCTAACTAGCCTTTTAATATAATTTCTTTCGAACATAATAAGTTATAATAGAGGGTTGAAGACATATTGCGTGTCTTCAATATTGGACATGCTGCGGTTTTCTCACGGTTAATCACCCCTTCAGAAATAGAAATTGCATGTTTTGATTTTTACTTAAAGTCTTATAAAGAAATATCATGATGACTTCAATTCCCAAGCACGGTAGATATCCCCAAATCCAATCCCCAAATATTTATCTACTGACCTGTACTGCACTTGTACTTTGCTACTGTAGGTACCTATAATAATAATGCTGGACAATCCACACAGCATCATCTAGCCCCAAGCTAAGCTTGTGTTATGGGTACTAGATGACTGATATGCTTAATACAATACATTACATACATAGATATTTTTATTATACATTAAAAATACACAGAACACCCAGAATAAATATTTGCAGATCGTACAAGCACTTATCCCAAGGCGGGAATTGAACCCGCAACCTCCTGCGTACATACCACATGGACATGGAATAGCTTACCATCAAATACCAAGTGAATTTGATTTATCAAAAGAGATAGAGCCAAAACTATTGGAACTGTTTTAGTCATATCATTTTACAAGGTTTTTTAAAGTTTGAACAGAAACTTTCAGAAGTTAAATAATACATTATAATGAAATAAAGTAAATAAAAATGTGATGTAAATATCATGGAAAGAAATACTTCTTCTTCTTTTTTTATTATATGGCTTGTCTTTTAATTTGTTTATTGACTTTTCTTAAAATTACAGAATGTCAATGACAGATAGCAAGATAGATCTTTACCATTCTTCTTCTTTTATTTTGTGGGTTTTCAGCGGCTAAGGGCTGCCACGTTTTTACCTATGATGATAATTGATTTTTTGTCATCTTTGGAAGCATCCCAGTTTTTTTTAAATTTCATTGTTTTTGTTATTTTAATTTCTTATGTGTAATTTCGGTGGTATTGTCACCAACATTCTTGTCTTAGCACAATGTGTAAACAATTATAGTAAAAGTCTTGGTTTAAGAGTAAGATTTTTCCTAGGATTTTAATAAAAACGTCATATTTTTATTCAAATCGACAGCCAGCCTTGACAGAATTTGTCTTGATTAAAAACTATTTATTACAACCTCTTGAAATTCTCAAAACTGACTGTGAAAGGTCAGACTGGTGATCTGTGGACCATCATGCCTATTTCTGCCGCCAAGCAGCTTGTTGTGTTCCGGTTTGAAGGATGTGGGTGCCGGTGTAATTACAGGCACATGAGGCTTAACACCTGTATGCTTCAGGTTGATGGACGCAGATCAAAGCATCGTAGGGCAAGTTTTTAACGAACGTGAACTGCGGGAGAATGCTGAACCTGAACCTGACGTTAAGTGGTAACCGTCTATACCACTTAACGTCAGGTTTACCATCTTCTTGTTCCATCAGTAAGTAGTATAAAAAACATAATCAGTCTACAACACACAATATTATTTGTCTAACGCTTCCTAACTTCTGCGTTTTGTTTTCAAGACCAACGTTTATGACTCTTGAGGAATGAATCGAACAAAATAATGCAGTTTCTCTCCAGCTTTTATGATCCCAATTGGGGTGCAATCATGGAACTACGGTTGACAAACTTATCGTATCGACAAACTGTTTTTATCTATCGAATTTTATCTACAGCCGCTAGCACGGAACTAGCCTAGAAATATTTTATCGAGTGATTTCCCTGTGGACTGCTTGTCGATAAATTCGGTAAAACTTCTCAAATTTGTTGACCTAGTGTTTAACTTAGTTCCATGACAATCTCGATAGGTTTCGATAAAACCCCGCTTTATCGAGAATTTATGTAAAATTCGATCTATGAATACATCCATGCTTTGGCAACTGAAGTCGTAAAACGCCTATAAAACTAGTTTTATGGTAAAATTTCACGTTTCATTAAATTTACAAGTAGAATCGAACATGAAAGAGTACAAAAATGAGTTTTATTTTCTTTTTTCTACAATTAGTGTTTTTAGAAATAACTGTAGTTTTATGTGAATACAGTGGTTCAGATGAATATAAGACAATCAATTTTGCTCCTGTTAAATATATCAAAACACCAGCAGAACAATACAAAAATGCACCATTATCATACACACATAAAAATTGGAAAGAAGGGGTTCCAATAGACACAGTTGATATACCACCAGAACACTTCAACAAGGAGGAGAAAGACTATCATGTTGGTTCTGAGCCGGCATTAAAAGAGGATATAGAAAACGAGGACGAAATAAAATCTCTGCTTGAAGAAAAGTATAAGTTTAGAAATGATGAGATCTCTACAAGGTATAGGATTGCTAATGATGAAAGGGATTATCCAGGTAAGAGTTTTATTTGCGGGTACTTTTATATTCAACTCATATTTTTATTTTACTTTAGAAGTAGACAAAAGAAAAGATGGATGAATTGTGTGAAAGATGACATGGATAAGAAAGAAGTGAGTACAGATATGACGGCTGTGAAGGGGAGTGGAAGAGAATGTGGAGAAGAACATGTTGTGCGGACCCCACATAAAGTGGGATAAGGGCAGGAAGATGATGATGATGATGATGATGACTTTTATATTAACTCACTAGTCTACATATAAGATGAAGGGTGGGCGTGGACACAAATACTTATCGTACAAGATATTATATTATCTTAGTTTATGTACTGAGACACTCAAACAATAACCTGTATCAACCTAAACATTTTTTTATTGTAGTTGTCTATTTCTATGTCAAATAAACATTTATTCATTTTTTTTTCACTTTTCAATTCACTTTGTACATCTACTTATAATCATCAGTATAATACTGTTTATTGGACATAATCTTCTGTCATATTCGGGATTTTGCCGTAAGCCAACACGTTTGGCAGATGGATTGCTGCTCGCAGTATTCATATGTACTCAAAAGATGCATCATGATCATCAGCCTGTAGAAGTCCACTGCTGGACATAGGCCTCCCCCAAAAGTTTCCAGGAAGAACGATTCTGAGTCTTTTCCATCCATCGAATTCCCGCGGTTCTAACAATGTCGTCAGTCCATCGGGTAGGAGGATATCCTACGCTACGTCTTCCTGTTCGTGGTTCCAATCATACCCACAACTGCAATATTCATTAGTGTTGATATGCTAGAAAGAAATGGAAAAGACAGCATCACGACTTTAATCCCCAATTCAGACAGACAGACAGAAATTTATTTGCTAACTTTAGCACACACATTACAAGGTTACAAAACTAAAAACAATAGACATTTAGAGACGGATAGGTAATCCCTTCTGATTTTTTAGTGCCAACCCACGACCTTAGAATTAGAAGGTGGAGTCACTTCCACTACACCATTAGTGTTATATTAAAGACTTGCAATGAAACGTCTAAAGTTAAACATTATTTACACAATGCTCTAATTATCGCTGTTCTGTTTGGGTATTGATTAGCGATTATGATAACTTTGACACTGTTTATCTGAGTTCAGAGGTTTATGATTTCATTGTTTTACGGCCGATCTGATAATAATTTGGAAGAAATTACTCTTAGTAATAAAGACGCCTATTGATCTTAGATGATGTAGGTAACATTTATATTGTCTTGTAGCAAAGGGTTTATTTATTTGGTTTTTCTTTCAGTATTTCCAGAAACTCATGACGACCGCCACATTGCCTGGGCATTCCGCTCGTATGCTGTCCGTAGGATTGTTGGTGGCATGGAAACGAGTATAAGCATGTATCCTTATAACGTGGCTATCTCTAGAAGCGGGAAGCACTGGTGTGGAGGTTCTGTGATTGATGAGCAGTGGGTTCTCACTGCTGGCCACTGTTTGGAAGCGTGCGTAAAACTTTGCTTATAATATTTTGGATATAAATCTAAATATATACAACTCAAAGGTGACTGACTGACTGACATAGTGATCTATCAACGCACAGCCCAAACCACTGGACGGATCGGGCTGAAATTAGGCATGCAGGTAGATGTTATGACGTAGGCATCCGCTAAGAAAGAATTTTGATTAATTCTACCCCCAAAGGGATAAAATAGGGGATGAAAGTTCCATGGGTTATAACGTGGGCGAAGCTGCGAGCGGCCGCTATTTTTTATATAAGCTTCAATCTAATTTTTGTTCGATCTGCAAATATTTATTCCGGGTGTTCTGGGTATTTTTTAGGCATAATAAAAAATATCTATGTATGTAATGTATTGTATTAAGTATATCAGTCATCTATTACCCATAACACAAGCTCTGCTATTAGTGGGGATAGATGATGCTGTGTGGATTGACCAGCATTATTCTTATTATTTATTATTTATGCGGTATCCGTTTGGGGGTTTGATTTTGAGATTTTTTTTAGTAAGTACCAAGATGAAAATACTCTGAAAATTTCAAGTCTCTACGACCAGTGGCTTGGACTATGCGTTGTCAGTCAGTCAGGCAGGGCAAAGATTCTTAGAATTATATATAAGCATGTAGCTCTTAGAACCGACAACCGCTGGGGAATAACATTGACATAAATTATAATGGCCAAATAATTAAACACATAGATATTACTAAATTCTTAGGATTAAATATTGACTGTACCCTAAACTGGAAATATCACGTAAACAATTTATGCGTTAGGGTATCTAGATTTTCTTACGCTCTATATATGCTGTCGAGGACTGCTAGTGAGTCTACTTTACTAACGGCTTATCACGGATATGTGGCGTCCCTTCTTAGGTACGGTGTCTTGTTTTGGGGAAACTCTACTGATAAAGAGATACTTTTTAGAGCCCAGAAGAGATGCGTGCGGGCTATGTTCAAGTTAAAGCATACAGAAAGTTGCAAACAACATTTTAGTAAATTTAAAATATTAACATTACCATCAATTTATATTCTTGAAGCTACCATGTTTGTTAAAAATAATATCCACTTGTTTAATGCGTTTAAAAGTATACGCCATAGAAATAAACTCTGTTGCCCCAAAAATAAAACGTCAAAACTGAACAACAGTATATTTTGTATGGCTTCAAGAGTTTACAATAATCTTCCTCAAGCAATATTAGCCTCACCTTCAATCAACCTATTTAAAAACAGTGTAAAAAAATTGTTACATGAAAAGGCATACTATAGTATAAATGAATACCTGAGTGAAAATTTAGAGTAGTGTATTTTTATTAATTTTTTTTGACATTTTTTTATTTACTGACTTATTATATATTTTAATTTTGTGACATTTATTATTGCCAATTCTAATTAATTCTCAATTCTCTGATGTATTCACTTGTGACATTTTACTAACTTTTGTATTGTTATTGCATGCTGTGTATAGTTGAGTATGGTAGAACATAAGTTTATTCATCTTGTCATCTGTATTCCCACCCATATTCGCAATAAATATATTATGATTATGATTATTATGATTATGAATAAAGGTTCTCTAATGGCGAGCACGAACCAGAAGACGAAGCGTAGGACGTCCTCTTACCCGATGGATAGAAACGGAATATTTACCATGATTTTTGAGTATGATTGTTTCGCGATTTGATCCCGATAAGTCTATGTTTAATCTGATTGTTTTAATTAGAGCATATGATGGTGATTGGCAGAAACTGCAACCCTTCATCGTCCGAGCTGGCAGCTCGTTCCACAACCGAGGAGGATACCAAGCCAGAGTTAACAAGGTAAGAACATTGCGATAAGGCATATACAATTGAGAAATTAATTAAAACAATCCAATAATCAATTTATTAATCCTACTAATATTATAAACGCGAAAGTTTGTAAATATGGATGGATGGATGTTTGTTACTCTTTCACGCTCTAACCAGTAAACCGATTTGGATGAAATTTGGAATAAACATAGAGTATAACTTGGATTAACATATAGGTTACTTTTTATCCCGAAAAAATAACAGGAACGGGAAAAACGCCGCGAGCGGCCGCTGGTATTTTATATTCTTACTTATTACATTGTGACGCTTGTGAAAATATGGTAAATTTAACTAATCAATTTACTTATACTACACCATTAGCCTATTTCCAGGAAAAAATCTCATGAATACTTCTTTACAATATAGTCGGTCCGTCCATCGGGTGGGATGCGTGCTCTGTTTTGTGTTCAAATCTGTGTTCGCCGTGCGAGAACCTGTATTCTCCAGCGGTTGTAGGTTCTATCTCAGGGCTTCCCAAACTTTTTTGCATGGTGCCCCCTCCTGTTTATAAAATTTTTTTCATACCCTCCTATATTTTTCATCATTGTTTGGTCTAAGTAGCGTATCAAAGAAAATAGCGATTTAGCAGGTAGGTGGCCCTACTTAATCTGTTTGTAAGTGTTTTAAATCATAAACAATGATAATTAGATTAAAATAACCGAACACTTTATGCCCCCCTTAAGATCTCTCTACGCCCCCCCTAGTGGGGGGCACGCCCCACCCAATTTACCTACTCATACATAACTTTAAGTATGCGGTAATTCTTCCAGGTATTCTTCCCAAAGAAGTACGTCCCTGGCAACGCCGATTTTGACTACTCTCTGCTACGGCTGGACCGGCCAATGCCTATTGGGAGGAACATAGCTGTACTTAATCTGCCGTCGAAGGACTACGCCATCAAGCAGGGAGATATCCTCATCGTCACTGGTTGGGGGAGCACTGATGTGAGTACACACCACATATAACATATAATAATAATAATAACAATAATAATGTTGGACAATCCACACAGTATCATCTAGCCTCAAGCTAAGCAGAGCTTGTGTTATGGGTACTAGATGACTGATGTACCTACTTACCTACCTATTATTTACTGCGAGTTTACTGTCAAGTACCTCCGCATGTCCCTGCTTACTTTATCACTTACTAAGTTAACAAACATATTTTATATTATACATAGAAAACACCCAGAACACCCGGAATAAATATTTGCAGATCGTACAAACATTTATCCTAAGGTGGGAATCGAACCCGCAACCTCTGCGTCGCAGGCGGACATTCGCCCACCGCGCCACATATTTTATTAGTCACACGGAAAGAAAAATCCATAGAACAATCAGATTCATCGTTGCAGTCTTAGAAATACGAGCGACCTATTTCCACTTAATCGCTGTAGTGGAAACCTTATATTTGAAAGTATAGTAAGGAAGGACTTACCGATAAGTAGGTACTTAAAAGATCTGAGTAAGTCTACCGTGCCTGGAAATTAAAGTCGTGAAGGTATTTTTTATTACTATGTGATTTGAAACTTGAGTATTGCATAACGGTATCTGATTCATCCAACTGTCACTGGTTTTAACATACTGAACACTGGAGCTTCATTATACATTCTAACGTTACTATTAAAATGTAAAAGGATCATACAAAAAAAAACTTAAATATTTATTTTATTCTGTTTTTGAGTTGTTATAGCGGTAACAGAAATACATCATCTGTGAAAATCTCCACTTTAACTATCACGGTTCATGAGATACAGCCTGGTGACAGACGGACAGACAAACAGACGGATAGGCGGAGTCTTAGTATTAGAGTCCCGTTTTACCCATTGGGTACGGAACCCTTAAAACGATAGGAACTAAACCGTAAGTTTCTTGCTCGTTCTTCTAGGCTTGGTCGCGAGGAACAGGCGCTTAAATTCACCTAGTGTCAAGAATATTTAAAGTGATTCCTGGATATTCCTGAATAAATGCGGCATTATCTTTTTAGGTGTCAGGATTCGGTCACATTCCAGACCGTGTCCGTTTCGTCCCTGTGCCCATCATGGAAGTGGAAGAATGCCAGAAGTCTTACCGCTTCTACATCACGGAGAGAATGGTCTGTGCTGGGTACGCGACTGGTGGCAAAGATGCTTGTAACGTGAGTATCAGCTAGCAATGGTTCCCAGACCGTTGTTTCATAGACCACTTTCAAAATTTTGCTGGACCCGGTGGACCCCCTGCATCTACATTACTACCAATTTCTAAATCTTGGCGCGATACCGACATAGTCTGGGCTCGACTCCCAGTTCGGAACTAATATCCATTTTTTTCTCAATTTATTTATAAATTGTCTTAATGAGAAGGTTTAATTTAGGTATCATAATATTATCTAATACAAAAATACAAATCTTTCCTCTTTATAATATTAGTGTAGATGATACATCTATACAAATAAATAAAATTGAAGTGTCTGTTTGTAATATTAAAATAACCGCTTTTTACTACATGCATATACGATACATATACCAAAATAGCATTTTTTTAAATTGTTGTCTGTCTGTCTATCTGTCTGCTTGTTCCGGGTAATCTCTGGAACGGCTGGACCGATTTTGACGGGATTTTCACTGGCAGATAGCTGATGTAACAAGGAGTAACTTAGGCTACTTTTTATCCCAAAAAATAACGGGAACGGGAAAAAACTGCCACGCGGGCGAAACTGCGAACGGCCGCTATTTGATGCCGTATTAACGCCATCTGTTGGTGACATCGAGTACTACTTCAGCTAAGATTTGTAAGTAAACATGTTTACCGCCCAACGAAGTGGGCACGGGTCGGCTAGTAGGTACTTAATACAATACATTATATACATAGATATTTTTAAGTATACATAAAAAATATCCAGAATACCCGGAATAAATATTTGCAGATCGCACAAACATTTATCCCAAGACGGGAATCGAACCCGCAACCTCCTGCGTCGCAGGCGGACGTTCGCCCATCACGCCACATCGGTCATCTCCGTGCTTGACTAAGAAAAGAAATAACTTCAGGATTCTGTACCTGGACACATTATTCTACAAAAAAATCTACTATAATGCAGAATAACCTGTGCTGCTACTTCTAACTACTGAACTATCCACACAGCATGACTCAGGAGGGCCAGCGGTGAGAGATGGAGTTCTTATCGGTATAGTTTCCTTCGGTGGCAAGCAATGCGGCGACCCTCGCTCCCCTGGGGTCTACAGCCGCGTCGGCGAGGTCACCGACTGGGTGGAAAAGACGATCACAAACAATGAGGCGTATGCCGTGGAGGAACTGAAGCCCAAGATTGAGAAGGCAAGGTTGCGGGAACTAGAGTTGCAGAAGTAAGTTTCGTGATATCTTTTTCATGGTATTTATTACTGAATATAGGCTTTCTAAACATTTGGAAGGGTTTGCGGTAATTATTACACTTAGCAGGTGGTTTAGTGATCGCAGTATCGGTGTTATATTTTTTTTTTTATGTGTAACTTTTTTACCTATACATACGCCTCTATCGGGCGTTAAAGAACTTGCTTGATTTTGCTGACACTAACAGTATACAAGTACATGTTTCGAAGCTATCGAGGCATTTCATCAAATGTAGGTACTTATGTCAGTATTATCTAAGTACCTGACTTTACTCAACCTTCCAAAATACCTACAGATTCAAAGCACGCGTCGAAGAAAAGAAAGATAAAATCAAAAACTGGTTGCGTGATACATTAAAGTCACCATCATTCATAGAACTAGCCAAGAAAAAGCTAAAAGATGCAGGATTCCGCACCCGCAGACTGAACTCTATAAATGAAGGCCGTAACTCAAGCTCCCTTGATGATAAAGCCATGGATGAGATCAATCTAACGAACATGATAAATGAAAGAATTCTTGGTGATGATGAGATGAACGAGTCTGAGAGGTTGCTGAGGACTCTGGCGATGCAAGAGGTGATGTGGAACGAGGATAGTAATGAGGCATCGGAGAGTAATGAAGGCTTTGATACTTTTGTTGAGTATGTATCGGGAATGGGTAGTTTTAGTTGAATAAAATATTATTTTTACCGAAATAAAAATAATGTACAATTCATTTTAATACAGCGCCACCTATGTCGTTATGAGGAAACTAAATGCTAAACTTCAAAGCTATGAACTTTATTCATTTCTTTCAAAACACAAAACAACAATGTGCTTTTATTTAATTAAATTAATTAATTTAATATTGATTCAGACACAAGGACCTAGATAAAATAAATTAATGCACACAGTTTAGAAAGAAAAACATCAGGCAGTAAAGGTTGGTAGGTCACACATTATCACAATTAATTGGTTTCGCTCGAGGGTTCATCAGGCTTGACATCCAGTGCTGTTGCCATTTATTGCAGTGTCTGTCACAGTCTGCCCAGCATCCTGGTTTTAGAGATGACATTATGCTGCGAATCACTGAGTAAAAATACGTTACGCAGTTCTTCTTTTAAAACAGTGCCATCTATGAATGCTGCTGGGCACTTAAACAGCTACAGAGTTTCACAACTTAGTACCGCTACTCACCGCTAGATGGCCAATATTAAAAACATTATAATTTGATTTACAATATATTCTGTTACACGCTAGATGGCACATCAAGTTATTTAGGGTAGAAGTAGGTAATCATGCATATTTTTTTATAAGGTTCCTATATAAGGCTAAAATAACTTACGTTAGAAATCGTAAATATTTAGTTTAGATTAAGAAAATTTCAAAATAAAAGAAAAAAGAAACGTAATCTCCAAGCACGGTAGATATCCCTTCAGATCTCTTAATTCCAAGTATTCACCTACCCGTGATTCTTCGAGGATATCTAAGGAGGGTAACCAGAGATATGTCCAGATATAACATTTGGTGCATACCCACGATTTGCAGTAGGTAGATATACCTACTTTTATTTTTTGTACAATTTACTGATGGAAAAAGCAATGGCCCACCTGATGTTAAGTGGTTACCATTAACGCCTATAATAAAGCATTGCCATGTAGGTCACGTTCGTTAGGAATGTGCCCTAATGATGTACTGCTCAGTGTCTCATCCTGAGGCCTATAGGTGTTAAGTAATCTTTATGTACCTCTGTAATGTCACCGGCATCCTCACCCTTTAACCCGGAACACGCTGCTTTGCTTGGCGGAAGAAATACGCATGGTGGTAGTACATTCTTTCCCAGACGAGCCCTTCACTATTATCTCTACCACTACGATGAAATTGCTATAAATTAAAAAAAAATTGGTTCTTACTTAGGTGCTAACGCAAGAAAACTATATGATCTTTATTAAGTTATAAATTACCGTTAATTAGCGGTTATAAAACAACATAATATAATTAAAATAGCTGTGTGCTGTGTAATGTAATAAATGTGCAAAAAATGGAAAAAAATCTAGAAAATGTGTGTTTATACTTAGGTCTACATAAATGGCTAAAGTACCTAATACAGGGTGTAATAAGATAATAAGACCACAAACAGATACTCCAGGAACGTGCAAAGTTACCTACAACAAGGCACCGGCAACACTTGGCTGACAGTCAGACATTTAGGGTAATACGATTATTTTACTGAATTTCCTATTTATCAACCAGCGATGTATACCGTACAGCGGTCAACGACCACGATGGCGGTGACCGCGAGGGCAACGCACCGGTCGGATGATTGCAATTTAGATTGCTCTTTTTGATGATTTGTCGTTTTTACGCGTTTTTAATGAGATAATTAGGTACTTATGTTTATTTTATGATGTATTGTCGATATTGAACGGAATCGATGTTGAAAACACGGAAGAAACGAACAAAAAGTGTCGACTTTTTTCGCGGTTTTTTTTTGTAATCAGAATCATGGTCTGAATGCGCGATTTCAGTTTTCGGAAGTAGTCTTTTTACACCCGGTATTATACCTAGGAAACCTAAGTGGCTATGACACCTATATTATGTACTAGATATACAAAACTCTAGACAACTGATTCACTGGAATTTTCGCGGAAAAAGACACAACCACCACAACTTGGCTGCATAATAAGGTACGCTGGTAGTGTTCTCCTGACGAGCCATCATCATTAGCAAGGAGTACCTATAGTTAAAATAGGGAGAGGAACGAACTCATCATCATCTTCCTGCCCTTATCCCACACGAAGTGGGGTCGGCAGTGGCGGATTTGCAGTCTCGGCCGCCCTAGGCCCCAAGCCATCAGCCGCCCCTTTCTCAGCATCCACCATATACAGCCCTACGGTCGGGGCCGCCCCTAAATCTGGCCGCCCTAGGCCCGGGCCTAGGGTGGCCTTAGGGTAAATCCGCCACTGAGGGTCGGCATAACAGGTTTATTTCTTCCACTCACTTCTATCAGTCGTCATCTCAGTGTTCACTCCTTTCTTACCTATATCATCTTTCACGCAATCCATCCATCTTTTCTTTGGTCTTCCTCTGCTTTTATAACCTTTCACATCCATATCTAACACTCTTCTCGTTATATGGCTTTATTCCATTCGCATGACATGCCCATACCACGCTAACCTATTACTCCTCAACTTATCCGTCACAGGCGCTACTTTCAAACTACCTCTAATATACTCATTTCTTATTTCATCCGTCCTTGTCCTTGACCTTGTAGAGGTACGCCGTCTAAGGCAATAGGGGTGAAACTGGAGGGACCACCAAAGTTGCAGAACAAGTGCTCGGTTTTTGTTCTGCTGATCTTCGATTCTTGCCTTGATAAATGTTTGTACGATCTGCAAATATTTATTCCGGGTGTTATGGGTATTTCTTAAATCCGACGACACTCTCCAATTTCTCCTGCAAAAAAGAGGAACGGCCTAATATAACAAATATATTTTTTATCATAAACCAGGGTATAATATTACCTATCCTCAGTTTGCTAACCTCGTTGAACGATAAGAATCATGATGCATTTTTTTATCAGTCATTGCATTTTTTATCGCGCAACAATCTTGCAGTTTTTTTCCTGACTACTCTTAACTGATTACCATATTTGCTATAAGTTCATATGAGTTTTATTATACGGTTTGTTGGCGGAACAATAATGACCCACCTGATGTTAAGTAACCAGTAATATGGCATTGCATGTGAGACGGTAAGTATTTTGGTGCAAACTGTGGGTTCATCTATAATGTTCCGCTAAGGAGTGGAATTCATTGCCAGCGTCTGTTTTTCCTGACCACTAAAATCTGGATCTCTTTAAGGCAAGAGTGAATAGGTGTCTCCTAGACCGTCCTGCTTCATCGTCACTTACCACCAGGTGAGATTGAAGCCAAAGGGCTCATCCGGGGAAGTACTACCACCATGCCTATTTCTACCGCCGCTTGCTGTGTTCCGGTTTGAAGGATGTGGGTGCCGGTGTAATTACAGCCACATGAGGCTTAACACCTGTATGCCTAAGGTTGATGAACGCAGAGCAGTCCATTTTAGGGCACGTTCGTGACCTGCAACGTAATGCTTTGTTATAGGCGATGGTAACCACTTAACATCAGATGGGCCATAAGCTTGTTTCCTCAACAATTACATTAAAAAAAAAACTATTTTTTTTTTCAGGATATACCAGAAAATCCAACGCGGCTCTACCGTTTTTGAGTAGTAATAGAGCTTTTAGGAAAGGGCTCGTCCGAAGTAGTACTACTTACCACCATGCCTATTTCTGCTCGAAATTCTCTTTCTTTCTTTCAGTATCCACTGAAAGGTACACACCGGCTAAATAGATAGATAAAGCAAGAAAAGTAGGTAGCGTAAGGCAGTAATATCTAAAAACAACCACACAGTCACTACTTTGGTGTGAATTTGTGAATATTGGTATAATTCATTATTTATAACATCTACCTTCGATGCTAATAAGCTTTCTCCAAATCCTACACAATTGAAAGCGTTGTGGGAAGACGAATATCAATTTAACAGACAAATATATACGTTTTAGAAACATTGGGTAGACTGACATCACAGCTTAGTAGTTAGCTAATTGGTCTATTGGTTTCGACAGAATAGCAGCACCACTAGGCATGCATAGTAGTGAGACTTACGCTGCGTCGAGACTCTTTTGCTGATGTACTGTGGAACATAACATAACCTACTGCATAAGTCCTTCATTTGTCTTTTCTTCACTTTTGGATCTGTTTTGTATGTATTTATGTTAGTATTTATATATTTATAACAAACTAGCGGCTAATCCCGGCTTCGTATGGGTCTTAGTCAGGATCCCATTTTTTTTTAAAACTTAATATAGTCTATGTCACTCGGGGATAGTGTAGCTTCCCAACGGTGAAAGAATTTTTCAAATCGGTCCAGTAGTTTCGGAGCCTATTCAATGCAAACAAACAAACAATAAAATATTTTCTCTTTATAATATTATAATTAGTAGTATGGATATAGAATACAATCATTCACACAGCGCCCTCTAGTCCCAAACCAAACTAAGCTTTTACTATGGGAACCAGATAGATGGTAGAAAACTTAAACATCTGTACACATACTTAAAATACAGTTTTACCCAGACACAGAACAAACATCTATGTTCATCACACAAATGTGTTCGGTAGGGATCGAACCCACCACCTACAACGCAGAAGTCAGAGCTACTACGTACTGAGCAGTCAAAACAATTCATAAAAAGTATAATTGTTTTAGAACCACGTGTAACGATTGTAAATGCGATTGGCCGATATTACGAGTACTATGATAAAAAAGTGCAGTATCCTAAAGTACATGATTTGCAAGTTGAACGGTTCGTTTAAACCTTTATCAGTCAAAGTTGTGATCGAAAAGATTAGTTTGTGGAATGTGGTGCAATATAATGACACAAAATAGCACTCTATATATCTCTATATGTACAGTCAGCTGCACTAGAATGTATGCAGTTTGTAACATTCATAACGGTATTACAGCAAAACTATGAACTTTTACACCTCTAAAACTAAAAAATCATGAAATTAGTTGACGAAATTAGTAACTGAATTAGTACTTATTTTTTGATTATTTTTCGTGCAAATATTTTTAGCGCTGTGAAATCATTTTGAAAGTTACAAATTGTATACATTCTAGTGCAGCTGACTGTACAACATGGTACTTTTTGATGGAAGAATCAGATGGCCTACCATCACCGCATTACTTCGCTGGTCACGCACATTAAAACCGTGCCCTACGGTGTACTGCTATGCGTCCTATCACCTGAGGTATTCGTAATTGTATGACACCCACACTGACTGACTGACTGACTGACATAGTGATCTATCATCGCACAGCCCAAACCACTGGACGGATCGGGCTGAAATTTGGCATGCAGGTAGATGTTATGACGTAGCAATCCGCTAAGAAAGGATTTTGATTAATTCTACCCCCAAGAGGATAAAATAGGGGATGAAAGTTTGTATGAAACTTTGTCAATTTTAAACCGATCGGGTTGAGACTGCATGCATAAAGCTACTATGATTTTATCCCGAAAAAATAACGGGAACGGGAAAAAACTGCCACGCAGGCGAAGCTGCGAGCGGCCGCTAGTGTAATTATAATGATTTGAGTCTTCTATTAGAGTAGTTTTACTTTTATCAACACGCCACACCATCTTTTTACACGTCCAGGATGACTGGTAGACAATGTTATTAGCATTAAGTCCTCCTAGCACATCATTATTCTGTGCAGAAGTTTTTAAATAAATAAATAAATAATGATAATGATGATGACTATTAAGGTTATCTACACTGATTTAAAGCTAGGTGAGTCTAGAGCAGACAAGGAGAGACAATAGTTTGGAACAAAATCTGGGCTGTAGTGACATAAGTACAAGGAAGCAAGACATGTTTCTTCTCATTTTGCACGGTGTGGCGTAAAAATAAGAGCAATTTTAAGATTGATATAAAAGGTGATCTTTTTTTAAACTGAAAATATAAAAAAAAAAACAAAATAACCCAACTCTCGTATTTTGTAGCATTGAAACGAGATTGCAACTAGAATTATATTATATTCTTAATTATAAAACTTAGGCCTGCCTGAAATGTCAGTTCTGAAGATCCATTCGGAGATTTCAAAACTTGAATTTTATGGTATTTCGACGGGCTTCTGATTTTAAAACAAAAGAACACGGATAAATTTGACATTTGTGACATTTGAGTTACACGTAATGTAATTTTTGAAGTAAAAGGACTTCTTATGCGACTTCCAACAAGATTGCGTTTAACACTACCATGGAGGGGGTATGAAAGCACTGTTCTTTCTCTCTTTCTCTCAGAGTCAATTACGTTTCGTATAATAAAGAAGTTTTACTTCAGTCGTGTGGTCTAAAGCACACTCGTTTTTTTTTGTGCCACCTGTCCGACATTTGACAGACAATTTTGCCAATGTCAAGTGGATTATAATAAATAGTTTTTAGTCAAGTCGAGTCCGTTAAAAAAAGTAAGGTAGGCTGTCGTTGGATTTGAAGAAAAAGGCCGGCGTTTTTCTTCAAAACCAAAGGAAAACATTTTCGTTCTAATCAGGATGCCACATATAACACTTTCATTTCAATTGATTTCACTTGTGCTAAAACCTCAAGTAATTTTGAATAAAATATCACCGAAATGAACTTAAAATAACACAAGGAAAACAATTAAAATGAAAAAGTCATGTTTTTTCCGAAAATTACAGAAAAAGTGAATCAAATGTATTTTAAATGTCAACGCTATACACTTAGGTCACAAATTTTTAATTTATTCGTGTTTAGAATATCTAGTATTCTATATTATTCTTGTAGTTTTCTTTGACCCTAAGAACGATTTTGAAAACGAAGGTTCATATTATCGTTTTGAGGTAGACTACGTGGCATGTCTGGCAGCGATAAGTTTACTTGATCTGTTTACTTTATAACTGTCTAAAAAATAATATTTCAAAATACACTTGTTTACCTGTAACCGCATTCCAAAAAGGAACCTCCTGTATCTACGTTCCGGTCTACTTGCCCAGTTACTTGCAGCCGGTTATGTAACACCCTGTAGCAATGCGATGGACTATTTAACTAACTATTTGTGTCGTCTACTCATTCAAAAGAAATAGAATATCTCTTGAAAGACCAGCGTTGGCAAAAACCACTATAGCTACTATTTTAGTTTAGTTTCGTCATGTTCGATTGAAATCTTGGTAGCGCAGTGGGTTATCCCCGTATCAAGAGGAGAGTTGTGGGTTCAAATCCAGTCGCGTGCATAATTTTAGAACTAATATAAAAATCTTTACTATAGCTTTATGTTTCAGCAATTTATCTATCTATACCAATTATATCTATAAGTAATAAGTAATAATAATAATAATAATGCTGGACACTCCCCATAGCATCATCTAGCCCCAAGCTAAGCAGAGCTTGTGTTATGGGTACTAGATGACTACAATACACTACATACATAGATATTTTTTATTATACATAGAAAATACTCAGAACACCTGGAATAAATATTTGCAGATCATACAAACATTTATCCCAAGGCGGACTACACGCTATGACGCTAGGCTAGGCTAGGGGGAGGGCTATGTACGTAATGTATTGTATTAAGTATATCAGTCATCTAGTACCCTTAACACAAGCTCTGCTTAGCTTGGGGCTAGATAACGCTGTGTGGATTGTCCAGCATTATTATTATTATTATTTTGACTTTGTCTTGACTGACTGACATTAGACAACGTACAGCCTAAACCTCTAGTCGAAAAGACTTGACATTTTTCGAGTATATTTTTGCCTCGTAGAAATATACCTACTAAGAAAAAATTCCCGAAATTCAATTACATTTAATTTCTTTCTTTTTTGGAAGATAATACTTTATAGCATTAAGTTTGCCTTTGTGCTGTTAATTTAATATTAATTTAATAATTACATAATCGCATCAGTGAATAAACTTCAACCAGCTAAAATTCCATCAAAGTAAACTCAGCAGAATTTGACAAAGGCGATTGTTCTCAGAAAATCCAATTCGACGAATAAAATAAAGAATTTGTGCATAATATAATTAGTCATTGGCCACCTACCTTTATTACTTACTCCTAGGGCTATCAAGCCCTCTGAAAGGTAGCCATGCCCGCTAGTTTGTTTGCCTAACTATCTGTACCGTGAGCTCAGTCCAAACGAGCTCGAACAAACCCAAGCGGATCTTCGTACAAATCCAGTATCCGTGACTTATCAATACATGTATTTATAATTGGTATATAAATATATTTTATATATCAAACAGTTGAGCTATCTAGACTGTTTTTTCTAATTCAGTCTCTTTTTACTAAATGTAGAACACAAAAGTACCTACTACAATTCTATGACGCTACTAAGCAAAATTCATGAATCACAAATCACCTACACAATTATGCTAGCCTAGTACTTTTGAATGGAACTCGCGCATTTGTATATTTCGTAAAATGCACTTACCAACGATTTATGCCATCCTAGTACATGAAAGCTAACACTATTACTCGTAGTAGATTGACAGGGGTGGTGACGTCATGTACGCCTGGTACTTTTTTTTCTCGACTGCTGAATAGATGACTTTTGTTTTTGTTTGGTGCTATGTATCAGACACCATAATCTTTATGCATCCCTAGTAGCTTCAAGTGCGAGTTACTTATATTATTATTAGCTCAGTGATAAACTCCTGGTACACTAGGTAACTATTGAAGTAATACTTCTAATGCGACTTCCAACAACTACTATGGAGGGGGTTTGAAGGCACTGTTCTTTCTCTCTTTCTCTCATAGCCAGTTACGTTTCGCATTGATGTGTCCTGGTTTGAAGGGTGCACCGGTGAAATTACAGGCACATGAGCCTTAACACCAGTATGCCTCAGGTTGATATATGCAAGGTAGTGCATCGTAAGGCACGTATCTATAAGATATTGCTTTGCAAGGTATTGGTTACCGCTTAACATAAGGTGTGCCATGTGCTTGATCTACCAAAAGTAGGGTAATAAAATCTAAATCTATCTATACCAATCATAAGAATTTTGGTCTTGACTGACTTACTGACTGACTGAAATATAGACAACGCACAGCCTAAACCACTGGCCGTAGAGACTTGAAATTTTCAGAGTATATTCGTCTTGGTGCGTTGAGGTGTACTGAAAAAGGATTTCCCGAAATTCAACCCCTAAACGTGTACAGCGGGGGTTGAAGTTTGTGTGAAAATAGCTTCAGGCGGACGAATTTGAGCGAAAGTCCGCCTGCAACAAAGGAGGTTGCGGTTTCGATTCCCGCCTTGGGACAAATGTTTGTACGATCTGCAATTATTTATTCCGGGTGTTCTGGGTATTTTCTATGCATAATAAAAAATATCTATGTATTTAATGTATTGTATTTAGTGTATCAGTCATCTATAGTACCTACCCATAACACAAGCTCTGCTTAGCTTGGGGCTAGATGATGCTGTGTGGATTGTCTAGCATCATTATTATTACTATATAATTATAATTTCTAAGGTTTTTTGCAAGTTTCCTCACTAATGTAAGCTTTACACAAACCTCGACGATTGTGATGAAAAACATCGTAAGGAAATCCACGGCTCAGTCAACCGACTAGGCTGAAAGGATTGAATAGGATCTAGGCAAGCCTGAAACCTGTCAAAGGTACATTTAACGCCGATACTGTAAGTAAAGTCAGTGGCAGAGCTTAGTGAATAGAGCCTTAGGGCATAGAATCGCGGAAGGCTGCGTTCATCGACCCGGCCTTGCACGTGCCGAGTGTACCGAACGATGTAATGGAACTTTGTATCTATGAGTTAGCCCCAACCTTTTAGTAGTAGTAGAGCTCTTTGTCAAGGGCTCGTCTGGGGAAGTACTACCATCATGCCTATTTCTGCCGCCAAGTAGCTTACTGTGTTCCGGTTTGAAGGGTGTGGGTGCCGGTGTAATTACAGGCACATGAGGCTTAACACCTGTATGCCTCAGGTTGATGGACGCTGAGACGACGACGACGAGAGTCTTCTGACCCCCTTGCGAGGGGACAGGGATGGGCCTCGTTTATAAAACTTTACCCAGGCTTCAACTCCAGGGGTAGTGACCCCTGGGTAATGGGGTGTCGCCATAAGGCGGTATACTTAAGAAGTAACTTAAGACTAACACTATGTACAAAGTAAATCACTATTTTTTTTTTTTTTTTCTTTTTTTTTTAATTTTTTTTTTTTTTAAATTTATTAATTTTTTTAATTATATATCGATATATATTAAGGATATATATTAACAAATTTTTTTTTTTTTTTTTTTTTTTTTTTTTTTTTTTAAACATATATGTTACAATTTGATTTATCCTAATACATTAAAATAAACTACACACAAACAATTGAATCAACAGAATAATAAATTTACACAAATTACATTATGAATATATATATATATATATAATAATTTACACTGCACACAGATGCTATACAGGAAGTTTCAAGTTGAAAGGTTGTGAGAGAAGGGAGTTGGGTGAGGTGATAGGTATGGGAGGGGGATGGGGTTTCATCGTCAGATATCTGAGACTGAAGCCCCCAGGATGTCGCGGGGGAGCGGCCTCCAAGGCCTGGTGTGGTCGGGGGGGCGCGCGTGAAGAGGCGCCAGGTTCCTCAAGTGCGGGTGATGTCCGTTGTCCGCTTTGTCAAACATCCTTCGGGAAGTGGATGCAACGAAATTAGCGATGCTCTCCGTACCTGTGTCGCGCGCAATTACGTCATTACGGACGTAGCGCCCCGCACCTACACAGGTCCGGAGAGCAGCGTTCTGGCACTGCTGGACGGCCAGCTTGTTGGACTCGGACAACAGGACATACCACGCCGGCGCGGCATAAGTGAGTCGGGACCGGATATAGGACTTGTAGACCCGTATTTTGGTCCTCAGCGGCAACTTGGACGTCAAGACAGGTCGGAGCTGAGCCCGAGCAGCGCGCGCCTGTTGAAGGGCGCGCTCTACCTGCGGGTTCATTCTCAACGACCTGTCGATGTCCACACCAAGGTACCTCACACAGGTCTGCCAGTCGATATCCTGGCCCCGGAATTGAAGGGGGAGGGGAGGAATACGGCGGTGGGAGACAAATAGCGCGGCTGTCTTGCCGACGTTAACAGCAATGCGCCATTTGTCTAGCCAGGATGGGAGGAGGTCAAGGAGTCGCTGCATGCGGCTTGTGGCTATCCGAGGGCTGCGAGAGGACGAGAAGAAGGCGCTGTCGTCGGCGAACAGCGCAAGAACGACATCCCTTTCCCCGGGGATAAGATGCCCCTCCAGGGTAGGAATATCGTTCGTATAGTGCGCATATAGTGGACGCTGAGTAGTGCATCGTCGGTGACGTTCCTAACGAGCGTGACCTACAAGGCAATGCTTTGTTATAGGTGATGGTAACCACTTCACATCACGTGGGCCATCTGCTTGTTCCATCAACAAGTTGTATAAAAAAAAAACCTAAGAACTCAAGATATGTATTACTAGAGAAACTTCAAGCCCCGCTGTACGTTTAGAGCTTAAATTTCAGGAGTTTCTTTCTTAGTAGAGCACTGGTATATCTTTATCACTATTTCCATTATTAGGAACCAAGCCGTAAGTTTCTTGCAGGTTCTTCTAAGCTTGGTCGCGAGGAACTGGCGCTTAGATTTAGATTCACCTAGATTTAAGACGTTTTAAGATGATCCCTGCAAATATTACGGAATAAATGATTTTGACTTTGACTTGACTTTGAATTTTATAACGCCTTGCCCGATTTGTTTTTTCTGCAAACCAGTAAATTTCTCAACAATAACCTATAGACCCTCTATCTCACTAAACATAATTAAGTTCTATAGTTATGTAAATTGTCCAAAAAACTATCCCTAAGTAAATACACTAAGTAAATATTTTTAAGCTTAAAAAGAGACGGTTATTTCTGTATATAAAATAATAGCCTAGATGTTACCTGTATCTATATTCCACAATCATCAGTGGCTGTACACTGCGCCTGCGCATAGTGCGTTGACACTGCTGCAGTTTTGGAGATCGGATGTCGGTACGTGGCCTTGAGATGTAGATTAAATAATAGTAGAGTGAGCAAGTACATATCTGCGGTCTTAACATAAAGAAATAAACAAAAGTAAAAGAAGATATTGTTAATGAATAAAAAAATATATATAATAAGATAATAATTGTGAACCTTTTTACACATCATCAAAAACTATTCAAAAAGAAAAAGAAGCACAACTTTAATCCCCAAGCAGCTACGCCCTCAAATCTCTTAATACCAAGCATTCGAGATTATTCGAGGATGTCTGGAGGTAGTCAGAGGTACGTCCAAATACTATATTTGGTACAGTTTTATATTTTGCGGTAGTATTCCAGACGTAACAGGTTGCAAGCTCATCGCCGCTGCTAAAATACTAACTGGTTTCCTCACGATGTTTTCCTTCATAGTTTAAGAGCAGTGACATTGCAAATTTTTTAAAAATCTATTGGTGCACGACCACATTCGAACCAACAACCTTAGGATTAGAAGACGGGCTTCCACTAGACCACCAGTGCTTTCCACGAAGCGAATGCATACTAATTATAAAAATCTTTGTTCTGACTGACTTACTGACTGACTGACTGGAATATAGACAACGCACAGCCTAAACCTGGTCGTAGCGACTTGAAATTTACAGGGTATATTCGTGTTGGTGCGTAAAGGTGTAATAAGAAAGGAATTCTTGAAATTCAACCCCTAAACAGATATTTAAGTGAGTGATTTTGACGCTTCGCTCAAATTCAATAAAGCCCTTACTATAAAGAAAGAGTAAGACCCTACCCATTTTGGGCGTACAATATTAGGTAAGCAGTATAAATCCCTATAATCATCTAAATAATCTAGGCATATTCTTGAGCGCTGACATTTCAAATTCATTTACTATAATTAATAAAAAACATTTATTTACAAAGAAAATTAAAGCTAATACAAGTATTTATAATTGCTATGTACAAAATACATGTGAAACAGTTGAGCTATCTACAGACCGTTGCAAACGATCTAAAGGTAGCTCAACTAATCCAGATCAGTGCCAATCGGAAGCGTTTCCAAAACACTGGCTGCAGCCACGCTGAATGGCAATGCTGATTCGTTGTGCCAGATACTCACTATAATTAATTAATTAACTATTTATAAAAAGTGATACAGAAACTAGGAGTAAGTTGTGTGGATGCGACGGTTGTTAGATTATAGTGCATCGTCCGGGCCAAAGGCCTTCAGGGCCTTGCCCCCGGTGAAAGTACCATTTGGGACCATCTTGCTTATTTGGTTCATTCACTCGGGATAGCACAGGAATGGTACGGAGAGGAATAAAGATAATCAGTATGTTTTTTTGATCGAGCAAATATATCTCAAACAATTTAAACGCCATTTGTTTGCATATTTTTTTCACCTGCGGCGCAGGAGGTTGCGTATTCGATTCCCGCCTTGGAATAAATGTTTGTACGATCTGCAAATATTTATTCTGAGTGTTCTGGGTATTTTCTATGTATAATAAAAAATATCTGTGCATGTAATGTATTGTATTAAGTATATCAGTCATCTAGCACCCATAACACAAGCTGCTTAGCTTGGGGTTGCTGGACATAGGCCATGTGGGACATACGCTTCCTACATATTTAGGGGGATTTACCACTGTCACCGAGCTTGGCAAGTGAATTGCTGACCATTGTCTTGGTGTATAATATAGACGCCTTTACGTTTTCACAATATTGAAAGTAAAAAAAATAATGGAATCTTAACTGAAGTCTCGACTGCCGTCTCTGTTCCAAATTTCCAAGGCTTTAGGCGGAAGAAAGCTCGGAAAGCGATAGTGGAATGCCGGCGCTTGCGCATCCCCCCCTCCCTTCCTTAGAGAAAGGGGGACTCGGGAGCAATGCCTTGGAACCTCACGGAGAAAATAGAAAAAAGGTAGAACTTTTGATTTTAGGTCATTTATTATGGATGAAAATGAAAACATACTCTAAAACAAGTGCCTCATCCACGTACTTGCATGAAAGTGTTAGTGTAAATATATAAATAAATATTTGTAGACATTTTACACAACATCATCTAGCCCCAAACTAAGCATAGCTTGTACTATGGGAACCAGATGACTGATAGAATACTTATATACGTTTTTTTTAATAATAATTTACAAATCGGTTAATAAAATTTTCGAAATCTATACACATTATAAGAATCTTTGTCCTGACTAACTGACTGACTGACTGGGATATAGACAAAGCACAGCCTAAACCACTGGTCGTAGAAACTTGAAATTTTCAGAGAATATTCGTTTTGGTGCGTATAGGTGTACCTATTACGAAAGCAATTCCTGAAATTAAACCCCTAAACGGGTACAGCGAGGGTTGAAGTTTGTATGAAAATTAGCTTCACGCGGACGAAATCGCGCGCGTTTCGCTAGTCTTTATAAATTACGGAGTTTTGAGGTAACAAGTAAAAATACAACCAGATTAAGAACCCCTCTATTTTAAAAGTCGGTTAAAATGCGTGGGACGATCTCCCACCCAATGAGCGAACGACAAAGTCAAAAACTGCATATTTCAGTACCCATGTCATCAAAAACAAATCCGATACGACAAAGGAAAATCATTATAAGTTCGTTGCGATTTGTTCTAAATCTTTGAAATTATGATGAATAACAAAAGATCAGCTGGGCTGTGATTTTAGTCAAAATGAAATGGGTCACAAAAGAATAGACAGGGAATATTCTTAATTCAGTAAGTATGTGTATATACATAATGGGCGTAGATACATTTTAGTTGGGTTTTTCCAACATTACTTGAGGTCTTCTAGGCTTGGTCGCGAGGAACTGGCGCTTAGATTCACCTAGATTTAAGACGTTTCAAGATGAACCCGTAAGATGTTCCTGTTATTTTTTCGGGATAAAAAGTAGCCTATTATGTTAATCCAGGTTGCAATCTATGTTTTTTTAAAATTTCATCCAAATCAGTTTACTGGTTAGAGCTTGAAAGAGCAACAAACATCCATCCATCCATACTTACAAACTTTCGGGTTTATAATATTAGTACGATATTGGGATGTATATTTGTATTTAATGTCAGTTAGTCAGTCAGTCAGGACAAAAATTCTTATAACTGGTATAGGTTTATTAATTCCTTTATATTATTATAATTGTAAATACCTTTGTTACTCTTTTGCGGATCACACAAGGCAGGACATTGTTTTGTTTGATGTGTATTCTTTCTTGGCGATACTAAATATATTTTTTCAGTTCTTTACAGCAGTACTCGACTGAAGGAAAACTGATTGCCAAGGATCTATAAATACTTCCTTTAGCTTCACTACCGGTAATCTTATTGTCTGCCAGCAATTAATTTTATAATTACCTTATTTACCTATAGTTTTGTAAATATAGAGGTCGTGTAATGGCTACGCGACGCCTCACGCTCGGTTCCAATATCTTACAAGAGTCTTAGTATTAAAATAGTAATGTCTACTCCAGCCTATACCGGGCATTGAGGTGAGTTTATCTGACTGGCAAGGATCCTTATAGTCAAAGTAATATAATAAAAATAATAGAATAATATTGCTGGACAATCCACGTAGCATCATCTAACCCCAAGCTAAGCAGTGCTTGTGTTATAGGTACTAGATGACTGATATACTTAATACAATACATTACATACATATTTTTGTATATAGAAAACACCCAGAACACCCGGAATAAGTATTTGCAGATCGTACAAGATAGATCTATTTCTTTTTTCATCTATACTAATTGCGAAAATCTTGGTTTTTTCTGACTGAAATATAGACAACGCACAGCCAACCACTGGTCGTAGAAATTTCAACAATTTAGGGTACTCTTATATTTGTCTTGGTGCGTAGATGTGTACTAAGAAAGGAATTTCCGAAGTTCAACCCCTAAGCGGGTAATAGCTGTTATTTTTTTTTTATAAAAAAATCTACAATACTTATGTAAGTATTTAACATTCACCTACCAGGCGCACAGCAATGCAAAGAGCCAATATCACACACATTGCTGGTAATTGTACTGAGAATTCTCCCACGCGATTGGTCGCAGTGATTTACACAAACTAGTAAGCAAAAAGTTTCCGATCAAAAACTAATTTAAATATGACGACCTATTTTTCGTTTGGAATCGAAAAAACTCTTTGACGTCATAATAAGTGAGAGAGAGACAGAAAGAGCCCCGTTGAGAGTGAAACAAAGAGGATTTATGTCCGGATTTGTTTTCGGCCATCTTTCGAAGTATCATAGCTTTTTAATAGTTTTTCTAGTATTATTTTAATTTCTGAAGTGTAATTTCGGTGGTAGTTTATCCAGCATTATCTGAGGTCTTAGCACAAGTATCCTTAAAATGACTATCCATATGAATAATGTACCTAAAATCCATCTTGAACTGAAAGAAAATGTTGCCATGCCTTTGAAGAGAAACGCAAGAGTTTTTTTCAAAACCAATACCAGCCAACTTTACTTTTTTTTTACTGACTTGACTCAAAACTTATTCTCTTGATACTGGCAAAATTATCAGTCAAACGACAGACAGATGGCAAAGAAGAAAAGAAGATTCACGACTTCTGCCCGGTTCCAATATCATCCAAGCGGAAGTCAGATAAGATATCATTGACTAAAGTTACAGTGAAAGTTTTACAGTACAGTTAAAGTGACAGTGACTCATATAGTAATACAATACAAGATGATCCCTGCGGATATTACTAAATAAATGCTTTTTGACTTTGACTTTGAATACTAACAGATGCTCGTAAAATATTGAAACCGGGCGTTAATCGTTTTTTAAAGCTTTTCTATTGTCTACAAACAGAAAAGCAAATCTCTGCAAATGCCATTGAACAAAAATTTAACACTTAAGGAAATCAAAGAATCAGAAAAATCATCAAAGATTTTTATGTTAACCCAAAAATTCATTCATTTTATGATAAGAACTTTGTTACGAGAGTTGGGCCGCTAATGTATTCTTTACCGGACTTAGATGAATAATCAAGTAGAACCTAGCCACACAAAAGTACGTTGGCTTAGCGACAGAATTAATTCAAATGGATGCTAAAACCGTGTTGAGACGAGACCGAGGTCAGTTTTAGGTATTACCATTTCCCAACGGAAGAGAATTCACTATCTGACTGTATTTACTTTTCCTACCTATTTGGTAATATGCCAACTAAGTATAATCATTGAAACTGCTAAAGCCTCAAAAATCGTGGCTATCTAGAGAGAGATTTGTCGTAAAAAAATGTGTCAAATCTAATCATTAAAAGTGCCTGAAACCCACTAAAAATCACTGAAACCTCGAAAATTTTGGCTATCTATAGATATGACATAAAAAATGTGTCAAATCTAGTTATTGAAAGTGCCTAAAATCTACTGTAACCCAATGAAACCTTAAACATATTGGCTATCTAGTCATAAAAAAAATTAAATCTACAATAGATGCAACTCTTCTCAGGAATAAAAAATAGGGACAAAAGTCACTGTACTTTACTTACCGGGAGTGTCCCCTAAATTGGGTACAGTGTTTTTTCTGAAACTTTTTTCTGTTTTGTGTTTATTTTCTGTTAAGTACTATATGTATTGATAAAATGCTGACGTATCAGATGTTTTTTTTTTAAATCGTATGTTTTTCCTTGTTTAGATAGTAGTATTTGTATGTCTTTCCTTGTCTGGCTTAGAGATCTAAACCAGACTATTTCACGCTGACTCTATCCATAAGCTAGGTACTTTTTATCCTTAACAAAATACCAGTTAGGTATCATTAAGTATGTTGCCTTTGGGTAATCTTAAGTTAGTATTGCTAAGACGGGGTAGTAGTTTTTAAACCAAAACCTTTTACACAGTTTTTACTATCAATCACAATATCAATCTTCTGTTATCCTGGTACTTTCATCGGAACATGACCAAAATAATAGCATTTACCTACGTGCCACGGGTCGTCAAAACTGCGCCTGCGTGAACAATCCCCCCCCTTCGGTAGGCCCGCGACCGCACTTTCACTTTCAGTAGGGCAAATGTTTTACTGCGACACAGTCCTACCTATCACACTCACTACAAAAACTCAACCGTATCGTATTGGAATACGGTTAAGACTATACACGTTTTAGTAAGTAGGACTTTGTGAGAATCAGAAATTAAAGCGACAAACGACGAAAGTGAAGATGATTAGCCAGGACAAGTGAGATCGTAAGTATATACGATAAGGTCTATTTTAGTGTGGAGTAAAAGTTAAGGTAGAATGCTTTGGAATGGGGTACAGAGGGACTGAGAGAGATTCGGAGCCTTTATGACGTACCACGAGGTGCATTATGAAATTTATTTGACATGAACTTTGTGTTTTTTTCCTCAAACAAATACCTACAGCATCAGAGAAAAAGGAAAAACCCAATAATTCTCAAGCACAGTAGATATCCCCTCAGATATCTCAGTACCAAACCTACTTCTTTGAGTATAGTCAGAGGTACCATCCAAATGTTACATTTGATAAATACTCACATTTGGCAGTAGATAGTTGGTATTCCAAATACATGACAGGTTGCAAGCACATCGCCGCTGCTAGAACACTAAACTGATTTCCTCGCGATGTTTTCCTTCACCGTTATTTTTCGATTCTAATAAAAAAGATAATATTCAAAGCTCCATGTGGTGCCAATTTCACTTGAGTGAATAAGCAAAAGAAGAATATGAAAAGGTACAAAAAGTTGGATTATACATGGAGATGCTGGGATTTGAACCCAGGACTTTCAGCATGCGAAGCAGACACTCTACCGCTGAGTTACATCCCCTATACAAAACACTGCGAAATAGGCCTACTGTAAGGTGACAGAGAATTTGCATTCTTTATGGGGTTTCATTAATACCTACATTTTCAAAGGGTTTTTTGACTGTTATTGTGGTAGTAGTAGACTTTTTGTGAAAGGCTTAACACCAATATACCTCAGGTTGGTGAACACAGGGTAGTGCATCATAGGGCACGTACTTAATATGTGTGACCTACAATGCAATGCTTTGTTATAGGTGATGGTTACCACTTAACATCAGGTGGGCCATATGCTTGTTCCACCAGCAGTAGCATAAAAAAATTGCTAGTAATTATCCTACAGCAAAGAATACGGTTCTTTACGGGTGTTTCCATAGGGGATAGTCAGAAGACAAAACTTTACATCTGGTACATATCTCTAATTTTGTTAGTTCTCCATACAGGACAGTTTGCAGGCCCATCGCCGCTGCCAGAATACCAACTAGTTTTAGAGGCATACAGGTGTTAAGCCTCGCGTGCCTGTAATTACACCGGCACCCACAACCCTTCAAACCGGAACACGCTGCGCTGCTTGGCGGCAAAAATAGGTATGGTGCTTAGATCATTAGGTATGGTGGTAGTACTTCCCCGAACGAGCCCTCCACTAAGAGCTCTACTACTACAACAACATTAATACATAATCATAAAGTCATTAATTTTTGCAAAAAAAAATAATTATACTTAATAATGTTATAGGTCAACCAGGATCTGTTTATGAATAAAATGAAAATAAAATTAATTTAGCAGAAAGCGAAGACGACCTACTTAGCAAAGGGTGACTCAGAAAAAAACCCGTTATAACTCGACCGACAGTCACACTGTCAATGTTTTCTGTAACAGCTCACAGTCAATCCTCTTACGTTGTTTCCTGACGGATTGAACGCCAGTGTGCGTGTGGTATCGTGGGGTTATGGTTTATTTAGTTACCCTCATACTTTTACCTAATATAAAAAAGTGCAAACTAATAAAGGTTGACGACCGATGTGGCGCGGCGGGCGAATGTCCGCCTGCGACGCAGAGGTTGCGGGTTCGATTCCCGCCCTGGGATAAATGTTTGTACGATCTGCAAATATTTATTCCGGGTGTTCTGGGTATTTTCTATGTATAATAAAAAATATCTATGTAAGTAATTTAATATTGTATTAAGTATATCAGTCGTCTAGTACCCATAACACAAGCTCTGCTTAGCTTGGGGCTAGATGATGCTGTGTGGATCGTCCAGCATTATTATTATTATTATTATTATTTAAAGGCTGGGGAATAAGGGTTCTCGAACGGCGGCTACGAACCGGAAGATGAAGTGTAGGAGCTTCCTCCTATCCGATGGATTAACGACATTATTAGGATCGCAAGAAGTAAATGGATAAAAAGGCTCAAAAAGGGGGAGGCCTATATCCAGCAATGGACTTCTACAGACAGACTTCTGTAAGTAAAATTGTATTTTTGTTACATAACTAAAAAATAACACCTTAGAAATGGTACAAAGGTTCAGTATTCAGTATTCAGTATGTTTATTGCCTTATTATGTAAGTAGGTTTAACATTGTCAGATCTTAGGACTATATACATGTTTTGGTGCCAATACACATAATATACCCAGTAAGGGTGTTGCAACAGAGTAGAGCGGACCGATATAGGTATAAAAAGAACATGCAAATTACACAGGTCATAAAAGAAAAAAATCAAGTTAAAGGTTATATAAACACTAATTTGGAAACGATGTTACTACACTGTGTGAATTTGGCAAACATACATCCGGATTCAGGATATGAATGCGGTATTCCATTTCGCTTTCATCGGACATCTCATGCGGTGTGACCGTGACACAGATTTGGACTAAACGGACCTTAAAAATTACCTATTAAAATTTGAATTATGGCTGACTAGGTTGAAAACATACAAAAATAGAATCAATCTCAGGATCTGTAATCCCAAGGTGCAGTGTATAATCCTCTCTGGGGTGAAACTGGAAATTATTTGTCGTAAATACAAATTGTTTTTATCTATCGTATTTAAACTTCCCGAATTTATCGACCAAGCGTTGAACTAATAAATATATATTTGCAGACATTCACACAACGCTACTTAGCGCCAAACTAAGCATAGCTTGTACCTACGTACTATGGGAACCAGATGACTGATACAATACTTAGACCCTTTTTTTTGTAAATACATACTTAAAATACAATATAAAACCCAGACACAGAACAAATACCTATCTATTCATCACACAAATGTTTGTACTCGGTGGGGATCAAACCCGCCACCTACAGCGCAGAAGACAGGGCTAATACAAACTGAGTTGTTAGACTATCAAATTTTGCGTTCCACCAATAAATTGTACTTAATAAGATATTTACCCCAAACCTCATCAAAAACAGTAGATCTTATCTAGATAACAAAAGGCCATTAGACATCCTCACAGAATCTCGAAGTACTAAGAGATATGAGAGAATATCTACCATGCCTGGGGATTACAGTCATGATCTATTATATTTCATTGATTTTTCGAACCACCTACAGCGCAGAAGACAGGGCTAATACAAACTGAGTTGTTAGACTATCAAATTTTGCGTTCCACCAATAAATTGTACTTAATAAGATATTTACCCCAAACCTCATCAAAAACAGTAGATCTTATCTAGATAACAAAAGGCCAGAGATACTTCCTGAAGTAGGAAACTGTACCAAAAGTGGGGTAGAACAATTGGTTATGCAACCCCAATGTCGGTCAGGAGGTTGCGCAAGAGTGAAAGGTTGCATAAGAAACGGCTTAGACGAGATGAGGCTGCGCTTGCGACATGACAAAGAATACAGGTAGCCAGATGAGACACTTGTCTACAGAAAAATAAATTGCCCGTAGTAACTTAAAACTTTTAAGGCGCATAAACATACATACATTTTGACGACCCATGTGGTGCGGCGGGAAAATATCCGCTTGCGACGCAGGAGGTTGCGGGTTAGATTCCCGCCTTGGAATAAATGTTTGTACGATCTGCAAATTTTTTTTTTACTGGATTAAAATGCTGGTATAATCTGCTAAGATCTAAATTAAAGCCACTTTTTACCCAGGGTATTTTTTCCGAAAAATATCCACCCACATAAGTTTTTTAATCTTTTCGAGATAAAAAGATTCCTGTGTTAATCCTGATTACGACCTATCTTTATACTGGTGTTTTATACAAATCAGTCTAGTACACCTAGTTTATTAGTAAGGTCAAACTTTGCATTTATAATGGTATCTATGTACCGAATGGAATATTTGGACATACCTCTGATTACCTACCTAACATTAGACATCCTCACAGAATCTCGAGGTACTAAGAGATATGAGAGAATATCTACCATGCTTGGGGATTACAGTCATGATCTATTATATTTCATTGTTTTTTTCGAACGAGCGGTAATTTTTATCTTTTCATATTTCTTATCAATCTAAAAAAACATTCTTGGTACCACACATTCTCAAAACAGCACGTATTACATTGCGTAGTGATAACGAAATTCGTGCATTATCATATAAACTAATTGAGCAATGTAAGTTACTATCTTAAAGAAATTATAATTACGTGCTGAAAAGAAATTGGTATTTATCTAAGAAGCTATTAAAAGATTTCACAATTTAAATGAAGGAATTTTTTATGCTACTATTTGTGAAACAAGCTTGTGGCCCACCTGATGTTAAGTGGTGAATATCATCATCATCATCAGTTTACAGAAGTCCACAAATGGTCGTAGAGACTTGAAACTTTTGGGGTATATTTGTCTTGGTGCGTAGAGGTGTACTAAGAAAAGAAATCTCAAAATTCAACCCTAAAACGTGTACCTACAGCGAGGGTTGGAGTTTGTATGAAAGTCGCGCCCGTTTTGCTAATTACTAATAATAATTTGCCTTAAAACTTTACCTACAGATATTATTACTCTTTGGCTGTTCTTAGACGAGAGGGAGGGAGGAATGTAGGTTGTTTTGCCCCCCTGCTGGTCATATTCTACCACCACCGGTACAGCCGGATAGTGGTGGGGGGTAAGCGTAGACCTAGTCAAAGTCAAAAGGTGGTTTATATAACCAAAACTTATGACTTTGAATCTAGTAAGATGATACATTGATGGTGTATAAGTTAGATTAGATTAGATTATATCTTTATTGTACACCATTAAAGTAGAGAAAAGTATATAGAATTACAACTTAAAAACTATTGGTACAATGGGCGGTCTTATTGCTAAAAGCAATCTCTTCCAGACAACCTTTGGATGGACAGAAAAACATTGTATAGGTAAGGACGGGGGCGTACAAAATAATAATATAATAAATAAATACCTAATAATAATATAATAAACTACTAAATAACTAAGTTATTAGTTTCAAAGCGTTTGCATAAAAAATATATATAAGAATAACTTCACGACTTATTCTGTAGGCACGGTAGATATTTTAGAAGTAGTAAAGCTCTTTGTGAAGGGCTTGTACGGGGAAGTACTACCACCATACCCATTTCAGCCGACAAGCAGCGCAGCGTGTTCCGGTTTGAAGGGTGTGGGTGCCGGTGTAATTACAGGCACATGAGGCTTAACACCTGTATGCCACAGGTTGATGACCGCTGAGAAATGCATTGCAGGGCACGTTCTAATGAGTGTGACCTACAAGACAATACTTTGTTATGGGCGATGGTAATCACTTAACATCAGGTGGGCCATGTGCTTGTTCCGTCGGTAAGTAGTATACAAAAAAGTATAAACTCGAGATAATAAATATTTGTCTTGGTGCGTGGAGGCACTATGCATTGTATTCCAAAAAACAACCCCTAAAGGCTTAGAAGGGGTTGAAATTTGTATGAAAATAAATATACGCGGAAGTCGTGCGCGTCTTCGCTACAGCTGTATGTCTCAAGTTGATAAACGCAGTGCGTAGGGCACGTTCCTAACGAGCATGACCTACGAGGCAATGCTTTGTTATATGCGATGGTAACCACTTCACATCAGGTGGGCCACCTGCTTGTACCAGCAGCAAGTCTAATAAATAAAAAACCGGTCAAGTGCAAGCCTATCGCCGCTGCTAGAATACTAACTGGTTTCTTCACTGGCATTGCACACATCACTTTTTCTAACATAAAAACCTATTGGCACATGATTGGATTTAAACCCATAACCCATAACCTTAGGGTCAGAAGGCGATCACTACCACTAGACAACCGGTGCTCCGGACGAGCCCTTTAACAAAGAGTTATACTACTACAACTGCTAAGCAAGGCGCTAGAACCACGTAGATTTTTTTAATATTAATAATAATGCTAGGCCACACAGCATCATCCAGCCCCAAGCTAAGCAGAGCTTGTGTTATGGTACTAGATGATTGATATACTTAATACAATACACTATATACATATTTTTTATTATACATAGAAAATACCCAGAACAAAGCCGAAATATTTGCAGATCGTACAAAAATTTATCCTAAGGAATCGAACCCGCAACCTCCTGCGTCGCAGGCGGGCATTCAACCGCCACGCCAATTAAATCACCAATTATATGTCTATAGGCAATAAAACCAAGCTGCTACCGAATTCACCAGTTACATAACCAGTAGTTATGGTATCCGATTATATAACCAGAGAATAAGATAACCGTGCTTGTGTGTCAGTAGGTGGCGACATTGTATAACATAATTAAATGTTTTGATACAATTTTTCAGTGCCGTTTAAGTGTTACGCCATCTTTTGTTATTTCTTGGTCATTCGCATAGTAAAAGATTGCGCAATTTGAAAATGAGGGTAGTATTCAATTGGGTGCGGTTTTTGTTTTTTTTTAGGATTAGTAGTAAACGACTCTTCTGTCCTATTCTGCCACCTAGCTGCTTGCTGTGTTCCGGTATGAAGGGTGTGGGTGCTGGTGATATTACGGCAAGCATATAAGAAACGATAAACGAAGCTTTGTATTGTCGTTTTGAGGCATACACTACGCGGCATGTCAAACATTGACACCTTGACAATGGAACGGTTACCGAAGTAGCCCCGAAGTGTATTATACAAAAAAACGGTAGGAACCAAGCCGTAAGTTTCTTGCCGGTTCTTCTAGGCTTGGTCGCGAGGAACTGGCGCTTAGATTCACCTAGATTTAAGACTTCAAGATGATCCCTGCGGGTATTCTACACTAATATTATAAAGAGGAAAGCTTTGTATTTTTGTATTTTTGTATTTTTGTATTTTTGTATTTTTGTATTTTTGTATGTTATGAATAAACTCAAAAAGTACTGGACCGATTTTAATAATTCTTTTTTCATTAGAAAGCTACATTATCACTGAGTAACATAGGCTATATTTTATTTTGGAAAAAAATAGCGTTCCGTAAAATATTTGGGTTTTTCAGACACAAGGTGTAAAAAATCAACCAGAAAAGTTACTTATTTTGCGTACGCTGCCTAAACTATAAAAGATAGAACCATAAAATGTTCTACATAATTGTAGATCTTATAAATATCTACAAAAAAGTCAGCGACACACTATACCTATCTATGTCGAGTGAGGCACAACAACCATTTTTTTATTTAAAAATCTTCAATTTTTTTTGGACTACATTTAAACGCATTTATTTTACTCATACTGTTAATCCTTATCGAAATAAATTATTTTATCACTAAGTACAGTTTATGTAGATAATATTTGGTCTTTAAATGATTAGAATTGGACGTTTGGTTTTGATGTTATGGCGAAATTAAAATATTACGTTTTCTGCTGCACGGCCCGTTGCGAAGTGAGCGTCACCAAGTTGGGAGTGCGCGTGCAGGGGAGTAGTTTAGATCTATGAGTAAGGTACCCGCGCGGCTCCGACGCGAGGTCGGCTCCCTACGCAGGTGTTTTATAAAAAGGACATTAATTCATAATGTAATATAGTTTTATGACAAAATCTATACAAATAAATAAAATTGAAGTGTCTGTTTGTAATATTAAAATAACGCTTTTTACTACATGCATAGGAATGTATATACGATACATATACCAAAATAGCATTTTTTAAAAATTTTGTCTGTCTGTCTGTCTGTCTGTTTGTTCCGTGTAATCTCTGGAACGGCTGGACCGATTTCGACGGGACTTTCACTGGCAGATAGCTAATGTAACAAGGAGTAACTTAGGCTACTTTTTATCCCGAAAATATAACGGGAACTGATATAAACTGCCACGCTGGCGAAACTGCGAACGGCCGCTATTTTATGCCGTATTAACGCCATCTGTTGGTGACATCGAGTACTATTTCAGTTAAGATTTGTAAGTAAACATGTTTACCGCCCAACGAAGTGGGCACCGGTCAGCTAGTACTGAATAAATGCTTTTTGACTTTGAATTTGATTACAAAATGACAGTACGAAACGTCGTTTATCGTTTCTAAGAGTAGACTTACTGAGGTACCTATTTAATATGCACAACAAAATATTTTTTCATTTCTCTTGTTTAAGGTGGGGGTATTCGCCAACTCGAGGTTTTCTCCAAGTAATTTCTCTTTGATGAGTGAATATAAATGTCCAAAAAAAATATATGTTGTTTATTAAAGACTAAATTTTAATTTGTACAATTGAAAAAATTCTAACTATATTATTACTATATGAAAAAAATATCCAAAGTGAAGCAATTTTTATTTTAAATTTGGTTATTTCTTCTAAACGGTATTGATGTTTAGTATTTTTATTTCACACAAATATCTGTCAAAGTTTTTATCACAAAGTGAACAATTGGCAGTTCGAACTAATAATTCATTAAGCTACAATTAATTATTTCTTGAATGCGATACGAAATGGAATGCGCGGGTCCCTGTGCGGGCGACGGGCGGCAGTGCAACTCAGACTGTCGGACGGGGAGGTTGTGCTGCTCATTGCTCCGATTCGCGCATGGACGATTTAGTGTTAGTTTTTTAATTTCGTTTTTTTGTAAATCGTAGGTAAGGCACTTACGTAAATTTTTCGCGCTTCACGCTTCTTTATAAGTTTGGTAGATTACTCTTTATTCATTACTATGGCAAATAAAGTTACGTACGGTACAGGATACCTACAGTTTCACAACTATACTCGAATAATAAACCACACAGTAATAGGTTAGCCCCTCGAAGTAGGCGGGAGTAGTCGTATACACCCTGTAAGCATTCGTCGTAGGTATCCTAGGATACCCGGTTGACATAGGCTAAATTATTTTTCAAAAATTAGGGTTCCTTACTAAAACCCGTGCAAAGCTGGGACGAGCCGCTAGTATTCTATAATAATTTACGAAACCACCGATATGATGCACGGTCGATGTGGCGCGGCGGGCGAACGTCTGCCTGCGACGCAGGAGGTTGCGGGTTTGATTCACGACTTGGGATAAATGCTTGTACGATTTACAAATTATTATTATTATGCTCCTGGCATAACTGCAAAAAGTCAACTTACAGGAGGATGTGGTTTTCAGATTATTTCAGAAATTATAAACCTTTTTGGTAGTTTTTTGTCTAAATAATTTCAGTATAATAATAATAATGCTGGACAAGCCACACAGCATCATCCAGTCCCAAGCTAAGCAGAGCTTATGTTATGGATTCTAGGTGACTGATATACTTAATACAATACATTACAAACATAGATATTTTTTTATTATACATAGAAAACACCCAGAACACCTGGAATAAATATTTGTAGATTGTACAAACATTTATAATATTATAAATACTTTTTTAAATTGACTATCCTATCTTGCTCCTAAACCACTTCTAAACTACTTAATACATATATATCTATGTATACAAAAAATATAGATATATATGTATTACGATTTTTTTAAATTATAATAATGGAATTTACTCTTGTTTTTTCGATTTTTTCCCTTTATTCTATCGGTTGTGCCCCTCTTGCCCGTTGATTATCGCTCGAAAGAAATTATAACCTCCATTGGGCCTTTTTACCTCGGAGTTTTGCGTGTGCAAGATTTTGGAAAGTGAGCACACCTACATTATATATACCTGCCTACATTATTAAAGAATATTAGCTATTGCTTGAGCTGATTATCAAAAAGATGGGAATCTTTTAGATAATCAGCTCAACACAAGTAACGCAGTTAGTTAGGTCTTAAAATGTGCCCTTGTATCTGGTCTGTATATTCTGCAATTAAACTACGTGAAAAGCAGTTAGCATGCCTTTGTTGTATTTCTGTAAGAAATAAAAGATTTGCACATATATTTTTTTCTTCCTGTAGAACTCCATCATAATTTCTTCCCAAGAGGGCAAGTTAAATCCATGGTAAGAATACTTTCAAGTTATCGAACTAGCATCATTTGATTGGCTGTATCGAATGGGTGGTCAAATACGAATAATGGCCAATACGGTGCTCGATTGTCTTTATTCATGTCCAGACATATGCTAGTGCGTATATTTCTCCCTCATAGTGCCACGATCACATAGATCCACATAGATTTATGGATGGTGTAGGAGAATTATGCTCTCTATCTCCTCGAGCGACGGCTGTAAATTATAACGACGCGCTTCAAAATGCAATGCTACCGACAGTCCGTAATATTTAAATTTCACCATATGACTGCGGCGTCGTTGATGCTTGTGATTGTGACAATTTAATAAAAGGATACATCTACTTTTAGCTTTGTTTTCTGACAATATAATAAAAACGAATCCCGAAATAAACTGTTTTATTGAACGCATATTGTTAGTAACAAGTGTACATAATTTGTAAATTCCGACAGGTGGACTCGCCTTGTGTCAGAACTTTACAATTTTATGTAGCTTATGATTATTGGTTCCATCAAGTTCAAGCTAAGAACAGCTGTCAGCGTAACAAACAGTAATCATCGTTATCTTTAATCAGATAAAGAGGGCAATAGAAGTTGTCAAATCGGTTTGCAAGCGAAACTAATCCTTATCACCTATGAATCTGCAAGCGGCATTCAACCTTAGGGTGGTAAACCAATTTTTTTGGGCGACTGTACCTATAATTTTTTGGGAAAAGGCTAGAACCTCTGTAACCAGAGCTATACCTACCTGTGTAAAAAACTTATGGATCTTCACCGTGCTTGGAAGGATTTGCAAAAAAAGATATGAGCTTGATGATATGTTTCGGTTACCGTCATCTCTTACAACACAAGATTTTATAAAAATGCAAGGACATCACGGTCAACCTACCAGCCTTGATGAAAACCTTAGAAACCCTTGCCATCCACCTCTCAAAGGGTAAGTTCTGGAACTACTTACTACAAAAAGAGGAAGGAAAGACTTTGTCACGCCTAAATTAGTTGCAGCTTTAGACAGATGTCAATTAAACAAGGAATTCTGTTTATATACTTCAGGCTGTAGCAAAAGCACTAGATCTTAGCTGTGATGATTTCCTGATAAAAAAATCGTCCATTCAACGCATTTGCACACAGAGTAGAAAATATAGTGTAATCTATAAAATCAAATTTTGTTTTAAAATGTGTGTTTGAAATAAGAATCCACCAAATCACAAGTAGCCCTGATATCATAATGTTAAAAAAGTTTATATATTTCAATTGATTTATATGCTTATAGAAAAATGTTAAAAACAGAAATTTTAAATTCGCGGGTTAATGTAAATGTAGACAGATAAAATTTTGTATTTAAGTAAGTCTTGATAGTTTAAAAAGAAATACGGGGTATACAATTCGATTTCCAAAAAAAAAAATATAAGGGACTTATATTCGTCCATATAAGGGACACCCTACAGTACATGGTAGTTTGGAAATAAAAGTCACCCTAGTTGACAGTAGCGGCTTGTGTGCCTTTCTTTACCGGGCAAAATGAACCACTCATCTGATTCCGCGCGTGGTAATAGGCAATAAATAAAGTATAAAAACTTGATTATTAAAATATACATGTTGTTTTCTATATTTTTTTGAACTGATATGATGTAAAATGGTATGTAGATGCTGAAAATAAAAAAGTACTATCAAAGACACAATCAAATCTACGCCCCTGTGACTAGGATATGACGTATTGCATCGTGTTATTATGAATATAAATATTTTTTAGCCAACTTAGTATTATCTTCATATTTATTTACTTATTTTAGGAAGACTTGTGCCTTTATTGACCAGACAAACAAATCATAAAAACTTGATTATTAAAATATATACATGACGGAGACGCTGCTCCAGTATGGTCTAGCTGGTCGTCCGCGATATCTGCACCGATGACGTCACAGCTGTCTTCATTATGGTGATGACTCATGACCGTCGGCAAAACATAAACCGAGTCAAAGAAACATTAAATAAGTCAAAGAAACACCAAGAACGTTGTCACTGTCGTTTATTCCGCACCAAACAAATCTGGTTTTTACAGTAGGTCCGAACGGTGCGGCGGCTCGAGCCAGACTGACTGCCGTAGAGCGCGCCGCCCGTATTTATGCAAAACACAGCCGCGCGCAAGCTACCTCGCCACTAAGAGTGTTTTGCTTTTACGCGTCTTGTTGTTTTTACAATCAATTGATTAATGACCTTGTTGACCTTAAAATAATGAATCAACGCCTAATTAGCTAACAATTCACTTAAAACTGAAACAAAACATTGTGATTTCAAGTAGCTCCGGCGTCTTGCTGACACCAATGTCGCCATTGCGCCGATACGGCCATTCTGACAGGCGGTGCGCGCTCTGCACCAGCCTCTGTTGTGCGTGATGTTTTAGTTCGAAGATTACTCGAAGATTGCTCGAAGATTGCTCGAAGATTGCTCGAAGATTACTCGAAGATTACTCGAAGATTACTCGAAGATTACTCGAAGATTACTCGAAGATTACTCGAGGATTACTCGTGGATTACTCGTGGATTACTCGTGGATTACTCGTGGATTACTCGTGGAAGAGGAAAGGCCTGATGCTGTGCTCTGGGCGGTCCTGTTCGCAGTGGTACACAGAGGATCTAAAAAAAGAAAGGTTTTGTACTCGTGGATTACTCTTAGATTACTCGTGGATTACTCTTAGATTACTCTTAGATTACTCTTAGATTACTCGTGGATTACTCGTGGATTACTCGTGGATTACTCGTGGATTACTCGTGGATTACTCGTGGATTACTCGTAGAAGAGGAAAGGTCTGATGCTGTGCTCTGGGCGGTCCTGTTCGCCGTGGTACACAGGGAATTTGGGAAATATGACTAGGTTGATGCCGTGTGTTCACAGAGGCCCTAAAAAGGAAAGGTTTTGTACTCGTGGATTACTCGTAGATTACTCGTGGATTACTCGTAGAAGAGGAAAGGTTTGATGCTGTGCTCTGGGCGGTCCTGTTCGCCGTGGTACACAGAGGATTTGGGAAATATGACTAGGTTGATGCTGTGTGTTCACGGAGGCTCTAAAAAGGAAAGGATTTGTACTCGTAGATTACTCGTGGATTACTCATAGAAGAGGAAAGGTCTGATGCTGTGTTAGACACAGGGGTTCTAAAAGGTAGGAATAATTTTATGTTATTATTTTGTGACTTGGTATGCGAGCTGATGAGGAGGTGGTTTGGATTGGAGTTGTATTCGATCCCACTTCTGATGACGGAGACGCTGCTCCAGTATGGTCTAGCTGGTCGTCCGCGATATCTGCACCGATGACGTCACAGCTGTCTTCATTATGGTGATGACTCATGACCGTCGGCAAAACATAAACCGAGTCAAAGAAACATTAAATAAGTCAAAGAAACACCAAGAACGTTGTCACTGTCGTTTATTCCGCACCAAACAAATCTGGTTTTTACAGTAGGTCCGAACGGTGCGGCGGCTCGAGCCAGACTGACTGCCGTAGAGCGCGCCGCCCGTATTTATGCAAAACACAGCCGCGCGCAAGCTACCTCGCCACTAAGAGTGTTTTGCTTTTACGCGTCTTGTTGTTTTTACAATCAATTGATTAATGACCTTGTTGACCTTAAAATAATGAATCAACGCCTAATTAGCTAACAATTCACTTAAAACTGAAACAAAACATTGTGATTTCAAGTAGCTCCGGCGTCTTGCTGACACCAATGTCGCCATTGCGCCGATATACATGTTTTTTTATACTTTTTTGAACTGAAATTATGTAAAATGGTATGTAGATGCTGAAAATAAAAAAGTACTATGAAAGACACAATCAAATCTACGCCCCTGTGACTAGGATATGACGTATTGCATCGTGTTATTATGAATATAAATATTTTTTAGCCAACTTAGTATTATCTTCATATTTATTTACTTATTTTAGGAAGACTTGTGCCTTTATTGACCGGACAAACAAATCATAAAAACTTGATTATTAAAATATATACATGTTTTTTTATACTTTTTTGAACTGAAATTATGTAAAATGGTATGTAGATGCTGAAAATAAAAAAATGCAATGAAAGGCACAATCGAATCTACGCCCCTGTTACTAGGAAACAACGTATTGCATCGTGTTATTATGAATATAAATATTTTTAAGCCAACTTAGTATTACCTATGTTTTTATTTATTTACTTATTTTAGGAATACTTGTGCCTTTATTGAACGGACAAATAAATCATAAAAACTTGACGCCCTGTTACTAGGATACAACTTATTGCTTTTTTTTACTTTTTAAGTTAACACAAACACGTATTACATTAAAGTAAATATAAATGAAATTATTAAATTAATATTTTAATGAAATGATTATACAATTTTAATTAAGCTTTTTAGGAAATTATTTTAACTTCATAGGTTGAGCTTAAAATTTATAAAAAGTTGTTTTAGTAGTTAGTACATAGTTAGTTATTAGTTATTGTATGAACATTATTTTTATTATTATTTCAAATTGTTATGATCATATGCTAAACGGGCGGAGGGCAGTGGTACGCCATCATACAGGTTTTTCAGTTTGGGTACCAATGCTGTCTAACCAATGAATAGTCATGTATGTTGTTTCCAAATAAATTTCATTTCATTTCATAATGAATATAAATATTATTTTAGCCAATTTAGTATTATCTTTTTATTTATTAACTTATTTTAGGAAAACCAGTGTCACCACTAAAATATTTCTTTTATATTGAGTAAATTTTTAGAGCACGATAATAGCGCGGCTCCTTGCCAACAAACAAGGAGCGCGTGTTGCGCTTTGCGAGCGTAAAAATATAGCGGGGGGCACGCGGTCGGCGCGGGGAAATTATCCCACTCCGCCTGAATCCTCAAGGTCGTTGGCGAATACCACAGCCTTAAATGCATTCCAGGGCGAAACTTAAACTAGTAAAAGTAATTTAACTTTTTAGTTTGTCTGACATGTTCAAGCTTACAAGAAGTCTTACGGAAAAGTCTTTATTCATAAGTAGAATAATGATAATGTAAGTATATATAACTTAGAATGGTCTAATACTGTAATGAACGTAGATGTTTATTCTCTGTCTGGTTCGTATTCTTAGCAAAAAAGCATAATCAGTAGTCATTCTATCTGCCATTTAGTTCCCATACAAGCTATGCCTAATTTTGCGATAGATTGTGTAAAAATGTCTACAAATAATCGGTTTAGGCGCATAAGGTCCCACTCGCAAAACGTCCCTCCACCAAAATTACGTCCCATTCGCAAAAAGTCTTCTTTGCAAAGTATCCCTTGTGCAAAATACCCCTTTCTCAAAACGTCCCGTTCTGAAAAGGTCCCGTACCTTTCGCAAAATGTCCTTTCTGTGAATGCCCCTTTCGCAGAACGTCCCTACTACATAGCGGCCTATTCTCATATAGTCCCGCCTGCGAAATCGACCCAGAAAAATACAAAAAGAATTGGCTTGCACACTAAAAAAAAACCGCAGAAATAAGGATATTTATTTCAACAAAGAATACCAAAAAGTGGCAAAAAAATTACAAAGAGGCGAAATAACTGTAAAGGATTTCGTAATTACAATAACTTTTATGCAACAAAATCAAGGATTATAAGAATTCTATGAGGCATTAGGGTAAATAAAGGTTTTTAATTTTAGTTTGAGGAGCTGATGGCTTCTAGTTATAATTATATTTTAAGTGACTTGGTAATGTACGTATAATCTATACAAATAAATAAAATTGTAGTGTCTGTAATATTAAAATAACCGCTTTTTACTACATGAATATGAATGTACATACGGTACATATACCAAAACAGCATTTTTTTAAATTTTTGTCTGTTTGTCTGTCTGTTTGTTCCGGCTAATCTCTGGAACGGCTGGACCGATTTCGACGGGACTTTCACTGGCAGATAGCTAATGTAATAAGGAGTAACTTAGGCTATTTTTTATCTCGAAAAAATAACGGGAACGGGATAAATCTACCACGCGGGCGAAGCTGCGAGTGGCCGCTATTTTATGCCGTATAACGCCATCTGTTGGCACGTCGAGTATTACTTCAGTACGCGGGCGAAGCTGCAAGCGGCCTTTATTTTATGCCGTATACTCTCTATTAACGCCATCTGTTGGCGACGCCGAGTAATACTTTAGTTATTTTATAATGACTACAATCATCAGTACTTATGTACTAGCGCAACCGTGCGTCTTTATTTTATCATATTTTACTTGAAAATTCAAAAATATCTAAGATTTGTAAGTAAACATATTTACCGCCCAACGAAGTGGGCACGGGTCAGCTAGTTTAATAATAAATGACTATACAAACGATTTTTTTTTATAATATAAAAAATGTTTAATTATTTTGTGCTTTTTTATATTAAAAAGAGCGATTAAAGGTACGATTATCGAACAGTACATTTGGCGAAAGGAACATTTTGCGTAGGGACATTTTGCGAAAGGAACGTTCTGCGAAAAAGACGTAATTTATGTGAAGGTACTTTTTGCGAAAGGGATATTTTGCAGAAGAGACGTTTTGAGAAAGGAACATTTATAAAAGGGACCTTTTGCGAAAGGGACAAAGGGACGTTTTGCGAGTGGGACCTTATGCGCCTAAACCAAATAATCCTCATAGTTGCTACGATCCAACATTGACCATTGCAACACCAAAAAAACCAAGCATCATAGCTACGACGTCACTAGGAGAGTAGAAGTGGTAAGAGCATTGAGGGCGTTGGCCGAAGTGAAATTCGGCATACGGCCTTCGAGCCGCTTTCCACTACCACCTTCGTTTTCTGTGCGCCTGGTACCGCCGGCCTGGTCAACCACAAAAAATGTTGGGCTGTGTGTTTTATGGATGCGATAATTGTGTACCGGCGTCTACTTTCTGATTTTTAAGGTTCCAAAGTTCGGCTAGTGACCCAAGTTTAGTTTAAGACGACATGGTACTGTAATCAGCACCTGTTTATTACGTTAAAACAACATATACATGTATTTTTTTTAATTGAATATTACATAAAAGGGCCATATATTTTATGATGCCACCAGAAACACTTTTGATTCCATTGGGTTCGATAAAAGTTTACACAAAGTTTGACTAAAATCTTTGGCGACCCAGGGTGCTTTATTCCAATGTTTTTGACACAATTCTCTGAGTGGATAAGGCCTTTACCCTAATTTGTCTGTCAAAGTCTTTTTACAGACGAAATTTGAAATTATGATGTTTGGGATAAAATCCTTTTTTTGTATAAAATTTTACTTTCAACTATTACAAAATAAACTATAAGATAATAATAAATATTGGCAGACCTTTATACCCAAGCTAAGCAACACTTGTACCTACTATGGGAACCAGAGAACTAATAAAATACTTATATTCCTAAGTACTTATTTTTAGGCCCGCTTGTACAACGAGCACTAAATGTATTTAGCGAGCCCCTAAATGCATTTAGGAAGCTAATTTCGTTTAACATCTTGGCATAACGAGAACTACGTCTATGCTAAACATGTTTACCTTATATGTACCAAATATAATATCTGGACGTCCTCTGACTACCCCTATTAGACTTCCTTAAAGAATCTCAGGTAGGTACTTGGTACTAACAAATCTAAAGGGATATCTAACGTGCTTGGGAGTTAAAGCGTAATGCTGTGTGTGGGTGTCAGTTTTATTACTTTTTATTAAATTCAGTTATTGACATGAAGTAATTGAAATTAAGTAGATTGTAGATTGTAAGCAATATTATTAGTTGAAGCGTAGCGTGTGCTGTCTTTTGAACTTGCGGTATATTGATGTTGGTATTTTCTGTCTTGCATTCACCGTACTTAATTGGCACCACACTGGAGCTTTATTATTTACATTATTATTATTTTGTAAAAGAATCATACAAAAAACCGTAGGAACCAAGCCATACGTTTTACGCATGTTTTTCTAGGCTTGGTCGTGAGTAACTGCCGCCTAGATTCACTTAACTAAGAAACCTTTCAATAGGATTCCATACTGAACTATTGATTTTTACTTTGGCCCCGGCTCTAGAGTTTGTGATACCACCACGGGGCCTTAGCGCGGCCTAAAATCTTCGTCTCGGTTAACCATTAGCGATGCAAACTTACCATCAGGTGACGACCGATGTGGCGCGGCGGGTGAATGTCCGCCTGCGACGCAGGAGATTGCGGGTTCGATTCCCGCTTCGGGATAAATGTTTGTACGATCTGCAAATATTTATTCCGGATGTTCTGGGTATTTTCTATGTATAATAAAAATATCTATGTATGTAACGTATTGTATTATGTATATCAGTCATCTAGTACCCATAACACAAGCTCTGCTTAGCTTGGGGCTAGATAATGCTGTGTGGATTGTCCAGCATTATTATTATTAGTTGTAAGCTTGTATCAAAACATTTTCCAAAGGTAAAATCGAGCATGAAGTCTATTATGATGTCCCATAGTATTTTCCCTTTGTGCGTGCGGGGCGAGGCGCGGCGTGCGGGACGCGGGGCGCGGCGGGTGAACGCTCTCGCGCTATCATCCGCGGCGCGAGCGCATGCCCTTTATTGCTGTGCTGGAAGGGCCCGACGGGAATACACTGAACACTGAAAAAAAAATTGGTTGTCTGTAAAGTCGGTTTACGGATGATAGTTTAACGTGACAACATAGTAAGTTTCTATTGGCGTAAGCCAATCGAGTGGAAGAGATATAGATGCGGCGCAAGCCGAGCGCTCAAGCCGATCGTGCCTTTCACTCGCTCGTGTAGCGCTCTCGCTCCGATCGTAACGTTACAATGAGCGTAACGGGACACTTTTTTGGGCGTGCAGCCGGCGTTCATCGATTTATTAGGCGTCACGTCAAAAAGAGATTTAGAATTGTTTGATTCGTCAGTGGATTGATTAAAATAATTTTCAAACATTTTCCCATAACACGCATATACACATCACGGAAAAAATACAATTCATTTTACAAAATACACCAAACATTATCATATCTTATCTTCACCTCAAAAGTTAAATATGTCAGTGTATATTTTTCCTAGTACGTAGGGTAAACTAGGAAATTGTTCAATTTAGAAATACTTGCATTGATTGTAATCATTTTTAAATCTACCAATATATAAATAAAGCGTCTACACTATTTTATATTTCACGGTCTTCATACTAGTGAAAATCATTTTCCTGGAAACGTATGGGAGAGGGCTATGTCCAATGGGCTTTTAAAGGCTGCTGATGATTATGAAATAAGTTATTCACGACTTCAACCCCACGCATGGTAAATTCTGATTTCTGATTCTATTTTCTCCATCCATCGACTTTCTGCGTTCATAACAATGTCGTCAGTCCTACGCCGGAAGACAAAATTCCGGTTCGTGGTCGCCATCCGATTTCGTAATGGTAATGCTGAAACATAAAGCTGTTTTCCACTCAATGGTCGCGAGGAACTGGCGCTTAGATTCACCAAGATTTAAGACGTTTCAAGATGATCCCTGCGGATATTACTGAATAAATGCTTTTTGACTTTGACTTTGATTGGTCCACCTTGTCAATAGCCTAGCTTTAGCTTTAGGATATTACTGAATAAATGCTTTTTGACTTTGACTTTGACTTTGATTGGTCAACCTTGTCAATAGCCTAGCTTTGTTCATTTCTAAACACGGGCCTCCCCCATATTTGAAGGGGTTTTGCCGTTCTTGCTTGGCAGGTAGATTGACGACCGCAGTGTCAGTGTTATGTACTTAGGAGATGCAGCTGCTATCCTAGTGGAAGTGGTCTCGCCTTCTGATCCTAAGGTCGTGGGTTTGAATCCAATCGCTCACTAATGAATTTTTCTGTTCGCAATATTTATGTGCGCAATGCCAGTGCTCTTAAACGGTGAAGGAAAACATCGTAAGGAAACCAGTTAGTAACAGCAGCGATGAGCTTGCAACCTGTCACGTATGGAATACCAACTGCTGCAAAATGTGGGTTTGTACCAAATGCAATATCCAGACATACCTCTGACTACCCTCCTTCAATATCCTCGAAGAATCACGAGTGTGTACTTTAAACTAAGAGATATGAAGGAATATTTACCATGCCCAGTAGGTCTACTCTTAGAAACGATAAACGAAGTTTCATATTGTCGTTTTGAGGTACACTACGCGGCACATTGACAACTTGACTGTGTAACGGCTACCAAATAGCTAACTGTATTTACAGAACGATAACACGAAACTTCGTTTATCGTTTCTAAGAGTAGACCCGCTGGCATGGTAAATAAATGTCGTGATATTTTCAGTTGCAAAAAAATATATGACCATCCCAAAAACCAGAACAGCAATAAAGGACCAGCCCTCCAACACGTGTCTTGCCTATCTATGTGACCCACTTACCCACACACGCACACCACAGACGGTGTTGATGCATCCGTGCACTTTGTATGTGTGTGAGAATAGCTCCGTGTGTTGTGTAGTAGACAAATAGTTAAAACTTTTTTCAGGTGTTTACTTATCCTAATTTAAGCGATTTAAGCGCGGCACGGTAGATATCCCCTCAGATCTCTATCTTCCAAGAACAATAACTCAGGAATCTTTGGGAATACTTAAGAGAGGTAGTCTGAGGTACGTCCAAATATACCTGTGGACTGAAAATGGTATCACGCACGTAAAGTACGTGCCCCACAGTGCACTACCATATGACGACCGATGTGGCGCGGCGGGCGAATGTCCGCCTGCGCCGCAGGAGGTTGCGGGTTCAATTCCCGCCTTGGGATAAATGTTTATACGATCTGCAAATATTTATTCCGGGTGTTCTGGGTATTTTCTATGTATAATAAAAAATATCTATGCATGTAATGTATTGTATTATGTCAGTCATCTAGTACCCATAACACAAGCTCTGCTTAGCTTGGGGCTAGATGATACTGTGTGGATTGTCCAGCATTATTATTATATTGCCTATCTTACTTTCAAATTATTAAAAACGACATGCAAATCATTTGAACTATAAAATTTGTAATAATATACATTTCGTTTTACGGTCTGTGTTATCGGTGTGTTCCGTTAGAGGTTATAATAAAACTGTTACACTTTCATGCAAGTGAAATTTTATACATAATTCTGATTTTGAAGTACCTAGTCGTAGTTGGCTGTAGTGGTCAAGGCTTGGGATAGTACTCTTCCTTTTTTTAGGGTTCCGTACCCAAAAGGTAAAACAGGACCCTATAATTAAGACTCCGCTCTCTGTCACCAGGCTGTATCTCATGAACCGTGATAGTTAGAGAGTTGAAATTTTTACAGATGTATTTCTGTTGCCGCTATAACAATAAATACTAAAAAACAGAATAAAATAAACATTTAAGGGGGCTCTCATACAATAAACGTGATTTTTTTATATACCGTTTTTACTAATAGATAATGGTACGGAACCCTTCATGCGAGTCCGACTCGCACTTGACTGGTTTTTCTTTTTTGTAAATACATACTTAGACTGACTGGCAGTATTAATATTTATTACGTACTACCTTTTTCATTTATTTATCCGACGTTTTATAAGTTTCATAAGTTTCATAAGTTTCGTAAGTTTCATAAATATTCTACTCTACTACTATTGAGTAGTTTTAGTATCAGTTTTCTAAGCATTTCTAAGACATGGCACTTTTCAAAATGGTGTCGCTTTTGATCTGTTCTGTAGATAGCAGTTAAATATTAACTCCTGCAGTAAAATCAGTATTCAGTTAACCGCGCGATGTCCTATTTAACTGTAGTCAAAAATAACTGCGTGTTGGCGGTTCCTACCAATGTAACCCTGAGCTCTTCATAGTTGCAGATAACTAGTTTTAGATATAATATAATGATGCTGGACAATCCACATAGCATCATCTAGCCCCAAGCTAAGCAGAGCTTGTTTTATGGGTACTAGATGACTGATATACTTAATACCATTACATACATAGATATTTTTTATTATACATAGAAAATACCCAGAACACCTAGAATAAATATTTGCAGATCGTACAAACATTTATCCAAAGGCGGGAATCGAACCCGCAACCTCCTGCGTCGCAGGCGGACTATCGCCCGCCGCATAATCAGTCCGACAGAGATTACAAAATTACAAAATTTATTTATTACCGAAAAAGAAATACAAAGCAATGGTCCCCGCACTAGGACGAGCCTGTATCGACTATCGAACAAACGTCTATGTTCATCGCACAAATTTTTGTCCTGGGTGGGGATCGAACCCACCACCTACAGCACAGAAGGCAGAGCTACTGAGTTGAGAGGCCCGTCTGAGTGATGAGATACCTCATACGTCCTTGATGCTATAACATAGATCTACAAAACTACTTTGCAGAAACCAACCTACCAGGAGAGCATAAGACATAAGTAATGAAATAGTTATGTCAATAAAATAATGGGCCGGTTTGTGAACGGCGCGGTTAGCACGCGTCCGGCGAACTAGTAACACAGGGCTGTCACATGGAGAAATTTAGTCATCTACACTAATTTTTTTAATACAATTTGCTGATGGAACAAGCGACAACCGATATGGCGCGGCGGGCGAATGTCCGCCTGCGACGCAGGAGGTTGCGGGTTCAATTCCCGCCTTGGGATAAATGTTTGTACGATCTGCAAATATTTATTTCGGGTGTTCTGGGTATTTTCTATGTATAATAAAAAGTATCTGTGTACGTAATGTATTGCATTAAGTATATCAGTCATCTAGTACCCATAACACAAGCTCTGCTTAGCTTGGGGCTAGATGATGCTGTGTGGATTGTCCAGCATTATTATTATTATCATATTATTATACTATTTTTTTTTTATACAATTTGCTGATGGAACAAGCGACGACTGATGTGGCGCGGTGGGAGAATATCCACCTGCGACGCAGGAGGTTGCGGGTTCGATTTCCGCCTTGGGATACATGTTTGTACGATCTGCAAAAAATATCTATATAATATGTAATGTATTGTATTAAATATATCAGTCATCTAGTACCCATAACACAAGCTCTGCTTAGCTTGGGGCTAGATGATGCTGTGTGGATTGTCCAACATTATTTATTTATATACACGGCAAAATTTTGTTTACATTTTCAGACAGGTTTGCTGAGGCAGCCCTAAGCAATGCAAGTGCAATGCGTATTTATAATCGGCCCAAATTCTAAAGTGGGATGCGTTTGTGGGCCAGCCCTTCCTCCCCACCACCGTTCTGCGCTCCTGGTACTATGCGACGGTTTTAGCTTCACTTTATAGTTTCCTGGTAGTTTTTATAGCTATTTCACCTGCATTTTGTTTGTTTATTGTATCTTGACAGAGTTTTTTATGCTACTGCTGGTGGAATTATTTGGCCCACCTGATGTTAAGTGGTAACCAACGCACAGCCCAAAGTACTGGTCGTAGAAACTTGGAACTTTCATGAAATTCAATTCCCTTAAGGGGGCTTTTATACAAAAAACGTGATTTTTTGGCGTTTTTATAGATAATGGTACGAAACCCTTTGTGCGCGAGTCCGACTCACACTTGGCCAGTTTTTTTTTCTAGAGAATATAAGTAAATAAAATAAATATTTATTAGGCAGACAGACAGCCGAGTCCTAGTAATAGGGTCCCGTTTTACCCTTTGGGTACGGAACCCTAAAAATTGTATATGAAAGATATTGAATGCTTTGATTACGATTGAATTTCAATTTGAAATATCTTCAAAATATGCAAAGGCGATTTTAGATACATAACTATAAAACGCTACGTTTATTGTTGTAAAATTAACATTGTTTAAACCCATATTTTCTACTAGAACCAGCTTAAGTAGGTACGTCACTCTTGCGTGTGGCTCTAGAAGATCTATTGTTTAGAAATAACTACATTATACCTAACCAAGGTAGCTTCCGGGTTCGAATTCTTCACAATTTTCCTTAAAACTATTTTATCCAGGGTGTCAAAATACTACTACCTATAATCTAAACGAGTTTGGACTATATTTAAGTAGTAAAACTCTTAGTGAAGGGCTCGTCCGGGGCAGTACTACCAATAAGTCTATTTCTGCCTGTGAGCAGCGCAGCGTGTTCCGGTTTGAAGGGTGTGGGTGCCGGTGACATTACAGACACATAAGGCTTAATACCTGTAAGCCTCAGGCTGGCAGAAAATAAATGTCGGGAGAAAGTCCATGGAAGGAGAAGACTCTTACATCTCTCTTACATTATTATTACTTTGTAAAAGGATCATACAAAAAAACGGTAGGAACCAAGTCGTAAGTTTCTTGCCAGTTCTTCTAGGCTTGGTCGCGAGGAACTGGCGCTTAGATTCTTCTAGATTTGAGATGTTTCAAGATGATCCCTGCGAATATTACTGAATAAATGATTTTTGACTTTGACTTTGACTTCTTGAACTAGTTTTTTTCTGGAAAATTAAAGAGGCCAATGTCTTGCAGTGAACCTCTTCAAATGATGATGCTGATTCGCAGTAGTTTCATTTTTCAGAAGCAGTAACTTTACACCTTGTATACGTTCAGTTAATGTTTTGTTAGTGCTTTGGTTAATTTAATTGTAAATTCTTTTGTGATTAGATATTTCATCATTTTAATTACTTAATCATTTTAACGATGAAATCACTGAACTAGGAAGGAAAATCCTGGTTTTAGAAGCGTTTCAATTACTTTTTTTTTTGATACAGCGTGTAATATAACTACTTCTGAAACCTGAAACTGCAAAGTCAGACCATGATTTTATTTACAGTACAAAACAAAAAATGCGAAAAAATTGACAATTTTAGTCCGTTTTTTACGAAAATTGGCAGCTTGTAGATGGCGTTGTGTCAAATGCAATATTTACTACTAGCGGCTCGACCCGGCTTCGCACGGGTTTTAGTAAGGATCCCAAATTTTTTTGAAAATATAATATAACCTATGTAACCCAGGGATAGTGTAGCTTCCCAACGGTGAAAGAATTTTTCAAATCGGTCCAGTAGTTTCGGAGCCTATTCAATGCAAACAAACAATCAAATCTTTCCTTTTTATAATATTAATAATTATAGACATAATATATTTTACTTACAGCGTGAAACTATTTCCATACAAACTTCAGCCTCCGCCACACCCCTTTAGGGGCTAAATTTCTGGAGTTTCTTTGCATGGGCCGGCGCACATTGGGGGCACGGCAATTAGTGTCATAATAATTAGTTTATATTTTTATTAATCTCCTAAAAAATACCTTGCCATGTCGTGCCACTAATGTGCGCCGGCCTTAATACACCTCTACGTACCAACACAAATATACCCTGAAAATTTCAAATCTCTACGAACAATGTTTTAGGCTGTGTGTTGTCTAGTCATTCAGGCCAGAAATTCTTTATATCAGTATAGATAGATGTATATTTAAAGCTAACGATTTATAAAAATCAATATAAGCAATAATTTATGTCAAGTATTCACATTCTGAGCAACTTCGAGTATTTTCTATGTTGATTCTTGAAAGACAGCACTTTTGAAGAAATGCTTACTTCCGTACCTCAATGTAAACACCTGGTTTGACGTAAAATTCCACTGTTTCGGAACTTGAAACCATTATTTTATGTACAGTCAGCTGCACTAGAATGTATACAATTTGTAACTTACAGAATGGTTTTACAGCGTTACAATTAATATTTGCAGGGCAAAAACTCTAAAAATAAGTAAATTTATCAGCTTATTCACGATTTTTTAGTTTTTACAGCATAAGTGTTTACTATAAGGTTTTGATACCGTTTTGAAAGTTACGAATTGTATACACTCTAGTGCAGCTGACTGTACCTATAGGTATGTAAACCTATAATAGGTATATATGTTAGAGCACCGGTGGGAAAAAGCAGCGTCATCATTAATCTGAAGAAGACTACTACTACACACGCCTTCCCGATTTTCTGAAAATATTTATTTATTCATTACTATAAGTATTCGTTACATACCATAGTGTATAAGTAGGTACTTACGCAAATTTATAAGTAGGACAATTTATAAGTATTAAATACGATCAAACCATTTACCTAGCACTAAATGCATTACTTTTAAAAAACCTGTCAAAAGGATAAACAATGTTCAAACTACTGCCATATTAGAGATATTAGAGATTATTATTATAAATAAATTATTATAAATAAATAATGCTGGACAATCCACACAGCATCATCTAGCCCTAAGCTAAGCCTTGACGACCGATGTGGCGCGGCGGGCGAACGTCCGCCTGCGACGCAGAGGTTGCGGGTTCGATTCCCGCCTTGGGATAAATGTTTGTATGATCTGCAAATATTTATTCCGGGTGTTCTGGGTATTTTCTATGTATAATAAAAAATATCTATGTATGTAGTGTATTGTATTAAGTATATCAGTCATCTAGTACCCATAACACAAGCTCTGCTTAGCTTGGGGCTAGATGATGCTATGTGGAGTGTCCAGCATTATTATTATTAAACAGAGCTTGTGTTATGGGTACTAGATGACTGATATACTTAATACAATATATCACGTACATAGATATTTTTTATTATATATAGAAAATACCCGGAATAAATATTTGCAGATCGTACAAACATTTATCCCGAGGCGGGAACCGAACCCGCAACCTCCTGCGTTGCAGGCGGACATTCGCCCGCCGCGTCACATCGGTCGTCAATTATGTTTAGAGATTGACACGATCAAAACTTGACTTGAATTTGTCGATATTTTGTTACAAGAATTGTGTCTCTTTGAATTGTCACTGTCATGTCACCAACAGCACCCTGCACTTCTAAAATAAAAAGCTGTATTTATAAATGGTCAAGGCGAGCAGAGACAACAATGCAGACACCTGCCAATCGTATCTGCCAAGCACTGATCTATGTAGACAGTGAACTTTCTTATATTGTCATAGAGAGATAGTTTTTAGGGTTCCGTACTCAGTGTACGGGACCCTATTACTAAGACTCCGTTGTCTGTCTGTCCGTCTGTCACCAGCCGTATCTCATGATCCGTGGTAGTTAGAGAGTTTAAATTTTCACAGATGATGTAGGTATTTCTGTTGCCGCTATAACAACAAATACTAAAAAACAGAATCAAATAAATATTTAAGGGGGCTAAAGGCCTTATTAAAAATAGGGAGATTCCGGTTATTAATTCTTTTTTACCCTTAGACCCACTTGCATAACGATTTTTCAGGTGTGTGGTGCTGATAGCCAGAAAAATTCTTTGCAAGTGCGGGTAAGGCGCATTCAGACAAGAAAGTACCAGTCGAATAATAAATGTTTTAGGGCCAAGGGTTGTCAAAAAAACACGGAGATAATATTAAATAGGTATATATTAAATTTAATTGCACCTATAACATCAAAATGATTCTTCTACTTTACAAGTAACAGTATATCAGAACATGTTCAAGACCTCTTATTTTTCTAATGTATGGAACTAGAAAATCAATGACATAATAAAATGTGAAAAATATTTTTTACGAATAATATTTTTTTAGTATACATTTTTGAATCTAACAAACAAAAAGCATGAAGTAAGTGAAAAAAGTCTTTGGCTCAGATAATAAAAATAGATTTTATCTTGTAGCACCATCTGGACAACGAAAAATAATAAACAACAAAAAAATAAATCAACAAAATTTCAATCAAATGCAAAAAATAACATTTAAAATATTTCACACAAAATGCTAAAGAACACAAAACTGTTTCATAAGTTATTTGAAATTGTATAATCTTGATTTTTTTTCGTCTTAAAAGTAAGTCAACTGATTTAAAGTCAGTCAATAGACTTACTTTTAAAAAATCATAAGACTGCAAAAATTCACGAAAATAGCATTGAAAATATGTTTACTCTTAGTCCATATCTTAAAAATACAAATTTAAATAAACGCAGGTAAAAACGGGACGGAGTAAAGTGATTATATATTTTATTAATATAATGTTACTGTGACAGACACACGTAAATATGTAAAAATCTTAAAAAATACAGTGTGTAGTGTCGTTTTGACTTTTACTTATATTGTAGGATACATTCTGGTAACTTCATATTTCGAGACCCGTTTAAATTGACTGTCAACCCTAGATTATAAATTGACACCAAAAATATACAATACATCTGCATGCTAGGGTTGCCACTCAAATAAATTGTATTTTGTTTGTAAAATATAAATTTGTAAGCAGCCTTTAACCCGTGCTTGTAGCTACCGTCAAACGTAGGTATAATAAGTAGCAAAATGATTATAATTTACATCAATATTCCCATCATAAATAGCTCCTTGTACATCCGATGTCAAACAAACATGATTTTATCATTTAACTAAATAAAAATATAAGTAGACAAAAGTATTTAACAAAAAAGAAAACTAAAAAGGTACTTTTATAGGAATAAAAATTTTAGAAATTTAACAAAAATAATAACTTATAGAAATCATTAGCTTTTAACATAATCGCTAAGCGTTATAACTAAACCGCAAAATATTTACAAACATTAAATTATTAGATAATTATTTTGAAAGATTTTGTAAGACCACTTTTACACATGATTTTCAAATGTTTTTTCCAAAAATTTGTTTTTTTTTAATAAAAACTGTCCCTAAGCCAACTGATATAAAACTAATATTTACATCCTTTATCCATACAACTAACAGAATACAACTTAACTTTACACTACAACACTTATAAGAATTCTATTAAAATATATGTTGTCGGTGAACAAAATTACATGACATCAGTCAACCATGAAAAAATTTTTTTATAGCATATGTTTTTTTATGAAATGTCTGATTTTTTATAATAATGAATGAAGATATGGTTGTCAGCCTTTGAAATTTAGACTTTATCTCTATTATAATAGATAACATTCTCGAGGCAATGGCAGTGATAGTAGGCAGCGAATTCTTGCCACTGTTTTGAGATCACTTCTTTGCGGCCAAAACTCGCTTTTTAAATGTCGAATAATATTAAAAAAAATCTTTTGACTAAAGCATTCATAGTATAAAGTACTTTGAGTTGTTTTATTTCAATATAAAATGAAATCAAACGTATAAGACTGAAAAAAAATACGAAAAAGATATAATTTATAATATTAATTTTTTAAATTTGATTTGAAAATGTCTAGAAATATTTATTTATTTAATATAAAAAATGTTTTATGAATGCTTCAGTCAAAAATATATACAAAAAGTATAATTTTATACCTTAAAATCTTATATCTACCTAATATTGTATATTTATATAAAAGTAAACAGTTAAATCACAAAAGTCATAATTTCGTTAACTAAACATTAGGTCACTATAAGTTTAGTTAATGCACTTTTTAAATTTATCACACGCTTGCAGGCTTCAGGTTTCAGAACACGAAGTTGCGGACCTGAAACAACAAACAATATATTATAACAAAATATTATTAAAGGTATCTAGATATAGTTTACAAATAATCTTGGGAAAAATGGCTGGAAGTGTAGGTTTTCTTTTAAATATGCCAAGTTTTGATACACATACAAATGTAAAAATATAATGTTTGATAAAAAACTCAAACTTGAAAATAGTAAAATATCCTCATCTCGTAATATCAGGATTTGATAAAAAAAAAATCTGTTTCTCAAGTATAACTGAAGTACAAAAAAAATTTTTTTTTGTATTTCATTTATATACCATTTATCAGTAAGTATCAGTTATTTTTTCATAATACGCTTGTATATTCCATCGTGGGTAATATAATTTTTAAACTAAATTATAACATGCTCTTTACCCAACTTGACAACCCTAATGCACACATACAATTCTCAAACTCATATAGGTAAAAATAAAAAAAAATAGACAACCTAGGTTCTAGTAGATTTTTATGAAGGACTCGACCGACGAAGTACTATCACCATGCCTATTTTCGCCGCCAAGTAGCGCAGCGTGTTCCGGTTTAAAGGGTGTTAGTACCGGTGAAACGAAATATCGTAATAGTTTGGATGTTTTTAAGAGAAATGTGAATCGGTATATTCTAGGTAAGGTGCTACACTGTCGACCGCACCATCACTTAACATCAGGTGAGATTGCGGTCAAACATTTAACCTGTAAAAAAACTCAATCTTGTATTCTATTCTTCTTGATTGTATTTTTGAAACTGACAATTTAGACAGGCCTAATTAGACAATCAAATTCTTGTTTCAAACTCAAAAAAAACGAGAGTTGGCCTTTAGGTTGGCCTCCTGATGGTCCGTCAGTTGTTCTATCAGCAAGTTGTTAAAAAAGTAGGTAAGTATCTAGTTTGATAACACAATTTCGCAATTACCCTTCACGATTCACGGTCTTAAATCTATGCCAGTTACATCACTCTCGGAACCATTCCGACCGACTTTCCATATTACATAACGCCAAAAAGCGTTTGCGCAATGGCCCCAAAGACCTAATGTCCCACTGAGAGATTATGTCATAGTTAAAAAAAACATTTTATAGTTGTCCGTGAGAATTGGTGTTATTATATGACACACTTTGAAAGTTTAGGGCGAAAAGTTCAAGTTGAAGATGCAAAGTTCAGATTTAACAACATTAGAGAGAATACTGATGGCATAACATGACTGGTAATTATTGACAGGTAAAATAGGCTAAGAAGTGGTAGTGAAAACACTTCCATCACCTCTTGGTAGTAGTAAAACTCTTAGTGAAGGACTCGTCCGGGGTAGAAGTACCTATGCCTATTTCTGCCGCCAAGCAGCGCAGCGTGTATGTGTTCCGGTTTGAAGGGTGTGTATGTCTGTGAAATTACAGGCGCATGAGTTTAACGCCTGTATACCCCACAGACAGGACACAGTGCATTGCAGGGCACGTTCTTAACGATCGTAACTTTATTAACAATGAATAGAATAAAAAAAAACACACAGATACAAGAACAAACATTTATGTTCATCACACAAATGTTTTAGACTAAGGCAGCCCAATATACGTGAAAAATGATCTGGCTAAACTTATACCCAGCCTCACTCCTCCCTAAAGCACAGGAATTTCTTGGATATATCTTGGATTGGAAGCCTATTCTATTTATATCCTTCTAGGCTTGGTCGCAAGGATCTGGCGCTTAGATTCAACTAGATTTAAGACGTTTCAAGGTGATCCCTGCGGATATTACTGAATAAATGATTTTTAACTTTGACTTTATGACCTGAGGCCAATTTTCGTAATTTTTTTGAGCTGACATGAGATTGAAACAAGAATTTGATTGTGAAAATGCCTGTCTGAAATGTCAGTTTCAAAGAATACCATTTGGTAATTGGCACGATTGAAATAATGAATTTGACGATATTTCGTTTCGCGAATTTGGACTCTGGAGTTGTCTAGGATTTGTCTAGTGTATTAAGGCGGTGGTACTCGCCAACGACTTTGAGGAGTCTGTCCATACTGAGTTGCACTGCCGCCCGTCGCCCGCACAGGGACCCGCGCGCATTCCATTTCATATCCCATTCAAGAAATAATTATTTGTAGCCTAATGAATTATTAGTTCGAACTGCCAATTGTTCACTTTGTGATAAATACTTTGACAGATATTTGTGTGAAAAAAAAATACTAAAAATCAATACCGTTTAGAAGAAATAACCAAATTTAAAATAAAAATTGCTTCACTTTGGATATTTTTTTCATATAGTAATAATATAGTTAGAATTATTTCAATTGTTCAAATTAAAATTTAGTCTTTAATAAGCAATATGTATTTTTTTTGGACATTTATACTCACTCATCAAAGAGAAATAACACGGAGAAAACCTCTCGTTGGCGGATACCACCTCCTTAACATTATTTTGTAAAGGATGCATGTGAAAAAGTAACAGGTAATATAAAATAGTGAAATTTTTGTCAGTTCAGTGCTAAAAAAATCATTTATCGTACTTTAAAGCGAAAGTTTAAAATTTAGTTTGATCAATTTTGCATTTTGAGTGCACCGATGGCATAGTAGGAGCAATCCTGCCATTTGATCTTAAAGTCTATTGCACGACCCTCATGGGTTCGAATCCGTTCGTGCACCAATGGATATTTCTGTTCGAAATGTATGTGTTCTCAATCGGTGAAAGAAAATACCATGAGAAAACCAGTTAGTACTCTAGCAGCGGCGATGAGCTTGCAACCTGTCACGTATGGAATACCAAAACTACTACCTACTGCAAAATGTTGTTTGTACCAAATGTAACATCTAGACATATATACCTCTGACTACTCCTCTTAGGTATCCTCGAGCAATCTCGAGTTCTAAAAGTTGTGAAGAGATATCTACCATGCCTGCAGATTAAAGTCTTGCTGCTATTTCTTTTTATCCTACTAATATTATAAACGCGAAAGTTTGTAAGTATGGATGGATGTTTGTTACTTTTTCACGCTCTATCCAGAGAACCGATTTGGATGAAATTTGAAATAAATATAGATTGTAATCTGGAATAGGACATAGGCTACTTTTTATCCCGAAAAAATAACGGAAACGGGAAAAAGCTGCCACGCAGGCGAAGCTGCGAGCGGCCGCTAGTATTTTATATAATTTTGAAAATGTTGGCCTTTCTATACACACTTAGATGACTTTATCTTTATTTCCGTATGTATCGAAGAGTTAATTTTGGTAACAAGAACTCTAAAAATAAAACCAAGGTCAATATAACACCCAAAAGTGGAAGTAAAGTACCAGGGACGCAGAAGCTTGAAGCGTTAGAAAGTCACGCACACAGATGCGTCCAGAGTGCATTTACCCGGAGTTTCGGGCACAGGGGCTATTGACCCCGGTGCACTGTGATTTTTTTATGACTGCTCTCAGTTGAGGCTGCGTACAGACTAGTTTTTACTACCGAATACAGTATCTATTACATTAAACAAGGTGACAATTTAATCAGAGTTTTATAGTAAAAACTCAGACCATAGTTTATTGAATCTTGATACATGAAATTGAAAAGTTTAGGTAATAATAATAATGCTGGATAATCCACACAGCATCATCTAGCCCCAATCTAAGCAAAGCTTGTGTTATGGGTACTAGATGACTGATATACTTAATACAATACATTACATACATAGATATTTTTTATTATACATAGAAAATACCCAGAACACCCGGAATAAATACTTGCAGATCGTACATTTATCCCAAGGCGAGAATCAAATCCGCAACCTCCTGCGTCGCAGTCGGACATTCGCCCGCTGCGCCATATTGCCCTTACGTAAGTAAACAGGCCTTTGAAAATTTTTACTACTATCCATATTTATGGGACGCTATAGTGTTTGGGACAAGGTGTTAGATACAGCAGGTTTGCCTAGCACCCATGCCATCCTCACAGCTTAGTTGGCCTAATCCACAGGAAGGACATGGAAAATACGTGCGGAGCTAAGCCACGGGTTTTTTCATGGTGTTTTCCTTCACCTTTTTTAGAGCACTACCAAGTGTTGTCTATTTTACTAAATCCAAATATCATTTTTTTTAGTAATACTTATGCATGTTATGTATTGTATTAAGTATATCAGTCATCTAGTACTCATAACACAAGCTCTGCTTAGCTTGGGGCTAGATGATGCTGTGTGGATTGTCCAGCATTATTATTATATTATTTGTTTTCTGTTATCTTTGGATGCAATATTGTTTTTTCATTTTAATTGTTTTTCTAGTGTTATTTTAGGTTTTGATGTGTAATTTCAGTGGCATTGTAACCATGATTACTTGTGGTTTTAGCACAAATGTAAACAAATGAAATGAAAGTGTTTTGTGGCTTTTAGATTTGATCGAAAATGTTTCCTTTAGGTATTGAAAAAAAACGCCATCTTTTTCTTCAAAACCAATGACAGCCGACTTTAATACTGACTTATTAATAAATTATTTTTTTGCGTTCAGAATCTCCCTTCGTATCGTATTCAGATCAAAGTCAAAGTCAAAAATCATCTTAAATCTTAAATCTAGGTGAATCTAAGCGCCAGTTCCTCGCAACCAAGCCTCCGCCTTTTTGCATTAAGTTCAGTAAACACTCAACATTAGCAAATTCGTGGCATTTCATACGTGGCAGGTTGCAAGTCCATTGCCACTGCTAGAATAATAAATGTTTTTTTCACGATATTTCCCATCACTCTTAGACATTACCGGATTTGAACCCACAACCTTAGGATCAGAAGGCGGGGTTACTCTCGCTAGACCACCGGTGACTTATTTGTAAAAAAGGAATTATATAAAAACAAATAAAAGAAGATTGCAGATACATAAGTATATATACACACGAAACAACTACTCAATATATGTACGTACATCGGTATGATGTCAATGTATTCTATGAATAGGGCGTAACCTGAATAAGTTTAGATAAACTGCGTGTGCGCAAGATGACCTCACATAGCTTCATAGGTCCACTGCTGGGCATACACTGCTTTGGAGTAGAAGTAGAACTCTTTGTGAAGGGCTCATCCGGAGAAATACTACCACTAATATCGCCAAGCAGCTTGCTGTGTTCCGATTTGAAGAGTGTGGGCGCCGGTGACATTACAGGCGCATGAGGCTTAACACATGCCTCAGGTTGATGGAAGCTGAACAGTACATCCGTCTTCCCTTATTATACACAATATATGACATTTAAAGTTAAACTTAGGCAGATACATACGCGAGCTTAACCCCAAAAAGAGTTCTCTTTCAGCAACTTTCAAAAAGATAGGTGTATGAAATTAGAGGTAGCAAATTGGTGGTAAATTAGGGCACGTTCCTAACGATGGTGACTTACGTGGAAATATTTTGTTATAGATATTGTTATAGTCAAAGTGAAAAAGCATTCATTCAGTAATATCCGCAGAGATCATCTTGAAACGTCTTAAATCTAGGTGAACCTAAGCGCCAGTTCCTCGCGACCAAACCTAGAAGAACCGGCAAGTAACTTACGGCTTGGTTCCTACCGTTTTTAGGGTTCCGTACCCAAAGGGTAAAACGGGACCCTATTACTAAGACACCGCTGTCTGTCTGTCTGCCTGTCACCAGGCTGTAACTCAGAAACCGTGATAGTTAGAGAGTTTAAATTTTCACAAAAAAAATATATATCCTAAAAATATATATTCTAGCTATCGATGGGTAGAGCGATCGGAACATTTCATAGCTATCTAAGGTATAGTATGCTTTATTTATAAGATTTGTTTTAATGTAGGCTTTGAATTTCCAAATAGGAAGTTTAATGGCATTTTCTGGAAGTTTATTATAGAATAGTACAGTGTTCCCCATAAAACCCATTTACCTATAGCAAAGTATTGCCTCGCAGGTCACGTTCGTTATGAACGTGGCTTAAGATGCATTTCTTTGCGTCCACCAACCTGAGGCATACAGATGTTAAGCCTCATGTGCCTGTAATTACACCCGCACCCACACCCTTCATACTGGAACACAGCAAGCTGCTTGGCGATAGATAATAAATAAAAATAATAAATATAATAAATCGACGACCGATGTGGTGCGGCGGGCGATTGTCCGCCTGCGACGCAGGAGGTTGCGGGTTCGATACCCGCCTTGGGATAAATGTTTGTACGATCTGCAAATATTTATTCCGGGTGTTCTGGGTATTTCCTATGTATAATAAAAAATATCTATGTATGTAATATAGTATTGTATTAAGTATATCAGTCAACACAAGCTCTGTTTAGCTTGGGACTAGATGATGCTGTGTGGATTGTCCAGCATTATTTATTTATTTAAATAAACATTCTCAAAAAAATAATCTTATCGAGTAGAAAATCCATATGTACACAAGGCGAGGTCATTTCCAGTAGACCACCGGTCTTCTTAGTATGTAAATAAGGTTCAATAATATAATAATTATACATTATGTCATACAGATTAAAAATAAAAAAAAAACAAAAGAGTAATTCAGTACATTCAGCCTGATTATAGTGACATTGCTACTACAAACGCATATTTCCTACATCACACGCAATGACGTAACACATCCCAAAAGTGGGCCAATTTAATAAAAAAATGCCCCGCCCACTGCGCACACGCACTGTGTTCAATCGCTAGTGAAAGTGCATGGAGCGTCATTCTGAGCGCGACTGCCGAGCGGACCGGACGTTAGATAACTGCGGTCAATAGTTTGCATATAAAATACATTTTTGGAGCCATACATCTCTATGAACCAAGACACTTTTTGGGGTCCCTACAACCAGCTGTTTAGGCTTTACGCTATCTATTATGTCAGTCAGGTTAAAGATTCTTACAGTAACAATAAATAACGTATATTTGCTACCTTTTTCTCTTGACATGCATAATATTTTCATACAAACGATTTCAACGCGCACAGATTTCTGCAAAATACTTGAAAATTTCAGTTTTTTACAAAACTTTTGTCTATGTCAGTTTTTCCGGAATTAAATATAAACTCATTTATCAGGTACAGTCGCCAACACTAAGGCTTAGTAATAAGTAGTAATACGGTTCTTTTAACTCAATTGATTCAAGTATAATTTGAACCCTATGTACTTAAATAATTGTAATTTTCCGTGTATCGTAGAGTATGTTTATCAATATCAATTGTGACATTTTTCCCCAGGCATGGTAAATATCCCCTCCGATCTGTTAGTACCAAGTACTTAATCGAGATTCTTCGAGAATGTCTAACCCCCTTATACTACGAGGTACGTCCAAATAGTATGTCCAATAATATCCATTTGGTATGTGCCCACATTTTTGCAGTAGTTAATATTCCATACGTTACAAGCCCATTGCTGCTTCTAGAATACTGACTTACTTCCTCACGATGTTTTCCTTCACCGTTTGAGAGCACTGGAATTGCGCACATACTTTCGAACGGAAAAATCCTTTGGTGCACGACCGGATTTGAACCCACGATCTTAGGATTAGAAGGTGAGGTTACCACTAGACCAACGGTGCTCTTATATGATACAAGAAAGAATGCAACAAATCTTTAATTAGTTATCATTCGCCATTTCGTGAGAAAGATCATGTATTACTCATTGAAAATAAATTTTATCTGAAGTGGACAAGATATGGTACATTATCTGAGTTTCTTTAGGACAAGTGTGAGTAGGCGCCTTCTAGTCCTACATCATCGTTATTTATCAGGTAGAATTGTGGCTATATTTATGACTAGCGGTCCGTCCCGGCTTCGCACGGGTTTTAGTAAGGATCCCTAATTTTTTTGAAAATGTAATATAGCCTATGTCACCCGGGGATAGTGTAGCTTCCCAACGGTGAAAGAATTATTCAAATCGGTCCAGTAGTTTTGGAGCCTATTTTTATTAGTATAGATATAATATTAAGTATTTTATTATTATGTACTTTGTATTATTTTAGGTAGTATTTATTAGTTTATTACATTTTTATTAGGTATTTATTTTATTTTATTTTATTGTTATTATGTAGGTACGCCCCGTCCTTATCTTTGCAATACGTTTTTGTCCATCCAAAGGTTGTCTGGAAGAGATCGCTTTCAGCGATAAGACCGCCCATTGTACTTCTGGTTTCTTAGTTGTAATTTAATTGTTTTGGTGTACAATAAAGCTATAATCTATCTATATTTGTCTAAAACTTGGCAGACTTATACAAAATTTATCATGTAAGATTGTATCCAAAAGACTTGTTAGTAAAAAAAATTAAGTGTTCGCGTAAAAATATTGGCGCTTAGATTCACCTACATTTAAGACGTTTCAAGATGATCCCTGCGGATATTACTGAATAAATGTTTTTTGACTTTGACTTTGACTTTGCTTAGTTTAGGGCTAAATGATGAGTAAAAATGTCCACAAATAATAATAATAATGCTGGACAATCCACACAGCATCATCTAGCCCCAAGCTAAGCAGAGCTTGTGTTATGGGTACTAGATGACTGATATACTTAATACAATACTATATTACATGCATAGAAATTTTTTGTCATAGGTACATAGAAAATATCCAGAACACCCGGAATAAATATTTGCAGATCGTACAAACATTTATCCCGAGGCGGGAATCGAACCCGCAACCTCTGCGTCGCAGGCGGACATTCGCCCCCCGCGCCACATCGGTCGTCAAAAATATATTTATTTATTTAAAAAACAAAGTCGAAAAGACTTAGTTTTTAAATATTTTTGCTTCAAATACTCTACTTAACATTCCACGAGACTTGTCTCAATCAATATCAGATAATATGTTTGTTTGTTTGTCTGTTGATAACAAAATCGTGTCATTGCTATCGCGCCCTAAATAAAAGCACTTGTTCGAGTTTAACTCACCAGTTTAACTAGTATGTACACTTTCACTCAGAGATAAATAAAAAAAAAACTGCAAACCTGTTTTAAAATTAAATAATCTTGTTACCAGCAAAATAAAATGAATAATATAATGAAAAGAGATGTAAATTGGTCAATAAAAGAAAAAGTGCAAAAAAACAGTAAATAATAAGAATGCTTTGACAGCCGTCACAGTTAGCACGCCTGCTACGCTGTACACAGGTTGTTCCGTATCTGTATTTATAAAAAATATATCATTATTATTTCTGTAGTTTTGCTTAGCTTGGGCCTAGATGGCGCTGTCTTAAACGCATGTCAATATTTTTTTTATGTTAATCTAAATTGGATTTAAAAACGTTATAAAAACAATTAAAGCAGAATTATAATACACCTGACCTGTCTCTCTTTCAGACATTTTGTGACTCTGTCTCAGACATTTTGTATAGAATAAACAGAGACAAAAACAAAAGGAGCGGACCCGCACTAGCTGCACTAGTTTACTTCTATCCTACTAAAATTATAAGCGCGAAAGTACGTACCTATGTATATTTGTTACTCCACAAACTACTGAATGCAATTTAATGAAACTTTATAACAATATAGCTTAATAATAATAACACATAAGCTATAATTTATAAAGATATTGTGTAAATTGTCTAAATAACAATAAAGTTAGGTAAGTTGGAAAAACGAATCACGCAGATGAAGTTGCGGGCAACGACTACTACAAAATATATAATAATAAGTTTATTTGACTATAAAAACGACAAAAATATATGGGAACTATTGGTTTCTGACGCGTCACGATACAAAAGACAGATATAGTGATTCTGCTTTTAAAATAAAAAGCTAGATTGCCCAAAGATTACAGAAAAGAAATCTGTCTACCAAGTTTTCATAACATAAAAGAGTCTGCCCAAAGTACATTTCAAGCAAACGTGGCCAGACAGGTGGTAAAAATGTAACAGATTGAATAACATGTCTGTTCAAGCTCAAACAACACCTTAAAAAAGTTTGAAAGTACCAGGCTTTCATAAATCAAAAAAGGTAGCCTGAGCCCACGTGAACCGGCGTACGACAAACGTGAGCAAGCCACAGAATAAATAATACGGCCACAGAGAAAATAAAATGTTCAATAATAAAAACAATTGAGATACTTATTTTCAGAAAATTGTTTTTCAACGTGAATTTGACTTCCGGTTTTCGGTGGGGAAATGTTTTTATGCTAATTTTCTTATTGTTATAAAAATTGTGATAAAAAGGCTTTCGTGATAAACCATGTGACTGTACCTACATACATTTACGTAATGAGGGTGATAGATTAGATAGTAGTAGGTAGAGCTCAAAGTGAAGGGCTCGTCCGGGGAAGTATTATTATGAAATACACATAAGATATTTTTATGAAATCATGCTACTAGTACTTACTTAAAAAAAGACAAATAGAGACGAAATCCGCTTTTAAAACATGTTTGCATTTTTGTACGTTTGTTTGTAATGCATCACGCAAAAACTACTAAACAAATATTGATGCGTTTTGCAGAATAAATAGCTTATAGTCCAACTTAAAACTTAGGAGGGTTTCATTGTCATGTTTAAAACAAGTCTAAAAAGGGTATGAAGTTCGAATGAAAAACGCGAACTTAGTCGCGAGCATAGCTAGTTTATAACAAAAGAAATTGACAATACTGTGTCAGTGTGGTAGTAATACCACAGCTGCATTCATAGTTAGAACAAGGTCACAGAACAACACATAGTCACTACGTAATCACAAGGTCACAGAATAGCGAACAGTCAGTACGTGAGGTCGTTGACTTCGTGTAAACGATTATTGAGGCAGTAATTAGAATTTTCTCACGATTATTTTGAATGGAGTAAAGGTGGTGAATATGGTTGGTTATGACAGTTATTTTAAACTAAGATATAATATCGAACCTAAAGGGCAACTTAAGGCCTCCTAAAAAATGTAATAATTATAATACTAACAAAAGATGTTTAAGTTTTACTAAGAAAATGATCTTTTGTTGACTCGAATAAATGAATTTGTTCAAACTCAATAGCAAATTGAAAATTCTTTATTGCGAATATAGGTGGAAAATACAAGTTAGGATTTTATATAACTTAAGATACCATGTTCCACTCTACAGCATGCAATATATTATATTATTATAAAAATATTATCTAGTACTATTGGAACCAGATGACTCGTACGTTTTTTTTGTAAATACATACTTAGAATACAATATAACACCCAGACACAGAACAAACATCTATGTTCATTACACAAATGTTTGGTTTCGGTTGGGATCGAACCCACAACCTACACCCAGAAGGTAGAGCTACTGAGATAAGAGGCCAGTCACAGAACATTTTTTTTTTCATACAATTTGCTGATGGAACAAGCATATGGCCCACCTAATGTTAAGTGGTTACCATAGCCTATAACATAGCATTGCCTTGTAGGTCACGTTACTAAGGAACGTGCCCTACAATACACTGCTCTGCGTCCATCAACCTGAGGCATACAGGTGTTAAGCCTCATGTGCCTGTAATTACACCGACACTCACACCCTTCAAATCGGAACACAGCAAGCTGCTTGGCGACAGATATAGGCATGGTGGTAGTACTTCCCCGGACAAGCCCTTCACTAAGAGCTTTACTACTACTAAACATGATCGAAAAAGTATACTGAAAATGTTAATAAAAATTTAATAGGCTTACGACTATTCCCAGTCACCGTATATCAGCCTTGGTAACTACAAGTATCTGCATCTAAAACCACAAAAAACTAACATTCAGACCATGATAGGTACTGATAACAAAAAAAAATCTAAAACGCGAAAAAATCGACAATTCCTGTCCGTTTTTCATGTTCTTAGCATAAATATCTATAAATAAATAAATGCTTGGAAAACCTTTAGGCGCCCCAAATATTAATTTAAATAGTTACGTTGAATACAGTTATCAGTATTAGTTCTTCCTGTTTCTTATCAAACTTAAACTATGACAATTCTATACTATTAAGTACTTAGAGAACTTGATGTAAATTAACCGCAGTTTTTTTTTAATTTGAAAATAATGCGGCCGGTTTTTTGATACTGCATCTACTTAAAAAACGAGTGTGCTTTAGACCACACGACTGAAGTAAAACTTCATTAATATACGAAACGTAACTGGCTATGAGAGAAGGAGAGAAAGAACAGTGCTTTCATACCCCTCCATGGTAGTGTTAAATGTTTAACGCAATCTTGTTGGAAGTCGCATTAGAAGTATTACTTCAATAATGCTTAGGTACTTCTTTTTCTTTTATTTTTAACTTTGCAACCTTTTTTAATTTTCAACCTCTTTGACACCTGTATCTTTTTAAATTTCGAACGGTAGACGCTTTTAAAAATAAATCGCGCTGCGTAACCGATTTCCCCGGACACTGCCGAAAACTTTCCAACATGGCTTCTGCGTGCGTTATGCAATACTCAACCAGCGAATTTGAGGCCTGACTAAAATATTAATATAAAGGATACAGTATGTAGCTAATAAATTTATAAATTAGTGTCGGTGGATTTTTATGTGTTTGTGTAAATTTGTGTTATTTAAATTAATTTATACCAATATTTATCATGGAAGATTCGTAAAATAAAGATTTTGGTAAAAACAAAGAACATGCTACTAGGTGTTTTTAATATTTATATTGATGGATTTAAAACTAGATAGGATTTAATAGTAGGAAAGCTCTTTGTGAAGGGCTCGCCCGGGGAAGTACTACCATCATGCCTATTTCTTCCGCCAAGCAGCTTGCTGTGTTTCGGTTTGAAGGGTGTGGGTGCCGGTTTAATTACAGGCACATGAGGCTTGGCACCTGTGTGTTTCTAACGTAGTTCCTGAACTACGAGGTAACACTTTGTTATAGGCCATGGTAACCGCCTAACATCAGGTGGGCCATCTGCTTGTTTCGTAAGAAAGTTAAATAAAAAAATTATTAAATTATTACAATGGGCTTTAACGTACGGTCAGCTGCACCAGAATGTATACAATTCGTAACTTTCAAAAAGGTTTCACAGCGGCACTAAGAATATTGACCTAACAATATTCCAAAAAAAAGTGAGGTCATCAACTAATTTCATGACTTTTTTGTTTTTGAGGTGTAAGAATTGTTATTTTATAATACCGTTGAGAAAGTTACAAATTGTACCTATATATTCTAGTGCCACTGACTGTACCAAAAGTGTTTTAAGTTAGTAGAACTTCTGATTTCAAAAATAGCATTAGATTTGTAACAAGTACTTACTTAAGATTATTTTTCGATGTCTAAGGGGGGGTAGTCAGAAGTACGTCCAGGTATTACATTTGGTACATATCCACATTTTGTAGTAGGTAGTTGGTATTCCATACGTGATGGGTTGCGAGCCTATCACCGCTAAAGAGTTTGACTACCACTGAAAGAGGCCACTACACCTAAAATTAATAAAAAAAAGAACAAGCATCACGAGTTTATTCCCCAAGCACAGTACATATACCCTTCGATCTTTTAGTTACAAGTACCAATTCTAGTACCTAACATCTAACTATTTGAACGCCTGATTTACAAACAATAAATGATTTAGCCAGAGGTACAGTCAGCTGCAGTCAAAGTCAAAGTCAAAAGGCATTTATTCAGTAATATCCGCAGGGATCATCTTGAAACGTCTTAAATCTAGGTGAATCTAAGCGCCAGTTCCTCGCGACCAAGCCTAGAAGAACCGGCAAGAAACTTACGGCTTGGTTCCTACCGTTTTTTTGTATGATCCTGTTACAAAATAATAATAATGTACACTAGAATGTATACAATTATTAACTTTAGAAATGCAATCACAACATTACTATAAACTTTTAATCAGTAGAAACTCAAATACCATGTAATTAGTTGATGAGTTGACTTATTTTTTGCATTTTTGCTCTGAAAATATTTACTGTTACGTTATGACACTATTTTTATAGTAACGAATTGTATACATTTCAGTGCAGCTGACTGTAAATCCATATAGTACATTTGGTACATACCCACATTTTGCGGTAACAGTAAAGGTAACAATTGGTTAAAAACAGGTTTTTACTGGACTAACCCAGTAAAATAACTATGTCGAATACAGTTTCAAGTGTCATTGAAATTATCAATGTACCTATTGACATTAACTTAAATCAATAACACTTCAAATAGATTTCACATGTAAGCACATTACGACTTTGAATAACAATAACGAATAAAATACATGATATAGGACTGTAATTAAAAAAAACCGGCAAGTGCGAGTCGGACTCGCGCACGAAAGATTCCGTATCCCCCTATAATAAAAACAGCATAAAAATCACGTTTGTTGCATGAGAGGCCCCTTAAATATTTAGATAGTGTTGTTTAGATCGCTTTTAGCGATAAGGCCGCCCATTGTATTACTGCATTGCTTACCTTATATTTTTTATATAATATTAGTAGGATAAAAAGTGTGTACTTGACTTGTGGTAATCAATAAAGAGTTATCTATCTTTCTTTAGTTATAGCGTTTTATAGTTTGTTGTTATAGCGGCAACCAAAATACATCATCTGTGAAAATTTCAACTCTCTAACTATCACGGTTCATGAGATACAGCCTGGTGACAGACAGACAGACAGCGGAGTCTTTGTAATAGGGTCCCGTTTGACCCTTTGGGTACGGAACCCCAAAAACAGTTGCACTATACACAAGTTTGATACCTTTTAGTCTGAACTGTATGGAACAGTAATTTTTTACGTGCTTAATAAGTTAGTTCCACAGAAAACTATGTTCATACTAATGGGAACTAATATATTTTAGAATATAATCAACTACTTTTTATGTATCATTAATACATTCACAATAAAATTTTAAATGTTTTGAAATCTTAGATTTCATTTGGTTCAATAATGAAATCTATGAAACTATGTGCAGACAAAAAAAACATGTTATTTTTTTAAATTTTGTATTGTACGTTTTTTATACTCTTCTTATTTTTATAGAAGCTTAGACACAATAAAGGAAATCCTAATATGTTTTTTTTTATTTTTGAATGGAGAAAATGCTAGTGATTGTTGTTCAGATGTATCACTATGCTGGTGACTGGACGAGAGTGTAATCCTACTAATATTATAAACGCGAAAGTTTGTAAGTATGGATGGATGGATGTTTGTTACTCTTTCACGCTCTAACCAGTAAACCGATTTGGTTGAAATTTGGAATAAATATAGATTGTAACCTGGATTAACATATAGGCTACTTTTTATTCCGAAAAAGTAACGGGAACAGGAAAAAACTGCCACGCGAGCGAAGCTGCGAGCGGCCGCTAGTTCTACATAAACATTAAAATCAGAACCGTAATATCAGAAATGAAAGATTCTTATCTATATCATACAAAAAAACGGTAGGAACCAAGCCGTAAGTTTCTTGCCGGTTCTTCTAGGCTTGGTCGCGAGGAACTGGCGCTTAGATTCACCTAGATTTAAGACGTTTCAAGATGATCCCTGCGGATATTACTGAATAAATGATTTTTGACTTTGACTTTGACTTACAGTAATGACTAGATAATATAATTTAATGTAAAATTTGCTATCTTTTTAGCTGTTTTTCTAATTAATAAATTACCTATTATAGAAAACAATAAAACCGTCCATCGACATTCTCTCATGACATAATACGATCTGTACGTCTACCATGAGTTGTCACAGAAAAAACACCTGACGCTACTACCGTAGTAACGTAAATACGCAGATTGTATAGATAGCATAAAGAGCGGTACCATGAGTAGTGTTGGTGCTTGACACTTATGATATAGTTACAACTACACCCTATGTAGATTAGCGTTGTTAGGTTGGCATCATTACAAACGATGCTCACTTCGCATTGCATATTTTCATCTCTTTTTAAGTAATGCACGATGATAGAGACAGAAGATAAAATAACAAAGTACTATTATCCAACAAAATTAAATGTGGAAAGTCGCCTGACTTACTCATTTCGATTCAATCTAATGAAGCCCAAATTTATTCGTGTTACAACGGTTCCAATTACATTTAGCTCTCGCATTTTATTTACTTTAGCTACAAGTTAGTCAAACTACACGACCGAGGACGACGGTGGGATGCACGCGTGCGTAGTGTTTATAAACTTAAAAATGCTGGAAACTTAATAAACATGTTCACAACAGTTGGCTGGGGTAGGGCTGCAGTTACTTCTTCAATATATGAACTCATCGCTTCTTGAGAAAAATGGTTTGCCTCTCCAACAACACGTTGATAATCACCGTGAGCATAGAATAATAGAGCACATAACACCTACAAAAAATACTTAATTAAGTACGTACCTACTTAGTTGTTTCAATGAGCTGCAAAATCATTTTAATCTAAATAAAACAAACTACCTACTTTGATTCTAATAAGACTCTGTGTTGATTTTTTATCCGTATGTTGCCGCAATAAATCACACAATTTCTCAAAAGCTTCTTTATTTAGTCTATAAAATTTCACAAATTTGGTGTCACTAATAGTTTGAAGTGGAAGAACACGCATCTCACTTTGAAACTTTCTTTGTTCGCGTCGTTTATCTTCTATTTCGGCAGAATAATTCCAAGACAAAACGTGCTTTATTAAGCATTTTAAATTGAAAAATCACAAAATCTATCACAAACTATAGTCTTTTCACGAAGCAAAACATCGGTGAGTGCCGTAACTACAGTAGTAATAGTACGTTACTATGGCATCTGTCAAATTAGTAACTCATGGTACCAATTTCTAAGCAAATGAAGGCCAATCTACAGTCGTTGTAGTATAGTTTACTACACAGTGACGTAGGATAGTTAACTACGTGACTCATGCTGCGCATTTTAGTACCCATCTATCCGCTAGAGGCGCTGTACAAATCTTCATACATTTTTTTATCTACAGTCGCTAGCGACTGTAGATTCTAAAAACTCATGGTAGACCTACTGACATACATTCGGCTTGCGAAACGGCGCGCATGGCACGGACTGTTCTGACTTCTATTTTGTAAGCTACGGATGCGTACTAGAATCTAACTTACAAAACATATAATTAGGTTCCGCAGGATGTAAAGAAAGGGCTACTAATCATATGATCTTATTTGAATTCATTAGATCGAAGCATTTGTTGAAGCGTAGCGTGTGCTGTCTTTTGAACTTCTGTTGTATATTAAGTTCTTGGTATGATTGCTTTATAATGTTTTCTGTCTTGCATTCAGTTAGATTGGCACCACACTGGAGCTTCATTACTTACATTATTATTATTTTGTAGCAGGATCATACAAAAAAACGTAGGAATCAAGTCTCTTGCCGGTTTTTCTAGGCTTGGTCGCGAGGAACTGGCGCTTGAATTCACTAACTTAATTAACAACTAATATTTTAATAACTAGTTTGGTAACAAAGTTACAGAAAATTCATGCAATAATAGCAATATCTCTTACTATATTATGTAAAAATGCAAGTAATTTTATAAATAAATTTAAGTTTAACACCTTTTATTTTAAAATATGTCTAATACATTGAAATATACTGGTATATGTATCCTGTTTTTATGACACCGCCATGTAATGATTTTTAAAATCCAGTCCATCCTAAGGTTGTCTGGAAGAGATGCTCACAGCAATAAGGCCGCCTATTGTAGTTTGCTTCTATAAAAAAAATATAACTATTATGAAGAGTTTTCTATCTATCTATCTGACAATAATAAGTTAATGTCAGTTAATTATGGTAATAATTGAAGGTTTATAACATTACTTATTACTTACATAATGAAATCATCATCTTCCTGCCCTTATCCCACACTAAGTGGGGTCGGCACAACAGGTTTTTTCTTCCACTCTCTTCTATCAGTCGTCATCTCAGTGTTCACTCCTTTCTTACTCATATCATCTTTCACGCAATCCATCCATCTTTTCTTTGGTCTTCCTCTGCTTTTATAACCTTTCACATCCATATTTAACACTCTTACATAATGAAAGTATGTTTTAATTAGTAAATATTTTTACTTTGGTATTTTCCGTTAAAATTTTCGCAAAGTTTAGACGAAGCCATAGGATCAGACGTCATAGCCGCAATGTTTTTCCTACTACTGTATATATTTTAAGATGCTTAAGAATCTTTTCTACGATTTCAGCCTACTTTCATGTTTAAACTTATTCAAATCATGATATTTATGAATATAATTTTTGACAACCGTCACAGCTCAGTTCGTAGTAACCCTGCGCTGTAGGTGGGTTCGATTCCCACCGAGAACAAACATTTGTGTGATGAATATAGATGTTTGTTCTGTGTCTGGGTGTTAAATTGTATTCTAAGTATGTACTAAAAAGTATACATAATAAATAAATAAATAAATAATGCTGGACAATCCACACAGCATCATCTAGCCCCAAGCTAAGCAGAGCATAAGTATAAGTATATAAGTATTCTATCAGTCATCTGGTTCCCATAACAAGCTATGCTTAGTTTGGGGCTAGATATTGTGTAAAAATGTCCACAAATATTTATTTAATAATAATAATAATAATCCTGGACCGTCCACACAGCATCATCTAGCCCCAAGCTAAGCAGAGCTTGTGTTATGGGTACTAGATGACTGATATACTTAATACAATACATTACATACATAGATATTTTTTATTATACATAGAAAACACCCACATTAATTATTAATAAAAATTAATATTTTTTTGTAATTTAACTGTAGGTGGGAGGTTTCGAGTTCATAAAACAAATAAAATAACATAAAAAAACTGCCATTTTGAATGACTCCATGCGACGTAACACCATCCAAAACACAAAAGGCATACGAACGAAAAAAAAGTGAAAGCGATACGCCTACATCATTATGCCTGCTTGGTACTATGGGCTGGTAGGTATATACTATTGATACTATTTAAAATCACTCTGTCATCCTTTTTAATAATAATGCTGGACAATCCACGCAGCATCAAAGTCAAAGTCAAAAAGCATTATATTTAGTAAAATCCGCAGGGATCATCTTGAAACGTCTTAAATCTAGGTGAATCTAAGCGCCAGTTCCTCGCGACCAAGCCGCGCAAGAACCCGCAAGAAACTTACGGCTTGGTTCCTACCGTTTTTTTGTATGATCCTGTTACAAAATAATAATAATGTAAATAATGAAGCTCCAGTGTAGTGCCAATCTAACAACAATAAGACAAGAATGCAAGACATAAAACATCATCTAGCCCCAAGCTAAGCAGAGCTTGTGTTATAGGTACTAGATGATAGATACACTTAATATAATACTTTACATGCATAGATAATTTTTATTATACATAGAAAATACCCAGAACACCCGGAATAAATAATTGCAGATCGTACAAACATTTATCTCAAGGCGGGAATCGAATATACAAAATTTCAACTCTCTAACTATCACGGTTCATGAGACACAGCCTGGTGACAGACGGACAGACGGACAGACAGATAGATAGACAGCGGAGTCTTAGTAATAGGATCCCGTTTCACCCTTTGGGTACGGAACCCTAAAAATAGCAACACGACTTTATTCCCCAAGCAAAGTAGACATCCCTTCCGATCTCTTCGAAATTCTTGAAGCATGTCTAAGGGGGTTAGTCAAAGGTATGTCCAGATAGTAAATTTGGTACAAACCCACATATTGTAGTAGTTAGTTTTTCATACGTGACAGGATGCAAGCGCATCGCCGCCGCTAGAAAAATGTAGTAAGTAGAGTAGTTTTTACTTAGCAACTTAACTATTGAACAAAATTAAAATCAACAAGTCAAAAGCGGAAAGTACTTTACAAACTAGAACACAAGCGAAAATGCGGACTGTGACAGGCGATAATAACACCTATTATTAGGTGGTTAAGGCTGGATTTTAAGTATCCGGGTACGAGTGAAATGGAAAGTTCAACCACGTTTTGCATTACGAATTTGAATATTGAATTTTTGATACATTTGTTCTTTGGTGTTTTGACGATAGATTTTTAGAACCACATGCACATTAGAGCAATGTATGAAGTTTAGTCCAAATTGTTTTTTTTTCTCAAAAGTAGAAAATCATAGTTTTTTCTTTTTATGCGAATTGCTGTTGGAACAAATAATATAATAGTCCACCTGATGTTTAGTGTTTACCATCACCTAATACAAAGCGTGGCTTCGCATGCCACGCTCTTTAGGAACGTCCATATCAACCTGAGGCATACTGATGCTATGCCTCATGTGCCTGTAATTTCACCAGCACCCACGCCCTTAAAACCGGAACACAGCAAGCTGCTTGGCGGTAGAAATAGGCATGGTGTTAGAACTTCCTCGAACGAGCCCTTCACTAAAAGCTCTAATACTACTAAATTCATTTGGTAGAATGGAAATCCCGTAGTAGTGCTTATTTATCTTTGGTTATCAGTCAAAGAGTTTTCTTATTTTTTTTGTTGTTCCACATTCAAAATAATTCAAATAAAAGGAATTTATATTCGAAATTCGAATTTCTACTTTGTTGTTACGCGGGAGATTGTCGGTAAGAAAATAATAATATGCAAGTATAAATTATTATAATAAAAGTAGACATAAAATTTTATATACTCCATAATAGCATAAATGCGAAAGTTTCGATATTTGGAGCCGTAACCGCTGGATAGATTTAGATGAAACTTATACGGAATATAATTATCTAAGTTCAGATTAATTTTAGACTTCTTAGTAAAGGACTCGTCTGAGGAAGTACTACCACCATTCCTGCCGCTAAGCTGTCTTAACGAACGTGACCTGCAAGGCAATGTTTTGTTACAGTTTATGGTGACCACTTTACATCTAGTGGGCCGATCTGTAATCGTCAAAAAAAACTTATAAAGCGCAAGCAACACGGGAAAGGACTTTCCTTATAATTTAATTTTCTGTCATTATTATTCTAATCTGTTTATTATTTAGTTCCTTTCAAAGAATATGGATTAGTTTCTTATTCTATGGTTACTTTAGTCCTTAGTCTATGCCACGAACGAAAGTAAATTCTTCTTTTTTTTTCTATCTATGGCATCTTTTGTCATTTGACAGATGACAATAACAATAATTGTAAGTTTAAATAGTTTTCATTCAAGTAAAGCCTTAATATAAGAATTATGCAAGGACATAAAAAAAAGTAAATTCGGCTATCATTGGTTTTGAGAAAAAAGGTGGCGTTTTTTTTAAAGACATTTTCGTTCAAATCAGGATGCCAGAATAACATTTTCAACTGTCCACACTTTGTGCTAAAACCTCAAGTAATGTTGGTAAAATAGCACAAGATAAATAAACAATAAAAAAGTTGTTCAGTTGCTTTGTGCTAAGTAAAAATATGCAATATGTTGCTCCTAAATTTATGGTAAAAACTAATCCCAGACGTGAGCATTTGAAATATTTTACTGACGTTTCGTTCCGAAATTGTTTACTGCTACTTTTATGTAACTAATTTCACTTTAAACTTATTACCTATAATATTACTTATTACGTATTACTTCTAATAAATTGAAATAAATTACCGGCTTTTAGACATAGATTTCCTCTGAATAAAGTACCAGGATAAGCATAAATCTCAGCGAAACGCATACAAAGTACCAGGAGGCCAGTACAACGCAGGAGCTAGCCGGGCGTAGGATGAATAATGAGTATTGAAAAGCGAAAGCGGATCGACCAGTATCCTCTACGCCTAATCGAGCGAGACAGAAATATTTATTTATTCGACTAAATTGAATGAGATGGATAGATTACAATACGCCGATTTAAATAGCATGTTGGAACTTTTTGAACAAGATTTCGAATACATCAAAAATACCGCGAAGTTAAATTCAACTTTTTAAATTAAGTTTAAAATAATTGGTAAGTACTTACCTCTTATATTAGTGATATATTATAATTATTTTTATTTCAAAGTTCCATGTTTTTTTTGTGGCATCTGTCCGTCTTGCGGACAATTTTGCCAATGTCAAGTGGGTTGAATAAATTCTTTTTAGTCAAGTCGAGTCGGTAAAAAAAGTAAAGTCAGCCATGACGGCTGACTTTACGGTTTTGAAGAAAAAGATGGCGTTTTTCTTCAAAACCAAAGGGAAACATTTTCGTTCAAATCAGGACGCCTCATAACACACTTTCATTTCAATTGTTCACACTTGTGCTAAGACCTCAAGTAATTATGGTTAAAATACCACCAAAATTACCCATCAGAACTTAAAGTAACACTAGAAAAACAATTAAAATGAAAATACAATGTTGCTTCCAAAGATGACAGAAAACCAAAAACGAATCCGTTCCATGTTTTAATCTTAGATCATAATATGATCTAAGGTTTTATTATACCTTTCCTTTTTTTTGGCAGCTGTCTGTCACTTGACAGATATTTTTTGCAACCTCAAGTGGATGATTAAAAAGGTTTTAGTTTTTAGTCGAGGTGGTAAAAAAGTAAAATCGGTTGTCATCCTACTAATATCCTACTAATATTATAAACGTGAAAGTTTGTAAGTATGGATGGATGGATGGATGTTTGTTACTCTTTCATGCTCTAACCAGTAAACCGATTTGGATAAAAATTTGGAATAAACATAGATCATAACTAAGATTAACATATAGGCGACTTTTTATCCCAAAGAAATAACATAATGGACTTGCAACATAAGAAACGACGACCGATGTGGCGCAGCGGGCGAGTGTCCGTCTGCGACGCAGGAGGTTGCGGGTTCGATTCCCGCCTTGGGATAAATGTTTGTACGATCTGCAAATATTTATTCCAGGTGTTCTGGGTATTTTCTATGTATAATAAAAAATATCTATGTATATGTAGTATATTGTATTATTGCGTCGCAGGCGAACATTTGCCCGCCGTGCCACATCGGTTGTCATAATAATCTAGTTTGGTGGTAGAAATAAACATGATAGTAGTACAAAAACCATAATCCTTTTAAAAAATAAACCTGAAGTAACAAACATACTTTTCCCCAACATAGTTAATCCGTAAGCTAGCTAATATCTACCATGATATCCCCTCCTCTCTTAGTACCAAGTCTTCGAGGATAAAAAAAAAAAAAAAAAAAAAAAAAGTCTGGACAATCTATACAGCATCATCTAGCCTCAAGCTAAGCAGAGCTTGTGTTATGGGTACTAGATGATTGATATACGTAATACAATATACTACATACATAGATATTTTTTATTATACATAGAAAATACCCAGAACACCTGGAATAAATATTTGAAGATCGTACAAACATTTATCCCAAGGCGGGAATCGAACCCGCAACCCCTGCGTCGCAGGCGGACATTCGCCCGCCGCGCCACAGTGGTCGTCAAAAAGGTCGTCAGGATGTCTAAAAAGAGTAGTCAGAGGTACATCCAGCGAATAAATTTAGTACAAACCCACATTTTGCAGTAGTTAGTATTCCATACGTGACAGGTTGCAAGCCCATCGCCGCTGCTAGAATACTGAATGTATTTTTATACCTATAACTAGTTTCAAATAGATAATAAACACCAATGAATGAATGACACAGAATAAGTAATAGATACACTGATAACAGTATCCTATACAAAATATGACCTTAAAAATAGATAACAGTATAAAGTAATGGAATAATTGTAAAAATGTAGTAAGGCATAAGTTTTCAGACGTGCCTCTGCCTAAACGACCGATGTGGCGCGGCGGGCGAATGTCCGCCTGCAACGCAGAGGTTGCGGGTTCGATTCCCGCCTTGGAATAAATGTTTGTACGATCTGCAAATATTTATTCCGAGTGTTCTGGGTGTTTTCTATGTATAATAAAAAATATCTATGCATGTAATGTATTGTATTAAGTATATCAGTCGTCTAGTACCCATAACACAAGCTCTGCTTAGCTTGGGACTAGATGATGCTGTGTGGATTGTTCAGTATAAAAAAAAAGAAAAAACCCACTAAAAAATAGGATCACGACTATAATCCCAGGCAATATCGATATCTTCTAAGATTTTTTAGTACCAAATACCTACTTGAGATTTTTGGACTTTGTCTAAATGGGTCCAATGGTGAGTACAGATTTTAGATTTGGTACATACCTACATTTTGCAGTAGTTAGTATTCCATACGTGACAGGTTGCAAACCTATCGCCGCTGCTAAAATACAAACTGGTTTCCTCGCGATATTTTCCTTTACCGTTTGTAAACACTATATTGCGCACATAATTTTTTCGATAAAAAATCCACTGCTGCACGACCAGATTCGAACCCACGACCTTAGGATCAGAAGGCGGGGTTACTTTCACTAGACCACCGGGTCTCTCATAAAACTAGCAGACTAGCGGCAGCTCGCAGCTTCGCCCGCGTGGCAGTTTTTTCCCGTTTCCGTTATTTTATCGGGATAAAAAGTAGCCTATATGTTAATCCAGGTTACAATTTATATCTATTCCAAATTTCATCCAAATCGGTCCACTGGTTAGAGCGTGAAAGCGTAACAAACATCCATCCATCCATACTTACAAACATTCGCGTTTATAATATTAGTAGGACTATCAAATTATGAGATTGTACATTCAATCAATGTAGGTAACTGGTATCTGTTCATCAAAGGTAACAATACTACAATGCGTTCACCCGTACAATGATAAGAAAGAAGAGCTCAAAGATCTTTAATCATTTTGCCGGCACATTGGTTCTTTTACCGTCACCTGTCGCATTTACAGGCATCTTGGGTTATTGACAGCTGGTAAAGCTCAGTTCGTAGTAACCCTGCCTTCTGCGGTGGTGGCTTCGATCCCCACCGAGAACTAACATTTGTGTGATGAACACAGATGTTTGTTCTGTGTCTGGGTGTTATATTGTATTCTAAGTATGTTTTTACAAAAAAAAACGAATGTGGTTTAGACCACACGACTGAAGTAAAACGAAACGTAACTGGCTGAAAGAAAGAGAGAAAGAACAGTGCTTTCATACCCCCTCCATGGTAGTGTTAAACGTTTAACGCAACCTGTTGGAAGTCGCATTAGAAGTATTCCTTCAAAAACGTATTTAAGTACCTATTCTATCAGTCATCTGGTTCCCATAGTACAAGCTTTGTTTGGGGTTAGATGATTTATTGTGTAAAAATATTAACAAATATTTATTATTATGCAAAAATACTGCACTGGTGTTGTAGTGGGTGTGACCCCTGTCTTCCGATCCTAAGGTCGTGGGTTCGAATCCGGTCGTGTATTTCTATCCATGTGCGCAATGCCAGTGCTTAAACGATAAAGGAAAACACTGTAAGGAAACCAGGTTTTTTAGCAGCGGCGATGGGTTTCAACCTGTCACGTATGGAATACCAACTACTGTAAAAAGTGGGTATCAATTATAATATTTTGACGTAAATACCTACCTATACTATAACTATAAATTATCTTCAAAGAATTTCAGGTACTTGATACTAAGAGATCTGAGTTGATGTCTACCATGCTTAGGGATTAAAGTCATGAACTATTTTTTTGTAAAAATTTCGATAAAATAAATTATAATAAAACCTGTTTAAAAAAAAAAGAGAACTAATAGAAAAGCTTCAACAAAAGTTATACAACTTTTCTTAACCAACAAGTTCAAGTACCAGGGCAACAGAAGCACACAGCAGGTTTACAGGACCACGTGCGTTCGAATTTCGAAAGTGACAGTGGTTCGCAGGATTATTCATCACGCGAACAAAGCCAAGGTGATTCAGACCTTATTTATAAACAGTTTAGGTTCAATATAGTGTGTGATGTAAGACGTGTGCTCTGTCACGTCAGTAATTACGACTGAATTGAGGATGGTAATGATATGTGTGTAATCGAAACGGAACTCGACTCAGCGTAGAAAACGAAATTTAAAAAGGTTCTGAGAATCGCATTTTTTAGTAGAAAAAATAGTTTTTTTATGTTTTGTTAATTCTTTTCTTGGACAATACAATATCACTTACAGTATTTTTTAGCAAAAACTCAAAAAAATATCCTAAAGATATTGTTTGAAAGCATTAATGATATACAAGATGACAAAACAGCACTTATGTATCTTACGAAAAAAAACTTCACGACATTCCAAAGCACAGTAGACTCAAGATTCTTCGAGGATACGTAATGGCTGTAGTAAAAGGTACGTTTAAATATTAAATTTGGCACATTCCCACATTAGACTAATATAGGTAAAATAATATCAATTTGCAATAATATTGCTGTTCAGCGTGGCAATGCTTGGGAACGCTTCCGATTGGCACTGATCTGGATCAGTTGAGCTACCTTTAGATCGTTTGCAACGGTCTGTAGATAGCTCAACTGTTTCAGATGTATTTTGTACATATCAATTATAAATAAGTGTATTAGCTGTAATTTTATTTAACAAATCCTACTATTATTATAAATGCGAAAGTTTGTAAGTATGGATGGATTGATGGATGTTTGTTACTCTTTCACGCTCTAACCAGTGGACTGATTTGGATGAAATTTGGAATAAATATAGATTGTAACCTGGATTAACATATTGGTTACTCTTTATCCCGAAAAAATAACGGGAACGGGAAAAAACTGCCGCACGGCAAAGCTGCGAGCGGCCGCTAGTACAATAAAAATATTGAAAATGATTTCAAGATCAATTTGCAAAATTTCAAGATATTTTCTTGAATCACAATGAACGACTAATCGATTGACCAATGTATATTATCAAAATTCTGACTCAGTGCTCATTATTATTTAAAATTACCATAACGATTTATAATCGTTACGTTATCGTTACAATGGGAATTACAAACATTTTACTAACGACACGTGATTTGTGACGTGCAATACAAACGATACAAAAAAGAAAGCGTTACTAATGATTCTAACGTTTTGAATCAATAGTTTCTTATGCCCCATGACTATTGGCTTAATATTAGTTTGACCGTAGCTCGTAGAACCGACAACCGTTGGGACTAAAGGTTCTCGAATGGCGAGTACGAACCGGAAGACGAAGCGTAGGACGTCCTCCTACCCGATGGACTGACGACATTGTTAGGACCGCGGAAAGTCGATGGATGGAAAGGGCTCGGAATCGTTCTTCCTGGAAACGTATGGGGGAGGCCCATGTTCAGATTTACGAGATTAAAGTAGCTTAAACATTTATTTCCCCTTATAAAAGATTTTAACCAATGGGTTAAAATCTTTTATTGCGTAATATAACGTACAATAACGTTACGCAGAGTATATAGAAAAAATAATAGAATAGAAAATACGTTTATTGAAAAAAAAACGAGTGTGCTTTAGACCACACGATTGAAGTAAAACTTCTAAACGTAACTGGCTATGAGAGAAAGAGAAAGAACAGTGCTTTCATACTCCCTCCATGGTAGCGTTAAACGTTTAACGCAACCTTGTTGGAAGTCGCATTAGAAGTATTACTTCAAAAAAAAAGTAGGCTGGTTATGTAGGTAGGTACAAATACAGGAAAGTAGTAAACAAAAAAAATACTTACTAGAAACAGATGTTTACGTTTGTACCTACTTATGTACCAGATTATTATTTATTACGATAACTGAATATATTGTGTTTATGTAATACTGATCGAACTTTACTTATAAGGTCGTTTATTACTTACGTACTTACAAAATTATGTAAGTACCTGCCAACATAGAAAAGGTAGATTTGAAAAACTGATCGATGTTTAACTGATATGTACTAACAAAATTTGGGCGCTATATTCTAATAAATAATTAACTAGTGTGGTAAAGAGTATTTTGCAGCTCTTTAAATTAAATTAAAAAAATATGTAAATACAAACGAAATATGTTCAAAATATACCTACCTAATTCATATTTTACATCAATGTTTGACAATTTTAAAAGTTGAAATAACGAAACGCTTATGTTAAATAACTATGTAAGAACAATTTTACAGTTCAAAAACCATTTCCAACGATCAGCAATAAATCAATTCTCTCAATGCACTTCAAACAAGTTTTTTTAAACAATAAAATTGCATAACATAATAAAAATAACAAAAACTCTTTCTCTGTGTGATTTATGGTTACACGGAAACACACCCACATTCAAACGTTACACACAACGATGTTTTATCACGTTACGAAGCCAACTAGGTTAAACTTTTAGTAAGTAACGTACCTACTAACTCAGAACTAGTCTTTCAAAATCTAGTATCATAATGAATTAAACTTTGGCATTACAAATTATAAAAACTATAATAATCAATAGCGTTAAGTAATTGCGTTTTGTTTTTACTTATTTTTACCAAAAAAAACTAGTTGTTTTTTTATGGGACATGGTTTAAAAATAGAATAAAAAAGTTATTTTTTAAATTGGCTATATTTTATGAAAATACGAAAAACATAAACAGAAAACCAATATGTATTACAAAACTGCAGTGAAAAAATATATTTTCGCTAACTGTACCTACTTATATGACTTTTTAAACTGGCAACTTATATACGAAAACCTTTAGACAGAACCTAGCAACGTGAAAAAATCATTGATTAATTTGTTCTCATCATTCATACTTTCACTCCCATGTTTTAATATTACTCATACTTCCTGGTCCATGAGACATCTTGCCGCCATCATTTACGATATTAACACACTTACCTATAATGGTCAAAGATTGTGATCCTGCGAATGCGGAGCTCCAAGCTGCAGCATCGACCGGCACAGTTCCGTGATCTCCGGCAGGTTCAGGTTGATCAGATGCACATACATCTGCTTATGGAGACTCAGCTCCCCCGACACAGCTTCCAGCCTCTTTAGTAACGCATCCTTCTCCCTCAGCAGAGACTTCACCTTCTCCTCAACCTCCCTCGAACGTACTTTGGCTTTTTCGCGAGATTTCCTCACAGCTATATTATTCCTCTCGCGTCGCCTTCGATACTCATCTGTGCCCTTATCTAGCTGTTTCCCGTTCGAAGATCGTCTGGGGGGAGGGACAGTTTTGTGCTTCAGCAGAGGAGGGAGCAACGGAGCTCCCAGGGGAGGTAGGGGTGTAAAACCACCGCCGTACGGACCGTTAACTCCTATCGGAGGTTGAGGGTTGTACTGGCCGGTATATTGCGCACAGTTTACGGATCGTCTGAAGTCATGAGGCTCAGGGGGTTCTTCTTTAATTGGCGGCGCGCCTTGCTCGTGTCCTGAGTTTTGGACGGGAGCGTATGATGCTCCTGAGTGAACGGCTTGCGGCATATATGCCAGCGTCGTCCTCTGAAAGGACCGCTGCTGCGGAGACCTTCCTCCAGGGAGGATCTCCTGAAACAGCGCCATCGTCTCCTCTCCCCGGAACTGATCTTCAATGAGATGCTGCAGATCGAGGGATATCTCTTGTCCATTGAGCTCGTCCAAATCCGAGGGCGGGTACGAAGATCGCTTATCATCCACGGTCTTTTTCAGCTGGTCGGGCTGCGGTGGCGGCGGAGGAGCCGCCGCCGCGTCGTACATCTGCGGGGATTCCATACCGCCGCTCGGGCCTAACACTGGCCCAGCGGCCCCGATGGCCCTAGCCTCCACTTCAAAGCACCGGTAAGCCGTCACTAAAGCACTTCCACGAGTTTCAAGTTATACATCCGACGTAATGAAAACAATCCTTTTTTCCGAGCGTGATTGTGACGAGTTGCGCGGACGCTTGTGAGTGACGCGTGCGTGCGGCGCGGCTGGTGATCGCGGACTGGCGCGCCGGCGGCGGCGGCGGCGGCGCAAGGTTGTATGTCCGGAAGGAAGTCGCTGAAAGCTGAAAGTTCGCCAGTTAACTTTAAGATGCGTAGCGCATGCACTGATTTTGTTGTTGGTGGTGTCTATATGGGTTTACTTGGAACCTACATCGTTAGAACATTCACAAACAATAAATAAGGTATTTTATAGCTATAGTTAAATTTTTTTTACTATTTCATTTGTACTGTTTTGAACCTTATTTAAATACTTATATTAGTTGGAATGTAGGTACATAGATATGATAATTTTTTGTTTGGTTAAATTTGTAACCCTCTTTCTGTCAATATCTTGTCTCTCAGGCCTAATAAAATGTATTTTTAATCACAGTATATGAAGATACTTATTTTGCGATGATTGATTATTATATTACCCTTTAGATATTCGCTAAAAATTGCGAGTGGGTACTTTCTACTTTGTGCTAAGAAATCTAAATGCATATCTACCGTTCTTGGGTATTAAAGTCGTGATGGTTTTTTTTCTGTTTTTCAATATTTATATTATAGTACCTATTTATATAATTGGCATACTAAAGATATGTATTTAAGACATTATTAACAATCTTTATTCGATTCGTTTAAGTATTTAAAATCTATGTAGGTATATTATTTTTTAAATATTTTTTTTTAATAATGCTGGACAATCCACACAGCATCATCTAGCCCCAAGCTAAGCAGAGCTTGTGTTATGGGTACTAGATGACTAATATACTTAATACAATATATTACGTACATAGATATTTTTTATTATACATAGAAAATACCCAGAACACCCGGAATAAATATTTGCAGATCGTACAAACATTTATCCATCGTACGGGAATCGAACCCGCAACCTCCTGCGTTGCAGGCGGACATTCACCCGCCGCGCCACATCGGCCGTCAACAAATTACCTATACAATACAAACCTATAACAAATTAAAGGTTTTTTTTATATTTATTTATTAGTTACCTACGTCCTTCACCATGCAACATGTAACTTTTTCTTTTATATAACTTGCTGATGGAACAAGCAGATGGCCCACCTGATGTTGAGTGGTCATCATCACCTATAACAAACTATTACACCGTAGGTCACGTTCGTTACGAACGTGCCCTACGATACACTGCTCAGCGTCCATCAAACTAAGGCATACAAGTTAAGACTCAAGTGTCTGTAATTTCACCGGCACCCACGTCACTAAAATATCATAAACATGATATTTTGGAATGGCAAAACAGTATTTAATCCAAAATTCATAATTTAGTTCCACAATGATTCGTAAATCATGACGTCGTAGGTAGATAACGATGATAAATAACTTTGAATTATTCTTTGAACTTCAAAAATACGGCGGCCGTTTTATGAAGATGATATTCTATGACATTTTTTTGTCAATTATCAAGCTATGCCTATCCATAATTCATCATGCCTATATGCAGCAAGTTATGCCTATATTTTTTGACGACCGATGTGGCGCGGCGGGCGTATGTCCGCCTGCGACGCAGGAAGTTGCGGGTTCGATTCCCGCCTAGGGATAAGTGTTCGTACGATCTGCAAATATTTATTCCTGACGTTCTGGGTGTTTTCTATATATAATAAAAAATATCTATACATGTAATGTATTGTATTAAGTATATCAGTCATCTAGTACCCATAACACAAGCTCTGCTTAGCTTGGGGCTAAATGATGCTGTGTGGATTGTCCAGCATTATTATTATTATTATATTCAGCTTAAAACATTTTTAAATATATTTATGAATTAAGCTAATGAACTTTGATTTACAAAAATTCTTAAAAATCATGATGAACTCTCACTTAATTTTTCATTTTTAAAAATATATTATGTTTTTTACATTTTAGGCATTTGTTTTTTTACGCCACATATTGTTTCCTTTGATGTAGTTGTTTTTATTAGCTGGTACTTTAACTCCTCGAAGTAGTAGTATGTGTGTTTGTTCTGTGTCTGGGTGTTATATTGCATTATAAGTATATATTTTCGAAAAAAAAGTATATAAGTTCAGTCATCGGGTTCCCATAGTACAAGTTATGCTTAGTTTGGGTTTAAATAATGCTGTGTAAAAATGTCCACAAGAATTTATTATTATTTATCAAGTATTTAATGTTGGTGACTAAAATAAATAAATAGTCAGTCAGTCAGTCTGGACAATTCTTATAATTGGTATGGATTACGGCCGTCATTATGACGGTCATAGTTTTTTCAAAACTATAACTTAATGCCTACGTGCGGTAACATGAGTCTGTAATATAAATGAATGTAAATTGACTCAGTCGATCTCACTTCCACAATTCGTTTGATGGTGACTACTGGTTCTTTTTATGTCACTACACTAGATCCGTGACTGATGACGACCCACAAATATACAGTCAGCGACGACAAAACAAGTATAGCTTTAGTTATGCGATGCCGTTGTAAGTCATTGAACTAGCATCTGACCCACCTGATGTTAAGTGGTAGCCATCACTTATGATTACGGATTAGAAGGTGAAGCTATTTTCATACAAACTTCAACCCCCGCTATACCCGTTTAGTGGTTGAATTCGGGGATGCCTTTTTTAGTACACCTCCACGCATCAAGACAAATAAACCCTGAAAGTTTCAAATCTCTGCGACTAGTGGTTTTTGTGCGCTGTCTATATGTCAGTCAGTCAGTCAATCAGGACAAAGGTTTTTATAATTGGTATAGATTGCTCAATGAAACCCATGCTGAGTTTTAAGTTTGACTTAGTTTTAGCTAGCTTATAGTTCTGCAAATCACATCAACATTAATTCAGTAGTTTTTGCGTGATTTTAAGCGGAACTGTAATGTAAGATAACTAACATGTTCTTGCAGCTGACTGTACTATCAGCAATATTTCAGAAAAATATTAAGTGTTACTCAACTTTATACATGAATGAAACTCTTAGCATATCTTGATTAATTAATTAATTATCACATGTTATCTATTAACACGTGTGTTATCAATATTTGATAACTATCAAAGTGGTATCTTATAATCGAGATGAAGCACGAATAGACGTGGACAATCGATTAAGATTGAGAAAAAAAATGATAAAAAATCGATAAAATAAACGTACGCAATACTTCTAAATGAAGATAGTACAATTCTACTATCGGTAAATGGTTTGCAACCTGTCTTGGTTGGTAATTCTGACGGTGTTATATTGTTTACTATAAGTAATTGTTTTAGTATTAGTAGAGCTTAGTGAAGGGTTCGTCCGGGGAAGTACCAGCACCATGCCTATTTCTGCTGTCAAGTAGCACAGCGTGTTCCGGTTTGAAAGGCGTGGGTGCCGGGGACATAACAGGCACACGAGCCCTAAAGGGTTGCAGTTTTCCAAATCGGTTTATAAGTGAACTAGCGGCCGCTCGCAGCTTCGCCTGCGTGGCAGTTTTTGCCCGTTCCTGTTATTTTTTGGGGATAAAATCATATCAGCTTTATGCATGCAAAGTCTCAGCCCGATCGGTTTAAAATTGACAAAGTTTCATACAAACTTTCATCCCCTATTTTATCCTCTTGGGGGTAGAATTAATCAAAATCCTTTCTTAGCGGATGTCTACGTCATAACATCTACCTGCATGCCAAATTTCAGCCCGATCCGTCCAGTGGTTTGGGCTGTGCGTTGATAGATAACTATGTCAGTCAGTCAGTTACCTTTGAGTTATATATATTTAGAAGAAGAAGATGACTTCTGAGATAACAAACATAAAACCTCCTGTTTTTGAAGTCGGTTAAATATGAATACCATACGACCACACATTTGTACTGACCTAGTGGATATTTGTTGAATTTTACGCACTACTGCAAATTTTTATATTTGCTTTGCAAAATTGCAAAAAAGTTTGTTTAGTTTGCGTAACGCGATACCCCTTGATTTATAATGTTTGTTTATTGTTAAACTCGTCAAAACCAGTTATTTTCATTATCATGTAGTGGTAGGTCTAGTGGGAGCGACCCTGCCTTCTAATCTAATTCGTGGGTTCGAAATGGATGCACCACCAATAGATTTTTCTTTTCGAAAACAATTATGTTCGCAATGCCTGCCAGTGTGCTCTCAAACGGCGAAGGAAACATCGTGAGAAACCCGTACAAACATTTATTCCAAGGCGGGAATCGAACCGCAACCTCCTGCGTCACAGGCGGACATTCACCCGCCACGCCACATCGGTCGTTAAACTATTATTCCCAACTCAGCTTTTTTTAGATAACTTGAAGTAGGGAAGCCTAAAAACTGTGACATTACTGTTGGCCAAAAAATACGAACTTACAAAGCACGATACACAATGTTACTTTCTTTCATTCATGTTTAAACTTGTTTAAGTGATTCATGAACAACGACGAGAAAAGATGAAATTATGGCGTAAGAGCTCACATACAAATCACAGAACCGTTTTTAGCTAATCTAATTTTATTACGGTGATCTGTGAGAAGCAATACTCAAAATACTAAAATAACATTTAGTACTAGTAGTTGAGAACTTTTAAGAAAGCTAGTCAGGGGAAATACTACCACCATGCCTATTTCAACCGCCAAACTGTTACCTGTGTTCCTGATAAAAGGGTATGGATGCCGGCGAAAATAAATAAATCAGAAATTAGAAATCAGAAATTTATTTGCTTGAACATAGGTACAAATACAATATTCTTGGTGTTGGGGTTTACATAAGATATTCCATTATGTCTTACAATAAAATAGTGTGCAAATATCAAAACAATCCCTAATTGAGTGTAACATTTAACAAAATTACTTACAATGTCAATTTATACAAAGTCAAATTATATGAAATTATTAAATAGTAGTATGGACAAAGATGGTTATAAAAGTAGAGGTAAGACCAATGAAAAGATGGATGAATTGTGTAAAAGATATGACCAAGCAAGGAGTGAACACACTGATGAGGACTGGTTGAAGAGAGTGGATGAAGAAAACTTGTTGTGCCAACCTAATTTAACTAGAGAAAATGGGTAATTTAGTACTAGTAGTTGAGAACTTTGAAGAAAGCTAGTTAGGGGAAGTACTACCTCCATGCTTGTTTCAAACGCCAAACAGTTAGCTGTGCTCCAGTTTAAAGAGTGTGGATGCCGGCGAAAATCAATTGACTAGCGAAAATGGGTAATTTAGTACTAGTACTTAGTTCAGAACTTTTAGGAAAGCTAGTCAGGGAAAGTACTACCACCATCCCTATTTCAACCGCCAAACATTTAGCTGTGTTGCAGTTAAAAGGGTGTGGATACCGGCGAAAATAAGGTGGCAAGCGAAAATGAGTTTTTTTATAAAATGGGCCGAAATTGCCACTTTCATTGAGGCAGGTGTTGCCGGTAGCCATGGTCCATCACCGCCAGTCTCAATGCAGCGGTAGGTACGGCACGCGCACTGGGTTACCAGCGCGGTTGCGTCACAAACCACTTTCTGCTGTCGCTCGCCTACTTACCCACTCATTGAGACGCATTTTGCAGCAAATTGGCCGTTGGTTGTCGCGGAGTTAAAACGAAAAAAACAAACGAAATTGGCTCAGAATTGCAACTTTACACCACGTTACGCAATCAACCCATATAATTCCTTAACTGGATATAGGTCTAAAAAGACATTGCTAGTCCTTGGTTGGAGTTTCGTCCAATAAAAATTCCTTTTTGGAGTCGTGTTCTTTGGATCCATTTTAGACCCTAAACTTATCTACTCGTTTTTTTATTGACCCTGTGGATAAATAAATATCTTTAGACATTTTGTACACAACATTAACCATAGCTTGTACTATGGAAACCAGATGAATGATAGAATGTTGAATTGATGTTGAAGAACTTATGTACTGTGTTGAACACTTATATTACACGGGTATTTATCACATTACCCACACACATAACATACACACACATAACATAACATAACATAGTCGAGGGTTTTTTAACATAGTCGAAACGTCGGGAAAATAAATAAAAAAGGTAATACGCGATAAATACCCGTGTAATATAAGTGTTCAATATGTGTTCCGATCGCGAAAGTTTAAAAAATACTTATGTACTGTGTTTTGTAAACACATGTTTCGAAAACAATATAAAACCCAGACAGAGAACAAATAATGTTAAAATCTATGTTAATCACACAAGTGCTTGCCCTCGACGAGGATCAAACCCACAACCTACAGTACAGAAGGCAGAACTACTACTAACTGGGCTGAGGCCAAGATATGGACAATATTTGGTTTGTAAATATGAATCTATGGAAGGCACCACATGGATCTACTTTTATTTCTGGGCAACGTTTGGACTGAACACTAGCAATATCCTCTAGGGAGTTTGCATGATGGGCAGGTGGAATGGTGACTGTAGTGTTGGTTTTTAAGGTTTCGTACCTAAAGGGTAAAACAGGACCCTTTTACTAAGACTCCGCATTAAATTTAATATTCCAAATATATTAAAATATATTATTCCTAAGCCCGGTCTAATGGAATCCTAAGATCTCGCCTTCTGATCCTGAGCTCGTGCACTAGTAGATTTTTCTATCGAAAAATTTATATGCGCAATGCTCTAAAACGGCGCCGGAAAACATCGTAAGGAAATCAGTTAGTGATCTAGCAGCGGCGACTGGCTTGGAACCTGTCACGGAATACCAACTACTGCAAAATATGGGTATGTACCAAATATAACATTTAGACGCACCTCTGATCTCTCTGATCGCACCCATTAGACACATCCTCAAAGAATCTCGAGTAGATAGGTATACTAAGATATCTGAGGGGATATCCACCGTGCTTGGAAATTAAAGCCGTGAAACCATTTCTTTCATTCTCACGTCGATGAACGCAAAGGTGTATTCGGCACGTGTGGCGAGGCATATAAAAATAAACTGACAATTGGTGGTTACCATATCTTAAAATATTGAGACGAGATATCAACCGTCATAGGGATTACAACTGAAGTATTATTTAGTTTTTGCAGTAAAGTTAGGTCTAAGTTACCACCGCCAATACTCAGTATATAGAGTACAGTGCGCTGGCGCATTGCATCACACCGCAAGCCGCTCACCGCCCCCCCACTGCTGTTACTAGGGCTCTAGCACCGGGGGGAGGGGGGTATTCGCACACCTTCACTAGGTGTCTGATCTATGATTTATGACCGTTCACACACATACATCTTATCATTCCTTTCTTAGTACACCTCTATGCCAATAAAGGCTTCAAGAACTCTAGGCTTCGTCGAGGAACTGGCGCTTAGATTCACCAAGATTTAAGACGTTTCAAGATGATCCTTGCGGATATTACTACTATCATTAATAATAATAATACTGGACAATCCACACATCATCATCTAGGCCCAAACTAAGCAGAGTTTGTGTTATGGGTACTAGATGACTGATATACCTACTTAATACAATACATTACATGCATAGATATTTTTTATTACACGTAGAAAATACCCAGAACACCCGGAATAAATATTTGCAGATCATACAAACATTTATCCCAAGGTGGGAATCGAACCCGCAACCTCCTGCGTCGCAGGCGGACATTCGCCCGCCGCACCACATCGGTCGTCATCATTATAAGGCAATAATACCAAGAACTTAATATACAACAGAAGTTCAAAAGACAGCACACGCTACGCTTCAACTAATAGTAATGCTTACAATCTAACAATTCAAATAAGAGATTAGTACAGACATCGCAAAACTATATCCTAGCTGTCGATGGGAAAAGCGAGCGGAACATCTGGCCTCGCTAATTTATTAATGTAGCTATTTTAAGGTATAATAATGCTTTCTTTATAAATTATCCATATGGCTTTTATGTAAATTTAAATATTGCACGCCTAGAATTAAGCAGAATACATTGAAACACATAATATAATAATCAACATCTTTTTAACATGTATTTCAAGCAATAAAAATACTTTGACTATGACTATAAGATTTGTCTTAATGTAGGCTTTGAATGTCTTGGTCCTGAAATCGACTTCGTACTCAAAGCGGTTGCTGTAGAAGTGTAGAGAGCCTCTGCAAATGGGGCATGAGAAATTCGTCCATGGCTAATTGTGACTGCGTAGCTCTTTCAGTCAATGGTTCAACTACTTATCTGTCCCTTTTGCCGCGACACTTGCAAAGGGAACGTCCTTAACAATTCCACTGGAACCGTAATAGAAGTTGCTAAATATTATTCTAATAATATCTAAGTGTTCAATTGACAGGAAAGCAGAACAAGAGAAATAACATATTTATCTATTTTTAAAGAAGAGTTTCCTTAACTTAATCTGCATGTTCTATCAAATCATCAAATGCAAGTGGTATCATAAAAAAACAACAACTCTTGATTTTCTAATGTAAAAACGCACTATCTGAGCCGTCATATCGCTCAGAAGCATTTTCTTCTAGAAAACCTGTCACAAATCTCATCAAAATTCACTGAGCAAATTACCAAAAAACTGCATTTAACTTGGAGTATTTCCAAAAATGTACCAGGGCACCATAAAAGTGACCTATCACGTACTTTTGATTTCCTTTTAAACGACTGATGGCATGACTGCCGCCCAGGTGGTACTTAAACACATGCCTCGGAATTTCTTCTGGGAAAACTGAGTTTCTCATTACGTTTTTATGTAGTAAAAAGGTATTTAGTACCTACAGGATAAAAAGAGATGAATTGTGTGAAAGATGAAATGGCTATAATCGGCAAATACGAATGTACCAACAGTACTCAGAATGAATATACTTTTTTTATGCTATGTACTGAAATAAACAGGCTACCTGATGCTAAGTGGTAAGCATCACTTATATAAACCAATAGCGTGCGACGTTGCCCGCGCGAAGCTATTTTCATAAAAACTTCAACCTCCGCTGTACCCGTATAGGGGTTGAATTACGGAAGTTCCTTTGATACACCTCTACGTAACAAGAAAGATACCTAGAAAATTTCAAGCCTCTTTATTATTACTAAGTATCTTTTGTTTAATTATGAATCTTTAAAAGACTACGAATTTTTACTAATAATACAAACATGGAATATAAAAAACCATACTTCCTTCCACAGTCAGCGAAGTACCAAAACTCTAGGCATGGTATTTAGACTAGCGCGGTACCAGGGCGTCAGTGGTTACGCAAGCAACCACTCTCACTTTCCTGAGGCCGCGAGCTTTGCTTATATCATCAACCTACTACGCTGTGTTGTTGCCCTGGTAGTTTTGATTTTGATTTTGATTTTACTATTATTGGAGCGTTAAAACTACATTTTTATTAAATTAACACACGCAAAAGTAGTAAACTGTTTTAATTTCGGCGTAACTTCATCATTATCATCAACAGCATGTAGAAGTTAGTAGTAGTAGAGCTCTTGTGAATACTACTACCGTACGTATATCTGGAAGGGTGTGTATGCCGGTGACATTACAGGCATAATGAGGTTTAACACTTTTATACCTTAGGTTGGTGGACGCAAGGTAGAGCATCGTAGAGCATGTAACTAATGTGCGTGACCTACAAGGCAATGCTTTGTTAAAGGTGATGGTTACCACTTAACATCAGGTGGGCCAGGTAGTCGGATCTATTCAGTAAGTCTGAGAAAAAACTGTCGAACGAAAACGTTTCACTCACTCACTCATTCAGACAGCATTTTATATTTTATATTTAAGTCACAAAAAGTATTTTTTTTATATTAAAAAAACTACTCGTGTTTATTGCATATTATCAATAATTTTGATGTTTTATCAAAATAAGTAAAAACTAAAGAGTTTTCCCTTTTACTGCATTTAACTTTACAACGTTTACCGCCCAATGAAGTGGGCAAGAGTCAGCGAGTATCGTTATTTGAATGCATGTACAAACAAAAAGTATTTTTTTTTTAGTACAATTCTTTTATATTTCTTAAGTAGGTACTACTAACAAGATTTCATAAAAATCTTTAGTGTACAGACTTTTCGACCTATACAGTTTTATAATATTATTTAATGAAGCGTTATGTTTGTCAATAGGTATTTTTTTTACTTTATGTTGTAAAGCCGTAGCTTTTTTAAATAAAAAAAAACAACAGTTAAGTTTTGTATCTGTGGCCAAAGGCTTGTAGGTGGGATGTAGGTACTCCCCCACCACTGACATACTTTCACGAGGCACGTAGCCTTTGTCGGTTTGGATGATCAACCATTTAACTCCTTTCAATATCCTCGTTATAACACAAATTCGTTTTGTCGTTTTGAGGTACACTACGCGGCATGTGAGGCATTGACGACCGATGTGGCGCAGCGGGCGAATGTCCGCCTGCGACGCAGGAGGTTGCGGGTTCGATTCCCGCCTCGGGATAAATGTTTGTACGGTTTTCAAATTTTTATTCTGGGTGTTCTGGGTATTTTCTATGTGTAATTAAAAAAAATATCTATGTATGTAGTGTATTGTATTAAGTATATTAGTCATCTAGTAGCCATAACACAAGCTCTGCTTAGCCTACTACAGCAGGTACCTTAAGGGTACCTGCTGTATTCTACAAGTACTTATAAAAACTACTCCGTCTGCTAGGAGATTGCGGTTTCGATTCCTGCCTTGAGTTAAATGTTTGTACGATCTGCTAATATTTATTCCGGGTTTTTTGTACTTATAACATAAAACATGTGTATGTGTAATGTATTGTATTAGTATATCAGTCATCTTGTACCCATAACACAAGCTCTGCTTAGCTTGGGGCTAGCCCCAAGCTAAGCAGAGCATCATCTAGATGATGCTGTGTGAATTGTCCAGCATTATTATTATTATGATTATCTTGGTGCGAGGTCCACGCCTATTTTAAACCCAGGTCCAGGATCGTGGGCTTATAAATTTTGGTAAAATTAGCATTTTTATTGAGTGTAACTTCAAATTGGTTCCAAGGGCAGGTCTAAGATCAGAACCCACAATACAATTGACCAACTAATTAATTTATTGTATGCTAATCAATGTCTGGTGACTCAATTTGTCAATTAGATTGAGGTTTAGTTTTTAGCAATAGTTTTTTGGGGTCACGGCGTAGTGCGTGGATGTTTTTGGGGTCACGGTGTAGTGCGTGGTTGTTTTTGGGGTCACAGCGCAGTCACTGGATATTTTTAAAGTCATGGTCTAGAGACTAAATGTTTTTGAGGTCGCGGTATTGAGCGTGGAGGATATTTTTAAGGACACAGTCTACTGACAAGATGTTTTTGGGGTCGTGGTGTTAAGCGTGGATGTTTTTGGGGTAACGCTATAGTGTCTGGATGTTTTTGGGGCAGTGACTGGATGGTTTTAGGGTTACGGTATAGTGCGTGGATATTTTTGGGATCAAGGCGTAGTAGGATGTTTTTGGGGTCGTGGTGTTATGCGTGGATGTTTTTGGGGTCACGGTGCAGTGAATGGATGTTTTTGGGGTCGCGACCTGTTGGACGTTTGTCTTTACATATTTCTAGCTTGCATAAACATCACTAAGTCCTTGGCTTTTAAAAAAATCACTTTTTTACTTCGAGTTTGACTTTTAAGGTCAAATATGAAGGTGTTTGACGATATTTTTGGTAAATGTTAACATGCAATAGATTTACAGCCTCATTGGTAGCTTTGTCTTATGCACTGTAGGTTCTGGGTTTGATTCCTACTAAAAACAAACATTGGTGTGATAAATTAAGATGTTTGTTTTCTGTGAAGGTGATATAAAGTATTGGTAAGTAGTATTTACAAAAAAGGAATAAAGTATTAGGAACGCAATTTTTGTAACAAAATATGTATTGTCAAATCTAGTTTTGATCGTGTCTATAATCCAAATGGTATTCTTTGAAACTGACATTTCAGACACGACCAATTTTGAAATGAAAATTATTGTTTCATTCTCGTCTTAGCTAAAAAATACAAAAATTGGGCCTCAGGTATCTGGTTCGTATAGTATAAGTTTTGCTTAGTTTCGGGCTAGGTGGAGCTGTTTGAAAATCTATTAATTTATTTTCATGTATTGGTAAGTTGTTATGAGTAAACAGGGATAGGGTTAAACATTACATCTATCATAAATGCTCAATTAAAAAACAATTTAATGCTCCTCTTGGAGTCGAGACTCTAGGTCCGTGGGGTACCGAGGCCCTCCGGGTTTTTAAAATTCTTTCGGGGCGCCTGGTCGAAGCGACGCGTGACCCGAGAGCTGGTGAGTATCTGGCACAACGAATCAGCATTGCCATTCAGCGTGGCAATGCAGCCAGTGTTTTGGGAACGCTTCCGATTGGCACTGATCTGGATCAGTTGAGCTACCTTTAGATCGTTTGCAACGGTCTGTAGATAGCTCAACTGTTTCACATGTATTTTGTACATACCAATTATAAATACTTGTATTAGCTATAATTTTCTTTGTAAATAAATATATTATAGTATTAAAAAACACTTTCTTTAACATAGTTTTTTTTATGCAATATCAGCCGTATGAGCAGATGGGCCACCTGATGGGAAGTAGTCACCATCGCCCAAAGACACCTACAATACCGGCCTTTTAGAGATAGATAAACCCCATATTGTTTCGCTCTAAACATGACAGATTGCAAACCAATCACCTCTTATAAAGTCAAAGTCAAAAAACATTTATTTAGTAATATCCGCAGAGATCATCTTGAAACGTCTTAAATTTGTAGTGAATCTAAGCGCCAGTTCCTCGCGACCAAGCCTTGAAAAACTGGCAACAAACTTACGGCTTAATTCCTACTGTTTTTCGAATGATCCTTTTACAAATTAATAATAATAAATAAAATAAATAAATTATTTTATTTATTTTATTTATTACTAGCTCCCTCTCGGTGTTTTCCGTCACCGTTCAAGAGCACTGGCATTGATATTTCTATTATATAACACAAACAAAACTTGTAAACAAACACTTGCCACCGAAATCTATGTATGTGTGAACTGAAACACTATCACTAACACACACATAGGGCACGTGACCTAAAAATGTTAAGTAAAAGATGCAAACAATCTATAAGTTTTTGATACCAGAGCTGCACTCAGGGCAACTAAACCTTTTTTATAAACTACTAGCGGCCTCTCGCAGCTTCGCCTGCGCGGCAGTTTTTACCGTTCTCGTTATTTTTTCGGGATAAAATCATAGTAGCTTTATGCATGCAAAGTCTCAGCCTGATCGGTTTAAAATTGGCAAAGTTTCATACAAACTTTCGTCCCCTATTTTATCCCTTTGGGGGTAGAATTAATCAAAATCCTTTCTTAGCAGATGCCTACGTCATAACATCTACCTGCATGGCAAGTTTCAGCCCGATCCATCCAGTGGTTTGGGCTGTGCGTTGATAGATCACTATGTCAGTCAGTCAGTCACCTTTGAGTTATCTATATTTAGATAGATAAATAAAATAAACTGCATCACACCTTGCATTCTCAAGCACGCTAGATATCTCTTCAGATCTGAGGGAAGATTCTGAGGTTTTTACGTTTTGTAGATACCGGATTTGGGTTTGCAAGCTCAAATTTTTTGTATGAAAATATGATAAGCGCCCCTAGTGGCATATGGGGGCACTAGAGTATCACCATACAAAATATTCGAGCTCGCAAACCAAAATCCCGTATCCGAAAAACGAAAAAAAATCAGAATACGCCTATACTCGATATTTTTTGAGGATCAATGCCCCCTCTAAATTAAAATTATCTGCTAAAATACTAACTGGTTTCCGCACGATGTTTTTCGACGACAAAGATTCTTATAATTGGTAGGTATAGATAATATCTTTTTCTATTTAATAGATAAAAATGTCCCTTACGCCGGCCCTGTTTCTTTCTATTAGTGTATCTCGACCTATTTAAGGGATTGCAACATAGGGACACTCACACAAACATGCGCATACGCATGTAGATAGTCAACACGCTGTTTTTTAAGATATCTAAAAGGGCATCAGATCTCACCTGTTTATTTGACAATTTAAAATAAAACAAGCTCAAAAATGTAATCCCAAGCACGGTAGACATTTTTTTATTTTACTTGCTAATGGAACAAGCATATGGCTCACCTGATGTTAAGTGGTAACCATCACCTATAACAAAGCATTGCCTTGTAGGTCACGCACGTTAGTTACGTGTTCTACGATGCACTACCCTGCGTCCACCAACCTGAGGTATACAGGTGTTAAGCATCATGTGCCTGTAATTACACCGGCACCCACACTCTTCAAACCGGAACACAGCAAGCTGGTTGGCGGCAGAAATAGGCATGGTGGTAGTACTGCCCCGAACGAGCCCTTCACTAAGAGCTCTACTACTACCGATTTCTTGGTCTGTTCCATCTGGCCACCTGTTACGTCACTCACAGGATATGAGACTTATATCCAGAAGAATTCTACAGGATTTTGATAATTGAAGACCGATGTGGCGCGGCGCGCGAATGTCCGCCTACGACGGACGGTTGCGGGTTCGATTCCCACCTTGGGATAAATATTTGTACTATCTGCAAATATTTATTACGAGTGTTCTGGGTATTTTCTATGCATAATAAAAAATATCTATGTATGTAATGTTTAGATATTTATTTATTTAACCATTGCGTTACAGTCACATAACATTGGCATGTCAAATTGGTACTTACTGACATACTTAAAATACTATCCGTGCAAATCAGAAAATGAACAGCTAAGATATTCAGTTATGTTATGATAAAAAGGTTCATTCAAAAAAAGTTTTAAGTTTCGTTTTAAATTCGCTTAGAGGAAGTATTGGAATTGGAATGTATTGTATTAAGGTCCTACCCACTCAGAGAATTGTGTCAAAAACAGGTTCGTCAGTTTAACAAATTCAAAACAGAGATGGCATTGCCTGACGTAAGTTGGAAATTCACGTATTTGATACTAAGTATTACTTATTCTGTGCTTGAATTGTGCGCCATGCTACGTCACATCCGGTTCATATTCTGGTTCGCTATATTATTTTGTCCAGTTCCGGTCCAATATTTTGTCGTGTCTTTAAGGATCACGTGGATCGAGTGATCCGATTCGGATCCGAACCATGAGTAATGGGTGAGTGAGTGAGAGTTTGATTTCAGTTTATTACAAGGTAACGTTTATTTTACTGCAAGAAGTTCATGTTGGATAATTACTTCTAGACTGAAGCATATTTAAAAAATTACGTCAGTGACAAACCATTCAGAATCAACTTTTCAAACGTATCTAAAAGTCGGTATTCGAATTGAACTCAAATTGAAGAATTTGAACCAAATTAGGAGTTTTTGTGCTGCGGAATATTACTGTACAGCTTTCTTATAATATTTTATAATGTTGGCATTGATAAAGATTTGTAGGATTATTATTAGGTGAAATGAACTTTTTTCTCTCTCTCTCCGTGACGGTGGACAAACACTACCAAAATCACTTCGGCGGTTCTGACTTTCGATGCGAATGCACACGTCATTCGTAAAAGTCGATAAACAATAATTTTGTTTACTAAAATATGTTTTCTTACATTGTTGTTAGAATTCATAATATAAAAGCATATACATCTGTGGTATATCGACTTGAAGTTTGACTTATGTCACTATGTATTTAATGTACCTACATGACTGAAATTTTCACTTGGAAAATGAAATATAAGAAAGTAATATGATAGAATAAATGTCACAGATTATAGAACATCTTCCAGAACGGGAATCAGAATCATAGTTTTAAAGATGTCAAAAATCCGTAAGGTTTTCAATAATGCACTCCTGTGTATGTTATTGAAAAATATCTGACACATATTTTAGAGTTTCGTTTGTTTTTTTTTTTATGTATACAATTTGCTGATGGATCAAGCATATGGCCCACCTGATGTTAAGTGGTTATCATAGCCTATAACAAAGCATTGTCTTGTAGGTCACGTTAGTAAGGAACGTGCCCTACAATACACTGCTCTGCGTCCATCAACCTGAGGCATACGGGTGTTTAGCCTCATGTGCCTGTAATTACATATATGTATATACATATACGTATGCTGACTGGAACCTAATTATTAAATATGGAAGAGTATAGTTTTTTTAGTTATTTATACTTGGGTTTCATGTGCTTAATCGGAGAGTGTCCACAACTAAAGCAACAATTTAACTTACAATAGGTTTGAATAAGAAATAAACAAATCTGAAAAATAACCACGATCACCGACATAGCTCTCACAATCAGCAAGTTGAAGTGGCAACAGACAGACATAGCTCGTAGAACCGCAAACTACAGATGAATAAAGGCTCTCGATTGTCGGCCATGAACAGGAAGACGAAGCGTAGGACGCTCTTCCATCCGATACTTTGCTAGGATCACGGGAAGTCGGAGGATAAAAAGTTTCACAATTGGGGTTTTGAAAAAAAAAAATGTTTTTTTTTATGTATTTTAATACATTATTATTAATAATATTGATATTTAATGCAAAAAACTTAAACAAACAAATAATAATATACAATTAAAAATTGATAAAATTTAGAAAATAATCACGTGACTATAAACGCGCCATGATTGATCACATAGTTGTTACATAGTGACGTCATTATGTTATAGCTATCTAATAACAGTACAGCGTGCGCGGCTATTGCAATGAGTGAAAACCGCTCGGGTTTGTTCGGGAGCTGCCGGCGTGTTTTCAGTACTGGATTCAAAAAATATTTTTATTTTGAAATAACTTTTGAATTATTGTAAAAAAAAATAAAACATATATGACCTTTCAATTACCGCAAAAAAATAATTCAAAACCCCAATTGGTCTTTCTGCAGTGGATTATGTCTTCAGGGTGATGATGGTAATAGTAAAATTTTAAAATAATATATAAAATACTATTCTCACCTTTTAAATCTTTTTTGGACTTCTACATATACTTTAAATCAAAAACTAGGCAAATCGGTTCAGTCGTTCTCGAGTTTTTGTAAGACTAACAAACATCAATTAATTTTTATATATATAGATTTATATTGAAAATATGGATAAATGAAATTTTATCTTTACATAAGTATTATGAAATATTGTACCACAGAGTATTGTACACACTTACACAAACTGAACTTTTTGGACAATGTTCTGTCAATCTAAAATGTCAAATTGAAACCAACGCTCGTATTCCAAGACAAATCTCAACACTAACTCAAAATAGGTGTTCATTAAAAATTTTGTTTTTTTGGTTAGATTGGATAGAAAACAGATCTAAAAAAATTTTGCCGAGGTATAAGATTATTATGTTTACGGAACAACTAAGAAAAGTAGATGGAATAAAGTGCCCTATCGCCTTTGGAGTGCTTATCACCGTACTAAACTAGCTGACAGAAAACTTATGTACTTTTTATTGTAAACACATACTTAGAATACAACTCGCGACTGTATTCGATTGTTATCTAAGCGAAAACACTAGTAAATGGGGGTGTTAAAGAAATCTCAACCTTATCTATACTGGTGCAAGTTTTATGTCAATTTTAGCTTCGATGAACAGTAATGAGTTCAGATAGATTCAAAAATTATATGAATTTGACATTTTGACAACAAGGGGCATAGTTACTTGGTAACCTTATACAGCCAATATAAATATATACCAATTATTGATCAAGCGAGCGAAGCGTCTTAGTTTCGAGATTAGTAAAAAAATGCATTTTCCGTGTGTCAGTCTGTCTGTTTTCGCCTACAGGTCGCATTTTTCAATTTATACCTACTGCTTTTTTGATGGAGCAAGCAGATGGCCCACCTGATGTTAAGTGGTTACCATCACCTATAACAAAGCATTGCCTCGTAGGCCACGCTCGTTAGGAACGTCATCTACGATGCACTACTCAGAGTCCCTCAACCTGAGGCATACAGGTGTTAAGCCTCATGTGCCTGTAACTACACCGGCACCCACACCCTTCAAAATGGAACACAGCAAGCTGCTTGGCAACAGAAATAGGTAGTAGTACTGCCCCGGACGAGCCCTTCACAAAGAGCTCTACTATACTACTCATAGAACCACTACTTAGTAATAATCTTTATCCTGACTAACTGACGAACATAAGACAACGTGCAGCCTAAAACACTGGTCGAAGAGAATTGAAATTTTTGGGTATATTTGTCTTATTGGGTGAAAAGACCAAGGAACTAAGAGACTAAGAAATAAATTCCTGAAATTTAACTCCTACACGGGGTACAGCAGGGATTGAAGTTCATATGAAAATAACTTCACGCGGACGGAGTCACACGCGTTTCGCTAGTACATTATCCAAGGATTGATGTGATCAAACCCTGGAACTGACGATCGCTTGTATCTTATGATAAAGAACGCCTAAGACTAATGGACTTCTTCCACACGATGATGTTGATATTTTATGACCCAACCGTAATTTCGTTACACTGTGTCTTGTTGTATTTGTATTGACTGTGACAAATAAATGACACCTATAGTAACTATGTGATTATCACTGTCAAACGAGCCACAGAATAATGTATAGTTGCTCGAAACGACTTTTGACGTGGACCCTGCCTCCTGAAGCGCCAAAGCGCTACTGAGCTTGTATAGGTACGTCTCGCGTATTTATATTTTAGGCTATCTACTATTTTTATAAAAAAGTAAGCTAGCTAACAAAAAAATTACTTCGGCACAAGATTACGTATCTTTTAAGGAACACATGAACAGAAAAATCGTTGGAATATCTCGATTAACAATCGAATAAAACACCCTCGGTGTAGTCGGTAGGCCAGAGATTTTAGTAAAACTTTGTGTAAACTTTTATCGAACTCAATGGAATCAAGAGTGTTTCTGGTCGCTCCGAAATATAGATGGTCCTTTTAAATGTAATATTCAATTTAAAAAAATACATGAATATGTTGTTTTAACATAATAAACAGGTGCTGATCACACGACCGCGTCGCCTTAAGTATATCAGTCATCTAGTACCCATAACACAAGCTCTGCTTAGCTTGGGGCTAGATGATGCTGTGTGGATTGTCCAGCATTATCATTAATGATAATGATCTGTATCATGTTGATCTCGCGAGATCTCAGTAAAGGCGTTAATTACTTATTGTATAATAATAAAAGCTAATTTTTTATCCTTTTACGGAAGAGGTAAGATCTGTAGATGAATCATAATTATTTAGCTCGGTTCACACTACGAGCTAAAAGTATATCAATTCTATACTAAATACTATAAGAGAAAAGATGTTTGTTTGCATTGAATAGGCTCCGAAACTACTGGACCGATTTAAAAAATTCTTTCACCGTTGGGAAGCTACACTATCCCTGAGTGACATAGGCTATATTACATTTTTTTTGTAATTAGGGATCCTTAAACCCGTGCGAAGCCGGGACGAGCTGCTAGTAGTTAATAAATAGACAAATCTAGCCCCAAACTAAGCCAAGCTTGTATTATAGGAATCAGATAATCGATAGAATAATGAAATTTGTTAGTTTCAGCTTACCTCTAAGAAATCACAAAGATTTTATAATTATCCCAAACATTATTTTCCTCGAGTGGGATATGAACCCACGACCTTCCCCTTGATACGGGGATACCTGATGAAAATAAGCCTTGGGATGTTTCTAATACACAATATTTTAGCGACCACTCGAGGAAAATAATTTTTGAAATAATACTCGCACACAAAGGGTTCCGTACCAGTATCTATAATAAAAACGGCAAAATAATCACGTTTATTGTATGAGAGCCCTTATTTCATTCCGTTTTTAGTATTTGTTGTAATAGCGGCAACAGAAATACATCATCTGTCAAAATTTCAACTCTCTAGCTATCACGGTTCATGAGATACAGCCTAGTGACAGACCAACAGAGGGACAACGGAGTCTTAGTAATAGGGACCCTATTACTAAGACTCCGTAATAGGTTAAATGTTATACCCCTTGGGTACGGAACCCTAAAAATAATTTAATACTTTTTTTTTGTCAATACATACATAAAATACAATATTACACCCAGACACAACAAAAATCTGTGTTCATCATACAAGTGTTTGTTCTCGGTGGAGATCGAACCCACAACCGACAGAAGGCAAAATTACTACCAACTGAGTTGTGACAGCTGTCAAAATAATAATATAGTGTTATTACAAAAAAATAAAGTGTTTGAAGTATTCTATTAGTTACCTGCTTCCCATAGTACAAGCTTTGCTTACTTTGGGGCTGGATGGCGTTATTACTAATTTAAGTCAGTATTATTTTACCGCTTGTGCTACAAAACAATCCTTATTAAAATACCATAGACAATAGAGCAAGGATTTTTATGCTTTTAATTTATAAGTAATCATTATGAACCGATACTGGTGCTTCTAAAGGTCGTGGGTTCAGTGTTTGATAGCACTGACATTGTGCACATAAATTTTTCGAATATCCCATTGGTGCACGACTGGATTTGAACCCATGACCTTAGCATCAAAAAGTGGGGTTACTACTACTAGACCACTGGAGCTCTAATGCTATATTTAATGCTAAATAGTAGGATATCTACCAAATATCCTTTGAGATAAAGAAATGAAAAAAATAAAAACCGGCCAAGGCGAGTCGAACTCGCGCAAGAAAGGTTCCGTATCTATAATCGTATATTCCATTATCTATAATAAAAACGACAAAAATATCACGTTTGTTGTATGAGAGCCCCCTTAAATATTTATTTTATTCTGTTTTTTAGTATTTGTTGTTATAGCGGCAACAGAAATACATCATCTGTGAAAATTTCAACTCTCTAACTATCACGGTTCATGAGATACAGCCTGGTGGCAGACAGACAGACACAGCGGAGTCTTAGTAATAGGGTCCCGTTTTACCCTTTGGGTACGGAACCCTAAAAACGGGCCCATACTCGCTGTAACATTTTTATATTTCTCATTTTGCATGCGCTTGTGTATTTCTTCCACTAATTTCCATTCCTTTGTTTTAGTAGGTCGGCTGAAGTTCTAGATCCATAATAAAATTATAGTGAATCATTATGACGTCGATTTTAGATTATAAGTACTTAGCCTACCTACTACCTACCTACTCAATGGGCATAATGAGAAATTTTGTTTAAATATTTGAAGTCCCTAAATACCAATAAAAGCTTCTAAAAATACGAAAAGTATTTTTAAAGTACAAGAATTGCATAATTTGATTAAAACGAACTTGTATCTCTTGCAACAAACTTAGACATTTTTTTGAAATTCGAATTAGTGTCAACTTACGCCATCTAGTAGCAAGTAGTCGCACTAAAAGCACAAACACTATTATGGTTCAATCTTAAAACCTTAAGGTTCATACTTTTAGTATTCAGTGCGGCTACTCGTCGTTAGATGGCGTATCTATGTTACGAGCATAATGTGCATAGTAATAATAATAATAATAATAATAATAATAATGCTGGACAGTCCACACAGCATCATCTAGCCCCAAGCTAAGCAGAGCTTGTGTTATGGGTACTAGATGACTGATATACTTAATACAATATATTACGTACATAGATATTTTTTATTATACATAGAAAATACCCAGAACACCCGAAATAAATATTTGCAGATCGTACAAACATTTATCCCGAGGCGGGAATCGAACCCGCAACCTCCTGCGTCGCAGGCGGACATTCGCCCGCCGCGCCACATCGGTCGTCAAATCGGTTGTATTTACAAAATACAATCAACATACACAATAAAGTAGATAGTTGAGAAACGAACCATTCAAAATTGAATTTTCGTTTAAAATAAATTGTTATGCATAATTTATTAATGCTATTGTGCATTATTGATAATATATGCAAAGCAAAACTTAAAAAAAAAAACTTAAATATTAAAATTATTGAAACAATATCAGAACACTATTATAAAACAATAAATAAGTTGCTTTGTAGGTAATATCACAGATTAGAATATTATTCAAAAATAATAAAACCCAGCAAAAACTATGTTTCCGCCCGGGATCGAACCGGGGGCCTTCTGCGTGTTAGGCAGATGTGATAACCGCTACACCACGGAAACGATGCAAATATGGTTGAATTTTTATAACACGTACATCATTTAAGATATTTTTCCTTTTACCTATCCTTACCTAAGCTAAAATAATAAATATTTTGTAGACATTCACACACCTCTAGCCTCGAGCTAAGCAAAACTTGTACTATGACCAGACAACTAGTAGAATACTAATTTTAATATACTTATAAAAGAAAGTCTTGTTACGTCCGGAACAGGATAATAAGTAATAAGAATAATAAATAAAAAATCCTACTATTCTAAAAATATTGCATGTATATTACCTACCTACTTTATAACCTCGGCCTGGCTCCATATTGCTATACCCTATTCAGGGTCCATGTGATACCTACTTACACATAAGAACAATGTTTTTACCAACCTAAACCATGTGAAAACAATAAATGTATTGAGTATTGAGTATCAGTAGCTATGAATAGTAATATATAAATAAACTAATGTGCGTCATTTAGTACGTCACTAAAAAATAACTAACGTAAGACTGTTCTGCTCTATTAACTCAAGGTACACCTTTGCTTTGTTAAGAGAGGTCTTTATCGACTATCTATAGTAGATACTTACTAATAAGCTAGGCGTAACCTCGAAATAGTTCCACCATCTTTTGTTTTTTTCGATCTAATGTATATAGCTGACTTTTTCATTCAAGGTTTGCCCCACAAGTGTTTACAGGAATAAATGCTTGCGTCATGATCAAATTGCGATTTGAGTTTGTTTTTGAGGTTCCGTACCCAAAGAAACGGGACCCTGTTACTAAGACAGCGCCGTCTGTCTGTCTGTCCATCTGTCACCAGGTTGTATCTCATGAACCGTGATAGTTAGAGAATTTGTTGTATTTCTGTTGCCGCTATAATAACATACTAAAAAACAGAATAAAATTAATATTTAAGGGGGCTCTCATACAACAGGCGGACAGACAGACAGACAGGCAGCGGAGTCTTAGTAATAGGGTCCCGTTTGACTTTTTGACAGAACGAGATAGATTTTTGGCACTGGCATGTTAGCACAGAAAGATTAAAGATCTTTGGATTCGTTTTCTGTCATCTTTGGAAGCAACATTGTATTTTCATTTTAATTGTTTTTCTAGTGTTATTTTAAGTTCTGATGGGTAATTTTGGTGGTATTTTAACCATCATTACTTGAGGTCTTAGCACAAGTGTGAACAATTGAAATGAGGCATCCTGATTTGAACGAAAATGTTTCCCTTTGGTTTTGAAGAAAAACGCCATCTTTTTCTTCAAAACCGATGACGGCTGACTTTACTTCTTTTACCGACTCGACTTGACTGAAAAGAATTTATTCAACCCACTTAACATTGGCAAAATTGTCCGCAAGACGGACAGATGCCACAAAAAAAAAATATATATATTCTTAGATTTTAGGCACTGGCATGTTAGCACAGGAAGATATAAAGAGATAATTATCTTTATTTTACAAGAGATAACGAGTAGACAAAATTTTGCCGTGTTGCAAATCTTAGCCAGGCTGGCTTGCTTATAGATTTAAGCTGCAAAACTACTGATTTTTGTCTTTTGGTCAAAGTTTTCAGCACCATAACTGAACCAGCTTATCAGTACAATGATGCTGATGATGTACAGGTACTCTGAAAGATGCAAGGTCCCAATTAACTCTAAACTGACGAGCTATTATTCAATCGATGGTACGCGGAACAATTGAACTGCACTGCAGTTTAAATTAGTACCTGACGTTTGCGGAATTTCCATGGAATGTATGCATATTATGACGTTCCACGGCTTGCTATCCGTCATTTAAATAAGCATATAAAACCTGTAGACATTTCACAGCACCAACTCTCAAGCAGCAAAACTTGTATGGTAACCAACCTTGCTTATGTTATAAGCAGGCCTACTTGATTTTTAGTGGTTACCATCAACTATAACAAAACAATACTGCACTGCTCTGCGTTCATCAACCTGAGGCATAGGCGTTAAACATTATGTGCCTGTAAGTAGAGCTCTTAGTGAAGGGCTCATCCGGGGTAGCTACTAACCATGCTTATTTCTGCCGCCAAGCAGCTTGCTGCGTTCCGGTTTGAAGGGCGTGGGTGCGCGTGTAATTCAGGCACATGAGGCTTAACACCTGTATGCCACTGGTTGATGCACGCCACTTACTAACGTGACCTAGGAAACAATGCTTTGATAAGTGATGGTAACCACTTATAATCAGGTGGGCCATCTGTTTCTTCAAAGCATCAGCAAGTCAAATAAAAAATAAAAATATCACTGGTACCCGTCAAACCGGACATTCTTCATAAATCTTCGGTATTATTGTTGCTTTTATTTTCAATAGTCTTTATTTAACAATCTTAAACTAGTTTACAAGATATTTGTTTCGACATCGGTAATATGATTATTTTGCTTTCCAGCATAGGCTTCCCCCAGAGTTTTCCAAACTTCACGGTCCAAAGCTTTTCTTCTCCAATGTTGCTTTTATTATTATCTAGCTTTTTGAAGTAATACTTCTTATACGACTTCTTACAATTGTGTTAAACGTTTAACACTACCTTGGAGGGGTATGAAAACACTGTTCTTTCTCTCTTTCTCTCATAGCCAGTTACGTTTCGTATATTAAAGAAGTTTGACTTCAGTCGTGTGGTCTAAAGTACGCTTGTTTTTTTTTAATTTAACCTTTCAACGAACAGGCAAAGTCAAATACCACCATTGTTTTGTCAAAAACATCGTTAGCATAACGCATAACATCCTGTTTTTACTTTTGGTTTTCAAATATGCGCAGGATGTCGAGGCCATGGATCTCTGTCACGCGTGCTCTACGTTTTTAAGTAGATGTTGTGACCAACCCAGCGGTCATCAACCTTAATCTATACCAATTATAAGAATCTTTGTCCTGACTGACATACGTAACGTAGTAAATTCCTGGTGAATTCTGAAGTGGTCTTTTTACATCCGGTATACTTTTTTATTGATTATCATAAAACCAAACTAAAATAATACAAAAGTACAAGTGTTACAGTTGTAGCTTAAATGCATACATATAGGTGCTACTATATCCTTATTTTAGCAAATACATCCTACTTAATATTATAAACGCGAAAGTTTGTAAGTATGTATGGATGGATGGATGTTTGTTACTCTTTCACGCTCTTACCAGTACACCGATTTGGATGAAATTTGAACATAGATTATAACTTGTATTAACATATAGGCTACTTTTAATCCCGAAAAAATAACGGGAATGGGAAAAAAACTGCCACGCGGGCGAAGCTGCGAGCGGCCGCTAGTAGATGTATTATTATAACATACAATAGTTTTTTTAGTGGATTGGAGTGGAACAGTCCGACAATTTGAAGATATGTGTTTGATTTAAAAAAAATTGCCTGCTTGATTTTACCTTGATCTAGATAGGTTAGCTAGGGGAGTCATTGAATATTAAATATCAAGTACCCACATCAACTAAACTTTCGCATTTATCATAATAATAGGATTTTATGTAAACAATGTAAAGGCCAAAGTCAAAGTCGCAAAAGCATTTATTCAGTAATATCCGCAGGTATCATCTTGAAACGTCTTAGAGCTTGGTGAATCTAAGCGCCAGTTCTTCGAGACCAAGCCTAGAAGAACATGGCAAGAAACTTACGGCTTGATTTAAGCATCAAGCCGTAAGTTTCTAGTAAGTTCTTCTAGGCTTGGTCGCGAGGAACTGGCGCTTAGATCCACTGTACGATTCTATAAAAAACGGTAAGCCGTCAGCATCGGTATCGTACAGTGTTCCCCATAAACTAAATATTTAGGTACCTTTTGCAATCCTAGGTATATATAATTTATATTATTTCTACTGTCATTAGCTTGCTAATGCTGTCTGCTACTGAAATTTATACAATATTTTATCAATAAAATAAAAAGAGGTGTAGTATTTTCAAGATAAAGTACGACCCAAGGATTAAAATAACTTTTAATAAATCACAATATTGTAAATAATTGTGTTTATCTGATAAAGGCTTGTAGCGGTGTGGTCTATGATGATAAAAAAAATAAAGATATAAGATAATAAAAAATATTTGTGATAGTAAATTCTTTATATTTGTGTAAACGGTAGGAACCAAGCCGTAAGTTTCTTGCCGGTTCTTCTAGGCTTGGTCGCGAGGAACTGGCGCTTAGATTCACCTAGATTTAAGACGTTTCAAGATGATCCCTGCGGATATTACTGAATAAATGCCTTTTGACTTTGACTTTGACTTAAAATGTTCAGTGGTAGAGCTCTTAGTAGGGATATCGTCCGTCGAAGTATTACCACCATGCATATTTGCTATTAGGCACCTTGCTGTGTTTTGGTTTGAAGGGTGTGGGTGCCGGTGACATTATAGGCACACGAGACACATAAATGATGGCCGATGTGGCGTGGCGGGCGAATGTCCATCTGTCCACGCAGGAGGTTGCGAGTTCAATTCCCGCCTCGGGATAAATGTTTGTACGATCTGCAAATATTTATTCCGGGTGTTCTGAGTATTTTCTATGTATAATAAAAATATCTATGTACGTAATTATATTGTATTAAGTATAACAGTCATCTAGTACCCACAACACAAGCTCTGCTTAGCTTGGGGCTAGATGATGCTGTGTGGATCGTCCGGCATTATTTATTTATTTATACAAAGCCCATGCTTTGTTAATGATGGTAAATACTTATTATCCGATAAGCTATCGGTTTATTCCAACAAGTCGTATTAAAAAACCAGTCAAGTGCAAGTCGGACTCGCGCACGAAGGGTTCTGTACCATTATCTATAATAAAAACGGCAAAACAATCTGACAGCCGTCACAGCTCAGTTCGTAGTAGCCCTGCCTTCTGCGCTGTAGGTGGTGGGTTTGATTCCCACCGAGAACAAACATTTGTGTGATGAACATAGATGTTTGTTCTGTGTCTGGATGTTATATTGTATTCTAAGTATGTATTTGCAAAAAAAAGTATATAAGTATTCTATCAGTCATCTGGTTCTCACAAGCTATGTTTAGTTTGGGGCTAGATGATGTTGTGTAAAAATGTCCACAAATATTTATTTATTATTTATTTATAATCACGTTTGTTGTATGAGAGCCTCCTTAATTTTTTTTATTGTTTTTTAGTATTTGTTGTTTTAGCGGATAAGGTGAGAGTTATAAGTTAGAGAGAGAGAAACGTAGTACTATCAACAGACAGGGTTATACGTTCTAATACAGTCAGCTGCACTAGAATGTATACAATTCGTAACTTTCAAAACGGTATCAAAACCTTAGCGTAAACTCACTCGAAAATCGTGAAATCAGCTGATAAGTTTACTTATTTTTTGAATTTGTCCTGTAAGTAATAATTGGAACGCGATAAACCATTCTGTAAGTTACGAATTGTATACATTCTAGTGCAGCTGACTGTACATCTCCGTACGGACTATTTCGCAAAGAGTAAATAAATAATAATAATAAATAAATAAATAATAAATAATGCTGGATAATCCACACAGCATCATCTAGCCCCAAGCTAAGCAGAGCTTGTGTTATGGGTACTAGGTGACTGATATACTTAATACAATACATTACATGCATAGATATTTTTTATTATACATAGAAATACCCAGAACACCCGGAATAAATATTTGCAGATCGTACAAACATTTATGCCAAGGCGGGAATCGAACCCGCAACCGTCTGTGTCGCAGGCGGACATTCGCCCGCCGCGCCACATCGGTCGTCAAGTGCCTTTACTAAAGCGTTCATTAATCAACCAATAACAAGGTCTGATGAAAGACAAACACAATTTGGATTACCAGGCAAACATGACCCTCGAGACGTGGGTTTGACGCATGCGCGATAGAGCGTGCGAGGCCGCCGATCATGCGCATAGTGTCATGTAGACAAATTGCGTTCCAAACGCCTGCGCTTGCGATGAAAATTAACTAAGATCACTTCAAATACTAAAGTAAATATGTAGTAGAACTTCTAGTGAAAGGCTCATCCGGGGAAGTACTACCACCATGCCTATTCCTGCCGCCAAGCAGCGCATCGTGTTCCGGTCTGAAGGGTGTGGGTGCCGGTGTAATTACAGGCACATGAGGCTTAACACCTGTATGCCTCAGGTTGATGGACGCACAGCAGTGTATTGTAGGGCACGTTCCTAACGTGACCTACAAGGCAATGCTTTGTTATAGGCTATAGTAACCACTCAACATCAGGTGGGCCATATGCTTGCTCCATCAGCAAATTGTATTAAAAAGTAGAATACTAAATAATAATAATAATAATCTAGCCCCAAGGTAAGCAGAGCTTGTGTTATGGGTACTAGATGACTGATATACTTAATACAATACATTACATATATAGATATTTTTATTATACCCAGAACACCCGGAATAAATATTTGCAGATCGTACAAACATTTATCCCAAGGCGGGAATCGAACCCGCAACCTCTTGCGTCGCAAGCGGACATTCGCCCGCCGCGCCACATCGGTCGTCAAAATAACTCACAGGTAATATAGGTAACAGTATTAATACCTGCATGCATCGTGAACTCGTTTCTGTAATCATAAATCATTGATGCATCATTTATCATACGGAATCCTCTGAACTAGAATAGATTATCGATTGATCGAGAGAAACAAACGTTGGCTTTTCAAATGACTTGGTTAAACGAACGTTGTAAGTTTCCACCCACGCCCTTCAAACAAGAACACAGCAAGCAGCTTGACAGGAGAAATATAGTACTTCCCCGGACGAGCCCTACACTAAGAGCTCTACTACTACTAGAAGATCCGTTACCCAGCACCTAATTATTTATCTCTCAACTTAGACAGTAATCTGTAGTTTTATTGAAGTAACACTTCTAATGCGACTTCCAGCAAGGTTGCGTTAAACGTTTAACACTACCATGGAGGGGGTATGAAAGCACTGTTCTTTCTCTCTTTCTCTCATAACCAATTACGTTTCGTATATTAAAGAAGTTTTACTTCAGTCATGTGGTCTAAAGCACTCGTTTTTTTATTATCTATTTATACCAATAATAAGAATCTTTGTCCTGACTGACTGGCATATAGACAACGCACAGCCTAAACCACTGGTCGTAGAGGCTTGAAATTTTCAGAGTATATTTGTCTTGGTGCGTAGAGGTGTACTAAGAAAGGAATTCCCGAAATTCAACATCTAAACGTGTTCAGCGGGGGTTGAAGTTTGTATGAAAATAGCTTCACGCGGATGAAGTCGCGCGCGTGTCTCTAGTACGCCCTTTAGCCCCAAGCTAAGCAAAGCTTGTACTATGGAAACCAGATAGCTGACAGAATACTTTTATCCTTTTTTTTGTAAATACATACTTATAATACAAATAACGACCAGACACAGAACAAACATCCATCTAAGTTCATCACACAGATATTTGTTCTCGGTGGAGATCGAACCCACAACTACAGCACAGAAGTCTGGGCTGACAAACTGAGCTGTGTGGGCTACTATGCAAGTATTCTGTGCCCCTAGTACGTCGGAAGCATCGTAATCGCATTTAAGACAATTGGTGTGAGTAACTGCTTCCAAGAGGGTTCCACAGATGAGCTCTTAAATCAGTAGCAGATCCCTTTGTAAGTAGAGCAGTGAGAATGAAGATTTACATTATATTTAATCAATAATAATAATGCTGGACAATCCACACAGCATCATCTAGCCCCAAGCTAAGCAGAGCTTGTGTTATGGGTACTAGATGACTGATATACTTAATACAATACATTATACTATAGATATTTTTTATTATACATCGAAAATACCTTTATTATAATATTTGTCCTGACTGACTGACTGGGATATAGACAACTCACAGCCTAAACCACGAGTATATTCGTCTTGGTACGTAGTGTACTAAGAAAGAAATTCCCAAAATTCAACCCCTAAACGTGTACAGCGGGGGTTGAAGTTTGTATGAAAATAAATTCACGACGAAGTCGCGTGTAATTTGCTAGTATATTGTATAAAAAAAGAAATAACTTCACGATTTTAATCCTTAGGTACGGTAGATACCTCACAGATGTTTTAGCTAGTAGTACTGGCTTAAAATTCTTTGAGGATGTCTAATAGGGGTAGTCAGAGTTACGTCCAAATATTATTTTAGCAAAACGCGCGTGACTGCACTAAATTTTTCCTCTACGCACCAAGACGGATTATTTTGATAATTTCAAGTCTCTACGACCAGTGGTTTAGCCTTTGCGTTGTATATTTGTCAGTTTAAAAAAATAATAATAAATAATAATGCTGGACGATCCACACAGCATCATCTAGCCAGTTTATTTATATTATTAGTCAGGACAAAGATTCTTTATATTGATAAAGATTTTAATATATCCAAATTAATTCCTAGTACAACGCCAGTACCTGCTTACGTTTTTGTAGGTATTTTTTTGGCTAGACGTAGACATAAGTCAACATGCTTAAAAATACATAATATTTCTTGCGCATTGTACAAACGCACAAGAGATTAATAACTCCCAGTAGGTAAGGAAGCCTCTTTGTGAAGGACTCATCCAGGAAAGTACTACCTCCAAGTCTATTCTCACCTGTGAAATAATGACCAAAATTACAAATATTATAAAACCGGAGCTAAATTATAAAAACTGTGTAATCGATAAAAAACGAAAAACCTCAGTTTGTCAACCTCCTATTGTAGTTCCCTAAAGGGGCTCACATGTGATTCTAGCACTATATCTAAGTGAATTTTGTACATCCTAACCCACCATGTGATGACAATAAATATATTGAGTATTGAGTATTGAGTATGGCAGTGTGTTCCGGTATAAGAATGCTGGCAAAACAGGCACGTTAGAACCACACGGTAGGGAGTTGTAGGGAGTTATAAGACAAACGGGTTATGGTAAGAGCTATATTGAAGTTTCACTATGCGATAGAATCAGAAATGAGGAAATCTATAGAAGAACCAAGGTCACCGGTATGACTTTTAGAATCAGTACGTTAAAGTGGCCATAGCTTGTAGAACCAAAAACCGCTGAGGAATAAAGGTGCTCGAATGGCGACCGCAAACCGAAAGACGAAGCGTGACTCTCCTATCCGATGGATTGACGATGTTAGGATCGCAAAAAGTCGGTGGATGGAAATTGTTCTTTCTGGAAACGTATAAGGGAGGCTTATGTCCAGCAGTGGACTACTATAGAGTGTTGATGAGAATATTCTTCTTCTTTTCGAGTCAAGACAAAATTCACTCACACCTTCCCCGACCAATACTTTGCCACCTCAACGGCCCTTTTCGTCATCACGTTCAGGTCCTCCCAAGTTCAGGTGGTCGTGCACAGCGGACACAAAATGTATGTGTATCCACAAAACGCAGCGGTATGTCTTGTATTGGGGCTCCACAACTGCAGGGTGCCGACAGGTGCCGGGTCAATTGAGGTTTTGATTTTTTTTTTGCGGTAAATGGAAAGATCATAATATAAGTTTTATAACCACCCCACCAAATTTTTTCTACAGCGGCCGATGAGAATATAAATAATGGTGATAAGAATTAGCTTATATTCTACAAATCGTATATACTCGTGTGATACTAAGTGCGCGGCGCATACTTAGATAATTCACTTATCTTGCAAGTAAGTACGTAAAAATAGTTTATCTATAGATTTTATCTTCTAAACAGGTCTAAATCCTGATTTGAGAACGTAATTAATGCGAATAATATATTTATGGATAAGTAAGTTAAGCCTTGGTTTCTTAAATATGACTGACGCTATCAAACATGCACTTCTTGCAAGTCGGCCAGTCTCTTACTACGCCATAAAGGCCTAAATTAACAAAATATTGTCAAACAATTTCAAGCTTGGTCATTAACCATTTTCTGTCCGTCTGCTTGTCTGTTCTCGCTTCCAGGTCGCATTTTTCAACCGATTTTGACGAAAATTGACACACGTTTGATTTATGTTTGAGGGAAAAAGGGAAAGTTTGTTATAGCGTTAGGTATATAGGAAAGTATTTCAGTTTTTGGGTGAGGGGAAAGGGTTGGTTATAAAAGGTTGCGAGGTCTATAGTTTTCACATAGTAGCCCGGTAACGCTGTCGGAAATCGCTAGGCGATTATACCAGCATTTTAGTCCGTTCGAAAAAAAAAAAAAAAAAAAAAAATAGTTTTCACAGAATCACTAGTTTAGTAGTAATAGTGAAGACTTCATCCGGGGAAGTCTTTACTACCATGCTTATTTCTGCCGTCAAGCAACTGTTACTGTGTTCCGTTTTGTTTTGTTACAATTCTGGGAATTCTTTGCTTAACGCATGCACCTTAATGCACAAGATTAGGTATAAGTACCCTGAAATTGTTGTTTCTACGACCAGCGGTTTAGGCTATCCGTTTATGTTAGTCAGACGAACAAAGATTCAATTTCGATAGATTCATCAGACCTAAGAATATGGACTAAAGCAAAGACAATAAGTATAGATAAAAATAGATAATTTTAAAAATATAGACAAACAAATAAGGTTTATAGCTTGTCTCCAAAAAGTTTCTTATGCAGGTCACTACGATACAAGAAACCCGTCTTTAAATAAAATATGTGTATATAAGCTATGTATGTATTGATAACCATTTCGATGTCCACTTGAGCTGAAAGTATGAACGAAACAGTTGTTTTTATAGCATGTACTATTGTAACTCGATCGAGTATTTTGCCTAGAGTAACACATGCCAGCAAACGAAATCATTTTTAATTATTAAGCTTGCTTATTGTTGCAGGCCTAATTTTGTGATAGTATAAAGCAAAAAATTTATAGTCTTTCCTTTCAGAATAAAAGTCAGATGACGATGATAGTTAGAGCAGTTATGACAAACATAACTGATATTTCAGGCAGGCACAATTTTGACAGTCAAATTCTACCATAGAAGTCCACTGCTGGACATAGGCTCCACACGTTTCCAGGAAGAACGATTCTGAGCCCTTCCATCCATCGACTTCCCGCGGTTCTTACAATGTCGTCAGTCCATCGGGTAGGAGGACGTCCTACGCTTCGCCTTCCGGTTCGTGGTCGCCATTCTAGAACCTTTACTCCTAGCCTTTACCTTTACTTACCTCTTCAATTACATTATAAATTAATATTAGGTATTCATTTGTTCTATTCAGTATTATATAAGAAATAAGAATATCACGACTTTAATCCCCAAGCACGGTAGGTATCCCCCAAATCTCTAAATACTCAAGTTTTTCCGAGGATGGCTAAAGGGGTTTGTCAGAAGTATGTCCAGATATTAAATTTGGTACATACCCACATTTTGCAATAGTTTGACGACCAACGTGGCGCGGCGGGCGAATGTCCGCTTGCGACGCAAGAGGTTGCGGGTTTGATTCCCGCCTTGGGATAAATGTTTGTACGATCTGCAAATATTTATTCCGAGTGTTCTGGGTGTTTTCTATGTATGATAAAAAAATATCTATATATATAATGTATTGTATTAAGTATATCAGTCATCTAGTACCCATAACACAAGCTCTGCTTAGCTTGGCGCTAGATGATGCTGTGTGGACTGTCCAGCATTATTATTATTATTATTATTATTAGCCGACCTACTTAAAACTAAGTCTTATTAGTATAAGACTTATATTCACGATGTAGTCATCGTGAATATACCTTTACTGGATAGCCCGCTGCTTTAAAACCCTGAAAATTTAAATCGAATACGCATGCGACTAATTTTCGAGTTCTACAACCTTAGTAGCTCTTTCAAACTGCCTTATCGGTATAACACAACCAAATTAAAATTTCAATCACTCCTATGGTTTGTATGGGACGTAGGTACTTCATCAAATGGTCGGTTGTAATCCTTAGTGCCGTAAGGAACGTAGTCGTGAACCCGTGTTGGTTGCATACGGACGTACCTACAAGATACAAGTGTTTGCTTACGTTTATGTGGAATATTTAATTTTTAAATCGATCTATTGGTGACTTTAGTGCTTGTAAGAGTTTATGGTCTGTGCAATTTGGAAAAGTGCAAACGACTTTATAAAAAAACGTGCCTACTTTTAAAACAAAAAAATCTTTACTTTTACAAAGTTTGCTATTGCCTAGTAATTTGTTTTAAAAATGTAGTAATAAGTGTGATAATAATTAATTTAGTAATTATACAATAAAAATGCTACAAGAACCCCCACAACATCAGAACCAGAGCTCGTGGCGTTAATTATCAACTCTTTCTTGATATTTAAAATCTAAGCTATCAGTCTTTAAGCCATGACTGAGGCTGTGTGCGCGTAACAATGATTGGCCAATAAGTCTTATTATCAGCAACTTACATTTCGACGCGTCTATGACAGTTCTTAAGCCATGACGGTCAGTCGGGATTTAAGCTCCATCACTGTGAACGTCTAAGTCGTACTACTCTAAAAAGTCTTGCCTGGAATCTTCGCTGTCAGCTTCTAAGCCATGACGGCCAGCTCATAGCTTGAGATGACGTGGACCAGGGAGTTGGACGAGGCGGCTCTGCTAGCCACTCGGAGCGGGCAATGGCATACCGTCCTGTTCTACCTGCTTTGTGGACTTGCAGCTATACCTACCTCTTTTCTGGTGTTTTCTCAGGTACCCACATAATTGTAATCTATTTACCAATCTCTATAAATCTTTGTCCTGACTACCCTACTTAATATTATAAACGCGAAAGTTTGTAAGTATGGATGGATGGATGGATGGATGTTTCTTACTCTTTCACGCTCTAACCAGTGGACCGATTTGAATGAGTTTTGGAATAATTATAGATTGCAACCTTGATTAACATATAGGCTACTTTTTATCCCGAAAAAAAAACGGGAACGGGAAAAAACTGCCACGCGGGCGAAGCTGCGAGCGGCCGTTAGTCTGACATATAGACAACACACAGCTTAAACCACTGGTCGTAGAGATTTGAAACCTAAGGGTATATTCGTCTATGTGCGTAGAGGTGTACTAAGAAAAAAGTTTTCACAATTCAACCCCTAAACATGTACAGCGGGGATTGAAGCTTGTATAAAAATAACTTGACGCGTATGAAATCATGCCTATTTTTTTTTTCTTTTTTTTTATACAACATAGTTGACAAACAAGCTTACGGCCCACCTGATGGAAAGTGGTTACCGTAGCCTATGGACGCCTGCAACACCAAAGGAAATACAAGCGCGTCGCCGACCCTTTAAAAATTTTAAAACGCCCTTTTTGAAGAACCCCATACTATAGTCCTTAGTATTTTTGATGTAAAAAAAGAAATAGAATCACGAGTTTAATTCCCAAGCATGGTAGATATTCCTTCATATCTTTTAATACCAAGTGCTTACACGAGACTCTTTGAGGATATCTAGACTCCCTCTATCAGAGGTACGCCCAAATATTACATTTGATTCATATCCATATGTAGATGGTATTCCATTAAGTTAGATTGGCACCACACTGGAGTTTCATTATTTACATTATTATTACTTTGTAAAAGGATCATACAAAACAACGGTAGGAACCAAGCCGTAAGTTTCTTGCCGGTTCTTCTAGGCTTGGTCGCGAGGAACTGACGCTTAGATTCACCTAGATTTAAGACGATTCCAGATGATCCCTGCGGATATTACTGAATAAATGATTTTTGACTTTGACTTTGACTATACGTGACAGGTTGCAAGACCATTGCCGCTACTAGAAAACGAACAGATTTCTTCACGATGTTTTCCTTTACCGTTTTAGAACACTGGCATTGCGCACATACATTTTTCAAACAGAAAAATCCATTGGTGCAAGACTGGATTCAAATTGACGACCTTAGGATCAGAAGGCGGGCTCACTCTTACTAGACCTTTGGTGCTCTTGATTTCTTTTATTTATTATGTACAGTCAGTTGCACTAGAATGTATACACCACACACCTCAAAAACTAAAAAGTTATAAAATTTGTTGATGATCACACTTATTAAATGAGTGTTAGTAAATATTTTTAGCATCGCTGCGCTGTGAAACTATTTTGAAAGTTACAAACTGTATACATTCTAGTGCAGCTGACTGTACTTACTGTTTTTTTGTTGATTCATTTTTGTTGACATTTTTTTCACCCATTCGGCAAGCTAACGTCATAAGTCCATACATTACTGTCACTGGTACTTTTTTTGTTGTTTCAAGTGCGTAAAACCAAAACTACCAAACTCAGTTTTTGTCCACTTAATCGAAGGTCCACGTATTCAATGTTAGTAAATACCTATGTAGATAAATAAGCGAAAATAAATTAAGTCGTGTCGAATTATTTAAAGTTATATTTGAAATAAGGAAAATCTATACTTTAGGTTCCTTTACTTATATGTTTGCATGTACCTACTTACAGTGTATCAAACAAAGTACATAATGTATAACATTAATAATAATAATAATGCTGGACAATCCACACAGCATCATCTAGCCCCAAGCTAAGTAGAGTTTGTGTTATGGGTACTAGATGACTGATATACTTAATACAATACATTACATACATAAATATTTTCTATTATACATAGCAAAAAACCCAGAACACCTGGAATAAATATTTGCAGATCGTATAAACATTTATCCCAAGGCGGGAATCGAACCACAACCTCCTGCGTCGCAGGCGGACATTCGACAGCCGCGCTAAATCGGTCGCGAAAGCATTCATTATAAGCATTGCGTCACAGGTTACGTTAGAAACGTGCCCTAGGATGTACAACTCTTCATCCATCAACGTGAGCCATCATGTGCTTGTATTACCACCGGCACCCACACACCCTTCGGAACACTAGTACCTACTCGTAGTAGTAAAACTCTTAGTGAAGGGCGTCCGGGGAAGTACTACCACCATGCTTATTTCTACCGCCAAGCAGCTTGCTGTGTAACTACGAGTCTAGTAAAAAAAGACAGAACAATCACGTTTGTTAAAATAAATAAATAATGCTGGACAATCCACACAGCATCATCTAGCCCCAAGCTAAGCAGAGCTTGTGTTATGGGTACTAGATGACTGATATACTTAATACAATACTATATTACATATATAGATATTTTTTATTATACATAGAAAATACCCAGAACACCCGGAATAAATATTTGCAGATCATACAAACATTTATCCCAAGGCGGGAATCGAACCCGCAACCCTTGCGTCGCAGGCGGACATTCGCCCACCGCGCCACATTGGTCGTCAAACCCCAACAAACGCCCCCTTAAATATTTGTTTTATAATCTCTATCTATTGGTATTAAATGGATCTCACATTTTTTACGGTAGAAAAACTGAGTTGCGAGACTTGATTTTTTTTACAAGTTATTTTTTTGATGGCATTAGATTTATTTCTTTCATCGTCGATAAACAAAAACTTTTTCATTTTTATCTTTGAAAACAAACAGTAGGTACTTAAAAAAATGTTAACTATAGCTAATGTATAATCCAACAAATTTTCCACTAATAATACGTGAAGATACGGTGGACAACATAGTAAATACCTAATAAAATTAAAAAAGAAATATACGAGGTAACAAAATACATTGGATATCGGAAAGGTTTTGCAGTTCTTCGCAAATAGTGAGTTTAAATTTGGAAAGAGAGAGGTCAAACATACATTAGGTACCTTCCTATCGGAAAGGGTTTGGAGTTCCTCGAATTATAGTGAGTTTAAATTTGGAAAGGAAAGGTCAAAAATACATTAGATATTGGAAAGGGTTCACAGTTCCTCACAGAATTTAGAAAATAAATTATTTTTATAAGTCATGGCACGGTTAATAAATTTATTAAATGAATAATTTGTTTGCATTGTAAGAGGTTGGAACAGTTGGTTTTTTCTAGACCTGCAGGTCTACTCTTAGAAACGATAAGCGAAGTTTCGTATTGTCGTTTTGAGTTACACTACGCGGCATGTCAGGCCGCGACAACGTAACTGCAAAACAGTTCGAGAGTTTACCCGCAGTGTATTACAAAATAACAATACAAAACTTTGTATATAGTTTCTAAGAGTAGACCTTTTGACTCGAAAACATCTTACCGATTTCATTAAGCAAATAAAGACTATCAATATGGTTATAAACTTATTTATACAAATATATATAAATGTATCACTGGGGTTCATCTTTGTACTGAAGATCTATAGACAACTATTTAGTATTATCCACTTGACATTGGCAAAATTATCTGTCAAAAATTTCGTTTATAGATTTCAAAACAGCCGGTCTATACTCTTAGAAACGATAAACGAAGTTTCGTAATGTTGTTTTGTAATACACTTCGGGGCTACTTGGCAGTCGTTCCACAGTAAAGTTGACACTGCCTGACATGCCCCGTAGTGTACCTTAAAACGACAGTACAAGACTTCGTTTATCGTTTCTAAGACCTGCTTGATTTGGTTTACTGTGTGCGAGTGCCTTATTTTACATTTCCCGTACTAAATGGTGGGTCACGTTTCTCATTCTTATTCAGATTCTTATTTATTCTTATTGAAATTAGTTATACCAACAATGAGTAGGTATGACATGTGTTTTGCAACTTGCTTGACGTTGATGGGTCTTTAAGAACTCCCTGAGTCGAGTGCCTACGATTCGGCTAACCAAATTAAAGCCAAGTCAAAAGCATTTATATTAACTCATCCGCTGTTAGAGGGGTGTACAGTACACCCCTCTAACAGCGAAGTACACCGTGTACTTCAATCACAAAGCCTTGTATCTAAATCTTATAGAAAATTTAATTTGAAAATCCTTATAAAAAAACTCAATTAGCAAACTTTTCTTCTCAACCGCCAAAATCAGTCTCTCCGCTCTTCTTCTTTTTTTCTCGCTCCTCTGCTCCTGTCACAAACTACAAGTCAGTCAAGTGACAGTTGGCTGACAGCCCGTCATGTATGTCGCTACAGACGTCTCGGCGGTTGTTCACTACCACTTCACATGAGCGTTGCCAACATTTATGACATAGAATCAAAGTGATCAATTGAAATAGTCTTAATACGAGATGAATCTAAGCGCCAGTTCCTCGCGGCCAAGCCTGCCGGGCTAAAATGTGCAACGTGAGATATGTCGCAACTTAAAACGAGATACTTTTTCTATTGATGGACATTTTAGAAATTATAGATAAAAGACCCACAGATAAGCTAAACATTAGCACTAAATCTTCATTTGACAGAACGAGATAGATTTTTGGCACTGGCATGTTAGCACAGGAAGATATAGAGAGATATCTCTATTCAGCATTTTGTCGCGCTGTACATCTTAGCCGGACTGGAAGAACAACCAAAAAACCCACGGCTTGGCTTCTACCGTTCTTTGTTTGATCGCTATATGAAGCTCTAGTAAGGTGAATACAATATAACTACGAGTATTCTATACTCTATTTTTGGAATCGAAAAATGAGAGGTTGAAACCTAGTATAAACAAAAGTACCTAGAATTCTAGAATAGAGTAGCAGTAAAGCTGCTTTTATTGAAGGGCTCGACTGGGGAAGTACTACCACCATACCTACCTATTTTTACCGCCAAACAGCGCAGCGTGTTCCGCTGCGTCGAGGAAATTTCAGGTACTTCAGGCTTAGCACCTGTATGCCTCAGGTTGATAGATAGATAGATAGATTTTTTATTTTTATTTTATTATTTTTGAAATTTTTGTGCAGTATTTCCACATAGGTATCCTTTTCAAGCCGGACTTCCTGGACTTAACTTTGTATGAAGTGAAGAAGCTCCATACATTTGCAAATTTGTAAAGTTTGTAAGTGACCCAAATGTGGAAGTAATTATTTATAATCTATCATGACTAAGTATATTCGTTGTTTCTAATGACTGAGAAGTACATAATTACGGTAGTAAGTACGCATAATTTTAATATCGCCCAATCTACAGATAATTCGATAAAAGCACCGTATCAAAGTAAACCGAATTGGTTGTGCACTAATCAGGTATCTGTGATTGTCGTGTATTGATACAGACAGTACCTAGTAATTTCGAAAATATGTTTATGCTATTTTTAAATCATGGAAAGATTACTAGCCTTATTTCTGACAAAAGATAAACAATACTTTAAATTATACCATTTCTTACCAATAAGTAAAGAGAAATAGTGTCAGGAATGGTTTTAATCAGTATTTTGATTGAATATAGCTTTAAAAAAATTTATACCAGCCAGGGGCGAGAAGACTCGCGCACGAGGGTTCCGTACCATTATCTATAAGCAAAATGGCAAAAATATCACGTTTGTTGTATGAGAGACCCCTTCAAAAAATATATTATAATAGCGGCAACAAAAATACATCATCTGTGAAAATTTCAACTCTCTTACTATCACGGTTCATGATATACAGCCTATTGATAGACTGTATCGACAGATAGACAGGCAGACAGCGGAGTCTTAGTAATAGGGACCCATTTTACCCTTGGGTATGGAAACGGTAGAATCCAAAGGGTGAGTTTCTTGCCTTGGTTGCGGGGAACTGTCTGGTAAGTTGAAGCGAACATCTGCGACATGTAGCTGGTAATCATCATCATTGGCCTTCAGCATCTATTCCAGATGATTTAGGTGGCGTCAGTTAGGTCACAGAGCACCTTGAAGGCACTGAACACTTTTGCTCATGGCTGAAAAGACCTATACGGGAGTGGCAGCCACGACCACGATTTCGACAGACGAAGGACCCTGGGGATGTTGCTGGGTTTTCGGCACGTTGGTGACGCTTAGCTCTTTTCTGCGCTAGATGGTCAAGCCAGGTGCTATCGTGAGCGGTAAACACTGGATGAAAGAAGACTGACTTTAGAGGCACGTCTTCGGAGAGACCTACGTTCTGCAGTAGACTAATATAGGTTGATAATGATGATTCACATTGTCGGAATCCAGTCGTGCACCAATGGATTTTTATGTCCGCAATGCTAGTGTACTCAAACAGTGAAGGAAACGTAAGGAAACCAGTTAGTGTTCTAGCCGCAACAATAGACTTAAGTCAAAGTCAAAGTTAAAGACAGAGTCAAAAAGCATTTATTCATGTAAGCATTTGACACCTTCACAAAGGTAGTTTTAGTAGTAGTAGAACTCTTTGTGAAGGTGTTTCAGATGTAATATCTGGACGTACATCTGATTACCCCCTGAAACATCCTCGTAGAATCTCGAATACCTAGTTACTAAGGTTTTTTCAAAATGATGTCTCTGCTATCTGTGGAAGCAAAGCCCAATGCGAATTGCGTGCGGATTTTAATCAGGCGTTATGTACTTAGCACCTAGTTGAATAATGTAGCTTTTATAGGGAGTGGACGGTTGATTGACATAATAGTTAATGGCGAGGGCAATTAGTGTTATTTTTGCTGATTCATAGCATAGGTACCTAAAATGTGTTTCTTTTGCAAAACATTCACCGTCATTACTACAATTAAACTACCAACCCACCTATGTGTAATAGGTAAGGTAGGTATTTGAATTGTTACAAGGAAAATGTTTTTTTTTTTAAAAAAACTGGACACTAAGCAGCTCTTATTGGATAAGTACATCAAAACAATACAAAAAAAAACTGTTATTTTTTGTAGCTAACAAAGTTTTTATGAGAACGATATAAATGCCAAACAGGCATTATTTCAAAACTTATAAAAAAATATAAAGTTTGAAAATGTGCATGCCTCCAGCTTCCTCATATGGAAAATGCAAATTCTGAAAATGCCAATATTTAGTTCATATTTAGTACCATCATAGATTACAACCATAATTTAGGTGCCAAAAAAACAACGACGCTACAAGCCTTTGAAGGTGTGTTAGCTGAAGTAACATGCCACCAGCTTCCTCATTCAGTGTGGGCAAACGAGTGCTGATAGAGCTATAGAACAAACGCTAGCATTTAGTACCAGATGAGTGCACTAGGTAGCAAAATTTCCAAACCTGCAGCTAAAAAACTCTCGGAGTTATAAGACTTCATCAACGTGTAAGCTGACGTACCGTTATTTCAGCACGCACATGCTGGTTCTCTGAAACGGCTGCAGCTATAGACACGGTTGATATCTCCAGATTCAGTGCACAATTGGTGCCAAAGGTACCAAATATTTGAGGCTTCTAGGTTCAAAACTCTTTGAACTACAGGCTTTTAGCAACGTGTAAGCTGGGGAAACGTTTCTCCAGCTGACACATGCTGGATCTCAGAAACGGTAAGAGATAGAGATTCGGTTGATATCTCCAAATGTCAATATGAATTAGTGCACTTGGCACCAAAATTTTGGAGTCTCTAGGACCAATAGTTACATCACAAGAAGCAAAAAACCATTTAACGGTCAACAAATTCAAACCAGTTTTCGCTTCTATAAAAGCGCGGCGTTGCCGCTCTGCACGCTACAATAGCGAGCGAACATTATGCTTGTTCTCTGTCTGTTTTTATATCTGTCTCTGGATACAACGTGTGTTGCCAGTTCAGTTTTAGTAGGTCGATAGTTTTATTCGAGTCTTGTCAGAACAGGTATTATAGGTACGAGGTACTACTAAATAGGTACTTTATTTTGTCTAGTTTAACCAAATAAAATAGGAACCTAATTAGGAAAATGGGTTTGTATGTACTCAAATAGTTGATTTGACGACCGATGTGACGCAGCGGCCTGTGACGCAGAAGTTTGCGGGTTCGATTCCCGCCTTGGAATAAAATGTTTAAACGATCTGCAAATAATGAATCCGGGTGTTCTGGGTATTTTCTATGTTTAGTAAAAAACATGTATGTATTTTTGTAACGTCAGATTTGGAATTCAAAATGGCAGGTGCACATGATGGTACAAAAAACTGACATGGGTGTCTTTTTCTACTAATTTGGGGGTGCTGATTACGAATATCTGGTCAGATTTGAAATTCAAAATGGCGGGTGCACATGATGGTACAAAAAACTGACATGGGTGTCTTTTTCGACTAATTTGGGGGTGCTGATTACGAATATGTGGTCAGATTTGGAATTCAAAATGGCGGGTGCACATGATGGTACAAAAAACTGACATGGGTGTCTTTTTCGAATAATTTGGGGGTGCTGATTACGAATATCTGGTCAAATTTGAAATTCAAAATGGCGGGTACAAAAATGGTACAAAAAACTGACATGGGTGTCTTTTTCGACTAATTTGGGGGTGCTGATTACGAATATCTGGTCAAATTTGAAATTCAAAATGGCGGGTACAAAAAATGGTACAAAAAACTGACATGGGTGTCTTTTTCGACTAATTTGGGGGTGCTGATTACGAATATCTGGTCAAATTTGAAATTCAAAATGGCGGGTACAAAAAATGGTACAAAAAACTGACATGGGTGTCTTTTTCGACTAATTTGGGGGTGCTGACTACGAATATCTGGTCAAATTTGAAATTCAAAATGGCGGGTACAAAAAATGGTACAAAAAACTGACATGGGTGTCTTTTTCGACTAATTTGGGGGTGCTGATTACGAATATCTGGTCAAATTTGAAATTCAAAATGGCGGGTACAAAAAATGGTACAAAAAACTGACATGGGTGTCTTTTTCGACTAATTTGGGGGTGCTGATTACGAATATCTGGTCAAATTTGAAATTCAAAATGGCGGGTACCAAAATGGTACAAAAAACTGACATGGGTGTCTTTTTCGACTAATTCGGGGGTGCTGATTACGAATATCTGGTCAAATTTGAAATTCAAAATGGCGGGTACAAAAATGGTACAAAAAACTGACATGGGTGTCTTTTTCGACTAATTTGGGGGTGCTGATTACGAATATCTGGTCAAATTTGAAATTCAAAATGGCGGGTACAAAAAACTGACATGGGTGTGTTTTTCGACTAATTTGGGGGTGCTGATTACGAATATCTGGTCAAATTTGAAATTCAAAATGGCGGGTACAAAAATGGTACAAAAAACTGACATGGGTGTCTTTTTCGACTAATTTGGGGGTGCTGATTACGAATATGTGGTCAGATTTGGAATTCAAAATGGCGGGTGCACATGATGGTACAAAAAACTGACATGGGTGTCTTTTTCGACTAATTTGGGGGTGCTGACTACGAATATCTGGTCAAATTTGAAATTCAAAATGGCGGGTACAAAAAATGGTACAAAAAACTGACATGGGTGTCTTTTTCAACTAATTTGGGGGTGCTGATTACGAATATCGGGTCAGATTTGAAATTCAAAATGGCGAGTGCACATGATGGTACAAAAAACTGACATGGGTGTCTTTTTCGACTAATTTGGGGGTGCTGATTACGAATATCTGGTCAAATTTGAAATTCAAAATGGCGGGTACAAAAATGGTACAAAAAAGTGACATGGGTGTCTTTTTCGACTAATTTGGGGGTGCTGATTACGAATATCTGGTCAAATTTGAAATTCAAAATGGCGGGTACAAAAATGGTACAAAAAACTGACATGGGTGTCTTTTTCGACTAATTTGGGGGTGCTGATTACGAATATCTGGTCAGATTTGAAATTCAAAATGGCGAGTGCACATGATGGTATTCGTAGTCAGCACCCCCAAATTAGTCGAAAAAGACACCCATGTCAGTTTTTTGAACCATTTTTGTACCCGCCATTTTGAATTTCAAATCTGACCAGATATTCGTAATCAGCACCCCCAAATTAGTCGAAAAAGACACCCATGTCAGTTTTTTGTACCATCATGTGCACTCGCCATTTTGAATTTCAAATCTGACCCGATATTCGTAATCAGCACCCCCAAATTAGTCGAAAAAGACACCCATGTCAGTTTTTTGTACCATTTTTTGTACCCGCCATTTTGAATTTCAAATTTGACCAGATATTCGTAATCAGCACCCCCAAATTAGTCGAAAAAGACACCCATGTCAGTTTTTTTGTACCATTTTTTGTACCCGCCATTTTGAATTTCAAATTTGACCAGATATTCGTAGTCAGCACCCCCAAATTAGTCGAAAAAGACACCCATGTCAGTTTTTTGAACCATTTTTGTACCCGCCATTTTGAATTTCAAATCTGACCAGATATTCGTAATCAGCACCCCCAAATTAGTCGAAAAAGACACCCATGTCAGTTTTTTGTACCATCATGTGCACTCGCCATTTTGAATTTCAAATCTGACCCGATATTCGTAATCAGCACCCCCAAATTAGTCGAAAAAGACACCCATGTCAGTTTTTTGTACCATTTTTTGTACCTGCCATTTTGAATTTCAAATTTGACCAGATATTCGTAATCAGCACCCCCAAATTAGTCGAAAAAGACACCCATGTCAGTTTTTTGTACCATTTTTTGTACCCGCCATTTTGAATTTCAAATTTGACCAGATATTCGTAGTCAGCACCCCCAAATTAGTCGAAAAAGACACCCATGTCAGTTTTTTGAACCATTTTTGTACCCGCCATTTTGAATTTCAAATCTGACCAGATATTCGTAATCAGCACCCCCAAATTAGTCGAAAAAGACACCCATGTCAGTTTTTTGTACCATCATGTGCACTCGCCATTTTGAATTTCAAATCTGACCCGATATTCGTAATCAGCACCCCCAAATTAGTCGAAAAAGACACCCATGTCAGTTTTTTGTACCATTTTTTGTACCCGCCATTTTGAATTTCAAATTTGACCAGATATTCGTAATCAGCACCCCCAAATTAGTCGAAAAAGACACCCATGTCAGTTTTTTGTACCATTTTTTGTACCCGCCATTTTGAATTTCGAATTTGACCAGATATTCGTAGTCAGCACCCCCAAATTAGTCGAAAAAGACACCCATGTCAGTTTTTTGTACCATCATGTGCACCCACCATTTTGAATTTCAAATCTGACCCGATATTCGTAATTAGCACCCCCAAATTAGTCGAAAAAGACACCCATGTCAGTTTTTTGTACCATTTTTTGTACCCGCCATTTTGAATTTCAAATTTGACCAGATATTCGTAGTCAGCACCCCCAAATTAGTCGAAAAAGACACCCATGTCAGTTTTTTGTACCATCATGTGCACTCGCCATTTTTAATTTTAAATCTGACCCGATATTCGTAATCAGCACCCCCAAATTAGTCGAAAAAGACACCCATGTCAGTTTTTTGTACCATTTTTTGTACCCGCCATTTTGAATTTCAAATTTGACCAGATATTCGTAATCAGCACCCCCAAATTAGTCGAAAAAGACACCCATGTCAGTTTTTTGTACCATTTTTGTACCCGCCATTTTGAATTTCAAATTTGACCAGATATTCGTAATCAGCACCCCCAAATTATTCGAAAAAGACACCCATGTCAGTTTTTTGTACCATCATGTGCACCCGCCATTTTGAATTCCAAATCTGACCACATATTCGTAATCAGCACCCCCAAATTAGTCGAAAAAGACACCCATGTCAGTTTTTTGTACCATCATGTGCACCCGCCATTTTGAATTTCAAATCTGACCAGATATTCGTAATCAGCACCCCCAAATTAGTAGAAAAAGACACCCATGTCAGTTTTTTGTACCATCATGTGCACCTGCCATTTTGAATTCCAAATCCGACGTTACAAAAATACATACATGTTTTTTACTAAACATAGAAAATACCCAGAACACCCGGATTCATTATTTGCAGATCGTTTAAACATTTTATTCCAAGGCGGGAATCGAACCCGCAAACTTCTGCGTCACAGGCCGCTGCGTCACATCGGTCGTCAAATCAACTATTTGAGTACATACAAACCCATTTTCCTAATTAGGTTCCTATTTTATTTGGTTAAACTAGACAAAATAAAGTACCTATTTAGTAGTACCTCGTACCTATAATACCTGTTCTGACAAGACTCGAATAAAACTATCGACCTACTAAAACTGAACTGGCAACACACGTTGTATCCAGAGACAGATATAAAAACAGACAGAGAACAAGCATAATGTTCGCTCGCTATTGTAGCGTGCAGAGCGGCAACGCCGCGCTTTTATAGAAGCGAAAACTGGTTTGAATTTGTTGACCGTTAAATGGTTTTTTGCTTCTTGTGATGTAACTATTGGTCCTAGAGACTCCAAAATTTTGGTGCCAAGTGCACTAATTCATATTGACATTTGGAGATATCAACCGAATCTCTATCTCTTACCGTTTCTGAGATCCAGCATGTGTCAGCTGGAGAAACGTTTCCCCAGCTTACACGTTGCTAAAAGCCTGTAGTTCAAAGAGTTTTGAACCTAGAAGCCTCAAATATTTGGTACCTTTGGCACCAATTGTGCACTGAATCTGGAGATATCAACCGTGTCTATAGCTGCAGCCGTTTCAGAGAACCAGCATGTGCGTGCTGAAATAACGGTACGTCAGCTTACACGTTGATGAAGTCTTATAACTCCGAGAGTTTTTTAGCTGCAGGTTTGGAAATTTTGCTACCTAGTGCACTCATCTGGTACTAAATGCTAGCGTTTGTTCTATAGCTCTATCAGCACTCGTTTGCCCACACTGAATGAGGAAGCTGGTGGCATGTTACTTCAGCTAACACACCTTCAAAGGCTTGTAGCGTCGTTGTTTTTTTGGCACCTAAATTATGGTTGTAATCTATGATGGTACTAAATATGAACTAAATATTGGCATTTTCAGAATTTGCATTTTCCATATGAGGAAGCTGGAGGCATGCACATGTTTGAAAAGCGCATTCCTTGTTCTTAATTTGAACTTTTAAGAAGTTATGCCCGCGGTTTTAAAAGTTTAAATTCAGAACGAAGAACTGGCGCCGTTGCTTGGCGGGAATAAAAAATTTTGCGGGAAGCTAAAATTGTAAACGCCATCTTTTTCTTCAAAACCGATGACGGCTGACTTTACTTTTTTTACCGACTCGACTTGACTAAAAAGAATTTATTCAACCCACTTGACATTGGCAAAATTACCCGCAAGACGGACAGATGCCACAAAAAAAAAATTGTGACTATTAGGCGAACAGCCTAATTTTCCCATTATTTGCAAGTTTATCATAATTTTATAAATAACTTAAATAAATAAATCGCATCACGACTTGAATCTCATCCGATCTTTTAGTACCAAGGACCCACTCGAGATTCTATGCGCTTGACTGGGGGGTAGTCAGAGATACATTTGATACATACCCACTACAATTTGAAGGTTGAATAAAACTTGAGTAAGAATTGAAATTGAAATCACTTTTTCTCTTACAAACAATTCATTTTCAATTGTTTGATTTGTAGAAACTACCAGGCGCACATAACTAACAAGGAGTAATGTGCGTCTTGAGAATGCTATTTGTTTGGTAAATGTATTGAAAAATTGAATTGAATTGAATTCCAGGTGTTCACAAACGCGACGCCACAGCACTGGTGCGCGCCGCAGTCCGAGCTAGATGCCCTGGGTCTACCTGAGGAGCTGCTAAAGAACCTGACGATACCAGGAGATCAGGTGTATGAAGAGTGCAGAGCTTATACTGTAGATCTCATCGGGTTGCATGATCTGCTCAATGACTATGTGGAAGAGAGGTATTACATTTAACTCAGTAACTAATTTAAATTTATTTATCAGGTAGTTTTCTTAATTTTAATTTTTTTTACGAATTTCTGATGGAACAAACCTTTGTTATTTTTAATATGCTACTGCTGGTGAAACCTGATGTTAAGCGGTAACCATCATCTATACCAAAGCATTGCTTGTAAGTCACGCACGTTAGGTACGTGCTCTACGATGCCCTGCGTCCACCAATCTGAGGTATACTGGTGTAAGCCTCATTTAATTCCATACCATACTCCTAACAAATCTCTGCGTTTATCACCTGAGGCATACAAGTGTTAAAATGTTAAAAAGTAGAGCTCTTAGTGAAGGGCTCGTCCGGGGAAGTACTATGTATATTTGTGTCTGAAGGGTGTGGGTGCCGGTAAAATTACAGGCACATAAGGCTTAACACCTATACGCCTTTGCAGTGCATTGTAGGGCACTTTCTTACCGAACGTGACCTGCAAGACAATTCTTTGTGAAGTTGATGGTAACAATTTAACATCAGGTAGGCCATTTACTTGTTGCATCAGCAGTAAAAGTAAAGGCATGTGACTTATTTTTACAGTTCAGCATCAGTCAAAGTCGGGGGGGTCCTACGGACTGTCAAGGTTCATCAGTTAAAGCTTGTTCCAGCGGCAGAAGAAATACGACGAATAGAACAAGTAGGTAAAATTTAAAAGCTAGTAATTATGGAAGATTCAACAAACAAAGCAAGGTTACTCCTTTTCTTTGTAGGGTTTGAACCGTGATCTGTCGGTTCTTGAAAAACGATGGTTGAAGTTTTGGACATATTGAGATGCAGGCTCGGCATGTAGCTAACGGCACCGTGCGCTACATATCAGTACAAAACTTTGGTATATACATGACTTTTAATGGTATATCAGGTGAGCCGTAGCTACCGCAATACTGGGGTGGGTAGTAGAGCTCTTAGTAAAAGGCTCGTCCGGGGAAGTACTACCACCATGCCTATATGCGCCGCCAAGCAGCGCAGCGTGTTCCGATTTGAAGGGTGTGGGTGCCGGTGTTATTACAGGCACATGAAGCTTAACACCTGTATGCCTTAGGTTGATGGACGCAGGGCAGTGTATTGTAGGAAACATTCCTAACTAACGTGAACTACAAGGCAATGCTTTGTTATAGGCTATGGCTTTGTTATAACCATTTAACATCTGGTAGGCCATATGCTTGTTCTATCAGTAAATTGTATAAAAAAAACTTGATTCAATTACCCGACGTTTTTATTTGATCGATGGTTTTATTTGGCACTTTATTCAAATTTTATCAAATCAGGCTTGTCTAAAATGTCCGTTTTGAAAATTATCATTTGGAGGTGGACGATTCTGTCTGATGTTGTGTATTTGACGATATTTCCTTACGAGAATTGAGCCTCTGGTTGCGATGGAAAGCCAGCTTCGTAAGCGTGAAGGAACCTGGAGCTTTCTAGAATTTGAGTTGCAGCTAACTTGCAATAAAGCTTGACCAGGATGAGTGAGGGTATATCTATGACAATTATTACAGTTGTGAGCATTTAGAAGCATATTTATTGATATTTCAGATAGAGAGAGTAACCAAAGCAATTCTGGCGTCACGGAGTAAGGAACCAAAAGCTTGTACCAATGGCTGGCGATACAGCACAGAGCACTACACGAAAACCCTCGTTACTGATGTAAGTTCTTCTATTTCTTTTAGCTATTCAAAGAAGTACGTTGTTAGTCTTGGCCACACTGCCTGGGGTCATTCTGTTTTCTACCTTTAGTTAGTTCTTATTCTTTGCACTCATGTGCATTATTCATGATCGTCATCAAGTTTAAGAAGTCCATTACTGGCATACACCGTACTACCTAAAGCTAAAGCGTATAGCTTTCAGGAAGAACAACTTTGAGTCCTTTGTATCTCACGCTTACTACGTTTCGACTTCGAGTTTGACGTTGCCTTTTTCCATTAGTTTTACTACTCTTACTCTTAAAAATTGGTGATGGCCAAGTGGCATGAGGGTCCAAATAGTAACATAAATAGAGTTAAAAGTACGTTAAAAAATCCCAAACAAATTTAAACAAAACAACTCACGTTTTTGGGTAAGTTTTGGACCAAACACGTCATCTTGATGTTGTACTGAATAAGATTTTAATCTAAATTGAACGGGATAGAGTTTCTATAAAAATAATACCAACCTACAGCTTGAGTATATTTATAAATAATATAGATATGATTTTCTAAGCACTGTTGAATTCCTATTACAGTTCTCCCTCTTCTGCGACAAGGATTGGATCCCGAGAATGAGTAATACTCTGTTCTGGGTGGGCTCCATCTTTGGAAATCTCTTCTTTGGTTGGATGTCAGACAGGTAACAGAATATAATCTAACATTTGGAGAAAAACAATAGACTTACGATGTAGTGATCTCGGCTTAGATTATAACCCTTCCATCTCCTGCCATGAACGTCGTAAATGTTAACTAACAGAACGCACTAGGGATGGGCTTAGCTTGGTTGGATAGCCTGGTAAATGGACTGGTTTCCACTAGGCTGCTGGTGGGCCTATTTTTCATGGCCATCTCTGAGTATATAACACCGACAGATGCGGCCGCCGACCTACCTAGTGTGGTAACTACGGTAGACCCTCCCAAATATGGGGAGGCCTTTGTCAAGCAGTGGATTTATTAATGAAAAAAAAAAAGAAAATGAAACAGCTTCAAGGCTTGCCCAGGCACGGTAGATCTCTTAGTACCGAGTACCTACTAAAGATTTTTTACAATTCTAATGGGGTAGTCAGAGGTACGTCCAAAAATTACATTTGGTATATACCCACATTTTGTAGTACTTGGTATTCCATACGTGACAGGTTGCAAGCCAATCGCCGCTGCTAGAATACTAACTGGTTTCCTCACGATGTTTTCCTTCACCGTTTGAATGCACTGGTATTGCGTGTATAATATTTCGTCAGAAAAATTTATTGGGGCACGACCGGATTCGAACCTTAGGATTAGAAAGTGGCCATTCCCACTAGATCACCGGCAGGTTTATTAATACTAATGACAATGGGTAAGGTTTAAATTACTGAATTCTTCCAGATACGGCCGCAGACCCTCAATCCTACTGATGATCTTCCTCGAAGTCCCCTTAGCCATTGCTGCATCATTCTCCACTACTTACTGGGGGTATGCCGCGCTGAGGGTAGCTGGTGGTCTGTTCTTCCCAGCTCTGTATCAGCTGCCCTTCATCCTGGCGCTGGAGCTAATGCCTCCAAACAAGAGGACGTATACTGGTACGATTGTTAGCTTTCGTTCATGTCAAGGCTGGCAGTTGGCACTGTGGCGGTAACATTGCTTTTCAATCATACGGTCTAGACCAATTAATTATTCAAAGGTATTCAATAAAACCACAGCCAAAATCGTTTAGTAACCTAGAAGTTATAAGCCTAAGCTTTACTAAGTATGTACTTACCTATTATTATGTTCATCCCTGTTTTACCTATACCTAGATAATAAGTTAACCTTTTGTTGAGAGAAAATAAGTAAACATTTGATTTGATTTGATTTGAGTTATACAGTTACTAGTTAGTTCTGTAGAAGAACTGTCAAGAAACATACGGTGTGGTTCATTATCTATACTAATTCTATGAATCTTTGTCCCGACTGACTGACTCACTGACTGACATATAAACAACGCACAGTCTAAACCACTGGATGAAGAGACTTGATGTTTTCAGGATATATTCATCTTGATGCGTAAATAGGTACCAAGAAAGGAATTCCTGAAATTCAACTCCTGTAAAGGTATCGCGCGCATTTTTCTAGCTTGGCCATAAAAAGATGTCTCAAAATCCTTTAGGTTAAAAACTAGGTACCTATGTCTGTTCAGCAGTTGACTCCTTACTCCTCCAAGTGCAGTTCCCAAATCTTTTTAAGACATTGTCTACGGAACAGGATCCCAATTCTCTTATAGCAATATATCGTCAAACTAAAGCTTTCTTTTCGACCTTGTCAAACTCAGATGGCATTTTTTGAAACTAAAATTTCAGATAGGTCAATTCAATATTAGGTTTCAATTTTGACAATCAAATTCTTGTTTTAATCTCGTCTCAGCTCAGAAAAATATGAGAATTGTATTTTTTATAAGTGGTTTTTGTTTCCAGGTATCGTGGTTGGCATGCTTTTTGCTACGGGCATGTGTATATTATCCATAATTGCATATGCTCTGAGAGACTGGTACCACCTGTCTCTAGCCACCAGCATACCCTTCATACTACTTTATAGGTTAGTGAAACAGTTTTTTGTGGATTGCTTGGTTATTCCTGACTTGATTTTATATATGACTTTTTAATGGAACAAGCATATAGCCCACCTAATGTTACTAGGTTTTTTGACTTATTGATGAAAAAAGCACACGACTTACGATGTTTAGTGACTACCATCAGCAAGCACAATCACAAAGCAATAGCTTGCAGGTAATGTTCGTAAGGAGCGTATCCTACGATGTACTTAGTCAGGAGTCACTCATGTGAGTGCTCTATTTATCAATATTTTTATATATTTCCAGCTACTATTGGCTAATTCCTGAATCTCCAAGATGGCTAGTGGGCCGCGGCCGGATAGCCGACGCAGAAAAGGTGTTTAGAAATCTCGCGAAGAAGAACGGGATAGAACTACAACGAGGGTTTCTACTTGAATTACACGTAAGCATATCCTTCTATAATCTGTGATACGTGTGTGTATGATCGTGTAGGAGTCCCTGAGATGTTCAATGATCTGATGGTAAGCTGGTGTCCAGATTTTTAACATGATGTTCTGGAAGCCTGGTCTTACTAACATAGAGCAGAAATTGTGTTTTTCTTCTTCTTCACAGTTTCAAAGCTTTAGCATTGTGTAAATATATTTTTTGGACACAAAATTCGGAGGTACTTAACCGAATTCAATCTTACGACGAGAAAAACCAAAAAAGCTTTTTTTCCAAGATAAATATTATATAACAAAATCCGTTATTCATATGGTTCTTTGGCTTACTGGTCTTATAAGAGACATGGTTTAGTTCGGCACGGCAAAGTTAGTCCTTAGTAAATTTTGATCATCTTTTACAGAAAAAAATGAAAGACGAAGAAGATACAGGTGAAGCTGAAATAGCCTTGCTCCCGAACATAAACGGCTACGTACCCAGAATGACAGACCAAGAAGAATACGACAGAAGAATCAGCAACATGCTCACATTCAAACCAGACCTTGGCCAAATTCCAGAAGCAGAAGAATCAAAAGATCTTGAAAGAATAATAGCTTTAGAAGTAGCTGAACTAGTCAATAAGAAAACTAGAATACGAGATATAGAAGTTGAAGAGGATGTACTTAGTCCTGTAAATCAAAAATCAACGCAAACAGAGTTTGCTAAATCTCCCGCTAATTCGTTGAGAAGAAAATCTATTCAGATTGTCAATAGAATTTTTATACAAGAGGAAGGTGAAGAAGATAGGATTGAGAATAAGAAAATGGATGATCAGAACTCTGAAGGAGACTGTAAGGCGTCTCCTTTAGATGTGTTCCGGTATCCGAATATAAGGAAGAAGTTTTTTATATTGACCTTTGACTGGGTGGCACTAGGTGTGGTGTATAATAGCCTAAGTTACAATACGCCAAATTTAGGAGTTGATGATTACTTGGCGTTTTTTATTGGTGAGTATACATTCAATATTTTTTAGTAGCGATTTATATCCTTTTTAGTCAACTCTTTGTGTCCCACTCAAAGGTGCTCCTAAAGTTTTCCACTTGGTGATTTTCCACCAATCCTTATAACTCCACGACTTCAATGAAGATGTACAATCAGGGTAGTGAGAGGTACGTCCAAACATTATATTCGGTACGTACTCACATTTTGCAATAGTTGGTATTCCATACGTGACAAGCTGCTAGAATAGGTACTCACTGATTTCCTCACGATGTTTACCTTCAGCGTTTAAGGCCGCACATACAATTATTTGGTCCATTTTTTTTTCCAGGTGGTGCCGTGGAACTGCCTTCGTACTTTATAGCATGGCGATGCATGGAGCGCTTCGGGAGGCGTTGGGTGCTGTGCATCTTCATGTGCGTTGGAGGACTCGCCTGTTTAAGCTGTGTGCTTGTCCCGGAATGTAAGACCTTACTTATTATACAAGCTTATGTAATAATTGGAAATGCGACACAGGAAATGCATTGATCAATTTTTCAAAAAAAATTAGGTAGAACAAAATATTTTTTCGTCAGCCATAGCTGGTTTATCATATTCTTGAAAGAGCTATGCTGGGAGTTCTTGAAGAACTGGAATAGTCTGAATAAGGAAGTCCGTAAAAGAACAAGGGTGACCAACATACATGAAAAATTAAATTTTAAGGATCATTTTGTATCCTTAAAGCTAACCGTGAAAGTCTTAGCTTCGAATAGGTCAAAGCTTAAAAACATATATTTAAGGATCGTTATTAAGGTTCGTGAAGCTAGGTGAATCTAGGTGCATATCGTAGGACCCCAAAAGGACTGTAGGACCTCATGTCGCCTAAAGGAACACATAAGAAGATCATGTGTATCTACTAAACACCAGCCAGTGCCTGGAAAATAATAAATGAGAAGGGCTGAAAACCGGGCTCGATAGCGTATCTTGAGAGATATCTACGTCCAGTAGTAGTAAGTTAATAATAAGGTTGGTAACGAAACGAAGGCGATTCTTCAGTTTGGTTCCTACCTTTTTTGTATACTATACATAAAATAAATACAATTCTCTATAATTTCATTTAGTGAAATCCGTGATCAACTTTCAAATCTACCAAAGCATTCGCAAGTCGCATAACGGGCTATGGAGAGAGAACGTATGGGGATGCCTATGTCCAGCAGTGAAGTTCTACAGGCTGTTGATGATATGAATGATGAGCATCAACGTTTTCATATATGTCTATTTCAGCATGGCCTTGGATCACTGTCTTCCTAGCCATGCTGGGCCGGCTCTGCGCAGCGTCCTCATTTGCTGTGTTCTACGTGCTGATTGGAGAGTTACTGCCAACTGTACTCCGAGCCCAGGCTATGGGTGCCGCTTCCTTTATATCAGGCCTGGGACTCCTTGCTGTACCGTATATTGTGCATTTGGTAAGTTTTTTATGATAAATAAATCAATATTTTTGGATATTTCACAGTACCATCTATCTCCAAACCAGGCAAAGTTTGTGCTATGGGAACCAAATAAGAAGGCTATAAATAAATCAAATAGTATATCAATTATATGCAATTGTATCATCATTCTAATTAATCCGACATTGCTCTCAGAATCAGCAAGTTGAAGTGGCACTAAGCTCATAATTTACGGAGCTAAAGAATCGTCTCTGCTTATAATTTCCTCCAAAAAAGAGCAAAAACTACTGAATACCTATCGCAAAACCAATAAAATAAAATTTCATTGGTTTTTATTTTCTTTGAAAATGTGGTTTTTCTTTTAGGTTTGTGTTATCTTTGGCGTGATGAGTAAAATATAGTACTCGAACCTCAAAATGTAGCAAAAGTTTCACCAACCAAAGAACCAGGTTCAACCAAAATCAAGTTCAAGCACACAAGGTCTACTGTTCGCAGAACTACTATTAAGACAAACCTGTTGAAAGCAAACAAAGTCTTATTAATATCATCAATGTTGATTCTTTCCTTTCAGGCGGTGTACTCCAGAGCCCTACCACTCACAATCATGGGGATCCTCAGCGTGCTAGGAGGCATCACATCCCTTTTCCTCCCAGAGACACTCAATCAGCCACTTCCGCAGACTCTGGGCGATGGAGAAATTATGGGAAGGAATTTCAAGATCCTTAGCTGTGTTGAAAGACAAGACAAGTGAATTACTGGAAGACACTTTAAAAAACAATTGGACACTTAAAAAAACTATTTGTGGAAGAGATTTTAATTCTGCAATTTACAATCAGACTGTAAATAAAAGCACGGTAGCGATCAGAAGCCCAATTCCCAAAACGAAATATTCGAAATTCTAGTTTAGATTATGTCAATCTCTAAATGGTATTCTTCGAAACTGGGTGTGATCATGGAATTTCGATCGACAAAGCTGTCGTTTTAATAAATTGTTTTTATCTACACCCCACTGTACTCGTTTAGGGGTTGAATTTTCGAGATTCCTTTCTTAGTCGACCACCAAGACGAATATACCCTGAAAATTTCAAGACATTTCGAGCAGTGCTTCAGGCTGTGCGTTGTCTATGTCAGCCAGTCAATCAGTCAGTCAGGACAAAAATTTCTATAAATGATATAGATAGATATATTGATAATGTCACAAAAGTAGCTTTATTACACCTATATGTTACGAATAAGTAGTAAGTAGCTGATTACTAGTATCTAGTAGTAATAGTTGTTAAGACAGAAGATTATGTACAATCTAGAACTGCATTAAGGACAGAATCACATTAGATCTGCGCCGCGCGTCGTGACATTAGAATCCTATCGGTCTATTTTTTATATAGAAGTGATTACACTAGAGCAGACGGGTCTGCTCCTTCTCTCTCTGTCTCTGTCTGTCCCATATAAAATGTCTGAGACAGTCAACTCCGGTTCACGCGGGTTGAGTCTAGAGATTATCTATCAATAGAATGTTGACAAACTATGTACGACTAGAGGTATTCAAATACAGGTTAGTAAATTTTTTTTTATACCACACAATTTATTATTAGTTGGATTCATCATTGAACTGCAAAATATAAACAATTGAAAGAGAACAAACAAGATATGTATTATTCACGACTAATACAATATATTATAATAAAAAACACTTTTGTAATTATTTTATTTTGTGTCAAGCCATTCTCTTAGTTGGATTCGTCATATATTATTGTATAGTTAAATAAACAATTGAAAACAAACATACAAGAAATATATTATTCATTACTTATACTAATACAATAGATTCTATTTCAATATAAATATTACCATAGCCTATTTTGATACTAACGAACAAAAACAACCAATATCTTCTTTTAAATTCGGAACACAGCAAACTGCTTAGCGGCAGAAATAGTACATAAATAAATATTGTCATACATTCCACGCACTGCCATCCAACCCCAAACTAAGTAAAACTTATAAAAGCAGCAGAGATTTTTTTTTCTAAATACATACACAGAGTGCATTATAGCACCCAGGCACAGAATAAACATCAATATTCTTCACACATATGATTGTTGCCAATGAGGATCACAAATCCACAACCTACAGCGCTGAAAGCAGAGATACTACTGAGCTGTGACGGCTTTTAAATATAAATAAGCAACATAGTATTTTCACGGACGAGCCTTTCACTAAGAACTCTACTACTACTGAAATAATACAGTATAACTCTGGCCAATGAGGTTTATCTGACAAACAACGACCCGTACGTGGTGTTACTAACAAGCATTTATTGAACATTGAAACCAAGCATAAAAATAATATAGCAGTGGCCCCAAAGATGACCTTGCACTGTGCAAGGTGCACCAATCATACTTTACCAATGTTTTATGATTCCAAAATAAAATCACTATAAAATAATACTAGGCTTAATATTACTAGACTTTCTTCAAAATAGGTGCCAAGAAACCATTGGAAGGCTCTTAAATTAAACTAATGCGAATTGCAGTAAGACAAAAGAGTATAGAGCAATTTGAGTGCAGATCTCCAGAGGGAGTGTTGCGTCCATGTCAAAGAGTCCACGAGCCGATGCTTTCTCGAAGTTATGTCTATGGAGACGAATAATGTTTTTGTACATTCTGTTTTCAGCTTCTGAGAAAAAACAGACTTGAACGAATTTTTTACAATAAAACAACAAAAGTCGAAGCGTCACATTAATTCAGTAATATCCGCAGTCCTTGAGACATCATAAGCTAGGTCTAAACGAATCTAAGCGCCAGTTCTTCACGACCAAGCCTAGAAGAACAGGCAAAAAACTTACAGTTTTCTGTATGATTCTTTTACAAATTAATAATAATGAAAATAATGAACACAATATTATACACAGAAAAGAAAAAGTGAAACTAACAATAAGAACATACAGTACGTGTCGTATGTGGTTGTTGATAATTTGTGTGCTACAGCAGCAAACGAATAAGATAACGAAGCAGAGAGCGAGAACAAACCGACAAAAATATTATAAAAATAACAAATAATAATAATAATAATAATGCTGGACAATCCACACAGCATCATCTAGCCCCAAGCTAAGCAGAGCTTGTGTTATGGGTACTAGATGACTGATATACTTAATACAATACATTACATATATAGATAATTTTTATTATACATAGAAACACCCAGAACACCCAGGATAAATATTTGCAGATCGTACAAACATTTATCCCAAGGCGGGAATCGAACCCGCAACCTCTGTGTCGCAGGCGGACATTCGCCCGCCGCGCCACATCGGTCGTCACAAAAAAAGCTCTAGTTTCTAGCCTGTTTTAGACGTTTACTTTTAAACAAGAAAATTAGGCAATCATGTTTATTTTACGATGTTTTGTCGATATTGATGCCGAAAACACAAAAAAATACCTAATGTAATGTAAATTTTTTCGGGAATTTTTTTTGTTATCAGAACTATGGTCTGAATGCCCAGTTTTAGTTTTTGGAAATAGTCTTATTACATGCTGTAAATTTATATTGCAAAATTCTTTGCAAAAAAAAACCAAAGAAAAGTTTTGTAAGAAGTGTCGTGTTTCTGTGCAGGTGAGGTAGCAAAACGACAACTAGAAGGTCAAAAAACAAGCTTACCTGAGTAACTTCTACTTGCTGCACTTCTAACCGCGTGCACTTGTATCTCTTTTATGATTAAATTAGTTTTTTCTACCTGTAGCACAAGGATAGTAACCACAAGAATGTGCTTCAAAATCCATAGGGCGACAAGAGTTATTATAACATATTGGTACTGAAAACAAAGTTACAAAGTCAAACATGTTTTTTTCATAAGCACTACATTAGTTTTATTAAAGACTTAAGAACATCACAAAGATTTTATGTTATCCTCAAATGTTTGCCCCAAGTGGGATTTAAGCCCCATCCCACATTTAGCGAAATACTCATAGAGATTCTTTACGTACCATTAATAACGAGTAGAGATAGTAAAAAAACATTATTTTTGGACATTTTATGTGACGCTAAAGCTAAAACAACTTGTGCTATGAAAGACAGATGTTTTTTCTAGGTGAGGATCGAATCTACAACCTACAAGGTTACATATTTAGCTTATTGGTTTTATGACGACCGACGACGACGATGTGGCGCGGCGGGCGAATGTCCGCTTGCGACGCAAGAGGTTGCGGGTTCGATTCCCGCCTTGGGATAAATGTTTGTACGATCTGCAAATATTTATTCCGGGTGTTCTGGGTGTTTTCTATGTATAATAAAAAATATCTATATATGTAAGTATTGTATTAAGTATATCAGTCATCTAGTACCCATAACACAAGCTCTGCTTAGCTTGGGGCTAGATGATGCTGTGTGGACTGTCCAGCATTATCATTATTATTATTATTATTATTATTATTATCTAATCATCTGCTATCTGAGGCCCAATTCACGTATTTTGTTTTGGAGTTGACACGAGATTAAAAGTAGAATTTGAATGTCAAAATTGGTTTGTCTGAAATGTCAGTTACAGAAAATACCATTCGTAGTTTGACACGAGCGATACTCGAATTTTATGATATTTCGTTGATAGGCTTCTGGTTGAGATATAAACGCCAAAATCTTCCTCCCAGCGATCTCATTCACACTTATCTGGGGCACTTGTTTCATCAATCTTCTTATGTACATATATCCTCTTTACATGCCCATACCATCTTTCCATAGTGCCATCACTGTGTCTTCTTTCATTCCGAATTTCTATATTTTCTCACTGTTTTTTATTACATTATTCACATTCACACCACATTCATATAAACAGATACTTACCATGTAACGCTTTTATATCTACTGCATTTATTTTACTTCAATATTACTTTTGTACACAATTAAAATACTTTTCAACTTCAAAAGTAGTGCCTTAACTTGTTCGATTCTTCTTTAATCCTTGTAATTTTTTATAAAATTAATAACATACACAAGTGGAAACTAGTAATATAGAATAAAGTGTCACATACTCGTGCATTTGAACCCACTGCTAATAACAGTTGTATGTAAACTAAAGCATGTCCAAAAGTGTAACAGATCCAGAATATCAGCTGAAATAAAAATAAATAGTAATCGTTAGAATTAGTATGATACAGTTGTAAAGCACTTAAATACGTCAGGTCTTTTGGTACACCACGAGGCACTCAGTATTATTTTTAGATACGTAACAGGTGGCAAAGCTATCAAGCCCAAGAAGCACTAATATAGATACATTTTTTCATAAATATGCTTGTAATAAAATAGGACAATAGCATCAAACAGAATTACCACGAAAACAACTATAACACCTTAGTGTTCTTTTTAATAAAACGAATCGAAAATCAAGAAAATAATTAGCAACGATGACGACGTAGCAACATCTTTCTTAGCTAAATCACTAAACTTACTACGCCATTTCGGAGCGGCTCCTAAAGAGTAAGTAATGATATGGTGTATCACAAGGATCATTGCTAGAATCTTTCTGTTTATAATTTACAATCATAGTAGATAGCCAGGTTTATTTATATAAACGAGCCTTGGTGGTCCTAGTTACCCCTTCATTACCTCCCATGGATGTAGAGGCTAAGGAAATGCGGCATTAGAAAAACAGCAGCATTTTGAGTACTGTGCGGTCGCCAAACCACCTGTCGAGCGTGGTAACTATGGTTAAGCATATGGGAGACTTATAATTCACAAAAATTTTATTTAAGCTGATGACGACCAACTCGCGTGGCAATACAAGCCAGTTTTAGGCTGCAGAACCCTTACTAGTTTCTATTATGGTAAACTTACCGTGTCTTGTGATTCTTCAATAGCCATTTTATATGTTTTCAAAATACAAACATAAATTTTGAGCTTATTTTTATAGTAAATATCATTTACATTACATTTTTTATTGATTTTTATATCTTCAAACCATTTTAAGAAGAATTTTTTGATAAGTGTGAAAATACGAACACTACTCACTGCATTTGCATCAAAGATAATCAAACTTAAGTCCGCAACAAATTCAATGAAAACAAAATCAGCGAAAAGGAAATAACGCATATGGTACTGTATAAAATGAAATACTAGTATCAATAAACAGTAAAACCAATTCCATACAGTAAAACATCTGATGAATTTTTTGTTAAAACAAAGAGATTTAAGAATCTTTTGAAAGTTCAGTACAAGTCCGATGTTAAGGCTTCTATTTCTATTAGTGGCGATAAAAGTAACAATATGACCCAACAAAAGAATGTAGTTATTTAGCGCTATGCATAATGTTATTATTTGCGAACGCTTTTTATTCTTTACATGAGCTCTCAGCCGATTTATGACACTTGTACCAAAAATTACGAACAAAACACATACACATAACATTGGTAAGACGCTTGCTTTAAAACCACTAGGAAATATAAAGTTCTCGTGTATTTGGTATTTGGTGCTCAGCATAATTTTTTGCAGAATATTAAGAGGTTGAAACAAATTTTGCACATCTTTAGAAACTGCATTATCTAGAAGAACTTCTGGTTTTAATAATACTTTTGGATTTTTATTCCTTTTTTTGATCAGTGCTTTCAATATAACCATAATTGTTGAAATATTGTTTCTAACTGCTAGAACTGTATTACACCTAAATTTTTTTATAGAGAAATAATTGAGTTTTAATAACAGTGTTGCTAGAAGTTTGTAAAGTTGACACAATAATGTTACTTCGTTGATTAGATTTAAGAGATAGTGTAATATTCTACCGATTAAAGTGATCAGGCCTTGAAATATAGTGTAGATGATTTATACAGCGCAGAGTCGTCAGGGTGAACTCTTTCGTTCGTGCCTTTAATATAGAATGTTGCAGTCTGTACAATGACTTTGTAGGTGCTTGCTAACACTTTCATTTTTAACAAGACTTGGTGATGGAACTAACACATAACCTTCATAATGTTGTGGTTACCATCAATGGTACGATGTGGCGCGGCGGGCGTATGTCCGCCTGCGACGCAAGAGGTTGCGGGTTCGATTCCCGCCTTGGGACAAATGTTTGTACGATCTGCAAATATTTATTCCGGGTGTTCTGGGTGTTTTCTATGTATAATAAAAAATATCTATATATGTAATGTATTGTATTAAGTATATCAGTCATCTAGTACTCATAACACAAGCTCTGCTTAGCTTGGGGCTAGATGATGCTGTGTGGACTGTCCAGCATTATTATTATTATTATTAATGGTAAAGCAATGCCTTCCAGGTTACGTTCGTTGTGAATTCGTTGCAAATAATGATTAGAGCTGCACTGATCATCATTTGCGTCCATCAGCCTGAGGGAATCATGTGTTAAGCCTCATAAACCTGTAATATCACTGACCTTTCAAACCGGAACACGCTGCGCTGCTTGGTGGTAGTATGTATGTATGTATGTAGTAATTTTACATCTAGAAATCATGACTTTTCTAAGCCCCAATTCTCGAAGTAGTTTATATCAAAGTAGTCAGCTGCACTTGAATGTATAAAATTTGTAACTTTCAAAATGGTTTCACAGCAGTGCTAAAAGTATTTACCCGACAATTATTTAAAAATTAAGTGAGGTCAGTAACTAATTTAATAACTTTTTAGTTTTGAGGTGTATGAGTTCATTGTTTGGCTGTAATACCATTGTGAAAGTTACAAATTGTACACATTCTAGTGCAGCTAACTGTACAATTAAAGGTATTTAAACATTTTTGTAATTTTTTTCATACCACACAATTTATTCTTAGTTGGATTCATTATTAAAATTGTAAAATATAAACAACTAAAAGAAAATAACCAATAAATACATTACTCATGATCAATACAGTAGATTATAATAAAAAAACACTTTTGTCATTATTTTATTTTGTGTCAAATCACTCTCTTAGTTAGAAATATGATTGTATAATTAAATAAATAATTGAAAATGAACATACAAGAAATTTAATGTTCATGTTTTATACAAAAGACTATGTTTCAATAAAATTTTTATCTTAGCCTTTTTTGACACTTACCCAGACACAGAACAAGTACCCATGTTCATCACATAAGCTTAATAAAGTCAAAAGTAATTTGATAAAGTCAAACCGGATTACGAACCCACAACCCACAGCTCAGAAGGCAGAACTACTACTAACAGATCTGTGACGGCTGTCAAATATAAATAGGCATCGAAATAGTATTTTCACTAAGAACTCACTGATATACAATACAGTTAACTCTGGCAAACGAAATGAGAGTTTATCTGATAAACAACGACCCGTACGTAGTGCTACTAACAGATATTCGTTGAATATTGAAAGCAGGTACCTATACAGCAGTGGCCCCAAAGATGACCTTGCAGAGTACCAATCTTACTTTACTAATGTTTTATGATTCCAAAAGACAAAAAAAAAACTTTCGTTACCATGCACAAGCTACAAATTACTATAAAATATTACTAGACTTAATATTCCTAGATTTTCTTCAGTATAAGTGCCAAGAAACCATTGGAAGGCTTCTCTATAGTTAAACTAACGCAAACTGCAGTAGGACAAAAGAGTATAGAGCAATTTGAGTGCAGATCTCCAGAGGCAGTGTTGCGTCCATGTCAAAGAGACCACGAGCCGATGCTTTCTCAAAGGTATGTTTATGGAGACGAATAATATTTTTGTACATTCTTCTTTCAGCTTCTGAGAAAAAACAGTAATCATGGTCTGAGTGCGCAGTTTCAGTTTTTGACGACCGATGTGGCGCGGCGGGCGAATGTCCGCCTGCGACGCAGAGGTTGCGGGTTCGATTCCCGCCTTGGGATAAATGTTTGTACGATCTGCAAATATTTATTCCGGGTGTTCTGGGTGTTTTCTATATGTATAATAAAAAATATCTATATATGTAATGTATTGTATTAAGTATATCAGTCATCTAGTACCCATAACAAGCTCTGCTTAGCTTGGGGCTAGATGATGCTGTGTAGATTGTCCAGCATTATTTATTTTATTATTTATTTATTTTAGAATTAGTCGCTGTGTATTTAGGTTGCAAAAAATATGTGTTTTGCAAATGTAAAAAACGAAGAAAAAAAGATTGATACACCTAATGCGAGAAAACAATATTAACCTTTGGATGGAGAGGATTTTAGAACGAGAAGGTTGGCTGGGGTGCAAAATATCGTGTCTTCTGTGCAGGAAAGGAAGTAAAATTACCACGAACCAACGACCAAGAACCCTTCTAGGGTTCTTCAGAAAACAAGCTTACCTGAGTGACTTCTACATGCTGCACTTCTAATTGCGTGCACTTGTATCTCTTTCATGACTATATGAGTCTTTTCTATCTGCAGCACAAGGATGACGACCAGAAAAATGTGCTTTAGAATCCATAGTGTGACAAGACTTATTAAGAGATTTTGGGACTGAAAATAGTTATAAAATCAAACAAGTCTTATAAGTAAGAACTATACTATGTTTACTAAAGGTCTTTAGGATATCACAAAAATTTTATATTATCCCCAAAGTTTTGGTCTAAGCGGGATTTTAGCACACGACCCTAATAAAACCTGCGAAATATTTAGTGATATTTTATTTTGTTTATAGTAAAAAAACATGTATGTATATGGACATTTTATATAACGCCTAAACTTAAATAACTTGTGATTGCACAAGTTTTTAACAAATAACTGATAAAATAAATGTGTAAATACATACTTTTAATGCATAGCACTCACGCACAGAAAAATGAAGTTTGTTGTTTATCGTCGGTGGGGATCGAACTCACAACCTACAAAGCATATTGCTATCTGATTGAAGTACAAATGTCTAAGTCTTCTTCCAACGATCCCAGTCACACTCGTTGGATGGACCTGTTTCATCAATCTTCTTTTATCTATCCTCTATACATGCCCAAACCATTTGAATAACCACACACTACCACATAACCATAGCATATCTACTCATCACTGTATCTTTTATCACTCCGCATTTCTCTCTTGTCACACTGTTTCCAATTACATCACTCCAATTCACACCTATTATACTATGCAACGCTTTCATATCTGTATTCATTCAAAGTCAAAGTCAAAAATCATTTATTCAGTAATATCCGCAGGGATCTGCGTCTTGAAACGTCTTAAATCTAGGTGAATTTAAGCGCCAGTTCCTCGCGACCAAGCCTAGAAGAACCGGCAAGAAACTTACGGCTTTGTTCCTACCGTTTTTTTGTATGATCCTTTTACAAAGTAATAATAATGTAAATAATGAAACTCCAGTGTGGTGCCAATCTAACTTAATAAGGTGATTGCAAGGCAATATACTCTGATATTATTTCTGTGCACATTGAGATACTTTCCTACTTAAAGGTGTGCCTCATTCATTTCTTTTCCAGCAATCATTCTTCTTTCAATATCGTCCTTGCAAATACAATTAATCTATACAAATAAATAAAATTGAAGTGTCTGTTTGTAATATTAAAATAACCGCTTTTTATTACATGCATAGGAATGTATATACGATACATATACCAAAATAGCATTTTTTTTAATTTTTGTCTGTCTGTCTGTCTGACCATCTGTCTGTCTGTCTGTCTGTCTGTCTGTTTGTTCCGGGTAATCTCTGGAACGGCTGGACCGATTTCGACGGGACTTTCACTGGCAGATAGCTAATGTAACAAGGAGTAACTTAGGCTACTTTTTATCCCGAAAAAATAACGGGAACGGATAAAAACTGCCACGCGGGCGAAACTGCAAACGGCCGCTATTTTATGCCGTATTAACGCCATCTGTTGGCGACATCGAGTACTACTTCAGTTAAGATTTGTAAGTAAATATGTTTACCGCCCAACGAAGTGGGCACGGGTCAGCTAGTATTTTATAAATAACATAAAACATGTGGAAATTAAAATAGAAGTAATAAAGAATAAAAATGTTACATACTCGTGCATTTGAACCCATTGCTAATAACATTTGTATGTAAACTAAAGCATGTCCAAAAGTGTCACAGATCCATAATATCAGCTGAAATAAAACAAATTGTAATAGTTAGAATTAGTATGTAAAAGTTGCAAAAAAGCATTTCATATGCGTCAAGTAAGAAAAAATAAATAGACTCGCAAATGGCAATACACGCCTGTTTTATGCTGCGGAACCCTTACTAGTTCCTATTATGTTAACTTACCATGTCTTGTGACTCTTCAATAGCCATTTTGTATGTTTTTAAAATACAAACATAAATGTTAAACTTATTTTTATAGTATATATCATTTACATTAAATTTTTTATTGATTTTTATATTTTCAAACCATTTTAAGAAAAAATATTTGGTAAGTATGAAAATACGAACACTACTCACTGCATTCGCATCAAAGATAATCAAACTTGAGTCCGCTAAAAATGGAATAAAATCAAAACTAGAATAAGTAAAATAACGCAAATCATACTGAATAAAATGAAAGACTAGTATCAATATACAGTAAAACCAACTCCATACAGTAAAACCTCTCATGAATTTTTTGTTAAAACAAAGAGATTTAAGAATCTTTTGAAAGTTAAGAACAAGTCCGATGTTAAGGCTTCTATTTCTATGAGTGGCGACAAAAGTAACAATATGACCCAACATAAGAATGTAGTTATTTAGGGCTGTGCATAATGTTAGTATTTGCGAACGCTTTTTATCCTTTAAATAAATACTCAGCCGATCTATCACACGTGTACCAAAAAGTACGAACAAAACACACACACATAACATTGGTAAGAAGCTTGCTTTATAATCACTAGGAAATATAAAATTCTCGTGTATTTGGTATTTGGTACTCAACATAACTTTTTGCAGTATATTAAGAGGTTGAAACAAATTTTGCACATCTTTAGAAACAACATTATCTAGAAGAACTTCTGGTTTTAATAATATTTTTTGTGGTTTTTCATTTCCTTTTTTTATCAGTGTTTTTAATTTTAACATCATCGTTGAAATACTGCGTCAAACTGCCCAAAATATTTGTTATTGCGCATTCATTTTAGTTTTTTTAATTGATATTTAATTGAGATATAATACTAAGGTTGTAAGAAGCTTGTAAAGTTGACACAATATGTTACTATGTTGATTTGATTCAGGAGTATAATGTTTTATCGAGTAAAGTAAACACGCCTTGAATTTGAATTAGTGTAGATGATTTATACAACACAGCGTCGTCAGGGGCAACTCTTTTGCTTGTGCCCTTATTATAGAACGTCGTAGTGCTTGGCAGAGGATTTTCGATGGGCGTGCTTGCCTCGGGCCTCTACCATCTTCTCAGTCTAGTTAAACTTATTCACTGAAAAGTATACCCATACTTAGTAACCCCGCAAGAACTCGCATCAGATGATGAGTAGGTATTTAAATAGGTATCACTTTTTTCACGTTTTTTGTATTGCTAAAGTAATCTTTTCGTCGTGGTTTGTTTTTAGTCGTATCTGTGTAGGTATACTTAACTTGCATTTTGTGTAATTTATTTATTGAATATAAAATGTAGTGTACCTATCTTTCCATCTATCTCGTACCGACCTATGATTTTTGTTTGCATGGTTTTTAGTTTTAGTCATTTTGCTATCTAAATCTAACCAACCTGTGTACCCTACCTATCGTGTGTACTATCTTATAAGGAAACACCTACTGACAAACTAATATAATACTAAATACCTAAATATATTATATTTTTATTTCTTTTCGTGAAAATCACGATCGTCTGATGTGCCTCCATTTCATGCCATATTTGTATATAGTACTAGTAGTAGTAGTACTTAGTAGTTGTACTTAACACAAAGGAAAAGGTATAATCGAGAACTTTATTTAGTTACTTTAATTTGTTTACTAGAACTTCGACGAACTATTACGACTTGAGAGACTAGAGATTAGAGGTATTAAAAAAACATTATTGTGTAGTTTATATTTTGTTTCAAGCCACATATACAATTCACAGGTCTCACCATGTATAATTGTATAATAAAAGTAAAAAGAATTAAGTAGAACATACAGCAATGTATGATTTATGTCAATACATTTTTCCGAATAAAAAAAATACAGAAACAATAAATTCTATTTCACCATTATAGCCTAATTTAATACTGACGACCAAAAACAACCAACATTAGGTATTCTACGTTTTAATAATTAAAAAGAAATCACGCATCAGCATCTCGACTTTAATCCCAAAGCACGGTAGATATCCCCTCCGATCTCTTAGTACCAAGTACCTATTTAAAATTCTGCTGAACAACAATATTCAATAAATTGGATAGCCGGTTTCTGGAGCATGATGATGTTTCATCTAATAATGATGAAATAGGTTCATCACTAAATCGATTGCAGTGCTTGAAATTACAATAATAATTAAAATACTCATGACTAATACTAACATAGAACAAGAAATATTGTTAACTTATATAATATGAACTTATATAAATTGATTTTTGTGTTGTCTGAAATAAATTACTTTTAATTTTAAATTAATTACTAACAATCGTTGTTTGTGTCAAATAAGCCTTCATATTATTGGCAAATGTTACAAGATACAGTTATGACAGTTTACTCGAAAATTGGAACCTAGCAGTGAACCCAAACAAAGGTATGCGCAGTACCAATTTTAAATAACAAAATAATGAAAACTTTTGCTAATATCACACAATTATTTTTTTCAACGGAGGTGCTAAAAACCCTGGAAGGGCTCTGTAGATTTAAACTAATGCAAATTGCAGTAAGACAAAAGAGTATAGAGCAATTTGAGTGCAGATCTCCAGAGGCAGTGTTGCGTCCATGCTAAAGAGTCCACGAACTGATGCCTTCTCGAAGGTTCTATGAAGACGAATAATGTTTTTGTACATTCTTCTTTCAGCTTCTGAGAAAAAAACATTCTTCTGAGGTATAGAAATGTTAGATATAAATAAATAAATAAATAAATAATAAATAATGCTGGACAATCCACACAGCATCATCTAGCCCCAAGCTAAGCAGAGCTTGTGTTATGGGTATTAGATGACTGATATACTTAATACAATACAACATTACATACATAGATATTTTTATTATACATAGAAAATACCCAGAAAACCCGGAATAAATATTTGCAGATCGTACAAACATTTATCCCAAGGCGGGAATCGAACCCGATATAAAATAAACTAAATGTGAAAAGAACAATAAAAACAGACAGTACCTATATTATGTGGTGAGTAGTGAGTGTGCTACAGCAGGAAAAGGAGATAGGGAAGGGGTTAAATTTTTCTAGATTAAAAAAATATATTGTAGGTAAGTATAATCGAACTAGACTGCACTGATAAAGAAGACAAGGTTAAGTTGAGCGGAAATTGAAACATAGACTAGTGGTTCTGTAAAATAGTAGACCTTGCAAGCTCTATATACATAACCGACACTTTCCCCTTTCACACAATTGAAATCCGTCCATACATCATAATGCTACAGCGACTTTCCTGCCTTTTCTCCCCTTTTGGATTTTTTTTTGCAATACTTTGTATAAAATAAAATCTTTATTGTGCTTCTCAAATTAAATTGAAAAAAAATATTTGGCCAATCTCGAAACTGAGACGCTTCGCTTGGTGAATAAGTCAAGTCAAAGTCAAAAAGCATTTATTCAGTAATATCCGCAGGGATCATCTTGAAACGTCTTAAATCTAGGTGAATCTAAGCGCCAGTTCCTCGCGACCAAGCCTAGAATAACTTTTAGTAAGCCGAGTTTTACCTGAAACAATCGCATTATTTTAGTCATGCAATTTGCAACATGGCGCAACATCACAGTTCTTGTGTAGCTAACCAGATGGCACTATATGTATATACTAATATTATGAAATATTTAATCAATGTTAAAAACAAAGAAACCAAAGAAGGTATTGTAAAATGTGTTGTGTTTTTGGAAAACAAACCGACCTCTAGGAGGTTCTTCAAAGAAGAGGCTAACCTGAGTGATTTCTACTAGCGGCACTTCTAACTGCGTAGTCTTGTATCTTTTCCATTAGTATATGAGTCTTTTCTATCTGCAGCACAAGGATGGCAATCAGAAGAATGTGTTTCAGAATCCATATAGTGATACGAAAAAGTAAATGGTTTCTACGCTAAAAACAGTTACAAAATCAAACACATGTTCTGCATCAATAATAACGATCTACAAAGATAGTAATAACTACATTTTTGCTGAAATTTCACAAAGCGACCAAACTAAGAAAAAGTTGTATTATGGGAGTCAGACAACTAAAATGTTTGTGGTAATTTTTACACATTATCATCTATCTCCGAACTAAGCATAGTTTTATACTATGGGATCCAGATGTCTTATTTTTTTATGTAAATATATATTTAGAATACAATACCGCAAAAAGCAGAGTTACTTACTACTAACTAAGCCGTGAGGCCAGCCGTTTCTTAGAGGTATTTTTTTTTATACAACAAAGTGGACAAACAAGCTTACGGGCCACCTGATGGAAAGCAGTTACCGTAGCCTATGGACGCCTGCAACACCAGAGGAATCACAAGCGCGTTGCCGACCCTTTAAAAATTTTAAAGGTGTGTAGTGTTTCATTCATTTAATTTCTAGCAGTCACATTTCTTTCAATATATTTTTTTCTAATTCATCAATGCAAATTGTATATTAAAAGTAAGTGACATAAGCAAGTGGAATCTAGCAATATAGAATTAAAAAAATAAACGCATGTTACCTACTGGAGCATTTGAATCCAATGTTAATACCATTTGTACGTAAACTAAAGCATGTCCAAAAGTGTCACAGATCCAAAATATAAGCTGAAAAAGAAATAGTAATATAGTAGTATAGGATGGGTGTTTCTCAGGGGGTGTTAATAAATAAGTTCGATGCACGATTACAACTGTCACAAACTATATTCGGATTGGAATTTCTACACAATAATCAGGAAAACATTAACCGACAATGCGTCGGCGCGCTTTCGTGCCGGTCTCTCGTCTCCCTCTCTCGGCCTCGGATGTCTCAGTCTTTTGACATTGACAGCCGAGTAGTATTTGGCAGTGGGAAGTTAGGTAAGTAGGTATAGTAGGCGGGTTCGATTCCCGCCTTGGGATAAATGTTTGTACGATCTGCAAATATTTATTCCGGGTGTTCTGGGTGTTTTCTATGTATAATAAAAAATATCTATATATGTAATGTATTGTATTAAGTATATCAGTCATCTAGTACCCATAACACAAGCTCTGCTTAGCTTGGGGCTAGATGATGCTGTGTGGATCGTCCGGCATTATTTATTATTTATTATTTATTATTATTTATATCCGCGAATGCCGATAGGGGTATGTATGCACACATTCTCTGTGGCGTGGGATGTTATCTAAAGCCCGCGTTACAGTAGTAGTTAGTACATTTTATTAGGTAAATGAGTAGTTTACCGATTTCATACGGTTTTCGGCTTGCTTTTGAAAATAAGGACCAGTGAAATATTACAGCTTTTCAGAAAAACAAAGTCAGTCACTCTATCCATCTATATTTAGAAAGTTCCATACCTTAAATTGTATATACCATTTAGTCCTTTTCAAATCCACATCCACAACAATAATCCACAGCTTTTCAAATTGTTCATAGCCTTTGAGTAGACATCATTGGATATCTCTATACTCAAAGACTAACATAAACATTAACTAACATTAATAGATATTGATCCGAGATATTTACAAAAACAAAATTACAGTAAATGGATCACTTTTGAATAATACAAGCCTGTTTTAGACTGCGGAACCCTAACTAGTTCCTATCATGTTAAACTCACCGTATCTTGTGATTCCTCAATTGCTATTTTATATGTTTTTAAAATACAAACATAAGTTTCAAACTTATTTTTACAGTAGGTATCATTTACATGACGATTTTTAGTGACTTTGATATCTTCAAACCATTTTAAGACAAAACTTTTGGTAAGTATGAAAATACGAACACAACTCACTGCATTTGCATCAAAGATAATCAAACTTAAGTCCGCAATAAATATATAATAAACAAAATTAGAAAAAACTATAAAACGCAAATCATACACTAAAAAATGAAAAACTAGGATCAACAAACAGTAAAACCAACTCCATAAAGTGAAATATCTGATGATTTTTTTGTTAAAACAAAGAGATTTAAGAATCTTTTGAATGTTGAGAACAAGTCTAATATTAATACTTCTATTTCTTGCATTGGCGATAAAAGTAACGATATGGCCCAATACAGTAATGTAGTTAGTAAGCGCTATGCAAAATCTTACTATTTGCATAAGCGTTCGATCCTTTGAATTCATAATTATTAGCCGATCTATCACACGTGTACCAAACAGTACGAACAAAATACACACACATATCATTGGTAAAAAGCTTGTTTTAAAACCACTAGGAAATATAAAATTCTCTTGTATTTGGTATTTGGTGCTCAGCATAATTTTTTGCAGTATATTCAGAGGTTGAAACAAATTTTGCACATCTTTAGAAACAACATTGTCTAGAAGAACTTCTGGTTTTAATAATACTTTTGGGTTTTTATTCCTTTTTTTGATCAGTGCTTTCAATATAACCATAATCGTTGAAATATTGTTTGTAACTGCTAGAAATTAATTACACCTTAATTTTTTTATTGATAAATAATTGAAATATAATAACAGTGTTTCTTGAAGTTTGTAAAGTTGACACAATATGCTACTATGTTGATTAGATTTAAGAGATAGTGTATCTAATGTTCTATCGATTAAAGTAAACAGGCCTTGAAATCTAGTGTAGATGATTTATGCAGTGCAGCTTCGTCAGGGGTAACTCTTTTGCTCGTGCCTTTATTATGGAATGTTGTAGTGTCTGGCAGAGAGTTTTTGATGGAGTGAGCTTGCCTAGGACCATCCGTACCTACAGTCTAGTTAGACTCATTTACAGGAATGTCATAATATATATTCGGAACTGATGAAGCGTGGATTATATCTTTATCGTTCGAGAGCCATAGCGCATATTGACGACCGATGTGGCGCGGCGGGCGAATGTCCGCTTGCGACGCAAGAGGTTGCGGGTTCGATTCCCGCCTTGAGATAAATGTTTTTACGAGCTGCAAATATTTATTCCGGGTGTTCTGGGTGTTTTCTATGTGTAATAAAAATATCTATACATATAATGTAATGTATTGTATTAAGTATATCAGTAATCTAGTACCTACCCATAACACAAGCTCTGCTTAGCTTGGGGCTAGATGATGCTGTGTGGATAGTCCAGCATTATTATTATTATTATATCGATTTCGCAAATAGCAAAATCCATAATGGAACCAATATATACTTATATACAACTTGATGATGTAATTTGTTACGATTGTGACAAGCGTTTCCATACGATGCACTATTCTACTTCCATCATCCTGAGGTATATTATGTAGGTGCTTAACTTCATGTACAGTCAGCTGCACTAGAATGTATACAATTTATAACTTTAAAAATGGTTTTACAGCGGTGCTAAAAACATTTCATCATCATCATCAGCCCATAGAAGTCCACTGCTGGACATAGGCCTCCCCCACACGTTTCCAGGAAGAACGATTCTGAGCCCTTTCCATCCATCGACTTCCCGCGGTCCTAACAATGTCGTCAGTCCATCGGGTAGGAGGACGTCCTACGCTTCGTCTTCCGGTTCGTGGTCGCCATTCGAGAACCTTTATTCCCCAACGGTTGTCGGTTCTACGAGCTATATGGCCTGCCCACTGCCACTTCAACTTGCTGATTCTGAGAGCTATGTCGGTGACCTTGGTTCTTCTACGGATTTCCTCATTTCTGATTCTATCTCGTAGTGAAACTCCCAGCATTGCTCTCTCCATAGCTCGTTGTGCGACTCTGAGCTTGTGTATGAGACCAATAGTTAGCGACCACGTCTCAGTTTCATAAGTCATCACTGGTAACACACACTGATTATGACTTTCGTCTTGAGGCTTTGTGGTAACTGTGACGAGAAGATGTGCCGTAATTTCCCGAACGCTGCCCATCCGAGTTGGATTCGTCGGCTGACCTCTTTGTCGAAGTTGGACTTGCCTAGTTGGACCGTCTGACCCAAATAAACATAGTGGTCAACAACTTCGATGATATCACTCCCAACATATACCGGCACGGGTGCGACATGAGCATTTGACATAAGTTTCGTCTTACTCATGTTCATTTACACTACAATTATTCAAAAAATAAGTGAGCTCATCGAGTAATTTCATGACTTTTCAGTTTTTGAGGTGTAAGAGCTCATTGTTATGCTGTTATAACGTTGTGAAAGTTACGAATTGTATACATTCTACTGCAGCTGACCGTACCTGTAATTTCACCGGCTGAAATGTATGGCCTTCAAACCGGAACAAAGCTAACTGCTTGGCGGCAGAAATAGGCATGGTGATGATACTTCACCTACCTATTTGAGTCCTTCACTAAGAGTTTTACTATTATTATTCTAAAATAATTCAGACTTCTTGCTAATAAGTAGCAAATGAATTTTAATTATATACGCAATCGGATATTTTAACAAATTACTTGATAGTTTTGTTAGTCACCTTGTACTAGCTTTTTTCAGTAGCAAACTCTATGCACACTTCTAAATATATCACTAAAAATGCAAATAAGATTTATAATGTCTTATTTTAAGTGTTTCGGCGTTTCATCTTGACATACTAAAGCCGTAGTATTCCCATTCTGTTGCCTCAGTGAACACGCGTCTAATGTCGAGTACAATAATTCTATGCAAACTTTTTAATCAAATGTAGATACCCATTTAGGTTAAATTCATGTATCTAATACATATTAAGTAGCGTACCGGTTTTTGGAAAAATTGAGTGGATTTACTATTTACACTAGCAATAGCTAGTTTTATGCAGAAAATGTCCAAACGATTTTATTTTATTTTCGCGGAAGGAAGCAGGGTCAATCAAATTATATGTGCTATTTTAAGTAAGTAATAATATAGTTTAAGTAGTAATATAGTTTATATTTTAAACTAGCTGAACCTGCGAATTTTGTTCCGCATTATTTTTTTTTTATTACTTATTATCCAATTCCGGACAAAGATAAATCAAAAGACATCCAAAAATCAAAATTGGTGCAGCTGTTCTTGAGTTATAAGTATTGTAACCAACACGACTTTCGTTTATATGTATAGATTATGATATTTTTTTTAATTTGTACCAATATAAGAACCTTTTTGTCCTGACTGATTGACTGACATAATTCAGACAACGCACATTCTAAAATGCTAGTCATAGAGACTTGAAACTTTCAAGGTTTATTCGTGCGAGATACTAATAAATAAATTTCCAAAATGCATCCCCTAAACGGGTAGGGGCTGTATGTATGAAAATAACTTCACGCAAAGATTATAAAACTTTAGTCGTAATATTCTTTGTAAATAAAAAATATATAACTCAATTTGTGCATTACTTACACTGTTTATTGGTAACTGTAATGTTTATATAACAGAAGTCATTTAAGTTTAAATAATAATGACGAAAAATAGTCATCATCCACTCAGGGGCAAATGTAGCTCTGTTTTTAAATTATTGATCGAGAGAACGAAGCAATTAAAGATATCTGTAGAAACTCGGGACGATTTTGTTTTGTATGACTGTATGTAGGTACTATGTATGTTTGTTCAAGAATGTTTGAAAAAGACAAACCACCATGCCTATTTCTGCCGCCAAGCAGCTTGCTGTATTCCGGTTTGAAGGGTGTGGGTGCCGGTGTAATTACAGGCACATGAGGCTTAACACCTTTTTGCCTTAGGATTGTAGTAGTGCATCGTAAGGCACGTTCCTAAGTAGAGGCAATACTTTCTTATAGGCGATGGTAACCATTTAACATCAGGTGGGCCATTTGCTTGTTCCATCAGCAAGTCGTTCAAAAAAACAAGAATATCTTTCAAAGCGTTCAAATCTTTAAACTATAAATTTATGTTAATAGAAAAGAAATAAAAAGAAATGAAAAAGCATCACGACTTTAATCCTCAAGCAAGGTAGATATCCCATTAAATCTCTGATGACAAAGTGCCTATTCGAGATTCTTCGAGGAAACGTGTAGAAGAGGACTCTGTCCAGCAGTAGGTAGACTTCTTCAGGATATTGATGATGACATATTCATTCTTTCAGTAAACTTACCGGTGTTTGCGTACGGCGCCAGCATAGGATGGATGTCTCCGATGACTCTGTTGCTGCAGTCCAAAGATTCACCACGGAACCCACCACTTACAGACTTTGAAGTAAGTGATTTTAAAAATAGATATAGAAACCTAAACCACTTAACATCAGGTGAGCCATCAAAAATTTTACTGGTATATGAAATTCTGAAGATATTATGAAAGGATATATCTACCGTGCTTGAGGATTACGTCGTGTGGTTATTCTTTCCCCGACGATGCTTTAAAACATCCCTGCGGGACCCTTGCCTAAGTCTATGTGTTATTATTATATTCTAAGTATGCAACAATAAATAGTAATAATAGCTTAAAAAAACACGCTTTTATAGAAAATAAAGCTAAAAAAAAATGCATTGTCATCAGTGCTTGATAAGTGTGCAAAGATTCAAATCAATCGGTTTTAAAAGGGATAAAAATCACGTTTAAAGATTCCGTTACATACATACCAAGCTAACAAGAGCGTGTTAAAAAGCTAATCGCCAAAATACCTCCACCACGCGAGAATATACCATGAGGCTGCTGGCTTTGAATTGACCTCTTCATTACCTCCCGTGGATATCCTAAGATAACTGATATAAGATGGGACTAAGGGAGCTAGGAGCTGAGTAATAGCATCTGCTAACACCGACACTACGGTCACCCATCCGCTTGCCAAGCAACTATGACGAACCTTCCATATTTTGAGTAGTGTATCCAGTAGTAAAGTTATTTAGGCTGATGTTTATTTATTTATTTATTCATCATTTTCAGCTCTACCTTTACAGGCTAACCTAATACGATAGAGAGAGCTACACTGAAATTAATACACACAATAATCAAATCCATAATCAATTAATACGAAAAAGAAAAATTCAATGTTGTGCAAGCAAAGTTGTATTCAACTGTAATTGTGTAATAGTTTTTAATCTTGCTGATGGAACAAGCAAATGACCCACCTGATGTTAAGAGGTAACTGTAACCTGTAGCAAAATATTGCCTCGCAGATCACGTTAAGAATGTGGCTTACAATTCGCTGCTCTATGTTTATGAACCTGAGGCATACTGGTTTAAATCTTATTTGCCTGTAATATCACCGGCGTCCACACTCTTCGAACCGGAACACCGCAGGCTGCTTGGTGGCAGATATAGGCATGGTGGTAATATTTCCCCGAACGAGCTCATAACTAAGAGTTCGTCTACTACTAATGTAAGATGTACTGATAATATAAGATGACAGTACAATATCAATTTTATCTTCCCAGGTGTCAATGATGGGCGCAGCATCGTACCTCACCTGTATTCCCGCAGATTTTCTCATGGCTTGGGTAGGAGACAAATTTGGACGAAAACCAGCTCTGCTGTTTATGTCTACTGTAGCAGTGGTGAGGAGTATTGCATTTTTCAAATAGAATATGTAGTTGGTAAGGGATTATTGACGTAAAATAATTTGACTTCTTATGGTCTACTCTTGTTTTTTTTTTCTAACGGACGCCAAGGTCAGTGGTATTGTGTGGTGTTACTTGTGTCCGGTCCTGATGAAGCCAGTTCCATTGCATTTGCGGCTGTGATCGTGTTATTGGGATCACCTAAAACGTGTCTAGGTTTTTGGACAAGGTCTAGTCTTCAATACAACAAACAAAGTTTTGTATCGTCGTGAGTTACACTACATGGCATGTCAGGCAGCGTTAACTTGACTGTATAACGGCTACCGAGTTATCTTGCAGTGTAAAGAGTAAAATTTATTGGTGCTAGATCCTCGTGTCAATTTCTGTATAAGCAGTATTTCTATCCTTACCTCGCAGTTCACGTTCATTCGTAACGTGCCTTACGACGGGCTGCTCTGCGTCCAACAATTTGCTCACGTGCTTGTAATTACTCCGGCACTCACACCCTTTAAACCGGAATACAGCTACTCTGCTTGGCGGGAGAAACCTAACAAGAAACGAACAGCTTGCTTGGTTACCAGCATACAAGCCTTATTCTTCCCAGGTAGCCTGGGTAATTAAACTGTCGTCGATGGAGACATGGGCGCTGGTGACTGCACGAGCTTTAATGGGTATTCCCATGGCAGGAGCTTACGTCAGCTGCCCACTCTACACTAAGGAAATCAGCGAAAACTGCATTAGGGGACTATTGGGGTCCATGGTGAGTGAATGTTCAATATCTTCACGGAATAACTGCTCATGGTGGTCCTGGCATACTTCCCAGGACTTTCCATTACTTTCCAGGATATCATAAAAGGTTTACAATGAATTATGGAAGGGGCAGCAGAATATTCTGTACACTGATACTATGGTAATAATAGCCGTATAAATGCCGTGGTGGGCTTGGTTTAGAAAAGGGCTCTCATTACCTTCCATAAGTGTCGCTTCGCTACTGTTCACTAATATTGCGGTCACCATTCCACTTGCCAAGCGTGGTGACTATAGCCAAGCCTTTAGATTATGGAGGAGGCTTAGGTCCAGCAGTAAGCAGTCAGGCTGGTGAACATTGACGATACCGACGAATAAGTAGTAAAACGAACCGGAAAACGAAGCTTAGGACACCCTCCTACCCGATGGAATGACGACATCATTAGGATTACGGATCGATGGATGGAAAGAGCTCAAAATCGTTCTTCTTGGAGACATATATGGGGAAGCATATGTCCAGAAGTGGGCTTCTACAAACTGTTGATGATGATAAGGTAAGTAAAAAGGCCTTTTTATCTATTTTAGATCATTTAAACCGCGTCTGATGCATATTTTCTTACTCCTATTATTACGGGACGCTGTTGTGCCATCCTCACAGCTTAGTCGGCTCTGTATGATTGACCATGTTTTTTGTGAGGGTTCACCTAAAACAAGTTAACATGCCTTTGCACCTTCTGTAAATTGTGTATACAGCACCAAAGACGACTTTTTCAATCATGCTTCTGTTTACAGGACGCTGTAGTGTCTGGGATTTTAGATGGATCAGGCTTGTCCAGCAATTATTCCATCCTCAGAGATTAATCTGCCTAATTCATAAGAAAGATATGGTTTATACGTGCGGAGCCGACTAAGCCACGGGTTCCTTCACGATGTTTTCCTTCGTCGTTTGTCAGCACTGGCATTGTGTACCTATATAATTAAAACATGACCGGATTCGAACTTAATACCTATATGGTACCAGTTATATAATAAAGCAACAACTTATTTATCTCCTTAGCTGATCGTCGCTCACACAAGTGGAAACCTGTTCCTCTACATCATTGGAGACCTCATGGCTTACAGACCAGTGCTGTGGGTGTGTCTCGCTCTCCCAACAATACACTTGATCCTGTTCCTCGTGATGCCTGAGTCTCCGTCATATCTCGTCAAGACTGGAGACATTGAGGTTAGTTACCAAGGTGGCATAATATCCCGAAGCCATAAAAGCAAAACCTCACTTAGGCTGACCCACGTGGACCCACGTCAACTGCCTTAGACATTTTGTATGGGACAGACAGAGACAAAGGGAGCAGATTCACGCAGCCTGCTTTAGTGTAATCACTTCTATACAAAATGTATGAGACTGATAGATTTCTGAAGCGTCACGATACATCAATATGTAGTCAGTTCGTTTGATTCTTTGAGGACTAGGTAGCACTCAGACACAGAACAAACATCTACATTATGTTCATCACATAAATGTTTATTCTCGGCGGGGATCGAACCCACCACTAAAACTATTTTGTTATCCACTTAACATTGACAAAATTTTCTGTCCATGTGACAGACAAATGCCATAGAGAAGAAAAAAAGAAAAGAAGATCGAAAGAGACAAAACATAACTATTTCGCGTTTTCGCCGAGTTTATTAAAAGTAGGTTAATTGTTTTAAAAAGTATGTCAAAGTTTGTAGTTGCAGTTTGTAGGTATTGATAATATTTTCACGTGGGGTTTTCCTAGTTAGCGTTTAAAGTATTTTAAGCCTTATGTACAAATATATTTGAATCTCTTTGTACATAAGGCTTTAAAGCTAACAAATCTAAAAATATATTTTTGATAAGAAGACGTTGCATAATAATATATTTTACTATTCTACTAGTTAAGAATCTTTGTCCTGACTGACTGACATATAGATAACGCACAGACTATCACTGGGTCATACAGACTTGACATTTTCAGAGTATATCGTCTTGGTGCGCAGAGGTTTGATGATATTGCTCGACAATCCACACAGCATCATCTAGTCCCAAGCTAAGCAGAGCTTGTGTTATGGGTACTAGATGACTAATATACTTAATACAATACATTACATAGTTTTTTTTTTTGTTTTTTTTTTTTTTTTTTTACGGTACGGATGTTTAACATTTAGCTACTAATAGTTTTAGCATTTAATACTAATACTAATAATCTCATAATACTAATTTTGTAAAATTAGTATTATGAGATCCGAACATACCCTGAAAACCAGTTATTATAAACAACTTTTTGTAAATAATATAACACCTAGATAGAGAACAAATATTTATGCTCACCACGCAAACATTTATCCACTGTAAGATTGCAATAAGTTTGATTATAAGATAGATTTCTTACATTTTGACACACCGTTATTTTGTTCGATATAATATATCATTTTTTCTTTTCTATCCGTTTTCGTAACAAATAATTGTTACCTATCTATTTTTTTTCTGATGATGAGCTCATACTGTTTACAGGAAGCTACTAAGGTGTTGGCCTGGCTGCGTTGTAAAGAAGAGGATGACATAACGGTAATCACAGAAGTGGATGAAATTAAGCGAGAGCAGAAACATGACGAAGAAAGCAGTCGATTTGTACTTAAAGCTATACGTAAGTCAAAGTCAAAAAGCATTTATTCAGTAATATCCGCAGGGATCATAACGTCTTAAATCTAGGTGAATCTAAGCACCAGTTCCTCGCGACCAAGCCTAAAAGCACCGGCAAGAAACTTACGGCTTGGTTCCTACAGCTTTTTTGGATGACTCTTTTACAAAATAATAATAATGTAAATAATGAAACTCTAGTGTGGACTTGAAGTTTTCAGGGTTATTATTTTTCTTAGTGCGTAGGTTTACAAAGAAAAAACTCATGTATTCAACCCCTAAACAGGTAAAGTGTGAGTTGAAGTTTGTATGAAAATAACTTCACGCAAACGAAGGTGCGTTTTGCTAGTTATAGAATAATAAGCCTAAAACAAAGATATCTTTATCAATGATACTCAATTACCAATGAGATTTCAAGGCCAGCCAATTGATTTGCGCTCTAGGAAAGTCTGTCGTCACTCTTATTAACAGTAGGTACTCAAGAAACTCGTGTGACTTTACTGTATTTAGGGTATTTTTATACTAGTTAATTTTAGAAATTATTTCAAATACTGCAAAATATAGGCATTATACCATCCTACTAATATTATAAACGCGAAATTTTGTAAGTATGGATGAATGGATGGAGGTTTGTTACTCTTTCACGCTCTAACCAGTAGACCGATTTGGATAAAATTTGGATTAAACATAGATTATAAGTTGGATTAACATATAGGCTACTTTTTATCCCAAAAAAATAACGGGAACGGGAAAAAAACTACCACGCAGGCGAAGATGCGAGCGGCCGCTAGTATGTCATATTGGACGTACTTACCTCTGCCTACCCGTCTTAGACATGCCTCAAAGAACGAGTAGGTACATGGTACTAAGAGATCTGGGGGGATATTTACCGTGCCTTGGAATCAAAGTCGTAAAGAAGTTCTGTTTATTTTTTTTAGTTAATTTCCTCGTAGCAAGACAAATTATAAAGAAATAATGTACACTTGGATGTCTAATGGAGGTAGTCAGAGGTACTACCAAAGATTAAATTTGGCCCATACCTACTTTGCAGCAGTTGGTATTACATTATGTGACAGGCTGCAAGGCCATCGCCGCTGCTAGAATACTAACGGGCTTCTACGCTATGTTTTGCTTCGACGTTTAAGAGCTCTGGCATTGCACACATATTTTTTTTAAATACAAAAAATCTTAAGTAGATAGAACCCACGACTCCAAAGTTAAAAGGCGGAGTCGATCCCGCTATACCACCGGGACTATTCTTCATTTCAATGGTAAATACCACTACGTGATTGTTTCAGTACATGTATCAATATTACATCATTTCCTTTAGTAAATACTTATATTGTACTACGATAAGTAATAGTTATCTTTATTTGAAAAGACTTAAAAATCTTCCGATGAAACTAATTATTTATGTACAGTAGAATACCACGTGAATCGTGAGTATGTTGACTGCTGTTAAACAAAACAATAAGCTCACGTTGTACTCCGAGTTTTCAGGAATTCCAATATTTTTAATTTTTTAGGCTAATTGTTTTGCAAATAAAATACTTTCGTCTCCTATTTCAACCCTTTAGAACCCTTTTTTCGAAATAAAAAGCTTTTTGACCTTTCCATTGAAGACTTAATTCGTCATTCTTTAGCGAATGTTATACGACTAGCCACGGCTCAGATAGTAGTAACTTTGCCTTCTGTGCTGTAGGTTGGGGGTTCGATCCCCACCGAGAACAAACATTTGTGTGAAGAACAGGGTGTTTATTCTCTGTGTGGGTGTTATATTGTGTTCTAAAATGTATTTACAAAAAAACATATAAGTAGGTAAGTACCTACTTATATGTTAATATGTTTTTTTGTAGCAGCTTCGCCCGCGTGGCAGTTTTTTCCCGTTTCCGTTATTTTTCGGGATAAAAAGTTGCCTATATGTTAATCCAGGTCACAATCTATAACTATTCCAAATTTCATTCAAATCAGTCCACTGGTTAGAGCGTGAAAGACTAACAAACATCCATCCATCCATCCATAATAACAAACTCTCGCGTTTACAATATTAGTAGGATTCTATTAGTCATAGTTTCCATAGTAAAATGAGTAAGCCTAAATGATGTGTAAAAATGTCCATAAATATTAATTTATTTTATTTTTACAGTATCAGATCAGGTCCTTTTCCGAGCGCTGAGGATTGCCATAATCATATCCTTAGCCAGGGAAGTCTGTGGCGCTGTACCAGTTCTGAACTTTGCTGGAGACATCTTCGAAAAGTCCTCAAAAGGTTCTGGACTGGTTCTATCTCCAAACCAGCAGGCGATGATGCTGGGAGCTGTACAAGTCGCGGGCTCCGCAGTAGCATCTAGTATTATTGAGAAAACTGGTAGAAAGGTGAGTAGGAATATATTTGGTTTTAAACTTAAATAATAATAATATTGACAACGTTCACACAACGCCCTCTAGCCCCAAACTAAGCAAAGCTGGTACTATGGGAACCAGATAGCTGAAATAATGCTTATATAATTTCTTATTACATATTTAGAATACATATAACACATAAACACAGAACAAGTATCTATTTTTAACATACAAATATTTGTTCTTGGTGGGGATCGAACTCACCACCTTCCGCATTATTCCCAATCACGATAAACTAAAAATCATAAATTAAGGAACTTGTGTGCTAATTTTCGTGTCAGAACAGACAGACAGACGAGAAAAAAGTTTTTTGGCCAATCTTGAAACTGAGACGCTCGCTCGTTCAATGAAATACTGATATTTATTTCAGATACTGCTTTTCGTCACCTGCCTAGTGTCAGGATTAAGCATGGCCGGGTTGGCTTCCTGGTTCCTCGCGAAGGAGTACAGCGTCTATGCTCCTGACTGGATACCCGTAGCCACACTATGTCTGTGCATCTTTTGCGATTCCTCAGGCTTGCAGCCGCTGTCTGTCGTCATCACGGGGGAGATGTTCTCTTTCAAGGTCAGGTTTAAAACCGGAAGATAACTCTCACAACTATGGTCACTGGTGGTCTAGTGGCAATGACCTCGCCTTCTGATCTTAAGGCCGTGGCTTCGAATCCGATCGCACACCGATGGATTTTTCTACTTAAAAATTTAAGCCCGCACACAGTACTCTCAAACGATAAAGGAAAATATCATGAGGAAACCAGTAACTTTTTTAGCAGCGGCAATGAGCTTGCAACGTATGGAATACTTACTACTGCAAGTGTGGGTATGTGCCAAATATAACAATTAATTGTACCTCTGACTACCTCCGGACGAACCCCTTTACTAAGAGCTCTGCTACTGCTCTACTAATAATCTAAATTGTCACTGTAATATTTGCTAGTAATATTTGCTGTATAAACGAAGTCTCGTACCATAGAATTAGAAGACAGTCCATATTCTTAGTCTCGTACTGTGGTTTTGGGTTTACGGTATGCCCAGACAGCGTCAACTTGACTTTTGACGGCTACCGAGTTACCCCGCAGTATACCAGTATTACAATACGAAACTTCGTTTATCGGTTCCCTGCAGACACAACTAACATCTACGTTCATTACACAAATGTTTGTGCTCGGTGGGAATCGAATTCACCACCTACAGCGCAGAAGACAGGTCTACTACAAACTGAGCTGTGACGGCTGTATTGACTGAGTTCAAACCTATACTTACTTAATTCTGTCTCACCTTTATGGTGATACTGGAAAGAGAACTAAGTAATCTAAAAGTCAGTTGGTATTCTGTTTCAGTACCGTGGATCAGTGATGGCAATCACCATGGCTCTGGCCTCTTTCTCAGACTTCATCCAAATGCTGTTCTTCAAACCGTTGGCCAACTCAGTCGGTATCCACGTCGCCTTTTACTTTTTCGGCCTCGTCTGTATTCTAGCTGCAGTTTATATCATCCTGGTAGTTCCCGAGACTAAGATGAAGACTGTGAGTGAAATCCAACTAAAATTAAAAACAAAGAAAGAGAAACAGAAGGAGTTGGATAAAGCTAAATCTGCTGAAGCTTAGATCTTTGAAACTGAAAACATTGTTTATAAATCTTTTTGCAATATATTATTTACAAAACACGCGTTGTTTTATTGTGTTCCTTTGACATATGTCGTACTACTGGTTGAACAATCAAATGACTCACTTGGTATCAAAGGCAAAGTCGATAAGCATTTATTCAGTAATATCCGCAGGGATAATTTTAAAACGTCTTAAATCTAGGTGTATCTAAGCGCTAGTTCCTCGCGACCAGCCTAGAAGAACCGGCAACATACGGCTTGGTTTCTACCGTTTTTTAGTATAATCCTTTTACAAAATAAAAATAATGTAAATAATGAAACTCTAGTATGATGCCAATCTAATTTAATAAAGTTAATGCAAGACAAAAAACATGTGAAGGCAATCATAC